>JAPCYP010000018.1:6119474-7438948 GCA_035048595.1 Echinosophora koreensis
TACATCCAGTCCCACACCTTTGTGGTTTTCTCCACTATAACCAGAAATTACAATATCCAATTACAGCAAACACAAGGATAACCTCCTTGCTTCAAGAACATACCCAAAAGCACACTTGCTTTTGTTACCCAAGGATCCCTTCTATCCTTGATCAATCCTAAGAGATACCCTCTCTTAATCACACTAATTCGCAGAAAGAATTGAGTAGAAGAAAGACTCTAATAGTCTGATTATACAAATTGAAGCTCTTATAATATCACACTTTTCTCTCAAAGATGAAGCACTATGAATATTTCGAATTTCTCTTTTCAGAATGTATTAGATGTTGAAAAGTGTTGTTATGAAGTCCTTTTATAGATACATGAAGATTTAGGTTCATGAGTCTTATCACAAAAGTTGTTACAAGTGATTAAGAATCAGTTTTGCAAAGTTGTAACAAATCAATCTGTGTACTACATCTGTTTACTCGTGTTTTTCAAACATTTTTAAAGCTCGTACACAGATTGCATTCTTTGTACATCTGTGTATTAAACCAAGTCTTCAGCTTTTACAAACGCATACACAGATTGTATTCTTTTGTACACGTGTATCTCTTGCGCTGTGCATTAATACACATGTGTATTCTTCGCGTACACAGGTGTATGTTAGAACACCAACCCAGATCATTCCAAAACTTCAATACACAGGATGTGTACATCGATTGATGCTTAGAAACCAAGTTTTGAAATAATTGAATTGTTCTATACACAGGTGTATCATTTCTATACATCTGTGTATCTTTCATATTTTTCAAAGCAATACACTGATACACATGTGTTGTATACATGTGTACAAATTCTGGTTCCAGACCTGAAAGCTCTATTTCGAATACACATGTGTACAACACATGTGTACTTGTTTTCAGTATTAAACCCGAGAGCTCAGACTTGTGTACACAGGTGTACAACACATGTGTACAGCCTTTCAACTAAAAACCCGAGAGCACACTTCTGGATACACAGGTGTACAACACATGTGTATAGGCAAATTTCCTTTTGTTTTTCAAACTTAAAGTTTCATACACATGTGTATGAAGCCTGTGTACAGAAAGGTTCTTTCTAAACTTGAAATATAGCTTTATATACACATGTGTACAACACATATGTATAATTACACTTAATTTCTTAATCCAATTAACTCTTTTTGAAAAACCTTTCTTTTGAAAAACTATTTTGTTTATCCTTTGTAAAAATTAGTTTCTTCTTAAATTTTAAGTGCTTCACCTAAGGAATCAAGTGTGCTATTTTTACAATAGCATCTAAATAATGAAATCTTCATTGCTTGTTGCTTTATTCCTTGTCCATTGCTTTGTGTCCTTTGTCCTTGCATCCCTTGAGCCTTGACTTTTCTTTTTCATGAGAGATCTTGCATAATACTTAACACAATATAAGTATATTATCAATATCAAATAGATTAAGTAAAACACACTTTGTTTGTCATACATCAAAACATCAATGAGGGCTTAGTCTTACAAATTCATGGTCTCTCATGGATACAATAGAAGTCCCTATGATTCTTGTGTATATCCAACAAGGTGAAGGATGGTTCATACATATATTTGCTGCTCTATGTAGATGATATGCTTATTGCATCATCTGATAAAGCTGCAATTCAGAAGCTTAAATCACTTCTCAGTTCAGAATTTGAGATGAAGGACATGGGAGCAGCTGAAAGGATGTAACACCCCGTTTTTCAGAATTTATTTTAATTAAGCTGGTTATGTTAAGTTGTATTTACCATTCAAGGGCTTAGTGGGATTTTTGGTTAAAGTCCTTTTCTGGTACATGAGCACGCCCGTGCTCATTAGCCAGCAAGCCCGTGCTTAAAGTCAGAAGCGTGTTTCTGATTTTAAGTTGAGCACGACCGTGCTCAACAGTGAGCACGCCCGTGCTCAATGCGTGGACCGCGTCTCGGTGACGTTAATTGGAGCACGACCGTGCTCAGGTCCGAACGTTATATACGTGAACAGAATTCGAGGGTGTAACGCATAACCCTATTTTTGGTGAGTTGCAGCAACCATAGTGCGTCCAGAGCGAGTCTCCTTCCGTTTCTTTTCCTCTTGATCAGTTTTGACAGTATAGGAAGCCTTGGGAGACCGCTAGCTTATCAGTGTTAGTTTCATAGGTAAAGTTCCTTCCTCTTTCTTGGTTTCCTTTCATTATTTTGAATGAGGAACTAACTGTTGGTGTTTCTGTGATCCAAGGTATTGTTTAAAGTCGAGCCGTCTTAGGGAGGAACCGGTTGCTGTTAGGACATCGTTAGAGAGCTACCTTCAATCCAGGTATGGGGAGAAGGGTAGTGTGATCATAGGCTCGGGGTTAGAGTAGAGTAAAGGGGTCCCTATGGCCCCGGCTTTGTTTATATGATTGGTTGGTTTATGATTGTATATTAATTGCTTCACACTGTTGATGATGGGTTTATGTTGAATATGAGCATGATTTGTTGGTTAATTGTCGAGATGAATATGATGTTTGGGTTGATGCCAATATTGAAGTTGATGCTGTTTGTGTGATGAGTTTTAATGTCTAAACGTGTTGATAATCGACGTAGGATGATTAACGGATTTATTTCTTGAATTTGGGTAAAACATGGTTTCTGTTCCTGCCCAGAACAGCACTGTCGCGCGATGAGCACGACCGTGCTGAACAGGGAGCACGACCGTGCTCCCAGTTGAATTCTGGGTAAATGGTCGTGCTGTTCAGCACTACCGTGCAGGACAAAGAGCACGACCGTGCTGCTGAGCACGACCGTGCTTCACTTAAAGGGGAGCACGCCCCTCACGTGCTTAAGCACGACCGTGCTGGGTTACAAGCACGACCGTGCTCAACCCTACTGGACAGAACAGAATTAAAGGAATTTAAGGGGTTTCAAACCCCACTTCCCTATGATGATAAATTATTAGACAACTTGGCTAATGTTTACTAAAAACAATTAAAATGATGAGATGGTGAGGTGTTGAGTTTGATAAGTCGATACCCATTGGGTGCCGCAAGCTAATGAGCTGTGCCTTGATGCTATTGACCAAGGAGGCCTTGACCCCGTGGTTTGGGTCTAAGGTGTTGTTGTTGTTGTTGTTGTTATGTACCTTGGTGGCCAAGAGTTTGCCCCAGGTACTGCGGTCGATTCCGTTAAAGTCCTCAGGTAGATTCCGCGAGGCAAGTTGGTGCGGTTGATTCCGCTGTTACCTTCGGTCATTTCTATTGGAGTTATGGAGGTGGTGTTGCCGTTGTTGTTGTGTTGCATACGCATCGCACCGGAGTTGTTGTTAAGGGATGTTCGACATAGGGGAGATCGTCCTAGAGTACGGCGATCCGGCCATCCACGGTTGGAGTAGATTCTCCTAGCGCCCCCGTGACGAGGCATTCGTTGGTTTGATGCGTTGGCTATCCAAGGAGTAGATTCTCCGGCGTTGAGTAGATTCTCAATGTGGATATTTAACTCCGAAGTCATTCATCCCGAGTTTAGTGGATCCACATGCATTGTTGGTTTAGTGGAGTAGGACTGCATTGCACTGCATAACATAATGATGATGTTGATGTTTGGTGTAATGTTGTTATATTTACTGTTTACTTTACTTCCTACTTGTTGCTGTATATGATTACATGAACTTACTCCCCATGTTTGTTTGTGTTTGGCCTGATTGGCACCTTGCAGAGGATGACGAGCAGTCGGAGAGGAGCGGCCACTCATTGTAGGGCTAGTTAATGTTATCGTAGTTGTTAGTTTCAGTTGTAATTCCGTGGATTTTATCCCGGAACGGTTATACCAGCTCTGTATGTGACATCGGGGTTGGGTTATAATTATTGGTTTGTTATGTTTTTACTGTGAAAACTTATTTCTTTTTCCGCGTTGTAAACGGTTCATGTAGGACTTTTCTACCCATGGACAATTGTTTATTTTATTCAATAATTGCATGTTTTCCTTTAATTGTTTTAAAATTAAATGGCTTTTAACATGCGGGGTAGAAGGGTGTCACAAAGGATCTTAGGCATGGAGATCTATAGAGATAGAACTCACAAAAGATTGTTCTTGTGTCAAAAGAACTACATTCAGAAGATCCTAAATAGGTTTGGTATGGCAAAAGCTAAACCTGTCTGCACATCTTTAGCATCCAGCATTCATCTGTCTGAAGTTCATGTAACTCAATCAGAAGCAGAAAAGGATTACATGGCTAAAGTACCATATGCAAGTGCTATTGGGAGTCTTATGTATGCTATGGTATGCACAAGACCAGACTTAGCACAAGCAATTAGTGTTGTAAGCAGATATATGGCAAGACCTGGACAGGAGCATTGGCAAGTTGTCAAAAGAATCTTCAGGTATCTTAAGGGTACAACAGATATTGGTCTTATATATGGTACTAATAATTCATGTACTATTGCAGGATTTTCAGATTCTGACTATGCAGCTGACATAAACACAAGGAGATCCATCACAGGCTATGCCTTTACTATTGGAAGCTCCTTAGTTAGCTGGAAAGCCACTTTACAGCACACAGAAGCAGAATACATGGCCTTAACTGAAGCTGCAAAAGAAGGAATTTGGCTAAAAGGTCTCATCAGTGACCTTGGATTCCCTCAAGACAAAGCCATAATTTTGTGACAGTCTGAGTGCAATCTGTTTGGCAAAGGATCAAGTTCATCATGAAAGAACCAAACATATTGATGTAAGGTATCATTTCATCATAACAGAGAAGAGGATAAAAATTCAGAAAGTTGATACAAAGGAAAATCCTGCAGACATGTTTACCAAACCGGTTCCTAGAAGCAAATTCATGCATTGTTTGGATTTGCTTAATGTAGATTGCTGGAAATAACAACAATGAGATGGCAATAGAAGAGGAGAGTAATCTGAGCTAAACATCAAGTTAAAGAAGGTTTCAATCCAAGGTGGAGAATTGTTGTTTTTGGCTTGAACCTTCATAACTGTTTCAGTCAGTTATCAGTTTCTGCTTTTAGTTATGCCTTGATCAGTTTCAATTAAGTTGGTTATGTCAGTTATAACCAACTTTCGGGTGCCACTGCCTTAGCTCACTTCTGTTGCTTCTAAGTTCTCTATATATATTAACCATGCATGTTAGGGAAAATCAGTGAGTGTGTAATCTGTAATCAATGAGTGCAATTAAGAGTGAAACAACACTTTCATCTATATCATTGCAAAGTTCTTAGTGAAGCTCGATTCCTCCTTCTGCCCGTGGGTGGATGTAGCCAATTTGGTGAACCACCCACGTTGCATCTTTGTGTCTTCTTGTGTATGCATTGAATTTGTGTGTTCTTTAGATTTTGTTTGGATGCAATTTCTCAATTCTGCATAACAAATAGGTAAGTTAAGCAAGAACCCCTACAGCATTCCATTTTCACTATTTGACATGCTCCACTCTTTTCTTTTGCTCTCTTTCCCTTTCTTGTATTATTTTGCAGTATCAACATTGTGAATGCATAATTACATGAGGTGCAAAAATTGAAAGAACAAATATTACAATGAATCACAGAGATTAATCTCATGAGCAGTTCAAAGAGCCCAAACTTGCATAGTATAACAAATGTTATCAGGAATCACAAGGATAAAGAAGAGGGGCGAAAAAGAATTATCTGCACATTTCCAATGTCTGGTAATCGTACACAATGAATAACAATATATATCCTACAAACAGTTCCCCAATTCAATGGACATGTAACAAAGCAATCTCATAAACTACTCCTAGAATTCACCATCATGATATCAAATCAAAAATGGGGTGAAGATAAAAATTGGTGCTAACAAAAATTATCAAACTAAAAAATGATTTGGGGGGAGGAGGGGGATGCTGCACTAGTGGGGGAACCTCACAAATAACCTGTTCTAGCAAACTACATGGATGACACAGGCATGACCCTTTTATCTTCATCATTCAGTTTATTCTCCAACATTCACTATGGAATCTTTGCTATATTTGCCCCAAGAAAGAACAACAATAATATCCTTTCACCAACCAAAATAAAGGACGTGTTTCTATGTCACAAGACTCAATGGTTCTACAAGGCCATGTCAGGATGGCGACCGTGTCTTCAAAAATGTAGGGGATGGCAGCAAATCCAACCACCATTACTTGATCACTTTGCTCCCTCAACCAATTTTCTATTTGCTTTCTCAAATTCATCTTGAAGAAAATCTCAACTCAAGCCGCAAAAATTTTAGATGAAACATGTATTTACTCGATTCTTTCGTACTATGCACTGTTGTTTAAAAGTTAAAACCATAGTGCTTCTGATTGGCAGACTATGATTCCATGATATGACAGTTCCTAACAAATTCATTAGAATAATTGACATACTTGGTCCAAAATGGCTTAAGATGTTCAAAGCCAATTTCCAACCAGGGTTTTGACTGGCCATTGTAATGAATAACAGCAGCCTTTTTCACACTCTCAATATTGGTTTTGTTCTGATAACCCAAGCCAAGCATGTGCCAAGAGGGGTCAATTGGATGAACATGACCTCTAAATGCAATCAAAGCAGGGGGTAGGGTTCCAAGCTTCCACATCGTAAGGTTCGACTTCAGATTCTGCCATAAAGAAAGTTGTCAATAATAACTTATTCCCAAAAAGAAAAAATGAAGAAAGACTAGATGCAAAAGATTTTCCAACCCCAACCCCCTCTTTCAAACAAAAAGAGGGAATTTCCAATAGAAAAGACCAGAACATGGGATACTACAGGAAAAGCCGAAAAGGTCACGTGCATTCTCACACTACTACTGAAAAAATATGTAAAGCCACTCAATCAGATAGATTGCATTAATCTTAGTATAAATGGATTTTTACCTCTTTCAGCCAGGAATGATATGTCTCTCTTATATTTGTCGTTCTCCATGCACGCAGATCAAAGATATTCATCCCATAAGCCCAAGCACACTCATCAGGGTCCAAATGGTTTGCAACGAGGGGATGTGAAAAATTGAAGTAGTTCCTAAAATGCTTAGACATTACCCACTCATCTTCCCCTCTGCAAGTTTCCACAGCTCCATTAACTTTTCCATTCAGGTCAATTTCCCATAGTGGAGACAGGTCACGTTGAACCACAACATCATCATCCAAAAAGACCACTTTGTCAAGGTTTGGGTACAGCTGTTCGACATATAAGACAAACATAATCAGCACGATTATGAGCTAAAAAATTTCTCCAAGGTAAAATGTTTCAGTGTTAAAAAGGATAGCATGAAACTGGTACATAAATGCTAAATGTTATTGAGAGCAATGCAAATATGCCACTAATGACAATTATTACTTGCACAAGCAACTAGGTAACACCACTTATTCCCAAATTACAATTATATTGAAACTATTTTGACTGAAATGTTTGTCTATTTTTCCCAAATTGGTTTGTATGGAAGAAGTGCTGTTATCTACATGGTTTTTATGTTCTCTTCGATTACTGTAATTTATGAGAAAGAGATACAGTACCCACAAGCCACTTTTGCCACCAAAAATTCAGTTCATAAGCTTTAGTAAGATTCAAATGCAGAACTTTACAGATAAATATTCATCTTGGAGTGACCCAGTATAAAAGTCATGGTCTAAGGTCATAGTCAATCAGTCATGTCAGGTTTCATTTGCTCACAATATATTTTATCAAAAATAAAAAACAAATAGAAGATAAGATTCTTCGTCAAACCTAATGAAATGCACTATTCCAAGTTTTTGTGAATTATGGTTTGAAAAGTTTCAACAATATTAATTGAGAGAGAGAGGGAGGGACAGATGGATAAAGAAGACAGGAAGAGTGATCATAGTTGAGTCCAACTTACCTCGGGTATGTATATGCGGATATGGTTGAGTAAAGATATGTACTTTGGACTTCTAGCCTGCAATTTAGATGCAAATTTACGTGGATTGGTATCAGTGAGATTGGCTCCTGAAATATGATTCCCATGGTAGTAATTCCTGATCCCATTTTGATTTTCTACAGCTTCAAGTACTGGAACATTTTCTCTAGTCAACCAGTCAAACTGGTGAATACCTTTGACTTCAACTATGGCAGGGGAGGCAGGATTGAGTGCAAACCATGAGTGCATACCCGCGTAAGTTTTTTTGTCGGTGATGACATGGAAGACTATCTTTTCAGGTTTCTGAGATGACTGCACGGTAGAAGTAACAACTACTGAAGCAGCCAAGATGTTATCAGTTGATAGAATAAAATGTTGGTAAGAATTGTCAGACAGCACAGGTAGTAACTCGGGAGGAGGCAGTTGTTTACGTGCATGGGCATTTGACGAATATTCATCGGTCAAACGCAAAGACAGACAATGAATCCCTTTAGGGATAGAACTTGCTGCAAAGTGTTTATTCATCAGCTCTGCAAATTTAGATTCTCTGATTTCTCTCTCAAATTTCTCCATCTGTCCAAAGAAGCATCGTATTGTAACAAAGATCAATATAATTATCATTGGTAGCCACTTCTAACACAAGAATTGCAATATCTATATTATAAAAAAAATGAGACTAAGCTATTGCATGATAATAATAAATTAAATATATAAACAAGCTTACAGTGAGTTTTACATTATAGTCTTGCATACACACAGCACAACAATTTGTGAAACTCCTAATTTCGATGCATAAAGCAATGGCTACCATTCATAATAACAAAGTACTACTCATTATATATTTCTAAAAGAGTATGAAGATCTCAAAAGTACTACAAATGCAGATAAATAGACATTTAGGGTCACACTTCTGCTGTAGCACATAATTAAAATGAAAAGAATGTTTAGAAAAAGAAATAAAAAAGGAACAAAAGGCCAACATATTGAGAAAGCAAACATAAAACTGAGAACCTTCATTTGTCAGAAAAGGATAAGAGAAAACAATTTATTAGGCTCACGACAAACATAAAACAACAAGCCTTTTTCCACCAGGTGAGGGTAGACTACATGGATCAAACAATGTCAGTTTTCTAACGCAAACCATGTCTTTAGAAACATCATTTAAATCTAAGACATTTTTAATAGTTTCACTGATAGTTTTTCTAATCTTTTACCTCTAACTATTGGGCTATCTTCCATTTGATCTTTTCTTCAAACCGAGGCTTCTGATGGTCTTCTCCTCACATGGGCAAACCACCTAAGGCGAGTTCTGCCGTCTTTTTCACAATATGTGCTATCCCTACTTTCTTTGTAATGCATTTGTTCCTAATCATAGCTTGTCTTGTATGTCTACTCATCTAACACAACATCCTCATCTCTAAAACATTAAGTTTATGCTCTTGTTGGATTATACAGCATCACGAGTCTTATAGTTGTGCAATAAAATATTCCTTCAAGTTTGAGACATTTTCTATCACAAATAGCACCTGAAATACTTCTCCATTTCATCCACCCAATTTGAAACCTATGGTTCACATCTATCTATTTCTCCATCATTTTGTATGATAGATCTAAGATACTTAAATCATGTGACTTGTGGTGTGGTATGGTATGACAAATATACCAGAAAGTAAAATAATAATGTACCATGATTACAAGACAACCCTTAATACGAATCATGTGGTGTCAACTGCATATGCATCAAGTAAAAGCAAATAGACGAAAGCCAAAAGATGTGCCAGACATAAGTAACATACGAGCAGTTTGAGGAAAGAATATTGCATTTCTAATTGCAGTAAATTTATGATCATCAACAGTCTATTTTATAACATTCATTGAAGTTCTTAGTTAAAAGAGTAAGATTTCTTTTGCCTTCCAGAAGTAACCTGAGTACATGCCTGTTTGGCCATGCTGTGAAATTTCCACTTTTTTATTTGCTTTTCTAAAAATAACTACCAGGAAGGCAGGAAGAAGCAGTTTTGCATTTGGCCATATCAGAATACATATTTCTATTTACATTATGATTGTTTGGCCAATGTTTCAAAATATGTCTTCAAAAACCATGCACTATCAGAATACAACAGAACCATTTGTTGCACAACATATATAATCCAGTTCCCTTAAGTCCAAATAGTGGAAGACTGAAAGTGAGCACAAATGCACAATCATGATGATCTGTATAATGGCATCAAACTAAATTCAAGTGAAATTATAAATTGAAATTCATGGAAGATGATGACCAATATAGATCTTGGTAAAAGAAATCTACATAATCTTGGATTGTCCTTGATTGACTTCATTATGAGATTGCATCACATAGTTAGACGCAACACAAAACTCTTTCTTCATGCAACGTGTACAACAACAGCAACAAAAGCCTTTTCCCACTAGGTGGGGTTGGCTACGTGTACCAAACAACTCCATTTTGTTCAAGCATAAACCAAGTCTTCAAAAAAGGCCATTCAATTCTAAGTCTTTTTCAGTGGTTCCACCTAAAGTTTTTCTTGGTCTCCCTCTACCTCTTAACTATCGGGCTATCCTCCATATAATCAACTCATCTGAGCCTGACCTTCTCACATAGCCAAATCCCCTTAGGAGAGATTCTACCATCTTTTTCTCAATAGGTGCTATATCTACTTTCTCTCTAATGCATTCATTCCTGATCTTGTCTTGCCTTGTAGATCCAATCTTCCACCACAACATCCTCATCTCTGCAAATATAGCTTATGCTTTTGTTGACTCTTTACCACCCAATATTCATGCAATGCATAAATAAGGAAAGCAACTAAGCACAAAGACTAAATAGTTTCAAAAAATTCTTTCAAATCCCTCTATACACATGAAAAGAATTTATGCTTAAGCATTTTTTTTCCTTACATTAAATCTTAGCTGAAAATTTAAAAAATATTACTTTCAAACTCTACATATTATAATCTAATGCGACCAGAACATCATACGATGTAACAGAGTCAGCACAATGCTACTAACAACAGAGTATCAAGCTCAGAAGTGACTTCCATCAGATTCACAAAACCAGACATAGCCATCGCCATGTAGGTTCAAAATATATACAAACAAGAATAAAATCCAGAGATAACATAAGCTGAACCATTGCATCTCTAAACAGAATACTGTGTCTTTATTATAAAAAATTATACACCAACATTCATAAATAGTGCATATATTATCCTAACCTCAACATTCTAATATTCAAATTTTAGTAAGGACAGGTGCACTGATAAAATATGTGTTTTCATTTTAAGTCATGTGTTATAACTTTTTAAGATTTGCAGACATCAACAGAATTCAATTTCAAAAAACACTTTCCCTACTCGATACCAATTAACCAAGAAATACACAATAATGTAGACATAAAAAGCAACTTACCATTCCCCTTAACATGAACGCAAACGTCTTCGCATCATATTGATTGTTCTTCATATCAGTAACCAGTTGATCAAATGAATCTGGCAGCTTTAGATCAGCAGGAAGTTCCCCTGTCTTCACTTCGTTAAGGATCTTGTAAAAATCTCTAACCAGTCTCTGCTGCACCATTACCATCATCACGAGAAGGGTTCAGATAACAGTTATTTAACCAACACTTTACTTGAAATGATAATGCTATTAAGTAACATAAAAATTATTTACCGCTGAATCATCAACTCTACCAAGAAGCCGTGGTCCTAACCGCCTACCAAAACAATCTGGAGCACAAAACAAGTAATCAATCAAGGAGGCAAAAGGCGAAACATAAAAAAGTACAAAACAATTAACTTTCAGAACCTAATATGAGTAATATGAGGAAAGCAAGATAAAAACAGATTATATGATGGTTCAACTTTCAAGAAACTTTTACTAACAACTGAAAAGCTCAAAATCAACAAATATAGGCCCATGTTTAATTAATTTATGATGACACAAGATAGATTTCCAGCTCTAAAATGCAAAGCATGTGTTAATTTGTAACATCAAAGAATCAACACAACAGGGTACAAAAATTTCAGCAAAATACATGTCATGAAAACATCATAATCATCACTAATCCTGAGTTCAGCTGCAGTCAAACTATGCAAATGAAATGCTTAAATTACCAAGTCAAACTTGAGATCCTGAAATGAAGATAAATGCTATAGCTAGCTAGAAAGTTTTCATAATCACAAGAAAAACAATTTATAATTGCATTGCACTATAACAATCCCAATCCCCTAATACATAAACATATCATAACCCAACATTCAAATCAGGATCTAACTTAGAAAAAAGAAAACAAATAATTCCAATATATATTTATGGTAACAAAACAAAAGGATCAAAACATGAATAATAATGTTTAAAAAGAAGTTGAAAAAAATAGAAGTACCAAACGAGGAGCACTTGTTGACACCTTCAAGAGTAACTACAGCAGTGAGAATGAAGACAAAGGGCAATAAGAAAGCGAGGATGAGAATGGTGTGGAAGAGGGTTCGATAAGAAATGTGGCAAGCTGCGACCTTGATCTTCATCAAGTCAATAAACCCATTGTTGCTTGATATCGTGATGCTTCTCATGCTAGCCGAGAAGTGAAGCTGCATCGTCGTTTATGCAGCCCCTCAAGGTCGTTTTGTTGCCACCCCACAACAACAAAAACGACAACAACAACAACAACAATAACAATAACCCTTTTAGCAGTTACACATGAAACAATCACCCATGGTCTCAAAATACCAACCATCAGATCCACACCCACATGCACCAATCTGGGTTCTGTTTTTCAAATCTGAATCTATATGGGGTCTTCTATAAGACCGCATTTGGAGTTTTTAACCAAATGGGTATGCAGATTTTCAGCAAAAGGAATCAACTTTCTTCTTCTGGGTTCAGGTGAAGTTCCTCTTCCATGGATCAAGAAGAGAGAGAGAAGGTGGAGGAGAGAGAAAATCTGTGTTTGTTTTTGTGTGTAGTTTATGTTTTTTTTTGTCTAAATTTTTCTTTCTTTTCTTAGCTTGTGCGGAGCTTTCTGATTGGTCCGATCTATAATTTTTTTTCCTTTTTTTCCTGAATTTTTTTTTTATGAAAGAAGAAAGAAGAAAAATATGAAAACCTTTTGTGAGTCAAAACCGTGTTGGGGTTAGAGAGAGAGAGAGAGAATGATGTGTTAGAGAGAAGAGAAAAATTTGGGGTGAGTGTTTGACCTTGAGATTAGGGAGTAGGGACACAGTTTTGCTGTTAAAATTTAGATTTGTCCTATGTTTATGGACAAGTCTTAAAGGAATTATGTGGATAGCATTATGAGGGAGTGGTGGTTAAATTTAGTTAATCTTTCTTATCTTTGTGTAGTGAGATGCAGAGTAAGGGAAGGTGGGAAAAAAAAATGTAACAATGGGAAGATAAAAAAAAAAAAGGTAGAATAGCTAGTGTAGCTGCAAAAGCCACATCTATACCAAATTTTTCGAGTAAAAGATAAAATGGAGGAGTAGAAGCTTATATAAGCCTATCAAACGAATAAAGTAGGGGTATGGTAACATTGGGAAGATTAGAATAAAAGTGATATATTTCTATACAACAGTATAAAATGCTGCAGCTGGACATGCCACATCTATACCAAATTTAGGTGTCTTTTCTTGTATCAACATATATAAAATGGAGGAGTAGAAGATTATATAGACCTTACCACCAAAAAAAAAAAAAAAAAAGATTATATAGACCTATGCAACTAGGGTCGTCCCTGATATTTTAGGTGCCCTGTGCGAACTGAGAAATTGGTGCCCATTTTTTTTATAAGTTATATATATATATATATATGTTGGTTATCAAAAGTGCACAAAGATATGCAAAAAACTAGCCATGAATTATTTTAAGGGTCTTGCTAACCAGTGCCCTAAGGATATTGGTCTTGCTAACCAGTGCCCTAAGGGCATGGTTAGGGAATCCAAAGATAGAAAAATTTCATTGAGAAGTGTAGCTTTAAGGGCATGTTTGCTTTGTTTCCAGATTTCTATTTCCATTTCTTGTTTTCAAAAATAATTACGAAACTGCCACCTTGTTTTCATTCTATTTCATGTTTTTAAAGATTTGTACAGAAAACTGTGAAAACAAGAAAAAATTGTTTTCACAAATTTCTGAAAACAGGAAACAAAATGAAAACAAGGTGACAGTTTTGTAATTATTTTTGAAAATAGAAAATGAAAACAAAAAAATGAAAACAAAGCAAACGACCCCTAAATTTTCAAGTTGTGAATACGTCACTTTCCATGACAATTTTTCTATTTTTAATTCCTTTACCAATACCCTTAGGGCACTGGTTAACATTTACCTTATTTTAATACAACCTCAAGTGAAACAAAATATTACCGAAGAAAAGGAAAAGATTGCAGTAGCAAACTACAATAGAATTATATAAAAAATACTTATACTTATATCTATCAACCCGAACATGTTGCATTATCATCCCTACACCAACAGTAACCTCCACTGATGGAAAATGAATCACAAGGGCTGAAGAAAGAAGTTGATGCCCTATTAATCTCTGAATATTGTCTTGCTTGCATTTTTTGTTGCAAAATCATTAATAATTTGTTTGTAGTCAAGATTCTATAAAAAATCATTTTCAATAGAAATGAAAGCAAGACAATTCAATAATCTATCTTGGGATATAGTAGATCGCAAATAATATTTTAACAATTTTAATTTAGAAAAACTTCTTTTAGCAAATGCAACAATAATAGGGGTAGTTAATATTATTCTATAAGCTATGCATACATTAGGAAAACAATTAAATGTATTCAAAGAACTCAATATCATAAATTTTTATTTTAATATATACATTAATACATATATACTAAGTAAAAAAAATATTTGGTGCCCCCTAAAAAATGGGGCCCTATGCGGTCGCACCACTAAATCATGCTCAGGACCACCACTGTTAATGCAACCAGCGGATATTAAAAAAAAAAAAAAAAAAAAAAAGAGGAGTGGTAAGGTAAACATTGGGAGGATTTGTGTGGGGGAAAAAAGCATTGGTCACTTATTTGTATGTATTGTAAGAATGGAAAGGAAAAGATTTGAAGGGATAAAAATTTCATGAGTTCTATTATTTTTATCATCCTCTCTTCAATGAATGAAAAGGCAGCTTATCCAACAGAAAGGGAGGGAAGAAGAGGAAACAAAAGAATTTTAGGTCCCGCCAAATTATTTATTTATTTATTTATTACATTGATACTTATATATTAAATTCAAGTTCTTATTTTTTTAATCTCAATCATTTCCTACAACTTTTTTCCTCCTTAATGCGTTACGTGTTATTTTTCAAATGCAAATTCATTTATGATTATTTAAATTTTTCATTTAACTAATTCCTTTTGAGGATAAAATCTTTTAATTACTATAATTATAATAATTATTCTAATTTCATCAATCAAATTCTACAATTACTAAATTACCAAAAAAATTAATTATAATTATTTTTTATTAGGGAAAAAAATTAATTATAAAAATTTAAAGACGTCCATATTATAATTTGTCATCTTTCAACATGTAAAGTTATTATTACTAAAGTTATTAAATAGATAATTTAAATTATTAAAAGTATTATATTAATATTTTATTTAATTTAATTTGTGCGAAAAATTGTGAAAAATGGTGATCATCTACTAATAAATTTTAAATATACTAATTAATTGTTATTGCTATTACTAATCAACCTCTTTATATTAAATTAACCTCCAAGGGGTTGGTCTAGTAAAGTAAGACAGGATTATCTGATAGGTTACAAGCTCAAACTCCCACCAGTCTCCTTGAGGGGATAAATATAAAAATTCATTTGTAAGTGTTCGGCATGTTTTCCCGGCCTTGAAAACCTCCTTACCCTAAATTTTATTGTACAACAAAAAAAACTTCTAGATATTAAATCAAAGTACTCATTTTTTAACGTGAACCACTCAACACAATCTCTCTCCTTCTCTTCATTATGTCACATTTCATTTTTTAAATATATTTCCAAATCTACTTAGTTATTTTTTCCTTTTAATTGTTTTCTTTTTTAGACAAATATTTACAAATAATTTAAAACAATAATTACAAAATTTCATCAATTAATAACTATAATTTTCAAATTTGCTCACTTATTTTTTTCGTTCAATTATTTTCTTTCCAGATCAAATGTTTTGAATTACTAATTACTAATACTAATATCATTGTGTAGTAACGGTTAAATACTAATTTCCGAATTATTATTTTTGACCAAAAAAATAAATAAATAAATAAATAAATAAATTTTTATAATGATTTATTTATTTTTTAATACATTTTTTAATCTGGTGATTAATTATTTTAATTACTAAATCAAATTCTATATACTAATTCAGTCACTATTGAACCTAAGTCATTCTCCATAACATCTCCCAGCCTCGATGTGCCAAGTGGTATCACTTACATTGAATAAATTTTTGTAGTGATTTATTTATTTTTTAAATACACTTTTGAATTTGCTGATTAATTGTTTTAATTACTAAATCCTTACTTATTTCTTCCATTTAATTATTTTTTATTTTCAAGACAAATATTTATAATTCAATCATGATATTCTCTCATCATTTTTTACTCTCTTTTTTAATACCCACTTTATAACTATTGATTAAATCACTTTTCCTTTGGAAACAACAATGAGTAGATAATAGATATCTAGGATTTAAGTTTTAAAACAATGTGGCAAAAAATTAGTGAGATCATGTACCAATACTACATTATTTGCTATTACATCTTATTCAAATTGTTATATTTCTAAATTAATTCAAATATTAATTATTTTATATCATATTTTATCCAAATTATTACCTTTTTTAAATTAATTCAAATACTAGATGTTTTCTATCATATCTTATTCAAATTTTTACCTTTTAAAAATTAATATTATAAACTTTATGACTTTTATAATTTTTATATAAACTTTTCTAAAACTTAAATATCAACAATTCAAACAACTAAAATTTACAATATTATATCATGTTAAATTATAATTTAAATAAATATTAAAATATTTAGTAAAAAATATTAAAATAAAAATAAAAAAGTCCAATGCACGGAATATTTGTTAGCAAATGAAGGAAAATCTTGTTTATTTTTCATGAGACTATACTAAACAAGGAGAAGCATAGCTCCTCTATTTTCTCATTCTTTCTTTTCTTTTCTTTAGATCATGTTCATTTTATTTTCTTTCCTCTTACGTTATCAATTTGACCCTTAAAGAGGGAGTGTTATTGTTTAACAAAAATTCTAATACATCTTATAAAATAGTGTAGCTGCGCAGGCCACGTCTAAAACCAAATTTAGGCATCTTTTCTTGTATTAAAATGAGGAGCTATCAAACCATGGCATTGAAAATTAATTTGAAGTAGTTGCCTTGAACTTAGTCCGGAAAGGTAGGGAAATTGATCAAGCCTCTTCCTCATCAGGATACGTGCATAAAAGGGAAAAGTATAATGTTATGTCCACGCAAAATAGGAATGGAATTTGGAAAATGATAGTTTGATCGAGATAGATGAACTTGCAAACCTAGGTATAAGGATATTCCACCGGCATCAAGCGTGATCGAGTGAGAAAAAGACAGTCTAAGTTCATGTTTAATAGAGGGTGGAGACAATCAGCCTAAAAATAGTGATAATATATAATTTTGAAGTACTCAATATATGCATGTTATTGATGGTGTTTTAAATAGTTTTTTTTTTTGGGTAGACAAATAGTATTTTTATAGTTCCCTTGAGTGCGGCAGTTCAAATTCACGTAATGTGCTTTATTACTTTCCCATTTCTTTTCTCCCCTCTCCCTTTTTTCTATAAGGTCTATTATGAGCCTCCACTCAGACCAAATAAAATAATGTTCTTATAATATCTAATTAAACAAAAAAAAATTCACTTACCTCCTAAATCAAACTTTTGTATATATATATATATATATATATATATATAATAATTTTAAATATTGTGTTATGATTGAAAAGGGTTAGAGCGCATTGTGTGGTAGGTAGCTCCAAAGTCCCTAGTCAATTACTATGAAAATGGAAAAGGAGCCTAGCGCATTGCGTCGACTTGCCTACCTCTCTTAAATCATTACCTCTGTCCCTTGTCTATGGAAACTGAGATTTTACTAACTATAGAATTTTTTTGTTGTTATTAAAGGGTGTTATCTTTGGCTTTTGTGGATGTAAAGTGGTTCCTGGTTCTGATACTAGTATGCAGAGATTGTAAAGGCTAAGTTTGATGGGGAAACCGATTGACACTGTCTTACAGGTGCTACATGTTATGTGAGGAGACTCCAACCCAAAAGACTAGTTTATTAGGTGGGAGAGCCTCATGACTTAAGTATCACATTGAGCATCATCATCCACTCAATGTGGGACTCATAACATTTCTATGTAGTGACCCGATGATAGTCATTCCCCCTTTTGTGGCTTCACTCGTATCAGTATTCGGTTGCACCTTAATCCAGCCTATAGGTAGCTTTTTCTGTAGCTCAACTCTCAATGAGAGCATCAATTGTTATGACTTAAGCTCGCGAGAAGAGCCCAACCCAAAAAACTGGTATATTAGATGGGAGAGTCTCGTGGCTTAAGCACCACATTGAGAATCATTATCTACTCATAACACTATAGGGGCTGAAAGAGCAACAAAGGGCTGATTTGGATGTAAAGAGTTCGGGTTTTTATGTATATTTGATCTTTAATATATGTGTATTATGTTAAATCTAATAAGCTGATTGTATAGGATAGTGATTATTATGTATGCATTCCGAGTCACTGGAGGGGTAGTTGTTCTGTTTTGTGGAAGAATATGTATTGACAGGTTTGTGGACTATGGTTGTATATATGGATAGATTGTATACTATTTTGGGGTACACTTACAACAGTGTTGCCAATCTGTGCTCAAGTTACCACACTTGATAGGCTTTGTCTCTTGGCAGTTCTGAGATGAAGGAAGATGGTTTAGATTTGATGAGAGGGTCAATGGGTCATTGCTTTGTAAAGAGATGGTTTGTTATGAGAAGAATTGGATTGGGTTGAACACTAGGAGTATGGTTTGTGATGTCGGTGATATGGAAGAAGAGGTGAAGATCTGGGTGGAAGAATCTGGAGAAAAGGAGAGAGGAAGAAGAAGATAATGTAAAAAAAAATTATTAAAAATAAAAAAATTAATTATTCAAAATATAAAATTATTACTTGAATGGGGACGTTCAGATTCTCGGTCCATCTATAGGGTGTTTAACAGCCATTTTTAATGATAAAAGCTATTTTTTAGTAGAATCTGATATATTCGGGTAAACTGATTAAATCTTAAAACAATTATATTTATTAGAAAAAAAGTTTTTAGAGAAATTAAAACTTTGAAGCATATTTAAAAAACTGTTAAATTATTTTAAAATCAATAACATTTTTTCCGTTTTACCCCTATAAATCTAACTAACAAACGAATATTATTAAATTATACAAATGATTTCCTCTTTTAGTAATTTACTATGTATAAGTGGTTTTTTTTACATAATCCAAACGAAATAAATTATTTCATAATCGCTTTTCAAACACATCCAAACATAAAAATGATTTTATTATATTCGATTATAACAATAATCAATTATTTATATAATCATTTGCTGCAATAATAAAACTTTCTTTGCTGTCCCCAAACACACATATAGTAGGCTTAAAGTATGTCAAGGATATATGATTCTTCAGCCATTTGATAAGCGATGAAAGAATACATTGGAGTGATTGTTCACTAGATTGTCAAAAAAATAGTCATATATATTTAATTCTCTGAAAATGGTAGGGGTATAAGACCCGAACTAATAACTCGATGAACCCAAAAATCCAAACCAAACCAAATAAATGGGTTCGGATTTTTTTGGTGTTCGAGTCCGAATCGAACCTAACCAAACCAAACCCGGTGACAATTGGTTCGGTTCTTGGATTCAAGGATTATGGAACCAAACCGAACCAATTACTATATTTTAATATATATATATAATATTTATTATATTTTAATATAAATATATATATTTTAATAGTTTAATATTTATTATATTTTATATATATTTTAATATTTTATATACTTAATATTTGTATATATTTTAAAATTTAATAATTTTCGGGTCAGTACCGACCCAACCCATTCTTGAATGGTTTGGTTTGGTTCGGGTTTTGTAGGAAAATTGCTTAAAACTGAAACATTTTTTATTGGTTCGGATTTTCCCTCACCTAAAACCGAACCAAACTGACCCGCTACATCCCTAGATATTGCTACCCAATATTATGGGAAAATGTGAGTAATATCATAAGAGATTCTTGCGTAAATATATTGTATGTACTATGTCAGTTTTGCTTCAAGTAATGGCACAAGCAAATAGTTTACTAAAATATGTCTAGTAGACAACGTAATCTAAACTTAATTTACATAAACTAGGGCGAAGGCTAAGGCTAAGGTGAGCGACTTGATGAAGTCTCTCATGGTGCATGAATAAAATCTACCATTAAATATATTATTATTTAATTTAATGCTCCAGATTTTAATACTTTTAAAATTGCAAAACCACCCCTAATTTTTACTCTTTCACTCTCCTGCCACCCTCCTCCTCCACCCTCCCCTCCGGCATCCGTCCTCCGTCCTCCCCTCCATCTCCTCTTCTCTGAAATCGAAACTCCTCCACAACAGAAAATACCAGCGCAGAGATCTCAGAAATTTGTGACGAAATCAGGGAAGAAGAAGAGGAGGAGGAGGAGGAGGAGGAGGAGCATGGGAATAATGGTGGTGACGGGATTAGGGGTTGCCGCTATGATTTTTCATGTATTGAAGATGATGAAGAAACGAAGACGATGAAAGAGTTGATAGATCTTGAATTTCAGTGCAGGAAGAACTCGGGTAGAGATTTCAGAGAAATCGTGGGAAGTTTTTGCAAGAGATTGATAAAATGGAGAGGAAAAACGATGTCGCCAGTGGTGGCGACAGAGAAGTCGACGGTGACAGTAATGGTAATGGCGGTGTTGGGTCGCCGATAGATTTGCAGAAACTGATACCGATAGCTCCGAGCCGGAATTCGGGGAAGGGGCGGAGGTGGAAGAAGATGGGAGGGAGAGGCTAAAGTTGATACAGGCAAACACAAGAAGGGGAGTTGAATTGTGTTTGTTAATAATTTTCGAAAACAACCTTTTTTGAAACAGTTTTCTCAAACAAGGAATGAAAGGCAGAAGCGCACACACAAAGAAAACATTTTTAAGGACTTAACAAAATCAAGTTCAAATCCCCACAGTTAGAATAACCAAATAAAACTGATAAGATAAGGGATAAGAAGATTCACGCAAGTCGTTTTATCCTGGTTTACTCTCTTCCACCCAATAGCTACGTCCAGTCCCTTCTACTTGAAGGTTTTTCTCCACTATTTTCTAAATACATTACAACAAGTATTCAACACCTCTCCAGGCTACAAGTATTCCTTTCTTACCAAGCCTCTTCAGGCTCTAACTCTAACAAAGAGATTTGGTTTCTTTTGATATTCTAACTCACTATGTGTGAGGGTATGAAAGTTTAAGATCAGTTGAATATAACAATATTCAAGCTAAGGTATTACAGACTTTTTCTCTTGAAATAATAAAAAAATTCTTGAGCTCGTAGAATGATAGAAGTTTTTCTAGCAAGATTTCTGTATATGCAAAAGTTTTTTCTTCAGATGTTGAGGTCTTGTATTTATAATGACCTCTCTTCTCTTGAAATTCTTCAACGGTTGTTTTTGAATTTTTCCCGTTTGGGGATCAGATCAAATGCATAATATCCGTTGTGACTGAGCTTGCTCGTGGCCATTGTACTATAGGTGATCATTCTTGCACAAAACCGGCACACCTCTGAGCAATTGCAACTTGAAAAACTGTCTTGCCTCCCTTGTACAAATTCCAGCTATTCCAGCGTTAAAGGTGATAGGGTACAAGACGTTTTGCATTGTACTATTTTGCTTTTGCATTCCTCATTTGTACTATGTCTCTCTTAAAGAAACAAGGCAATATAAAATCGTTAAATCAAATAGAAAGGACCAACATATACTTGAAATAAATATGAATCATTTGAAATAAATACTTCTATGTGGTCGAGATAGATTTTCTAATCATATGAAGGATTCATAGTAATGAAGAGCTCGTCTACTTAAAAAGCGCGTCTATACGCTTAAAGTTAAAAACTCTTTTTAGCTCGTCTAGTGACGTGGCAAACTCTGCTCGTCTACTATCAAGTCTTTGGACTTGCTATATATCGGTGAGTAACTTAGATCTCCGTCTGCTGACGTGGCACTCAAGCTCGTCTACTCACATTAGTTTAAACACTCGTCTAGTGATACTATTCTATATTCCGTCTACTCAAACATATTTACATAATTAAATATATCGTTCATTTTGAGCAGCTCGTCTACTCAGGTCGACGCGGATATAATTCTTTCGATGTTTTCTTAACATATTGAAATTCGAATATCCTGCAAGACTCGATAAAGCATGTTAGATCTTAACTAATACTTTGCGATACAAATTTAATCATTTTTGTTAACATCAAAACTCAGAGATTATTTAATACAAAATACTTTGGTTCCAACAGAGGCATGTGGGTATATGAGCTTAGAGGAAGCTGAAGAAATTGCCATTGGATAAAGAGAGTGAGAGAGGCTTTTCCGGTGGTGTTGTCGGACCGGCGGGGCTGAGGGAGGAGGGAGAGAGGGGAGTGACTGTGAGACAGAAGAGGATGGGGTTAAATATTTAAAATTGAAAAGTTTAGGGATTCTAAATAATTAAAAATTACATATACAGACTTGCTCATGGTGGGAGACGTGAAGGTCTTGTTGGATATTTTATTTAAATATTTCAAAATAATTTTATATTTAAAAGATTTTAAATTCTCTATTTATTACTATTAATTCCTTCCAATTATTTGTTAATATTTGTTTTAATGCCATTGTCTTTTATTACTTTTAATTGGCTTTTATCACATGATCAGTTTTTTCTTAACGTAACAAATTTGTCTTTATGGTCTTTTATAAGTTTTAATGTTAAATTGAAGGCATGTTTTTTCCAATATATTTTATATGTATTGCAAGACGTTGCAATTAGAGGCATGGAGACAAATGCCTATTTATAAGTACTTCAACTCCTTGGAAGATTGGGTAGAAAACGCTAATCTCATCAAGTGGAATAGTTGAGAACATTTGGAGGGTGGTTTATTGTCTTCTCAAAAGCTTTTGTTTATGTTTGTGTAAAATATCTTTTTATCTTTTCTACGTTTGTGAGTTGATGTAATTCTTGCTATTCTGGCACCCGGAATAATATTGTTATTCTGGAAGAGTCTGTTATATCCTGGGAGGAGTTTCGCAATTATTGTGACACAATTATTTGTGGGTGGGCGAAATAATCCTTAAGGACAGTGTAATTTTACACGTCTCAGACTATAAACATGTTACTGGAGTTCTTCTTATTTTTCTCTATTTATTTTATTGATCTATTTTATTTATCTTATTTATTAATTTTACAACAATCTTAAGGATTATTGCCAATAAAAAAAAAATTTGCTTCTTCTCTAATTTCAAGTTTTAGTTTGTTTTTTATGAGAATTCGGTATATCCAACAGTTATTATTTTTATCTACACCCATGGTTGATTTCTGCTCTATGTTTCTTGTCAAGTTTGATTAGTGGGTGGACACAGGTTTCACAACCCGGTGGAAGGAAGCCTCAAATTTCTTTTTTCTTTTTTTTTTTAACGAATCTTGCTAATTGATTCTAATTCAAATCTACCATGGTTTGATGTTTTAAATGTCTTAATAGAATTTTTCCATGTAATATTTTTTTTGTTTATGTTATTTCAACTATTTTAGTTTTGAAACTGGTTTCACTTTTTATTTGCTCGCTGTTTCTCTACATTGTTTATAATATTTCTCTGTTTCACTCTACATCTAATCGTTTTTTTTTTTCCCTTGTTAATTAGACAACAGATGACTATATATTATCATTAAGTAATTGCAGGTCGTGTCCTAACATGTAATAAGGGTTGGAGAAGGAAACATTTTAAAGCTACCTTGTGGAAAAACGAAAGGAGGTATTGTACTTTACTAGATAATCAATGGTAAGAACTTTTGAGATTATTTTATCAACTATGTATGATATGAGTATAATTTGGCTAAATGGTTAAATATCATCATGTTAATTAGAGCCCCTTTATACGTGACCTTGACGATTTAAGTTGTGATTATTTTCTTGGATGAAAATAGTATTTAATTGAAGATAAAATTGTTTTATATTTTAATTTGAAGAATATGTGTATATTGCACATTTTTGTGAAATTATTGACAATGAATATCTATCCGTAGTGGTTGGCTGAAGTTGATGGCTGAACTGAGGATTGTGATAATGAGTCTAGAAAAAAGCTGAAGTTGTTCTAAAATATTTTGAAAGAAAGGATGATTTATCCTTCCAATTTGATTTTTATCTATTCTAGAATATTTGATCTGGTGACTTCTTAAAATGTCACTACAATGGTTTATGAAGAATTATTTTGCTATTTCATTGTGATAAATATGTCTAACTTTTGCTTGTAATAATCATGTGCATTCAGTGGTGAAATGCGTGAGGAGCTCTCCATGGAAGGGCAATTTAAATTGCTATTATCTTGGCTTTATGGTATTCAAATAGTAGGAGCAATTTCTTTTTCTCCTCTTCTTTGTTGGACATTTCTTTTAGACTATATAAAACCAAGGATAACCTATTGATTTACTTTCTGCACATATCTTTTGAAATGGGTATATGCTATTTATTTGTTAGTAAATCAAAATATGGAAAAGTTGTTACATGAACGGAAGAAAACGAAATTTCTATGCATGACCATGGTGTAGGATGTGATGAATGAAATAAGTTGATGAAATCTTTGATGATAAACACATGCTTGGCTAAATTGTATAATATGATTGCATTGGTTTGCACTGAAAATATTGGTTGTGCATGTGGTTGTTTAAGTGTGTTGAAATATATGAGAATAAACTTGCGTGTTAAGGATATTGACTCATGAAATTGATGATGGATAAAAGTAAGAAATATGAGATATGTATATATCAAGTTGATATGATTTTGAAAGGTAGTTAAAAATGATGAGATTGATATAAGTGTTGGTTCAAAAGATATTATGTGTAAATTTTATTAAAATGATCCAAGGTATGAATAATTGTTGTTTTAGTATTATGAGCTATCCATTTGTATTTACATGATGTGAGTGATAGAATTATTTATGGTTTATCTTTTTGGATAAGGATAACATGACGAGCAAGGTTGTTTCTTGCAAAATTTATATTAAGGTAATTATAAACTTGGAGTTGCCAACATCTTACACTCTTCTTTGATCATTTATTTTTCTAATGACTTTGGTTATTGGCAAAGTGGAATTGCCAGTATGATGGTAAAGAAGTTGAGAATTTTAAAATTCTCAATTTTGTTCTGTCACTGAAATCTTATTCTGACATGTTTTGATAAGTGATGTTGTCAATAAATTGACATCATATGCTTAAGTGATTTTTGGGACTGTCGTTGAAAATAATATGTGATATTATGACCTGTGGGGGTTGTAACTTGTAAAGTCACGAGATCATGCATTTCAATGCATGTGTATGAAGAGGAATGTTAATCCTCCTAAGCCCAAAGGCAAACTTGGTCATGGAGATGATATAATTGTTGGAATAGTTCTCGGACTATTCTTATGACAAATGTTGAAAAAATGGATGGTAGACTTTGGGGCTACCAAGCGTATTTGTGGAAATAAAGATGTTTTATGCCTCCTACATTTTTGTAGGGGATGAATTGGATTTTCCACTGTATTGAAAATGCAGTGATGTTAAACTGAATTTTAGATTCAAAGATGACGTGTTCACCATTTGTGGTGATTATACTTGGAGATCAGCCAATCAAATATTTATTGTAAAATCTACAATGGGGTTAGAGTTTATACTCTGAAATTGGCTGATAATGAGGCTGAGTGGTTGAAAACTTCTTAGCAGATATTTTATGTGAGTTAAATTAACTCTTTATGTGTTTATATATTGTGATTGCCAAGTGGCAAAATAAATATATTTTATGAACATACGTATGTGTTACAATTCCGGAAAGTAGCTACTGAATGATGAGGCCTGATTATTGTGGGGGTCAAAATTGAATTTGACCGACTTGCTCACTGAGCCCAAAATTGCTAGTGAGTAAAACATCGAGGGGAATATGGGACTTAAGCCAATGTGAAATTAACAATGATGGTAACCCAACCTTTGTGATTGGAGATCCCATGAAGAAGGTTCATATGGGTAAAAACAAGTCACTTGTTAGTTCTGCTAGCACAAATAATTTTGTCCCTTCCTATGGTGTGAGAAGTGCTAGACTGCATTTATTGAGGGATAAGCTAAAAGCTTTTAATGAATTTCATATCCCATATGGGTGGTGCATGAACTGCAGCATACACTTGATGAAATCACCTATATGAGTGTCAAGTGGGGCCGCTTGTATGAGATTGTGGCATAATCTCTAGAGCACTCATGAACTACCAGGCGCGCGCACGGCCAAAAGGCGCAAAACAGCGTAATAGCAAGAATTGTGAGGGTATAATGTGATTGGTAGACCTCTAACATACAATACAGTGTTTTGGTTCATAGAAGTCTACTTCACCGACTCACTTGTATGGTATGTCTATCAGTCTAGGTCTGGTTCATAGTCCAAAAGACACCAGATTTGAAGCATTAACATCCATGTGATCAACTCTGATTTTATTAGTTATTCTCACAAATTATTTTGAAATATGTGGGGGATTGTTGGATATTTTATTTAAATATTTCAAAATAATTTTATATTTAAAAGATTTTAAATTCTCTATTTATTACTATTAATTCCTTCCAATTATTTGTTAATATTTGTTTTAATGCCATTGTCTTTTATTACTTTTAATTGGCTTTTATCACATGATCAGTTTTTTCTTAACGTAACAAATTTGTCTTTATGGTCTTTTATAAGTTTTAATGTTAAATTGAAGGCATGTTTTTTCCAATATATTTTATATGTATTGCAAGACGTTGCAATTAGAGGCATGGAGACAAATGCCTATTTATAAGTACTTCAACTCCTTGGAAGATTGGGTAGAAAACGCTAATCTCATCAAGTGGAATAGTTTAGAACATTTGGAGGGTGGTTTATTGTCTTCTCAAAAGCTTTTGTTTATGTTTGTGTAAAATATCTTTTTATCTTTTCTACGTTTGTGAGTTGATGTAATTCTTGCTATTCTGGCACCCGGAATAATATTGTTATTCTGGAAGAGTCTGTTATATCCTGGGAGGAGTTTCGCAATTATTGTGACACAATTATTTGTGGGTGGGCGAAATAATCCTTAAGGACAGTGTAATTTTACACGTCTCAGACTATAAACATGTTACTGGAGTTCTTCTTATTTTTCTCTATTTATTTTATTGATCTATTTTATTTATCTTATTTATTAATTTTACAATAGGTCTCCCACCCTAGAATTTGCCTTATGACTGATGAGTTATGAGGGATGAGCGCTGATCTCTCTTTTGGCATAGACAACTTTATGGGCAGTTGGGCACACATGGTAGGCACAAATATTTTAAACATTAGTTTGTTTGGACCAAATTATTTGTCACAGGCTCCTTTTAGTTTAACTCCAAAGGCAAATGTTAACTGCCAATTCTAAGGTGAAGCTGGTAAGTGACGTCTACACCGGTATAGACATTATTTTTCATGTTAAAAGTCCATTTTACACTCTACATCCACATTCTTCCTTTTCTTCACCACCACCCACTAACCACCACCACCACCACCCCCCTTATCACCACCCCTCACCACCTCAACAGTGAAGAGAGGGTTGTCCCCACCAACCACCCCACCACCACTACTCCATGGTGATCACTCGCTGTTGTTCTATGGATTGGTTGAAATCTGGGGAGACGAAGGAACTTGTTGATGGCGCCATCGCAGGGAAGAAGTCATCACTGAAACATGCTTCTCAAGCGCAAACCATGGAAGATTGAGTGGATCTTGTGCGATGAAGATGGAATCAGTGACGGCTTCATTCAATGTACACACAGTGAACACTGAAACGAAGTTGATGATGGAAGATTGGAGTGTGACAGAGACGAGATCTAGAACGTAGTGGTCCATGGTGGATGCTCGCGGCGTCGTAGTGGTGCTGCTTTGTTTTGGCGGTGGTGCTTTCTTTTGGTGCTTTGTTTTGCCGCTGGCGGCGACGAGATCTGTGGTGAAGGGATGGTCAGAGATCCCTGGCGGAGGGGTCTCTAGCAAGCATAAGCAGGGAGATGGCGATGATGGTGGTGGTCTCTGGTTGGACGATTGGCAGGGGATGACGGTGGCTGGTGAGATATGATTGTCCGGTAACAGTGGTGGGATGGGGAAGGGGCAGAGGAGGGGAAGGGGCGGAGGAGGAGGAGGAGGAGGTGGGGCAGTGGGGAGTGCAGACAGAGAAAAAGGGCAAAATGGTAACTTGGTCCATCAAATCCCATCCATTCCTTATTTTAATAATAAATCTGACAGTATACACTACTTCTTTAAAATTCAATTATTGGGTATACCGGTATAGTCGGCAAAAACATACTTCACCCTAGAAATCGCCAATGTTAACTAGTATTTTAAAGATATTGTTTAAGAAATTTTAAAAGATAATCTTTTATGAAAAATTGTGTAATCAATACTTAGGACACTCGTTAGTAAGACTTTAACTCTAATTAAGAATTCAGGTATTTTGTTTGTAAAACAGTTTTTTTTTTTATTATTACCAATGAGAAAGAAAAAAAAAAAGAAAAAAACACTGAAAAACAGATTTGATTTTTGTTGCTAATATATTTTGATAGATAATATGTAAATATCATTATAATTTGTAAATACTATTAAGACTTACATATGTTCTTGATAGTCTTCCTACCCATTAAATGTTGGAATATTTTCCAATGTCACAATGTTATCAATTAGGGGCCTTAATTGATATGTGATCAATTTAGAGATAAGGTTTATCATATTTCTGATTTGATAATTGATTATCATTAATTATCTAATATGGGCAAAATATGAGTGGATGTCACCGATGACCAATTTCGGAATAATGGGAACCCTAATCGACCATCACACTATATATAGGCTATGGTCCCCAATACACCAGACATAACACATACCGCCTCTTCTCCCCATCTGAAGAACGACTAAGGCATAAGGAGTCAAAGTTGAGGAAGAACCACAAGCCAGCTGGTGTTCGTTACCCGTCTTTCTTTCTCACTCCTTCTTCATGTTTCAGATCCTAAGACTATCAAGCTATGTTTGTTTGTGATTGACTGCCGTAGAGATTCCGCAACAGTTGGTGATCAAATCTAGTACTCTTTAAGAACGCTTAAGATCAGGAACACAATATGGATCCAGGTATTTATCAAAGTCTGTGAATCCTTAGTAATCTGGCATGATGTAGATCCTATGCTTTTTGGTGTGTTACTCCAGGGTATATGAATCTTGTTATGTATGCTTTAAAGAATAAAGAAAATAAAGAATCAATAATTTAAAGGATTAATTCCAACAAGTGGTATCGGAGCAGGACTTCAATGTTGGATTATAAGGATTGATATTTTATATATATTTTTTTTTTGATAAGCAAATTATAAGGATTGATATTATTTGATTTATGTGATGCCTTTTTTTTTATTGTGTTTTCCTCAATTTATATGAACCCTAGTTTTTTGGATCCAAATATAAATGTGTATTTGCCATATTGATTTCACGATGAAACTTATTTATTTTAAAAAAAAGAAAAGAATAAAGGCCAATTTTAATCCCTGAGAAAAATATTGGGATCTGTTTTAGTCCCTGACAAAATTAAAGTACTAAATTAGTCCCCCACAATTTTAAATTAGGGATACGTTAGTCCATCCGTCAACCCCCGTTAGTTTGGGTCTGTTAAGTCGATGACGTGTTCTATTTTCTTGCTTAGGTGTACTATTATATGATATTTACAATTTCTAAATTGGTTATTAAACATTTACTTAAATGACTAAATGCCCAAAACAACACCTTTTTTAACACACATCGTAAAAAGAAACAGACCCCTTAAGTAACCAAAAACGGCACTTAAATGTCCAAAGTGGGACCTAATCGACGTCATTCAAATTTCTGCCCCAAATTAGCAACCGTCTAACCCTAATCCATAGAGAAAATGGATGGTGGCTAACGAGATCAAACGGAAGGACTAATGTGTCCCTATTTTGAAATTGTGAGAGATTAATTTGGTACTTTTTTTGTCATGTGCTAAAACTGGACCTGATGCTTTTCTTGGAACCAAAATGAGACTTTTTTTCTTAAAAAAATGTGTGGTTATGACTTATTATCAATCACCTGTACATGATCGAATTTGTATAACATTTGTGGCTGTAAATACTAAATACCTATTCGGTGGTGGTACGTGGCTGTATTCATCACGCTCAGGGTGTGTTTGGATAAGGTATTTATAGAGGGTGAAGTATTTTAAGAGAGTAATTAAAATACTTCACTCTAAAATACTTTGTTTGGGTATTAAATATGAATGATTTTAGAAATCAAGGGATTTTATGAGGGTATTTTGTTCAAAGTAAATTTGAGGAATTTAAAATATCACCTAAAGAGGTGGTATTTTGAAATTATCTTTCCTTACTCATGTGCCACCTACGACCGACGCCGGCCCCCGAACCACCCAGCCCCAGACCCGGCCCGGTCCCCCTGTCCACCGCGGCCCGACCCCCGGACACCTGGTGGCGAGCGTCGACACCCGGTGCTGGGGAGTCGGCCCCTAGACACCCGGTGGGGGGCGAGGCGTCGGCCCTCGGACACCCGGTGCGGAGGCGTCGGCCCCCGAACACCCCGTGGCGGGGGGTGTCGGCCCCCGACCCCCTGACACCCGGTTCGCGGGCGACGATCCTTGGACACCCGATGCGGGGGCACCAGATCCCGGACAATTGAAATCCCAATTTTTTAAATGAATATTCAAAAAAAAAAATTTAAGATAATTGAAATGCTTTATTCCAACAAAAAATTTAAAATATAAGGTATTTGAATAACCCTATCCAAACAAAGTATTTTCAAAATGAAAGTAATTCAATTGAAGTAATTGAATTGTCTTATATTTCAAATTTCTTGGAATTTTGAAATACCCCATCCAAACACACAGTTAAGTTTTTTCGCATATGCCACCTTTATGTGCTCTCGGTTTTTCGAGAATGGTTCATGAGTTCTGAGGCCTTTAACTTCATTTTTTATTTTTTGGTATTATGGCACCATGTTTCATATGTTAGGCAAGCTGCACGTGATTTTTCAATACATGGATACAAATGATATGTTTGGGATTTCCTATTGCTACTGGTATTGGTATATAAATATATAGTAGTTTATATGAATATATATGAATTACAATGGCTTCCTATACGTGACTTGTTTCTAATCCTATTATATGAGTATATAATGGTGACCGATTGCACATGATTTTACGGCTGTACATGATGTTGCAATTTTTTTTGCTGGACGTGAATGACTTTTTTCCGCGACTTACTACGACGAACTGACGGAATGGACTAAAATAGGCCAACGGTTAAAAGATAAGGGACCAAAATGAAAAAATAAATAAATAAATAAAAGACCAAAAATAAAAACTAAAATAAAGATAAGGGATCAAAATAGGGATTACACCTAAAAAAATACTAAATGGATTGTATTATTTTTATTAATGGATAGTTAATGATCCATCCCATAATTTTTTTCATCCATTAGACCAAAAAAAATTGAAGTAAATCATTTATTATCCATTCCAAAAGTAATAAAATAAAAAAAAGATTCATTCCCATTTTTTTTTTTCAAATCTTTTTTCATGGATACAACGAATCCAACCTCTTATGTTCTCTCCTTATTTTTATCCCCAATTCCCAATTTAAAAACCCTAGCCGCATAATCACAAATTCCATCCAAGATTCAGTTCGCAATCGCACTTATCTTCATCACCGTTCTAGGATTTTCAAATTCCCTCACTTTTTTGATCCAGCAAAGTCTTGATTCTTGAATCGTGATTCTTCCATAGTCACGATTTAGCGAAGTCGCGAAACCAATGATACATCTCACGAAGTCAATAAACTGCATGGTAAATTGGTTGCTATCGGTTTGCAAAGGGGATGAAGCTCTTGCACTATTGCCGTCAAAGCCCGTCACTGCAACTCCTTTCGTTCTCTTGCACTATTGCTATTGGTTTTATTTGTTTTTTGTTTATTTTTCTAATATCTTTTTCTATTTATTTAATTAATTATTTTATATTTCATATAATTATTATTCTTATTAAAAGACGCAAAATGGGGATACAATAATGAAAGTGCGTAATTGACAGACGAATCAGAATGTGAAATTTCTGATTAGGATCATGGTATCATTTATTCTTTATTTCTTTATTGTAAAAAGATAATAGCTATTTTAACTTTATGTAAAATATTTAGAGTGAGAAAATATTTAGAGAGGAAAAATATTTAATTTGTAAAAATTATTAAAATATATTTTTTAATGTAAAATATAATTTTAAATGGATGGATCGGATATTCATCCATATAAAAATGGGTAATGGATGGATTAGATGGTTTTTTATTATATGGATCATGGATGAGTTGATTTTTTTAATACGTTTTTAATGGATCAAAATGGATTGGTAGATTATTTTTTTACCCATCTATTATAATCCGAATCAAAATCCATCCGATCCATCCATTTGCCACCCCCGAAGAGAAGAGTGAATGGGTAGATTTTTATGTGTTGTTTGGATTAAAAAGAAGTAGGAGAGAAATGTAAGAAAATGAAAAGTTGAGTTTTCTCTCCACTCGTTTGAATGAATAGAAAAGTGGAGAAAAAGAAAATGAATTTTTATTAAGAAAATGAATTTTTATTGTAAAGACCTTATAATATAATGTAATATAATATAATATAACATAATATAATATAATAATATAAGTTAATATGCAATATAATATAAAAAGTAAAAACAAATTTTCGGTGAATTATAAAAAAAAAATTTGTAACGTAGATGGACGTAGTATATGTTTGGATGAACGTTTGCCAAACGTGATTATGAATGAAAGTGATTTTACAGAATTGATTTTGGTTTAGGGTTTAGGGCGTGAAATGATTTACGTTTTGATGTATTCATGGAAAAGTGATTTTCATCAATTCATGTTGTTTAGATAGCTTGTATCAAAATTGCTTCTGTAACACCCCGATTTTTCTGCTTTATAAGATTGGTATAAATATAAATAAACATTTATATTTTTATCTGAAACTTAGAAAATGATTTTGGGAAAAACCAAAGTCATATTCATATTATACTTATTTTTATAAGTATACGGTTAAATTTTTGGTTGAAAATTCAGACGAAACCCAATCTGCGTTTTCACTGACAATAAGATTTTACTGATCAGAAAACCTAATTCTGAACCGAGAACGAAATGAATAGATTTTATATCTCATTTCCAATGATATAGGTTATTTTGAAAATTTTCAAAATAAATAAGTTATTTCGGGCGTAAAAACCTAAATCGGGTAATCAACGGAGTCGAGAACGGACGTATAGAGACAAAATCCGACACCAGATGGATGAAGACAATGAGTCAACCATGATGACTCGTAGGGGGTGACTCACCAATGTCATGATTATTTTACCCTTGGACTTTCATTGAAATGACAAGTTTGCCCCCACAATTTGTGGACACAAATCAGCCACCTCTCCTTCAACCTCAACCACATAATTTTCATGATTACTTTAGGCAAAATTACCATTTTGTCCTTAAGTCATCTTTATATCACAAAAATGCCATTTGTAAGATTATTCTTTTGCCTTTAAATTTTTATGATTTGGACACAAATACCCCCAATTCCCACTGTCCAAACACCCTTGGAGAGCCCATCTTCTTGCTATAAAACTAATAAAAGCCTTGCTTCATCATCTTCATCAACTTTTTCCATTTTTCTCTTAAAAAGCTTAAGTTTCCATAGCCATTTTTGTGAAGCAACTAGTAGATCCTTTGCTCATTTTTCAATTCCAAGAGGTATAACATACTTCTATCACTCAATCATCATCATGTTCTTCAACTATTTTTGTGTTTTGAAGCCATGATCATATTTTTCAATTCCTAGATCTAGAACTTTGAAAATTCATAGTAAATCATAGAAAAATCCAATGAATATGAAACCAATTTCTATGATCTTGGTATCTTCTCAATATTTAAGATCCAAGAGGATGCATCAAACTAAAATTTCGTGCCCTATGATCTTGACAAGGCTGAACCCTAGTTTTTGTGGGGAAAGGACTTTGCTCATTTTTTAAAAACTAGTCTTGCTTGATTCAATCTTATAGTTCATATATGTATTGAATTCATGATTGTTGAATCAAAATAAAACCTCTAAGCCATTATTTTCTTCATGGCCGAAATTATGTTTTTAAGGAGTTGAAAGATTTTGTTTCATTTTTCAACTTATGATAATTTATTTTAACTCTACAAGGTCATGGATCTAAAGGGGTGTTTGTTTCAAGGTTGAGAATTTCATTCTCGGGAATCACATACCTGGGAATGCTATTGCCAGGAATGTCATTACCGGGTATTTCGTAAAACATGTTTGGTTAGCCATTAAAATTCCTGTGAATCTTTCTTGAAAATTCCGGGAATAAATTGAAAGTATGTTTGGTTCATGATATATACTCCTGGGAATAAATGTTTAATTATCAAAATACCCCTATTATATAAAATGTTAATTAAATATTAATTTTTAATGTAATTAATAAAAATGAAATAAAATATAAAATTAATGTAATTACCACCCTTATAACATAAATCATTTAAATGCCAACTTTCAATGTGATTGTCCAATTGATAAAAAAATTAAAAAAAAATATCACAGAAAATAAATAAAATAAAAATATATAATTCAATGTGATTATCATTTGACGCACCTCTGCTCTTTTAAAAAAAAAGAAAAGAAAGGATCATAGCTTTTTTCTTTTTGCGTAGGTCAGTTTCCTAATTATAGTGATATTAGCATTGCGTGTGTGTGTGAGGAGAGTTGTGGAGCCATGAGCACACATAACGGAGGAGAGCAGTTATATGGGGTTAGTTTTGTATTTTATTATAGTAATATGGCTGGGAATAAAACATACCCAACCCTGGAGATGGGAATAAAAGAAGTCAAATACACAGGCATGTTACTTTCCTGGGAATAATTATTTTCTAGGAATGTTTTTTCAAAACTTGAAACAAACATGGGAATATTATATTCCCACCCTCACTCTCAGGAATAAATGAACATACCTTGAAACAAACACACCCTAAGAGTATGTGAAATTTTGAGATCTCTAACCCAAATTTTGTGTCATGGCCGAAACTAGTGTTTTAAAGGGTTGGAGTATTTTATTTCAACCTTTGTAAGTTAATCACTGTGTTAGGGTTTTGAGTGATTGAGAATCACTAATCCAAAAGCTTAGAAATTTTAGAGATTTTTATCCATCCAAACACCTTAGGGCCGAACCTATCATATAGGAGCATAGGTGTATTTAGTTGTTTGTTTGTTAATTTGTTGTTATGATTTGTTGAAGGATAAATTGTTGTGTGAATCGTGTACATGTTTTGTGGAAACCGGACGCTTGACGGAACTTTGGTTGGCAAGAAAAATCTTCAAGAGGTAAGGGGAGTACCTGAGGGATTTTTTCGGTAGATGTATGTAATTTGTTTGTGGCCTGTATTCTTTGTTGAGTGTATTTAATATTTTACGTAGTTAGCATTATTTGCTTTTAAATTATCTGCTTTTAATTATTTAATTATCTGTATTTAATTGTGATTATATGTTGTTGCATGCCATTAATTGCTATTTGCTATATTATTGGCATGAAATAATTTTTTATGTTGATTGTGGATTGGAAAGCCTAACAGTGGTCGGTGCTCAATTAATTACGCGGTTAAAAGCGTTAATAAGCTTTTCATGAAATAATGAGTTTTAATTAGTGGAAAATAGTATTATATTATTACTTAATTAATTATTTGGTGAAAAATGGAAAATAGTTTAAAATATTGTTATTTTAATGATTTAACGGCGAACGAGAGTTCTAAGAATCATAGTGAGGACGTAACCGTGAAAATATTTTAGCACTGCTAATTTTCACATAAGGAGTTTCTAAATATTAGAAAATAGTGTTTTAAGAAAAAAAAATTCAAAAATGATTTTATTACAGTGTTGGAAAAATTATTTTACTAGCAAAGTCTTGTTTTAGACTTAAAACGTTTTAAAACGTCAAACGACGGAAAATTCCGTCAACATTTACAAAAGTATTCTTAAAAAGGGTAATATTGAGTAACACCGAGAATTTGTCTAAAACGATGCTTTCAAGTTTAAAGTATTGATTTTTGAACGAAAATGAGTTTAAGGGTTTTTGACGATTTTACAAAACGAATTTCCAAACTAAAAGGATTTTCGGTAAACAATGGTATTATTTCCGTCAACTTGGATAAGTTGAGGAAACTTTAGTTTTGTTTTGTGTTTCACAGAACGAAAACAGTTGTAAAGTTGAAAACGGACCTAACTACCATGACGTCGGGTCTAGTGTCCTATGATATGGGCCCGGGGTCCGAAAGGTAAAGTTATGGACTAGATGTGTAACACCTCCCTTGGGCATTACTTTGTAACACGTGTGGAATATTAAAAAGTTATTTGCCGGTTGCTTTCGGAAGATAACCTCTTTAAGTTTTAATAAGTCCACAAATGCGGTAAAATTTTTCTTTATGCAAAATACGTCAGAAAATGATATATGCATCACAATAGTATAGTTACATTATACTTACGTACAAACTGAATTTATTCGTAAACCAAAACATCACAACCTATAAACTTTTATGAAATTGTTTTTCATACACCTTACAAAGAATTCCAAACCATTTATAATAACTTTCCCAAAAATATACAACCTAAAGAAAGTCCTAAGCTGGTCGCCTTACAAGACATCTACTGGAAAGACCCCGTGGTCATTCCCACACTCAAACCTCTCTTCAAGTATCGGAACCCATGTTCCCGAGTGAGGTTAAGAACTTTTCTGCACCATCTACTTTCATGTACCAAGACACAAAAACCAAACCCGAAAACCTGATATATTATAAGGGTGAGATGCCAATATATGAGTTTATAACGATAATCACATGCACGACATACAAGAGTAGCACATAGACATATATAACCATAACAACATAAGATTCTCATAACTAAACAAGTAGTTTATCACTGGGTCTCATACCCGATCATCGTCATTAAAAATATGCATGACACTTCAACATTCATCGTCTAACATTCATACCTAATCTCCGGAGATCCCAACGTCTTCAAAATGAGTTGATCAAACTCGATACATCGTCTCATTGGCTAGCTAAGCACAACAATAATACATCGTCTCATTGTCCATTTAAGTACAATGATATATATATCATCTCATTGTCCATTTAAGCACAATGATACATATACATCGTCTCATTATACATTCAAGTATAATGATACACCGTCACATGATACCTTTTCCATTAAGGTCTCACGTTAAACAACGTCGGGTACATCTGCCGTAAATGCAAATGTAAAACATTTTGTTCTCGTCATTTTCTTTTCGTTTATTATATTCTTATCAAAGCTCAAAGTGGCTTACGACTATTCATCATCTTCAACGTATTAAAATTCTCATCGTCTCATCATTTTCAACATCTTAAAATTCTCACTGTCTCATCATTTCCAACGTCTTAAAATTCTCATCGTCACACTGATCAAAGATCTTCGTGTTTTATTATAGAACACTGGCATGACGACGTCTCGGATACTAGGTTTATTTTTTCAACGTGAACACCGTTTTTTGTTTGTGAAACACAATTCAAAACAAAATCTCTGCAACTTATCTAAGTTGACGGAATAACATCGTTGAGTAAAATTCTTTTGCAGAAAATCATTTCTAATTGAGAATTCCTTTATAAAATCATCGGTTACTAAAAATTTAGTTTTCAGAAAGTAGAGTCACTTGAGGCTCAAACTTGTTTAAAATACGTACTGTCGCTTTAGAAATACTTGTCGTCGATACTTTTCCAAATTGCCGTCGTTTAGCCTTTTTCAAGGCATTTAAGCCAAATATTAGCTTTTTCCACTAAAATCATTTTCTAAAATTATAATTAAGTTATTTTCGAAAAATAATTTCATAAAATACCTTTTTATAATATTCCAGAATTTCTTACGTAAAACTTAGCGGTACAAAAATAATTCCACGGTTATGTCCTCACTGTGACTCATAGTTCACTCTTACACCGATAAATCATTAAAATAATAATATTTTCGAAAATTTCTTTTTTCCTCAAATAATTATTTAAATCATAATATATTCCAATATTTCTCGATTAAATACTGAATATTACTCGTGAAGCTTCTTAAAGCTTTTATCTCGTTTAATTAATTGAGCACTGACCATTGTCAGGCTTCTCAAACAACAATAAACAACAACATTATATCAATATTCCCAGGCAGATCATGCATCACAACATCATAATATATCATTGCAGATAAACAATTTAAATGCAGATAAACCATCACAGATAAAACTAACACAACTTAAACCAATTCAAACAGACGAAACCAAACACCACAACAACAGATAAATATACAGCCCAACAACAGATAGCACATGATTATAGGAAAAACTCCTCAGGTATTCTCCCCTTACCTCTTGAAGAACTTCTTCCCGATATCTTTCCTCGAACAAACGTCAAATTCCGATTTCACGATCCAACTATAATTAATACACTCAACCTTCAACAAATACCAACCAAACAATTACAATCCACCAATTGAAATCACTTATTTCCTACATGAGAGTTTCGGCCATGAGAGGGTTTTGTGGCTAAAGATTTATAAAATTCTTAAGTCTTTGGATTAGTGATCCTTAAGTACTTAAGACAATAGGATTAATGATTAACCAACTAAGGTTGAAACAAAAAACCTCCAAGTTCATCAAGGTATGAATTCGGCCAAAACATGACAAGGAATTTTGGTTTGATTTGAGAACTTGGATTTATCATGAACACATGTTAAATAGATGATAAACAAGATTACTTCCATGAAAACCAACAAAATCTTCCTAGTTCTCTAAGACTCAAATTCGGCCAAGGCATGAAAATAGAGCAAGAAATTTTAGTTTGATACAAGAACTTGGATTCAACATCAATACACATCAATACATATTAGAAAGATGAGATATATGATCACTTTCTAAAAATTGAACAAAATTTCCTCCACCCACTTTTTATAGAATTCGGTTTTGACAAATTAAATGGGGAGGAAAACTTTGTTTGCAACAAACTCTTAGATTATGATAGTAGAGATGATAATAGGAACATAGAAATTGGTTTCATATTTTTAGGATTTTTCTATGATTTTCTAGAGAATTTCAAAGTTTCTAGACCTAGGAATTGAAAATTATGAACAAAGCTTTAGATCATGAAAATACATGAAGAACATATAGTTAAATGATGATGAGGATCATGGATTACCTCTTGGAACTTGAAAAATGGCAAAGGATGAGCAAGTTGCTTCACAAACCAAGCTTATGGAGTTAGAGAGAAAATGGAATAATGGAGAAGTTTGGAGAAGATGAATGAAGCTTGGAGAAGGAGATGGCATCATCTTAATTGATGAAGCAATCTTCATGGGCCTTGGGCTTGGGCCTTGCGAAATTAACCTGGAGAAGTCCAAGCCCACACACTTGATTTTCAACACAAAATCACTCAAGACAATTTTGAAGACATAGGAAAGTTTGAGAGTAGAATTTGCTTCATGGAAAGTGAGTTCATGACCATCATATTGGGCCTCAAAAACCGCAGCCCAACATGCTTTGGAAGAGCCAAAAATTGATCTTCTTCACTTAGTGCATCATGGAAATTAGTTTAGGGACCAAAATGAAATTAATAGAAAGTTTAAGGACCAAAATGCAAATTCAACTTAAATTGTCATCATGAGCTAGTAGGAAAATATGTGGTGAATAAGTGAGGAGAAGTGTGGCTGTTTTTGGACCATAAGAATTAACCGTGGTTAAAATTTAACTCAACAACGTCGGTTAGGTTAAGCTTAGGGGTATTTTGGTCATTTCACTTGAAAATTCCCGATTACTAAAATTTAAGGCCGGAATCCTTGTCCTCTCTGCTACATTAATCCCTCCTAATACCTCAGCTCCATAATCGACTACGTCGTTTACCCAACCTATCCCCCCACTTAGGTTTTACGCGTTTTCCTTAAAGACTACGCCCGAATAAAATAATAGTATTTTATTCCTAACGAATTTTTCTGAAATGTGGAAAATCGTCCGGGGAAAAATATAAAACCTAATGGTTTCGTTCATGAGTCGAAATTAGGGTTTCTGATCGGTAAAAGCTTACTGTCAGTGAAAACAGAAAACGTAGACCGGTTTCCGTCTGAATTTTCATTCCAAAATTTCCCCATAACCTTATAAAAATAAGTATGATAGGGAAATGACCTTAGTTTATCCAAAGTCATTTTATAAATCCCGGATAAGAATATAATCATTTATATAATTATTACCGATATTAGAAAGTCGAAAAATCAGGGTGTTACAAGATGTCCTATAAAATGGGTATTGGTTTTGTACACTAAAATCTACGTATCTAAAACTGGTGCATCGGTCTAGATTTAGTGATTTGCACACTATTTGACTTAGAGTCAGTTATTTTGGAATGAGGTATTAAACTTGAAAGTTTAAAATGGTTGTTTGGTCGTGAGACTATTAGCTCCGACATGGAAAGATTGAACACAAGGAAAACTACGAGAACAAAACGTTTTACATGCATTTTGCATTTTGTGGGCATACATGCCTAAAGGTTTTATGCATGGTACCTTGGTAGGTATCCATGTTATGGGATACATTTCGCCTTTGGGGTGAAATGAACGGGGGTCTAGGAAAGGTCGGGCTACTTACGACTATTTCTGGAGCTCAGATATTAGTGATATTTTATAGGCCGAGTTAAGTACGATTATCGTTGGATGTTCTTGTGAACTACGTACAATGATGGTTGGAGCTCGTATCCTACCGAGTTACTTACTTAAATAGTTGGAACTCGGGACCTTGACGAGCCAAATAAATTAGATTATGCCTTACTTGGCAACTAGAGCCTGATCAGCTCATTTATTTGGTATTTGGTGTTTGAAGCTCCGGAGATTAGGTACCAAAGTTAGATGAGGAATATTGAAGTGTCATGGTTTTTAAAAACGACGACGATTGTCGGGTATGAAACCCTTTGATAAATAGATTGTTTACCTTTGAATATTCATGTTAAATGGTATTTGAGAGTCGTGCATATGGTTATCGTTTTAAAATCCATATATTGGAACTGACCCTTGCATATACATGTTCTTCTGGCTTTGCTGTTGCACCTTGATATACAAACGCAGATGTTGCAGAAAGGTTTCTTAAGTCATTTGGAGACTTAAGTTTGGATTGCAGAAAGAGATGTGTGATCATAGGGATGATCACGAGGTCTTATCAGTGAGTGTCTTGTAGAGCGACCAGCTTAGGATTTTCTATGGGTTGTATGTTTGAAAAGGTCGGTGAAGGTTATACATTAGTCTTTGGTTTAATTTCTCTCTTTTTGAAAACTGAAACTTTTGAGAAGAATTGTATGTCGTGGAGACTTTGTTATGTATAGGAATTACTGTCTTAATGTGTGTGTATCTTGGTTTTCTAGAGCTTTCCGCATAAGAAAAAATTTTATACCCAGATTTTTCGACATCAAAATAGATCAATTTCAGAAAGCAACCAGCAAAATTCTTTTTAATTTATTTCTGCACGTGTTTACATAGTAATGCCCAATGGAGATGTTACAGCTTCTGGGTGTATAATTACTAAAAAGGGCTTATATATATATATATATATATATATATATATATATATATATATATATATATATATATATATATATATATACATAAGCTAATATATAATATAATATAAAAAGTAAAAACAAATTTTCGGTGAATTATAAAAAAAATTGTAACGTAGATAGACGTAGTATATGTTTGGATGAGTGTTTGCCAAACGTGATTATGAATGAAAGTGATTTTGCAGAATTGATTTTGGTTAAAAGTGAGTTGAGTGTGAATTGATTTACGTTTTGAAGTTCTAAATAAAAAGTACAAGTAGGGATATGATTTGTAGTGCAATACAACATTGTAACATAACTACAACACAATACTAATTAGTTTGCTTGTACTTTATAATTTGGTCTCGAATTGAGTCTCGAAATATGCAGTATTTGCTGCCTTATTCAATTTGATTCCCTATTTGTTGTAATCATAACAGTCAAAATATGCAGTATTTGCTGCATTCTTATTTTCCATGTCAATTATGATTAAAGGTTGGATCCTCAGAATTAAAATTTGATTCATTTTCAAGCAATTAGAAAGCTTTAATATATTTCCAGCCATTAGTCAATAAAAAAAAAAACAAATTGGAGGAGGAAATAGCATAGCAATACCGATCCAGTCTTAAAGGATGAGTATCAATACTAAACAAAAACAACAATCTTATCGGAAAAAAGGACTAAACAATTGAAGGGTGAGGAGATTTAATAACATAAAGAGGGAGATAGGAGTAAGGCGAGGCAGAGCTCCCAAAGGTCTTTTGAAAGCTCTCTCCAATTACATATGAATGTTCTCCTCATGCCTAAGCTTCTTCTTCAACCTACCCACCTGGAAATTGGAGAATTCAACTGAGTTTGCAATAAGAGACAAGAAAGTGAAACCCAAATAAGAAAATGGAAAAGAAGGAAAGTATAAACCTTTACCTATGATCTAGAAAGAAGAATTTGTCTTTACTGGGCAAGTAAGGTCATGCTAAAACATAAAAAATACTAAAATAAAATAAAATAAATAAAAAGAGGAGACAACATTATGTGTACATTAGTGAAACAACAATCTTTGACTCTTATCACAACTTCCTTAAAAATACAAAATAAAACAATGAATATAATGAATCACAAATCATTGCTTCCCTGATAAAAATAAAAAATATAGGCTACCATACATAGAGCTGGTCATAAACAACTACCCCATATATATCAATAGGCATATTATGCTATATATATGAACTGTTTAACAATTCATAGGCTAAACCTGAACTTACGACTATTACTCCTAATTCCAATAGAATTATTAGTGCTAAGGTTATCCACCACGAGGCTGCACATCTAAGCACTGTAATATTGTGGTGACCCTTATAGAATTTAGGCAAACACCCTTCACATAGTTTTTGTCCGTGTACCAAGCACTTATATGGCTCCTACCTCTATAGTCTATTCCAATCTTCTTGTTTGGGTTTCTAGCATTAGTTGTCAAATTGAAGTGTAACTATCTTTAGGGTAATATTTCTTGGCACAATCTTGGAAGTTGAGATGGCCCCAATTATTCCAACCTGTCTTTCTTTTTTGTCAGGAGTATTACGGGTGAGAAACAAAAATTATATTGAATAGAAATATTTCTTATTGAATAACAGAGAGCTTACAAAGGTTTATATATCTTCCTTTCAAAAGACTAAGTCAAGGAAGAATAACAGAAATAACAGAATAAAACTAATGAAACTAATATGATCTAAAATAACTGATTCTATCTAAAATTATCTGATAACAACATAATAATACCCCCCCCCCCCCCCCCCTCAAGCTGGTGAGTGGATGCTCATCAAACCCAGCTTGGATAAAAAAGTATGAAACGGTAATGGATCTAAGGCCTTGGTTAAAAGATCTGCTAGTTGGTTGGCACTGGCAATCGGTAATAGATGAAAGAGCTTGGCATGTAATTTCTCCCGAACGATGTGGCAATCGAGTTCAATATGCTTAGTTCTTTCGTGAAAAGAAGCATTTGCTGCAATATGCCTTGCGGATTGACTATCACAATATAAGAGGGTTGGTGGTAATGAAGAAAGTCTGAAATCAGTGAGCAGATAATGAAGCCACTGAATTTCGCAAACGGTGGAGGCCAATGCTCGATATTCTGCTTTGGAGGAAGATCTAGACACGGTAGGTTGCTTCTTAGACTTCCATGAAATGAAAGATTCTCCAAGAAACAAACAATAGCCAGTGATGGATTTGCGAGAATCTGGACAGCTTGCCCAATCGGAGTCGCTGAAGGCTTTGAGCTGGATGGCGGAATTGCTGGGATAGAATAGGCCATGCGTAGGAGAATGCTTGATGTATCGGAGTACTCGAATAGCAGCATCATGATGGATGGAAGTGGGATGCGCCATGAATTGGCTTAACTATTGGACAGAAAAAGATAAATCAGGTCTAGTAGTTGTCAAATATAAAAGCTTACCTATCAATCGTCTGTAAGCTGAAGGATCTTGTAGAGGACTGCCTCCAGTGGCTGTTAACCGAGTGCCTTTAGACATAGGTGTAGAAACAGGTTTACAAGCAAGTAAACCACATTCGGAAAGGATGTCCAAGGAATATTTCCGTTGACATAGGTGGATTCCAGCTTTAGATCTAGCTATTTCTAGGCCTAAAAAGTATTTTAAAGGTCCTAGGTCTTTAATTCGAAACTGACTGTTCAAAACCGATTTGATATTAGCAATCTCAACCATGTCATTACCTGCAATAATGAGATCATCAACATAGACTAGAATAATAGTAAGAGAAGTAGAATGTTGCTTAACAAATAAAGAAGAATCGGAGGTTGATTGAGAATAATCATGAGAAATAAGAAATGAAGATAAGCTAGCAAACCATTGGCGGCTTGATTGCTTTAGGCCATAAATTGATTTGAGTAACCTGCAGACCTTGTTTGATTGAGAAATGTGAAGACCAGGAGGTATATGCATGTATACTTCTTCATCTAAAATGCCATGTAAAAAAGCATTATGCACGTCTAATTGGTGTAAGTGCCAGTTTTGTGCAGAAGCAAGAGCAAGAAGAAGTCGAATTGTGGTTAGTTTAGCCACAGGAGAGTATGTGTCAAAGTGGTCAATACCCTCAACTTGGGTAAACCCTTTGGCAACTAATCGTGCTTTATACCTCTCAATACTACCATCAGCTAGATATTTGATTTTGTAAACCCATTTACATCCTATGGGCTTTTTACCTTCGGGTAAATCAGTAATAATCCATGTGGCATTTTGTTGTAATGCCTCAAGTTCAGTATTCATAGCCTTGAGCCAATGTTCATGTTTACTGGCTTGTGCATAAGTAGTAGGTTCATCATGTATAGAAATTGACATGGTGTATTTTAGGTGTTTAGAGGATAAGCGAGAATAAGACAAGACAGAAGAAAGAGGGTATGTGGTTGCTGGTGCAGAAACAGAAGCAGAAGAAGAATAGTTGCAATGAAAGTCTTTTAAATAACTTGGTGGATTCCTGATTCTATCAGACTTCCTTAAAGCCACAAGTTCTGTATAATGGATAGTAGGTGGTGGATCTGAAATGTTTGCAGTAGGTGATGTAATTGGAATGGATGTTTGCGGTTGAGTAGGAGAACAGGGCAGAGCTAACGGCATATCAAATAAGAAATCAGTATCCGAATAAATGAAGTCATGAGCAGAAATATCAGGATTATTATTAGGAGCAGAGTAAGGAAAAACATGCTCATAAAAAATAGCATTCCTAGATATAAAGATATGTCTAGTTTGTAAATCAAAGAGAAGATATCCCTTAGTACCTGTTTTAAAACCTAGAAATAAACATCTTCTAGCCCTAGGATCAAGCTTGTGTCTATTATGTGTTAAAGTGGAAGAATAAGCCAAGCAACCAAAAACTTTAAGGTCTAAAAAGGTAGGGGGAGATGCATACATTAATTCATAAGGAGATTTGTTTTTGAGAACAGGTGTTGGAAGTTTATTAATTAGGTGTGCTGAATGACAAAGAGCATATGACCAAAACTATTTAGGTAATTTAGAGTGAAATAAGAGTGCTCTTGTAACATTCAACAAGTGTCTATGCTTGCGTTCAACAATGGAATTTTGTTGAGGAGTTTCAACGCAAGAGGTTTGATGTAAAATCCCTAAACTAGCATAAAAAGATGGCATGTTAAATTCACTCCCATTATCAGTTCTAATAATCTTGATGGTTGCAGAAAATTGAGTAGAAACATATCTAAAGAAGTATTTAATACAGTCTCGAGTATCAGATTTGGCTTTCAAGAGAAATATCCAAGTAAACCTACTAAAATCATCAACAATAGTCAAGAAATAGTGATGCCCTTGAAAGGAAGAAATACTTATTGGGCCCCATATATCCATATGAACTAATTCAAAGGTATGAGTAGAGGCAGTCATGCTATGGGGAAAAGGCAATCTGCTTTGTTTAGCAAGATGGCAAGAATCACAAATCAAACCTTTATTAGGAACAATATAAGGGAAATGTTTACAAAGGGTATTCAAAACATCAAAAGAGGGGTGGCCTAACCTATAGTGCCACAAATCAAAAGATTCAATGTTTGTATTATTTATGGTTTTATGAGTAACAGAATGTAAAACAGCAGAACTATCATTATTACGGGTGAGAAACAGAAATTATATTGAATAGAAATATTTCTTATTGAATAACAGAGAGCTTACAAAGGTTTATATATCTTCCTTTCACAAGACTAAGTCAAGGAAGAATAACAGAAATAACAGAATAAAACTAATGAAACTAATATGATCTAAAATAACTGATTCTATCTAAAATTATCTGATAACAACAGAATCAAAGATGCTAATAAGGCTAATAAGGAGAAGGGCACTTTAAAAGGCTCCAATAAGAATATGAAATCATTTCATCTAGCACAAGAAAAAAATGCATAATAGCCGCTGATCTACCGTATTAAAAACAAATTGTTAATATTCATTGGTCTTTCATAAGAAAGAGTTTGTACAAAAAAAATGTAGGAAGGAAGGGGTGTGATTTCTGTCAAATGCTTTCATTTATTCTTTAAATCAGTTTTTCTTGATGGAATGCAACAAACAATTGCCACTTTACAGCAATGCCAATGCTCTATAAAAGCAACAATAAGCATAGTAAGATGAAAACCTTTACCAACATGAAAGCAACAATAAGCATAGTAATTAGTACAATAGAACATCAAAAACTGATTATGATAGTTTATCTTTCACCAAAAAATTTGAGAAGCTTGAAGATTGCTTCAAAAATCAATCAACATTCCCTTCAAATTGCCCTCTGATTCCTCCCTGGTTATGTCATTTCAACATAAAATGTTGGATTAGAAGGAAAACACAATTCAACCAATAACTGTAAAGGAGACTTGAAACATTTTAAAGGAAATCTCTGCAATACCCCAAAGTGGTACACGTGTAACTCAAATTCAAAAGAAACAAAAAGCTAATGATGTGCACCTAACATTTTGTAGAATTAATAAGCCATTTTTGGATGATAATACAACTCTAAAATACTAAAGAACGCTGAATAACACAAAGGGGATGCAAAATTGGATTCCTGTATCATTGAGAATGCCAATCCCAGCGGATGCAAAATTGGCACCAATTAGGAGCTTTTCTCCAACTAATAGAGGGCTCAAATATGGCAATTAAACATTGTTGCGCCAAAAGACATTCACCATTCTCGTGATTCCAACCATGGAGACAAATATAAAAAGTGGAGAGACAAATATGTAATATGGATTATGCTAAGATAAATCTATATTAATAGATAGTGTCTGTAAACTCATGGAAAGCTAAAGAGAGTGACACTTGAAATTTTGAATATATTAAATCAATTTGGATATATTAAATCTTCGGGTTGTCCTTGTAGTAGTTCTCCAGATGGTCTGAACCTTTCTTCTTGTCCATTCACTCATTTAAATGAAAACGGAGAGCTGAAGGAAGCCAAACAGTAAAATAAACATAAAGAATAATAACCATAAATTATAACCAACAAAAATAGAATTTAATAACATAAAATCTCCCTAAATCATGGATCATTAGCCACATCAGATGTACGGTAACTTAGACTCTTGAATCTTATTATTATATAAATATAGATGTGAAATTCGGTTTGTGATGGGATGGATTTGTGCCTTCTTGTCCATTCACTCACATTTTTGCTTTTCATTTCATATCATTGATTCATCGATCCCTTTGAGTGGTTAGTCAATGTAGATATGAACAAGTTAGCTTACAAATTTAAAGAAATTAAAAATAATAATAATAAAAAAAAAAAAAAAAAATTTAAATTAATTCTTGTTCTAAACTTAGGCTTTTTTTATTCTACCTTTTGATATATTATTTTCTGAAGTTAGTTTTGTAAAGTAAGATTGCAAAACAATATTAAGAAACAATAAATTACAAGATCGTTTGGAAAATATGTTCTCAAAATAATCTAATGATCTCATGTAAATATTTTTTGATAGGATCAAACAAAATGCTGATTCGTTTAAATGGGGCCCTACACATATTTATTTAACTTGTGGTTCAAACATGTTTTAATTCACATATTCAATTTACTAATCCATTAATAAAAACATAGAAATGGTCGGATGATAAGCAAATTATAGAGATATATTTGCCCATAATAACACAATTGCATGGTTTAAAACAAAATGATAGCATTGTTATTTCAATTTTCAATTTTTCTCTTTCTCCTGTTCTCTCGACCACAAGAAAAAAAAAAAAAAAGAGCTTTTCTTGTGGATCCCACATGATATTCTCTCCTTGCGTAACAATGGAAGCAACTTTTTCTGTCACATTCCTTTTTTCTCTGCTTTTCTCTCTCCAAAATCCATTGAAACGAAGCTTGGTGCGAAAATTGCTTACCACATATTTCGGTAGATTATCACCGATGAATGTTCACTTTATGCTGCCGTATACCTCTAAATGCTTCAGAATAGTTAGCTTTAACATAAAGGCTTCGATATGATAACCCTTTTACATGTGCCATCATTTATGAGGAGTATTCGAACGAGAACAGAAATACTTATTATTACAGCATCTCCAATGGTATTCATATAAGCAACTCACTTTATCTCTTTAAGTGGGTCATCTCAATTTTAAGCAACCCAATCAATTTACACTCCAATGAAAGTTTCTATCAACAAGTTGCTTAACTCATAAATATTTTCCCTCTCTTCAATATTTCATATTATCTCTCATACATTTACACACACAAAGGTTAAGCAACCCATAAGCAATGATTGCTTATATAAGCAACTCTCTCAAATTTTAAGTAACCCAAAATTATATGTGGCACCTTAAAATATTATTTTATTGTTAAGCAACCCTTAAGCAACTCCCATTGGAGACGCCCTTATGGTATTGAATTCAATAACCGGTGGGCTCTATCATGTGCCAAACAATGAGAAAGAAGTTACAATTTGTGTAGGATTATGCCTATTGAATTTAAAGTTATCTTACACATTTAAATGTGCTAATCAGGATTTAGGATACTTATTCAGTAGTTAACTGTTGCATCTACACCAAGTCTTACACCCATATTAGAAATCCCTTTAATAAATTATTTTCAAAATTCATAATGTCACAACGATTAACATAAACGAAGTATGGATAATTTCACTGATAAAATTCTTGGAGATTACCAATAGAAGAGGCATTACAAAAATTTTAAGCAAAAAAAAAATTAAAAGCTAACTTCTCTAGCACTATATTTTGATATTGAAATAATCTGGGTCGAAGTGGTGCAACCGTACATAACCATCTTCACCTCCACTTGAAAAACTACAAAACAAAAGAATATGCATGAGCCAGTAAAAAAAAACAAAGAAAGAAAAAGAAAAAAAGAAGCAATTCGACAGTTATTCAGGACCCTGTATACCTAAAGTACACTGTTAAGACAAAAAGTATTGGATATTCGGGACATTAAATTGAAAATTAGACTACCAACCAATGTATAATATAACGTCTTATAAAAAAAAGGGGGTACAACATAAGATTTGGAATTTTGTAAAAAAAAAAAAAAAAAAAAAAAAACCATAAGATTTGGAATCACAATTCAATCACAACAAATGAGTCAATTTACTACATTTGACTCATTTACTACATTGAACGTCCTCTGATAAGATGCTTTCAAAGTATTACATCTTCAAATTCATTTCCATGATAATTACATAATTCAAACAAGTAAACAACTAATGTCCGACATAAATTATTTGAATAAGTACATTGCTTAGTTCCTTTTAATTTGACGGGTAAATGATGATATCATTTGGCAATAGACAAGGAAACATTACAAGTTTCATTGCTTGATTATCAATTATTGAACTAGGTTATGCATCCTTCCTAGATCCTAATGATATCACCGTAACTGCTGTAGGATTATTGAACTAGGTTATTTATATATAAATGTAGAAATTTATATATTATACATTATACATATGTTTACAATTATACAAATTTTGGGTTTTGATTGATCAATGAGTCAATGTAGATGATGCCACCTAGTGGAACACAGTTTGGTTGTTGTTTAAATATACCCTATACATATTAAATAATTTTACATAGCGTACAGCTTAAGGCTAAATGTTGAGATGTTGAGATTTCAAACAATTAAGTGAAAGAAATGATACACATTCTTCATACATAGTATAAGTTAACAAAATCATGGTCATCAATTTCTCGAGTGACTCAATGAAAGGAAGACTTCGAACAGTAAAATGATATGCACCTAAGCAACTCGAAAGGGGAGAGGTGAAGAACAAATTCAAAGAATATACCTTTTTCCATCAGGGTTAAAGGCCAATGCATTAATTGGTCCAAAATGCCCTTTCACACCTCCAATTTCTTCTTGAAGAATCTAAATTAATGAAAATAACAAATATGAAACAATGAAGCTTAATAGTCGCAAACTCAATATCTATTTATAGAGAACTCAAATGACACGAGAAAAACATAACCAAAATTTACCTTGTCGAAGAATTTGGCTTCAAATTTCCCAGCACGATGATCAGTAGTTGTAACAGCTGATGCATCCTGACCACCTCCAATTACCACCTACGAAAAACAAGGCAGGAAATTCAAAAACCATACAACGATAGGAATAACTGATTGGTACCAAAAAATTAAGAGAACGGAACAAAAATTATTGTTTTATTACTAGAATTCAGGCCTGTATCAAGGTGATATCAGGACCTGGTTTGCTGAAATACAAGAAAGAACATGCAGAAAAGAAAGAAAAGACTTAGGCAATCGAGAGGCCTAGTCTCTCCCAAGTCCCAACTAATTTGCAGCGTACCCTCTATATACCCCCTTCAGCAGAATCACATGCCTACTATCCTCCCTAGTCCCTAATGCCAACTCAACAGTTATTTAGATAGTAGAAACCTTTTCATTTTCTCTCTCTTAGTCATAATTCCTTGCATTGCATCCCTTCTTTCTACTTACATACACCTTAGTTATTCTAGGTTCCTATCAAATACACAACACCAAATATGGAATAAGGAAAGTGAAGTATATAAATAACTTTCATCTAGCGCTAACTATATGAAATTGCATTTACTTCATGAACTAGTGAGTAACTGTTATTCTGCTATATATAAAAACGGTGTTCATAGTTTGTGGGTAAACAACTAGTATCAAGAAAGAAAGGCGTTGAGCATATTTTTTACCAGTTTCCTAAATTTATAGTACACCTTTCTAATCTAAAGGATGAAGATGTGAAATATATTGTATATCTTAGGTTTGATATGCACATAATTACGGATGCTAAATTGATTCTATTTTTCTTCTTTCACTTCTTCGTATAGACACCCTCTTGTAAAAATGTGTTATCGATTGCGGATGGCGGACCATAGCGGAAGGCCAAAAATCAGCCATTTTAAGCCGCCTCCATTGCGGCCATGGCGCTGCCATCCTTAACAAACTGATCATAGTGGTTGGCCAAAAATCCGCCACCGCAATCCGCCATGGCCGCTTTTTGATAACACTAGTAAAATCTGTGGCTAATATACACAATATATTCAGAGAATACAGTACACCTCTCCAGTGCTTTCATTGTTTCTCACAGAAGACATGAATCAAATAAAGTAGAAACAAAATTATTTGCATTGATTAATAAAACACTATCAACATGAATTTCATAACACGAGGGTAACTAATTTACAATGCAGAAATACATACATGATCAAGAAGTGGTGACATAGCAACTGCATTGACTGGGCGTTCTGTCACATATGTCTTGATAAGAGTCAACGTTCTAGTATCCCAAAGCTAATTAATTGCAAAAAGAGGGCGGAATTTGGTTAGGTAAAATAAAATAACCTCAAGTGATATATATAGGGACAATATCAAGTGATATATATATAGGGACAATATCAAGTGAGAGCACCTTGTTATCGTGAGAGGAGAGCGGAGTGAATCTTAACCATTGAAAGATCAAGATTAAAAGATAAATGCATTTGACTTCTTTATATGGTCATGTAACCATTATTTAACTTTTAATCTTGACCATCTACGTATAATTGTATGGTGAAGATTTGCCCATATACCATCTTAAAATATGCACTCCTCAAGCTAGATATAGCCCATATATGTATGTATGTAGGAAGTAATAGAAAGAAAATTAAAGAATTAAAATTTTGATACCCTAGCAGACTTGTCAAGGGAACCAGTAAGGAAATGTGAACCATCTGCAGCTTTTGCGAGTGATGTTATTGGTTTTTTATGGCCAGATTCCTTGTCTGACTCTTGAAGTAATTTTCCGGTCTGCAAGTTAGAAAATCAAGCAAATGAATTGATATTGATGACGGTGAATAGAGTGAGAGGAGGCGAAGAAGCATGGAAGTAACCTCAGAATCCCAAATACGAATGACAGCATCTTCTCCAGCACTAATAATAGTTTTGTTAAGGGGTCCCCAAACAGCTCTATTTATTCTTCCCTGAGGGCCCTTAAGGACAAGCAGAGAATCCCCACTCTCTGAGAGGAGAAATGAAATGGATGATTACTAAGTTGAATGGACATTTATTAGTAGTACAAGTCTAGCAGAGAGAGACAGAAGGAGAAAGAGCAATGCACTTACGGTCAGTGGGATCTTTAGCAATTTGCTTGACATGGATTGCAGAAGAAAGTTCCATAAAGGGGTCCGTAGTTATAACTGCAAGCTTATCCCCGACAGCAAAATCGACAGATCTAGCAGGGGAATTAAAATTGAAGGTGAACAGTTGCTGACCAGTTTGAACATCCCATAGCTTGGCCGTCTGATCAGCACTACCCGTTATCAGTTGTCTCGAATCTCCTGCATTATATCAATCATCAATTCACTACTTGCTTGCTTGCATATATTAATATTAATTAATAATTAATGTCAATGTAACAAATACTAACAATGCTTAAAAAGCTAAAAGGAAAATGAACTTGCTTGAGACATCACAACACCAAACGGCGCCATTGTGGCCTCGATAAGTGCCCAAGCGTTCGCCATTGTCAGCAAACCAAACGGTGGGGTTGTGGTCCTTAGCACAAGAGAAGAGGAGATCACCATCACTGTTGTACTTGAGGAATGTCAAGGGCCTCTCATGGCCTTTCATCAAAATTGGCCTCATGCTTCTTCTCTCTCCACTCCGCTGCTGCTTCTGCTCACCAGTCAAAACTTACAATTAGGGTTCAAGTGAGAAACTAGATAACATGAAATAACCTAACAAAACATTTCAGTAGCACAGCTAGTATGTTGCTCAGATTGAAAACAAGACAGTTGCAATTCATAGATTCAGAAGAACATCTCCCTATAATTCAAGTCACCCTCTCCTTCATCATAATATATATTTATATATATAATGAACTACCAACAGAGAATAACCCATATACCCAAAAGAGAAAAGAATCAAACTCTACAATAACCAGTGTTAAAATAACTAGCGTTGAGTTTTTTTTTTAAAGACAAAAAAATTTGTGCATGAAACATAGCTCAACGAGGAAGAAGATAAGGTAGTGTGTTTCATCACCTGGTTTGGTTTGAGGATTTGAAGTTGCAGTAACAGAGGAACAAGATGGATGCAGATTGCAGCTAGGGACTCAACTCTGCTCTGCTCGATGAAGGTGATGGTTAGCTAGGTTACAATAAAATAGCACGACAATAATTTTTGGAAATAAAATTGAAACCAAGGGCAGAACACTCTTTCCGATTGAATAACTTTGGCCTTTATTTGGGTGAAGAGTTTTTTTTCCTTAAATGCACTTTTGTCCCTCAATTTTTTGTAACTTACCTTTACTCTTTTTTTTTGGGATTTTGGCCCTCAAATTTTTTCAGTTATGCAATGTTAGTCCCTCCATCACTCTTCCATCCAAAATCTAACGGAAGTTTCCAGTTGGCAAAAGGTGTCACCACGTGCCAAACTGGCATATTTAATATTAAAACAATAATAAAATTTAAAACAAGTAAAATAATAATAAACTAAATTATTGTAATAATAACACTTCAGCAATAACTATCCATCAACCTATGCTTACAAATGTAAAAGAATTTTATTCTTCAGAGTATAATATAAGTATAACTTAGGCCCTGCTTGGAATCAAAACCAATAGGAATTCATGAAAATTCTAATATTTAATGAATTCTAATGTTTGGAACAAATCTTAAAAGTTATTCAGAAGAATTACTTTTTTTATTTACTTCAAATTTATCTTAAATTAATGGGATTCATTTTAATTAATTTCTAAATTTACGATAACATATTACTTAACGGGAAAACAATTGACCATGAAAAATCATTATCGATCAAGCAGATAAAAAGCAAAATCCCGAATCATTTGAATTTTGATTATCAACTTTCTTTATATTGAATGAAATTCTGCATTTTACTTTCAAAAAATGAACTCACATCATTATTCAAACCAAATATATTGATTGATTACACAGCTGAGAAATTAGATAACATGAAATAGCCTAACATAATATTTCAGTAGCATAGCTGCCATGTTGGTCTAATTAAAAACAAGACACTTGCAAGTCAGAACATCTCTCTATAGTTGCACTCACCCGTTCTACTTCTACCATCAGTAGTAGCTACACTCCACTCCACCAAAGGTGGCTTCCCTTAATTCCAATTACAAACCTCACCTCTAAAATCAAGTTATTATAATATATACATACATATAATAGAAAGGTCTGAGTCTATAATAGTTTGAAAAATCTTGTAAAACTAAATTTCAATAAGCATCCATGTAATGCAGCAGAGGCATAAAATAGTTATAAGCAAATTAACTAGAACAAAGAAGAACACGAATGAAACTCCGAACTAGAACCAAAAGAGGAAAACCCATATACCCAAATGAGAAAAGAATCAAACTTTACATTAAGCAATTAACTGCCGTTTAAGTTTTTCTTTTCTTTTAAGACAAAAAAAAAATTTAAATTAAATTGTGCATGAAACAGAGTTGAACGAGGAAGAAGATAAGGTTGTATGTTCCATTACCTGGTTTGGTGTGAGGAGGTAACAGAGAACGGAGATGAGTGCAAATTGCGGCTATAGACTGCTCCTTTCCGTCTTGCTTCGTCCCGCAGCAGCACAAGGGTTCCCTTTTCACGAATGACAATAGAGAAAGTTAAGGCTGTTGAATATTGGGCTGAGGCTGAGCAGAATAGGGTTCAGATTCAGACTTCAGGCTACTGAAAATATGTTAAATGACATTCATGATGTGAAATAGACAATTGGGCTTGAGCTATACAAAATGGGCCACAAACCGCAAACCACATTTTGACTTGGCCTTTGCTACCGGTACCCTTACAATTTGACATCAACCCCCACACATCTTCCGATATTTAAATGCCGGATTAAGAAATAATGTTTTCGACATCTAATTGCCAAGAAATTCTTAAAATTTAAAAAAAAGTGTTTCCGATAATTAGATGCCGAAAACATAATTTCTGAAATTTCGGAAGGTATCCGGCAATTAGATGTTAGAAATATAGTTTCTGAATCCGGTAAATTTGCAGTTTGTAACCCATTTAATATAGTCTAACTTTAATATTATTAAAGATAAAAAATATAGTTGCACAAAAAAACTAAATATGTATATGTATATAAAATAAAAAAATAAGTTTTGATGTAAAGGGGCTACATATTTTGTTGTATTATTGGCCTTTCCATCGCCAATTGACTTCTAAATATATCATGATAATTAAAGTACGCTTTTCTCATCATTTTGGTAGAATGGTTAATGTTCAAGACTTGAGACTTGATGACGCTAATTAAGTGGGATCATCAGTCATCTTCTAGAATATTGATCTTTGCAACATCAGTCATTTTCTTTTCCATTTATAACACTCTTAATATAATATGTTAAGTACTGACTACCGAATGAAAAAGTATTAATTTAAAAATAAATATATTAATATCTTTAAATATAAAAATATTTAATAATTTTTATTAAATAAATAAAAAATATAAGAAGTAGAAAGGTTAAGGGTCATTTAATTTACTCATTTATGATATAGATATGTATGTGAACTATAGGATAAGTTTTGAAGGAAAGGGGCAACATATTTTGTTGTATTATAAGCTTGTCCATCGCCAATTGGCTTCTAAATATATTATCATGATAATGATAATAATTAGAATATGCTTTTGATCATGTTCATTTTGGTAGAATGGTTAATAAAATGACAGATGCATCTGCTTAATGATTTTATTTTATTTTTTACAAAAGAAAAGTTAAGCAATTTCATTAATAATGGAGAACGCAATACATTCGGTAACATCATCACGAATTTGGATAATAGTAATTTATGTAGCCACCCCTAACAAAGAGTGAGCAACTATATGGATTTTCCTTCTATCAAACTCTACCAAAGAGTTGTTAACATAAGATGATAAAAGACTACTGCAATTTGAAATAACAGCCATATAATTAGCTTGGTCCTCTTGAAGAAGACCTATGACTTCCTCTTTTTGAACCTGAAGTTTGGGAGAGTAATTATAAGATTTAGCTTTGAAGAACTATCCTCTCTCATCACGTAAATTGTGATCGAAGTCGATGCTTCGAGCTACCTACAAGAAAAGCTCAATACACTACCAATTGTCTTCGACTTTATTTACATAAACTAAAAAAACCAAAATTAAAAAGAGAAAACGACAAAACGCGTCTGGCCAATAACACCAAACGAGGTTACTCATGTCTCAGTAGTTCCAACTAAGGATACTTATGGCTTCTGGCAGGCCTGGGAACCAGAACCTGCCGATAAAAAATGGAGATAAATGGAGAGAAATAATTCCTTCATCTTCTTCATCCAGCAACGATAGACTCTCATAAATTGAGAGAAAAACATAGCTCTCATAAGCGAAGAGAAAAACATAATACTCATAAAAAGCATAACTCTTGCGAAAGAAGAGAAGAACAAAAAAAACCTAGAATCCTAGCAACGCTATTTTATCCAAAATCCTAGGGGCTTTGTTTTACCCAAAGAAAACCTAATAATACATATATACCAATTAAATCTTGACATTAACCTTTATAAGGCTTAATCTCTAACATTATTGAAATCCATGCACATAGGTACTGTTTGATATGTGGACAGAACATAGTAGAGTTGATGGCTCTGTTATGTTTCCTTTAATTTTACACTTTTAGTAAAACAAAATGTCTCATTTTTTTAATTTTATATCTTGTTCTTTTCAATTTATATAATACAACAAATACAAAACAATATTTAGTAAATACCCAATTTAGTCCATGAAATTGTGAAGTGGTATCAATTTGGTCCTTGAAATTATCGAAATTCCAAAAGCGTCCTTGAATGATAAGTTAGTATTAATTTGGTCCCTCATTTTACTTACTTAATATCAATTAAATCCTTGACACTGCTAATTTAAAATCAACTTAGTCCAAACAATTTTCAACGGAGGAACTAAGTTGATTACCGTTTTACAATTTCATGGACTAATTTGGAATTTCGATAATTTCAGGGACTATGTTGATATTACTTCACAATTTTAGGGATCAAATTGGGTGTTTACTCAAACAATATTAATATATTATGTTCTATTTTGTTTTAATACATTGCATTGGATGCATGCTCTGGACTGGGTAGAGAAGTGTTCCACACTCAAATAACAAAGTTGAAATTCAATAGGCAGATATATACATTATTCCAAGACATAACATTAAGAAATAAATGATTGACTTATCCATCCAACCAAGATTTAAAATTTCAGGTTAGCTTTGGAATAGCATGGCGACATGAACATAAACAAAGCAAAAGAGTATAAGAAACATTAATTGAACTTTTTAATCATTAATTAGAACACTAGTAACATTATTGAGGGGGCAAAGCAGAAAAAAGCAAAGGTTTTGGAGTAGGCAGACGGGTTACGTGCAACCAATGAAAAAGATAAAACTCCACAAAATGACATCAAGGTTTGGTAGCTCAAACAAAAAAGAATGACAAGAAAACAATGCTACATACAAATATAGAATTCAGTTTATCTTCTTTTTTCTTCTCCACAAACATAAACTAAACAGAGTTTTTACATTTCCTTTCCCTTCTTTATTGTATAGAACATAGGGAATTTCTAGGGTGGGAGACCTTGACATGTCTCCCACCATGAGCACCCCCTTTTGTGTAATTTTATTATTATTTTAAGATCACCAATTTTTTCAATTTTCAAAATTTGACCCAATTTTCTTCCTCTCTCCTTCCTCTTATTCTTCCCAAACCCATCCAATTCCAGAAACCCTCCTTTACTCCTTGCTCTAACCTCATCCAGAGACCACCATTTCTGATCAATTCATATTATTTACCATTTTCTCAAATGTCAAGAAGAGCAATAGGAGCATCTTCCACCACCCCCTTCCACTGCTCCTTGTCTAACTAGATTCCAGAACAATGCTGCTACTACGCACCTTTCGAATGCCCATATTCGTCGTGCACCTCCCTCCGTCTAGAACCGTCACACAATGTCCCCACCGCGAGAGTCTTGTCATCCCATACCGCACCGCCGCGAATCGCGCTTCATCGCCCACTCCGTTCATCATCAGTCATTCCCTTCCATTTCTACTCTTGCACTGTTCCAGTGGTAGAGAAAAAGAAAATGGGGTCAGATTGGTAAATTTGAAAAAGTTAAGGACTTTAAAATAATAAAAAATTGCAAATAAAGTGTTGCTCATGGTGAGAGTTATGTTGAGTCTCTCACCCTAGCCTTCGCCATAAACTGGATATTTTATCTTGAAACTCATGTATGATAAAGTTCTTTGTCTTTCATTTGCCAACAATTTGAGACTAATTCAAAATTTCACAAAACATATGGTTTAAAAAGGAATTAATGGCACACACGTAACACTAATTATTGTTTTAGAAATCAAAGAAAGGGAGCAATTGAGGACCCAGTGGTGATCATAAGCACGGTTGGGATGGGACCGTCCAGGTCCCCATATTTTGAGGGGCACCATTTTTTTTTTTTTTTTACTTATAGGAGTGTATATAAATATTATAATAAAAATGTTATATATTTGAAATTATATAAAAATAAATTAATTATAAAAAAATTAGACAAAACCAATAACTAAACAAGTTAATGTCAATAAAAACAATCAAACAAGTTCCTAAAATTAAACCAACTAATCGGTGACTAACTAATGAGTGACGTTCCATTTCTCTTGTATCAACAAGAATACACCCACCATCTTGGACACTGAAACGGTGACAGTCATTTAGGAAAATGGGTCTCAACGAAAAAAAGGGGGTCTGTATAAGTGTTTGGTGATGGTCCATTTCTCTCAATCTCTCCGTGGCACGTCGTTTTCCCTTATTCTCTATAATCTCTTATCTTGCTGTCCGTTTAAACCTTCATCTATTTCCCTCTAATTTCTCAGTCTCGCTCGCTCTCTAATCTCTTCGTACCATCGAAAAACACGGGTCCTCCATCATCTTCCCCTTCTCGCCGGACACTAGTCACCGACTCACCTGCAAGCCGCCTAAGCCATAAAAAATCACCCACTTCCCAGCCACAGTAAGCCTCCGTCACATCTTGAAATTATGTTGCAAACATCTTGAAACTTATCTAAAATATGATAATTCTTATCCTCTTGATGGTGAAATTCTATTTGAAGAATTAAAAGTTATTGGAGATTTTTTAAAAGTTCAATCAAAATCAAGCATTATGATTGCATTTTTTTTGTAGTATGAGATCTGAGCCATTGATTATTTTAATGATATATCTAACGAATAAAAGTGGTGCCTCACGGGTGAAGCATCTGTCTCACTACTTCACCGTAGTCTTGGTCCTTTGAAAATCCCTACTTTTTTTTTTATGAGGGTGATGACTAGCATGAAGTTGCTTGTTAAGTGGTACACCAGTGAGGTAGGAATATGACCCTTCATAATAGGTTGATCGGGCATTTGCCGGTAAGTAAAAAAAATGATTAGGGGCATATTTGGAAACCAATTATTGGCTTTTGCCCTTTTGCCCTCCTCATTTTTGTTTTCGACTACAACAAAAGCCCCAAAAGCATGAGCTGCAAGCAATGTATCAAGTCCTATGGGTCCTGCTCCCATGATCAAGACGTTTGTTTCTGGTCCAATATTAGCTCGCTTACAAGCACGAACACCAACACTTAAGGGTTCACACATTGCCCCTTCCTCCAAGCTCACATTGTCTGGTAATTTAAAACAAAGGTCTGCTGGATGCACTATCTGCAAAGATAAAAATACTCAAACATAGGTTTTCATTCGAGTAGATCAATTTCACACTGATTAATTATAGCGTGGCTTTAATTTAAAAACAATGATTATGCTTAAAGACTCCCTGGGTGGGCGAATGGGAAGGAGTGAGAGAAGTGGGAACGATTGAAGGCGAAAGCGAAGATAGGTGGGAGAGGAATGAATTGAAAATCTAGTTAGACCTATCGTTGTAAATCTCTGTAATCTTATTTACTAATTAAGCAAAATCTCATCCTCCTGGTGGTCATCCCATTTCTTTACTATTAATAAATTCTTTGATTTCTTTGAGATTCTAATGGAATCAATGATGCCGATCTCCTTCAGTGCGAAGACGTTGTGACTAGTCGGCGTCTCCATGCACAACGATTTCGACGCCGGCGACTAGGTCCCGAAACACCGACAAGTAGAAGCGAACGCCGTTGATCCAGTCCTTGCTGGTGCGAAGCTCAGGCGACGCGGAACCGTCGGAAGTTGACTCAATGGCCAGCGTTCCGGTCCCATCGACGGCGCCGACAATAACGACACTGAGAGTTTTCGGGTCTGCACATTGACCGTGCAATAATCCAGTCCTTAAGGGTTTCGTTGCCTCGCCTTCGTCTCCCCTAAACCAAAAGGGTATTTCTGGAATATTAATCATTTATTACAATCACGGACTCTTTAACAAATTTGTAGTTCACTTATTGTATCAGTTCCTGGTAAAATTTTTATTTTTGGACAATCCAATCAACACCATTAAATAAATTATTAATATATCTAATGGCTTAAACTTCTGCTTCATTCGTACACCACTTAGTAAGGTACTTCATGCTGGTCATCACCGCAAATCCCTACTTGCTTAAGACTAGAGAATGTAGCAAATGTTCTTGCTTTCTGCACCCCAAAATATTTGGGGTGCTTCTGATGGCAAATTATACAATTCTATCAAATTTTTTTGTCATTTATTTATTTATTTATTTTAGTTTTTTAAATTTTTTTAATCAATTAATCAATGATTCAAAACAAATCTCGTTGGAGGACCTTTTAGTGTTCTTATTTGAGTAAAGATATTTGGATACAAAATTGGACACCATACATGGACACCGTAGATTTGATGCGTGTTTTGGATTAATGAAATACATTATGATAAAAAAAAAGTGCTAAAAATTATTTCTATACAGTGTTGAACACCAATTTTGTGTCAAAATATCATTACTCCTCTCGTTTTCCTTATGCTCTTCTTCATCAATATCTAGGCTACCGTGCTAATGATTTATATTTTAGAAGTCGTCCTTTGTGGGCCCGAAACTCAGCTCAACCGTAGATAACTTGGCCCATAAAGTAGATCGACCCATATTATTAAATTAGCTTCGGGCCTCTAGAGTTGGGCCAACTCGGCCGGGGGGAGTAACAATATGCCTACAAATGGACGACCCAAAAGTTTAGATGCAGACTACTGCCTCAAAACAAATTTCAGACAATTTTAATAATGTCTTAAACTTCCTATTTTCCCTATTGTCGTGTAACTGAAAATATCTACTCATTATTATAGTGCCACTGAAACTCAAAAAGTGCTTCAAAGAAATGACTGCAACGGTGTAGCTAAATCCACTGTTAACTTCTTAAAAAACAGTAATAACTCAAAATTAAAAATAATCTGCCCACTTGATCTTGATTTTATTTTGGTACATTATAAATCTTGAGTTTTTCTTTTATCAAATCACATCATTATTGTTTTCCTCGATTAACAAGGGTTATCAATGTATATTGGTCCAAGTAAAAAGGATTTGAATCCTTTAAGAATGTAGTATCAGTTTGATTTAGGAGGGTTTCTCACTTAAATATCTCACAATATCTTGAAAAATTAGTATCTCATCTATACGGTAGGAAGATAGTTTGAAAAACCAAAATTTAATAAAGGTTGAATATTATTTGTGAAAGCCTAAAAATAAATTTAGGGAAAAATTAATTCTTTAACATATGTATCAATTTTTAATAAAAACTTCTATATTTTTTTAATTCAACTAGTATTTATGAGGGCATACTAGAAAAAAGGGACAAACTTCAAGTATTATGTTATAGGTGTTTGTGATGCTATTTTTCACTCAGAATAAAATTGGTATAATAGTTGGTACATATATAATATTATTATTTTTCATTGAAAAATGATATGACAATATCAGAAAATCCGACACTTGAGATACCTAATTAATGAAGTTCAAAATCGTGGTTAACAGTGCATTGATTTGGTTAACGAGTATAACAAGTTGTTTGTTAACGAATTATTAACCATTCACTAAGTTTTATTAACCAAGATTTTATATATCATTAATTAAGTTGTTTGTTAACGAATTATTCATCTACCATATGTGTACCAATTAACCAAATTCAATAAGTAATTAACCATAAATTTAAAGTCATTAACTAAATGTCGTAGATGTGAATCCTTTCATATATTCAAATAACATTTTTGTATAACAAGAGTCCCTATAGACTTACAATAAGTTTTGTCTTAAAAAAAAAAGGTTTAACTATTGGTCCTTGAATTATTTGATAATTTTCAAATAGGTCCATAAACTAATTTTTTTAATTAGGTCCCTGGATTTATATACAATTTCCATTTGGGTCCCTGCACCAAAAAAGTTTATAATTAGGTCCCTGAACTTATATAAAATCTTCAATTAGATCCCTAAAGTAGAAAAACTGTTAGTTTTTTTTAGAGGCAAATGTTAGTATTTTATCAGTGAGTGGTGGAGTTTGAACCCTCAACCTCCTTATCACTCTTGTCTTTAATTTTCCCACCCCAACCACCAAGCTAACCTTATAACCCCAAAAAAATGGTTAGTAATATAATGAATTGGATGAAATATTACTGATTTCATCCAAGTTGGATACCAATATTAGCCATCTATGAGTGGTTTGGGTGGAGGATGGACCTTGAGATATTGTTGGAGCAAGATGCAACAAGATGAATCGAGATGTAGTAAGTTGCAAGTGGGAGAACTATTTTTGATGAAGCTATTTCAATATGCAACTTTTGAAACAGATATTGGGCGAAGGAAGGAGCTGCTTGTTTAGATAGGGAGAAGCGACCTCGGGTCACGTTTTGATTTTCTGGTTCCTCATTTTGATCCTCACAACCCTAAATACAAGTTCGATAAAATAAAAATTTCAGGCCACGTTCCATATCAGTAAGCGTAACGACTTTTTTATGAAACTCTATTACAAGGATCCAATTGAAAATTTTATATAAATTCAGAGACTCATTTGAAATTCTTATATAAGTTTATAAACCCAAATTTTTTTTTTTTTAAATTTTAGGAACCTATTTAAAAATTCTCAAATAGTTCTAATAGACTCAGCAGTGGAACGAAAGTCAAATATGATTTTTACGGCTGAAATTCAGCCTGAGTAACAAACCAATAAGACGAGGGCTCTATCTTACATGGGATTCAAATAGAGAGCCAGCAAAGCAGATGCAGACAGCAGATGGATACATCGATCACAGAGAACAAAATTTGAAGCGAAATGATGAAGTGCGTGAAAGCTCGTGATTCGATAATATTTCATTTTTAAACACTACCACCTCCTCCATTATAGAAGAGAGACACAACACAAACACAACACAAAGTCACAACCAAGCTCGTGAATAAGATAAGAAACCTCTCACTCACTCTCTCTCAGTACAAATCTCACTCATTGATCTGAGAAGAGATAGTGAGAGATTGCGAGCAACAATGGCGACAACAATGCAGTTCTCTGCGAATCCAACCAGAACGGAGGCTTTTCCACGCAGCAATTCCATCACCGGATTCATCGGTAACTCTTCCAATTACTCGAAATCGAAGTTGCTGTTGATCAGAACCACCGTCAAGTCGCGCTCTCTGAATCGGAACCTCAGGAGGAGGTCTTTCTCCGTCGTCAAGTGTGTGTCTAGTAAAACTGACCAGGAAGTGGAGGATCCTGTGACTCAGCAACAAGGTCCAAAATTTTTTGTTACTCTCTCTTTTTATGATTTTGATTTAGGTTTTTATTTTATGGTTTGGTTTCGGCTTTGCATTTTACTTCATTTCCAGCACTGTGATCAACTTCTAATTTTGCTAATGTTGTTGTTTTTTTTTCCTGAGGTTTTGTGTAGTAATTGGAAAATAGAAACTCATTGAATTGGAAAACTGTTTATGCATTTTATTTTTAATTTTTTTAAATAGAAACCTTTAATTAGAACGAAACTTTGCTTTGTGACCTTGTTGTTAAAGATTTGTATCGAGGGAGATGATTGTTTTTTTTTTGAGAAGGTAAGAGAAGCAAAATTTGATTTGACATTAAATTATTAAATTTAAACCACGTGGATGATCAAGATTATAATTTAGTTAAGATTTAAGAGTCGTTTGACCACTGAAAGAAGTCATGCATTTATTTTCTATTCTTGACCATTTAAATAGGATCCAATGGTCAAGATTAACTGTCTTTAGGTCTCTCACAATGACAAGGTGAGGTGTTCTCACCTGATATGATCACACACTCATATAAATATAATATGAAGAATGCTAACGAGTGCCCTTTGGGCACTGGTTAAGGAACAAAAAAAAAAAGATCTTATTAGAAAGGGGTGTATTTAATGTTTTGAGAAGATAAACACTTCATTTTCCAATAGAATCTTGCTATTTTTGGGTTCCTGAACCAATACCCTAAGGTCACTCGTTAGCAAGACCCATATAATATTATGAGTTTGCAGCATTGCTATTTCATATGAAATGGCTGATTAATTGTGGATTTAGATTCTCTTCTTTTCTTCTCTCCTTTATCCTCTCATGTTAGAAGAGATAAAGACACAAAAACAAGTATTAGTGGACCCTGCTCACAAAAACAAACTTATTTTTGTGTCTTTCTCTCACTAACATGAGAGGAAAAAGGAGATAAGAAAAGGAGAGGATCCAAATCCGACTAATTGTATTTGACCAATCAAGTTGTTTAGAGTGATTCAATTAAAAAAGTCACATGCATTTATATCACGACCATTAAATAAGTTCCAATAATTAAAATACACTCCTCTCACCTCCCACAATAACAAGGATATATATATATATATAAGTAAAAGACACTAGTTAAGGAATAAAAAAGCATATTTTTATGAAAAATGGTATATTTAATATATTGGGAAGTGGTGTACCTAGTTTCCGAAAAAACTTACTTCTTTTTTATTACTTAACCAATGCCCTTAGACCATTGGTTGGTAAGACCCACTCACATGTGTGTGTGCATTGGTGTCTTTTGTGTGTGGTATGCTATGCATACTCCTATGTGATTCCTTGTTAGCATGAAAAAAGGATTGAGATTCACTATTTTCTTGGTAGAATGTCAAGAAAGCATAACAAATTAAGTCATGCTATTTGATGATATCTCAATTTCAACCATCAAAGTTCTTATTGAACCAATACAGCGGATTTGTTCTGATTTGGCTACAGAAAAAGGATTTTGTTGGTCTGGTGGTTGAAAAAATAAAAATCATCTTAGTAAGCTGGCTTGTTGCTGCTTTGAGGCATGACATGTTATTTGGAAGTTTATGGGTTTGGATCCTTTTTTTATACTAACATGGAAATACACTTTTTGTTGCTGGAGATGTAGAATCCTACAATTTAGAGAGAACTCACTGATTGAAGTATATTTTATCCAAGCTAAGAATTAGTGTTTTTGTTTGCTTCTTAGTTTTAATTTTTAAATTTTGGGGTAGGACAAGAAAGGAAGCTCTTGACAGAGATTATTCCTTGCTTTTGAATGTTACTGACAGTTATCTCCAACTTCAGTGTGATCCGATTAATATTTCTGTTTATTGTTTGCTTTAGAAGCTACGACCTCTCTCAGCTCCTTCACTCCAGATGCTACATCAATTGCGTCAAGTATTAAATACCATGCAGAGTTCACTCCAATGTTTTCTCCAGGGAATTTTGAGCTTCCACAGGCTTTCTTCGCAACTGCACAGAGTGTTCGTGATGCTCTCATAATAAACTGGAATGCTACTTATGATTACTATGAGAAGCTGAATGTTAAGCAGGCATATTACCTTTCAATGGAATTTTTACAGGTTTGTTGGATGCTACCTCAATGATTTGAATAGCTTCAAACATTTCTGGCGTCTAATATTTGTTTCCATGTATCATTCTATCTTGCAGGGTAGAGCGTTATTAAATGCAGTTGGCAATCTAGAGCTTACTGGTCCCTATGCTGAGGCTTTGAGCAAGCTCGGGTATACATTAGAAGATGTGGCATGCCAGGTGTGACATTTCCCACCTTATCTCTCTTTTTAATTCTAAAATGTGGCATGCTTTGTATAATGTATCCTACTGTTCTCACGAGATACTGTTTGTCTAATCAGAAGCCCATAACTCATTATTGGGAGACTTCATCAGATAAATAAACTAATATGGTTTTCTGTAATGAATATTATAATTTTATAATTAAAAAGGACCTATTGAATTTTTTCCAATACCATATTTTCTATAAGGTCAACAGTTGAAAGAGTTGTTTTCAAAATGTTGCAATAATAGGAGCCAGATGCTGCACTTGGAAATGGGGGTCTTGGGCGTCTTGCTTCATGTTTCTTGGACTCTTTGGCAACCTTGAATTATCCAGCATGGGGTTATGGATTGAGATACAAGTATGGCTTATTTAAACAGCGAATAACCAAAGATGGACAGGAGGAAGTTGCTGAAGATTGGCTTGAGGTGTTTCATTGACAAGTGCTCATGGCATATACTTAAAATTATAATATTCACATAGGATTTTGCTGTTCTATTAATATTTTCTTCCTTTGCTTGTGACCTCTTCTAACAGATGGGAAATCCTTGGGAGATTGTTAGAAATGACATTTCATATCCTGTAAAGTTCTATGGCAAGGTTGTCTCAGGGTCAGATGGTAAAAAACATTGGATTGGAGGTGAAGATGTAAAAGCTGTTGCACACGATGTTCCAATACCAGGATATAAAACTAAAACCACAATCAACCTGAGACTTTGGTCTACAAAAGCTGCATCAGAAGATTTTGATTTATATGCTTTTAATGCTGGAAGGCACACTGAAGCATACGAGGCTCTAGTAAATGCTGAAAAGGTTTGAATGATGTACCTAGTTTAAACTCTTTCAGAAATAGTAAAAGATCTTATAAATTTAGTAGAAGTGGGCTAATTGGAAAATGGTGTTAGAATAAGTATTATAGAATTCAGCTTCCCCAGACTTGTGGCTGTAATATGTATCTTTTCATTGTTTTTTCTTTTGAGTATATTGACCTAATAATCTGTGGGAGTTTCAGTCTATGTACTGTGCAAATATTGTAGAAAATATTAAGTGACTTCTGATATCGTGGAGGCTTTCAACTAGTTGCAATTTCATGACAATGTGAATGGAAGTTAATAAAATGACATTTTATATGGTGTTTTCTTTCAAATAATCAAATGCAGATATGTTATATACTCTACCCTGGGGATGAATCGACAGAGGGAAAGATCCTTCGTCTCAAGCAACAATATACTTTGTGTTCGGCTTCCCTTCAAGACATCATTGCTCGTTTTGAGAGAAGATCAGGAGCAATTGTGAATTGGGAAGAGTTTCCTGAAAAGGTTGCAGTGCAGATGAATGATACTCACCCAACCTTGTGCATCCCAGAACTGATGAGAATATTAATAGATATAAAGGGTTTAAGCTGGAAGGATGCTTGGAATATCACTCAAAGGTATCCAGTTTTTTTTTTTTTTTTTGGTTTTTGTGGCAGAGGGGGAGTCTGGGGCTCTGGCCATTCCATGTTAATGCATGATCTGATTTTGTCGATTGAATGTGTACTATCTTCCATTGTGATCAAGGACTGTAGCATACACAAACCATACTGTTCTTCCTGAGGCATTAGAGAAATGGAGCTTGGACCTTATGCAGAAACTGCTTCCACGCCATGTTGAGATTATAGAAATGATTGATGAGGAGGTAATACTGAAATATTTGCATAAACCCTTTTATTTCAAGGTACAAGCATTGAGTTGTTGCTAATATTCGTGCTTTGCAGCTTATCCGGACCATATTCGAAGAATATGGTACCACAGATTCAGACTTGTTGGAGAAAAAGTTGAAGGAAATGCGAATACTAGACAATGTTGAATTGCCTGCAGAATTTGCGGATGTACTGGTTAAGTCCAAGGAGGCCACTGTTAGTCCTAGCGAAGAGCTGCAAAATTCTGAACAAGAAGTAGAAAACGATGAAGAAGAAGAAGAAGAAGAAGAAGAAGAAGAAGAAGAAGAAGAAGAAGAAGAAGAAGAAGAAGAAGAAGAAGAAGATGAAGATGAAGAAGAAGAAACAGAAGAGAAGGAAGCTATTGCTAAAAAGGATGGAACTGATGAAATTTTCAATGAGGATAAGAAAGAGAAGTTGCCTGAGCCAGTACCGGAACCACCAAAATTGGTTCATATGGCCAATCTCTGTGTTGTGGGTGGCCATGCAGTGAATGGGGTTGCAGAGATACATAGTGAAATTGTGAAGGATGATGTGTTCAATGCATTTTATAAGGTAAATGTCATTGGACAATGTGATGTAGTGCTTCAATTGAGGGAGGTTTCTAAATCCATATCTCCAATGGATTTCATTTTTTTAACCAATTTGAAATCACCAAATAGAACTTAACAGTTACGACTTATCTATTACAAAAGGGAAGTTTTAATCATGCCAAAATGGCATGATACCAACATAGAATGTTGATATTTCCACATTTTTTCTGTTTCAAAATGATTACACTACATTTTCTGCGATAAAAAAATGGAAGAAAGAAAACTTCCCACATGTTTTTATGATATGTATGTAGTCTGCGATAAAAGTGCTTTCTGCTTTTTGTTTGCTTTAGGTCCATGACAAGATCAAGGAAAACTGTTTGTATTATTGACCTCCATGCCATGTTTTTCACAGTTGTGGCCTGAGAAATTCCAAAACAAAACAAATGGTGTGACACCAAGGAGATGGATCAGGTTCTGTAATCCATATTTGAGTAAAATAATAACTGAGTGGATAGGCACAGAGGATTGGGTCCTAAATACTGAAAAACTGGCTGAACTACGGAAGGTAATTACTATTATTTAAGTTGTTGTTCTTGTCTTAATCATGCTTTCTTCATTTATAAAATTGATGGGGGAATCACAATTTTATTTATTTAATCTTTATTTCCTTTTTATGAATGACGGATTATGCTACAAGATAGTCTAATGCATCTTGGCACTTCTTAACAAATGAACTCCAATTTTGTCAACTCAATGAAATGGGAATACCATGTCTATGGTTGTCTGTTGTTAAGACCAAAGCCAATTGATTTGCAGAAGCAAGGATGAAATGGGAGGAATAATATTCAAGTTTATCTCAAGAAAATCTGAATGTATCAAATTAATAAGAGACCCATAAATATATTTTTTCTTTATATTGAATACTTGTTCTCATTTTAACACTTTGGAACATTTTTAGGCTTCATTATACATACCTTAGTTTTCTAGTATCCTGTAGAACACTGCATCTAGAAACTCAAATAACGAATTTAGTAATCCTCAATACAAGTTTTTGCAAAGTAACAAAATATAAATAAGGATTATAAATTGAATTTTTTTTTGGTACAAATTTTTTTTTCCTTAAAAAATTGCTTTTAATTAAACTTAAAAATGTAACAATCTTGCATTAGCTGATCTCCTTCAGCATAAGATTTTCATACAAAATGAATTGTGTCTGTTGACATACTATTAGGAAGTTTCTAAATATCTCATATGTAGTGTTTGAATCTGAATGCCCATGGATTCCAAGATTAGCTCAATTTTGTTAAGCCTTCTTAGAATACATATTAAATGAAATTTTAAATTTAGTATACTCCTGCTTCTTGATCTTCAAGGAGTCAATGTGGTATGGTGATCATAATTTATACAAATTATATGAATTTAGTAAATTAGAACTAAGCATATTTTTTTCTATTAAAAACAATTAAACAAATTTTAGAATTTTAGCCCAAGTTGTGTTTCCTTTATCTGCAATATAGATCACTTAATAATATTTAGCCTTGGCTGGATTGTCTAATCTCTGTAATTCAAGCTGACCATACTAGTATCATTTATTAATAGTTTGTAGACAATGAGGATCTACAAATACAGTGGAGGGAAGCAAAGAGGAATAATAAGATAAAAGTTGCGGCGTTCCTCAAAGAAAAAACAGGGTATTCTGTAAGTCCTGATGCAATGTTTGACGTCCAGGTAAGACGTTGCCTTTGGATTTTTTTCTTCTTAAATTGCAAATTTTGACTGGACTACGTTAAACATGAATTGGAAGTTGAAAATATATTTTGGTGAAAGTAGAAGTTAGATACTTAAATACATTACATACATCTGTAACTCAAGGAATCAAAGGTATTCATAAATATTAGTGTTGTGTATGGCTCATATTTGCTATAAGTTGGGCTGTCGTTGGAGCAGAGCGAAACGACAAAGACTGCCCTTTGGGTCTAGGCCTCTCTTGATCGCGCAGTGGGTTGGGGGGTGCAGGGGGCAAAGCCCCCCGCGGTATGGTACAGGGTTAATTGTTGAACTGTACTGAGATATATAAATAGACATTATAAACCCTATTTCTGTTATCTCTAATAATATACAGCCGCTCAAACGCTCCCGGGGACGTAGGCACAATTGGCCGAACCTCGTTAACAAATTCTCTTGTTCTTGTGTCTGTTTACTATTTTCGTTTTCAATATTCGATTGCTTGTTCCCAACAGTTAGAACTAGATTATTTAGTCATTCCTTGAAATTTAGCAGCTGTCTTGGTAGACTAAGGTTTGGTTTCTTTAAGAGTAACTTATAACCGTCAAATTTTGAAATTTGAAGCTACATGCCATTCTCCTTACAATATTTTACTTACGAATTCAGTTTCTACCAAATGGTTAAGTTTTATACCCATGATTTTTCCCTCTATAGTTTGGTGAACTGTTGGCTTAATTGCTTTTATTTAGGTGAAAAGAATCCATGAATATAAGCGACAATTGTTGAATATTTTGGGTATCGTTTACCGCTACAAGAAGATGAAAGAAATGAGTGCCGCGGAAAGGAAAGCAAATTTTGTTCCAAGAGTTTGTATATTTGGGGGGAAAGCATTTGCTACGTATGCGCAAGCCAAGAGAATCGTGAAATTTATCACAGATGTTGGGGCGACAGTTAATCATGATCCTGAAATAGGAGATCTGCTGAAGGTACATGTCTTTTCCAAGAGTTCTTTTTTCTTTGTTGTTTTATGTTTGGTCCAAGAGTTCTTAGGCACAGGAACAGTATTCTCTACTAGTACCCGAGTCTCGGGTGTGAGCTACAAGCAAGTTGCTCTTATGTTGTAAAATTGAAATCAATATGCAGTTTTATATAGAAAGTGTGTTAGTTATAGTTTAACATGAACGTTACACTGGAAATGGAACTCCATAACCATAAGGTACTACATTCTACTATGCAAATATAAAATAAAAATATGATATGTACCCAAAGAGGAAGAAAAAGTAAAAAGCACTAAAGTATGGCAGTGGTAACATGAAAATTTTGTATACACAGGCAATACTCCAAAAAAAAGTTAATCTTTATTCATTAAGTAATTATTTTTACTATTGTAATTATCAAATTGCCATCCTGATCAAAGTTTTATGTTGGTCCTTTTGCATGTTTGATTTTTCCTTGGATCAAATCTGTTAGTAGACGATTAGGGGTCTATAGGAGAAAGAAGAGAACAATCTAGGATGCTATACAGTAGCTTCTACGGATGACAAAAGAATTTTGGAGGAGCAATTGGGATATGTTTTGCATTGTTCCATTTAAACTTGCTTCTGTTTTTCCATTAATTAATTAGGAACAGATATTTAATCTTTTCAGAGGGAAGAAATTCAAAGGAATGGTATTCTAAATTTCTTGAAAAGCCTGATACTTTGTTCTTTATCATTCTCTTTTCTTTCAAGACAACACATCTAGAATTCTTGAATAGGTTGTTAACTTTCTACTTTTGTGCGGTGAGATCAAATTTTTGCTTATGGAACTATGGATGATACAAAATATTGTTATTCATTCGTTTATTTGTTTATATTTAATCAGGTTATTTTTGTCCCTGATTACAATGTCAGTGTTGCTGAGTTGCTTATTCCGGCAAGTGAATTGTCTCAACATATCAGGTAATTATACTTCATATCATTGCTTTGCATTATTCTTTGGGTTGCATGCTTTTATCTTCTTTGCATAAATTCTGATATACATTTACTAATGTCAATCAATATATAAAAATAATTAACATGACATTGTCATTTGTGCAAATCATCAAATGTTCAAATTTTGACATGAATAGCTGTAAATCAAGAAAACAATGAATCAATCACAGACAATTGCTAATATTCATAGTTCATGCATACATGGAGATGTTGCTTATATCTCACATCATATCACGTCTTTCTATAATATACTCAGTTTATAGCCACCTCTCTCTTTTCCTTATTCACTACTGGTAAACCTAATTTTTTCAACAAAAAGTTTGGTTAAAAGGTTTTTTAACTTTTTAGTACCACATAAATTAAAAAATACTTAGAATCTTTAAAGTATAATCAAAAGAAATTTTAAAAAATAAAATTTAGAGAAAATGCCATATGGCAATTGTAGTAGAACGTTTATATATTATAGATATAAAAGACAATTCAACCTCTTTTAAAAAATTAAAAATTGCATAAAAGTTCATGTCATCATGTATTAGCCAAGATCTTTGTTAAATATATTCTTTTATATATTTTAAAAACTAAGATGCATGTTATACTAATATTATTAAAATATATAAAATTATAAATATTATTTTCATTAGATGGAATTTTATAAACGATAGAACTTAAATGGAATTTTACTAAGGCATACTTTTTATTTTTATCTATTTATGGTTAATATATGTAATAAAGTATACATTTCTTTAATCTACAAAAGATTAGTTGTTTGATTGTTTTTTTTTTTTTTATAAAATCTAAAAACAACTATATAAAACAAAAACTGAAATGTAGGAAAAGATGAAAAGTCACAAGTTATAAAGGAGGAGAATAAAAATTAAAAAAAAAGAAAAAGAAAACAAAATGAAATTATAATTTATGAAAAAAAATTGAAAAATTAGTGTAAGAACTTTGGTATATAACATTAATGAATAGATAGATAGATAGATAGATACCAAGAGAAGTTTCTTGTATTGATAATTTTATCCTAGCATATAAAGCCTCTTCCCAACACGAAAGCATTGAATGTCAGAGTCTGAATATGCAACACAGCATCTATAGAAGTACTGGTATTTCATGGTAATATGCTGGAGAAACACTAGTTATATCACAGATTGCCTGTTATTTGTGATCAAAAGGTGCCTCTCAAGTTCAAAGGAAATTTTCACTGCATAGCTATAAGACTCATGTTGCTTATGATGATGAATGTTGGGCGGTAAAAAGCCAACAAGAGCATGAGCTTGGTGTTGCAATGTTGAGGATATTATAGTGGTTGAATGGACATACAAGACAAAATAGTATTAGGAATGAATGAATTAGAGAGAAAGAATGGGTATCATTTATTGAGGAAAAGATGGTAGAATCTCATCATAGGTGGTTTAACCATATGAGGAGAAGACCTTCAAAAGAGTTGATTAGCTGGGGATAGCCTAATTGTTAGAGGTAGAAGGACACCAAGAAAACTATAGGTGAAACAATTAAAACGGACCTCCATCTAAATGGCCTTTCTAAAAGCATGGCTTATGACAGAACACAATGATGTCATTTGATCGATGTGGCCGACTCCACCTGGTGGGAAAGGCTTTTTGTTATGGTTGCCTGCGCACATGGAGATTAGTTTCAAAGAATCTCAGACAACAAAACTAAGATTTATTCGAAAGAGAAAGAGAATACAAAAATGAGAATCCAAACTCATTCATAGACTCATAGTTACTATTCTCTTAAATAAAATCAACCCTGTTAATTCTAATTGAGTTTACCAGTTTGACTGATGAGGACACACCCTGAACGTTTTGACAAAACAGAACTGATTTACTCATACGAACAAATATATTTTCAGTACATAAGACCGAGGATATAACTCAGGTTCAATTACGAAAGAATCTTTATATGGAAAACATTTTAATTTTGATGAAAAAATATACTGTTAGGGATATACAACCATTCATGTGCTTTCACCTTACAAAAGTGTTTAAAATGATTGGTTCTTGATATATAATGAGGGGCCTTTATGACAAAATGGTCAAGACTAGAGTACCATTCTCACCTTTCCAACTCTTCATTAAATTAAGTTTCAGCACATGGTATCAGTGGCCTCTGCATTGTCCATACACTTCAAACCCAAGGGTTACATGGCGGGAGGGTGGGGGTTGTTAGTTGTTACAATCGAAAGTGCTCTTTCAAGAAAATAACTTATCACCTCAGGATTGTGTTTCCAGATTTTTTGTTGATGGGCAAGACAATGGTTACATTTTGACAATGTGAATGATATAAATAGTTACTTTATTTGCCTGTGAAAACTTAGATGTGCTGCTGCATTGCCAATTTATGTGTTCTGTTTATCTCCTGAAGTACTGCTGGAATGGAGGCAAGCGGAACTAGCAACATGAAATTTGCAATGAATGGCTGCATACTGATTGGAACTTTAGATGGGGCCAATGTTGAAATAAGGGAAGAGGTTGGTGCAGACAACTTCTTTCTCTTTGGTGCCAAGGCTCATGAAATTGCTGGGCTTAGGAAAGAAAGAGCCGAGGGAAAGGTTGGTCTTAATACCCATGTTATGCATTTTAATTGCCATGGAATATAGTTAATGTCATGCTGGTTGGGGAATACTGGCATAGCATAAATCCTCCATTGATGAAGTTTTAAATATCGATAATTTGTTAAAAGAAATTCAAGATAGTATTCCTCACTTAAAGTTCTGAATATAGTCTTCATTGTTTGAGGAAATCCAGGGTTTCTTCCTTAGAAAATTGAATGATTATAACCCAGTTGGTCTTTTAATTCAGTTTGTCCCTGATCCACAATTCGAAGAAGTTAAAGAATTTGTCAGATCTGGTGTTTTTGGGCCTTACAATTATGATGAAATGATCGGATCCTTAGAAGGAAATGAAGGTTTTGGTCGGGCAGATTATTTCCTAGTGGGCAAGGACTTTCCCAGCTACATAGAATGCCAAGAAAAGGTTGACGAAGCATATCGGGACCAAACGGTGAGTTTAGGGACTTTTTTCCTATTTGCTGATAATATTTGTTTCACATGCTACGAGTCACTGGAGTTGATTAGATACTCATGCCATCACGCACCAATTCCATGTACTACATCATAAGCATGTCCATATTCTCTGTATTCTCCCTTATTTATCATTTGTATTTATTTGGTAGTTCAGTAGTCCAGGGTCGATGCTTCGTGCAACCAATTGTATTGATAATCTGTGGTATTAACTTCATAAGAGGGACGTTATTGAGTAATGCTACCAACACACTCTTTTCAACAACTCTCTCCAACACATTCTCCACTCTATTTAGTGGGACCCATGTGAAATTCACCCAATAATCAAAATTGTTGTTAGAAGAGTGTTAAAAAGAGTGTGTTGCTAGCATTTTTTTGCCTACATTTATTAAGTCCTTCATGCATCAACCTCTGTAGGCGTTCATCAAGCACAACCATACAGTAGGCTAGTTTATTTCATGTTATTTTTGGCATTAACATTTGCAATTCATGTGGGTGCAGACATGGACAAGAATGTCAATATTGAATACAGCAGGCTCGCCCAAGTTTAGCAGCGACCGTACCATTCATGAATATGCTCGAGATATATGGAACATTGAGCCAGTCAAATTGCCCTAGAGGAGGGGTATTCTATACCCAATCAATAGCAGAGATTAGTGCCACGCGGTAGTGATGATCACTGCTTTATCTAAATACCTTGTACCAAAAAATAAACAGGAAATTTTGTAAAAAGAAGCGCTTAAATTAATATGAAAATAAGCCTGCAGGTCTGTAATATATGTCTATCTGGTATATGTTACGTTTAAGTATAGCTCAGTAAACTTGCAATCGAGCAAAGCAGATCTTTGTGTAATAATGAATATTGGATGAATGTCAATCCAGCCTCGTTGTCCCTCTTTTGGAGATTTACCGGCATCTGGATAGTTAAAATTGCAAAATGGATCCTCTTCTGCGTCTCCTGCTTCTCTGACTAAACTCCCCTTGCTTTTTTTTATATTGAAAAAGGTGATATCATATGCGTTATCTAGTTAAAAAGAATCTGCTATACTGTTGGAGAGAATCCGAATCCTTAAAATGGTCTCGCATTTCATTTCTTAATCCATGCCCCGTGCGTAGGCTTGATTATCGAAGAGTGTCATTTATCTATTCAGATGACACGATTGATCAATTGTAGGTAAACTATATTGTCATTTTCTCATTAAAAAAAAAGCATCTAAAACTCGTGAATTACTAATGTCTATGATACATTTTAAAACTTGTGAACCGCTGAATGCAAAGGTATATTTTAAAACTGAAGGCCTGATGTCTCAATACATTTTCTTGTACATAGAAGAAGAATCGAATTTCTGACAGTATGCTTAGGAAATTCAATTATCCACCAACTGTGCTGAGTTTTATTTATATTTTGATGAAATATTTTGCTAACCAAGTATTTAACTATGATTTTCCGAAGTATTTGGAACCTTTTTTCATATTATTTTAAGATATTATTTCAAAACAATAACCAAATATTCCATATTGGGAGTAATATTATTAGTGTTACAAATTGTTTATTCACAATTCTTATTAACTATTTACAAGATACAGTGGCACATGATTTACGAGAAAAGGGTATTGCTGCCAACTTTACATCATGTTTCTTTAGAAGCTACCATAGGCCCAATTTTGTTCTCAGAAATATCCAAAACTTTTATCAATATGATAACAATAACAACATGTTCATCAAACAAAAACAGGTTTCCCTTGAAAATTCATACAGCCAGACAATAATGAATTGGAGTACAAGGAAATGCAAAACAAAAAGCCTCCCATTTTCCCATAATTTAATGCCAACAACTATGGGAAAGTAAAAAGTGGGAAAGAAAAAATAATAACAATTGGATCAAAATGTCTCAACTCTCAATTCTGTCATCTGTTTTATTTAAGCCACAGCTGGCATGTCTTTGAGCCATGCATCCAATGGCTTACCAATTGAGTACACAATGAAGCCAATCTCACGAAGTTTATCCCCATTCACAACATTCCTTCCATCAAAAACAAATGCTGGTTTTCTCATGTTATCATATATTCTCTGATAATCAAGAGTCTTGAACTCATCCCACTCAGTCAGAATGCAAACACCATCTGCATCTTTTGTAGCCTCATAAGCATCCCAAACCACACTGACTTTCTTCTCAGTTGTAGGACTTGTGGGCTGAAGGTGGATAGGGTGGTCCCAATCAAACTTGTTCATCCATAGATCCCTCTGGATTTGGTCCTCAGTTACCTGTGGATCATATATGCTCAAAAACGCCTTATCGCCAAGTAGACCCTTGCACACATCAATTGCTGGAGTCTCCCTTGTATCCCCAGTGTCTTTCTTGAAGGCAAATCCCAGAATGGCAATCTTTTTTGTTGCAACTGTGTTAAACATTGATGAAACTACACGGTTCACGAAACGGCTCTTTTGATAATCATTAATCTTGATAACCTGTTTCCAGTATTCAGCCACCTCTGGAAGGCCATTGCACTCACAGATGTAAACAAGGTTCAATATATCTTTCTGGAAGCAGGATCCACCAAAGCCAACACTAGCATTGAGGAACTTTGGTCCAATCCTTGTGTCTGTGCCAACAGCAAAGGACACCTGTGTGACATTTGCCCCAGTAGCCTCACAAAGTGCTGACATTGCATTAACAGATGAAATTCTTTGAGCCAAGAAGGCATTAGCAGCAAGCTTAGACAGCTCTGCAGACCATAGGTTTGTGGTTAGGATTCTTCCCTCAGGAACCCATTGGGAATAAACATCTTTCAAGGCTTGAATTGCTTTCTGCCCTTCTGGGGTCTCCCTGCCTCCAATGAGAACCCGGTCCGGGTTAAAAAGATCTTGGATTGCAGTTCCTTCAGCAAGGAATTCCGGGTTCGAAAGAATCTGGAATTTGATACCCTTGCTATTGTGTGTCAGAATTTTCTCTATAGCCTCAGCAGTTTTGACAGGGACAGTGGACTTCTCTACCACAATTTTGTCGGATTTTGAGACATCGGCGATCATGCGTGCCGCACTCTCCCAGTATGTTAAATCTGCTGCTTTGCCAGCTCCAAGACCCTGAGTCTTAGTTGGGGTGTTGACAGAGACAAACACTATATCAGCTTCAAACACATGCTTTTCTACATCAGTGCTGAAGAAAAGGTTCTTGCCGCGGCATTGCTTTACCACACCATCAAGGCCTGGCTCATAGATTGGAAGCTGGTCACTGTTCCAGGCTGCAATGCGGGATTTCGAAATATCAACCACAGCCACTTCAATGGATGGACACTTCAGTGCAATGACTGCCATTGTTGGACCCCCCACATATCCAGCACCAATGCAGCAAATCTTCACCATTTTCCTTTTCTAAATTCCAAACAACCTATCCAATTAAGGGTTCAAATGAATCGGTTAATACAAGTATTTATACAATAAAAGCCAATTTGACATCTATATCAATCATTTGCTATCTAGCACTACTAACACAGCACATAATAAGGGGGAAAAACAATTTGCAATTATATTCATCTTGGAGAAAGGAAACAAGACACCATAGCTTCTGTATTTAGAAGTTAAAAAATGAATTCATCTTGGTGAACAATATAAACAGTATACAATAAACTTAAGTATCGTTAGCATTTAGCAATTTAAAATGGAAATTATTAGTGAGTTTCAATTGTATATAGATTCACTTCATTTGAGACATCATATCAAGCATTATCTTTTTGTTTTGCCTTGCTTTGAGGATTTAATAGGCCAAAAATGGCACAGCCTGCCTACTGAGACTGGCTAAGAGATCAACTACATGTTACTTTGTTCCAACTGGATAGAAAGAAAAAGAATGTAAACTCACATTTTAGAACCGAACCAACACCTTGTGGATCATTTATATCAAAAATACAAATCTGAATGTGACATGACATTGATGAAATAGGAATCAACTCAATTTTCTTCTAATTAGAGAGCAAGTATCCAGAAAAGAGCTTAGATGGATCCAGATCTATCTAGCACATGCATGAAGAGACCAATCTTAATGTAGATCCAGCACTATGAAGAGAAAACATAAATGCTTGTGATTTATATTAATACATCAACCACTGATTAGTGACTAAAGTAGATCTAATGCCAAAGAGCTTGAAGTCAAAACCCATGACACAGCATTGAATCAAGCATAATATCTAAAAACTTAACATACAAGAAAGAGAAAAATGGTTAAAGATCTAGACACTTTTAGACAAATCAGAATCAAACGCATCAATCAGCTAGAATTAACTACACACCATCACATATAAAAAAAATGAAAAAATTCAAGCACACAATGATTCAGTCTTAAGATGCCAGAGTAAAAAATATTCAAAATTTGACAAAATATTGAACAAGAAACACCAAATCAGGAAATGGGGTGTCAAGTATTAACCTGATGGGTATCTTTGACTAAGGAAGAAACGAAGAGAACTGTGAAAGGAGCAGAGAGAGAATGAGAGATAAGGGAGGCATATGTATGTGGAATAAGAAGGAGACAAAGGTTATATATACCCCACGCAAATCAAGGTTTGGTAGCTGTTGCCTGTTATTACAAAAAAGGACATGCTTTCTTTGTGAAAAAGTGAAAAAAGATGGTCTTGCTGACTAGTGATTAATTTGATCAAGAGAAGAAAGTTTGCATTGAAAGGTTAAATACTACAACATTTTACATTTTTCAACATAGGAATTATGTGTTTGACTTGACTTGATTTTATAAAATTGATTTAGTTTAAATTGTTTTTGACGTGAAATTATTATTATTATAAGTTTGATGTAAAATTTAATGTAAATTTTTTAATGTAATGCAAAAGTTATTTTTTATCATTTCATGTTTGTCAAAAGCTAAAATTAATTCTGATACTTCCTATTGTAAAACCAAACACATCATAAATATATGGTTTCTTATATAAAAATTTCTTTTTAATTACTTGATCAGTGTAAATGTGCAATTCTTCTTTATATTGTGGAGGTTCTTCTAGAATGAAAGCGAGGGTAAAATAGGGAACCTCTGTGAATTTACAAAATGCAAATGAATTATTCCAATGCATCTGGGAAAGGAGTTCAAATCTCCTCCAGTTACTGGACTCTCCATTATGAGAGAGAAAGATACAAAAAAAATCATGATGTAATGGTTTTGTTTATCAATTAAAAAGTGTTAAAATCGTTTACATTTTTTGTATCTCTCTCGTAACGGAGAATCCAGTGCCGGAGAGGATTGCAACTCCTGGGAAAGAGGGGTTCTTCGCACGTTTGTTTGTTGCAAAAGGGCAAGGGACCGCAACCTTTTCTGTGTCAACTTCAAGCACATTGTCCATGCCAGTATGTCACCAATCACCATCAGTCACCTTACTAACATGCTCCTACTACCCTATTATTATTCATTGCCAAAATACTGTTTTATTATTTTAGCTTATCCAAAAAAAAGAAACTGTTTTAATATAATTTTTGATTTTCTAACAAGTATTATAAAGATATTAATTAACAAGATTTTTTTTTAAAAAAAAACTCAAAATATGATACCTAATTAACATTCTAGTTAATTGCATATAATGTATCTTTTTAAGTATGATATAAATTATAGGATAACACTCAACATACTTACAACAAAGCTTGTGATGTTTGTTTTCATTACATATGTAATATTTTTATTGATAAATTATTACACATATATTCTTTTAATTGAAAAACAACACTACAAATTATTATAGAATTTTGTCATTTTCATTTCCAGATCAAGGAACTATGATTACTCTACGGGCTTTCATTAAAGTAAATAAGGCAAACTTCAAAACTAAGAATGAACTTTGCTTGAGAAAATAGTATGAATTGATTGATTGCATTTGAAGCCATAGAAGATGAAACAATCAACCATTTCGAAAATACAAACGTCCAAAAGAAACAATCCCATGTATATTTATATATTGGCAAAAAAATAAAGTATATTTATATAAAAAAAATAATCCTGAAATAGTTGACACAGCCATGGTCATGGTCAAGATCATGAACTCATGATTGCCAAAGAGTATATTAGATTTGTGAATGAAAAAATAGGTGTTAATTGAGCTCTAGTCTCTTAAATGAGTCTTTTTTATTCGACTTGAATTAGTCATAATCTAATATAATTTCTTAATATTAAGAAACAAAAATAAAAAGTATAATAGATCAGCAGCAAAAAAATGAGATGTTACAAATGCTTTTAAAATTTTAACTACTTATTCATACTTTTTATTAACTAATTACAGAAATTTTAGACAATGTTAATTGGACTTGTGAAAATAAGTTTACGAAAATAGTTATGATTTTTTTATAAGTTCTTTTTAGCTTATTTCAATAAGCTTATCAGAAAAGCATATTAAAATAAGCTCTTTTTTAACTTATTTCAAAAAAGCTTATTAAATAAACTTTTAGTTAAATTGTTTATCCAAATGCGCCCCTTTTTTTATATATTAAAAACCCATTTTTTTTTGTCTAAATCCTTGATATCCGAAAAGTTGTATTAGACCCAGACTAATCGGAGTCAAACAGTGTGAATATTTTACTTTTTTTAATCCATATCCTAAACAACACCTTTTTTGTTTTACAAAATTTTATTTAAAAAATGAATGAATAATAAATAAATAAAAGTGTTAATAACTTATAGACTATATAGTTAACCTATAGTGTCCATCAAAATAAGTCAATGTTAAAAGGAGTTTCATTAACCATAGCACACACTACCACACAAGAGTTGGAGGGAGAGGGAGAAGGGTGGAGATGATCTCCATTTCTACTTCTATTACTATAATTTTAGAGTATGTGTATAGAGGGTATTTGGATTCCACCCAATGTCAATGAGGAATGCTAGCAACACACTCTCTTTCCAACACACTCCTCCTTTTGGTTGAAATTCATGTGGGTCACACTATTTTGGAAATGGGTCTCATTAATTCATGTGGGTCTCACTTCAATTTTGTAGGATCCACGTGAATTTCAATCAATGAGAGAGGGTATATTGGAAAGAGAGTGTTAGTGTGTTGTAGCATTTCTCATGTCACATTATCATGTTTATACTCCTAAAATTATAGTAATGAAGAGAGAAAATGGAGATGGAAAATGGAGAGAATCCAAGGGGGAAGTGAATGTGCAGTTGGGCCCCTAAAGAACGGGGACAAGGTTAAGAAATAAATTAGGGTTGGGCCTATAAACGCAAACAACAACAGTTAAAAAGGGCATTAGTCAATCAATAACGGTAGTTTTAGTTTAGAAGAAAAATACATTTTGCCCCCGCCGCATTCTGCTGTATCAACGGTCCAAAAATGCCAAAATGGAAACAGAATTTCAAATAAATAAATAAATAAATAAATATATATATATAAGATAAGACCGAAACCCACGAAAACTAGCCGTTACAACATAGAGCGTCTCTCTCTCTCTGCAAAAACAAAAAACGTCCGTTCCTATTTTTCCTCTCTCGTCAATCCAAACCAACCACACTCACAAAACAAAATCACTCTCTCTATTCTCTTCTCTTCACTTCACTTTTGTGATGGAAATTGCAAAACCAATGACTCCTGAGAAATCATCCACATCATCCACACATAATGGTTATCATTATGCTGAGAATATGAATCCCAATGTCTCTGATCGTAGTCCAGTTGCTACAAAATCTTCAAATAAGTCTCAGAAATCGATTTCCAAGAACCCCATCAAAAACCCATTTGCGTTGAGGCAGAGAAAGTTCGTGGTGGCTAAGAAGAAGAACAACAACAATACCCAGAAACAAAACGACCCCGTTTCATGCAAGTGCAAAGACAAGGACACAACCAATGGCAAATGTCCTTGTGTGGCATATCAGAATCTAAGGGCTTCTCAGGAAGATTTCTTCAAGAAAAAAGAAGAAGATGAAGATGAAGATGTTGAAGAAGAAGAAGAAGAAGAAGAAGAAGAAGAAGCTGAGAGTGTTGTGATTGAAGAGAATGAAGAATTTGATGAACTGGAAGGAAGTGGTGTAGTGAAACGTAGGAGAGAGAGGGTATTGGAAGAAGCAAGGAATAGTGTTCCTGAAAATGGGGCTGGGAGAGTGATGCATTTGGTGAAAGCATTTGAGAAACTTCTATCTATACCCAATTCAAAGAAGAAGGAAGAACAAGATGATAATGGGGGAGAGAGTAATAGTAGTAATTGTAATGATAATAAGAAGAGAGTGATGAAATGGGCATTGCCAGGATTGCAATCGAACCACCAAAAACATGAAGCTGAGGTTTCTGCTTCTGATACTAATTCCAATTCTTCTTTGTTTTGTGCATCAGACTTGGTTTTGACATCACAGAACCTTGGCTTGGATCAAACAGTTTCAATTTCTTCTTCTTGGGATAGTAGCCGTGCAAGGTTTGATTTTCACCCCTCAAAGTTTTGTTTCATTAATATCCATTCTTGCAGACCAAGGCTCCTTTTGCTTTGCTTGTTTTCATTTCATGTTTTTATTAATAATTGCAAAATGCTAATTTATTTTCATTTAATTTCCTGTTTTCACTGTTTTCGGAAGTGCCCTAAAAATAATGTGACATTTTGATAATTATTAATGGAAACAGACAAATAGAAACGAAACAAACGGGCCCTTGTATTTCACAATGTTTATATTGATTGTTTAATGGGCTAATAATATGTATAACTCATAAACCAAATGTTGTTAACCGGTGTTTAGATTTTAACACAAAATTATGTGTTGTTTTTGGTGTGCCATCATTAATATTTGTACCTTTTATTTGAGTTGTTTGTTGATGTTAGTTGCTTTGTTATGTTCCTTCAAGCTGCAGTGTATCTAGCAGGACTTCTTGTGGGGGTAGAAGAAGCAGGAGAAATGTAAGATTTTAGATACTGTTAATGTTATATTTAAGGACTAAGGAATAGTGAGTATTAATGATTTACTAATCAAATTTTGGATTTTGATGAATGTGTTTCAGAGTTTGGAATCATCTGGGACTATTGGAGGAAGGAAGTGGAAGAAAAAGAAGCAGCTAAAAGTCACTAGCCAAAAACCATTCAAGCTAAGAACAGAGGTAACTTATGACAAATAATTGATTGGTTTTCGTAAAAGTTCATTTCATTTTATTTGTTTTACTATGATTTTGGATAGTTAATAACATTGGTAATGCAATGCTAATGTAGCAAAGGGGAAAATTGAAAGAGGAGGAATTTATGAACAAGATACAACAAATGATGACAGAAGAAGAGAAGCTGAGGATACCTATTGCACAGGGTCTTCCATGGACAACAGATGAACCAGAGGTAAGGTCATTGTGTTATGCAAGTTCTTGGTTTTTGGATCCATGTGATTTTTGTGCAGTCCAAAAAACAAATTGCACAAGTCACAGACAAATTTAGGGTCAATTTTTTGCTTAATAATGTGTTACTCAGCAATAGCATTCTTTTGGTGCCTATTGTTTCAGTGTTTGGTAAAACCTCCAGTGAAAGAAAGAACAAAGCCTATTGATCTGAAGCTTCATAGCGATGTGCGTGCAGTTGATCGCGCTGAGTTTGATCATCAGGTGCCTCTTCCATCTATGTCTTGCTTTTCTTATTGCTTTTTTATTTCCTCAGTTTTTTACATCTTCTGTGAGTGTACATGAGCACACTACTACTTTTCTTCATGATTTTAACTGCTGAATTCAATGGAGTTTCTGCTATATTTCATTTGGGAAAAACTGAAAAATGTTGAAAACAGCAAGAAAGTTTGATGAATGTTTAATTATGTAGGTGGCAGAAAAAATGAGTTTGATGGAACAATACAGATTGGAAAGGGAAAGACAACAGAAGGTACAATATCTGTCTGATCTCTAATCAGTGAGTCTTAAACTGAGTTACCATGTTTCCTTTCATCTAAAATGATGTTGTCTTGTTGTACATTTCTCCATTATAGTTGGCAGAAGAGGAAGAAATCAGAAGGTTGAGGAAGGAACTCATTCCAAAAGCACAACCCATGCCTTATTTTGATAGGCCTTTTGTCCCAAGGAGGTAATGGTTGATCTAGTTCCATGATTAATAATCTTAGAAAATGTTATAAATTAGAAGAGTTTAATTGTTATACAATGACAGCGTAAAGATTTTTACACTGTCAAACATCATGATATGGATGACTTTCAGGGTAGTAAGAATAAGAATTAAAAAAAAATTAGTAAAAAGGTTTTATACTGTCAGTGTATAACAGTTAAACACAAATTATAATATTCTCTTAACAGTTTTTTTAGCAAATCGTTTTGGCCTCCTTTGTTCGCTTTGGAATTTTCTGCCTCATAAATGATTTTTTTATTTTATTTATAAAAGGTCAATGAAGCATCCAACTATACCTAGAGAACCCAAGTTTCACATTCCCCACCATAAGAAGATCAAGTGCTGCACATCATGGAATGACATGAGCCCCTATTTCTCCTACCTCAAATAAGCTTCCAATGATCATTTGTTGATGTGAATTTCCATTTTTGCCTCCTTGTCAGATCAATATTCAATTTTGTATATGGGCAACCAATATATAGTAGCAAATTCTTTTTTGCCTTTGTTGGTCAATAATAGTGCAATGATCTTTGTACTGTGTTTGAAAGATTGCCAACCTGGGTATTGCAAATGGACTTGGGAACACTAGGTGTCTCCTTTTCATCATTTCATCATAATGGAATCAATTCACTATTTTCTTTTTTCGTAGTTGTGACTTTTACTATCAATTCAGTTACAGAACAAGGATTCAAAACTAAAATTAGTTGGTGTCGATTTTGCAAGTCAGAATAATATCTCAGTTGTTTGAGCTTATCCTACCTATTATAAATGGATTTAAGTAGAATGTACAAACAGTTTAAATGGTCAGTCATCTAATCATGCATTATACCTTTTAATTACTATAATCTCGTATAGGGTGATGTATGATTGGTTTTTCGTGTAATACTGACAGTACATCAAAATTAAACTCATTATAAATATATTACTATTCTTTAACAAAATTGTTATTTGTACACCTGACACTTGGGTAATGGTGTACAAAAATTGATTTATGGTGTCCAAGTAGATGATTAACAAGTTTATTAATGACGTCGGAATCTTGGGCGTACAAATAACATTGTTGTATTATGGAATTGTAGGTCAATAGTCCGGAGGGAGAGTTATCTCTTTATTAGCTTCTTGATTTTTAGGGGTTTGGTTCTTCAATTGTTGTTCCATTTCCATAGTGTCTGTGCATCTCTTCTATATGTAGAGACTTTAGTACGTTTGAAGTATATACACATAAGATATATTTTTTTTTAAAGTTGGTATTAGAACAATGTAGTAATCTGTCAGCCTTAGTTTTTTTGTTAAGGTGTCTGTTATTTCTTCAGACTCTGTCTTGGATCCATCAGCCCAACCTCTCTTGGATTCAACTACGGCACAAAATTTAGAGTGATGAACCCAAAATGGCTTTGTGTGAATCCAACTCAGGTTCAATTTTTATTCAAAACGTGTTCCCTTTGTTCTAATAAGAAAAAAGTTAGAACTTTATATGGTAATTTCTCTTCTATTGTAGGAAAATGAATTATAACATAGTACATGGTTATTGACTTAAAATATGTCTTTCATGTCCTTCAACTTTCATGTAATATTTTATTTGTAACAAAACTTTGTGAAGATTCCAGCCGTCAAATCTTTTTGGATTCTCATTGTTTGTTTTAAGACTCGAATGTCTGTGAAGACGACCAATAGTGTTGGATGATAGATAGTCTCTACTATTTTATTGATGATTCCTTCAAGAAGAAGTTATTAATATCAAAATTAGTATAATATATAATATATTTGATTACCTGTGCTTGTTGAGAAAATTTGCACGTTTTATTACCATAAAGAAGAGAAGTAGAAGGAAGAATATATTGTTCTCAATATAAAACCTGTTTATTTATTTTTAAGGAAACAGTCAGAACAGCGTATGGAAAGAAATTAGTAATTGCTACATCTACAACAAAGGCATATAATTTTTTCTCTCAGATAACTTAGATAATTTCTTAGACAGGCATAGGATTCCACATCATTTCTAAGGCACCCCTCGCTGGATGTGTTAAACAACATCTACATAACCGACAACTATAATACTATCATACTCTATGATAATATCTCCAAGAACGTTACTCCCTCCGGACCTAAATATAAGCAAAAAAATAATTACATTATTTGGACTTAAATATAAGCAAAAATCAATTAAGTCAACACTATTAAATGCTAGTATTGCAAAAATCAAGAAAATTAACCAATCAAACCAATTCTCCATTTACTTTTCCAGGAGCATTGCATATTCCCTAGACAATTAACTCTCTTTTTTACACAAATCAAGATAATTAAACTAACTTAACTAACTTTCTTAATATGTGTGAATTTAGTTTTTTTTGCTTATAATTAGGTCCGGAGGTAGTACTTATATACGATATCACATGGCTAAGCTTAATATTTTAGTGCATGGCCATGCATTTAATTAATAAAACATTTTGACGGTTGAATTTCAAAGTTTTTTTTTTTTTCCCACATTTTATTGTGTTCGTTCACATGGATTGGGTAAAATGTTTTCGCAATTTCGATAACGAATGGGACATTTGAATATATATACACTATGAAATGCTATCAATTGAAAGCATTTAATGCTTGTAAGCGATCCGTGTTTTTCCACTATTCATAATATATATTCTTTGAAATGCTATCATTTTTTAACGAGAACAGTGCTTGATTTTTTAGGAAGAATAGTTAGAAATAAAAGATGAAATGGGATGTCCGAACCCAAATGGGTAAAATATTTTTTCCATGTTCGAAAACGAAGGGGACATTTGAATATATACTTTATGTAATGCTATCAATTGAAAGCATTTAACGTTTTTAAACGTTCCATGTTTTTTCACTGTTTGCAATATATACTCTTTGAAATGCTATCATTTTTTTAACGAGAACATTGGCTTAAATTTTTAGGAATACTACCTGTTGAACCCGCGCGTTGTGTGTTGGAATGAATTGTTTGGACCGGTTTTTTTTTCTATTGCATCTATTTTATATTTTTTTATTATTTATCATATGATATTGGGTTGTTAAATTGTCAACCATACAATAAATTATTTTTTATCATAATCTGTAGAATATTATTTAAACATATGACAAAAGTATGTAAATTTTATTTGAAAACAATAATTTTTCTTACACTGAGCAAACTTGCAGATTCCACACAAAAAAAAGAGGGTAATAACTCCAGTTATTCATATTGATTAAATTTTGAATCAGTCTTTGGCCTATATGTCATTTACAATTGGCCCTATTGATTTTAACTTTACGTTGCTAAAGCTTAACATTCCACCAAGTACCATGACAATAGAGCATTTTGTAAACATTCCTTTTCAGCCATATAGTCATATAGTGTTGTCCCATGAATTTTCTTTTCTTTGAAGCTTTTCTGCTTAAGCTTTATCTCAAGATTGACTCTTCATATGAGGATGTTGTCTCTTATGTGCCTTTTGTTTTCTCCCTTAACATTCTACCCAGGATCCCATGGTGTGTCATGACAATTGAGCACTTTGTAAGCCTTCCTTTTCAACCATATAGTCATATTGTGTTGTCCTATGAATTTTATTTTCTTTGAAGCTTTTCTTCTTAAGTTTTGTATCAAGATTGACTCTTCATATGAGGATGTCGTCTAGTGTGTGTCTTTTGATTTTTTTCCCCTTAATTATCGCTTAAGGATTGAAGCTTCGGTGTCAACTACTTGCTTTTGGATGACTTTAAACTTGGTTCCTCATCGCCTAATAATATTGTTCCTTTATCTGATTATTTTTACTCTGGTTAAATTTCCTCCATGTTATAATATAAAGATGGTTAAAATACCTTTTTGGTCTTTTATCTTTTGGATAAAATTCATTTTGGTCATTTATCTTTAAAAAGATTCGTTTTAGTCCTTTATGTTTCAAGGACCATTTTGGGTCACTTTTGAAACATAAAGGACTAAAATGAATCTTTTTTGTCACCAGTTTCTAACGGAGTTTAAATGGGAGATGACGGAAATGACCATTTTGGGTCACTTTTGAAACATAAAGGACTAAAATGAATTTTTTTAAAGATAAAGGACCAAAATAAATTTTACCCAAAAGATAATGGACCAAAAATGTATTTTAGCCTATAAAGATAAAGATAATCATTAGTTATTGTAAACAATGATGAATTGTTTAAAAGTTGGATTTTGACTACTTGTTTGATTTTTTGTTTAGGAGAGGTTGTTCAGTAAGGTTGTTGTTTGGGATGAAAGTTAATAAAATACTTATAACATAAAAACATTTTGTATATCTCATTACTAAAAATTGTTAATTAAATTAGTATCTAAAGTATTTTATAAATTAAACATGCAAATCAGAAGATTATTTATAAAAAAAATTATTAGATAAATACTACGAATATATATATATATATTAACATGTTATTATTCAAATTACATGTTAAAATAAAAATACTTGAAGTAGAGCTTGTATGTGTTGATCCACATTCATGTTAATCGTCCAAATCCATGAAAATGTAAAATAAAAATGGTGAAAATATGTGAGATCGACATGGCAGCAATTTGAATGTAATGGAGAGTTATGAAAATAGAAGCTAGTATACTTGCTGAAGTGGCGACGCTAGGGCACGCACTTCAGAAATTATATATTATAATAGATAGATAGTTTAGTTATAAATAAAAGATGAAGTGCCCTAACCCATGTGGGTTGGGTAAAATGTTTTTTGACGTTCGGTAACTAAGGGGACATTTGAATATATACTCTATGAAATGCTATCAATTTAAAAGCATTTAGAGCATGTTTGGGAAAGATTATAATCTTTCCCATTCAGCTGTTTTACACTTTTAAGCTGTTTTGAAAAAAATTAGATGTGTTTGGGTTTTTAGCTTAACATTGTAAAAAGCTTTTTTAGATAATTTTCATCTGTTTTTCACCATGCTCTCGTTAGGACTGTTTTGATGTTGGATGTTGATTATTTTGCAGTCACACATATCCTTTCCCATAATAACCCTCCCAACGATAACCTTCTATTTTGCCTTCAGCCTTCTATTTTATAAACAATTTTTCTTAATAGAACTTTTTAAAAATAATTTCTTTTGAGGTTCTTGGACTGAAGTTGCTATTTCACGGTGTTCCTCCTCCTCAGCAACTCGTCACTTAGACCAGGGTTAACTTTCTCATAATCTGCTAATTAAAGTTTATGAAAATCAATCAATTCCATACGTGGAAAGAATCTAATGTTAAAAGAAAAACAAACATTATAAACAAATTATTTCATACCCTTTTTGGTAATTTACTACATAAAAGTGATTATTTTTGCATCATTCAAACGAAATAGATTGTCTTAAAATCGCATTTCAGCAAACATACCCAAACAAAAACAGATTCTGATTATAATCTATTTTAAAATAATTGATTATTTGGAAAAAGATTATCAGCATAATCTTTTTTTTCCAGCTTTCCCAAACACACTCTTAATGTTTTTAAATATTACATGTTTTTCCACTGTTCAATATATACTCTTTGAAATGCTATAATTTTTTAATGTGAACAATGGCTCAATTTTTAATGAAAAAATAGTTGTAAATAAAATATGAAGTTGTCTGTCGAACCCAAACAAGCCAGTCCAACTTGAACCCGATTATGCCACGAGCTTCATCAGATCGAGTAAAAAAGTTCAGGTTTCATTCAAACTCAAAAATTGTAGTTCAAGGCCTACATTATATTATATATATATATATATATATATATACGGGTCAACTTTGCTGCCTCTAGATTTTGGTGCCTAAGTTTATGCTTTATCTAAGAGATAGTCCTCAAATCAATTTGAGACTATATTGCTTCAATGTCAATTTTCCTCACAAACAATATTTGTGAATCTATAGGAAAAAGGTGTGATGGGTTAAGATTGACACAAATAGTTGGATCATATAAAAATGTTTAGGCTTTACTATTGTCACCATTCTGCCAACTGGAGGGAATACTACACTATCCTCTCAAACGCAGGTACTTCCCCTTCACCGTAACCCAATGAAAAGTAAAAATCCAAGCCGTCAACTACATCCATTTACCATGCAACTTGTCTTGTGCTTTTCAATGTCTTATTTATCTCTGTTTAAACAACCTTTAAGAAATGAGTGGCAATTGAAAGTTCAAAATCTCATCACACCCATCTTGAAGACTCTATACTTATGACCTTGGAGTGTAGCTCCCTGGAATAGACTACACTTGTTTTTGCTTACCATGTAATTATGTGAAAGAGATAAAATAAAAATAAAAAACTTAGAACAATTTTCACAAACCTTGATTGGTATCCCTCACAAAATCTGTGTATATCTCTTCTCTGCTTGTTTTCTCAAAAGGGTGCAATTAATGAAAAACAGATCTGAAGAAAATCATTGTTGCAACAGGGCAAGCATCAGTTCAGTTTCCATATGGTTCGAGCTGATGTGGAGAAAATGTATTGCGAATTTAAATCAAAACCAAAATCTCCAAACTAGAATAAAGGATAAACATTAAAAAAAATACAAATTGTAAAACGCTAAGCAAACTGGGCAGTTCAATGCTTAATTTTTTCTTGATGCATTTACCAATCAGGAAATATAACATGCAATGCACTATCAGTTATCAATAACATGCCAATCAAGGAGCAACCACGATTCGACCAGCAACTTGATCAAGATCCCTTCGACCACTAGAAGTGATTCTCCTACCTCTGCAGAACAAAAAGCATAAACAAGTTCAGTTTTATAGTTGATAAGCGACAACCTGGTAAACTCATGTTGAAAGAACCAGCCGGATGACAACAATTGCTAGGTGTTTCAATCTTTCATCTCAAAGCAAGGACTTCTTATGTAGGAATAAATGGAATACAAGTAAGAGTTATGACCTCATCAAAAAGTCGAAACACCTCACAATTGTTTCATTCCATTAGCACTTTTGGCATTTAAGAGTGCAACATGATTTACCCTTTGGTGTCGACCTCAACAATACTCATCGTTTGCAATTGTTGCAGAATGTGTCTGGCAATAGCACCACTGCTCTTGCAGAAATGTGGGGGACGGCTTCCATTTCTCTTGCTCCCACCATAGATCCTCCTAAAAGCACCAACACCGAGGCCACCTCTCAAGTAGATCTTTCTTGCCATGGAGGCTGTAACCAAGGTAAAACTCCATTAGTATAAAAGTAAATATCATAAAAACATTTGCCAATAGAATGAATTAAGTATGAGTGCATGCATTCATGCTAGAATATGACAAGCTAGCACTTAATTAAGAGTAAACTCACCAGCTCTGACATAATACCAGTCAGGATCATATGGAGCCAGTTCCTTAAATTTTGCAGTTTTTACAATATCGGTCCACTCTGGAAGTTCCATCTGTTGAACCAGATAAAAATTAGAGGGAAAACAATAACCTTTACGTGGACATGTTAACAAATTAGCATGCAGTTATTTCATTTAGGCTATGTTTGAGAGTTTTAAAGGAAATGGAGATGAGTAGGGAGGTAAAAGTATATCATTTCATTATTTGGAAGTTTAATGAGGTAATTGGGGGAGATCCAAAACTCCCAATTTGGAGGGCATAAAAATTGGAGGGTTTGAGTGGGATGGAGTGGGGTGGTTTGGGTTATCATCATAAACCATCCCACTCTATTACTTAATAAACTCCAAAACAACAGGTTAAATAGAGACATAAACAGGACACTAATCTAGGATTAGGATCATCTCATGTTGTGAGAAACCAGGTTTGATTTTTAACCTTTGATCTGTATTAAAACATTTATTTTAAAATAAAACAATTAAGCTTTAACTTAAATATAAGGCTAAGATTTATTAAACAGGACCCTCAGGAGAGGAATTAAGCTTTAACTTAAATATAAGGCCAAGATTTATTAAACAGGACCCTCCTGTTTCCCTAAAAAAGGAGAGGATCCTGATCCATTAACATACACTCAAAGGAACACAACATCATCAAAAAATATGATTGAGATACAAATCAACAAGCAAAAGAAACATCAGTAACCATTATTCTGGAACCGGAAGTGGAATTGTAGATCCATTATTCTGGAATCGTACACCAATTCCTTGTGCATTACTATTACATCCAAATCAAGAGTTTACCATCATATACTAATCCACAATTATCAGAATTTGACCACATCATTTGCACAAAAAAAAAAAAAAACATTATTAAAACTCAAAACAATGGATTCAGTTAACACAATGTCAGGTACCAAATACAGTTTTCAGACATCATGAATATAAGGCAACCAATTTTATTTTATTTTTGTCTTAGGACAAAAAAAAAAATTAACAGAAACACATATCAAAACATAAAGGACCCAAACTAAAAATACCCATATAAAAATTAACATTAACAATTGAAGGAATAAATGAAATTAGAAAGACAAGGAATTAAAAATGAAGTTAAAGGTTGAAAAATTGTACCTTTCCAGAACGCTTGAGGTGAGAGGAGTAAGCCTTGACGAATTCGTGAGGCGAAACATCTTTCACTGTCCTTGCAGTTGCCATGGCCGAAGCAGAGAGAAGAACGCTGATCTCAATTTCTCTTTGGTTCAGAGGGATTCGGCTCTTAGTTCCGAGTTCAATATAAATCGCTGCCTCAAGTTTCTCAAATTAGGGTTTTTGCTTTCCTTTTCGGGTTTCACCCTTTTGTTTGGGCCAACCGGATTCAATTGGGCTCACTGCTTCAGTCGCACTTTGTTCACGTGTTATTGCTGCCCAACGCCACTTTTTAGGTGTTGCTTTTTACACCACAATATTTTTGAATATTTCCAAAATATCCCCATTATCTCTTTTCCGGTATGTATATATGTTCAGAGTTTAGTTACTGAAATTATATTTCCGGTACTATAGAATTAAAATATCGAAGTTATAACTCCGATATGTTACTAACATTCTTAATTCTTTAGACAGTATATCGGAATTAAATTTTCAATACTATAAAAATATAATACCGGAGCTATAATTCTAGTATGTTATAGAAATTTTCAATATATCGAAATTATATTTCTGGTACTATAGAATTATAATACCTAAATTAAATTTCCGGTATGCATTCCAGTACTATAGGTTCGTTTAGAAGGTTCTGCTTACAAAGTGCATCAATGATATATACCGGTATGTTACAAGACTCAAGTCATTAGTTTTAATGAACTGACTGACGCAAAATATGATTGCTACAAAATATAACAATTATAACAGATAATAAAAAATTGAAAGGCTTCCAAATTGTGCAGCCCTAGTTAGTGGGGGGCCAATAACTAATATGGTGTACCATGATTATATCCATTATCACTTCTTCGTTTCTCCCCACACGGAACCCGGTGAACCACCGGTTTTGTCTGGTTTCCTTGGTTCTGATCCGATTCGACGGGTTTCTAGCCGGTTTTTTGCTGAATGGTTATTTGAGACGTTCGAACCGGATGGGAGGCCGGTTCCCTTTATTTTATATCTAACGTCCATCTCTTTATATCTGATCACTGATCCATCTATCCGTACTTTGTTTTGTTTCTTTGTTATCCGTCCCTTTGAAAAAGTAAAAGACCTACACTTACTACTAGCAGTAGTACTATTTGCAATTTGCATCACCAGGGGATCTTATTCCTTCATGCCCCTAAAAATTACTATGGTGGAATTAATTGTCTTTTCTATTTTTTTAAGTCCATTTCTTTCACATAATATTTTGCTTCTGCAATTTCTATTTTCTTTTGATTTTATTTTATATATTCTAATAATAATTCCTCCAAACCATTTATGAAAAAAATTTAATGACGTGAGAATTGAGGATGTTACAACTCTCCCCCTCTTATAAAAATTTCGTCATCGAAATTTGCTAACCTTTATTCCTCGAAGAGATTTGGATATTGTTCCCTCATTTTATCTTCTAATTCTCAAGTAGCATCTCCAGTAGTCTTCTCCCATATAATCTTGACTAACCAGATCTGATTGCATCTCAATTCTTTTATCCTCCTATCTTCGATCCTCACAGGTACTGTCTCATAAGTTTGGTTTTATTTTATTTGTATTGTATCAGGTTCTATAACATGAGAAGGATCTGTAATATATTTTCTTAGTTGTGAGGCATGAAAAACATTATGGAGATTAGCAAGGTGATAGGCCACAAGACCTATTTCTCGAAGAATTTGATGATATAGCCCAATAAAACGAGGGGTGAATTGATCTGCCAACCCCAGTCATGGGTGTGACATTAAAAAATATATTATCATCTTCTTGGAATTATAGAGGTCTCATTCTTTTATCAGAGTAGCTCTTTTGTCTACTTTGCGTTGTTTTCATCTTTTCCTGAATCATTTTTACTTTCTTTGTAGTTTGTTGCACCACGTCTAGTCCCAGAATGAGATTTTCTTCATTCTCATACCGACACAGCGGAGTCCTACACTTTCGTCTATAGAGAGCTTCATAGGGTGTCATCCCAATACTGGAATGCTAACTGTTATTGTAAGTGAATTCAATCAATGGTAGGAATTGATCCTGAAGTTGACACAGGGAAACACAAGAAGGGGGTTGAATTGTGTTTCTTAACATATTTTTCAAACTCCTTTTTGAAAACAGTTTCGCAAGCAAGCAATAAATAAATACATGCAAGAGAAGCTTCTTTAAAAAAGAGTTAATAAACTCAATATCAAATCCCCATAGTTAGTAATAAAAACAATTAAAGGAGATAAGAAATAAGAGATTCACAGCACTAGGATTTATCCTGGTTGAACATCCTCAGAATCACCAACATACTCCGCTTGATGCTTTGGCTCGGCTTGCTTAGGTGCTTATGCTTCAATTTCCTCTATATGCTCAGAATGAGCTTCTTCTTCATGTACTGAAGGCTCTAGCTTAGGCTCCACCCAATGGATGTCATCTTCATTTACAATAGGGTTTCTCACAGAGATACTAAGAGTGTCCTTGTGGATGAAGAACCTTGCTTCAGAGAAACCATAAACTCCTCTAACCACTGGAGTTTCCTCATTCTCTTCAGTAGACAGGCCAGATGAGGATGTTGTCTTTGAACAGATCCTGACATGACTCTCCTAGTAACCTCGTGCTTCATTCTCAATTTTTTCTTCCTCTGGATAGACACAATATAGTTCCATAGTCTCTTCATCATTAACATCTGACTGATAGATGTTGAAATTGATCTTGTCAGGAAGAGGCATAGTCTTCTTTTGTAGTCTGAATTTGTCATCCTTGTTTTTGTTGAGGTCTATCATGGGTAGCCTCGGGAAAATCCTTGGAGGGACCATGCCAATCTTGGTCTTAGTATTGTGATCCAACCAGGTAAGAGGCACAAAGTTAGCAGCTCTGTAGAATCTTAGCATAGAGAACTCTGCTTGGATATGACCATACATCAAGTAGTCTCTATAATCACCCAGCTTGCCATATGTGCTTTGATGCACAAACTTCTTCCACTTGACATCTCTACAGAGGATGAGTCTTCTGTATCCATAGGTTCTAGACCTTCTATACTCTACATCCTTGTGATCTCTTTTAGAGGGAACAGTCCTGTAGTCAAGAAAAATATCCCTATCAACACCATCTCTATTGGGGGGGGGGGGGGGGTAAAGGGTTCCATCCGGATAAGGTTTGGGTAGATTCTCTTAGGAGGGAACTTCTTCTGGGGTAGGTGAGTGAGAAGAGGTTCATGTTGGGTAAAGAGGTTAAAAGGAAGGGGACCATCACCTTCATATGGAATAGCAGTATACCAGGGATATTGGACGGGCTCAGGTTCATATTCATACTTAGGAAGGGGATAGAATGGTCTTGGTTCTGGTGTAGGAGGGAAAGTGTGGTAAAGGATTCTCCATTTTCTTTTCACTTTGGTCCAATTTTTAGCTTGGCCATCATAGGAAGAGTTGAAGTCAATGTAAGGGAATTGGACTTTTGGCAGTTTTGGAAAAGGGGCTCCATAGATAAAACCATCATCTGGTTGATTAAACCAGGGATCAGATTCGAGTATGATAGGAGGGAATTGTGGTCTAGGTGGAGAAGTGTGAATTGGTGAGTGTTGTAGGTGTGTTTGGGGTGAGTTTGGTTGTTCTTGAGTGAATGTTATGCCTTGATTTTGTGGAGTTGAAGATGGTGTGACATGAATATTAACATTTCTAACTACTGCAGCAACAACATTCTCAACATCAGTGTGAGAAGGTGGAGTTACCTCAGTAGAAGGTTTGAAAACTTTGGGTTTTCTGGATGGTTGCCTTACTCTGGTGGGATCAACAGATATTGAAGTCTGCTTCTGCTTCTTCAGAGCAATTCCAATGGGTTGGCTGTCATTATCATCTTTATTGTGAGGAAGGATAACCTTCTTCAATCTCTTCTTCTTCGGTGCAGCTTGGGGCTCATCAACCCTTGGTCCATCACTGATAACAATCCCAGTAGATGGCTTTCTTGTCCCTGATGGGCGAGTTGGTTGTATAGGTCGTCTAGCTAGTTTGAGTTGCATAGCTTGAGCCTCGGCTTTATTCATCTCAATTTGCTCAGCCTTTACTTTCAGCATCTCTTCCTTCTTGGCCAGATGAACTTGCATCACTGGATCTAGTTTCATCATCACCAGATTCATTCTGACAAAAGGAGCAGGAGACATGCCGTGAGACTAGTGGTAGGTAGCTTGTTCCTCGGGATCTCCATTTCCCAACATGGCATAGATGTGTTGAGAAATGAGTACTCTGGAGAGAAAAATACAGTAGGGTATGACAGTATTGTTCTCCCTATTTACAACATAGTTTCTGAACTTGTTGAAGAGGAGGTTGGGCAGATTGATAGGGGCTTCGGTGAGGAGATGGTAGAGATGAAACTTGTGGGTCTGAGAGATGTTACCCAGTCTTGTGAAGAATGATCTTGTTGAGTATCTGATGAAGAAACATAGCTTCATCTTTCATCTTAGCAGCTTTCCACACAGGGCTCCTTCGAGTATTTGGTCTCATCATAATGTCCAACATTACCTCCGAACCACCCAAATCTTCTTCCCATTTATCACTTAGGGTTAGACCAGTTTTAGGGCAATTAATAGCAGTTGAGAGTGTAGCTTCAGATACAATCACTTCAGTATTGAGGACCGCACAAAGATTTTTAGTGAATGACACGTCAAATGTTAATTCATAACCATATGAATGGAATTTTCTAGTTATAAAAACAAAATTTAAAATACAAGAACAATAAAATTTTAAAAAAAATGTTGTCGGTCCATGGGCCAGCCCTTTTGGCCCGCATAGGGCTGGGCTAGCAAATTAGTGTCCCGACTTACTTTTGGTCCAGCTCGATCCAACACGAAAAGTACTTTGGCCTGCATGGGCCGGGCCAGCCAAAATTGACAACTCTACTCTTGGCTCAGTATAGCCAGTTTCGATCAGCTCCCAGATGTCGACATTTTGTGCATCAAGAAAATCCAACATTCTCTTTTTCCAGTAGTCATAATCACTACCATCAAAGAGTGGAGGTTTGTTGATTACTTGTCCTTTTGTATCCATGCTTGTTGGATCGTACTCCCTCAATATATGTTAGATGCTCAACCCTTTCGAGTCTGAGCTCTGATACCAACTGAAGTTGACACTAGGAAACACAAGAAGGGGGTTGAATTGTGTTTCTTAACAGATTTTCAAACTCCTTTTTTAAAACGGTTTTGCAAGCAAACAAGAAATAAATACACGCAAGAAAAGCTTCTTTAAAAAAGAGTTAATAAACTCAATTTCAAATCCCCACAGTTAGTAATAAAAACAATTAAAGGAGATAAGAAATAAGAGATTCACAATACGAGGATTTATCATGGTTCACTCTCTTTCAACCAAGAGCTACGTCCAGTTCCTTCTACTTGAAGGTTTTCTCCATTATAATCCAATAGCTTACAAGTATTCTTTGCACTTGCCTCTTCAGGCTTACAGTCACTCAAGTATTCAACACCTCTCCAAGCACTCAAGTATTTGTTTACAGCAAAGCCTCTTCAAGCTCTCTCTCTAACATAAAAGATAAAAAGAGTTTGATCCAAGAACTCACTATGTGTGAGGATATGAAGTTTTAAGATCAGAGATTACAATGAATATAATCAAGAGAAGATTTTGGCAGAGTTTTCGCACTTTCAAATATTCAGAGGTTGGTTCTTATTTTCTTTACTCGGGTCATCCAATATTTATAGATGAAGTGTAGCTTCAGGTCTTGTTTCTTCAACGGTCTTCAAGATGTATCCGTTTAAAAATAACATTTAATGCTAAGATCCGTTGAGTCTGATAACTTGATATGCATTCTACGAAAAGAGCTCTTGGTTATCAAAAATCCTCAGAGTACAAAAGCATTTGTGTAATCGCTGGTACTATGTTTCTTTTACCAAGGAATAAGGAATAAACAATTATAATAACCAAGGTAACGAAAACATTCAAAGAATATACATTTAATAAACAATCATTAGAAATAAAGTTTCTGTCTAGACGGGTTCAAAAGCAGTACGTCTTCGGACGTGTGTTTTAACTTTGAATAAAACAACTGAGTAGTCCATTACTTGATCGTCTAGTGTTTTACCGGGTAGACTAGTTTTGATTCACTTATCTTTTACAGGGTAGTCTACTTAGTGGATCATCTATCTTTTATCGGGTAGACTACAAGTCTTTGGACTTGCTAGGTATTGGACTAGTTATTTCAATAGATAGACTAGCGGCTCGTCTAGCAAACTTAGAGTGGACTAGCGATGCTTTTGGACTTTAATTTAAAATCGCTCTAGACTAGTATACTCGTCTAGCGATATAAGAATAGTCTTGCACACTAGAGAAGACGAGTTAGATCATAAACTTAACTTTGCAATACAAATTTAATCTTTTTTTAACATCAAAGCTTTAAGAGATTATTAACCATAACCACTTTGGTATCAGATCCAACTCCCGAATGTTGCAGAACACAAGCTCTTAACAAATTCTCCAACGATTGAATTGTCCTATCTGATTGTCCATCTGTTTGTGGATGGTATGCTGAACTTAGTCGGATTTTTGTTCTAAGAGCCCTATGTAAGCTTTCCCAGAAACTTGAAGTGAATCTAGGATCTCTGTCAGATATTATGCTTGATGGGACTCTATGCAATTTGATTATTTCCCTTATATATAAATGTGTCAATTTTTCCATGGAATACCTCATATTGATGTGTAACAAGTGTGTAGACTTCGTTAGCCTATTAACAATTACCCAAATCATGTCATGCCCATTAGGGGTCCTTTGTAATCCTACAACAAAATCTATTGCTATACTATGCCATTTCCATTCTGGGATATCTAATGGTTGCAGCATTCCTGCTGGTTTCTGATGTTCAATTTTGGCCTTTTGACAAATAAGGAAAGAAGCTATATAGTGTGCTACTTCTTTCTTCATCTTGAGCCACCTAAACATTTTCTTAAGATCTTGATACATCTTGTTTGAACCAGGGTGTATACTTAACTTACTCTTATGTGCTTCATCTATAATCTGCTTCTTAATGTTTGGGTCATTTGGCACATAGATCATGTTCCTAAACCTTATCACTCCATCCATTCCTATTGTGAAATAAGCAATTTTACCCTCATTTATCAATTCCTTTATCTTTTTAAGATATTGATCAATCTGTTGAGCTGCCCGAATTTGTTCTTGTAATCCACTTGTAACTTTGATCATACTCAATTGGAGTCGATCTGACCTCATCTTTATTGTCAAGCTTAAATCCCTAAATTTTTCTAACAACACCATTTCTTTGATCATCATTGCCGACACATGTGGTAATTTCCTGCTTAATGCATCGGCCACCACATTTGCCTTTCCTGGATGGTATTGCAATTCAAAATCACAATCCTTTAAAAATTCCAACCATCTCCTTTGTCTCAATTTAACTCCTTTTAGTCGAATACATATTTCAGACTCTTGTGATCACTGAAGACATCAAATCTAGATCCATAGAGATAGTGTTGCCAAATCTTCAGTGCAAACACCATCGCAGTCATCTCTAAATCATGTGTTAGCCTTAATTGCCTAGAAGCATAAGCCACAACCTTTCTTTCTTGCTTACAAGCACACAACCAAACCCTTGCTTAGAGGCATCACCTCAAAATGTCCATTTGGATCGGGCAACACCAACACTGACGATGTTGTTAGCCTATTGCTTTAGTTCTTGAAAACTCTCTTCACACCGCGGAGTCCAATCAAATGCTTTCCCCTTCCAAGTGAGCCTAATCAGAGGCAATGTGATTCGTGAGAATCCTTCAATAAATCTTCCACAGTATCCTGCCAATTCTCGGAAACTACAAACTTCAGTCACTGTTTTCGGGTGTTCCCACTGCAACATTGCTTCAACTTTGGTTGGATCTACTGAAATTCATTCTTTCGAAATAACATGTCCTAAAAATTTTACTTCTTCCAACCACAATTCACACTTAGACCAATTTGTTGTTGTCTTTATTGACAACATTCTTATCTATTCACATAGTTATTAGGAACATGAGGAACATCTCCGAATTGTTACCATTTGTAACGTTCCAGGCTGTATTACGAATTGACGACTGTCCCCACAAACCAACACGAGTCTTTTCAACGTGCTTTGTCCTTACTTACACACTTTTTGGGAAAACTTTCCATGAGGTCACCTATCCTAGAATTAAGGTACCCCTTGTACCTAATTTATATACTTTTTGCTTATATAAAAAAAAATGCTTAACTATGGAGTTCTTAAGTAATGAGCTCCCAAAAAGAAGATGCATCTTTTGTTGGTATAGGTAGTACCAATTAATTCATAAAAGCTATCCCCAAATGCATAGTCTCATACCTATACAATCTCAGGATCCCCTCATCTGTGCAGTCTCATACTTGCAAAGTCTCAAGTTCCCTCTCATTCCGATATGGAATCAGTTCATTCACGTGTCTCTCCGCCTAGAAGCCTGCCAGGAGCCGCTCCTTGTCTATGCTTCCTCTTGCACCGACGACCACTCCCTGCCCTCGTCAACCCCTGGTGTCACATTATTCTCCTTCCCCTTCTCTCTCTTCTTCTCTTCGTGTTCAATTATTTGACTTCATACAATTTTCATTTAACAAAGCATTATCGTTCCGGGTTTAGATTATAAACACCTAATTTTGTCCTATTATTATTATTATTATTATTATTATTATTATTATTATTATTATTATTATGTTCACCCGTGCCATGCCCGGGTTAAAACAATTCATAATATATTATTTAGGTTAAAGTAATATTGTAGTTCTTGTACGTGATATTGATTTTAAATTTAATACTTATACTTAATTTCTTTCAATTTAGTCAATACAAGTGACAATCATTTTCAATTTGGTCCCTATATTTTAACTCTAACAAACGAAGTTGGCATAATGGGTATTTTGATCCCATATGTTTATTTAATTTTTCAACTCGGCCCTATAAGTTTTTTTTTCAAATTGGTATCATAGGTTCTGTTTCATTTTCAAGTTAGTACTTTTCGTTAATTTTGACTAACGCCGTCAGTTTTGCCACGTGTCAGTCTAGTGTGATAGCCACGTCAGCTCAAAACTAACGGCGTTAGTTTAAATTTAACGAAAAGTACTAACTTGAAAATGGAACAGAATGTATGGGACTAATTTAAAAAAAAAAAAACTTATAGGACCGATTTGAAAAATTAAATGCACGTATGAGACCAAAATACCTATTTTGCCAATGAAGTTATAACATCAATTAAGAGTGAGGACCAAATTCAAAATAATTATCACATATATGGACTGAATTGAATTTTTTTCATATAGGGACTAAATTTAAAATCAATGTCACGTATTAGGACCACAATATTACTTTAATCTATTATTTAAAATGATCAAACGGGTAAAAATATTATTTTAATGTTTAATACATTAGATAGTATGTTTGTAAAAAAACGAAATAGTATCACTCAAATATAATTTTAATTGATATTTTATTCAAAATCTATATATATATATATATTGGTTTTTGATGACTATGGTTCACTCATTTTGCAATCTTTACCAATCAATAAATAAATAAAAAAAATTTTGTTTTGAAAAAAATATTTAAAGATGTGCTATCCACTTTTCAATCATCCAGAAGCCACGTTGCTTTGTTTTGTCCACTGAAGCCACATATCAATATTATAGTATTTTTCTCCCAATGTATATGTATGTAATGTAATGTAACATAATAATAATAATAATAATAATAATAATAATAATAATAATAATAATAAATAATTAAATAAAAAATAAAAAAGTTTATTAGTTGGGATTAGCTGTCCACCATTAGTTATTGTCAAGCCACGTTTCGTTTTCCCTTCTCTAATATACGAACATTTTCCATTTTATAATATAGGAACATAAAGAAAGCAACTCGAGGATGATGCCTCCACAATGGCACCACCGCCATCGACAATGATCCGTCCGCCCTGTCGACACTCGTTGTGCCCATGTCTTGGTTCTATCTTCTAGTAAAGCCGGCCACGTTCCAGCCGTAGTTAAGGAATCATCCAGAGCTCGTCACCGCTGGCATTCCAGATCCGGTCAGAATCGCGAGGCGCCAACACCAGAGCTTTGTCTCACCATATATATGGACGGTAGGTACTTTTGATCATAGTTAAAGACTTTCCATAAGTGATATTTCTAGTCCTTACTCTGAAATTTCTCCAACAAATGACCAGTACATTTTTGTTTCCCTAACTGAGTCTAAAGTCAAATTTTAATCACAGCCTAACAGTCCCAAAGGTTAGAAGCATACGAAGAGCTGTAGGAATGTATTGCTGGAAGACGAAGAAGATACATGCATGTAGCTAATCTTATAAGGACTTGAGATTTAGTGAACAATCTTCGGTATGGTTGTCAGAATAAGATTGAAATCTTTATATTTTATTTTGTGCTATTTTTTATTTTATTTTTTTTATTTTTTCATGAAACTGGATTTGGCTGGTATAATATTCTGTTGCTATATCAACTGAACTGTCATGATTTGTGATGTTAGCAGTTGATAGAAGTTGAGGTTAAATTTTAAGAAAACCAAATAAATTGGTTCAATTATTTTTTGATAAATAAAACTTAGGGTGAGAGCATGGTGTCCCAGTCAAGGCAAGAAAAACTAAATTGGTTTGGTTTGATTAATTAGTTAGGCTTAAAGTGACTGGTGCTAAGGTTGTGGGCTTCAATTACCGGGTGTCCAGCCGCTATTTGATTCCACTTTGCTGTTTAGGCTTATTACTGTGAATACATCCCTAATTTTATCATTTGTTGTTCTATAATATTAAATATTACTTTTTCTTTAAAAAAAACTTCATTTTTATCCATACATTCCTCCATATAGGCTTTTTGGGTATGATGAATACGTTTCAATGGTCGACAAACCTGTTGATGCAAAGTTGGAAGAAGCAAGCATCCCTGCAATTGCAGTATACTTCAAAAGGTTAGCAAATTTTGCATACATGAACTTATTTAAAGCTTCACAATCTAATTTAATTGAGATAGTGTCTATTCGGATAAATCATTCAGCACAACAGATTTCTATTGGTAGAAACCATTCAGCACACCGGATGCAATACATCTATGTTCATAAATGGGAACCCAATTCGATAGTTTCAAAACCCACATTTTCACTATTTGAAATTTAGATTTTGGCTGCATTGTATTTTTGAGATTTGACATGCTATCTAGACTTTGTGTACACTTACCTGAATTTGTTTTCATGTGAGGGTGTGTTTAGAGAAATCCGTTGAAATAAAATAACTTTTTACCATCATAAAGTAACTTTGTGTGCACTTACCTTGAAAATATAAAGCTAATAATGATGAATCTCTAACATTCATGGTAGAGAAAACAAATTCTAAAAAAAATTAAAAAGTAAAAAACCCAATGAATAAAATAACTTTTTACCATTATAATGGTAAGTAGGAATCTCAAGTGATACTGTCACTACTTACTCTTTCATTTGTGCATGTTGTTTTAACATGAAAGAGTAACCTTGTTCAATTCCCATAGAGGTGATATTGTTTGATATTGTTGCTACCAAAATGCCCATAACTTTCTGTATAGTATGCAATACAATTGGTAGCCACTAAATTAATCCATTGCAGAGATTCCTAAAAATAAATTATAATTGTCAGAACACTATTTACTATATAAATGAATAATTAAGTGCATAAAAAGGAAAGATATGCAGAGGTAATAAGGCTCACCATATTTGGGTAGCGGCTATGTTTAAACATTCTCGAACACTTCTTGATAAACCATATTTTTGGTTGATTTGCATACTCTTTGATCATCATCCAAAATCAATATCTTTAGACCCTTTCTTGATTTCACTCTAGATACTGCAACATACAACTGACCGTGAGTAAAAGCAGGCTTTGGAAGATAAATCCCTACATGAGAAAGGGATTGTCCTTGACTTTTGTTAATTGTCATTGCAAAACATAGAGCTAGTGGAAACTGGTGCCTCTGGAATTTAAATGGTAAGCCAGGATCACTTGGCACCAAATTCATCCTAGGAACCAAAATTTTATCCCTGATATTGGTTCCAGTTAAAACAGTTGCACCTATAACATTCTTACCCAGTTGATTGACCAACAACCTAGTTCCGTTACATAATCCATTTGCTTGGTCAATGTTCCTCATAAGAATCACAGGGACTCCAACATTTAGACTCAATTTATGATTGGGAATACCTGAGCATTTAATTTCATTTAGGAATTCAGTAGTAAACCATTCACCTTGTACTTCATTATCCTGATCCGATTGACATACCGAGTCAGAGCTTAAATATTCGATCTCCTCTCTAGGAATCAATGAGATGACATAATCATTAACCTGCTGAACAGACTCAAGAGTTGGTGCAAGAATTCCTCTTTCCTGAAAATAATGTGTCAAATTCATATTCTGTAAAAGCTCAGGGTAGGCAAACTCAACCAAAGATAACAATGGATCGGCACATTCATGAATTAGTAGGTCTTCAGGAATGTCGATTTCACTTTCACCATCCTCATTTGCATTGTTATTGCCGTCTCCGATCTGAAGGATCCAGTCTGCAAAATGTCTTATATCCTCATTGTTTGCATTCTCGGTGGTAGCACGGAGCCTCATGTTGGTTGTAAGTGTCAAGACCTTGCAACTTTTCCAAATGCTAGATGAATTTATGGCAACCCCAACAATATCTTGCCTCGATCCTTTTCTAATCATAGGCAATATCTGCCTGAAGCCACCACCCAACACAACCACCTTTCCTCCAAAAGGTTTGTTCATGTTATCCCTATCCTGAGACGACATGATATCACGCATTGTGCGGTCAAAAGCCTCAAAGCAAAACCTGTTCATCATCGGTCCCTCGTCCCATATGATTAATTTTGTGTGAAGAAGCAATTTTGATCTAGCACTCCCCTGGCTGATATTGCAAGTTGAGGACTCATTGATAACCAACGGAATGGAGAACATAGAATGGGCAGTTTGTCCTCGAGGCAAAAGCAGAGAGGCTATTCCACTGGAGGCCACATTGACGACAATGAGTCCTTGTGACCGAAGGCCTGAAGATAAAGTTTTACAAAGAAAGGTCTTCCCAGTACCGCCGTATCCATATAGGAAAAAAAAACCACCCGATCCAGAAACCACTGCTGCCATGATGTCATTGTATATACTCCTCTGTTCTTCTGTTAACAACTCCATTGAAGAGGAGTGCGTTCTTGCCATCTCTGCCTTATCATAACTAAGTTCATCTACGATCAACTTATTCTGGAAATCAAGCGTGTCAGATATAACGGGAAGTGGCATGCCTGAATAGTCTGATAGAGATCTCCCGTTTGCCCAAAGCAACTTCTCCAACTCAATAAGACATAGATTTTTCAACCCATCATCCTGGATCTGAAGATCTATACAACAAATGATTGTCTTACAATATGTAAATATTAATGATGAAATAATTATAATATCAGATAACAACAATAAACAAATTACCAGGAATATTTAATTCTCTCCGCCTGTCATATATTATACCATCTGACAATAACCTCCATGTTTCGTTCCAGACCGTTGCCGGTTCTATCATTGAATTCATAACCAAAAGTGTAACAAAGAGCCTTCGCAGCTGATTACCAGAGGACACCTCACTAGCCTCGGATATTGCATCTATGAACGCTTTATCATCTGCTAGTAATCCCAATGCATAACATGCCTCCTGGAAAGTATCATATGTTTCTCCATTAACTATCCTTAGACAATCGTAGCCAACACAACCTCTCTTAACAGTCAGCAAGATCCTCATGTAATATAGTTCCCCGACGCATGAAGGAATGTAATTAAGCCTCCCAATACTTTGACCCCTTTTTCTTGGGTGCAATTTCCTTTCTTCACTTGAATACACAAACATAGAGGGGAATTCCGAATAAGTCAAACCCCAACCTTCCACAAAATTTCTGTTTGCTTCAAACCATGCTAGAAACATTGTGTCTTTTTGTTCGCTTCTTCTGACAACATTCTCAATTTGATCGTCATCATTGTAATAAACCAACTGCTGATTAGGTAGGTGAAGCATCAATCTCTGGACCGTGGCCACCGTTGATGTATGTCATACACAAAAATTCTCCAAACTGCTTCGCACGATGACACATATCTACAATCATAATACCTCTTGATTTCATCAACACACTTATTACTTCCATCATTTTCAACGTCATTGCATATCTGGATAGTAGCTCTGTCAGGACCTTTGTTCACGTACTTAAACAAATACTTAATTGAGTTGGACTTATTACAGTATTCAACATTAACGTGTCCTGAGTACCTGATTAGAATATGAGGATTATAGGGAACAACACTCCTGTTGTCTAACCTTGTTCCCATTTTCTCAATCGATTGGCCCAAATCACGACGTTTATACTTTGGATAACCTTGCTCATCAATAGTGGTAGAGGATTGAAAAATCTTCGGGAAAAACTTGGAACATTTCATATCTTTCATGCAAGGAGACCTTGGGTTGGCAGCGCCGCAAGGTCCATGAATCATGTAGATACTGCGTCAGCTAATCTTGGGTAGAGTGTTGGATCAGGCAATTCCGCGGAAATTACTTTGTCGATATCTCTCCCAGTCCTCAACTTATTCTCAGCACTTAGCCATAAAAGGATATGAGCGTGGGGAAGACCTCTTTTCTGAAACTCCACAGTATACATACCTGAGATGAAAATATAACATTATTAAATTAATAAACTACCATATGTGGTTTGGAAAGTAAAGTAGCGAAAGTAACAGGGTAAAAAACTTGCTTTCATCAACCTTCCCAAATATAACTCCTTTCTTGAAATCTGTCATCATCTGATCAAGTTTGATCTTGAACACTCTGGAAACAATGTCTGGTCTATCTAATGGTTGAAGGTGATCCACAGAAACAAAGTCTTGTATTTCCTTCCAATTAGAGTTGCAGGTAATTGTTATAAAGAGATCTGGGTATCCGAAACTCTTGCACACAGCCATTGCATCCTGGCAATTGTTGAACATGTATCTCATTCCACCTGTAAATGAGGGTGGCAATACAATGCATCTTCCAATCAAAGATGGTTCAGTTTCTCCCCTACCAATTGCATCCTGCAAACCATTTAGAATGTCACATCCTATAGTCTTTTGATTGTTTCTAATCCAGGTTAGCCTTTGAGACTCTATCATGGTGTAACAGTCAACGACAAATTTCTGAAATAACCTTCTTGAGTTGACAATATTACCGAACTCAGCATTTCTTTGCTGGATCCTGAATGCAATAAACTCTCTTAGTGCGACCCTATTTCTCCCACGACATTCATCTGGGTCCTCTAAATCCCTGTATGGAATGTTTTCCTTATAACCGTCCTCTCCATAAGGGAACAACAACGGATATTGTATATGAGTCTCGTGATGTCTTTCCAAATCACCTAAATGATTTTTAACAATTATATCCCTACCAAATTCCATGCTACTCAAGTCACCCACTATTAATGCAGCAACTTCGTCGATGGTTGGAATATTATACGTTCTTGGATCCTTTGACCGATTTCTGAACAGTCTTAAACAGAAATTAGATGCTTTATTTTGTTTGACATAGTCCCTTACACGTCGAAAAGACTGCGCCACTTTGTTGTGGTCATCAACCATCCTTGTCAAGTCTTCAACCAACGATTCATCGAAGCATAACGTGCCCCTTTTTGATCTGCAAATAAATACATATTTAGGCTGACATCGTAGGTCATGGTCATGATAAATAATGTATCAACAAAGAGTGAGAACGTTTATTGAAATACCTGAAGTGATTCACTCGATTGACTGATTCATTATTAGTATCATATATATACAATTGAGCGAATTTTGGCTTACATCCTCTCTCTGGTAACAAACTACCGATACGATGGTAATTCTGGCCGCTAAGAATAAATTGTGGTGGACCACCCCCATCATTTATCGAACCTTCTACCTTCCCTCCAATTGAGGTGAATGAAAACATGCTGTCATCAATGGGAGCTGTACCTTCCCCTTCATACACCACAAAGAAAATCCATGTTTGACGTTCTTCTTTTTCTTGTCAGGCCTCTCCTCAAACCAAAATTGGGCCTTACAGTGAACACATGTGAATGATTGATGTCCAAAATCTAGGCACGCTGCAAGGAATGCACAATTACGTATCAAGTTACAACTTTAAAAAACCAATTAACAAAAACATGTTGGTTAAGTATCTAAGTTTGGTTTTTTATAAGTTTACGTTGACTTTCGGCATGTTCATATAGTTCCGATTGATAATGAACCCTATTTTCATCACCGAAAAGACCTGTCAGTAGCAGAGATACAAATTTGTGAATTACACACAGAAGTAAACCGAGAGAAACAAAAAACAATGTATAATTATGTTGCAACAAAAATATAAATGGACAAACCAGAAGAAGGATTGTCTGTTGTATCATTAGTGCCCTCTAACCCATCGTCCAAATTCAAACGTGTAGAACCAATCGATTGCATCACATCGCTCGATTGAATTATACGTTTGTGGCAGACTTTGGGATGACTTGGATTTAAGATTTCTGAGAATGGCGTGGAAGCAGCAATAGCAGAAGAAGAGACTTCCATGGCTGTTGGACTTAAGTTCTCATCTGTACATTATATTGCACGGGCAAGGAATCTGTGTAAGTGTAAAATAATACAAAACATTGAATCTTACAAATTTCCACAGAATGCACTCATTAGAGAATCATTGACAGAATAGTCACCCATAATAGCCCTCCTTTTGGAATTAGACTTCTGAGCAATGATGTTCTTCCTCCTGTTTCGAGCATTTGCAGCATTTGAAGATTCCAATTCCATTCTGGAAGTAGACACACAGCTTGACACATTTAACCCGCCAACATTATTTGGGTTCGAACAATTCCCTTAATAAAAATTCAAATGCGTTTATGAGAAGACATCGTGGTATCATGCTGATGAGAGGCTAAAAACTTATAAAATTTAAAATGCGTTATAAGAATTGATCTATATTTTACAGATTATAAAACTTAAGATCATACCTATATTAACTTGAGACAATGGAATCCTGTGCTGACATATAGATGGCGTACCATTAAGTCGTGATGAATCAGTGGTTGGAGTTGAGTTCTCACCTAATAAAAGCAATGGATTGGTGAGTTGAAACAGTGAAAATAATGTCAAACAACAATCTGATTTTGATAGTCTTCTGTCTTATCAATTCCTACAGATTATTTTTTATGTAGATAGTTGCAGGACCTGATATGGGTCTTTTTTTTTATAGTCGACTTCTGTGATATGATGAGCTTCCTCCTTGCACGTGCATTTTTGGAATTTAAGGAATCCATACCTTGAAATCTAAAGCCACTGGGATAAAAACCCTCTGTTTTAGGACTAATCAAAGACACGTTTGATCCTCAGCCAACACCTATATAGCCATATAAAAAATGTAAAAACAATTAAAGTCACAAAGCTTAACAACATTCTGATTTTTTCCCAATAAGTTTCAGATAGCCATTTCACGTAAGTTAATATCCATAGTACTAATAAGATAGAAGGCTATGTGTTGTATATTATATCATTTTAAATCAGTTGCTTATAGGTTGGAAGTCTTGATTCGAATTCTTTCTACATTTTTTCAGTGGGATCGACAAAAGCATGCAGTAGATTGGCTTCTGATTTTTGGATTATGCATGTATCTCTGATACTTATGGTCCCGTCTATGGATAATGAGCCATAAATTTATTGTGTAGAGGTATTATCAATGCCCCCTGTATTGATTTTTATTGCTCTTTGATGTTTCAATTCCATTTTTTAACCAATATTTTCTGTTTTACTTTAAAACCCCGTGCAAGTGCTATTTCATGTGGCTAGGTTAGAGCTGTACTGGGATTTCCCTTTCATTTAAAGGGGATTCAAGGGGAAGTCTTGGTGTTGAGGACCAGAAGTTGATGAAAATAACCTGATACTTATTTCCCATCCTGTTTTTAATTTTTTTAGTTATTTTTGTTAAATCATCCTATTTTAAATTTTAATATTTAAGTATTTACACTATTTCTTCCCAAATCTTCAAACTAAAAAAATAGAACGACACATAACATAGATGAAGCTTAGGTGATGCATCATGCAGAGTTTCCGGATATGACATTGTAAGACGTTCAATACTATTAAGGTTGCATAACTCATCACATATGGGTTGCTATAATCAGAAAACAACATCTTGATGGCATTTGTACATGGGATGACAGATCCAACTCACTATATAGCAATGAAAAGACGTAATTTTGGTGAGGGCAAAGTGGTTTTGGATGAAGACTGATGAATAAAAAGAAAAAGCTAAAGAACATACGTAAAATGTGGCCGGTATCTTTATGCTAATTGCAACAACTAAACTATCAATCTCATATCTGATTCGAATTCTTAGGATATTTTTTTCAGTGGGATTGACAAAAGCATACAGTATGTAACCTGCAGATTTTTGGATTATGCATGTCTCTCTGATACTTATGGTCCCATCTATGGATAATGAGCCATAAATTTGTTGTGTAGAGGTATTATCAATGCCCACTGTATTGATTTTTATTGTTCTTTGATGTTTCAATTCCATTTTCTACATAATGTGTTTATATAGTTTACAGGTTATATGTTATATACAGGGAATGACAACTCAATGTATTAGAGTGGAGTGGAATACCTGGAAGCTCACATGCACAGGACCTGGCCATTGCTATATGCATGAGGTAACTCCTATTCTCCGTATCACTTTAATCTCAACCTCAATATGTTCGTTGCATTGCTGTGTTTAGATTGATAACAATGCCACCTCCTGTTTTTTGGTTTGAAGTCTTGTGTTGTACCCTGTGTTGCAGATAACCAAAATGTTGATGTAAGTAGCACCACTGGGAAATTTCAATCTGTCAGGTACAACTAATGAGCCATTAATTTAGATTAGATATTCTGATATCAGATGTGATGGATTTGAATTTGAACAGAAATATCTCTTTTTTATTGATGGATTTGAATTTGAACAGAAATATCAATTTTTGAATTAGGTACAATATCCTTCTTGAGGTGAATATTATTGCTTGATGGATTTGAATTTGATATGGATATAGATATAGATATAGATTACATTAGAGAGCACAAGAGATAAATGCATATAATAATAACCATAAATTCTGAAATTTGATTGCTTTTTAACGAAAATTGGGGGATACATTCATGTACTCTTATTGTGAAATTATTATTATATAGATGGATTTTCGTTGCATTTAATTATTATAGTATCAAATTAGTTTTTTAAAAGTTTTAATACTTATTTGTGTGGAATATATTATTTTATTGTTACCATATCAGATTCTCTCAAATTTATTACCTCTATGATTGAGTATTTATATTTACTATATTTGTAGCTTACTACAACCTGTCTTCTTTAATGTAGCATTCCCAAAAATTTTATATGTATTGATACACTAAATCCTTTTTGTGTATCAATAGTAAGATACACCATATACATACAGGCTTAATTTTTTTTTTACTACCTATATACAGCTTGCACGCCAAATAGTTTCCACCTCTCTCAAGCTGCAGTGGTCATGCATCTACAATCCACATTGATTTTAGAAAGGTAATTAACTAATGTATTCTCAGATCAGCTTTGGTTTTATGTAGCTTTAGTGTGTTTTTGTTAGGCGGATCTAAGTTAATCTCCAAAATTAATAATTATCTAACGATGTTTTCAATGTCTTGATATGTTCATACGATCCTTAGCTCAAATGTTTAGGCACTCATATCATAACACAATCTTTTTTAATCAAAGAAAGTTAGCAGATATTAGACAACCAAATTGCTACCAATATTATTGAATTAAAAATTGAGATTAAATGTTCATTGAGAGGAAACACACTTAAATGTTGATCGACCGAAAAACATGATGCAATTAAAGAAGACCACACGAAAATTCAAACCGGCCGAAAAACATGACAACATTAAAGAAGACCACACAAAATTCAAAAAAATAAAAGAAAATTAAGAAACGAAGCACAGCTTCAACAGAACCAAAAATTCCTTCAAGTGTTCAAAACAGCTACTCCTTCTCAACCTTGATAATGGCCTTAGCAACATTCAGAGGTGCAGTATTACTTGTCAATCCATCATCAACAGGAAGGTGTCTTTTAAGTGTACCCACTATGTCTGTTCCATGCCGGAGGCTTTCATCAACAGCATTGGCATCAGAGAACTTCGGCAGGAGATCCTGAAAAGAGAAAACTCGTGGTGTTAAGAAAGACATAATGGATGGTGTGTAAAATTCCAAAATTTTAACCATGAATGTTGGATAAAACATGTGCAATAGTATCGCCACCTTCATTTGGCATTATGCTTGATGCCCCTGCATGGAATCCAGCATCACCAATATTGTCCTAATTTAAAACAATTTTTATTAATATTGTCAGAATCGTCCAAAGTGTGATCCACGAGAAAAGTCTATTATGCGACAAAGGTGATTTAGTATGTAACCTCCAGATTCTTCCCCTTGATAAACTTATTCATGATGTCTCGATCATTGGTAAGCCTCTTCACACGATATGATGGTTCAAACCTGGATCCTGCAGCGTCATTAACCTCCACTCTAAACAGAAAAGTCTTGTCAACCAACTGAGAAATGTCCTCAGGGAGTCCACGTGGATTGTTGCTCTAGACAAATAGAGTAAAGATAAATTCAGTTTTATAAGGCATTTTGAAGCATCAAGCTTTAATACACCTCAAAACAAAATAGATAATCATACGTTGTTCATATTTTCGATCATTTCTGCACAGATTTTGTTGAACAATGTTGCTGCATCACGATCGAAAATTACGAAGATAGCAGAATCTGTCTCATCTGCGACCATTACCTTTATCCGATATCTACAAAATTAAAATAGAAAACAATAAGTCAGCAATGTAATCCACTTAAATCAGTACAATGCAACAATAAAATTTCACCTTGGAGTGACGTTGATGACGTGGCGGTTACACTTATCGCAGAAGTACATTGAATCAGCTGGGTACACCTTTTTATTGCAAGTGCAAGCTGTAACACCCTGTTTTTCGGAATTAATTTTATTTAAGCTGGTTCTATTAAGTTGGATTTATCGTGCAAGGGCCTAGTGGGATTTTTGGCTAAAAGTCCCTTTCTGGTACATGAGCACGCCCGTGCTCATTAGCCAGCACGCCCGTACTTGAAGTCAGAAGCGTGTTTCTGATTTTAAGTTGAGCACGATCATGCTCAACAGTGAGCACGCCCGTGCTCAACGTGTTGACCGCGTCTCACAACGTTAAGTCGAGCACGACCGTGCTCAAGAGTAAGCACGATCGTGCTCAGGTCTGAGTTTTATATATCTGAGCAGAATCGAGGGTTAACGTGATAACCCTATTTGTAACGGCTGCTACTACTCTGTTGCGGCCAGAACTCATCCATTTTGTATTTCCTCTTTGCCCAGCGAAATAGTAGAGTTTTGGATGCCGGTTGGGGAGCTGGTTGGTCTGTGGTAGTCCAGAGGTAATGGTTCCCTCTTCCCTATGGGTTTCCTTTTTCAGTTTTTATGATTGGGAAATTAATATTGGTATGTTTCCGTTGTTTAAGGTGTAGTTGAGGTCGAACCGTATCGAGAGGAGGAAACAGATTGCTATTCGGTGTTCGGGAGAGCTACCTTCAATCCAGGTATGGGGAGAAGGGTAGTATTTACATAGGTTTGGGTTTAGGGTAAAGTAAAGGGGTTCCCATAACCCCGGTTGATGCATGTTATGTATGTGTTAGTTGTTTAAATGTCTTATATGATAACATGATATTTGCTGTTATGCGTTGTGTACTGATATGTGAATATGTTGATATGTTCATGAATATTATGATGACTACCCTATGAGTTGGTATGATGATAATAATGGTTGATATCATGATGTTGATTGGTTGAAGTGATTTTGGAGTTGATGATGTATATTAATCCTTAAAACGCACTGTTAATGGACTTAGGATTAATAGGTGTAAAAAACCTATAAATTGGACAAAAATTCAGTCTCTGTTCCTGCCCAAAACAGCACTGTCGCGCGATGACCATGACCGTGCTGAACAGGGAGCACGACCGTGCTCCCAGTTGAATTCTGGGTAAATGGCCGCGTTGTTCAGCACAGCCATGCAGGAGAAAGAGCACGACCGTGCTCAATAAGAAGCACGACCGTGCTTCACTTAAAGGGGAGCACGCCCCTCACGTGCTTAAGCAAGACCGTGCTGGGTTACGAGCACGACCGTGCTTAACCCACCTGGACAGAACCGAATTAAGAACTTAAGGGGTTTTAAACCCCATTCCCCAATGATGATTAATTGATTAGACAATTTGGTTGATAATACTAAAGATAATTAAAGATAATGAGATGGTGAGGTGTTAAGTCGATACCCTTTTGGGTGCCGCAAGCTGATGAGCAGTGCCTTGGTACTTTTTGGCCAAGAAAGCCTTGACCCTATGGTTTGGGTTTAAGGTGTTGATGTTGCTGTGTACCTTGGTGGCCGAGAGTTTGCCCCAGGTACTGCGGTTGACTCCGCTTAAGTCCTCAGGTAGATTCCGCGAGGCAAGTTGTTGCAGTCGATTCCGCTGTTACCTTTGGTCGATTCCGTTGGAGTTGTGGAGGTGGTGTTGCCGTTGTTGTTGTGTTGCATACGCATTGCATCGGAGATGTTTTTTAGGGATGTTTGACATAGGGGAGGTCGTCCTAGAGTACGACGATCTGGCCATCCACGGTTGGAGTAGATTCTCCTAGCGCCCCCGTGATGAGGCATTCGTTGGTTTGATGCGTTGGCTATCCAAGGAGTAGATTCTCCGATGTTGAGTAGATTCTCAATGTGGATATTTAACTCTGAAGTCGTTCATCCCGAGTTTAGTGGATCCACATGCATTGATGGTTTAGCGGAGGAGGACTGCATTGCATTGCATAGCATAACAGTGATGATGATGTTGATGTTTGATATGATATTGTTATGCTTGTTGTTTACTTTACTGTCTATCTCCTTGCTAATATGTTATACGATTCTTACTCCCTATATCTGTTTGTTGTTTGTGTTTGGCCTGATTGGCAAATTGCAGAGGATGACGAGCAGCCCGGAGAGGAGTGACTCTGAGGAGCCGCCACTCATAGTAGGGCTAGTTATGTTATCGTAGTTGTTAGTTTCAGTTGTAATTCCGTGGATTTTATTCCGGAACGGTTATACCAGCTCTGTATGTGACATCGGGGTTGGGTTATATTTATTGGTTTGTTATGTGTTTACTGTTGAAAACTTATTTCATTTCCGCGTTGTAAACGGTTCATGTGGGACTTTTCTACCCATGGACAATTGTTTATTTTATTCAATAATTGCATGTTTTTCCTTTAATTGTTTTTAAATTAAATGGCTTTTAACATGCGAGGTAGAAGGGTGTCACACAAGCAAGGTACCACCAGTTGTCGTCATCAAGAATCAGCTTTATGTTCCCAAATACAATGTAGACAGATTGCTGACGGAAAACAATATACACGTGAGTCACATATGAATAAAATGGTTACATTAAATTATACACATGAGTAACATATGAATAAAATGGTTACATTAAATTATAAAGCTGGAAATTTCAGAATGTATAATAAGATTTGATTGCATGTTGATAATAAAATATTCTATTCATTATTACCTCCCTATTATCCCTCAAGCGTGAAATGGCGCTCCTTTTTGTCAAAGTCAGGAACTCTTCATCGATGCTCACTCTCCCTGCATCCTGCAGCTGACTTAAACCTAGGATAGGTGATTCTATTCGCTGAGCCATGCAGTCCAACGCCAATCAAAGGGATTAAATAGACCTAGTAATTATCCAAGCATATCAAAAAATAATAATTTCAATCATCACATACGCCTTCTTAAATCAGTTGCCTCCGGGCCGTCATCATTAAATATTAGCTTTGTAGTGTGAAAAGCATTTTGCAATGAAGGTTTGCCTGTAGAGGTAATAATGAATTATTCAAAACAGGTTGTAGGTGTGTCCTTATTGAAAATCGTAATCTATAGTTGTCTAATACCTAGGTATGTCTTAATTCTGCCAAACAAAATAGCAACCACATCATTTTCAACTTGTCCAGAAGATCGAAATGAGTTCAACTCGTCCACATAGGTGCCAAACAGGGTGCATCTAAACCGAAAGCTAATCAAAATAGCATAGAACAAACATTACAAAAGTCAAAATCCACCTCAATACCCTCAAGAAACTCTATTATTGTACAATAGGTCGTCACAAAAGTCTAACCCATCATTATCAAGTTCCATGAAATTCATCTTGGTGCGCACCCCGTTGATGATGATTTCTCGCTCGTTTCCCACTGCAGTAAGCATTCCCATCACATCTAAATAAAAAGTTAACATTTAGATTGCCATCTTATTTAGCAACAAATAAAGATAAAAAAAAAATCCAAACTAATGCAATATATACTCACCAAACAAATAGTTAGTGTCATAGTCTTGTCTGAAAATATCAGATGGTGGAGTGAAGTCAAAAATGCTAGCAGGAATGATATTATCATTCACCGCACTGACCATCTTCACCTTAGTCTCAATTGTAAAATCCAACTTGTACAGGTGATGACTGGTGCGGTACTCTCCAACATTAGGAGCCACACTAAAATGTGACATTAAATAAACAGCATCCTCTTTTAGTTGCTTTTCATGTATATAGATAAGAGACTTTTTTTACAGAAGCATGTACTCTGTCTTTCTGCAAGGACAATAAAAAAGATAGAGTGATTTATCTAAAATAGATAATGAAAAAGATAAGAAATTTAAGAAATAGTTACAATTTATAATTTTGTGACAGAAATACCTTGCTATCCATCAATACCAATTCCATGGTAAACAGGTGCTTGGACTTTCTCAGATCAGACACCTTCCATAATTTGATAACCCTTACCAGCAGAACCCAATTATTATGGCTTTCATCAATATCTGCAATCATATCATGCCTTGGTGCCATCGAGGAGATGTCGAGGAGACTTAAGAACAGTTGATAGAATATTGTTGGTATAGAATGGGTTGTAAAATGCGTGAGCTACCTAATTTGGTTCTCCCCAATTTATATATTCCAATGTTTCAAATCTGCAGGTTCGAAATCAAATGCAATCAGCCGCCACTTATCACTTTTGTGGATAATTACAGATACCAATATATTGTATCCATTTTGTTATGAATTGAAAAGTGTTATCATTATCTGAATCATATTAGGGATTTGATCATTATCTGAATAATTCAATTAGCCGTCTGCAGGTTCTAATTCAAATGCAACCAGCCTTCACTTATCACTTTTGTGGATAATTGCAGATACCAATATATTGTATCCATTTTGTTATGAATTGAAAAGTGTTATCATTATCTGAATAATATTAGGGATTTGATCATTATCTGAATAATATTAGGGATTTGATCATTATATGAATAATTCAATTCAAGATAATATTATTGCTTCGTTTTTGACACCACGATTAATCCTTGGTCCTGATTTAAAGGCTGAATAGTTGGTTGGCCAAAATCTTTTAGCATATGTTAATATAAATTAAGTGTAAGTTCATTAAAGAGAAAGATTCTAAATGGAATTCTGAGAATGTCCATGTCCTCAATTCTGAGAAACATTCCAATCCGTATACCAATATATTGTATCCATTTTGTTATGAATTGAAAAGTGTTATCATTATCTGAATAATATTAGGAATTTGCTCATTATCTGAATAATTCAATTAGCCGTGATTTGATCATTATCTGAATAATAATAGGGATTTGATCATTATCTGAATAATTCAATTCTCATAATATTATTGCTTCGTTTTTGACACCACGATTAATGCTTGGTCCTGATTTAAAGGCTGAATAGTTGGTTGGCCAAAATCTTTTAGCATATGTCAACATAAATTAAGTGTAAGTTCATTAAAGAGAAAGATTCTAAATGGAATTCTGAGAATGTCCACATTCCAATCCGTTTTAAAGGGAATTTTGGATTCTAATCCCTTTTAAAGGGAATTTTGAGATTCTAAAGGGAATTTTGAGAAAGATTCCAGCGCTCATTTTTTTTTATGATTGCATATATCAATCCCTAATAATTAGCCATAATTAGTTTGGATACCAATCCCTTTTTTTGATTTTTTGATAATTGCAGATACAAATTCCTTTATTCAAATTATCTACCTAAACCTAATTCCTTACCTTGCAACCAAAGCACAATAAAGAGACACATATAAATCCGAAGCTAGCTTGCGTCGTAGAAGTGACATGTGTAATTCTGTGCCTGGAAGATGTGACCGTTATGTATATTATATAGATATAGATACCTTGCTATCCATCAATACCAATTCCATGGTAAACAGGTGCTTGGATTTTCTCAGATCAGACACCTTCCATAATCTGATAATCCTTACCAGTAGAACCCAATTATTATGGCTTTCATCAATATCTGCAATTATATCATGCCTTGGTGCCATCGAGGAGATGTCGAGGAGACTTAAGAACAGTTGATAGAATATTGTTGGTATAGAATGGTTTGTGCAATGCGTGAGCTACCTAATTTGGTTCTCCCCAATTTATATATTCCAATGTTTCAAATCTGCAGGTTCGAATTCAAATGCAATCAGCCGCCACTTATCACTTTTGTGGATAATTGCAGATACCAATATATTGTATCCATTTTGTTATGAATTGAAAAGTGTGATCATTATCTGAATAATATTAGGGATTTGATCATTATCTGAATAATTCAATTAGCCGTCTGCAGGTTCTAATTCAAATGCAATCAGCCTTCACTTATCACTTTTGTGGATAATTGCATATACAAATATATTGTATCCATTTTGTTATGAATTGAAACGTGTTATCATTATCAGAATAATATTAGGGATTTGATCATTATCTGAATAATTCAATTAGCCGTGATTTGATCAATATCTGAATAATATTAGGGATTTGATCATTATATGAATAATTCAATTCAAGATAATATTATTGCTTCGTTTTTGACACCACGATTAATCCTTGGTCCTGATTTAAAGGCTGAATAGTTGGTTGGCCAAAATCTTTTAGCTTATGTCAACATAAATTAAGTGTAAGTTCATTAAAGAGAAAGATTCTAAGTGGAATTCTGAGAATGTCCATGTCCTCAATTCTGAGAAACATTCCAATCCGTATACCAATATATTGTATCCATTTTGTTATGAATTGAAAAGTGTTATCATTATCTGAATAATATTAGGGATTTGCTCATTATCTGAATAATTCAATTAGCCGTGATTTGATCATTATCTGAATAATAATAGGGATTTGATCATTATCTGAATAATTCAATTCTCATAATATTATTGCTTCGTTTTTGACACCACGATTAATGCTTGGTCCTGATTTAAAGGCTGAATAGTTGGTTGGCCAAAATCTTTTAGCATATGTCAACATAAATTAAGTGTAAGTTCATTAAAGAGAAAGATTCTAAATGGAATTCTGAGAATGTCCATGTCCTCAATTTTGAGAAACATTCCAATCTGTTTGAAAGGGAATTTTGGATTCTAATCCCTTTTAAAGGGAATTTTGAGATTCTAAAGGGAATTTTGAGAAAGATTCCAGCACTCATTTTTTTTATGATTGCCCCTAATAATTAGCCGTAATTAGTTTGGATACCAATCCCTTTTTTTGATTTTTTGATAATTGCAGATACAAATTCCTTTATTCAAATTATCTACCCAAACCTAATTCCTTACCTTGCAACCAAAGCACAATAAAGAGACACATATAAATCCGAAGCTAGCTTGCATCGTAGAAGTGACATGTGTAATTCCGTGCCTGGAAGATGTGACCGTGATGTATATTATATATATATATATATATATATATATATATATATATCAATCCCTAATAATTAGCCGTAATTAGTTTGGATACCAATCCCTTTTTTTGATTTTTTGATAATTGCAGATACAAATTCCTTTATTCAAATTATCTATCCAAACTTAATTCCTTACCTTGCAACCAAAGCACAATAAAGAGACACATATAAATCCAAAGCTAGCTTGCGTCGTAGAAGTGACATGTGTAATTTCGTGCCTGGAAGATGTGACCGTTATGTATATTATATATAGATAGATATAGATTTTATCTAATTCATATATATTTTTATTATTTCAGGAGAGTTTTTTTAAAAAAATAAAGAAGAAGAAAAAAGGAAAAAGAAGAAAAAGGGATCAATTCAGAAAAAAGAGATTGGAGAGAAGAAAGAAGAATTAGGCTTTATCCATTGAGTCCAATTCAATAAGAAAAGAAAAACCAAAGTCGTAACCCAATTCATCTTTCTTTATCTATGGATGTGTTTGGATATACAATTTATTTAAGTACTTATACAATAAGTTTTGTTTTTCAAATAAGCTAAAAATAACTTATTTTCATAAACTTCTTTGATAAGCTTATGGAAATAAGTTAAAAAAAACTTAAGAAAAATTAATAAGCTATTTTAATAAACTATTTATTTGGGTTTATTATTATAACTTATTTTCATGAAAGCTCCGTCTCTGAGTTCTACTAAACAGACCTTTATAACCTTCGGCGACTTCTACGGTGAGCAAGTAGGGGAAATCTCTCACGGTGAGAGATGACTTCTGACCGTTCGATATTGTAATAAAAAAATGGACGATCGTGATGTTTGCACCAGAGCCGGTTAAGTAGGTAATTTTCAAATGGACAATCAGACTCGTGACACTGACAGCTTGTACTTTTGGCAGACCTCGTGGCGCTGTAATCCATGGGAAGGGCGGCAAGTCTGCAACACATTCAGGAAGACTTGGGTGCAATAAAATTTCTATAAAGGAATTTATTTAATATTTTTTTGGAATTGTTTTTTTTATCAAGATGAAAGCATTGGAATTGTTTTGTCATGCAACAATAAATATAAAAATATGAAGACTGAAGCCGCAATATAAACGAAATGTATATATTAAAATTATTGAAGAGTGATTTTTATTATTCATCTTAGGTGTCAATTAGCCCTGATTTAGGGGTTTTTTTTTAATAAATTCTATTTTAGTTGGTTTTAATTTAATTTATTAACATTATTTATGATGGTTATTTTATTGCTTGGCATGCTTGAGCTACAAGTATTCATTTTAAGAGGGACTGGATGGGTGTACATAAACTCATTTCTTCTACTAAATATATTATTTAAAATAAAAAATCATTTTTAATAAATTCTATTTTAGTTGGTTTTAATTTAATTTATTGTTATTATTTATGATGATTATTTTATCGATTGGCTTGTTTGAGCTACAAGTATTCATTTAAAGAGGGATTGGATGGGTACATATCACACAAACTTATTTCTTCTACTAAATATATTATTTAAAATAAAAAAATAATTTTTTAATAAATTCTATTTTAGTTGATTTTAATTTAATTTATTGTTATTATTTATGATGGTTATTTTATTGTTTGGCTTGCTTGAGCTACAAGTATTCATTTAAAGAAGGATTGGATGGGTGCACATCACACAAATTTATTTCTTCTACTAAATATATTATTTAAAATAAAATGTTCCTATGTTTATTTGAAGGTTTAAAAAAAATATTCCTAGAAAATAATTATTCCCAAAAAAGAAATATACCCATATTTTAGTTTGCCCCCCTATATTTGAAATAATTGCACCCATGTCACTCCATTCTTTCTTTGATCCTTTCTTTCTTTCTCTTGATGATGGTTAATTGCAAATATTGATAGTGAGGATTTTGATGTGCCCAAAATTAAGGATTTTGTAATAATTGTGATATTTCACCAAACTAATTGGTTAGTCATAAAATTAAATGTATTAAATGTATTTTTTTAATCGATAAATTAATATACACTGTCTGTGAAAAAAAATTCTATATTGACATCCACTAATATTTTGACATGCTTGCTTTAACTTTAATAACAAAGAAAGAGAAATAACAATAATGCTTAATTGTCAAGATATAATTAGATTTCATTGTAAAAATCATTCAACTGAAAGTGCAAATAAATTAAACTCTTCTTTAATTGCCGGATATAATGGAAATATTTTTGAAGACGAAATTATCATCAAATGAGCAACAATTGTTATTAAATTTTTTGAAAATAAATTGTCCCCACTTGCTCAGGGTCCTAGATCTGCCACTGTTAGTAGCTAGTGTCTAATCTCCATCGAGGAATCTATTGGGCACACAAGGTGGGTTTTTCACTCTCATACCAGAATTTCTTCATACACAAAAGTCAGTATTCAAACACATGCCCACTTGCCTAAAGTGTCCAATTCTCTTACCGACTTGGACCAACATCCAGATTGCTATTTATACCTTGGACCAATAATTATACCAACTTGGACCAATAAAAAATAAGGAAGACTATTTAATCAACCTACATGACATAGTTGATCCAAAATATAAGGACCTCATTGACAATTTCAATTTATGAATGACTTAATTAATTGGGCCAATAGGACTTAATTGGCTCGATAGGACTAACTTGACCCAATGAGACTTAATTTGCCCAATAGGACTAACTTGATCGAATGAGACTCACTTGTCCCAATAGGACTGAATTGGCCCAATAAGTATCTCTTGGCCCGATATGACCTACACATTGTGGTTAGATTGCTAGGTAGGGTTGGCAACGAGGCGGGGCGGGGGCGGCTTTTACCTTCCCCGGCCCCGCCCCACTCTTCGTCGGGGTTCCCCATCCCCACCCCCAGCGGGGGTCAGGTTTTCCCGCATGACCCCCACCCCTGTCAATGAGTAACAAAATTTAATGATTATTTTGATTTAATTGAAATTAACAACTCAAAAATTGCACTTCCAAAAAATAAACAAATAAAACCTTCACACAATTAAAACAATCAACAAATAATGGAACTTAATTTTTTTTAGCTAAAAATTAAAAAGAAACTAGTGCTTTAGAAGTACTTTGTTATGCTTCAAATAACATTGATAACGTCAAAACACCAGAATAAAAGCACAATCAAATATTATGTAATATTTTTTTTAAAAAAATATCCTTTTATGAGGGTATTATTGTAATTATGTAAACAACGGACGAGTTTGGGGTCGAGGCGGAGCGAGTATCATTATTCCCACCCCACCCCTGTCCCTAGTTAAAGTGGGTTTTCCCCGTAAAAATCAGGGTGGGTTCGGGTCTCATTGCCATATCTATCTCGCTAGGTATCGGGAGAACCCTTCAATTTCTGAAACACAGATACGATGACAATAATGTATTATTATTTCTTTATTTTCCCCATTTTCACTATTATATGGTAATATAGTTATAGTAATAGTTTTTATTATAGTTTTTATTATTATTACTAATTTTTTTTGTAAGATTAAAAATTATAATAACAATCCCGTCATAAAAAATTATAATAACAACAACAATTTTTTTTATTGCCCCCTAATGGTCTTATATAAAAAAGTAATAATAGTGATAATTATTATTATTATTTTAAATAATTATTATTATGATGGAAAAAAATAAATATTGTTGCAAGATAAATGGTATTATTACTAAAATAATACTCTTATTACCACGATAAAATTTATATGTATGTGTTGCGTATAAAATCGTACGGTACCATTTACAAAATTTAATAATTTATGTGATGCTATTTTGTCATTTAGCACTTTTGCAAAAATAAGCCTAAAGGGACCTACTTCTGAGTCTCTGCACGAGGTAACCTACAAATTAATTCAGCAAAATGTATTAACCTGCTAAAACCGGTAAATCAAACATCTCTCACCATGAGCAACTTGACTAGCACGCTCACCCTAGACAATCTTCTCACTTACACGAAAGGTCATCACCAACCTTAGCCCCAACCTCGAATCAAAAAAAAAAACCTTAGCCCCAACCTATAGCCGCTGCAGCGCTGATTTTTGCTTCTCCACCTGCGCGCGTAACCAGCTTTCTTCTACTATTTGAAAAGAGCTCACTTGGTAACTCATAATTTTTTTTTCATTTTATCTTCTCCTTGCCATGGTTCTACTGTGAAATTTCGAATGAATGAGAACCAATACACTTCATTTTCATCATTTGAATGGGTTGATTGATGTGCTTGGGTAGTTAATTTGGAATAGTTTAAAAATGTGTTCATGTGTCTGGGTATTATCTATCTAGATTGCTTACCAATTGTTTGACAAAATGCATGAACCACTGTGTAGTGTTGTTTTGTGTAGATTGGTGATTTACTCTTTATTTTCTCAAAAAAATTTCGGTCCAAGTTCTATGATGTTAACATGGAAGTGAAGAAGTCTTATGAAATTTGGAGGTGAGTTGAAATTATCATAAATAATTTTGGGGTCACTTGTGCTAATCATCTTTGATTTCTGAATTACTCTTTGATCTTGTCGTGTTTCTGCTTGCTGTAAATGAAATTGATGTGTTCAGGTTGAAGTATATTAGATTGGGTTAAATAAAATGGCGAGTGTTAGTTTAAAATAACTAATTTTTGTTTGATGATAGAAGCCCTCTGTTTTCTGCAGTCTAAGCAAGTATAGAAATCCCCATGGCAAAGTAAAATGTCTTTCACTTTGATAATTAATTAATTAATCCAATTAAATTTTTTTTTTTGGTAGCTTTCTCGCCAACCTCCTGTATATGCTATCATTTTATTTTGTTTCATGTCATTGCCATTGAACCACACGGCTTGTAATACTTAAAAAAACACACACACACACACACACACACACACACACATATACATATATATATATATATATATATATATATATATATATATATGTAATTTGACAAATACAAAATAATAACAAATGTTGGCAGTGACACTCCTATCATCTTTAATGAACTTCATGAGAAGTTAGTTGACTACGAGAGATTCCTCAAGCATGAAGAATGCTCGTTTGACAATCCATCCCTTAACACTGACAATCTGGGCCAAAATTCCATTTTTGCCCTCGAATATGAATGCCAAATGGCATGTTTTTTCGAGGGTAATTTTGGGTTTTTGGGTAAAATAAACTAATAGGGTTTTGAACTGCTTCGTACGCTCATGACTTCATCTCCCTCTCAACTCTCAATTTCATCTCAGTTTTCCAACTTCCTACTCTCAGTCTTCACTGTCATCTCCGGTGAGTTTTCGGCTAGAGTTGGTGTTTTCCAATCTGCCTTAGTGTGTTCCATCAGTTCTGCATTTTCCGGCCACTCTCGTTGTCCAACTTCTTTCTGTTATCCCCACTCCTTCCTTCTTAGTTTCACATTTGATTAGCAGATATGACATCTTCCCGTCAGCAAGCATAAACAACATCAGTGTCTACTTGTGCATTGGTGAAACCTTCTGGTGAGATCATTGACATAGCATGACAGTGTAACAGTTTGAAGAATGCCAACAACAGGAAGAGTGTCAACTGTGGTTTTTGTAGAAAAACTACTACCCAAGGAATTACCAGAGCTAAAATAGACATCAAATGGGAATTAGGGGATATGTGAATTCCTGTAAGAAAACTCCAGCTGAAGTTAAGACCTTGTTGAGGGAAGCCTATGAACTCCTCCTCCTCCTCCTCCTCCTCCTCTTATCAAACGCGTCTCCGATTTTGTCTTCAATTTCTTGCCCGTCACTACCATTGACTTCTTCAATTCCTCGATTATTTGAATTTGTTTTTAAGTGCTATAACTGATATATTGTTTAACTCTCATATTTCAATTGGTATCGGTCATTGCATTTTAAAATTTTAGCAATCCTCGACTTGGCTGCAGCCTGAACTGTTTCTCTGCTGCTTATTATGATCTTTAAAAAAAAAAAAAATTGTTTTTGCTATTAGATATATTTATACGTATAAATATATAATTACCATTATATTTATTACGTCATTTTGTTCAATCACCAGTTTAATTGGTGAAACGAATTGAACCGTGCTTAGAGGTCTTGCTGGTTCGATTACTGGTTTGGTTTTTAAAGCATTGGTGTAGAGTGTAGATAGATATTTAAACTTCCATACTTAAAAATTAAAATATTGCATATGTAATATTTTATATTGAACTTTACTCCTCCCACTTACATATAAATTTAAGATATGTCTCAGCATACAATGTCTGTGAGTTAATGAGAGAACCAGTGTTATCAATGGAGGATGGCGGATTATGGCGGCCAGCCAAAAATCTGCCATATAAATATGGCATTGTGGCCTATGGTGGAAACATGGCAGATATAATAAGGGTTTATGACGGCATAGCCTGAAAATTTGTCTTCATTCATATCTCACTGGATGGGGTCATGTGGGACTCTTAGCTAGCAAAGTAGATTTTTATTGCTATTTTGCATTGAATACCATTCCTTTTGATGATCTTTAATTCCCATTTCCAAGGAAATGTTTCATTTTGTTCTTTATTTTATTTTTGACGGGTTGACACCTCACACATCTAACCAAAGCGGGTCTAACTGCCCTGCCTCATTTGATCCTGACCTGTTAAGGGTTGGGGCAGGTTTTGAAATGTCTAATTTGATGAATGTGGTTGTGTTTATGGAGTGGCTTTATGCACTTTTTACAAGCAAAGATTTTACCCATTTCAAGAATATTTTTGTTGACCCTGCAGTGGTATTAGGCACAAATGTTGTTGTCTTTTTTGCAGCTTGTAATTAGAATAGAGCTTTTTGATTAACATATTTGAAGCTATGACATAATTTTCGGTATGATGATTATTTGGTATTGGTTGAGTGTTATTTTAATGCATGATAAGGATTTCACATTTTCTATTTACCTGTTTCTTCTTCATTGATTGTGTGTAACGGTGGGTAATTACTTACTATTTTTTTTAATATAAATGTTGTGTTATATCTTTTTTTTTTGAAATTTAAATTTAGGTTTGAAAATGGGATTATCTTCCAAGAAATCTAAAAAAATGCAAAACATTGATAGTGATTTGGATGACTCCAATGATATTATGGACTACAATGAGGTAAGTGTTGATTGCAATATGTTGTATTACCTTAGTGATTTCTTCATGAATTGTAATTAAGAATTATTTTCTTGATGTAGGTGGAGCAGGATGAAGATGATTATGATGATGATAGAGTGGAGGACGAGGAGGAAGATGAAGAGGAGGAGGAGGAAGATGGGGAGGACGGAACAGATGAGGAAGAGGATGGGACAGTAGAGCGAACTGATTGGACAAACGAGGAGATGGAACAGCTTGAGAAAGAGTACAGGGATCTTCATCACCAGGAGATGTAAGATACCATTTAACACTGATATTTGATATGCATTTTGTTGACATTGCAGATGGCAAATTAATATGTATATATATAGCAAGATTCAAAATTTCACAATTTTGTTACTATCTTGACATGTTTTAGCAAGTCTTTAATTCTGGTTTACTTTACGTATTTTACTAGTTTTATAATGTTGAGGGTGTAAGTTTTATGTTTCATCAAATATATCTCTTTGTATGTAAATAAGGCTTGTGTCATCGTGTATGTGAATCTGTTTCTTTGTTGCTACTACCAGGACTAGGGAACCTAACTAATCATACTATTGGAATAATGGATCATAGAATCATTTTTTGTGAGTGTACTGTACTTAATATAGGCATGAGTGCATAGTATCAAAACTAATGTAACTTAGCTAGAGTTTTGGTTACACCTGTAACCGTCTCTGTTAGACAGCTAGCAATTGCAACTGATATAAGTAACAGTTGTCCACATTCAATGTACAGAATAGATTCACTTTCAGATTCAATATACAAGAATCAATTCTCTCTCTCTCTCTCTCTCTCTCTCTCTCTCTCTCTCTCTTTCTTCTCTGTTCTTCAATTCAATATGGTATCATGAGCTATCGATTCTGATGGCCGATTCCGATTCTTCTCCTCCGCCTCCTCCGCCACCGCCTCCGCCGCCATCGCCGCCACATCTTGTTCCTCCCTTGCGAACTGTTTCGTCCTCTCCGTATACTTTCTCTCATCCTATCAATGATAAGCTCGACGACAAGAACTTTGTTCTGTGGCGCCAGCAGATCGAGCCGGTGATTAAGGCACATCGCCTTCACCGGTTCGTCGTTTCTCCGCAAATTCCACCTCAATACTTGACTGAAGTTGATCGTATAGCAGGATCGTTGAATCCAGCATTTGCCGATTGGGAGCAACAGGACCAGATTCTCCTATCGTGGCTTCAATCGACACTATCGAGTGCTATTTTGTCTAGGTTTCTTGGTTGCGCTCACTCTTTCGAGCTATGGGAGAAAATTCACGACTTCTTCTACAAACAAACACGCGCGAAGGCGCGCCAGTTGCGATCTGAACTGCGCTCTACAACTCTTGCTGATCGGACGGTCTCTGAGTATCTTCTAAGAATCAAGGCGATGGTGGACTCTCTAGCATCTATTGGTGATCCAGTCTCCTCTCAAGAACACATTGATGTGATTCTTGAAGGATTACCTCAAGAATTTGGCCCTGTTATCTCCGTAATTGAAAGTAAGTTTGAACCCTCACCTGTTGATGAAGTTGAGGCTCTACTTCTGGCTCATGAACTCAGGCAAAACAAATTTCGTCAGAAAGAAATTAGTGCATCCAATTCCATTAATCTCACTCAGAGTTCAATTGCTCCTTCTTCGTCTCAGTCACATGACTCCAATCAAAGTCAGGTTCACCTCACCACTCAAGGTCAAGATTCAAGTCCGTATTCTGGGTTTCGAGGCTCTAATCGTGGACGTGGTGGTCGTTTTGGTCGTGGCCGTGGCCGTGGCGGCGGCCGATCGAATATCCAGTGCCAAGTTTGTTTTAAATATGGCCACACCGCTGATGTATGTTACAATAGGTTCAATCAAAGTTATCAACCAGTTGCTCACCTTCAGTATCATGGCAATCAATCTACTCCTCAGCAATATCAGCACTACTTCCAAGGTTTTCAGCCATCATTCTCTCAGTATCCACAAGGTTCACCTATTTTTCAGTCTAATCACCAAGGATTTTCTGGTTCCTCTAATTGGAATCCATCCTCATCTCAACTTCGTCCACCACAGCAACAGTTCTCCAATCACATGGCTCAGCCAAGTGCCATGGTTATGAATTCAGCACCTCAGGTCACTCAACAGTGGTATCCTGACTCTGGTGCCTCATTTCATGTGACTGCAGACGCCAAAAACATACACCAGGCAACTCCATTTGAAGGTCATGATCAGATCTTCATTGGAAATGGTCAAGGTTTGCGCATTCATTCCTCTGGTTCCACCTATTTTAAGTCTCCTTTAAACACTTCCATTCCTCTTGTCCTTCACAATTTACTACATGTTCCCCAAATAACCAAAAACCTGATTAGTGTTAGCAAATTTGCTAGAGATAACCATGTTTACTTTGAATTTCATGCTAATCACTGTCTTGTCAAATCTCAGGCCAGTAATGAAGTCCTTATTCGCGGTCAAGTAGGCTCTGATGGCTTGTATCAATTTCCAAGCCTGCAGTTCCTGCCTTCATGCTCCAAAGATATGTCACCTCTGTCATCTAATTCTCCCATTCCCATTGTAAATAGTATCACTTGTAATAATGGGTCACAGACACCCAAAATTGTATCCCCTAGTTCCCAATTTACTTGGCATTTACGCCTAGGACATCCCAACCCTCATACTATGAGGCTTGTATTCAAACACTGTAACATTTCAGTTTCTAATACAAATGAGGAAAATTTTTGTGCTGCATGTTGTATTGGAAAGGCCCACAGGCTTCATTCCCCTTCTTCTACTACTCAATATACTGCTCCTTTAGAACTTGTTTATAGTGACTTGTGGGGACCTTCCCCCATGCCATCCACTCAAAACTTTCATTATTATATTACCTTTGTGGATGCCTTTTCTCGGTTCACTTGGATTTATCTTCTCAAAACCAAGTCTGATGCATTATCAGTATTCAAACAATTTAAATCTATGGCTGAATTGCAGTTTGGCACTAAATTGAAATGCCTACAAACAGATTGGGGGGGAGAATTTCGCCCCTTCACAAAATATCTAACTGAACTTGGAGTCATTCACAGACTCATTTGCCCTCACACACACCATCAAAATGGTGTAGTTGAAAGAAAACATAGGCATATTGTGGAGCTTGGCCTTACTCTTTTAAGCCATGCATCCCTACCTCTAAAATTTTGGGATTATGCTTTTCAAACTGCTGTTTTTCTCATCAATCGCCTTCCTACAGCATCTCTTCAATTTGCAATCCCATACAATGTCTTGTTCAAACAGCAACCTGATTTTAACTTTCTAAAAGTCTTCGGATGTGCATGCTTCCCTTTGTTAAGACCCTATAATTCTCACAAACTAGATTTTCGGTCTCAGGAATGTCTTTTTCTAGGCTACTCCACTTCTCATAAGGGATACAAGTGTCTCTCATCAAGTGGGCGTCTCTACATCTCTAAAGATGTTCTTTTCAATGAAAGTAGGTTTCCTTACTCTGATCTTTTTCCAGAATCTACTACTACAGCTGTTCCTACCTCATCCCCTCCCCCTATGGCCTCTATTCCCTTAGTATCATCATCTCCTTCACCTTACATTCCACCTCCTCCTTCTCCTACTGTCCCTCCTCCTCTTGCACCTCATTCTTCTCCATCTGCCACCTCTCATGAGTCTAGCTCCTCTTCCTCAATTTCCCCTTCTCCTTCTCCAACTCTCCATCAACCCTCTTCTACTCCTCTCCCACAAACTCAGCCAGCCAACTGTCATCCTATGCAAACCCGCTCTAAGTCAGGAATTGTTTGTCCTCGTGTCAATCCTAGTCTTCTTCTTACTCATTTGGAACCCAAGAATGCAAAACAAGCACTTAGTGATCCAAAATGGCATGCTGCTATGCAAGAAGAATTTGCTGCCCTGCAGATTAATAAGACCTGGTCCTTAGTTCCCCTGCCTCCTAATCGGACACCCATTGGCTGCAAATGGGTGTTTTGCATCAAGGACAATCCGGATGGCACTATTAATCGGTACAAGGCCCGTTTAGTGGCCAAAGGGTTTCATCAACTCCATGGGTTTGATTATAATGAAACTTTCTCTCCGGTGGTGAAACCAGTCACTATTAGACTGATATTAACTCTTGCTCTCACTCGCAACTGGCCATTACAGCAGTTGGATGTGAACAATGCATTTCTTAATGGTCTCTTGGAGGAAGAGGTGTATATGCAGCAGCCCCCAGGCTTTGAAGCTGTTGATTCTACTCTTGTTTGCAAGCTTCACAAAGCTCTTTATGGCTTGAAACAAGCCCCTCGACAGTGGTTTGAACGCCTCAAGAACAGCTTGTTTAATCTCGGCTTCAAGGACAGTAAATGTGACCCCTCTCTATTTGTTTACAATCTTAATGGGGCTGTTGTCTATCTCCTAGTCTATGTTGATGATATAATCATCACAGGCAGTGATTCTTCTCTAATTCACAAGTTGATTCAGCAGCTGCACTCTGTATTTGCACTAAAACAGTTGGGGGCTCTTGATTATTTTCTTGGTATAGAGGTTCACAAACAGCAGAATGGTACTCTCCTTTTGACTCAAAGCAAGTATATCCGTGATTTACTGGTCAAAACAAGCATGGCAGAAGCTAAGCCAATTTCTTCTCCAATGAGCTCCTCTTGTAAGCTCTCCAAAACTGGTTCTGACACTTATTCTGATCCCTCTCTATATCGGTCTGTGGTGGGGGCACTACAATATGTGACTATCACACGCCCGGAACTCAGTTATGCAGTGAACAAGGTCTGCCAATTTATGGCTCACCCTCTAGAGTCCCATTGGATTGCTGTAAAACGGATCCTACGGTATCTAAAAGGTACCCTACATCATGGACTTCAATTTTTTCCAGCCTCTCCTCATCAGCCCCTTGCCTTAAGGGCATTTTGTGATGCTGATTGGGCTGCCGATCCTGATGATCGCAGGTCCACTTCAGGGGCTGCCATCTATCTTGGTCCTAATTTGGTGTGTTGGTGGTCCCGCAAGCAACAAGTTGTGGCTCGGTCCAGCACAGAAGCTGAATACCGCAGCCTAGCACAGGTGACAGCTGATGTTCTTTGGATACAGACTCTTCTAACTGAGCTTGGTATCAGTTTCTCGGCCCCTGTTATCTACTGTGACAACCAAAGTGCAGTCTCTTTGGCTCATAATCCAGTCCTCCATGCCCGAACTAAGCACATGGAGATTGACTTATTTTTTGTAAGAGAGAAGGTTCTCCAGAAGCAACTACAGGTTCTGCATGTTCCCTCCCATGACCAGTGGGCTGATGCTCTTACCAAACCTTTGTCTCCTGCTCGTTTCCTCTTACTGCGTGACAAGCTCAAGGTGGCTGCCATGGCTTCTCCAAGACCCCCAGCTTGATCTTGAGGGGGGTGTGTGAGTGTACTGTACTTAATATAGGCATGAGTGCATAGTATCAAAACTAATGTAACTTAGCTAGAGTTTTGGTTACACCTGTAACCGTCTCTGTTAGACAGCTAGCAATTGCAACTGATATAAGTAACAGTTGTCCACATTCAATGTACAGAATAGATTCACTTTCAGATTCAATATACAAGAATCAATTCTCTCTCTCTCTCTCTCTTTCTTCTCTGTTCTTCAATTCAATATTTTTGCTATGAGCTTTTTATTTGATTGTATCTACCTAATCAGGATGGTTCTTTTTGTTGTTAACGGTTTTGTTCTGCATTGTTGTATGATTGGTATTATGTGCCAATATCTCCGTCTTTTTGACGGTTTGACCAAGAGTTCTCACTTCTGTTCATAATGTTCGTTGCAAAATAACTAGAAGATATTGCTCTAATAGATGCATTCACATGCCATGTTATGGAAGCTTGGGTACTAAGCAATAAATTAATGTGAGAATTCTAATCAGGTATCATCTGGTTGATCCATGAGTCATCCTACTAACTGTTTTTATTAGTTCTTTCTATTTTGGACTTCAATTATGGTGAAACTATTATATTATTTCCCTTTTGTAATCTGTAAAATTGTACGGATTATGAAATATGGCAAATTTAACTTTCTACCTTCAGAGATACTTTGAAGAACTTGAAGCATCATAAGGATGAAGATCTTCTTAAAGGTCAAGCTGTAAAAAGCCAGAAGGTGTGGTGTTATTTGACTTGAGCCCTGATCAATGCTTTCTGTTTCATTCTGGTATATGGTATAGCCTATTGTATTTAGTGATTGTCCGCCCATTTATTTAATCTTCTGTTTCCTCATTTCCTTTTTATTATAGTAAATAGAAAAATGCTTATTAATTCTTAATTTTTATATAGATGTTGTCAATTGTAGCTGCCAATTGTAGCTGCCACCTTTGCTCTAGTATCATTTAATAGACAGTTTTTCTTCTCTTCTGAGTTCTTAATAACATCACTGAACTTTGTCTTACCTCAAGGCCCTCTGGTACAAGATTCTTGAGCTCAGATTCTTACTTCAGAAGCCATTCTCAAGTTCAAATAGGTTACCCCAGGTCTTTTCCTATCTCAGATGTAAGATTTAATGTGATTTGCTATTTATCATATTTGAATGTTGTGACCAAATATGATGAATTGTCTGTAGGAGCCAATCAGGACTTCGTTCTGTGAATCTGATGAGACCGTTAGTGTAGCATATTCAAATCTGGTGACTTCTTCTGAGGAGACTTTAGATTCTATATTGGAATTGCAAGAGGTGCATTTTTGCCTGGAAATTCAAATAAAAAAAGAAGAATGAGAATTATTTTACATGTTTGTTTTCATATATATGTTTTAGTGGATAAAGCTTGGTTGTTGGATGCTGTTTCATATCTATATCTCTCTGTCTTAGGAAGACTATGAAGTTGTTATATTGTCATATTTATTAAGTTTGAATCTTATTCATTTGTCACTGTTATTGCTTTCCTTATTCCAGGCTCTATTTGCAAAGAATCCATCTATTACCCAAGCCACACATGGTAACTGATTTTGTTATTTTTCTCATTTCCCTGCCTAGTTTCTTCTATGACTTTCTGTTTTGTTATCATTTTGTAGCTGCTGCAAGAATATGGATTTTCTTGAATTATTTTGTTTCCCCCTTTTTTGATGTATCTGTTATACGGAGGTTGCTTGCTTCTCTTTTAGTATAATGTAGTTGAAGTGTAATAGTAACTTGAGCATTTGGAAAATCTTCATGAGTTGTCACCAAGTTTTTTGATGGTTATTGACCTATCATAAATTTTCACCAGTTTGGTCAATGAAGCCGGGTGTTAAACACATTTGTCAGTTAAGGGATAGAGACATCTAACTGAAAATAGTTGTAAGAATTGAGAGAAGGAAAAGTTGGGACATGAATATGCTGCATGCTGAAAATCATGTCATAAATTTTACTAGGGAAGAAGAAAGGTATGGCTGGGGGAGTTATTTGACTATCTGGCTAATCTGTATTCTGTACTTTCCACTTTCTAATTATAGGAAGGAGATTCCTCCCTCTGGTGTTCAATTTATCTTTTCTTATAGCCCAAATATTTTCTTTACCATGATTGAAAGCTAATAGAGAAATGTCAAACTTAATAATAGGTGCAACTAGTTACTCTTTCTACTTTTAAGAAACTGTTTTTAATTGTTTTAAATACAGTGCAAATTTAAGTCACTTTCATTCAGTAATCAGTTTCTATTTTTTGGGTTTGAATAGTTTCAAAATTTAAGAATAGAAATTATCATGCTGTCATGTAATCAAATAAAGATAGGTTTGGTGTTTATATCCACTTTGTGGGTACCTCTTCTAGTATAGTTTATGCAAGTACTCTTGAGAAAAACTTTTTTCATCCAAATTAGTTACTTCAGTTCTGCGTAGTTATTGAGAATGTAATTACTTGAGGCCTTGAAGTTGTAACACTATGAAAAGTTTTCTTAAAGCCTTAGATGCTAAGTGAGGGTGCATAAATAATTGTTTGTGGGGAGAGGAGGACTGGCTGTAGTGTTCATTATGTAGGCTTATAGTTCATTCTAAAACCAGTTTAGTCTTTATTTTTCTTCTCCCTATTTTCTTTTAGCACGCATGGTTACAGAACTTTCCATGCTTGCCACTGTCCTTAAAACTTGTGATGAGTGGTTTATGCCTGAGGCATTGATTTTATGTTGGAAAAGATACTATTCTGATGTGACTTTCACCTTTGGTTGCATATCTGATTGAATATTGTCTTGAAGTAACCTTTCCCCCCCTCTTCTCAAAGATTCAGAAAGATCATCAAAAGATTTAGAAGTCTCTAAGCATTTGGAGGACAATTTTGATCAAGAGTGGTCACAGATTTCTCAGACACAGGAGAGGTATTTTAATAATATTCTAACTTCTAAGAGCAGTAGTATTATGTTAGGTATTCCTTTTCTCAATGTGCTGCAGCTTTGATACTTCTAGATTTTGTTCCACGAGCCCCTTTTCAGCATAAAAATGCTTGAAACTTCCCAAGTAATGCATATTCTGTACTTTTATCTGCATTTCTATCTTAAACATGCTATGCTCCATGTCTTTATGCATTTTTGCTTCTCTGAATATGTTCATGATTGCATATTGTAGAATAGCTTCTTTTAGAGACAAGTCAATCAACAAATGGCAGAGGAAGACACAAGTGACAACTGGTGCCGCTGCTATTAAAGGAAAATTGCATGCTTTTAATCAGGTCAGGTTCTGTAACTGGACTGGGATTCTGCATGCTGTAAGCTGGTTATTTGGCTGGTTATTAATTATTTTACTCCAAACTTGTCCCATCACAGGATATAAGTAATCAAGTTGCTACATATATGAGGGAGCCCAGTAGAATGGTCAAGCAGATGCAACTGAGAAGATCAGCTGTTAGTATATTTGGATCTGTAAGTGAATCTTACTTTGTTTTAAAAGCATGTTGCAGATTTCATATTATGCTGAAACACGCATAAAGAGCATATTTACATAAAGAGCTGACACTTATTGGCATATGTCTCCAGGTTCCTGTGGTTAAGGATAACCTTAAAGAGGTAAGCCTTATTGCTAAGTTTTGAGTTTAGCTTTGTCATCACTTATGTGCCAGGTGATCATCAATTAATATCTTTCTGTGGGATAGTATGTTGCTTTGGTGTTGTGGATTGCTCCCCTCTCAAAATTTTCACAGTATTTTATGTACAAAACCAATGGTGTGATTGTCAGAAATCAGAGACTTGTTTGTGTTCTACCGACAAAATTCTGAATTCAGATACACTATGTTGTCAATTCTTTATGAGATTCCTTCTTCACATTATATTAGCTGTCGTCCTCTTCTTTTTTTCTCTCCTACTGACATTCCCTTATGCATCTCTCTCTCTCTGACTCTTCCACCAGCGTTCACCCATATCAAATCATGTGGGTCGTGTTTGATCACTGTTTCTGTCTGCATTTGGGTAGCTAGCTGTTTATTTTCCAACGATCATAATGTACCTTCAACAAAGCATGGTTTTAAGTCGTTCTGGTATTTGTTTCTAGTTTGATGGGATCATATGGATCCAGCAGAGTAGGGGTATTTAGAAAGCTAGGAAGAGGATGAACGGTGTCTAACATGCTAGAAAAGTAGAAAATGCATCTAAATATGTAAGCAAATCTTTTGTTGGTGGCATGTTTTGTTATTATAATTATTAGTCTTCCCATTTAAGGTCATTGTGATATAGGTCCATTTTTTGTCTGATAGCATTGATCAATGTTATATTATCATGTTCTCTTTTGGCATTTCCACAGCCTCAACTTTTCTTCACTATTTTTTGTCAATTTAATTTTTGACATCACAGTTTTTGAATTTAACTCTGCTCAGGATGCACATACTGATGGCGATCCTGAACTTCTGGACGACTCTGAATTTTATCAGCAATTATTGAAAGAATTTTTTGAGACAGTTGATCCTTCATCATCAGGTAGACACTTTTTTTTTTTTGCTGATTATTTAATTTGTAATAATATTTTTACTTCTAATACTATTTGATCGCTTCTACTTTTTATGATCATAAATTAAGTAAATGGATATGTTACACAGCTATAGTGATATATCCATATATGTAAAGTGTTTTGACATTTGGGAGTCATATTTGATACAATTTTATGCTATATACATCCTTCCAAAGGCACGTCCACCTTTCACACATGATAGTTTTGACTTTTAACTTTTGGTATGGTCTAAGAGTTTACACTTGCACACTAGGCAAGCCATAAAATATCCGTAAGGTTCATGAAGTGTGAGTGATTGCCTAATGCTTGCTTCTTATGTAAACCATGCTATCTCTCCATCCCCCAAAAGGGATGTAGAATTAATTATCCACTAGTTCCATTTTGTATACCCATCCCCCAAAAGTCACTTCCAAAATTTTGCATGTTTGCTTTTTCTCTCAAAACACAATTCTTCGCTGTCTCCCATGCTTTCTGTTATAATATCATGCAATATCTTGTATTTATGGCTGATTCTATCAGTTATAATTAGACAGATTAGATTTTTATTTTGTTCATTATTAGGACAGATTTGATTCCTTAATTTTAGGGATTAGATTTAAATCACCCTTGTCTATATATTGTAACTTTCTGTACACAATTATTCAAGGAATAATATTCAATCATTCCAAAATTCCTTCGTTTCTACATGGTATCAAGAGCTCCCGATTTTTGGGGTCTCGCTTCCGCACAAAAACCCTAGCCGCCTTCCTTGCGGATTTTTTTCTCTGCCTTCAGTGCAGTGTTTGGCACCTTATTTGTGCCCTATTTCGTTCATATCACAGACTACTGTTCCGCTCCGTTCAGCCTCCATCCGCCACTGTTAGCTACTGCCCAACTCCGTTCACCACCGTCCGCCGTCGATATCAATCCGGTGACCCCACCATCCGGTTCGACGGCCCAAAACCGTCCAGAACCCAAAATTTCGCACCCATCGGACGGCTCACGCGCCTCCACGCGCCGCCGCAGCTCCGGCCACTCTCAGGCGTGTGTAAGCCACGCGCCGCCTTCCAGCCGCCTTTTCGCCGCGCGCTTCTCACAGAATCATCGTTGGACCTTCCCTGTTCCGTTTGAGGGGTTCAAATCGTGATCCGGGGACATTTTTTTCGTGGGTCTGTTTGAAGCATCGTTTGCTCTCGTTGTTGTCGTCGTTTCTGAGTTGTTTCAGGTCCAAACAGAATGACTTCAGAAGACACCCAGACCTCCACCAACGTCACTTTGTTGGATTCTATGAGTAAGCCTTCTGGCACTTGTTCTCTATCCATGACTGGTAAGAATTTAAGTTCATTATCCTTTAATGTTTCTAGTACTGTATCTGAGGATCTCTGGATTATTGACTCTGGTGCTACTAATCATATGACCCCTTATCCCTCATATTTTTCCACTTACTCTAAATTATCTGGTAAGCATCACATAACAGTTGCTAGTGGATCCCATGTCCTTGTTTCAGGATGTGGTACAATTTCCCTTCAACCTTCCCTTCCTTTGCATAATGTGCTTCATGTCCCCCATTTGTCGAATAACCTTATTTCTATTCATAAGCTTACCAGAGATTTAAACTGTACAGTGACCTTCTTTCCCTCTCATTGTGTGTTTCAGGATCTTACCACGGCAAGGACGATTGGGGTTGCTAAGGAACAGGGAGGGTTATATGTCCTTCATCGGACTCATGGTAGTACCAGTCAGACGGTGTCCACATCCAGACATCAGAAGAGTTCAGATTCCGCTGCGTCTCAGATCTGGCTTCACCACAAACGCCTTGGTCATCCTCCTTTCAGTCTTCTTAAGTCTTTATTTCCACAATTGTTTAAAAAAGAGTCTGTTGAGTCCTTTCTTTGTGATGTTTGTCAGTTTGCGAAACACCATCGCACAACTTTTTTTCCAAGTAATAATAAAAGTGTTGAACCTTTTGATCTTATTCATTCTGATGTGTGGGGACCTTCCTCTAATTCTAATATATCTGGTGCAAAATGGTTTGTTTCTTTTATTGATGATTGTACTAGGGTCACGTGGATATTTCTTATGAAAGATAAAACAGAAGTGTTTCCATTATTCTTGAATTTCTATCGCATGGTTCAAACCCAGTTTGGAAAGTCTATAAAAAGGTTACGATCTAATAATGGCAGGGAATATGTGAATCAACATTTCACAAAATTCCATAAAGAACATGGTGTGTTACATGAGTTCACTTGTGTTGATACCCCTCAACAAAATGGGGTTGCAGAAAGAAAGAACCGTCATCTCCTAGAAATTGCAAGAGCACTTCTATTTCAAATGTCTGTCCCTAAGTCTTATTGGGGGGAAGCTGTCTTAACTGCCGCATACTTGATGAACAGATTGCCCTCCCGTGTCTTAGATGGTCTTAGTCCTATGCAACTCATGACTTCCTTCTTTCCCTCCGTTCCTACCATGAAGAATCTCCCGTGTCGTGTCTTTGGTTGTGTTGCCTTTGTTCATGTCCATAGTCAACATCGTAGTAAGTTGGATCCCAGGGCTGTCAAATGTATCTTCATAGGTTATGCACCAGACAAAAAGGGGTATAAATGTTATCATCCTCAAAGTCGTCGTGTCTATGTCTCCATGGATGTCACTTTTCATGAATCCGAGTCTTTTCACATTCGTCCTCAGCTTCAGGGGGAGAGTGATCCAGAAGCTGAGTCTCCTGAGTCATCTTTTATTCCAGCTGAGTCTCCTGAGTCATCTTTTATTCCTCTTCTGACTGATCGATACAAACAGGTGTATTATCGGAAAAAACCCAACCTGGTCCAACAGCAGCTTCAGTCGCCCGAACCAGAGGTAAGCATTCCTGATTCTGAGCCTTTGAATCCTTTACATGATATTTGTGAACCTAATCTTGATGACTTGCCAATAGCCTTAAGAAAAGCCAGAAGAAATTGTGCAAAATACCCTATATCTCAGTTTGTGTCCACTAAAAACCTATCAGTACAGCATCAGAGTTTTATTTCAGCAATTGATTCTACCAGAGTCCCCACTTCAGTACAAGAGGCCTTAATGGATAAGAATTGGGTTCAAGCCATGCATGAAGAGATGAGTGCTTTGAACAAGAATGAGACCTGGGAAACTGTTGAGAAGCCCAAGGACAAAAGGATAGTAGGGTGTAGATGGATTTACACAGTGAAATATCGGTCTGATGGTACTCTTGACCGGTACAAAGCAAGGCTGGTTGCAAAAGGGTACATTCAGACATATGGGATTGATTATGAGGAAACGTTTGCCCCGGTAGCAAAGATGAACACAGTCAGGATTATTCTCTCCTTGGCAGCACACTTTGGTTGGGACTTGCACCAATTTGATGTTAAAAATGCCTTTCTACATGGGCACTTGGAAGAGGAAGTATATATGGATATTCCACCAGGGTATGACTCTACTGGTGGAGGGAATAAGGTGTGCAAATTGAAAAGGGCCTTATATGGGCTCAAGCAGTCTCCTCGGGCTTGGTTCGAAAGGTTCATCAATGCTATGGTATCCTTAGGCTATAGACAGAGCCAAGGAGATCATACCCTCTTTGTTAAACATTCTCAGGATGGCATGCTCACACTTCTGTTGGTTTATGTGGATGACATGATCATTGCTGGTGATGATGAGGTTGAGAAACGGGTTCTGAGAGAGAAACTAGCTGCACAGTTCGAAATGAAAGACTTGGGAAAGCTGAAGTACTTCCTTGGGATAGAGGTTGCCTACTCCAAACAAGGATCTTTATTTCCCAAAGGAAATATGTCCTGGATCTCCTTAAAGAGACAGGTAAGCTGGGTTGCAAAACCACAGGGGCACCTATTGAACAGAATCACAGGATTGGAAACAATGAGGAGAGCCTAAGGGTGGACAAGGCACAATATCAAAGACTAGTGGGGAAATTGATATATTTATCCCACACTAGACCGGATATAGCCTATGCTGTCAGTGTGGTTAGCCAGTTCATGCATGATCCACGTGAGAGACATATGCAAGCAGTGAATAGAGTCCTCCAGTATTTGAAGTCAAGCCCAGGAAGAGGATTATTATTCAAGAAAGGGGAAAGCTTGTCCATATAGACCTACACAGATGCAGATTATGCAGGGTCGATTGTAGACAGGCGATCCACCTCAGGGTACTGCATGTTTTTGGGAGGAAATTTAGTGACTTGGAGAAGTAAGAAGCAAAATGTCGTTGCAAGATCTAGTGCCGAAGCAGAATTTCGAGCTATGGCCCAAGGGATATGTGAATCATTATGGATGAGAATCATTCTGGATGATCTCAGAATAAAGTATGAAGCTCCTATGAGATTACTTTGTGACAACAAGTCTGCCATTAGTATTGCTCACAACCCAGTCCAGCATGATAAGACTAAACACATAGAGATAGATAGACACTTTATCAAGGAAAAATTGGATGATGGTCTTATAGCTGCGGAGTACGTGCCCTCAGAGTTCCAATTAGCAGATGTCTTCACCAAGGGACTTCCTACAGAGCGGTTTCATGGTCTTACTTGCAAGCTGGGAATGATAGATATCCATTCACCAGCTTGAGGGAGAGTGTTATAATATCATACAATATCTTGTATTTATGGCTGATTCTATCAGTTATAATTAGACAGATTAGATTTTTATTTTGTTCATTATTAGGACAGATTTGATTCCTTAATTTTAGGGATTAGATTTAAATCACCCTTGTCTATATATTGTAACTTTCTGTACACAATTATTCAAGGAATAATATTCAATCATTCCAACATTCCTTCGTTTCTACACTTTCATTAAAAGTGGCAGCCAATTTTATCATTTTCTGGTATTTCCATTTTTCAGAGAAAGCATTTTATGCTTTGAAGAGGATGCAAACAAAGAAAAGAAAAATTGTGGATCGTCGTGCCTCAAAAAGTCGCAAGATAAGGTATCAGAAGATCTTCTTTTACTTTTCTTTTGATGCTGTTACTTGTCATATATATATGTTGTATTGATGAACAAGGTTTTTGGATGATTTGATGTTTTAGGTATAATGTTCATGAAAAGATAATAAATTTTATGGCTTCTCAACCCATGAATCTTCCTCCTATGGCTCCAAAGTTATTTGAGAATCTGTTTGGATTGAAGACGCAAAGATCATCTGTTGCTGCCTCCTAATCATGGTTGGCAGGCAGAAATATAGGCCGCACAGTTTTGCTCTATTACTTGACGTAATATATGCTGTACTAATTTATCCAACACTCCAAGTAGGGGAAATTGATTTCTCTCGTTGCGAGACAATTTTGCTGTTAATCTTTTGAGGATTCTGGAACACATGCTAAAATAGTAAATAGACATATTATTGAGTTTAAAGTATGTCTCATGGTTCGGAATTTTTGTAATGTTCGGGTTCGAATGAACCAAACCAAACCCGATAGTAAATGGGTTCATTCTCAGGTTCAGGATATTGGAGCTGAATCGAATCGATTATTATATTTCAATATATATATATATATATATATATATATAATATTTTATTATGTATATTTTTTTTAATATTTATATTTATATTTAGATATTTTAATATTTTATATTTTTTTTTGGGTTTGAAGTAAACCAACATGCTCTTAATAGTTTGGTTTGCTTTGGATTTCCTGATAAAATATTGTAAATCCAAATTGAATCAAACCAATTGATTTTGTTTGGTTCAAATTTATTTTTCATGCTTGCCATTGTCTTTATACTTTATTTGATTGGAACCCTCTATAATTAGGGCATGTGGTTCTATAGTGGGTTTATGGAGTATCCCCAAAAGTTTATATCATTAGGGTCCGCTATTTTGAATCAAGTAAATTCAATATTTTGAATCAAGCAAACCCAAAATTCCTTTTTGCCGATATTTTTAATGTATATACTAATTCATTAATCCATAATCATTTGTGTGCGTATATATTAAAGACTAGCGCAAGGCTATACTAAAATTGTGTCTTAGAAGTAGGCCTTTCACATCCTGACTTGCCCATGTACTCATTCTTCATGGATTTCTTCGATCGTCATTGTTCAACTATGACACTCACAACCTACTCAAAGTTAGTCCCATTTATCACCAGCATTGACTGGCTAATACCGAATCTAAACCAAAAAGCAAATCTCGTTACTCTCAAAAGCAAATTTGACCCTAGATAAGGAGCATACTTCGAGAGTCTTGAAAATTTATTCTGATACACTGGCATGTCTTCTTGTTTCAATTGCTCAAACTCTCTTCTCCTCGCTCCTCGAGGTAAGAAGGTCTCCATGGAGGAATCAGAAGAGTCCCTCCAATCAAGAGTCTTGGCATCCAACTCTCGTTGAACATTGAAAGTTATATGCCACTCCCTAGCTTATGCCTTGTAACTAAAAACCGACTAGCTCTACAAACCTCTCAAGGGTGAAACTCAAGGCCTATTGCAGCCTTTCTATCTTCTCTAAGAAGATCGAAGGGTCCTCCTTAGATCCTATGTCCGAGAAAGTGGGCGGCTTCCGCTTCCTTAACTATGTCGAGTAGGCCAACAGGGATGATTCAAACGAAGATGGAGGTGGTGGAGGTATCCCCTCTCGGTTCCAACTTGGGTCAGTGTTGGCAGAGGATGAGATGTATCTCCAGATGATGGTGATGGTGTAGGGTTAGCACCTAATGGTAGCCATTGTGCTAGCAAAGCAATGACATTGGTCATTTGTTGCAAGGTGAACTTGAGGTCCATCCGGCCTCCTGTGTCATAAAGAACATCAAGCTCAAGCAAAGGGTGTCATAACACAACAATAACAATAATATTAAGAGTATATTAAAAGGCTTAAGCATAAGCAACTATTTTACTAAACTAGCCTATCTCGTTGTGTAGCCTTACTGCTATGGGGAGTCAACAACGTTCAAATAATTATGCGAATAATTAAGTAATTATGGATATATTTATAACTTATATAGATAAAAATAAATTATCCATATAGAACATTTATACGAAAAGAAATTTTAAATTGTTGTGCATGATGTCATTTAAATATAAATTTTAAATTATTAAAATTACTGGGTGTTACAACGGTATAACTGCAAAGACATTTTGATGCCTAAGTCAGCAAAGGGGTTGCAGATAATGTATTTAGATGATAAGGAGAACTTACCAAGTCTCATGGTTCCATAGTTTTTTATAGTGGTGCCCCTGGTATGGGGATATGGGTGATGCCATTACTGGCATGGTGCCCCTCGTTGTGTAGCGTATGGAACACATGGAGCTGGTATAATGCCTCTTACTGCATGACGTTTGAGGGTCAACTGTGATTCGGGGTGATAGTGACAGTGACTGAGTGGTTGCGTGATTATGGGGCGGACCTTACTGGTGACGTCGCTTGGTTGGTGGGGGGCCATCTCCTAAGGGGTGTAGGTCAACCCCTCTCTCATAGGCTTCTGACTATGTCCCTCGGTCGAGTGATTCGCCCAGCCAAGGATGGGTTGCCCGGCCTTGGAGCTTCCTTGGGCCTTTATCGGGCTGGGTTTGCATACGTGGGCCAGAATAATATTCATTCAACAGATTGAGTTAGTTGTAGTTAGTTAATTTCCTAAATATATTGATAGTTAATTAGATGTGATTAGAGCTGGTTGCATACTAATTGTATAAAGAGTAATTCTATTCTGTATAAGATGAATGTTGTACGAGTGTATAAGACGAATGTTATACAAAATGATACGATAGCTAAATAATAAGGAAAGATACACAAATTACGAGAATGTATATTATAATAAAGATGAAAATATATTAAAGAGAAATGTCCACAAAAACTCATTCGATGGTTTAGTACTAAATTAATTTCGCATTGAGAAGCATTTTCGTTATATAAGTACCATACACCACAACAATCTGTAGTTGAGTTGAAAACATTTTTACTTCAATAAAATCATTCTTACGATATTTGATTCTTTGGTTTATTGAATTTCCTCTCATCTTTGAGTTTGCATGCATTTATAATTAGCATAGTTTTGAAAATCGATCCGGACCGGCTGGTTCGACCAGTTAAATCGGGAACCAATTAGGTGTTCGATCTATTTGATCCAAAAAATAGGATGGTTTCAGAACTGGTGAGAACCGATTAAGAATATGTCAAACCAGTCCAAACGGATGGTGAGAACCGGCTCAAACTGGCTCAAACCAGCCATTTCTTGTTTTCAATTTTTTTGAATATTATTTTTAACTTATAAAAATATATTTTTTAGTCAAATAAAGGTCCAATGAGAAGTTATAATAATACATATACATGGGTTTTTGTTATTTATCCATCTTTGTTGATTTTTTTATCTTATGAAATATATAATATGATTATTTTATGTTAATTTAACATTTGATTTGTCTTAATTTATTACTTACTAAGATATATAATATTAAAATATATATTTAATGATCACTGATTCGACTACAGTTTAATTATGGTTGAACCACTAAACCTTTAATCAGTATCTTCACCAATTCAATGACCAGATCGATTTTTAAAACATTAATAACTAGAGCTCATACTTTTCTCTCATCATTGGTTAGTTGCACAACAGGTTTTCTGATTTTCAACCATTTTCCTATCATTATCTCACACTTTCTTGAACAACTTCAAATCATGGAAACCAAATGTCAAATCCTAGTAATTTAAGCAAGGGGTGTCGTGTCCATTCTGGAATGGATCCATCAGATAATCCAACATCCCTATATGATCTTCATCCTTTTGAAAATCCTACCCTGGTTCTCATCTAACCCATTCTGGTTGCCAACAATTATCATCAGTGCCCCATATCTATGCGCATGAGTCTCATATCCAGGAACAAACTGGGCTTCATTGATGATACCATCTTACCTTAGGTGTGCACCAACAATCAATGGTAGATCCATAATCTTTTTAGTGAGGGTAAGAAAATATTCTAAAAATATTTTTAGAATAGGAAAAGATTGCCCTCTACACAATCTAGTGGGGCAAGGTTCTAATATTAAATTGTACTACGTTGAGAACAGAGAGAAAGTGAAAGAGATAAAAAAGAAAATTTTGAATCTGAATGAATTGAATATTGATCTCAAACTTGTACATCATGCTAACAACTAAATATACTGTTAGCTAGATGATTATACTAATAACAGAAAAATGGAAAGCAACTAACTATGACAGTTGTACCAGCTGTTGAACTAACTAATTGAAACAAGGCCATTGGGCTTGAGCAGCACGGGCTTGAGCCCAAAACACAAACTGAGACTTATTTATAATATTCCCCTTAAAAACTTAGGGTGGATGAGCAAGAGACAACTTGTCGAACATGAAGTTGACACAGGGAAACACAAGAAAGGGGGTTGAATTGTGTTTCTTAATAGACTTTTAAAACTTCTTTTTTAAAACAGTTTAGCACGCAAGCAAGAAGTAAACACACACAAGAAAAACCTTTTTCAAGGGAGTTAACAAACTCAATATCAAATCCCCACAGTTAGTATAAAATAAAACCATAAAGAGATAGGGATAGAAGATTCACATTGAGAGATTTTATCCTGGTTCACTCTCTTCCAACCAAGAGCTACGTCCAGTCCCTTCTACTTAAACGTTTTCTCCACTGTAATCTAATAGCTTACAAGTATTCTTTCACTTGCCTCTTCAGGCTTACAAATTCACAAGTATTCAACACCTTTCTAGGCACTCAAGTATTCTTTTCCAGTCAAGCCTCTTCAGCCTCTCTCTAATTTAATAGATTAAAAGATTGAACTAAAAGCAACTCACCATGTGTGAGGATATGAAGGTTTAAGTTCAGGTCAGACTACAAAGAAAGTATTTGAGAGAAGTTTTAGCAGAGATTTGACACTTTCAAAGATCAGAGCTTGGTTCTTAGTTTCGTCACCTTCTTCACTAGGGTCGTCCAGTATTTATAGTTGAAGTGTAGCTTCAGCTCTTTCTTCTACAATGGTCTTCAAGATATATCCGTTTAGAGATAACATTAAATGCTTAGGATCCATTGAGTCTGATAACTTGATATGTGATCTTCAGAAAAACACTCTTTATTATTAGAAATGCTCAAAGTGGTACTGTCACTTCTCTGTTGTACCCGAAAGTTGTCTTTTGTCTTTCCTTCTTTGTACAGGGTCAACTTTGCAGCAGCAGGTGTCAGCGTTCAAATTTGTTTATGTAAACGATGGTACTATATTTCTCTTACCAAGGAATATTAGAATAAACATTTAAAACAAACAAGGTATTTGAAAACATACAAGGCATATTTAATATTCAATCATTTGAAATAAAAGTGCTGACTAGACGGGTTCTGAAACAGTTCGTCTTTGGACGTGTGTTTTTAACTTTGAAAGAAATCATCTGAGTAGTACATACTACATCGTCTAGTGTTTTACCGAGTAGACTAGTGTTAACTTATTTTGCTTACACTGAGTAGTCCAATTAACTGGTCGTCTACTTTTTATCGGATAGACTATAAGTCTTTGGACTTGCTATGTGTTGGACTTGTTTTGTTAACTAATAGACTCAGTGACTCGTCTAACGGTCTTATTTTAGACTAGTCATTTTCTCGGTTAAACTAGCGGCTCGTCTAGCGAACTTAGAGTGGACTAGCGATTTACCAGATTAAACTAGTGGCTCGTCTAGTGAATTAATCTTGGATTGGCGATGCTTTTGGACTAGTTTAAACAGCTTTAGACTAGTTTATTCATCTAGCAATATAAAGATAGTCCTGCATACTTTGAGTAGACTAGTTAGTCAATAACTTTAATTTTGCCATACAAATTTAATCTTTTTGTTAACATCAAAACATCAGAGATTATCAACCATAATCACTTTGGTTCCAACAGAACACTATGAGTTTGTCCCAAAGGGTAGTGAATCGAGCTGCAGAGAGGAGCTTGGTGAGACCATCAGCTCACTGATAATGTGTAGGAACATGTGACACTATGATACTATTGTTCAACACCTTTTCATGGACAAAAAAAAAAAATGTCAAGTTCTGTATGTTTGGTGCGAGAATGAAGCATCGGATTGTGAGCTAATGTTAGTCTTCAATTCAGCTAACAGGGACTAAATCCATAGTATTTTAGCAGAAAGGTTGGCAAGGCTCATATATTCAGCCTCAACACAAGACCTGGCTACTAAGTTTTTTTTCTTGGAGCACCACAAGATGAGGTTTGGACCAAGATACACACAAGCACCTAAGGTGGATCGTCTATCATTTGGACCGGAGGCCCAATCGTCATCGGAAAACCTAACCAGAGATGGAGATTGTTGTAAAGGAGCAGATTGAATGAGCAAACCAGGCTCTGATACAATGTTGAGAACATAGAGAAAGTGAAAGATAAGAGAGAAAATATTGAATCTGAATGAAATGAATATAGATCACAAAGTTGTACATGAGGCTAACAGCTATATATACTATTAGCTAGATGATTAAAGTTATAACAAAAAAAAGGAAGTAACTAACTATGACAGTTGTATCAGCTGCTGAACTAACTAACCGACACAAGGCCGTTGGGCCTGAGCAATATGGGCTTGAGCCCAGAACACAAACAGAGACGTATCTCTAATATTCTATAACCGTGAAATTTAAAATATTTGAAAACTCCCCCCTAAAAAAAGAGTACTGATTTATTCTCTTTTATCTTTTGTGACTTTTTTATATTTATTTATTTTTTAAAAAAAATTCATCTCATTAGGGCAACATCTAATATTGTTTTTGGGTGAGAGAAAAAATTACTAAGTATTCTTACCGTTTTTCAAGTAACTTGACATCTTCTGCTCAGTGGTGTGTGGACAATGCGAAGGGACGATAAGGCGAAGAAGCTTGCCGACTTGGTGGCTGGACGATGGAATGGTCAGATTTGGAAATGGTATTTGTTGATCCTTATTTCAAATTATCCTAATACAAAACCACCTAATATAGTTTGGTATTAGGAAATGGTTTGGATGGTGGTTATGAGTTTTAATCTGAAGCAGATCCAAAAGAGGGATGTAGTGCAATGGCTCATGGCAGCAAGTGGTGGCCGAATTTGGGAGTAGGCGAATCTGAGCTCTACTAATGGAGGAGTTTAGAGAGGGAGGGGAAGGGACAAAGGAGTTATTTCAATTTTTTGTAACCTATTAACTCATTACCTGATTTTAATCTAGATTATATACTTATTTTATTAAAGGTTCTTCTATCATGTGCAACTTTGCATAGGTTAAGAAACCCAAAAGCAATAATTATTTATTGGAAAAACTAACCATTTCAGTTTTGAAAGTATAAAATACATAAATTCCTATATAAATTTACTCTTTTGAGATTCTTAACATGTGCAAAATTGCACAAGATAGAAAAACCCTTTTATTAATATATCTAAAGGTTGAAATAGGTTGTTCACCCATGGTCCACCTATTTGCTTATCCACAGTAAAAACCATCCTCATTCTACTCTATTCCATCTCGTTGAGTAAATCATTAATGAGAATACTAACCAATACTCTAAAGACACTTATTAAGGATCTTAAAAAAATTCATTGGGATTTGATGCATTCTTTATTTTGAAAAATAATAAACTTATGGCATCTTTGCTTTGTTTCCAGTTTCTCATTTTCAGAAATAATTACAAAATTGTCACATTGTTTTCAAAATGTTTACCGATTTAAAAAATTTGTATAAGAAACATGAAAACAACAATTATTTTCACTGTTTCTTATACAAATATTTGGAAACAAGAAATGGAATGAACAAAATGAGAGTTTTATATTTATTTTTTAAAACAAGAAATGAAAACAAAAAATTAGGAAATAAAAACAAAGCAAACAGACCTTTTTTTTTTAATATATGTTTTTTGCTTTTTTAAGTTGCTTAGGACATTGATTAAAGAATTAAAATAAGTAAGTTTGTATGAAAAAGTGGTGTATTTATTATATTGAAAAGTGTTAAACTTATATTCTTAATACAAACTTTTCTTTTTGTTGATTTTTTAACCAATGTCCTTAGAGCATTGGTTTAAATTTGATTAACCAGTGCCCTTACATGACCCAATCATTAAATATCCAAAAAGAGCCATAAAACCTACCCTCCGGACTCAATTATAAGCAAAAAAGTAACTATATTTTGTGAACTCAAATATAAGCAAAATCCAGCCAATTCATCTTTATTTAATGTTAGTATTCCAAAAATACCCTTGGTTAGTTTTCCTTTTACTTTTTCAAGAGCATTGCACACTCCCGAGGTGTATCGTTATAAGTAAGGATAATTTAGTAATTGTTACTCTTTTTTTTTTTTTACATAAATCAAGATAATTAAACTAAATTAACTAACTTCCTTAATAAGTATGAAGTTAGTTAATTTTGCTTATAATTGAGTCCGGAGGGAGTAAGAGGCAAAACCTACCAAACCGAGACCAACCGCCGGCAATCGCGTTAACCTTATTTTTCCAAACGGATGGACCGACGACCCGATAAAACCCGCCCGTATGCTCAAAGTGTCTCCCGAATTGTTCGGGTTTGGGTCGAACACGAAACAGAGATTTTGTCCGGCCCTACATTAAATTTCCAAAAAGTCTAAAGAGGCTTAAAACCCAAGAGGCAACACCTACCAAATAAACCGGCCACAATAATAGCAGAATCATTGGCCGTTGAATGCTGGACCCTAAAATTGTTGTGACCATTCATATTGATGACGAACAACACAAAGTTGTGCTCTTACGATTGGAGGGAAAAATCGAACACAACATGTCTCCAAGACAAATGCAAAATCAATGACTAATGAGGCATATGACATACATAAAAATACACACATAAACACGATTTATTGTTGTTCCAAGTTTGTTAAACTGAAACCTATGTGACATTGATGGTTGCATCGTAATCATCGAACCCATACATTCTAAACCCGCTTTTGTCTTCGTATTCTCCATCCATTTTCATTGCCACACATTGCATTTAGCATTAACCCTTTTTTGTGCCTTCTCAGATTCCTAACACTCTCTCTTCGATCTCATCGCCTCAAATCTTATATTTCTCACCGACCCAATCGCCATTTTCACCGTTCCTTGCAGATCAAGCACCCCTTTGAGCAGGGAACAAGGAAAGACCAGTTTTTGATTTGTGGGGTTTGTTCCAAAATGGCCACTTTCTCTGTCCCATGCCCCAAGTGCACTTTTCCTTCTTGCCCTTTTGGGTTGAAATCGCAAAAGCTCTCTTTGCAGAACGGGTTGTCTTTGAAACAATCTCAATCATTTGGATCTTTGTCTGCCGAGTCAGCAACATCTGGGATTCGGGTATGTGATTCTGTAGAATCTGAATCTGAGTTTGAATTGCTAATAATACCTTGTTGATTTGTTCAGATTTTGGCCATTTATTTTACTGTTTGTGATTGATTCTTTTATTTATCTGATTATACGAATTATAATTAATTAATGTATTAATTATAGGTTAAAGAAGTTAAGGTTAGCTCCAGAGTCCTTATTATTTTTTTTTTTTTTTTTGCCCCTTTTTCCCCTTGAAAATTGGATAGTGAAAGAGAAGTGGGACACAAGTTTAATGGCTGAATTTTTAAATTTTGGGTTTAGTTTTGATGTGTGTTTACATCATCAACCAACCCTAGGTAATATGTGATTTTTGAAGGAGTTATTGACATGGCAATCCATGAAATTTTACATATCATGAAGTGCATTTGGGTGCCTTGTGATTATACACACACACACAGTTATTGAGATATTGTCTATGCTCACTTTAATATTCTGTTATTTTCAGCACAAATATGTATTGAACAAAATTCCGCTGTACTTTTCGGTGTTGAAGTTCCTTTGTTTTACATGAAAACAAAAGAATTCTTTTGCTCCTTTATTTCCTGTTTGTTATGATTCTTTTTTTTTTTTTTTAAGCGTTTAACATTTTACAGATGACGCATTTTGTAATCTGCAGAAAACATGGCATTTCTTCTCATAGACGATTTCAATAGTGTTTTGATCAATTGATTTATTTTAGTAACAATGAAAGAAATGGTACCTTTGTCAATTCATTTTCCATAGGGTTTCTCGATATTCATTAAGGAATGAACATGTTTGAATCTAGTAGCTTTTCTTTTCACATTCACACTTAGCGCTAAGCATAAAAGGCCTTCTCAAATATGAAGTTACAAATATAGAGAAGGATAGCAATACATAAGATGCAATTCCACCACCGATGATCCATATTTTTGATTTTTTGCCAAGATTTGACACAATATTTGCAGAATATAATATGGAAGCATTAATATCATGAAGTCTGGTAAATATGCACCTTTATGCTTTAGAATGCCTATTAATTTTTTATGATGCTCATCCTAATCCTCCCACATTTAATTTCTCTACACGGGAACTACAACTGAAGTCTTTCAGCATGTTTTCACTAGTAGAAGTTCATTATATTCCTTGAGCTCAACTGCAACTAGAAATCATTCAGGTCATGCACTTATAGTCATAGCCATTAGTTTCCAATGTGCTTGAATTGGAGAAATTCATAATTTATCCATTAAAACAATTTTAATTTGTAGCTGGTATCTGATTCACTGGATAAGTAATAAATGTGTGCCAAAGGCTTTGCAGCTATACTCTTTTCTGGTTATTTACTTGTTGCATTCTTATTGTTGTCTCCTGCAGTGCCTTAACAGAAAGCAATTTTCTGCCGGGAAGATTCAAGCAAAACTTAATGAGGTTTGTTCACATGAGTTTTACTTTGAATGAAATTGCCATCCTGCTGTTCAAATGTGTTCTTTATGAGATTGTGTTAAATTGTACCATAATTTACTCTGCTTTGTACATCATAGGCTGCTACTGCTGAAAATTCTTCAAATTCTGCACCTGTACTCAACGGACCTAAAGTCGCTTCATCAAAAGAGAAAGAAGATCATAATGGAAAACTCCCTGATGGCACTACTGCAGATGCATCTTCAATTTCTGCTTTCATGACTCAAGTTGCAGACCTTGTAAAGTAAGACTAAGCAACTGCACTTTGCATTCACATTTCCATTTTTTTTTCCACTACTGTTATTATTGTATCCATGTTAGGACATGCATTTTCCATTGTTTTTATTCAATATTATATTTCTTTGGCAGACTTGTAGATTCCAGAGATATTGTGGAACTGCAACTTAAGCAATCAGACTGCGAGCTCATGATAAGAAAAAAGGAGGCTTTGCAGCCTCCACCAGCCCCAGCATCACCACCATTCCTTTATCCCACATATCATTCTCCGCCGCCGCCGCCACCACCAGCGCCAGCAGTTGCTTCCACTCCTGCAAGCGCTCCACCTTCCAAAGCAGCACCTGCCTTACCTCCCCCAGGAAAAACAAGCGCATCGTCTCACCCACAGATTAAATGTCCGATGGCAGGGACCTTTTATCGGAGTCCAGCACCTGGCGAACCTCCATTTGTCAAAGTATGTAGGCATGCATTGTTTAAATAGCACACTTTTTCAGTATTTTCTGTTGATGTGTCAATTTACAAAGCCTACTACTCGATATATATATATATAGCACACTTTTGTGTTGATTAGGCAGCAATTCAACTAATTATTGCTGTGTTTATGAATAAATAAAATAATCAGTAGCCTAATCATTTTGCTGCTGCTTCAGGTGGGAGACAAAGTGCAGAAAGGCCAGGTTGTTTGCATTGTCGAGGCTATGAAACTGATGAATGAAATTGAGGTATGTGTATTGTATTTGTTTTTCCTGTTAGTTTGTATATGGTGTTTATCTTTCTCTTTTTACTATCTTGTTTGCTTTCCCATCTATTTCGGGGCTACGTCACAATGTTATTTAGAGGATCCTCCCATATTTATATACAGAAATTCTCTTAGTATGGCAAACACAGAAGCACAGACTTCTTAAAGCTGTTTGAAGTTTGAACACTGTTTCTGTTTCTGCCTTTCCATTTCTCAACTGCATTAACTCTAATTACTTAATTAGCCGAAAACCGGAAACTCTAATATCTTGGTTCCCTTTCATTGCATGGTGGCAGTCTGATCAATCAGGAACAATAGCTGAAATACTAGCCGAGGATGGGAAACCAGTCAGTATAGACACGGTATACTCTCTCTCTCTCTCTCTGTATGTGTGTGTGTGCGTGCGTACAAACTTCATGCTTCATTCTTCTAACCGAGGTATTTGTCACCATGCAGCCTCTTTTTGCAATAGTTCCATGAGTGACCAGAAGGGACCTTACTTTGAAGTTGATGGGAATTTCCCTTGTTGGATAGCATGGGATCTGATGATTTAGATTTTCTATTATTTGGAAATTTCTTGAGTGATAATGTTTGTCTCTTTTTAAGAAATCCGTGGAGCCGCCCCCACCCCTTCTTAATTTATTGAGAGATCTTTTAGACATAAAAGCCCCAACATATCAGAATGAATATTGAAATTTATAGTTTTAAGCAGTTTTGATATTTGTAGTACGAAAGTTTTCTGAATTTGATTTCTAAAGAGCCCCCTTTTCTTGTATGAACATGCTGGCTGTTATGCTTCACAGTAATTTGTTATGTCATCTTTTTGTGGCGAAGAAGAAAACAATCTTCTCCCTTTCATGAATATCCTAAATAAATTGGGCCAAGTTTTTGGCAGGTGGCACCCTAGCTCCTTTGCTAAAATTCCTTGACACCATTGTGTTTGGAACACAATGAACTGGAATTAATTCATTTCAGAAGAAATGATTTACAATGTGCGTTGCTAGATTTAGAGTGCCTTTGATATTTTGTAAGCAATAATCACTAAATGATTTTGTACAAAATCATTTATAAATAATCAAACGTCACGTGTTATCACGTAGCTATAAAATTTGACATGTTGCATGGTAGTGAATGTGTTATGTGTGACATTACAAGTAGGAGTTGATAGCAGACAGCAGTTTAGATAACCCGAAAGACTTGATTTGGGTTGGTCTATCAGGATTTATCGGGTGAAACTCGATGGACCGACTTGAAGGCCAAAGCAAAATGACATTGTTCAATAGCGCGGCGGAGCGGCTGGCGATCGCTACACAGGCGGCGGAGTGGAGCATTTTTTTGTAGCGGCCGCTAAAGCGGCGGAAAAACGCAGGATTGCAGGGAGTAGCGGCGTTCTAGAGCCGCTATCGCTTCATGGGCCGACAGCACCCTTCGGTGAGCCTCTTTCGGCCATACCCCATCGTTGGCGCCGCTGTTCCATAGGTGGGTCTTCCTCTCCCACGATAGATCTTCCTCTGTTGCAGTTGGTTGTTCCTCTTCTACGGCAGGAATTTCAGATCTAGGGTTTTGGTTTAAGTTTTGGTCATTCTTTAATCCGATATTCCTATTCTACCCTCTCTTCAACTCACAAATTCTCTATTTTACCCTCCTTTAACTCATCAATTCTATGTTTTGCCCTCTTTATTTATGCAAATGACTTGTTTACCCTCACTTATACCCACTAAAATATCTCTTCTACCCTTATTTCTTCTTCTTTTACAGAGCTCGTTCCTCCACTTTTCTTCTTCCTCCCACTTTCATTCCTCCTTCTCCTTTACCTCTCCTCCCTCTTTCCTTCTTAAGAGCATCTACAATGGAGAACATCACTTTGGTTCTTAACTCTCATTTTGTGGGCCCATTAATGTCATATAAGATTTAAGAACTTTTATCTATTTTTACTCCAATGAAAGAACCATAATTTGGGTTCTTAACTTATTTTCTTTTTGAATTTACTTGCATTTTTAATTGAAAATTATGGATTTTTTTTTTTTTGGCAACACCCTGCAGTCACATCATTCTCCTCCAATGAAGGTTTTTACAAGAACATATTCTTATGTTTAAGAACTACCCTAAGAACTATCATTAAAATTAGTCTAAGTGTCACCACTGGCCTAAAATAGCGGCCGTCCCACTACACGCTATACCGCAATAGCGTTTTCGGGGTCAGCCGCTCCGTGCCGCTATCTGAGATTGATAACTCTGGTTTTGCATAGACAAACAAAATAGATATGGGTCACTCAAGTTTTCGGTTTTCCCATTCATTTTTGTCATCTATCTATCCCTCCAATTCTTATAGTTCCGCTAGAAGGATCATCCACCAACGCCAATCTTGTGTTATTCTATTTAGGATTTCTATTGTAACGTGTAAGTAACCGTGTAGTGTGTACCCATTGATTCCCGTTTATGACATTAAAAAAAATGATTTTCATCTAAAATAATTTAGAGACTATTCTTATAGATATTTTTAAATAAAGAAAAAGTTAATTTGTGTTTGTTTAAAATTCTAAAAATCATTTTTGAACACTCCTTTTTTAACCAATTTGTGGTTTTTTTTTTTTTTTTTTTTTACTTTCTTTGTTTGATCCATTTTCGCATTTAACCATCATATTTTCGTAAGCATAACTTTAACCATTTTTTTGTAATTTTTTTTCAGCTAACTCAAACAATTATAATGAAGAACGAGTTGTCCTGTTGGAGTCGCGATTCTATCAAAAAAATCAGCAACGTGAAAATCAAAGAGTAGGTCAACAATACAGTGAAATTGTAAGAGATAGAGAAAAAACTTCAGCACAATAAAAATCCAATACAGATTAAATCAGTTAAAAATAAAAAAATAACTCAAAAATACAAAAATAATCAGATCACAACAAAAACGAAATCCCCAACTCTACCAACCTTCAATGAGAAAACAATTGCATATGGTGAAAGCATTGCTCAACTTTTCCATGTTCTAAAAAACTGTAATGGATTGTTCAGTCTAAGGCCCTTACTTTTGACACCTTGCATTTTTGCTACACACACTTTGCACTTATTTTTTCCCCAAAAATATCCTTTTCACTAACCTAATAATTCTACATCCGGAAATTTAATTCCGGAAAGTGTCCGGAAATTAAATTCCGGATGTATAAAATTTCATGAAAGGTCATTTTACACGTCCGGAAATTAAATTCCGGATGTGTAAATTTTACAACAGGTGATTTTGCATTTTGCACGTCCGGAAATTAAATTCCGGACGTATTAAATTTTACACGTCCGGAAATTAAATTCCGGACGTATTAAATTTTACACGTCCGGAAATTAAATTCCGGATGTGTAAAATTTTACGAAAGGTCATTTTACTCGTCCGGAAATTAAATTCCGGAGACTGAATTTTATGTCCGGAAAATAAAATCCGGAAACATTCCGAAAAAACAAATCCGGATGTTTCTGAAAAATCACTCTCACTAATTCCGGACACCCAATACACCTTTTCTTTTCTGCACAGTGCACACCGCCCAGGATCCACCCACCGGAAAATCAATTCCGGACACCCACCAGAAAACCAACCCGGAGACGGTGCGACGGTGAGGGGAAACGAGGGAGCTTGCCGGAAACCGAGTCCGAGACAGTGCGCAGGTGAGGGGCAACGAGATGGAGACGGTGCGACGCTACGAAAGGAAAGACATTTGAGGGAAGGAACAAAGGGTAAGGGTATTTTAGGGAAAAAATTAGTGCAAGGTGTATATAACAAAAATGCAAGGCGTCAAAAGTAAGGCCCTCAGTCTAACTTGTTCAACCGTGGACAGTCCACTCATCAATCCAGTCACGTGGCTTAAGCCTTAAACCAGCATATTAGAAAGTCGTTTCAAACCGGTTACGTTGTTCAAATTCTCTTATATTTATCTCCCTCACTCTCTCCCTCCCTCCTGCCTCTGCAGCAAGAAAAATGAGTGGGAGTGGAGAAAAAAGAAGGGAAAATTTGGGAAATAATGAAAAAAGAGATAAAAATAAAATAAAATGAGAGAGATAAAGAGGATGGATAAAGAGAAACAAACCCCAAAATTGTTTCTAAAAACTCTAAAAAATTCCTTTCTCTCTGAAAGTTAAATTTCTATCTTTAAAACAATTTTTCTCAATGTACGTTCCTCTTTAAAAATTAATCTCCTAAAAAAATTCTCCCTAAAAAGTTTCACTCTAAAATAATTTCTCAAACAAATTTGTTTCTAAAAATTAATTTCTCTAAAACAAGGGGCCAGTGTTCCAGACGACCGACAGGCGACAAGGGACTATAATACCCAATCTAATCCAACAAATCAAACCACATCAAACCAATATTTTTAAACAAACCACGTTACATTATCCACCCAACCTGGTTTTGCAACTAGCTCGTGATTACCAGGAATAAAAAATATTTGAATGTTCGCTTCGATATGCAAAAAATATTTTTAAGTTATTCATCAAAAAAAAAAAAAATTGTGGAAGTTGGGGCATTTCAATGGGCAAATGACGAAGATGATTTTCCAGCTTATTACTTACCTGATACGAACAAAGCCCCCAAAAAAAATCAAAGCTGATATTTGGAAAGCCAAGTTGAATTTTCATCAACAAAAGAATGCAACCACTATAATATGAAGCAACTTACAACCGGAAACCGACAAAAAAATCAGTCCTCTAACAAGGCAAGGACTATTCCAAGCCCATCCTACATTCTGTTTCCTGAACGTTATTCTGTTGGCTCTCCTATTCTGTATTATTTCTTTTCCTATTGATGTACAAGTTAGCCTATCTATGATGTACTTACATCAATCACTATTGCCTAGAGCTTCTAAGGTTACCCCTGCGGCCACCACTAATATTTAACTTGCGCATGCCACCACCCCAATCCTCGTCGTCATCCTCCTCCTCAAAGTCCCCACCTGCCATGTGTCCACCCGCCATGTGTCCAGATTTCCGAACTTTTCTGGGTGTAGGTCGTTTCCGTTTTATATTTGCAGTGTAGAGTGAGTAATCCACGGTGTCTTCCTTCAATGCATTCTTAAATTCCTGGTGCAACAAATAAGAGATAATGGCTAAAGAAACCCTCAATCTTATCAGGTGCAAAAAGTTCACAAGGGTATGGACCCTAAATAATACTCACTAAAAGCAATAATACCTGGTATCTTTGTAGTAATTCTTGTGGACTTGTAGGCAAACTGAACTGAGATTCACTGATAGTAAAGGCAATATTCTGTCTGGAGATAACCTCTCCAGGTTTTGGCTGTTCAGTTGGAGAATAAGCCTGAACAAAAGTGGAAGCACATCCCAAAGAGAATGAACAGTTAGCTTCCTATCTGATCCTATCCAAGCCAAAAGGAAACACAGCATTTAACTGCAGCTAAGCGATGGCAAGATGTATTATAATTTTACCTGACATCGAGCATCATTGAGACTATACATGATTTTTAGGTGTCTCTTTAGCTTTAAAAGAAGCTGCAATGCAATCGCAGATAAACAGTCAGCCTGCATAAGCATCAGGCACAAAATTACCATCAGCTTGTGACCAAAATCAAAACTAATGATTAATCCAAATGGGCATAATCTACATTGTTTGGGCAGTACTAGGAAAATATTTCGTACTATAGCTTAGAACAAGACATTCAATTAAAAAAAATCACATTCTTCCCCACAAACAAACCAACATTACTGACAAAATCTCTGGAGGTTCAAAAATACCTGAAGTTTCTCCAGGTCATCCTTTGAGATGGAAAAAGAATCTGTAAAACCTGCAGCACCCAGATTTGCTTCTGTGCTACCATCATTTGGTAGAGGATCATGTGCCTGTTGGTGAACTGTTCCATTTAAATCAACTGATCTCATGTTATTGAAATTGTGCTGAGCATCAAGATTTAACTCTGATGTTCCATTCAAGTCCATTGACATCACTTGGGTTGTAAGAGTTGTCTCATGTGGCCCTCGTTGAGACATCCCATTCCCATAAGGTGTACTCTGACCCTCACTTCGTGACAAGCTAGAACTCCAGGCTTTAAAGTTAGCTTCCAGCGGCCCTGCCCGCACTTGAACTATTCGATTGATAGCATAGATTAAATAAAGTGGCTCATCCGGTGAAATGAATGGCAACAATGCAAGGACCTCTGTGCAGTATCTGTGTAAAGAAACCACGTAAAGGTTCAATTAAGAACTCACAAAAACAAAGAATAGCAACAGACAGTACTTACGTCAGGAAAGCTATAACTAATTTGTTCCATCTTGGATTATCAAATTTTCGCACAATTGAGGACATAAACTTGTTCCTTGATATCCGGTTTCCTCGTATGAGCTTGTATATTCGAGAAACCCCAAGTCTTGCTTGAGTGAGAGAGCTGGCATCAGGCTTCCCTTTCCCAGAAACAGGGTTCTTAGATTGGATCTTCTGGTTCACATTTTCAGAACTACCACAAATGGTTTGTATGAACATAAATGACATTTGAAGTCCATCACCCAAGCGGCTTTCAAAAAATGCAGGGTACCTGAAAAGATGCTTCATTTAGCTAATACGACCATGTTGACATTAACCAAATCATCCAAAATTATATATAGGAGATTACTTCTCATTCATATTCATTAGGAGATGATGAGCCAACTTTGCATTTGACTCCAGAGGATCTGTTTCAAGTGCTATAAGGTATGGAACACAGGTTATAGGATGAACAAGACCTTGGCGCAGCACAACTTCAACAATCTGCAATATTAGCATGAATTTTATTTTGAATATGTAGGAGAAAAATAAATTTTGAATAAGTTTAAAAAAATAAGCTAGTCAGAAAGGCATATGATTCAATCTACATTCAATAGACTAATAACTAACAACTGTAAGATTCACCTTTAAACTCTTTTGCAAAGCATCTACCTAATTCCTCCCCCCCCCTCCCCACACACCCCATCAATCCAAAAGATTTGGAAGAATAAAAACAACAATCATTGAAACAAATAAAGAAAAAAAGAATATTCCTGTTTATCAACTGAATTTAATTCAAGAGCCAGAAAAGATTTTACTCTTGTTTATCATTCAGCCTACAAGTATTGAAACTGATTCAAAATAGAAGCTAGGTTCTGACCTTCAGAGCAGATAGGCGAACTTGTTCAAAGAAATCCAAACATCTGCCTAAAATATTTTCCCAATACAACTGAACTATACCCCCACATATGTTTGTATCCCCAGCACCAGCAGCAACAGGTACACTCTGCCCTGCTCCAACTGAGTAATTAGCTACATCATCATCAGCTTTATCTGTTCCCATTTTGCTTTCAGCATCAAGAAGATACTCGAACATGTTTTGCAATGCTTGAATCTGATTGCTAGAATGATTTAGTATCCCAAGAGAAGCACTATATATATCAAGACAAAATCCATTACCTTAAGACGATAATCAGAAGTAGAAGATAATGTTCCCTCCAGTATCTTTCCAATATCATTTTCCAACATAAATTCAGGCCTAGCAATTAGAACAAACCCTAGTGCCTACAAGAGTTACAATCAAACATCAACAGACTTGAAAGATCGAACCAATATAAGAACTTGCAAAATGAGTAGCTCTTACCTGCAACGATCTAACCTTAACAACAAAATCCTCCACAGAAAGATACTTTATAAACAAGCTGAGACTCCTTCTAACATCAATAAGTTTATTACTGGAGCTGGCTAACAAACAGTTGCCATAACGAATAAGCAATCCAAGACAGAAGAGAGATCGCCCAACTTGCTGTAAATAGCAGTGAACAGTCAATTTTTATTTTATATGCCATAAAAAATTAAAACCAACAACCTTTATCATCAAGTTAATAAAGATTATAAGTGTATACACACCATGATACAAAAATATATTATAATTTTAATGCACAAGTTAAATATTTTATCCACACTCTTAAGACCACAATTCTCAATTGGCAAGCTATATCTACAAGAAATACTGCGAACTGTCCTTGACACTAATTTAGCTATCACTCATCAGATGTATGGTCCACTGAACAAAAAAGTTTCATGATATTTATACTACTTTATGGATCCTTAAGCATAATACTAAACTTTCCAGAAAAAGAATGTAAAGGAACAATAATTGAGTACAGAAATCAAAGCCCTTTAGTGTTAAAAATTAAAATACAACTAAGACAATGCTAATGGTATTGTAATCATCGAAAAAGAATTTTCTGACAACAATCAAATGCCATTACCCCATGCCAATGAAACACAGGAACATCTTAACCTTACATTAAACAAAATGCATCTCAAGAACAGAGAAGGTCTGTGCCTGACAGAAATTTGGACACTCGGCACTCATGATGCTAGTGTCAACACTGAGACATTTATATAGTGCTTTAGAAACAAAAGGGGAATTACACGTCAATGTTTGACACTTGATAGATACCTTATTAATGTATTTTAACACATACTAGCCATATATTAGATATATAGTCCTAATAGTTCTTGATGTTTTCTTGTGTAGTTGTGGTGTGTGTGTTTACATTATGACCAATATTTATAGGTTCATATAATTTCTAGTTTCCATAATTCAGGGTTCTAAAGAATCAAAGATATATGCCAAATTTTCACTTTAAAAGGAGCCGAAATGATTTGGAGTATTGGCAAAAACCCAAGTCCCACATTGACTAGAGATAGTATCTAATAAGAACTTATAATTAATAGGCAATCCTCATCCTATGAGCTAGCTTTTGGAATTGAGTTAGGCCCAAAATCTAATATGGTATCAGAGCTATCCTTGATCCATTGTTGGGCCACCCACCAAGTTATCTGCGCACCAAGCCCAATAGTGCTGCGCGTGAGGAGGTGTATTGGGAAAAACCAAGTCCCACATTGACTAGAGATAGTATCTAAAAAGAGCATATAAGTAATGGGCAATCCTCATCCTATGGGTTAGCTTTTGGGATTGAGGTAGGCCTAAAATCTAATAGGGAGTAATGAGCTTCAGCATATATCAGAGACTAGACAGCCTTGCTGCATTCTAGATTCTTTCCCATTTTTTTTCCCACTTTTTATCTTCAGGAGGGGTGTCTTATCCTTCCAACAGTTGAACTGTCCATCTTTGCTCTCTAATAATATTTATTTTTCTATCAGGAAATTGAACAGAAATTTGAAAGCCCTCTTCCCTGCCCCCAACCAAAAAATAAAAAATAAAAAAATAAATAAACAAGGCATCATTGACATTTAACAACATAGACATCCAAAAACTTAGTAACAAACTGGGCCTGATAATTATGCCCCATTACCCCAAAATGAAAAAAAAAAAAAAAAAAAGGAACAACGAAGCAGCAACATGATTCCCAGATCACAATTGTTCTAGATAAAGTATGTCCAATCTTAAGTTTCTAATAAACTGAAAGCTATTGCCATGACCATGAAGTGCAAGCATAAACCCCAATAACAAATATACAACATCAAAGGACGAATTTTAACAAGAGTCTAGCACTAAACCTGCTTGTTATCAACTGCCTGGGTATCCAAACATTTGAAGAAGACCTGAATAAGTTGCTCAACTACAGCAGCCCCTTTTCCTGCCATCTTACTCACAGAGCAAAGGCACCTGTAAAGAGAGAATAACAAGACCTATATAATAGGGGGACAGGCAGGTAAATACTTTTATTTTATAAGGGGGAAAAACTAATTTTCCACTAATCCTAGTCCCTCAAAGTAACAGACTAATAATTGCAAACTAAAAAGCTAAACCCAGTTCAAGGTGTTTCAATGTATTTCACAAAATATGGCCCACTATTTTTGTTCAAAGATTACATGTTCTTGTACTGATATTTATGTATTGCATAATAAAATTATTTACATATTCTCATTTAATGCATCAAAATATTAAAAAAAAAAAATAGCATTTATAAACTCCATCATACATAAGACAAATCTAGATAAATGCACGTCACTTGAACTTATCAGCTAGTTAATTCCAGGCTAAAGCAGAACAGAAATAAAAGAACACAGCTAACTGAAGAAAATAATGGTGAGAAATCAAAGGTACTTGATACAAGCATGGACAACTGTCAAAAAAGAATGCCGAACAATCATCTGTTTCAAATCTTGTTCAAGTTCCTCAACAATACTTGGAGGCAACTTCCGAAGCAAGGGCAACACAGCATCAATTATAAATATTATACTCTCAAGTAGTTGTGCCACCATGCGATTGTCAACCTGAAAACAAGCAAGAATAACATATGGTGCGATTTTGTCATTTTCATATCATAATTTCTTGTAGGCAAAAGAAATATATAAAGAGAGGAATATGATGAAATGTCAGACTAGTAAATACACAACTGACAATAAATAGAACATAACCAATAAACAAGTGCCCTAATTGGATCCTGCTTAAGCATACATCAGTTATACGGTACATGTGATGTACCCACCTATATGAAGTCCTAGACGTGGCAATAAGACCAGGGGGAATGGGTTTTATGTGCACTGTCCAAGCCCAGCACCCTGCCTCGGTAATATTGTTTTTCTCCTATATCGAAGCTCGCAAAAAATAGTATACAGTATACCCCAAAAGGCAATTCAATAAATCTATTTACAAGTATTTAAAAAAAAAGAGAGATCAATCATATTATAAAGTTACAATAAAGGGACTGCCTCTCTAACCACAAGGTTTGGCTCAGTTGGCAAACTGAATTATGTAAGCGGACTGTACCAGCAGTGCAGGGATTCAAAACCCACTGGAGGCAGGCACCTTGTGGCCAGTGCAAAACCGACACTGAAGCAGGAATTTACTCCCACCCCCAATAAAAGCATAACTATCATGATTTCACACATTTCAACAAAGCTAGACTTTCTAATTATTCTTGTTATTTTATTTTTATGTGAACAGGGAACAAATCTAACACCTCTTTCCCATTGTTTTGTGTTGACCCTTGAACCCACATGAACAAACCAAACCCGATCATACCAGCCAACAAATAATGGGTTGGTTTGGGTCTACGATTGTGGGCTGGGTTGAACATACCAAACAAGCTTTTGCTTGCTAAAGTACAAGTCAAAATCCATTACACATAACATAACAGGATGGAGTCCAAACACATCATAGCCAATAACCATATAAAGCATTCATTACATAATCAGAGTCTTCAATCTTAATGCCAACAAGCTTGTAGCTCCATTGGCAATGACCTAAGGGTGTGATGATGATGTTGGAGGTTTAGTCTTCTACTAGGTCAGCTTGTCAAAATATTTTGTATTAGAAAGAAAAATGATCATAGACATAGACATAAATAAATACACAAAAACACAAATAAAATTATAAACGAAATGCAAAGTTGAAAAAAAAAAACCATGAAATTCATGGTGGCATATACTGACTTTTTTTATTTTTTAGTTTTGAGAACAATTAAAAATAAGTATATATGATATAAGCATAACCAGAATGGGTTATTACGTCTCAGTCCCACTGCCCAGTCAAAATTTGAAACACCCACTCCAGTAAGGACAAGACAAAGCAATGTTGACCAGTTTAAAATTGCCATTGGCAATATGCAGTATGCACCACAAAATTTAAGGCAATACAAGAGAAATATTGAGTCCATAGATATAATGATATACAATTCATAATAATACTGGAATAAGCCAATATATAAAACTTAAGATGATAATGATAACCTGAGTCTTAAGATATGGCTGCAAAGTAACAACAAATTGGGAAGGGTTAGAAGCCGGTGCACAGAGAGTTGGATCCACAAGACAAAACGCATGCAAGACCAAAACATATGGAAGCGCACGTACTTCCACTTCATCACTGCTCATTTCCTCAACCTGGTCATGAACAAAAACTCAGTCTCCTTTTCATATCAATTTAGCCAATCATAAAAATTAGATGCATGAACAACACACTAGTGTACCTGCAATATCTTTTCCAGCAAACATTTGCACATCAATTCACAACGCTTACGTACTGTTGCAAGGGTCACAGGGTTGACCCCAATCGCTTTTGCGGATTGTGGCAAAAAATCAAGTGATAAGTTGCGCTTGATTACAGTTACAAGAAGTTGATTATTGGGCATTCTCCTCAGCATTTCAACAATTTGCTCTGTTTTCTTACAAACCTCGAGTGGAACAGTACTACCATCTCCAAAGACCGGAGTTTGTGAACCAGAAGGCTCCTCAAACCAGAATTCATAAAATGTTTTGCTAACAAGGTCCTGCAAAAGAAGCATAATAAAAACACTCTTGATAATGGAAGAGAGGGAAGGGTAACCTATCATAGAGCTTAGCATCAAAATATGCACAAGTTTACAATTACATCCAATGACTATTGCATGGCACATCGGAACTACCTAATTTAAAGAGTACAAATACAAGGCATAAATATTATATATCGTCTCAAAATAAGACCATGTTAGGGAGAAAGCAAGTTGATCTCCAAACACAAAAATACATCATGTTACACTTAGTGGCACAATTGTTGACAGCTAGGTACGAAGTATTTTAATACTTAGTGGCATATCTTAAAGGTTCAAGCAGTAATTTTAAAATACCTGGATACTCGATTCATCATCACTAACACGTGAAATTATCTCTGTGCAAGCTCTGGTAAACCCAGAGAAGTTGGCATTTGAACTGCACATATCTCGAATAATTTTAATAGCTCGTTTTCGAACACTCAATCCAGTATCTTTGATTCTCTCTGCAATCTTCTCAAAATACTACAAGACACATAGTTGAGAAAATAGTTTTAACATGCCATCCACCCAAACTTAATGAAAACAAAACCACTACAATATAAGCATTTCCACAACAACTGTAAAGTTTATAAGGAAAGACCAGCTTTTCTTTTTACCATTACGAAAAGATCCATTGACACATACCTTAAAACCCACATCTGGATGCGAAGCAATATGCCTACCAACAAGTTCCAATGCTGCTTCTCTAACAGATATCGCAGAGTCACAAAACCTTCCTTCAACCGCTGATTGCACTCGTTTATCACCCAATACCTCAGGATCAGCCTCTACAATAATACTAACCTGCTCATTATATTAAATGAAAGACGGAAAAGATTACTTTGGTACTAAAAAGCTATTATAAGAATCCACTTTCACTAGAAAACAGAAAAAATAATTAAACATTTTTTCAACGTACTGCTCGTAAAGCCTTAGCCCTAATAACTGGAGAGTTCTCCCTCAAACTTGCCTGGACAAATCATACAAAAAAACAGTTAACTACCATTTGTTTGACAGATCAAAGAAAGGGAGAATATCAACTTACCAGAAGCATGTGAAGAATCTTATCAAACCCTCGACAAAATGAACTGTTTTGGCCCAAAGCTAAAGTAATCTTCTTGATCAAATCCCTTGTCAACATAGAAGAGACAGTACCAGAATCCCGAACTATGATTCTTGATTTCATTCTAGCAAGGTAGTACGTGGACTTCTGTTGACAATTTGGATCATCTTTGCACCACAGGCAGAGATAAAACCTGCACATCATACACATGCATCACCTTTGCATAAATATAACTAAAATGCCAATTAGAAGATCTGTCATGAGTACAAACCAGCAAATGAAAACATGCAAGTCATCAGGAGAGATGACATCTTGAAGGTAATTCAAAAGCAACTGTTGGACAATTTCATGCTTAGAAACTTCAGAATCATCTTTAGACGCATTGCGATTCTTTTTCACAACATCCTTGCACTGAGAATTGCAATATGATCGTAAAACAAGCAGTTGCTTACGACAGGTGCATATCTGACAGTACCAGTTCCGGCTGGACACTTCATGTTCTTTATTGCCCAGGCAATCGGCATGAAAAAGTCTCTGGCAACCATGACATATGAACAAACTTTCTACCCTTCCACCCAAACAGACACAACATGCATCTTTTGGATAATGCTGTGTAGCAGCATCCTGACTAAGTAAATCCTGAAGTATCCAGAACTTTTCCCGGCTACAAGTGACAGCATCACGCTTCAACCTTGCAGCAATTGTACCAAGAATATCTATTGCCAGGGCACGTGCAGAAATATCCTTAGACTTCAGCCCAGCATTCTGAAGTAGTAAGACGCATAGAACCTGAAACAACTCTCAGCAGTAAACGATTCTGATACATTTACCAAAATAATAATACATACACAAACACATATGCCTGCATTAACACACACACACATATGCTACCTCCAGAATAGGAGCTGAAGCAGGATATTCAGGTAAATTTAGAGTTGTCAGTAAATCTGTAACAAGATTCTCCATTATGGATTTCAGTTCAGAAGCATCCTGAGTCTTCACACTTGCAAACCGCTGAAGTACACGGCTCCAAAATAGACAGCTGGCTTCCGTTGCTGCCTCAAGGCCTTTAGTTGGATAACTAGGATCAACTGAGACTTCTAATACAGCATTACCACTTGATGCTTGTCTTAAAGCATCAGGAAGGTTAGCACTACAGTGAATTAACTGAATCAGCAAAGCAGTAACCATCTGGATCTGCCTTTGCTCTTCCTCACGTAGGTGATAGGCTCTTAAAGCTCGCTTTGAATTAGGTAATTTCCAAAGAAGTTGAAGTGTTTCATCTATCACATAAGTACGATGTTGTGTGTATAAATAGAATATCTGTACCACCATATTGAAAAACAATTATAAAAATTAGCTGCCTAAACAAGCATGCAAGCCAACATTCATAAAGCTTTTTAAGATAAAAGAGAAATATCAATACCGCACAGAGTAAACCAATTGCCTTCAATTGCAAAAGCTGGATATTATCAACCAAGAATGTCGTAATGCCTGTTTTAACAAGTTGTAGGATGCAACTATCTGATAACCTCTCTATTAGCAACAAATCCTTGAGCAGTCCAAGAACAGTGCACAACTTCTGCAGAATAGTATTCACAGCAGTAGAGACCCTAATAATGCAAGGACCAAAAAGAAAATAATAAGAAAAGTATAGGAACAAACCTAGCTTCAGATGCACAATAAAGTCAACAAAAGGATATTTAATGTAAAAATAATAATCAGACCTGCTAGATGCTGATTTCCTCAGCTTCGACGTCTTGCTAGTACGCCGTTTCTTGGTTGCTGAACCAAATTCAGCATCAATTTCTTCATAATCATCACCTGAAAAACATACAAAGATTGAAAGAATGAAAACACAGAAGAAATAACTTCTTTCCACACCCCCCCAACTCCAAAATGTGAAGTTATGTAAAATAAGGAAAAACTGCCTATTCTACAATCTACACAGACTAAATAGACTAACCTTCAAATGCAGTGTTTTCACTCGGTCTATGTAATGCTCGATATGATGGATCACATGCACACATCACATCCATTATTTGACGCCTTGAAAACTCCAGAATTCGCTCGATGATCTGAAATGGACAAATTACATTAAGAGTAAGACATTAAAGATTATAATTATTGCAAAAGTAACAGTCTTCGCATATCATAGCAAGGCAAAGCGCTGATTTCACATATTATTAGAATAACTGGACCTAATTCTATCCCAAAAGCTAGCTCATGGGAGGAGGGTTTCCCAAATCATTATAAATAGTACTCATATACTCAAACGATGTGGGACTTTTAGCTGTTCATTGTTTACTTGCTTTGCCCCAAGTAGGTTCTAATAAAATTATTGCCATTCATGATAATAATAATGATAATAATAAATGTTTGAAACTAGCATAAACAACAAACCTCTTCTTTATAAAGTTGTTTTGGCATCTCATTATGGGCCATCACTGCCAGCGCAGCATGAATGGACTCCAACGCAACTAAAATAGATGAAACTAGGTCTGAATCTGACTGAAACACAGAACAATAACAGTTAAAGCACCAACAATAACAAAAAATAAAATAAAATAATATGAATTCACTACATAGATTATTATGATTAAAAAACTGTGTACAACAACAGCCATGACTTAATCCCACTAGGTAGGGTCAGCCGGTCAGCTACATGAATGTGCTACCGGGCTCTATTAAAAACCAAATTTTCAATAAATCCATCTACTGCAAGGTCTTTTTAATGGTTTCTCCTCAAGTTTCATATTTTAACTGGACTGTCTTCCATTTCCTCCATGATCCTCAGATGACCAAAACATCTTGGGCAGGTCCTTTGAGTTTGGAGCTTTGATGCATTTGGTTGGAGTGAAATGGATCACAATTTCCAGGGTGCTCTGTTCTCTTATCATTGTTAATGATAAAATGGTTTCTATGACTTCTCTTTGACCGTAGCTCCTCAAGGGAAACTCCCCATCAAATATGAGGAGGGACTGAATAATTTGTTTGCACTGATGTGCTTGATATTGATGTTAATATTTCCCTTTCTACTGTCTTCACTATGGAGGATATCTTATCTTCCTACTTGTTCTTGTTCTCTCAAATTATATTTCTTTTTCGATCAAAAAATTTCAACAACCTAACATTTTTCAGTTACAGGTAATACTGTGCAGTATTTCAAATTAGTTTATAAGAGTTGACGAGAAACATGGTCTTGAAAGCAACATGATTTTGACAGGTTGTCTTATTATTGTCGATGATGTCTTTAGGAATAGGTCTAACTCCTGTACCAGCCTTTGCTTTCACATAGTTGTTATAGGTAAAGTTGCTTCTATGGTAAATTTGTGTACATAGAGACTCCACTCTTTAACTCACAACATTGCCAAACTCGACCATATGTACTTAAGCTATTTTGATAATAAATTTTTGTTTAGTTACCCAATACAAGTAAGATTTTAATACATTTTATTAGAAAAACTGAGTTCATATTCAAAGTCCACTAATTCCAAACAAGCCTAAAATTTACAGCATAGACTAATATGAAAGAATTGAAAAGTGAACTTACGTTATCACAATCCTCAATTGACAGGCCTTCTGCTCTATGTATCTGATGATCAAGAACTTTTAATAGTCTAACAAGGACTTCTACAGGAACCAAATGCAAAAGTTTTTTCTCACGTATAGACATTATTTCGTTAACTAGCAATCTAAGATCTGGAAGCGGCAATGACAACCATTCTGCTTCATCTCGATCATCACTGTTAAATTCAGCTTTGCTGCATAAGTCCTCCAAAAACTCACGAAACCTTCCAATGTTGGCATCTAAACAGATTATAAATACCAGTTGATTACACGTGAAAATGGGAATACGTGCAATGTATGCACACACACAGAGAGTGAACAAACAACAATGTTAAAAAGTAGGAACCAGCCATGCCAACCTTGAAGCTCAGCAGGATCAGGTTCTATAAATATCTCATTGCCACCTTTCTTCTTGACTTTTGATTTTTTAGAAGACAATGTAGAAATATCCTGCCAAATTATTTTTAGGATTAGCAAATCAAAATAATATATACATCAACGGCATATACCAAATGCATTCATACATTAGTATGAGAATTATCATGCTGGCGATTAGGGGTTGCAATGTGGTCATTTTGATTTTGACTTGTGACAGGAAAACTTGATTCAGAGAGCTTTTTTTCAGGTAACGCACTACCAGATACCTGCTCCTTGACAAAACCTGAGAAACTTAACAATACAACAAACAATAAGCAAAGCGCCATTGAAGTATTAAATGAAAAGCAATAAAATAAAAAACAAAGATTAGCTCTAGATGGACACACCCAAGTTCTAGTTTTCGTCAAACTAGAAAGTCACACTAAACCTCTTAAAAGTTATAACTAACAGTAATTTGTCAGCATGAATCAAACTTCATTTAAGTAGGACAGTTTCCCTTCACACAAAATCTCAGCGTGGCCATGGCCAAATTTTATACAGTGCAAAAGGTAGTATTAAGGGCCGAAATCAAGCACTCTGTTTACCTGCAGTGCTGTATTCAAATGCCTCGGGATTGCACCTGAGAACTTCATCATGGAGTTCTAGAGGCTCAACGTTGGTATACGGAGCACCCTTGGCATTATCTTTTAAATTCCTATATACGACAACATTTATAAAATTGCATTAAATTCAACAATAAAATTAACATTAACAATAGTAATAACAGAAACAACATATTGACGATAACGACAAAAATATGTATGTCATTAACCACGCGTCAAATTCAAATGAAACAAGAAGTTTTTTGGATACATGGAAGCAGTTTGGATGAATGTCATTTTGTTTATTTATAGTAAATCGACACAGGGAATAAAATTCTATGCCGGTTACTGCAAACCCTGTTCATAAAGTAGTTATCTCTTCTCAATGAAAACGTCTTTGACGAAGTTTAAAAAATAAAATATCAATTTTTTTATTTAGAAAAAGTCAACAGGTCTCACACTCTAAAGCATTTAAATTTTAAGCCCTATGCACCTATTATACTTATAGGTCCAACATTAATCTGCTCGTGACTTAGGGCACATTTGGTAAACAGCTTAATTAAGCATTTATTCAATAATATTTTTTAAAATAAGCTAAAAAGAGCTTATTTTCATAATCTTATCTGATAAGTTTATTGTAATAAACTAAAAAGAGCTTACAGGAAGATTATAAACTAGTTGTATAAAAAAAAAAAAAATCATAAGTTTTTTCACAAGGTCAAATAAGTGATCTTCCAAAACTTTCCCTTGAACCTACAAACTTAAGCATGTGCAGGCAACCTAATTTTTTTTTTTTTTTTTTTTTTTGTGAGACTGAAATTATTTAAAATTTTAAATATAAAAAAAAAAATAAACACTTTTTTTAAAAAAAAACTGAGAAATATATCTAAACTAGTAAACAGTCAACTACATAAGTTTCAAAATTCATAGTAGCACCAAAATTCACAGCCGGCTACAGTAATAAATCGCATGGGAATTCGAATGCTTCTAACTTCAGCTCACTACCACAAATTTCAATGTCACAAAAAAATCACAGCGAAATTATAACTAAATTAGCATTTCCCTACTACTTCAAACAATCAAACCCACCAAACTCAACGAGTACGTAAAATGTAGAACGAAAACCGAAGGAAATGCTTACAAATACGACACATCGGTATTCTGGAGCAGCTCGGCGATCTTGCCGGACTGCGCAATCACCTCGACGCGGTCGAGCATCATCGGTGTATCACCGAGGCGGAGGTCCTGATCGGAGGCGCCGCAGAACACCGGCAGCGACGGCAGCGGCAAGCACGATGCGACTTCGGAGTGGATGGTGTTGGAGAGGCCGATGCCGCGGTGGCCGGAGGAATCCGCCACCGCGGCGTCGGGGACGCCGGAGGTAACTGGAAAACTCATGGATTGGGGAAGCGGAAGGGCATGAAGCGTGAAAATGGGGAAATCTAAGAGGAAATTGAGGAGAATTAGGGTTTGGGAAAGAGGGGAACGAAGAGGAGTGAAGAGTACTGTGAGCCCTAGAGGGATAGATTGGTAAGAGAAATCGGAAGAGAATGGCGGGGAAAAGTGTTGGTTTGGGATTCTCGAGTCACGACCGAGAGTGGATTTTGGTTTATATATATCGATATATCGATGATAGAAATGAGTCCGAGTAGCGAAATTACTGAAATGTCCCTGTGATTTGGTGAGAATGTAAGATTGTTGTGGAAGCTAAGTTCATGGGAACGATGAGGGAACCAAGGTAATGGATACTTGGATAGTTGCATACTTGCATATTACATGCCTAAAGTTAACAATTCAGAGAAAATTTATTGTGAAATTATCATGGTTGAAATTATTTTATTTTTGCCTTATTTCTTATAATGTGTTTGGATTTTGGAAACGTGTTTTTTATACTCTAGATGTGCTTTTGTGTTACAAACGTGATTCAAACGGTTTTAGATATTATTTTAAACACACTTCAAAAATGAAATGTATAATGGCATAGACATCACGAAAAGTTAACAGCTTAGCCGACGATTATGAAATTATAATTTTTGGAATTATGCGTATAGAGAGTAGATTATCGAGTGTATTTGAAGGGATAGTCATTTTAATTAGCATGTTTGCATGTTAATCCTTTTAGTTAATATTGTTAAAAAAGATAATTTCAAATAAAAATGGTAAAGTGGTATTTTAATTTATTCCTATTTTTGCCATTATTTGATATGCTTTCATTTAAAATTATAAAAGTATTACCTTATTTATAATAACTCAATGTAAATTTGTCGCAATAGTGCAATTACCGTGGTTGAAATTGCAAGCGTGAAGAGTATATTATAAGATTTTTTTTTGGTACAATATTATAAGATGTTTTAAAAGTGTGTTAGTTGGTTTAATTTGCACGTTTACATGTTAATGTTTTTAGTTAATATAGTTGAATTGACGATTTCAAATGAGAATGCTCAAACAAGGTTTTAAATAATTTCTGTTTGTTATCATTTGATATGCTTTCATTCATAATTATTAAAAAAAAAAAACTAATTGCTTTATTTTTTACTATGTTTCCAAGGAAACCAAATGCTAGTCGCATAACATACCGGAAAGTAAACAACTTAGTGAAGATTGATAGTAATTACAAAATTATGATGGTTGAAATTGCATGTGTGAAGAGTATATTATCTAATGTTTTATAAGGGAATTGGTCATTCTAACTCTCACGTTTGCATGTTAATATTTTTAGTTAATGTCGTTTAAATATAATTTCAAATGAGAATGCTAAAGTAGTGTTTTAGTTTGTTTTTGTTTTGTTATTACCTCGCATGAGCATACGAAATATGCAGCATACACATTCAAGAAAGTTAACAACTTAGCGGCGATCATGGAATTGTAATGGTTGATATTATGCCTAAGAAGAGTAGATTATCAATTTAATATAAGGGAATTAATCGTTTTAAATCACGTGTTTACAGGTTAATGTTTAGTTAATGTTGTTGAAAAGATAACTTGGAATGAAAATGGTAAAGTGATATTTTAATTTATTTCTGTTTTTGCTATTATTTTATATGCTTCCATTTATAATCAAAATATTATCTTATTTTACTTTTCTCCTAGGAAACGATGAAGAAACCAAATTCATAGTTGCATACATATGTCAGTACGTTAACGACTCAATGGAGATTGGCGACAATTATATGGTGGGAATTGCTCGCGTGAAGAGTATATTACGACTGCTTTGTAGGAGAATTAGCAATTTTCATTTGCACATTTGCATGTTAATGTTTTGAGTTAATGTCGTTGAAAAGATAATTTCAAATGAATATTAAATTGGTGTTTTAATTGATTTCTATATGTGTTGTTATTTTTAATTTGTTTCCTTAGAAACGATGAGGAAAACAAATGCATAGTTTCATACACATGTTGGAAAGTTAACAACTCAGTAGAGATTGACATAATGGTTGGAATTACACATGTGAAGAATAGATTACCAAGTGATTTATAAGGGAACTAGTCATTTTAACTCACGTGTTTAGAAATAATATTTTTAGTTAATGCCTTTGAATAGATAATTTCAAATGAAAATGTTGAATAGGGGTTTGAAATTATTTTTGTTTTTGTTATTATTTGATATGCTTTCGTCTATAAATTTTTTTATAGGTAAATATTAGTGTTAATGTTAGTATTATATTTGTGGGTGGGGTTTGAACCCCAACCTCCTTATCACTCCACTCCTTAACCCCCTCACCCTAACCACCAAGCCAACCTTATAACCCCGCTTTTGTCTATAATAATAAAAATATTACCTTATTTTTACTGTGTTTCCAAAAAAATGAGGAAACTAATGGGTCGGTGATTGTGAAATTACAATGGTTGGAATTACGCATTGAAGAGTGTTAGTGAGCATTTTCTAAGAACGTAATTAACCATTTTAACTTTTGTGTTTGTATGTTAATGTTCTTAGTTAATGTCATTGAAAAGATTATTTCAAATAAAAATGCTAAAGTGGGGCTTTGATTCATTTTTATATTTTGTTATTATAAATATTCTTCATCTCATAATTATAAAAATATTAACTTAATTTTATTTTTTTTTCATTCCCTAAAAATTGATGAGGAACCCAAATACACAGTTGCATACACATGCAGGTAAGTTAACAACTCAATGGAGATTGGTGGCAATTGTCAAATTATCAATGTTGGAATTGTAACACCATAAACTTCATACAGTTGATAAAATTCAAAATTCAAAATATAACTTGATATGTTAGACAAAATTAAAGAAAAAATTTAATGTCAAAAAGTTCGATTTTTGACTCAGTTTGGGTCTCGCTAACAATATAAACTGGTATTGCCACAGAAAATACCAAAGAATAAAAATTTTGAACATGATCGGAGGTAATGTGTTCGGACCCCAAAAAATGACCAACACTGGTAAAACATTGATATTTAATCAAAATATCAATTCAATCTGTCCAAACCGACATCGATTCCGAATTAAGTGCTAGACTCGAAGCCAGGAACCCAATTCCACTTCCTTACTATCATTCCTATTTCAAATTCTAAATATAAATATAAATTTTAATTTTAATTTAAAAGTTTTCACACACTTTGAAAAGTCAAAACGCTACCTTTTTGTTCAAATTTTGAAAATCAAAACTAATTTGCCTCCTCCTCTCCAATAAACACATGGCTGCACTCCCTCTATCCCTTATGGAAAATTATGTTGATTTATTTTACATCATATCATTTTTTCCTTCACCATTAGACCCATGCCACACCAAACACTCTCCACTGATCCTGGGTAGTTTAGTGACTCGTTGGATCGTCAGGTGTGGATACCGACTTACTACAGTCTAGGGAAGATACCACTTGGCCTCCTTTGAGATTTTGCGCAATATTTTTCACCAAGTTCTACTGCAACCTCCACTATTGTACTCACACCGGAACTTAAAGTGTAGCTCTCTCTCGCTTTACAACCATCATCACAACTCAATGAATGATCCACTGTGCGCATTGCTTTGCTATTTATGAAGCATCAATCATTTATAATCAAGTGGTTTCATATATTTCGTTCACACTTTGACATCCATTATTCGATTTCTTTCCGTCACAACATAATAGACCAAGCCATGTTGCGAGGCCCAATGTCACAATTGGACCATTGTTCATCCATAACTCCATTTAGAGATACTTGTAAGCAATCTAAGTCTTGTGCATCATTTGGTTGAGGATATTATCAATTAATTTTAATCTAGTTAGGTCTGCTAGTTTTAAAATCTTAAATGGATACTTATGTTGACCTATTTAATCAAGTACTAAATGATTATTATTATTATGTTCTAATTTAATCCTATCATAGTCTTTCATTGCTGTTAACTTGATTTATATTGGTATGTTGATCTTATTTACTTACCTAACCTTTTAGTTTCTAACTTAATTATTATCTTGTACACTTTTCTATTCATCAAAAAAAAAAACTCGTACACTTTTCTAAGTGTCATTTTCCTAAGTGCTTATTAATTAGTGTCTAGTGGGTCTGATTATCAAGTGTTTAATAAGAGAATTAGTAATTTTAACTCCTGCATTTGCAAGTTAATGTTGTTAAAAAGATAATTTCTAATGAAAATGCTAAATGGTGTTTTTATTGGTTTTTTATTTTGTTATTAATTTATATGCATTCATTTTTAATTGTATTAATACTACCTTATTTTTACTTTGTTCCCTAAGAAATAATGAGGAAACCAAATGCATAGTTGTATACACATGCTAGAAAGTGAACAACTCAATGGAAATTGATGTCAATTGTTGAATGGTAGGAATTACCCGTGCAAAGAGTAGATTATCTAGTGTTTTCCAGTAGAATTAGTCATTTTAATTCACGTGTTTGTAAGTTAATGTTGTTGAAAATATAATTTCAAATGAAAAATGCTAAAGTGGGGTTTTGATTGATTTTTGTTCTGCTTTTAATTTGATATATGCTTTCTCATATGATTACTTTGTTTCTTTAGAAACGATAAGAAAACCAAATGCTTGTGGCATACACATGCCAAAATGTTAACAACTTAGTGGAGATTTTGCAAAGATTGTGCAATTATAATGGTTGGAATTACGCATGTGATCTCTAAGGCTATGTTTGAGAATTTTGAAGGAGATAGAGTGGAGTAGTCAATAATGGAGTAAAAGTATAAAAGTGTATCACTCCATTGTTTGGAAATTTTAATGATGGGATGAAGAGAGATTACACTCCATTGTTTGTAAGTCACAAATAGTAATTGATGGAGTTGAGTGAATTGCAAATTTTGCCTTCAATACTACCCTTGTAGAAGAGGAAATAATATGGAAAATGGGTTTTAAGTGATAAAGGTTAACATTATTGATGATTATCTAAAAATAAAAAGAGAGAAATGTTCCTTCCCAAACTCCCAAATTGTAGGATATGAAAATTTGAGGGTTTGAGTGATATGGAGTTGTCTGGATTCTCATTGTTAATCGTTTCACTCCATTACTTAAAAAACTTCCAAATAATGGGTCAAAGTCTTTATACCACTACACTCCATTACAAACCACTCCACTCGATCCATTTAAGCATACATTAAGGGAATTTTTTTTTTAACAAAGATGGAGTGCAAAAGCATCACTGTAAGAAACAAGAAATCTCAACTAGGTTGGCACTCAAGCCTTACCAATCATTTGCAGCACATCTATAAAATTTATTAACAAAAAGAAAAATAATGAAAGAATACAATCCATATTGGGGGGGGGGGGGGGGGGGGGGGGGGGGGGGGGGGGGGGGGGGGGGGGGGGGGGGGGGGGGGGGGGACCAAACCAAAACCCATGGATAAGAGCAAGAATTATTTAAATCTATAGAAAGGAATGCTAACCCTATTACAAAATCATTGTGAATAAACTTAGGTGGCAAGCATGGCATGCCAACTTATCCGCACAATAATTTCCTTATCTGAAAATATGGGAGACATGGAAATGCATTCCTTTTGCTAGCCATTTGAAATTAGACCATCTATTCCTTAACTTCCAAGGTACTATGTCAGAACACTTGAAAGCATTAACAACCAAGATCGAGTCACACTCCAACCATAACTTTGACCAACCTTTTTGAGAAGCTATTTCAATAGCTTTCATAACTGTTAATAATTCAACACGAAGAGAGGTTGATACACCAATAAGATCATAGAAACAATCCATTATAGGCCAATTTGAATCTCTAAAAATGCCTCCACAAGTTGAGAGACCAGGATTTCCTCTAGAGGCACCATCTGTGTTGCATTTAATCGAACCACAAGGGGGCTTTAACCAATTGACTTGGATAATAGCTGGAGCTTTAGGGGAATGAGCATGGACAGAAAAAGACTTGAGGATTTCCAACTCATAATCTGCATTGAAAGCCCTATTTGAGGAAAGGTTACCCTAAAAGGATGCATTTGCTATCACAAGCTAAAGTGCTCTAAGTGCAGGAGTGTTTTTGTTTTCAAACTTGATGTGGTTTCTAGAGAACCAGATCACCCAGAATATGTGAATTATGGCAGAAAGCACCATATCCTTAACCTGGCCACTCCAATTTCGATCCAAGATAGAGATGATAGAATGAACATTTGAGTGATCAATAGGAACATGAATCAATTTACCTAACCAATTCCAAAGTGAGACAACAAACTCACAACCAAAGAACAGGTGCTCAGTTGATTCCATTGATTTACTGCAATAACAGCAAACTGACACTACAACACAGTCTCTTAGCCTTAAATTATCATCAGTAGGCTATCTATTCAGGATTAATCTCCAAAGTAAAAAGGATCTTGAAGGAGGAATGGAGTTGTTCCAAATAATCTTACCCCATCTAACATGATTAAGGCAAGGATGGAGAAAGGAGTATGCTTCCTTGAGAGATAGGTTACCATCTGTAGAATGCCTCCAAACCATACTATCTGGACCTGGAACAAAAGGAATAACAACATCATGGATCTTAGAAATTAAACTCGAGAAGGCTTGCATCATAGTAGTAGGAATCTGCCATGTCCTGTTATTGATAAAATCATTGACAGTAGCATCATGCATGTGCAACATATTAGATATCAGTTCTTCCAACCAGCAATCTCTCCAAAAATTGAAGTGCTTTCCATCACCAATTTGCCAACCAATTCCCTCAATTACAGTGTTTATAAACTGTCTTGCACCAGGCCAAATGTAAGACTTAGCATAGTGACCAAGAGGTTTATTCAATTGAATGAATCTAGATTCCAATAACATAGACTAATGAGAGTTAGAAGAGATTATATTACAACTTAATTTCAGAAGAGCAGCTTCATTAATTGATCTCAAAGATCTCAAACCAAGACCACCAGAAGTGACAGGTTGACACAGTTTATGCCAAGCAACTGAAACCAATTTCCTTTTACTAATACTACCAGTCCAAATGAAGTTTCTGATACTTCTGTCCAGATCTTTCAGTAGGGAAACATGCCACATATATACATGGAAGTTGTAAACCACCATACCTTGAATGATGGACTTGACTAACTGTATTCTTCCCATGAAAGACAAAGTTGAGCCCTTCCAAGAAGACAATTTGGACTTAATTCTATCAGCTAAAGGCTGAAGATAAGCTTTCCTTGGCTTACCTAGGAAGATTAGAACTCCAAGATAGGTAAAAGGAAGGCTGCCACATCTAAAGCCAAGAAGATTCTTCAAAGCTGAGATTCTAGCAGCACTCATTGAACCAGCATAAAGCCTGTATTTCTCCAAACTTAGTTGTTGCCCTGATTCAGCACCATATGATTTGAATAGATCCATCAAAATGCTGAGATTTTTCCTGGTTCCTTTACAAAAAACCATTATGTCATCAACATAGAAAACATGTGTAGGAGGAGGACACTTGCTAGGACTAGACATAGTCTTTAACTTGCATGAAGAGACTAAGTCTGAAATGGCCCTGCTCAAAGCATCTTCAGCAAGGCAAAATAATAATGGAGATATAGGATCTCTTTGCCTAACACCTCTCTTGCAAAAGAAAAAGCCAGCTGGATGACCATTAACCACAATTGAGAGCTTAGTTGAGCCTAAAATGGACTTGATCCAAGGACAAAAGGTGTGGTTGAAACCAAAAGCATCCAAAACCTTTAACAAGAAGGACCAATCTATTGTGTCAAAGGCCTTTTTGATATCAAGTTTGAGAGCCACATTTCCACCAAAAACCTTGTAATCTAACATGTTTATTGCTTCTGAAGTAACACATATACATTCTGAAATATTTCTGCCTCTTATGAAACCTTTTTGTTGAACAGAAACAATATAAGGAGCTATGGTTTCCAATCTTTTAGCAATTACCTTTGTTATTATCTTAAACTGAAAGTTTGCAAGAGCAATATGCCTGAAATCCTTAATTTTCTCAACACCAACAAATTTAGGCATAAGAGTAACAATGTTTGAATTCAAGTTGGGAAGAATCCAGCCAGATGTGAAGAATTGTAAAACTGAATTAAACACATCCTTACCAATAACATCCCAAAATGTTTGAAAGAAGACTCCTCCAAAGCCATCAGGTCCTGGTGCTCCTGATCCATTCATATCAAAGACAGCTGCTTTAACTTCATCAAAAGATGGTGGACTAGTAAGCTTAGCATTATCCTCCAGCATATGACTCTCTATATCCTGCTAATTATCCAGAATTAGATCACCATTCTTTAACAAATCCATCCTTTTTGTGGCCTGTCTTAGTTTGGTAACTATATGAAGAAAAAAAAAGCTGTATTTCTATCACCTTGAGAAAACCATTTAATCCTGGCCTTATCCCTTCAGAATTCTTCTTCAAAAGCTAAAGCTTTCTGAAAAAGACATTGTGCCTCTTTTTCTTTGCCAACCAATTCATCAGAATAGCAATATTTTCCTGAATAGCATCCAGATCAGCTTGAGCAGCTCTAACCAAATTATGCACATCACCAAAAACCTCTCCATTCTATGTTTTGAGAGCTGTTTTAACAACTTTCAATTTTTGGGAGAGGATGAACATTGGACAGCCAACAAATTATGTCTTCCAAATTTCAGAAACAAGTCTTTTGCAATCATCATGCTGCAGCCACATGGATTGAAATTTAAAAGGCTTAGGGAAGGTTGGAATATCAGACTTCATCTTGAGAAGCAAGGGATGATGATCAGACTTAGGGGTGTAACGGATCGGTTTGGTTCGGTTTTAGATGAGGAAAAAATCTGAACCAATAAAAAATTGTTTGGTTCGGTTTGGTTCGGTTTTGACATTTTTTCCTATAAAACCCGAACCAATCAAGAACGGGTTGGTTCCGTTTGGTTCGGTTCGAACCCAAAAATTATTTATTTTCAATTTATTTATAAATATATAAATATTAAAATATATATAAAAAATACATATAATAAATATTAAACTATTAAAATATATATAAATATTAATACATAATAAATATTAAATATTAAAATATATATGTAAATATTAAAATATAGTAATTGGTTCTGTTCGGTTTGGTTCGATTCCAAAATCCTTGAACCCGGGAACCGAACCAATCACCATCGGGTTTGGTTTGGTTCGGACCAGAACATAAAAAAAATCCGAACTAATTTAATTGGTTTGGTTTGGATTGTCGGGTTCATTGGGTCATTGGTTCGGGTCTTACACAGACTTGATCTTGGTAAGAGTAGTATTTGTTGTTGAACACCAAAAATCAAGCCAAGCCTCATATCTAGTTTTCTTTCTGTCAAAGCATGGCCACTTCTGTTATTAGTCCAAGTGAATTCTGAGCCAAGAGTAGGCAAGTGAGTTAGAGCACAGCAGTCAGACCAGTCCCTAAACTCATTACAAGACGGTGTGGAAATTGATCCCCCACCTCTTTGTTCATGAGCACCTAAAATGGAATTAAAATCACCAATGTGCAGCCAAGGGCCTCGATTACTCTGGATTAAATCTTTCAACTCCATCCATAAATCCCTTCTAGTGATATAACTTGTGGCAGCATAAACAGTAGCAACAAAAATCTTCTTTTGATTAACAACCAATGAAAAGGAGAATTGTTGTTTAGATTAAGAGATGACATCAATAGATAAGTGGTCTGCACAGAGACCCCAAAGATTGGGAATTTGAGACCCTCCATCATTCAAAATAAAAGGATTTAACCTTAAACTCTTAAAGAAGGAGACACCTCATCAATAGTAATCCAAGGTTCTAAGATAAATAGGAAGTCAGGTTTGTAAACATTGCAGAAGTTTCTGAGAGCTTGTCTAGATGCTGGATTGGCAAGCCCTTTAATGTTCCAATAAATGAAATTCATGTCAAAAAGAGATTGATTGAGACCCTGCCCTGGAACGGGCATTATATTGATCAGCTTTAAGTTCAAATTTCTTTTTCTGTTTCATCTTCTTTTTTTGAGACTTTGAGAGAACCTTCTTGAAACTATCATCCACAGTTGCTGAATTGTCTGCTTTTTCAGTGGAAGCATCATCTTCTGGCACATCATCACTCCAAAACCTTCCTATGACCCTCATATCATTGGCAACATTCGTAGGGATTGCTGCTTCACTAACCAAAGGGGGAGGAGTTGCTGGATCACCAAAGGAATCCGAGACCACAATATCATCCCGAGAATCCCTTACTGTTAAAGAATTGGAGGCTTGCAAAGAACTTCCATGCTAAGATGCATCATTAAAAGATCCTTTATTTGATGAGATATCATCATATGAGGAATGACATTCCCTCTCATTAATCAACAAATATTTACCAGATTGCCTATCCTCATCATCCATAGCTCCCAAAATAGGATTTATAACATTAGCACAATCTTGAAAAGGCACATTATTTATACCTATAAAAACAGATCTATTAAGAATTTCCTCCTCCACTAAGACAATACCAGTGGTTTCAGGCAAAGATTCCTTACCTTTATTGGTATCAACATTATTTCTTGTGGAACAAGAAACAGATTTAAGTTTCTCCTGAGAATTATGCAATAAGCCTGAGGTATTAACAAGACCAGGGGTCTCAATTATAACTTCCTTACCTTTATTGATAGCATTAGCCTTTCCTGCAACACCAGGATCGGGTACTGAATCATCTTTGGCATGATTTGAGCCTGAAGCAGGAAATTGGAGGGCATCAGCATTACCCTTAACCTGTTGGAGAGCATCATCACACCCTGCACTAGTCTCATTGATTCTACTGACTGGAATATACTTGGCCACAACAGGTTTTCTTATTGCTTTGAAAGGCTGAGCATGATTAACAACATCATCCTCTTGAAAGATTTGACCTTTCCTTCGACAATTTGCAATGGAATGACCAATAGCCTTACAAACTGAATAGAAATTAGGCAATCTTTCATATACAATCCTAACAAAGAATGAAAAATCTTTTCTCTCAACAAGGATCTTTTCTCTTATCTGACCAGCAAGATCCAATTCGACTAGGACCCTAGCATAATGCCCCAAGGACTTATTAGTTGTTACATCATCAAGTGAAAGAGGAATACCAATACCTCTTGCTATTCAAAACAAGATTTTTGGTCTCCAATATTCCTGAGGCAAACCAAAGATCTAATCAGCATTAAGCACTTGATTGTTTAACAAGATCCGGATTAAAATCAGGGGTCCAGAAGAATAATCTTAACGATCCAGGATCAAGACTCCAAGCACCAACAGATAAGACCCTTCTCATGTCTTCAACAGAAGAGAAAGAGAATTCAAAAAAGCCCTTCCCAAGTGGAATAACTTTACATTGTGCAATAGGGTTTCCACAGTTTCGATAGCTTGACCCTTAAGTCATTGATGCGGATAGGAGAATCACCCTTCTGAAGCAAGAGTCGACCATCGAGGTTATTCTTGGAAGCCTATACCTTCCAAGTATTCCTCTTTTGGTATTACCACAAATAGTTGATCACCTTTAAAGCAGGGAATCAGAAGTTGGCTTAGAGGTAAATCACAAGCATTATTCAATGCTTGTGCAAAAGTTTTCTTTTGCGGCTGAGGTTGAGAAGGGGAGGGAGAAAGCGCATCCAAGTCAATGCAAGGAGAGGAAGAAGGATCTTGAGATGGAGAGGGGATCGATGAAGGAACAAGGGGAGCAAAGGACTCCGGGAGCAAGCATTGTCATGGTGCAATGTCCATGGTGCAACTACATGCAGAACCCTAGTCCCACATGCAAGCCAAAACCCTAGCAAAGGTTTCAAACAGGCTATCAAATCACATTAAGGGAATTAGTTATATTAACTTGCATATTTTCATGTTAATGTTTTTAGTTAATATCATTGAAAAGGTGATGTTTCATTTTTTTTTTATTTGATATGCTTTCATTCATAATTATAAAAATATTACCTTATGTCCCTCTTAAAAATGATGAGGAAACCAAATGCATTGTTGCACGTACATGCAGGTAAGTTAACAACTCTATGGAGATTGATGGCGATTATCTAGTTATATCATGATTGGAATTGTCCGTGTAAAGGATATATGATCAAGTATTTTACAAGAGAATCAACCATTTTAACTCACATGTTTACAAGTTACTCTATTAGTTAATGTCTTAAAAAGATAAATTCAAATGAGAATGCTAAAGTGATGTTTTAATTTATTTTTGTCTTTTATTTGGTTTGCTTTCATTCCTAGTTATTAAAATATTGATTACCTTGTTTTTAATTTGTTTCCTGAGAAACAATGAGGAAACCAATTGCATAATTTTATACACATGCTGAAAAGTTAACTTTGTGGAGATTGATGTGATTGTGAAATTATAGTTATTGGAATTGTGCGTGTGAAAAGTAGATTATCAAAGTGTTTTACAAGGAAATTAGTCATTTTTAACTTATGCTTTTAAGAACTAATGTATTTAGTTAATGTCTTTGAAAAGATAAATTCAAATGAAAATGATAAAGTGGTGTGGAGATTGCTTCATTCATGCATTTCCATCTAGATCAGAAAGATGCAACGGACACCAGAGAAGTTTGGTGGGAATCTTTACCTGGTTTTGACTACATTGTCAACATAGATGGTTGTTTACATGGAAATCCTATGAGAGCTGGCTTTGGGGCTCTTCTTTGCAGAAGTTCTGGAACCTGGGAGGCAAGGGTCTCCGGCTTCATAGGTTGGTTCGATAATCTTCAAGCTGAGTTGTTAGGGATCCTTTATGATCTTCAACTGGCTCGAAATAAGGTAATCAAAAAATGCATTTGCTTTTCAGGGATATCATTGACCTCTTGAATCAAGATTGGGAAGTTTCTCTGCATTATAGATCGCGTGATGGAAATCACTGTGCAGACTTTTTAGCAAATAGGGGAGCGACGAAGGAATTAATAGAGGAGCTGTTGCTGCCTGCTGGAACCACCACCAGATTTGGCCCTCCTTCTTTGTGCGGATGAGACGATATGCGGTACTTTAGGGCTTAGTTGCTTTTATTTATTTGTACTTTGCTTTCATTTTTTGTCTTTTTTTTTTTCTCTTGCCTAATTTCGTTCCTTTTTCTGATGTATCCAAAAATACATAATTATTAAAAATATTATCTTGATTAATTTTTACTGTTATTGATGAAATAACGAGGAAGCCAAATGCATATAGTTGTATACACATGCCATAAAGTTAACAACGCATCAAAGCTTCAAGACGATTATGCAATTATGATGGCTGAAATCTCACGCGTGAAGAACATATTATTGAGTGTTTTATGAGGGAATTAATTATTTTTAACCTAATTGCACATTTGCGGTTTAAAGTTTTGTGTGGAAATATGGTTGTTCCTTTTTTTTAATAGGCAAAAGAAATATTAATTGGATACATGTTCGTTTATTTATTTTGTTTAATCTGTTATATTTTCCATATTGCTCAACTTCATTGGCAGAAACGAGGGAAAAAGTTTTACAAGCTTTCCCAACATTCCCTCCTCTTAAATTTGAAGCTACTTGGTAACAATGTTTACTTTATTTCCTATCTTTCAATTTTGTGATGTTTTCTTTATTTCCTTTATAAAAATTTAAAACCAAAAAATAAATTAAATATTATGTAACATTTTTATAATTGTTACTAATACATATCAAGATAAAAATAAAAAAAACAAACAAAAAAAATTTGTTATGCTACTCATGTTTGTGTCTAGCCAAATTTGCAGGACTAGCAAGAAAACAAGTTAACAACTTAAGAAGCGTAGTTATGGATTGTCACGGTTGCCATTGCACGTCTGTAGAGCAGAAATGTTTTAAAAAGAAATTAGTCAAATTTTTTTTTAAAGCAAGGTACAAGTCATCATAAATTTATTAATAAAATAAAAAAGAAAATAAGAACATGGGGGGACCAAAACCAAAACCCATGCAAAATAAATGAGAATCAAGCATACTTAGAATTAGGTTTTTTATTCAGTCTCAGGTTATACTTCTTCTGAGATTAGGACGTAACCACCGTGAAATAATCTTCAGCAACATTATCATTGTTCTGCTCTCCTTCCTTGGAAGTACTTGCATTTTTTTGCTTTTCCAACCAAGCAGATAAAACATTAGAATCATTCTAAACAACAGTTGGAAAAGCGCTAAGATCTTGAACATAAACCGGACTTGAATTAATCTTAGGAGTCTCAAGATTCTTAACACTAACTGTTAAATCACAGGTAGCCTTGGAATGTACGGACACTGGAGTCGGAGTACCCTTCGAACTAATTATTAAATCACCGGTAGCTATGGAATGCTCGGGCACCGAAGTATCCTTGACTGTAGAGTCAACATTAGTTGCAGCAAAAGTTGAGATCTTCTTTGTAGAGCCATTGACAACATTTGTTGCAACCGAAGAAGAGTTCTGTGGAATGGAATCTGAGACATGATCAGGGGTAAAGGTTCCTCATAGACTGTCTCAACCGATTCATTATCACTCTGATTTTTGCCCGATGATGTATCAGTCTACCCATTGTCTTCATCTGGGTTTTGCTCTGGAACCTTAGGGACATAAGCTAGCTTAGTCTTCTGCACCAAAGGCGGATCATTTTGCACCACATTCTCCTTGGCAATTTGTTTATAAGTCGTAACCAAATGCCCAATTGAATTACAGTGAGAACAGAAAGGAGGAAGCTTCTCATATTCGACACCAACAGAAAATGCAAAACCTTCATGTTCAACCATAATCTCTTTAAGCAATTTCCCCGCTAGTTCATCATCCACTAAGACTCAAGCATAGTGACCATATGCCCTAGTACGGGTAGCTTCATCCAAACTTATTGGAGTACCAAAACCTCTTGCAATTTCAAATAATAATTTCGAGCGCCAATATTCCTGTGGCAGGTCATAAATTCTAATCCAACATTGAGCATGAGATTGTTTCTGCTTATTAGGAATAAAATCCGGAGACCACTGAAAAAGACGTAGTAGCCCTGGTTGAAGGTTCCAGCCCCAATAGCCAAGACACTACGCAAATCCTTTTGAGAAGCAAAACTGAATTCATAGAATCCCTTTCCTAACGGAATCAGGTCGCGTTTGGGAAAACAGCTTAATTAAGCACTTATCGCATAAGGTCTTATTGCATGAGAGCTTATGTCATAAGCGCTTAAGTTCAATAAGTTATGTGTGTTTGGATGTACACTTCGAAAAGCACTTATACAAAATTAAGACGTTTGGATACATTAATATATAAGTACTTATCAACAATTTTTTTTTTATAAAATTACAACATCTAACAAACAGATTAAACACCAACAAATTAAGATTACCAACAGCAAAACATCGAAATCAACTCAGGCAAGTTTTTTTGACAGATCATCTAACAACATAAATCAATTTTGTTAACCCTAAGAACAAAATCATTAAGACAGCAAATACAAAGGGGGGAAAGGAGATGGGGGAAGGCAGAGGGTAAATGGAGAAGGGGAAAGGGAGATACAGGGAAGGGAAAAGGGAAAGGGAGAGAAGGCGGAGGCGGCGCTAGGCTGAAGGCGGAGCTCGCAGCGGAAAGCGAAGGGCGGAAGGCGGAGCTCGCAGGGGAAGCGGAGCTCGGAGGGCGGAAGGCGAAGCTCGCAGGGGAAAGCGGAGCTCGCAGGGGAAGCGGAGCTCGGAGGGCGGAAGCCGGAGCTCGCAGGGGAAGCGGAGCTCGGAGGGCGGAAGGCGAAGCTCGGAGGCGGCGCTACGGCTCGGAGGTCGCACTGGTTAACAAAGAAGAAGGAGGGTCTCTGATCGAAGGAGCAGAAGAAATAACAAGGAAAAAAGAAAGAAAAAACAAGAAAGGGAGGAGCCAGGGAATCGAGGAGTGAAAAGTTCGCGGAAGTGGCATAAGAACTTTTGAAAATTTTCATAAGCTAGTATCAGCAACTTATCAAAATAAGCTAAAATCTCCTTTTGAGATGATATAAGTTCTTTTCAGAAGTGTTGCCAAACACACTGTAAAAGAACTTATATCATCAGATAAGTCAAAAGTAACTTATTTAAGCCCTCCCAAACGCCCCCTCATTCTCCATTGACCCAAAGGCTTCCATAGCTTTGAGAGTTTGTCGCGTAAGTCGGAGATCTTTACAGGGATATCACCCTTCAATAGCAACAAGCCATGAAGGTTATTTCTACAACATTCCAACCCTTTTTGATATTCATCCTCAGAAATTTTGATAGAGACAGAATCTCCATTCACGTACGGCTGATGAAGTTGACTAACCGGGATGTCAAACGAACCATTCAAAGCTTGAGCAAAAGATTTTCGCCGAGGATTCAATGGAGAAGACGACTCCATATTAAGAAACGTCCAAGGACAAGCCATCAATGACTCACAAAACAGAAAAAATAAAATCAAAAACCAAAACACACCAAGAATCGAAGGCGACCATAGAACCAAGTAAGATGATGATGGCAAGAATGGCGGAAAGAAGATGGAAGGAGGGAAATCAGAGGATGGCAGAGAGAAGACGATGCCTGTCGTGCAGATCAGGTGTGGTTCTGTTGATCGATGAGGAAAGGATTGGTGTGCAGGCTTGCACAGATCCACGGATCTGAGAACGGCCGCAGACCAGAAGAGGCAGATGGCGGAGACGATGCGGTGGGGCCGCGTTCTGAGGTCGGCGTCCACGGGTCGAAAGGGAATCACGCGAGAACAAGAGCGACGAAAACACCAGCCAGGATTGGGCAGCGCCGCTCCAGAGAGTGGAGGCTGTGACACCCGGGGCTAACGAGGGCGGGGAGTGGTCGCCGGTGCAAGATGGCACGGACTAGGAGCGGCTCCTAGCAGACTTCTAGGCAGAGGGACACATGAATGAACTGATTACACACCAGAATGAGAGGGATCCTCTTGAGACTATGTAGATATGGGACTATACAGTTGAGGATGGTTTATATAAATTGATTGGTATTACCTATACTAACAAGATACATATTCTTTTCGGGAGCCCATCACTTAAGAACTCCACAGTTAAGCATGCTTGACTTGGAGCAATTCTGGGATGGGTGACCTCCTGGGAAGTTTTCCCAGGAAGCGTGTGAGTGAGGAGACAAAGCATGCTGGAAAGACCCTTGTTGGTCTGTGGGGTCAGTCGTTAATCCATAGAGCAGGATTCCCTCACTGAACGCATGAGAGGTCACAAGTCAGAGATCTTAAAAGAGGTGCAACACAAGAAATATTTTGTCTAGAATATATGTAAGCAGAAGAGAGGTATTATAGAATACCTCATTTTGGTTGTGCTTGCTGCTTGCTAGTGGCATTCGAACTTGAACCATCTGAAAGTTGTTTCATCACAAATATCAATGGTTTTAGTTGGTGATGTTGAAATTATAGTTTGAATGAGATATCTATTATTATATTGTGTATAGATATCAATTAATCAATGATAAGATCCATCTTTTAAATCCTTTTCAACTTTTCATTGCACATAATTTTCATCATCTGGCACCTCTGCAATGAGTTTTTCAATAATGATTCAAGAATTCATTGCAAGTTAATGAGAGATATCATTGTGGTCGTAATTAATAATTATAGTTTTTTTTTTTACAACTTAAAAATCCTAGTTTTTTACCCAAAAAAAGGGAAATTCATTGTATGCTAATAATAGCTGTTGAAGATACCTGTTAAGACAAATTTAATCTTTCTTTCAAAATCACGAACTTCACGTACATGGTCCTCTTATTTTAGAATTAGCACTTATACCCGTGTAATGCACAGGATATTTCGAGGTATGAATAATATTTTTTACGTTTTATATATGTGTTATATTTGAAATGAGAAATATGTTCATAATAAAAGAAAATAAATGAGAACTATAGTTAAAAAATTGAATTACATATATTAAATAATTGGATAGATTTTGAACGTAATCGTACGGAGACTTCCTGTTCGTTTTGGTGGATGAATGATAATTTAAAATAATTTCGGAATGAAACATTTATTTATTTTGTCACTTATCTCTACTTTTTTTTTTCATTTTATAAATAATTTTTGTAAAAATTAGTCTCTAATTGCAATTTATTCCAACTTTAGAGCTTACATTTACAAATAGAAAATAAAATTGCAATTTTTTTTTAATTCTCAGAATTTTAAAGATTTAGCTTGTTACTAAAAAGTATCATAACATCAAAGCACAATTATATGATGATTTATTTGTAAATAATCAAATTATAAATGGTATGTAAATTTGTATAAACTGCCAACATGAAAGGTATTACATCTAAGATCACATTTATAAAAAGGTAAAAATCATATAAATCTGAAAGGTATAAACGACTCTTAAAATAGGAAAATGGAAAAATTGGTTTAATCCTTATCACGTTATTCTTTGCTTTTTGTTAAACTTTGTTATGCTGCGTTAAAACTCTTGAGGGAGAGCTTTGCCGCCCTTGTGGTCCTACCCGGCTCGAGGGATTAGTCTCCACAGTTGCGCGTGGAGGATACCCTGAGAAACTAAATTTTTTTTTTAATGGATGTATAATGACAGTATAAAAAAGTTTTACACAATAATGTAGTCACCAAATTTTTTTTTTGACACAACACCAAAAAAAAATTAAATCCTTACTTATATATATCCATAAAAAAAAAGTGATGAACAAATGTACATACAACATAAATCTATTAAATCCTTACTTATAGTTACCCCAACACGACCTCATGCTACAACTTTGTAAAATAAAAAAGAAAATGTCCAAATTGCAGAGTTCAAATTGTCAAGAAGCCATTGTTCCAAGTGACGTAACCAATTAGTGAACAATAAATTGAATTATCAGATCCAAAAATATTGAGTAGGAAAAAAAGGAGGAAATAAAATTATAAACTTTGGATAATTTCTGCCCAAAAAAATAAAATGAAAAAGATATAATTAACATCTGATGAAGTAAATTCAATTTATGATCAAATTTAAAAAAATTATTAAATTATTTAATTGTAATAACTTAATAATTTAAATAGTCAATTGTAATTTAGTGGCGCTGACACGTGATGAAGAAAATTCAAGTTAAAAACAAATCTTAATAATTTACTAAATCATTTAGTTTTTTTTACACAACTAAATCATTTAGTTGGAAATTTAATATTTTTTAAAAGTTGACATAAAAATATATTTTAGAAAGTTTACTTGAAATTTAACATGAATTTAACATTTAAAAATAAAATATTTAAAAAAAGTTATATAATAAATCCATTCAAAATTTATATGATTGTAATGTTCCCTCGCTCGATGCTGAATATTTAACACAAAATCCATTCTACATAATTGTTTGAATAATGTAATTAAAATAGTTTACTAACTCAAATAGGTAGAGGTAATTTAGAAAGGTTTATGAAATCCAAGAAAAGTGTCTTACTCTATAGTATTTAATTTTTTAAAATTTGTATAATTTTTTTTTCTACATTGTAATTTTTTTTTGAGACATACATTATAATTTTATTAATATATATATTTTAAAAGACACGAAATTGAAGATTTGAAAAAATATACCTGTTGAGATTGAGAAATTTGAAGTTGGAAAGGAAAGAAAAAGAGCTATAACTCTTGTGTTGTTAATAATCACAATCCTCATAATGTGATTGAGCGGATGCAAGTTTTTTTTTTTTTAGGCAAAGTGGATAGAAGTTATAGAGTTAGGTTTTACATTTTTTATCAGAATCGAAAACTATTTATTATTTTATCAATTAAGGTTGTGTTAATTTGTAATTAATTGGCAATTAAAAGAATCAAAAGGGTAATTCAAAATGTAACATATAATAATTCCGTAGCAGATGCTATTACGGAAAAAAAAATGCCAACGAAGGTTGGTCCAGTTGGTAAGAATACGACTCATAACCCACAAGGTCATGAGTTCGAATCCCATTGCCGATGTGAGGACCACGTTGGTGGGTAATCTGTAAATATGTCTGTAAGTGCTCTTTGAGCCTTGAGGCCTACCCTTGCCCTGGTGAGCCACAGGGACCCAACTCACATAAACTTTTCCCAACCACCTTACGGATAAAATAACCCGTACCTTTGAAATAAAGACTGATTAAGGCTGCAATTTTAAATCTAAATACCAATTTAACTTTTAATCAATTAAGGTTGTGTTAATTTTTAAATAAATGTCAATTAAGAAAATTAAAAAGTCAATGGAAGTTAGAGCTAGTTTATAAATTTTTAATGACGATATTTCTTTTTTAATTTTTATCAACTAAGGTTGTGTTTATTTGTAAGTAAATATCAATTAAGAGAATGAAAGAGCGTCATTCAAAATGTAACCTCTAAAAATTCCTTAATATATGTTATAACGGGGGAAATCAGTCATATCATTGAAATAAAGATCAATGAAGGCTGCAAGTTAAAATCTAAATGTCAATTAAGCAATAAAAAAACAAATCAAAATCAAAATGGAATCTCTTCTAAATTATTGACAGCAACTGTATTGAAAGAACATCATTAATCCATCCCAAGTCTAACTTGTAGTTGCAGCAAAAGAAGGCTCCATCGATGGAGGCCATAATCCAATCATGGGAAGATTCAAGATATAATATGATATAGTGTATTATCTTTCTATGACTATGACATTCCTAACATTTTGCCCTCAATGCTTTACTAATTATAGTCAAGTCCCACCTCCAGCAAAAGAACACTCTATGACCGCAACAAAATAACGTGGCAATGGTGTTTTCCCAAACTAATTGTAATAATTCAATTAACAAAATAATCTCAATGAGAGCTAATATCAAACACCAAGCAGGCATTCATGTGGGCTCATTTTACATTGCCATAACCAAGCAGGAATCTCGATAAGCTAGACGTGCCTTGCAATAAATTGGGTTAAATATGTTTTATTACTACAGCTGGCAGTTTTTAACCTTTTATCTATATTATATTATACTAATAAATGAGAAATTCTGGATTTGAATCCAATTCAAAGAAATAGCTAATTAGTTATTAGTTATGTAATAAAGCTTAGACTAATGGTACAGTGAAACAAAGGAAGCCTTTTCAAACATTCGATATATCATATCCCTTGGACATCAATAAGGGAAATCAGAAAACACCAATAATATGATGCAAGCATCAACAAAATATAGATCCAACCAAAAAGAACGGTTAAGATTACATGAAGAAATTCATAAGAACATAAAATAAAATGCAAGCAATCTTTAAAGATTACCAAGGCTTATAATTTGCAAGTATCCTACTTCATAAGGAAAAGTTTCAATGTTTTTCATTCCCATCCAAATTCATTTGTTTTTTTAATCAATCTTCACCTAAATCAGTATATCCCCCATCCTCTCCACTTTCATTGTTACAGTCATCAGCTGTACATCCTTTCTGCAACTCTAGCATCTCAGGAAGCTTATGCTCACTTAAATTCCTTTTTGCCTCTTCTAAACGTTCAATAAAACTAAGTTTGTTGCACAGTGTCACTTCAAGCGTAGATCAGTAAGAAGTTCATTGAGAAATGATTTCACCTGTTGCAGTCTAACCTTACAAAGTCACGAGTTCCGAAAAATTGGACAGGAATTGATCTTCCTCCTAAAAGTGTAGATACCTATAATATCAGTGTGAAGCTGCCGATTAATTAAAGTTTGAGTGGATTTGAGAGTTAGATACATATAACATCAACTATGCTTGCTGTATCACTTCAATAATTGACAACCCGAGAAAAGCTCGAGCATATTGTGTAGATAGGTTCCCAAGGCTTAATCACACCACCCGCCATTGCCAATAGAATAGAAGGCCAATAATCCTGCATGTATTCGCTATTCATAGAGCATAACAGGATGCAGCAAGTGCTCTTCTGCTATCTGACCTAGTTAAAGTTAAACCCAAAAAGAAGTACATGAGAGCCTAATACATAAAATAGAAAATGTATTGAATGGTATTGAATGGAAGAGAGACAATTTTACAAATAATTAAAAAAATTTAGAAGTGGATTTACAATTTTGCCCTCAGCACCACCTTACTTTTACATGCCATTCTCAAGTGATTTTACAAATATGCCCCCAAACACTTCCTTCCTTATTCTCAAGTGATTTTACAGATATCCCCCATTCACTTCCTTTCTTTTAATAATAAAAAAATAATCTTGCGCATAATAAGAGGATAAGATGATAAATACATGTATTCGCTATTCACAGAGCATAACAGGATGCGGCAAGTGTTCTTCTGCTATCTAACCTGGTTAAAGTTAAACCCAAAAAGAAGTACATGAGAGCCTAATACATAAAATAGAAAATGTATTGAATGAGATTGAATGGAAGAGAGACAATTTTACAATTAATTAAAATTTTTTAGAAGTGGATTTACAATTTTGCCCCCAGCACCACATTACTTTTACATGTCATTCTCAAGTAATTTTACAAATATGCCCCCAAACACTTCCTTCCTTATTCTCAAGTGATTTTACAGATATTCCCCTAATCACTTCCTTCCTTTTAATAATAAAGATATAAGATTTTCTTTAACTACATTATTGAGTTATATCACATGCTGAGAAAAGAAAATATGTGTGCTAATTTTTTGGCTAGTAAATTGGGTGGAATCGCTTTTGTTGTTTTTGTGTTGATTTCATAGTCTTATGGGTTTCTTTTATTTGAAGAGTTTAATTAATATACACTGTCTGTGTAAAGTTTTTTACACTGTCAACCAATTACAAATCACGGTATGAATGACTTTTAAGGAGATTTGGATAAGAATAAAAGATTTTCAATGATGTGGCAATCTGTTATTGGTTGACAGTGTAAAAAAACCTTTACACTGACAGTGTATACCAATTAAACTCATATTTGAAAGGGCTTTGTGTTTTCATTTGTTAAAAAAAAAAAAAAAACTCCTATGCCTTTAAATTTTAGCTTGTGCATTTTATATATCCGTTAAAACTCAAGAAGCAGACATTTATTCAAAAGTTAGAGTAAAGGCCCAATTTGCTCCCTAAAAAAATTAGGGGTACATTTTTTGTCCTTGAAAAATAAATTAATCATCCGATCTCTCAAATTTAGAAATACGAAACATGTTAATCCCTCATATCAATACCAACATTCGTTTATTTGCCTATATATCCAGTTAACCATCGTGTGAGACTCATCGATGGTCCTGCATGACTTCTATGATGAATTTCCACCATAAAAAAAGAATGAAAAATGGAGGGGGAAAAAATGCTCAATTTCTAGGTATATGGGTTCTAAAATTGTGCACGTTTGTTCACTTTTCTTTGTTTTTGCGTAGTAGTGGAAATTCGTCATATGCCATATAAGATCACTAACGGGCTAGACAGAATGGTTAAAATGATAGATATAGACAACTAAACGGATGTTGAAATTGGATGAATGGACTCACACGTCCCACATTTATAAATTTGAGGGATTAAGTGTTTAATTTTTTTTTTCAAGAACCAAAGTATCCCATGATTTTCTTAGAAACCAAATTGAGCATTTATTCAAAAAGTTAATAAACGAAAACATTTCAACCCCTCTTTCCCAAAGTTTCATTGAATTAAAGAATGGTGGCATCGATTTAGAGAAGAAGTCATGGAGGGGAAGAAGAAAAAAGGAAAGCTAAAATCACTACAAAAAAAGGTCCTTTTAGCTACCAGTCATTTAGCGACCACACATAATTGGTCACTAAATATGAAATTCGATTGCTAAACATAGCGATCATTTAGCAACTAGGCAGTCTGCCACCACGTCTGGTGGTCGCTAAATCGGTCGTTAAATGGTTTAGCGACCAAATTTCCATATTTAGCGACCGAATTTCGTGGTCGCTATTCACATCTTTTTTTGTAGTGAATTTGGGCAAGGAGAAGCAGCGTGCTTTAGGGCACACAGTATCGATAGAGCTCTTAAAGAATTTTCACAAAATGATGGTGGAGTCACAGTAAGTTTAGAATGTGTTTGATGAGATTGAGAAGAAGGAGAAGGATGAAGGTGGGTTCAAATTAAAAGTTAATTATTAAGAAAGACTATCAATAAGGCTATTGTGCGCCCTTTATAATTAAGATTTTCGGTTAAGCTCTAATTTGTGGTATCTCTTAATCAAGAGATCGAGGGATTTGTGTTTCTACAAGGTTTCGATATTGTAAAATGGCTCTGCAAGATTATCTCTATATCACTTTCATCCCTTCTTATCGGATTGGAGCAATATGAGTATATGACATCTCCTAATGGAAACCAGTCTTGTTTGAAACTCATACATCTTTAACTCATGTGAAACACTTGGTAAGTATTGGAAGACTTATTTACGATTTTTACTAAGGGTCTTCATAGGACAAATTAAGCCGGGTATAGGTTGGTTCAAATTTAGCTCAATATTCTGATAGAGTCATTCATTCGAATCTAACCCGATTCGACTCTGATCGATAATGTTTGAGACGAAACCAGGTCAACTCAATATATTGTTGTAATGTATAAATTTGAACACAATGCATGTAATGAAATATAATAGATTTAATTTTTAAAAAAGTATATGCAACTAAAATTAAGTTATATTTTACAATAAATATTTTAAAACAAATAGTATCAATAAATATAAATAAATATATTATGATGTTATAAAAAATGTCCATAATTTTAGTTAGAAAAGTATTATTACTTATATCTAATTATAAAAAAATTAAAAGAATGTAGAACACTGAGTTAGGTAGGGCTAGATGAAGAATAACACGGACTCAACCTAAAAACATGTCGAATTTAATTTCGAAAACTTGAACCTGTCAAAATAAATGTCGAATCGGGACGAGTTAGGGGACGAGATGAGTCTTGAACACTCCTAATTTTTTTTAACTCCTTCACTTCACATCACAATGGTCAAAATTTGATGGAGTTTACTAGGAGAGAACGTGTTGGTAATGCTCAAAGAAGAGAGGGGTTTTGAAATTTATGGATTCAATGTTGTCATTTTTATGTGGATTGAGGAACACCATTAACTATATAGGGTTTTACCCTTTAAGTTACCCTTTTAATATATGTATGTTCATGGTTTATTGCGTATTTATCATTGCGTATTCATAACCTTTTGAATTCTAAACCAACTTTTAGAGTTGATTTTGTTAGCAAACATGGCAACTTAGTTGCTCATAAACTTGTTAGGGCGGCTATTTCTTATTCTAGTCTCCATATTTTTTATGATATTCCTATTTGTATTGGAAACGCTATTGCTAATGATATGAAATAAATTGGTTGCTGTCAAAAAAATAAAATAAAATCATTGCGTATTCATGAGTTAATAATTTAGAAAAAGGTTATTAAGTATACGATAACGTGTCATTTTGTATAATTATTAAAGGACAAATGCTAACGGGTGCCCTAAGGACATTGTTTAAGGAATCAAGATAAGTAAGTCTTTATGGAAAACTGTATATTCAATGCAGTGAGAAGTGGAATAGTTAGTTTTTCAATGAATAATTATCTTATTTGGAATCTTTAAATTATGTCTTTAGAATACTCGTTACCAAGACCCTTAATTCATATATTGGGTATAAGATACATAGTTATGAAAGAGAAAATTCGGTATTATTTAGCATCACTCAACAATTTATGAATTATGATTGAACCTTTTTTTTCATAATAAACACATAATTAATGGGATCTGGATTTAATCTGAATACATAATTAATGTTCCTAGGTTTCAAGTAGTTAGATAGTTAGAGCGTTGCTAATGTCCTACTAGAGCATGTTTGGGAAAGATCCATTTTTCATCTTTCAACTGTTTTTTGTCTAAAAAATTGTTTTGTAGATAATCTAGTATATTTAGTATCTGTAACACCCCGTTTTTTGTAAAATGTTTTATTAAGCTATTTTTATTTATTTTTAAAATGTTGGTTAAGGGCTAAGTGGGATTTTAGCTGAAATGTCCATTTCTGGTACATGAGCACGCTCGTGCTCATTAGCCAGCAAGCCCGTGCTTAAAGTCAGAAGCGTGTCACTGATTTTAAGTTGAGCACGACCATGCTCAATAGTGAGCACGCCCGTGCTCAATGCGTGGACCACGTCTCGCTGACGCTAAGTGGAGCACGACCGTGCTCAATGCTAAGCACGACGGTGCTTAGGTCCGGATGATATAAACATTGCAGAGGCCGAGGGTTTGACGTGAAACCCTACTTTTCTTGGTGCAGCTACGGCCAGAACACTCACCTTTTCTATTTCTCCTTCTCTCATCGCCGTAGTGGAGTTCTGAGAGCCGTTTGGGAGATTAGATTGATCTGCTTCAGTGTTAATAGGTAAGCTTTCGTCCCTTTTAGTTTCCTTTCGTGTTTTTGGGATTGGAAACTAACCGGTTGTGTTCTTAATTGACCAAGGTTTATCATCGGAGTGAGCCGCTTTGGGAACGGTACCAGTTTGCTAGTAGGAGCAGTGTTAGAGCTACCTTCAATCCAGGTATGGGGAGAAGGGCATTGTATTCATTAGGCAGTGGGGTAGTGTAAGGTAACGGGGTTCCCCATGACCCCGGAGTCGTTGTATGTCTACTTGATATTATGTCTGTTTGCTACCATGATCGTTTAAGTTAATGCTGTTATGTCATAACATGTTTTAGTTGTTCTTGATGCTCGATGAATTATGCTCATGTTCATGATGTTATGATTGATGATTTGATCATGGTGATATTGAATGATTGGCTGAATACTGAGTTATTGTTTTAAGATTGTAACTGAAAAAAATTAGGTTTGAAAACGTGGTAGATTAGTTGGTTAATTGATCCTTAAAATTTGGCTAAGAATCTGGTTTCTGCCTCTGCCCAGAACAGTGCAGTCGTGCATTGAGCACGACCGTGCTGATAAGGGAGCACGACCGTGCTCCCCTTTGAATTTTGGGAAATGGCCGCGCTGTTTAGCACGGCCGTACAGGTCAAACAGCACGACCGTGCTGCTGAGCACGACCGTGCTGAGTGTGAAGCACGACCGTGCTTCACTTAAAAAGGGCAGCACGCCCTCACGTGTCCAAGCACGACCGTGCTAGGGTCGAAGCACGACCGTGCTGACCCCCCCCCCCTGGACAGTAATGCAATTAAAGGACTTAAGGGGTTTTTAAACCCCATTCCCCAATGATGATAAGTTGAGATAACTAATCACAGATAAAGACTAGACAACCTGGTTATTAATTATATAAGATAATTAGATAATCAAATGTTAAGTCGGTATCCATTGGGTTACCGTACGTTGATAAGTTGAAGTCTTGGGTGCTTATAGACCCAAGCATGTTGAGTTGAACCTTGGTACTTATTGGCCAAGGGAGCCTTGACCCCACGGTTTGGGTCTAAGGTTACGTTAGATGTTGATGTTGAAGTCTTGGAAGCTTCATGGCCCAAGCAAGGAGGTGGTTGAGATTGTTTGTTGTTGTGCCATTTGCATAGAGCATTGGAGTTGTTGAAGGGGGAGGTTCGACAAAGGGGAGATCGCCCGAGAGTACGGTGATCTGGCCATCCACGGTAGGTCACCCAAGGTTTGGTGACCGAGGCCCCCCGTGATGAGGCATCCACGGTTTGATGCGTTGGCTATCCATGGAGTTCACCCAAGGTTTGGTGAACTGCCGGTGTTGGTGCTGTTATGGCCAATACGGATATGTAACTCCAAAGTCGTTCATCCTGAGTTAGTTTGGATCCACATGCATAGATGGAGTAGCGGAGTAGTTGATGCATTGCATAGCATGACATACTTGGTTGTTATGATACTGTTGGATGTTGATGTATGCTTATGTGTATGTTTACCTTGCGTACTATTCCCCTGCTGTTTATATGATTACATGAATCTTACTCCCTGTATTGTTTGTGTTTGGCCTGATTGGCATTTGCAGAGGATGACGAGCAGCCCGGAGAGGAGTGACTCTGAGGAGCCGCCACTCATAGTTAGGGCTTGTTTATTGCTTAGTCTGTTTTCGGTTGTATTCCATGGATTATTTCCAGAACGGTTATACCAGCTCTGAATTGTGACATCGGGGTTGAGTTATTTATCTGATTATGTTTTTATTTGACTAAACTTATTTTTATTTTCCGCGTTGTAAACGAGTTCATGTGGGACTTTTCTACCCATGGACAACTATTTTATTTAATTCAGTTAAATGCATGTTTATTATTTTAATTGTTTTATATTTAAATGCCTTATAACATGCGGGGTAGAAGGGTGTCACATTTAGTAGTATTAGAGTAGTTCGACCTTGTTCGGACGTGGTATGAGTCTGTTGTGAGTCTGTTGTGTGACTCTTGTGTGAATTGTCTATACTTGTATAGATAATGATGTTTTAAGTTAGTTGCCTGTAGCTTTTACTCGCTTAAGTTTTTGTATTAAGAGTTGTGTTGGACTTGTACAGGAACTAATGGCCGGTAGAGGACGCAACGATCAGGCGATTGCTGACGCATTGGCACTTCTGGCCAATGCTATTGGTCAGGTCAACCCTAACAATGGTGGGCCAGCTGAGTTCCAGGGACTGGATAAGTTCCAAAGGAACAACCCTCCATCGTTCAAGGGCGCGTACGATCCGGAAGGAGCTTTGTTGTGGCTGAGGGAGACAGAGAAGATCTTCCGAGCCATGGATTGCAACGATCAACAGAAGCTTATCTTTGCTACCTTCATGCTGACCGAGGAGGCAGAGCACTGGTGGGATAACTGCAGGCTGAGGGCACAGTGGTTACATGGGCTGTGTTCAGACAGAGATTCCTGGAGAAATACTTCCCAGCGGATATCAGAGACAAGAAGGAGATGGAATTCTTGTCTGAGGCAAGGGTCGCTGTCAGTCGGTGACTATGCGGCCAAGTTTGAGGAGCTGGCTAGGTACTACACTCCTTACCAGCATGAGACGGATGACCGTTCGAAGTGTGTCAAGTTTGAGGCTGGACTCCGACCTGAGATCAAGCAGCTACCAGGAGATCAGAGTCTTCCCTATTCTGGCCAACAAGTGCAGGATCTATGAGGATGCCAGTCAGTTCAGAGTTGCCAGTTTCAGAGGGTCAGATAGCCAGAGTGGCAAGAGGACCGATCAAAGAGACAAGGGTAAACAGAGGTATGCTCCGACCGGCAGAGATTTCAAGCAGAGTGGTAAGAAGGCACAGTTTCAGCAGGATGGGTTCAGGGGCGGGTTCTCTAACGTCTCTAGGCCCATGAGGTGTGGCAAGTGTGGCGCTACGGATCACTACTCGTCTCAGTGCAAGGAGACACAGGTTATCTGTTTCAGATGTGGCAAGCCAGGACACATCAGCCGAGAGTGTGAAGGAGCCAAGACCGAGCCTCCCAGCGCCAGCAAGAATCAGAAGTCTCAGGCTAACCGACTGAAGACCACTGGAAGAGTCTTTACTCTTAGTGGAGCTGAAGCCTCCGAGTCTGATGACTTGATTCAAGGTACATGTTTTATCGATGGAACTCAATTGACTGTGTTGTATGATTCGGGTGCTACTCACTCATTTATATCGCATGATAGGGTCAAGAGTCTTGAATTGCCTGTTACTTTCCTTGAGTATGATTTGTTGGTTTCTACACCTACAAATAAACCTGTTTCTACTTCTTATGCATGCAAGAACTGTCATATAGTTATGAATGATAGGACATTCATTGCTGATCTTGTATGCTTGCCTTTGAAAGACCTGGATATTATTCTGGGTATGGACTGGTTATCTTCCAACCATGTCCTTCTGAATTGTTTTGATAAAACCCTGGTTTTCGGATCTCCAAAGAAGTCTAAGAATCTGGACCTTCTCTCTGCCAGCCAAGTTCAAGCTTCGATGAAAGACGAAGCCCAAGTATACATGATGTTAGCTTCCCTGGAAGTAGAGAGCAGCCCTCCTGACGTTGCCAGCTTGCCTGTTGTGCGGGAATTTCCTGAAGTGTTTCCGGGGGATGTTTATAACTTACCCCCAGAGAGAGATGTTGAGTTTACCATAGACTTAGCGCCCCAATCTCCATAGCACCCTATAGAATGTCTCCTCTTGAGTTAGCTAAGTTGAAAGAACAGTTGGAGGACCTGATGAAAAAGAAATCATTAGGCCGAGTGTGTCTCCGTGGGGAGCACCTGTGTTGTTGGTGAAGAAGAAGGATGGTAGTATGAGGTTGTGTGCGACTTTCGACAGCTCAATAAGGTGACCATAAAGAATCGGTATCCCCTCCCTAGGATTGATGATTTTATGGACCAGTTGATGGGCGCTTGCGTCTTTTCAAAGATAGATTTGAGGTCAGGGTACCATCAGATTCGAGTTAAGTCTGAGGACATCCCGAAGACAGCGTTTAGGACGCGATATGGTCACTATGAGTACTTGGTTATGCCTTTCGGTGTGACCAATGCTCCTGCGGTCTTCATGGACTACATGAACAAGACCTTTCACCCTTACTTGGATAAGTTTGTGGTAGTGTTCATAGATGACATCTTAGTGTACTCCAAGAGTAAGGAGCAACATGAGGAACACTTGAGGGTTGTCTTGCAGACCCTTAAGGAAAAGCAGTTGTATGCTAAGTTGTCTAAGTGTGAGTTCTGGTTAGAGGAAGTGAGCTTCTTAGGACATGTCATCTCTAAGGGTGGCATAGCTGTGGACCCAGCTAAGGTAGAGACGGTGCTCCAGTGGGAAGCGCCAAAGTCTGTAACCGAGATTAGGAGTTTCTTGGGGTTAGCCAGGTACTATAGGCGGTTTATAGAAGGTTTCTCTAAGATAGCTTTACCCTTAACCCGTCTCACCAGGAAGGGACAGTTGTTTGTGTGGGACTCTAAGTGTGAAGAGAGTTTCCAAACCCTTAAGAGTAGGTTGACATCAGCACCAGTTTTAGTTTTGCCAGATCCTAGTGAACCCTTCGTAGTTTACTGCGATGCTTCTAAGCAAGGGTTAGGTGGTGTGTTGATGCAGAATGGTAAGGTAGTAGCTTACGCTTCTAGGCAGTTGAAAACCCATGAAAAGAACTACCCTACCCATGACCTAGAGCTAGGAGCTGTGGTATTTGCTTTAAAGATTTGGAGGCATTACCTGTATGGAGCAAGGTTTGAGGTTTTTAGTGATCATAAGAGTTTGAAGTACCTATTTGATCAAAAAGAGTTGAATATGAGGCAGCGTAGGTGGATGGAGTTTTTAAAGGATTATGACTTCGAGCTGACCTATCACCCAAGAAAGGCCAATGTGGTGGTCGACGCCTTAAGTAGGAAGACCCTACATGTCTCCGCTTTGATGGTTAGGGAGATGGCTTTGATTGAGGAATTTAGAGACCTTAGTCTAGCTTGTGGGTTTACCCCTAAGAGTATTAGGCTTGGTACCTTGAAGGTTACCAACAGTCTGATGAATCAGATTAGAGAGGGTCAGAAGTTAGATAAGTTTCTCTTAGACCAGCGAGAGTTGCTCGCTCAGGGTAGAGACCTAAGTTTTAAGGATGGCAGTGATGGTATCTGGAGGTTCAAAGATAGAGTATGCATACCTAAAGTTCCTGAGCTTAGGAAGTTGATCTTAGAAGAAGGTCATAGGAGTGGACTGAGTGTGCACCCAGGTGCCACTAAGATGTATCAGGACCTTAAGAGGATGTTTTGGTGGCCTAGGATGAAAAAGGACGTAGCTGAGTTTGTGTATGCGTGCCTAGTTTGTCAGAAGGCTAAGATAGAGCATCAGAGACCTTCAGGTAAGTTGCAACCTTTGAGTATCCCAGAATGGAAATGGGATAGCATCTCCATGGATTTTGTGTCTGGACTCCCTAGGACTCCAGCTGGTTTTGAGGCGATTTGGGTTGTTGTGGATAGACTGACTAAGTCTGCCCATTTCATTCCGATGAATATGGAGTATCCATTGGAGAAGTTAGCTAAGCTGTACATCAAGGAGATAGTTAGGCTTCATGGTGTACCCTCTAGCATAGTTTCAGATAGAGACCCGAGGTTTACCTCTAGGTTTTGGAATAGTTTGCAAGAGGCTTTAGGGACAAAGCTTAGGCTTAGTTCAGCTTACCACCCACAGACTGATGGGCAGTCTGAGCGGACCATCCAGTCCTTAGAGGACTTGTTGAGGGCTTGTGTGTTAGAACAGTCAGGAAGTTGGGACAAGTTTTTGCCCCTGATAGAGTTCACCTACAATAACAGTTTCCATTCCAGCATTGGGATGGCGCCTTATGAGGCTCTGTATGGGAGGAGATGTAGGACACCCTTGTGTTGGAGTGAACCTAGTGATAGTGTGGTGTTAGGGCCAGAGATAGTCCAGGAAACAACAGAAAAGATGAGGTTAGTTCAGAAAAAGATGAGAGTTGCACAGAGTAGGCAGAAGAGCTATCATGATAAAAGGAGGAAGGCGCTCGAATTCCAGGAAGGCGATCATGTATTCTTGAGAGTTACCCCGACAACTGGGGTTGGTAGAGTGATGAAGGCAAGGAAACTTACTCCGAGATTCATTGGTCCTTACCAAATCCTTAAAAGAGTTGGCGAAGTCGCTTACCAAATAGCCTTACCCCCGTTCTTGTCAAACCTCCACAACGTTTTTCATGTGTCTCAACTCAGGAAGTACATTCATGACCCTAGTCACGTGGTAGTCCCCGATACAATACAGTTAAAAGAGAACTTGACATTTGAGGTGTTACCCCTTCGAGTCGAGGATAGGAGGGTGAACCAGCTAAGAGGCAAGGAGATTCCCTTGGTTAAAGTAGTTTGGAGCGGGGCAACTGAGGAAAGCGCTACCTGGGAGCTCGAGAGTCAGATGATGGAGGCGTATCCGCATCTTTTCGTTTGAGGTACGTAGAAATTTCGAGGACTAAATTTTTATAAGGGGGGGTGGAATTGTAACACCCCGTTTTTCGTAAAATGTTTTATTAAGCTAGTTTTATTTATTTTTAAAATGTTGGTTAAGGGCTAAGTGAGATTTTAGCTTAAATGTCCCTTTCTGGTACATGAGCACGCTCGTGCTCATTAGCCAGCAAGCCCGTGCTTAAAGTCAGAAGCGTGTATCTGATTTTAAGTTGAGCACGACCGTGCTCAATAGTGAGCACGCCCGTGCTCAATAGTGAGCACGCCCGTACTCAATGCGTGGACCGCATCTCGCTGACGCTAAGTGGAGCACGACCGTGCTCAATGCTAAGCACGACCGTGCTCAGGTCCGGATGATATAAACGTTGCAGAGGCCGAGGGTTTGACGTGAAACCCTACTTTTCTTGGTGCAGCTGCGGCCAGAACACTCTCCTTTTCTATTTCTCCTTCTCTCATCGCCGTAGTGGAGTTCTGAGAGCCGTTTGGGAGATTAGATTGATCTGCTTCAGTGTTAATAGGTAATGCTTTCGTCCCTTTTAGTTTCCTTTCGTGTTTTTGGGATTGGAAACTAACCGGTTGTGTTCTTAATTGACGAAGGTTTATCATCGGAGTGAGCCGCTTTGGGAACAGTACCAGTTTGCTAGTAGGAGCAGTGTTAGAGCTACCTTCAATCCAGGTATGGGGAGAAGGGCATTGTATTCATTAGACAGTGGGGTAGTGTAAGGTAACGGGGTTCCCCATGACCCCGGAGTCGTTGTATGTCTACTTGATATTATGTCTGTTTGCTACCATGATCGTTTAAGTTAATGCTGTTATGTCATAACATGTTTTAGTTGTTCTTGATGCTCGATGAATTATGCTCATGTTCATGATGTTATGATTGATGATTTGATCATGGTGATATTGAATGATTGGCTGAATACTGAGTTATTGTTTTAAGATTGTAACTGAAAAAAATTAGGTTTGAAAACGTGGTAGATTAGTTGGTTATTTGATCCTTAAAATTTGGCTAAGAATCTGGTTTCTGCCTCTGCCCAGAACAGTGCAGTCGTGCATTGAGCACGACCGTGCTGATAAGGGAGCACGACCGTTCTCCCCTTTGAATTTTGGGAAATGGCCGCGCTGTTTAGCACGGCCGTACAGGTCAAACAGCACGATCGTGCTGCTGAGCACGACCGTGCTGAGTGTGAAGCACGACCGTGCTTCACTTAAAAAGGGCAGCACGCCCTCACGTGTCCAAGCACGACCGTGCTAGGGTCGAAGCACGACCGTGCTGACCCCCCTGGACAGTAATGCAATTAAAGGACTTAAGGGGTTTTTAAACCCCATTCCCCAATGATGATAAGTTGAGATAACTAATCACAGATAAAGACTAGACAACCTGGTTATTAATTATATAAGATAATTAGATAATCAAATGTTAAGTCGGTATCCATTGGGTTACCGTACGTTGATAAGTTGAAGTCTTGGGTGCTTATAGACCCAAGCATGTTGAGTTGAACCTTGGTACTTATTGGCCAAGGGAGCCTTGACCCCACGGTTTGGGTCTAAGGTTACGTTAGATGTTGATGTTGAAGTCTTGGAAGCTTCATGGCCCAAGCAAGGAGGTGGTTGAGATTGTTTGTTGTTGTGCCATTTGCATAGAGCATTGGAGTTGTTGAAGGGGGAGGTTCGACAAAGGGGAGATCGCCCGAGAGTACGGTGATCTGGCCATCCACGGTAGGTCACCCAAGGTTTGGTGACCGAGGCCCCCCGTGATGAGGCATCCACGGTTTGATGCTTTGGCTATCCATGGAGTTCACCCAAGGTTTGGTGAACTGCCGGTGTTGGTGCTGTTATGGCCAATACGGATATGTAACTCCAAAGTCGTTCATCCTGAGTTAGTTTGGATCCACATGCATAGATGGAGTAGCGGAGTAGTTGATGCATTGCATAGCATGACATACTTGGTTGTTATGATACTGTTGGATGTTGATGTATGCTTATGTGTATGTTTACCTTGCGTACTATTCCCCTGCTGTTTATATGATTACATGAATCTTACTCCCTGTATTGTTTGTGTTTGGCCTGATTGGCATTTGCAGAGGATGACGAGCAGCCCGGAGAGGAGTGACTCTGAGGAGCCGCCACTCATAGTTAGGGCCTGTTTATTGCTTAGTCTGTTTTCGGTTGTATTCCGTGGATTATTTCCAGAACGGTTATACCAGCTCTGAATTGTGACATCGGGGTTGGGTTATTTATCTGATTATGTTTTTATTTGACTAAACTTATTTTTATTTTCCGCGTTGTAAACGAGTTCATGTGGGACTTTTCTACCCATGGACAACTATTTTATTTAATTCAGTTAAATGCATGTTTATTATTTTAATTGTTTTATATTTAAATGCCTTATAACATGCGGGGTAGAAGGGTGTCACAGTATCTAACTTAAATTTTTTTTTTTTAAAAAGCTTTTTTTTCTTCATCTAAAAACAAGGAATGTTGGATTGGGAATTTTTTCTTCATCCAAGACCTTTTTTTTTGTAATTTACTATGTAAAATTATTTTTTTTCACCATCCAAACTAAATAGATTATCTTAAAATTATTTTTCAGCAACATACCCAAACAAAAATGTATTCTGATTATAATCAATTTTTACAATAATCGATTATACATATAATCGATTATTAACATAATCTATTTTTTACAATTTTTTCACACACACTCTAACTAGTCATGGAGGTGACTCCATAGTGGTTGGTGGAGGACACCCACGAGCTAAGTTTTGAATACTTGTGATGCCACTTGTGTGTTTATTTCCTTATGAGTTTTCTAATCGGGAACTATAATTATGGGGGTATGCTTCACTTCTCTCTTATGTATGATGTTATGGATCATTATTGATCTCCATTAGTGTCCTTGTTGAAACTCATGTTAATGGTACAAAAGTTATGACTTTTTTTTATTATAAGCAAAACACAGCATTAAATTATGGATCTTGCTAAGTGCATTGGTTAAGGATTCCAATAAATTTAAGTGTTTATTGAAAAATTAAATAGAACATACCTTCAAATGTTAAATGCAACACTTTTCAATGATAAATTTCTTCTTTTGGTTTCTTAACTAGTGCCCTTAGGATACTAATTAGCATTCTCCTTAAATTATCGTGTACAAATGACACAAAAGCTAAGACTTTGAGTAAGTAATTAGGATTTTGTGGACTATTTGTTGAGGAAGCGAGGGACCATTCAGCTGATATATTTGGGGTACAATTACGTCTGGACTTACGTCTGAAATATTCAAGTTGTGGAAACTCATTGTAAGCATAGGGCAAATCTTACATCCTCATTCCTTGGAGTTGAGTTTTCGTCCTCCTCCCTTTTGACTGGATCCAGCTGGTTACCAAGGTAAATTAAAAGGTCATTTCCGGTAGCACAAAATAAATCAAAAAACAATAGATTTCGCCCCTCCTCATCCTCCTTCTCCTGGAACTACATCCTTTTACAGGTGATAAACAACCTTTAGATCTCTGGATTTAGTTGATGATATAAACATGGGCATGTTGATTTTGCCACCACACCTCACCAGTCTCTTCTTTTCAATCCTCATCAATTATTTCCCAACCTATCGTCACCACCACCAACCACCTCCTTCTAAACTAGTAATTGAAATTTGAACACGGGTCTAAAGAAAAGCACATGATTGTTTTAAGAAAGGTGAAAATAAAAACTGGAATGATGTGTAAATTAATAAAGATAGATTTCTACAACAACAACATGCAACTCATTGTAGAGTAGAAGACCCCATTAAGGTGGTGCATAACGGCGAGGATGAAACAATATGCAAAATCGATCACGGGGTGGAACAAACGCAGATTTGGTTCCCTCAAGAACGTCGGTTCGCCTTCACCTCGTCAATGACTCAATATTGAGGTTCTACGGATTTGGCCCCTGCTTACAGTACAGACAACAAGGTTGAGCCCCACCAACCCGCTCCCTTGGAGCAACCTGCAACGTGAAAGGGGCGGATTTCCCCATGCCCCTCCTTACCTGGCTTCGCCCAAAAGGAAAGAGAGAATATAATATCAGTCCCCAACTTAGATTTGCATATCAGCCAAAAACAAAGGCACAATAGAGAGGTTTTTTGCCAAGGGTCGCCATTGATGGTGTTCCGGTGAGATGTCGCCATTGCTATAGAGGAAGGAGTGGTGGCGGAGTTGAGGGAAACCTTCATTTTTCTTCTTCTTTTTTGCATCAAAGAGGTGCGATTGGGACTGAAGGAGGGAAACAGAAGGTGTTGAGGGAAGGAAGAGGACATTGTTGTCATTGGTGAGGGACCTGATTGAAGAGTGAGAGGGATAAAAGATTGTGCTTTGAGGTATTGAACCAAGGTTCGTTTGAAGTTTCTGGCAGTGGGGCTCAAGTGTGGTAAGGTCGGTAAGGGAATGGGAAATTGATACAACCACTTTATTATTAACTTACTAAACCGGTTATTGTAACACCCGAGTGTTTAATGTCCTTCAATAACAGCAAATATATATATTTATATTATTTATTTTGGATTGGTTTATTATCTGAGTAATTATTTAATTTATTTTTATGTGGTTTAATTTGAGTAATTTTAATTACTTATTTAAAATGATTTTATTAAAGTGCATTAGCACTGTTTTATTATAGTGCATGCATGTTTACTAGACAATAATATTATGTTATTGTTACTATTAGTGTTTGTTTAGAAAAATATTTTAAATGATATGATTCAAAGAAAATTATTTTCATATTTTATTCTATTTAATTTTAGATTTGAAAATAAATTGATTTGACATTAATTAGAGATTAAATGTTGAACCGTAGATTTTCTTAGTTAATCAATTCAACTATCAATCTCTACTTTATTTCAAATTTTGGAAGTATATATTTGTCACCCTTTATTTTTAGATCCAAAAACCAAAAACATGTTTATTTTTAGACTCAATATTTATCACTCATTGTTGTACCTACTCACTAAATAATTAAAACTTTGTACTTTTTATCTCTTCTCTCTCCCTTATGCTCGACGTTTCTCCCCCCTCTAATATTTTCTTTCTTTCTCTTCCTGATACTTTCTTCTTCCTCCATCAAACCCACGTACCTTCCTTCTCTCTAAAACTTCATCTTCCTCCTTCCTTCCCTGAAGCAGTCGTGCGCTCCGCCCATAGCAAAGTTTCAAGTTGTAGTGGGCGTCCAGTCTTGCGAAGTTCCATTGGATAGGGAGTAAACTGTGGAACACGGAATAAAGATCTTCTTCTGGTCTACAAAGGTAGAGGGAGTAAGCCTGAGGAGTTCCCAGTAGTTATATATTTAATATTATGAATTTCTTGGGATGTTTTATAATGTGTTGACTGACTGTGGGAATGTGTGTTTATATATGTGTAGATATGTATATGAATCTTATATATGTTTATATATATATATATATATATATATATATATATATATTTTCATGATGCTGAGATATTGGAATTGATATATTTGAGGAATATATATATATATATATATATATATATATATATATATGTGTGTGTGTGTGTGTGTGTGTGTGTGTGTGTGTGTGTGTGTGTGTGTGTGTGTGTGTGTGTGTGTGTGGTTATCTGTGTTGTTGAATATTTGTGAGACTGGTTGAAGCGTGACGTTAGTCATAGCTTATAAAGGAGGAAATCTTGTTTTTATAAAAAGTATATGAATACAGAAAAGTTGAAAAGTAATTTTGTTTCTCGTTGGAAAGAGAAAAAGGGAAAGGACCTAGAATGTCGAGCTCTAAACCCGGGCTGGATTCGGATGACTGAGGCGTCAGGCTGGATTTGGAGTGCCAGTAAAGCCGGGCTAGTGTTCCTACCACGAAGAACCTAGAGTTCCAAGACGTCAGACTAGTGTTCGTTTAAGAAAGAGGTTTAAAAGTCTTTGAGAATATCTTAAAAATTTTAACTTGATGTTTAAAAAGATAAAACGATATTTGAAATATGTTTCTGGCAGACGTGCCGTCGAGCTACAGTTTCACACGGGATGAACTGACAAATTTGATAGTTACAGACCAAAGGCATGTTCTTGGGCCTTTGGGTCTTTAGAGGCATCTGGGCTCGAACTCCACAAAATGCTAGGGGCTTGTGCAACCTCTTGTCGTGGAAATCGATTATCTTGCACGGATGTACTCAATAGGGAACTATCCAAATATTATTTAGGTGAGATGCGATACCCTAGAACAATTGGGGATCGGACCCAAAAGTGGTCGATCCAACACGAAACAATTGTGTTATAGGCATTATTGCGATCCTATCATGCTCGAAGAAGGGAAGTTAGGATCTTCGGAGATTGTGTTAGAAAGTGGGTATTGAAGTGTTAACAAAAAATTTACGAATAAAGTCTTAAATCTGAACAATCTTTTGATGTGAATATTTTTATATTTATATGAGTTGTTACTTTGGTATTTTTAATGCTATTTATGATGTTAAATATATGATTGCTGTGTTTAAACTCATATATTGGTAACTCACTTTTGCAATATATCTGTGTGGTCTTGTGTTGTACTTTGGTACGTGACTGCAGGTGATGCCGAGGTGTTCTCTGCCCAAATCGGAGGGATTGGTCACGACTTTTAAAGAAGGTTGAGTAACTGGAATGACCATGGAGGTATTTTCTAGTAAGAGTCTCTTAGAACGATCAGCTTAGGTTTTTAAGACGTTGTTGATTAATGATAGTATGTGTATTTATGGCTCGGAGAGCCTTTATTCTGGATGGAATGCTTATGGCTCGAAGAGCCTTTCCTTTGGATGAAAATATAAATATATTAGCAGGTGTTTTTGTTTGGGATGTTGAAATTACAGAGGAGACTTTGTCGAATTTTTTTAAAAGTTATAGATCTATATTCAAGTATGTTTCTAAAGAAAATAGCCTTGCCAGGCTAGAATTGTAAGCCTGTGCATCGATAACGGCTTAGGTTTTTGGGTCTTGACAAATTATATACATGACCAGAATCTTTATAGTGATAGGTGAACATGTGGTGTTATTATTTTATAATATGTTTAAGTTCTTAACCGCAATCGCCGGAAAATAAATTTTACACCCATTTTTCTGATACTTAAGTATTTATATAAATTATTATTCCGAAAGCAAACCAGCAATTTATTATTTTATTTAATATGTTTTTACGAAATTGAGTTAGTCATGTAATGCCTAAGGGGGGTGTTACAGTTAAAAGTAATAGATCTCACCCGTCTAAATTTTATAATAATAAATCAATTACTTGGATGGCTGGAGGATCCATCCTCCAAGTTTAGGAGTGAAGATTTAAGCCTTTGCCATAAGCATATCCATATGAAGGTTGCTAGGGGCGTTGTCTAACATCATCATATAAAAAAGTGGATGATCAATCCCCTCTTATTTTTAATCATTGATATTAGTAAAATAAAGCAACGATTCTGATGGATTATTGGCAACTTAGGAAACAAGTCCTTTTCTTCTCCTAATGCCAATATCTCATTTTTTTCTCTCTGTTATCCGACGACCATCACTTGAGTCACTCGCGCCGGCGGCGACGTGTAACACCTCATTTTCTCGATTCTTGTTTAAGGAATGGATTAGGCATATTTAAGGGCTTGGTCTTATTTCTTAGGTGTTGATGAGCTTATGTATCAAATTTGGGGTCAATCGGATTTCAAACGAGCTCAGAACGCGAAGAAACGCGCGAAGTCAACATGGCTGACCAGAGGCCAGTGCTCAGCGTGGGAATGTGGCATTCAGCGCCAGCGCGTGTACCTAACCCAATTAACTCTTCTTCTCCACTCAACTTGCATGCAAATCTTTCATTTGAAGCACGAACCAGACCTGGCTTTAGAGAAAAGGCAAAGCTCTTAGTGAGAGAAAGTTGGGGTTTCGGGAGATTCACTCATCCGTTTTCGATTCCTACTTCGGATACGCGTTCAGGGTGATGAGCACGTCAAGTGCCTACCTTTGATACATCAAACATTGGAGGTAATGCTCGAGTCCCTAACTCGTCGTCGTCGACACATCGACATTGTTACTTTGTTTTGTGAATCTTGCTTTGATTCTGGCTTTGTCTGTGAAAATGTTACAAGATTAGGGTTTACGACATTGTCTGGACTCTGTCCATGTGTTCAAGACAAATTTCGGAGCATCGAGGAGTTATTTAGGACACATGGCAGCAGCTGGTTGGTTAGGAGGGCGTGGATTTCGAGGCTCGAGGCTTCTCGTTATGACTATCTAAGGTGGGGATAAAATATCTGACACGCCGGGGAGGCAAATGTAGTATTGTATATTATGTTGTATGCGTAGGGTGCCCCAGATCCTACTAGTTGTTGAGTAGTTTACGATAATTAAATCCCTATTGAAACTGATTTTTAAAGCTGTATACGAGATTTAGTTATGGCACACTTATCGATGTTATGACTGCTTTATCGTTTTACATGCATATGCCGAGGTTGTCTATTTTACTGTTTATTGTTGTTGATGGTTTTGCTGTTGGTTGACGTGTGCTGTTTGTTATTTATGCATGATGATGTTTGATGCTATGTTATTTAGTTATGTTAACTTATTATTGATGTTGAGGATGATGATATTATGATATTGGCATTGATGCCGTTGAGGTTGTCTGGATTGTCTGTTTGTGCTGTTGGAAACCTAGTTGACACCTGAGGGTGCGCTGTCTAGTTAATGATGAGAATGGATTCTGAAAGTGGTATATGGGTACCGAGTTGAGATTGTGGAGCCGAGTTAATGATGAGAATGTATTCTGAAAGCAGTATATGGGTACCGAGTTAAGATTATGGATGTCGAGTGCATCGTAAAACATGAAAGTGAGTAACGGTACCGGTGTCAACTTAGGTTTGTGTTGCATTGCATATTTGCCAAAGTGATGAGCCGTGTGACTGGGAGTCATGCGAGGTTGGTGTACCCGGGTGCGGGTACGGAATGCGAGCGAGACGGTTCAGGGAACCTTGGGGATGTAGCCGGGTTCGGATTGACCGACAGTGGCCAATGGTTTGCACCTATTGTGTTGTGGTCTCTACTGGTACACGACTATCTCGATGTCTGGGCCCGGAGTATTCCAGTCTATGGTGGACCTTCTGAGGAGACCAAGATACCTCTATTGGAGTTGTAGCTCATAGGGGGAAGCACCATTATTGGTCACGGAGAGCGGAACTGTTACCAGGACAAACCAACTGACATTCTTTGGGAGACGGATATGCCCGAGAGAGATAGAGAATGTCCCGGGGGGTCAGTATCCCTAGTGAGAGAGATCGATCGACATGCATAGGAGTGTGACTCCTTAGAGGATTGATCCAAGTTGGATAACGAGGTTGACTGTGACAGTATGATTCGTGAGATGTTTACTGCATGTGATGACTACTGTTTGATAGTACGCTTTGCTATGTTTTCCTATCCCTATTTTATGGTGATGTCGAGATTCTTATCTCTGTCGCAACCAAAAAAAAATCGCGACGAGAACAACCATAAAAAGATTTATTAAGAAAAAGTAGAGTCGCCACCAATTTTATTTATTTAGGATAAAAAATTGGAAAAACCCTAAAAAACAGTCTTTGGAGCCAAAATGAGTTCGGAAGTCGGTTACGAGTAGAGAAGGTGTTAAGCACCCTACATCGCTCATTCTAAGAATGATACCTTAAATAAATTGCGCAAAATTAAATTATTTATTTTTACCCCAAAAATATTTACAAGGAAGAAATTATTTATTGATATATTTTTATTTAATATTTTATGTTTCTTCAATTCTTTTTTTTTTAAAAAAATAAATAAATATTATTGGTAAATCTTAAATAAGATTGAACATGGCACATAAGTCCATAGGGCAACCTCAAAGCTAAAAATTGAACATGACACTTGTCATAGAGCAACCCATAAACATTAAAATAATTATTAATTAATTATCTAAATTAGCAAATTAAAAAGAACACAAAAATAAAGGAAAAATTAATTTCGGCTTGACGGGATAATTAATCCCGCTCCTACGTATTCCCTGCTGCGAAGGGAAACTCAAAGCTACGTAGTTCTTGTAGAAAATAATTGTTTGTTGGTTGTTTTTATTTTTTATGAAAAGGTTTTTTTTTTATTTTTTTTAAGAAGGTTTTTTTTTTTTTTTTTATACATTTCATTTTTTTTCAAAAAAAGAAACCCCTAAACGAGATAGAACATGGCAGATATGTCCACAGAGCTACCTCGTACTTAAAGAATTGAGTGTGAAACATTTCACAAAGCAATCCCAAAATTTTTAAATATTGCTTTTTACATCATCTTATTTGTTTATTTCAACATAAACAAGTCATAAGAATGGAAAATCAGATTCAATGCCTTTTTTAAAACCCTTTTTTTTTTATGCATCAGACCCACTTGGCTTGGACCAATATACTAACCCACTAGCCCAATAACATGTTTAAAATTAATTGTACACAAATATTTGAAGTGAAAAGCAATAGATGGAATAACCTAATATCAAAACCTACACATAAGCCTTCTCTATTTCACCTGCTCAAGAACAGAAAGAAGGAAAAGTGGTGGTGACTGAACGGCGTGGGAGAGCTTGCTGTGCAGCGGCGGCGGCATCACGTCTCGAGTCGTCGACGGTAGGCTCGTAACCGGATCTGGGCAGCACCAACGGGGGCGTGTTCCTCCAGTGGCAGCGTCGCACGATCAGAGCAGGGGCCAAACGTGCAGGGGCAAAACACTGCAGAGCAACCGAGGAAGACGGTGGCAGCTTGGGATCACGATGCGGCGGTTCGACTTTCCGTGGTGGAGGCGCGTTCGTGCGAGACAGGAACGGCGCACCAGCGGCGGCGCGATCACGTCTTCTCCTCCCTGTGTCGGCGAGCGGAGGTTACGCCTGTGGAAGGGTGGCCGGATTGTGATGTGGCTTAGAGAGAGGGAAGAGGGTGAGTTGAGGTGAAGAGGGAGTGAAAGTAATGTATTCTGCTGAGGGAGGAAAAAACAAATTGTGGGTCTGTTGAAGGAGAAGGGAGAACGTGGGAGAAGAAAGAAAAGGAAAAGAAAGAAAGAGGGGAAGCTGTATTTTATGGTTCTTTGTGTATGAGGGACATTTGAAATTTTTCACTCCTTTCTCTTCTCACAATTCTCTATGTCGTTCCCCCTTTATTTTTTTCTCTGATTCCTTCTTTTTATAATGCTAATTCACTATGATCTGATCCTAAAAATATGCCAAATCTTATCTGCAAAAATTAAGGATCAAGGGATTTCTATCTCTAAATCAAAATGTTGGAGGGAAAACAAACGTGGCTGCTAGGGTTTGAGTAATAGGTTTAACTGGTTTGGCCCAATAACAAAAATAAACCCAAGTGTTTAACATAAAATTAAAATCTCTTTTTTTGTTTATTTTTTATTTTCTCTGCATTTTTATTTTTTTGAAATTTCTAATGAAAACTAAAAGACCCGGTCAAAATAGGGTGTTCACAATCTCCCATCTTCTTCTTTTCTTCATTTTTCTGTGTATGTATCGATTCGTCAGATGAGCAGCCGTAGTACGCCAACGTAGATCGAACCTGAGCAGCGCCAGATGCACTACCTGTAGATGGTTCTGCCGAGGGTCCAGACCCTGGGGGACATTGAGATCGTATATCATGACGACCATGGGTGGCAGGTCGACCACTCACAGTTCTTTATGTGTTACGTCGGCCCGGTCAGCATCTATGTCCGTTTCGGAGGAGGACCTAACTTCACTATGCTCGGATCTTATAGGATATCTCAGTGACTACCTTTCTCAGAGCTTTGGATCCCACCCAATCATGAGGAGTTCGCAGAGGATATGTGGAATCCGATAGACCGCACTTACGCTCGTAGCGTACTTGGGGTGTTACGGAGAGGCCGCGGCGGAAGAAGCGTGCAGACGATGTATCACAGCCGTCGCATGAGGGTTGTGATTAGTAGTGATGAGTCTGTTGGGAACAGAGTTTACAGACGTCGTTATGGCGGGGGTGAGGGTAATTCCAGACACCTATATCGTCTGTGATATGGTTCGTCGGTAGCGTCTGCTCGGGAGAGCCTCTGTGAGCATAGTCATCTTTTGATCTTTTGATTTTGGATGTATTCTGTGAGAGGTAGGTGGGTAGATGCTTTCTGTTTAGGTTTTTATGTATCTTTCTCTGTGACCAGTTACTGTTTATTTTATCAGTTGTATAGATGGTAGGCTTCCGATCCCTCTGTGGGGATCAATGGTACTGTTGGAGACATGATGTATATACTATGTACATATCCGCTGTTTTATCTTTCTTCCGCTGTGTATGTTTAAATGGTTTTAATTTTATCGCTTCCGCAAACTTATAATATTTTCGAATGTATATCCGCGCCATCGCTAATAAAATGGATTAAGGCTTAGTTAATTAGGATTGTTCTTTAATGGGACATCGAGGCATCCCACGACGCGGTCGCAACTCAGAAAAATCCACCATAGACATCCACATCTCGGGCCACCAAGCTCGCATCTCCATTTCGAGGTCGGTGACACTTTCATCACCTCCGCTGTGTTGCATCGTCCTCCATGTCAGAACAGACGGATCTCCATAGCCAAAACAGCCGCGCTACATAGCCACCAAATGCATCCAGCTACGTTTTGAAAGCCCAGATCTTTGACGTCGTCCTTGTTACGACTCAGCCGCACACCAACCTGCTTCCAATCTGCTATGGCCGACCAACCTCAAACACATTCACACACTAGGCATTCCGCCGCAAGCTCGTTTGCGTCGACCCGCTTCCAACCTCGAAACCCAGTCCCAACGCCACGTCTCAGATCTTGCACAATTCCTGCCTCTTCTTCCCTATACGTTCTACAAATCTTAGGTCTAGAATGTTTTGGCGTTCATGGTGGTCGCTGGCGCCATAGACAAGGCAGCGAGACTACCTGCAAAGGGAGAAACTCTGGTGTTCTACCGCCATCAAATTGCTTCCAGTAGCAAAGGAAATATCAGAGAAAGGGATGAATAATTTTTTTTACCTACAAACCGGTCACAACCAATAATTCACCAAAGAGTACTGATCCTCCAACAAAAAGTTGGAGGATGTTAGCATTCGCTGTTGTAAGGGCGTTGTCTTCAATCCTCCATCGTGAAGTTGGAGTTTGCATCCTCCCTGACTTTTGACTATAGATATTATTATTTAAAATGGACGGACGAGATGGGAGGGGAGCAACCGGATGAACCGATAACATCTATGTAGCTATGTGTTATTGTTTCTCTTTCTCTCTACTTTCACATCTTCCCCAACCCTACGTCTTTCCCTTCAACGCCATTGCCACCACCTCCATTCCCGGGGTGGCAAAGCTCACGGCGAACAGGATCTAGTGCCCGTACGTGGAGAAGACAACGACGTGAGGGTGGTGGGAAAGTGTTGTCATAGTGACTGTGATGGCGTGCTCGGGGATGGTGGACTTTGGTGCAAGTGGAGCGACGATGAGAAGGTTGGATTGGTGGTGATGAGCGCCAAAGCGGCAATGTTTTTAGTTGATGCGCAGGTGATGTTCGAACGGATCTGGGTGGCAGTCTTCGGTGTTGGACGTGGTGCTTGGCTGCTTCAATTGCTGCCTTTCTTGCTGCTAGAATTAGTCTTGAAGAAAATTTAGAGAATTTAGCAGCTTTGCTCCCTTCCATGGGGGCACTGGGGCCATATATCTTCAATAATTGGCAAGCTACTTCAAACCTTTTTGCTGTGAATTTTGAGGACCTTGGTTATAGTGAAGTACCTTGTGGTAGTAAGTGGAATGTCAACAAGTTTCCCAAAGCTCTATAGATTGATGAAACAGGGTGTCAGCCGTCTATGTCCTTGTTTATTAGGGGCTGACCCATTCATTTTTGCTTCTTGCAGATTCTTCCCTCTTTTTTATTTTCTTTTCTCCTTCATATTTAGTTTCTTTGATTCCTATTGTACCATATTGATATGATGATTATGAAATTTTGATATAGGATGGGAGCATTTTTTTTAATTTATTTATTTTTGCTTTGTTGTTTCTTGCTTTGTGAACTGGTAGGTGATTTAAAAACCCAAATTTTTATTCACTCCCATCGTGCAGTCCCCCTCCTTGTTAGTCACCCCACCTGCAACCGATTCGCCACTATCATCTCGTCACCGTTCACAGCCAGCCACCGCGCCACGTCAGGAAACCCTCTCTCAGGTCCCATTCTCTCTTCCATTTTATAAGTTTTAATATCTGAAGTCCACTTTCTACTAGAAGAGCATTATTAAGAAGTTGTTTGATCACGATATTGGTTAACCGATATCAAATGCTATGCCATTACAAATTTTACAGATTTTATTTTCTTTTTGATTTATTTTATGGGAGTTGAAGATAAAAGATTAATTTGTATCAAAGTTCTTATGTAAAGTTTTATTTGACAATGAAGTTGGCAATGACAATTTCGTGTCTCTGTACCAGCAATGGACAAGTGTAAGTCAGAATCCAGATCTAAACATCAATCAATGAATCAATAGTTAAAGGAAGCCGTAAAAGTGGAAAACAAGTTAAATGTAATAAAAAATAAAAAATAAAAAATAAAATCTAATAGCGAATATGTTGTTTTTTGTAAGACCAATTCAACCCCTATTTGGAGTTCCTAGAATGAAGGCTAGCTTTTGCAATGAACAACAAAAACCCAAAAGGACACAAAAAAAATTTGCATAATAGAGGAGGAGGGGGAACTAACCTCAAGGCTGGTTGTGAATGGTACGAGTGGTGGCATACGGTGGCAGGCGTGAATGGCGCAGCAAGGAAGGCGTCAGCAGCGCTGAAGCATGGGGGTTTCCAAGGAGGGATATGATCGACAGGAGAGAGAGAACGAGACCTAGGAGAGGGTCTCCTGACATGGCATGATAGCTGGTCGTGAACAACGAAGGCTGCCCGTCCACGATGGTGAGATGGCGGTGGCGAATCGGTTGCAGGCGGGGTGAGGCACAGGGACGGGGCGGCTGTACGATGGGAGTGAATGAAAATTTGTGTGTTTTTTTTTTAAATTTTTTAATGATAAAAAACACTGATTTTTTTGGACTGTTAAATCTGGATGGATGATTTAGGTTTGTTTGCTGGAGTGGCGCCATAGAGACTTGGCAGGAGACAATCCGAACCACTCCGACACATCGTTGGCATTTTGTTTCGGTTATAGTGGCGTTTTCATCTTATTTAGGTCATCCTTCTTTGTAGTTGTAGCCTTTATGGATAATGGTTCTTCCATTTCCTATGTTCGTATTTTAGCTACTTAGTTTGGCCCATCAGTTTTTTTTTTTTTTAACAAATGTGAATATATAAATTTAATATATGTGTTTAAAGACTCTTTATTATTTCACATTGGTTGTTTTCTAGAGTATTTATATCAAATTAATTGTATTGCTCCATCAGAATAAAGTGTTCTTAAGCTTTTGATTCGGAATAGTTTACTGATCATATTAATGACACAGTATGACAATAATTGATAATTGTTTTTTTTCTTCTCCAACCAAATTACAAAGTATGAAAGCTCATCGAAAATTACAAAGTGTGAACCTTATGTGTGATATATTATATGGAATTAGAATTCTGATGTTGTACTTACTTATCGAAGACATGATTATATATGTTCAATAGGAATTGTCTCAACCATTGAGTTCCTGAAATAAAAAGACTAACGTAACTAAGCTCTATGCCTAACACACACTCCTCCTGATTCGCAGCTTTCAATGGGGCAAGCTGTGGAGTGACTGATTATAATATCCATGATGACAGAGGGACCTAGCCAAAGAATATATACTTGCCCTAGACGTCTCCCATCATGGACCTATGGGTTAATGCACATCATTCAAAGTAGTTATGATAAGAATTAAATATATTTTTAATAATGTAGCAATTAATTTGTGATTGATTAACAACTTAACTTTTTTTTACAATGACAATGCATATCAATCACATTTTTTACATAACACAATCTTCAAATTCATCATTAATTATACAAAGTTGTAATTTTCTTGTTTAATAAAAAAAAACTTTTTTTTGTGGTGAATAAAAACACTCTTTATAGGATCATCACTAGTATTTATTTAATTTAAGCATATATATGCGATGTATATAGTAATTACTTAAACAATTATTAATTATAATTATGAAATTCAACTCAAAAAAAAAAAAGCATCTATCAAATTCATGTCAATTTTATTATAGAAACGTAGATATAGATAGATATGATTTAGATAATATAATATATAATACAATACAATACATTCATAATTAATAATTTAAGTTTTTTTATTTCACTTTCTATTATAATTAATAATTTATAATTAACATGATCATTAATTGGATGAGATGTGACTCACTATATATCTGGAATGGCTTGGCTGCTGGCAAAGAGATATTGACCTTGGAAGGCATAGTGGAGCATGGGTAGCTGTTCGTAAACAGTATGTGGGAAGTAGACAATGGAGAACAGGTATATGGGAGAAAAGTAAGGGCATGATTGATTTGTTCCTTGTTACTTGTTTCATGTTTTCATTTCCTATTTTTAGAAGTAATTACAACAATAATCATTATAAAATTATCATATTATTTTCATTATGTTTCCTGTTTTCAAAAACTTGTACAGGAAACAGTGAAAACAAACAAAAAGTTGTTTTCACTTTGGAAACAATATGATGATTTGTTGTAATTACCTCTAAAAATAGGAAATGAAAACATGAAATAAGGAACAAACTAAATGCAGCAGTGTTAGGTTGCTTTGCTATTCATCTTGGAATTTCCACATCTCTTGTTGCAGAACTAAATGCTGTTATGTATGCAATGAAATTGCTAATCAAAGAGGGTGGCATAGGCTTTGGATAGAAACTAATTCAATTCTGGTTGAAAGAGCTTTTGGCAATTTGAGTGTGGTCCCTTGGAAACTAAGAAATCGTTGGATTAATTGCATGTCGATTGCTAAGAAAAACAGTTTCCAAGTAACTCATATCTACATAGAAGGAAACTGCTGTGCTTATAAACTTGCATCCTATGGAACTCTTCATGAAGGCTTTATGTGGTGGGATTTAATTCCTAATTTTATTAAAGAAGACTTTGGTCGAAATAGGCTAGGACCTCCAGCTTATAGATTTAAATGATTCTTTATTTTTCCATTTCATGGGTCTTGGTTAATGTTCCCCCATGTTTTTTGTTTTATTCTTTTTTATTCTCTTAATAAATTAATAGGTTGCTGTAGATGATAGATAAGACTTTTGGTGCCAACCTAGTTGGGATGGAAAGTCTTGTTGTGATGCTTTTGCAATCTATTTTATAAATTTAAAAAAAAAATAAAAATCAGACCCTAAGATTGTAAAATGGATGGTATTGATGGATTTTAAGTTTGATTATAATAATAGATGAGTTAACAATAAATCACTAATTCTTCTATGATTCATCAAAAATGTATTTTAATTTAAAGTTCAATTCATGATGCATTTAATAGAAGTCATTCATCCAATCTATTAATCATTTTTCATTGATGGATATCCAACCATCCATTTCAAAATATAAAATATATTTTAAATTTTTTTAAGATGGATATCCATCTTCGACCGTCGCCGTCGATCACCCCCAATTGTCCTCCTCTGGCAACAACTACCCCTGTGAACCCCATTGATCGTCATGCCTGCTACCACCTACGCCACTGCTAGCCTTTGCCACCATCGAGCACTAGAGATGCTGACAATGGTGGCAGTCGGAGGTGCCGCCGGCTCACATGTTACCATTGCGTTGATTTACCGAGTTGAACTAAAAAAAACATGATGGATTATTAACAATTTTTCTATTTCATTTAAGGCTAAATTACTCTTTTGGTCCCTTATCTTTATTTTAGGTTTCATTTTGGTCCCTCATTTATTTTTTGTTTCGTTTTGGTCTCTTATCTTTATTTTAGGTTTCATTTTGGTCCCTTCCGTTAGTTTTATACTGACGGCCTTAGGTTTCTGCCGTCAGTTGCCTAAAACCGCCGCCACTCGCCGGTGACTCGCCGGAATCTGGGTTTACACCATTTTCTCTTTCTCTCTCCTTCCTCCTCTTCCTCCCTTCCTCAAGAGTATTACAGAATCAGCACAACCACCCGAAACTACCAACTTAGTACCATCAAGAGTACAGGAACTATGCCATGATCTTGGAAGTGGAGGTGCCAATCCAGAAATTTCACTCCAAGTTGGGGGCTTTGCATTCAGGTCCAGAACAAACACATCACTGAGCAAACCCTGTGTTCCATAGCCTCCAAATACAACCAAACAAGAACCATTAACACATGAAAGTGTGTGGCCCCAACGACCAGGAGGAGGAGAGCTCACCTGGACATGTTGCCACCAGGATTACTAGAATTGAGATCCAATACAAAGGTGTCATTCATAGGTTGCATGTTAACCCCTTCACCACCAAATAGGACAACTCTATTACCAACAACACAAGCACTAAAATTACATCGTGATGGGTTTGGATTCTGTGTCTGTCATGGGAGGAAGAAGGAGGAAGGAGGAAGGGAGGAAGAGAAAGAAGGAGGAAGGGAGAGAAAATGGTTTAAACCCAGATTCCGACGAGTCACCGGCGAGTCATGGCGGTTTCCTGCAACTGAAGGCGGAAACCTAACGCCGTCAGTGTAAAACTAACGGAATGGACCAAAATGAAACCTAAAATAAAGATAAGGAACCAAAAGAGTAATTTATCCTTCATTTAACTTTATATATATATATATATATGATTGGGTTGGTTAGGTATGTTATGATTGTGGAATTAGTTTGCCAACTCTAGAAGAAAGGAAGGAAGCTAGCTAAGGTAAAATAATGAATTAATAATGACTAAATGTAAACGCAAAAATTATGTTTGGGGAAATTGCGAAAAATAAATTATTTTAATAATCAATTATATGTATTCGATTATTATAATAATTGATTATAATTTGAATTAGTTTTTGTCAGGGTATGTTTGTTGAAAAGTAATTTTAAGATAATCTATTTTATAAGGATGATGTAAAAAAATCATTTTTATAATAAATGACAAAGAAAAACATAAAATTGTTTGTATAGTATAATGATATTTGTTTGGTAGTTAGTTAACAGGGGGAAAGTAGGAAAATGTGATTGGTTTCAAAATAATCTAAAGCTATTTTTCAAATAGCTTCAAACTTTTAGTTTTTTTGAAAATAATTTTTTTCTACAACAAAAGCTTTTTTATATTGTAAGCCAATTAGCCAAACCCATTAATTTGTCTGTGACACAACTTTTTAATAAAAAATAGCTGAAATGAAGAGGACAAAAAGGCTTTCTGGGAATATTATAATTGTCCTCTACATATTCAAGAATATTCAAATTTGCTCCCTTCACAGGGCCGTGTAATGCACAAGGCCATTAAGGCCCCAGCCTTAGGCCCCAATTTTTTTTTTTTTAACTTTTTAGTATATGATATTATTAATGAGTATCTTAAGGATATTGTTTAAGGAATACAAATAAGATAAGTATTCAATAAAAACTAAATATATTCATTCTCAATGTATTGATTACACTACTTTTCATATAAACTTACCTATTTAGGTTCCTTAAATAATGCTCTTAAGGGACTCGTTAGCATTTGTCTTTAGAAATTATAAAATTTTAGTATTTTCACTTCAATATTTTTTTCATCTCTCATTGCAATTATCTCTCTTTTTTTTTTTATTCACCTTCATATATATTTTTTTGAAGAGACCTTCATATTCTTTTTAACATTAGAATATTGTAGAAGTATTCAATTATATCAAAACATTAGATTCTTTTCCAAATGTTTATGTTACTTATAGAATATTATTGACAATACCTGTAACGATTACTATAGTTGAAATAAGTTTTATCAAAATTAAAATTACTTAAATTATATCTAAGATCAACAATGTTGCAAGATAGATATAGATTATTCATTTTATTTATTGAGAGTGAAATGTTAGAATTAATTGATTATAAAAAAAAAATATGCTCACTTGAATACAAAACTTTGATATTTTAAAAAACTAGAAGATTAATATAAAAATTAATAATTTATATAATATTAAATTTCTTTAAAATTTTTGCCTTAGGCCTTAGAATTCCTTTACACGGCCCTGTCCCTTCATCTATATTTTCTCCTCTTTCCCCACTCAAATCTCATTTAGTTGCCCTCTATTAAGTTGAATAACCTTGGGCCAAAAAGGCTTAATCTATCTATCTATAGATTCTATACTAATATAATAGGGGAAAAGTGATATTGATTGATTCACTTCTTTATCCAAAGTGGTGCTCGAATATTCATTGATTTATAAAATAAATAAATAAATAAATAAAATGCAAAACTCACCGAGTTGGCAGATAAGCTCAAATGTTCAAAAAAAGAGGAACTTTGACAAATAGACACAAAGGATGGAAGATATAGAAATTGAAACCCTAGAAATCGAATTGGGAAACGTTTGCTCTGGAGCTATGGTTCGATTTTGAGTTAGTGCCAACTAGACAAACCCCACCACCGTTGGCAACACCAGACTTGGACTCTTCCATTCCATGGGAGATGGACAAGTCAGCTGTGGTTAAGTTCAAAATCTTGCATAAGCTGGTAAAGTTCCCATCATATAAGTCACCAGGGCAACTGAGACACTTGTAGTGAAGGTAATACGAATGATAAGTGTGCTCCGATCTCACAATAGAAGCATTGTGCTAGGGTTGGAGATGGATGGAAGAACAGAATTAGAAGGCCACCAATTAGGACAAAAGGGAAAAGGGCGGGGTAGAGTTAGGGTTTTTTTTTTATTTTTAATTAATAAAAAAATATTATTTTAATTATTATGAGGGTTAGGAGGTTAGTTCGCAAAACCCATAAACGAAAATTTACTTAACACACAAAACATGGGTTATTGTGGCTAATCCATGAATTGCAGCATGTATACCCAGCTCTAGGGGTGATGTTTCAATCTTGGTCTAACCCATGAAGGTTTAAGGTGATGAGCAAGCATAGTCCTCAAAGAAGAAACCAGAAAGTGATGAGAATTATTTCGAGCACCAATTTTGAAATTAAAAGTTTCATAAAGGTAACCTGTTAATCAGGTTGCACGACATCACCTCCAGCCATTGATCTAGTTTTCAACATAAATCAGCTGTAAAAGGCACCCAAACTAATGAGGCGCATTGAAGACAATACCTTTAACTCCACAGAACAAATGAAAGCTATTCGTATCTAAGACAGGCGACAGAAATCAACATGTAATGAACTACATGCTTGTACCAAAAAAACAAAACAAACTAAGGGTATATAAGGAGTCGAAGGAAATGAAGGACCAGGGTTTAAAGAGAAAAAACAAATCATGCTCAGTGCCTGTGTCAGAACCCCAACTAAAAATACTGTGAACCAAATAACATAAGCAAGTCAAATGAATAAATTCTTTCACAAAGCAATTTGGACAACAGAATTTGAACCTTAAAGTGTTCCATTCTAGGCAAGTATATCTCCATTCAGACAAAATTGGCCTTCTATCAAAATCTTTAAATGAAAGTTCGGCAAGTTAGAAAACTAAACTCATAACTGTTAAGTTAAAACTAGTTTCTTGAATCTATAAGATTTCAATTGGTCATATATATTTTTAGTTTGTCTAAGATTTAGTTTTGATCTAGTTTGGTATCAAATATATTTGGGAGATCTTAATAAAATATTTATGAAATTTCCAAATAAATTAGAAAAGATGAGAGATGGTTTCTCCTCATGCAAAATAAGAAATTAATTAAAGAAACTTAAGAGACGGTTTCCCTATTGGCCATTTTCCCGCCCTCTGTCTCTTTTCGACTTCCACACTCTTCCCCCAAATAGGCTATATAGTTTAGGTAAGCCAAACTTTATTCTTGATTACTTTTATGAACAGCTTGAGCTTCTTGGGAAAATCGATTAATTATGTTAGATATTCAGCTAACAAAAAGGTAGATTTGATGTTTACACCTTCCCTTGTTAAATGGATTAGGACAGAGATGTAGTGTTGAGTGTTGACACTACTTTACACCTACATCTAAGTACAAGTTGCTTTAAAAATCAATCACCTTAAAAAAAGTTGTGATTTGCTGTTTGGCTTAATGTGTCAATTGCTATTCTATATGTATAATTAATAATACACAAGTACCAAAATTCTTAATCTGATTTGCATTAATCTGTCAGATTATACGAGCATGGTGCAACAAAAATATCATTTTTTTCCCTAGTCCAAAACAGAAAAGAAAATTACAGCTCAGTCTCAACCTTTTATCTAAGCATTAAAGAAAAAGACAGTCACAACTCACAATAAATAATGCAGTAGATACTTACACAGTTACACAAGATGCAAACTTGAAGAGGCTATACTATATGGTATAAAGCCGGTTAACTGATTGTTGGACAAGTCCCTACAGCATACATTGCAAAGAAAACAAATAAAAAATTAAATAAATAACAAGGTTATATTTATTTTTAATATAGATCAGATAGCTGCATTCAAACATTTACGCCAACAAATTACTCCAGAATTTAAATGTGCAATACAAAAAGCACAAGTATACTGAATATATTACAACATTCAGTATTATGGCAAAAATCAATGGAAGAAATATCTTGTAAAATATGAATTTTCAGAGGGTAAAACACTTGGAAACTGATTATCAGCTACGAAAAGCCTGAACTTACAGTTGTATCACGGATTATTATTATTTTTTTACCAAGTCCAGAAGGTATTTAACTGACCAACAAATTAGAACTCAAATTTCTGTAAAATTAAAGATAAGTTACTGGATAATTGGTATCAATATAAACAAGTTTTCCAAGGATAAGCTTAATGAATAATGATCTACATGCACAGGTACTAAATTTTTAAAAAAATTAAGGCACTAAGGCTATTAGTGATTTAGAATTCAACAAAAACAAATGCTATCAGGATCAGTGGCAGCCATTGAAAAAAGAAGAGAAATTTGAGTGTTGAAGTTCAATCGATATTAAGAAGTATAATAATTCACCAGAAATCCCTAATTCGGTACCAAAGGATCAATATTTTTCCTGAATCAAATTAAACAAGCTTGAATAATTAGGTGCCAAAAGGATCACTATAAAGCATAAATTGAATAATAAAATCAAAAATAAAAAATGGACACAAGTTTGATGTAGTGAGAGAAAATATGAGAGAGAGAGAGAGAGAGAGTAACGAGTAGAGAGCAGGACTCACCATTTTTCTCTACAATATATTCTTAATGAGAGAGAGAGAGAGAGAGTAGGGATAGCTGTGCCGTGAACAGGAAAGGAGGTCTGCTCTGCGGCCAGCGGTTAGCGAATAGGAATTAGGGCAACACTGGTTTATGAGATGGCATTAGGGATTTTACGGGAAGGGAGGGAAATGGGAACGAGTGAAGTGAGGAAAAAAAAAAAGGAGGAACGAACGGAAGTTGTTTTGTGTTTGTTTGCCATCGTAATTAGTGCCTTTTTCCAAAGTCTAATGAAAGTAACATTTCATTTTAGGTGGTGGCTTCTGATGTGAGAAAGCAAATAAATCCCTCACTCATTAACCACATGTTAGCATGTAAAGCAATTGATTTTTGTCTTTTTTATAAAAACAAAATCAAAACCCATCTTTACCCCTCTCTCTGTCATCTCAAATCTCACCCCGCCCCACTGCCACCCCTACCCCATTTATCACCACTGCCACCTCTTACATATGTTGCTGATCCGGCCTTAGCTTTAATGCAAGGAGAGACTAATGTGGCGACGCGACGCGACAGATCTGTTGTGCCGACGTGATGCTACACCCTTCTACCCCGCATGTTATGAAGCATATAAAGATAGATATAAATAAAATAAAATAAAATAAATAACTTGCATCCTTTATAAAAAGGTTCATGGGTTAGAAAAGTCTCACATGAACGAGTTCACAAAAACGCGGAAAATATAAAACCAAGTTAAAACAACGGTAAACATAAAACATAAACAACCAAACCCCGATGTCACAATTCAGAGCTGGTACAACCGTTTCGGAAAATATCCTTGGAATACAACTGAACAAAACTAACTAGACAAATGGTAAAAGCCCTAACTATCACTAGTGCAAGATACGCATTTAACATCGAGGTTTTAACATCGGTTTTATAAAAACCGATGTGAAAAAGGAGGCGGTGGCATTTTTGAAATTAAACTGAAGTATTTTAACATCGGTTATCATTAAAACCGATGTGAACATTTATTTAACATCGGTTTTAATAAAAACCGATGTGGAAAAGTGATACCAAAAACTTAATTTTTTTATCAGACATAATATTAGACATCGGTTTTATTATAACCGATGTGGAAAATGAAAAAAAAAATTAATATTTTTTTATCAGACAAAAGATTAGACATCGGTTTTGAAATAACCGATGTGGAATATATTTTAGACATCGGTTTTATGAAAACCGAGGTGGAAAATGAAAAAACAAAAAAGAAAAAAATTTAATTATGCATAAGATTACACATCGGTTTTACTAATAACCGATGTGGAAAACACTTTAACATCGGTTGTCTTTATAACCGATGTGGAATGTCTGTTTTATTTCATTTTCGCGCTGAATGCTCACTCTGCTTCCCACACTCAGACACCCAAACCCTTTCCCCTTCCCTCTCCTTCCCACACTCAGACACCCAAACGCTCCCCTTTCCAACTCCATTTCCGTTCCTCTCACTGTCATCGCGTCACTGTCATCGCGTCGAAGCTACTGCTGTCGCGCCATCAAACCCTAAGAACTCACAGTCAGATAGCGTCACTGCTGTGCGCATGAACATTGCCCCATCATTCCCATTCTTCCCTTCCATTGCCCTCTTCTGATTTCAGGTTTTGCCCCTTCCCTTTCTTTTTATTTTTACATTTATTTGTTCTTTGAACTGTGACTAATGGGTACTCTGTTAATGTCTTCCATTGCAGGTTTTCATAGCCACTCTCTGTTTCCCAACGCAACAGCTTCCACTTTGTGAGTCTTTGCTTCCTCTGTTTTCTATCCCTTTCTCTTTCTGTTTCATTGAGGAATTTTTTTTTTATTTTATTAATTTTTCTTATGAAATTGATTTATTCAAGCAAAACTGTGTTTATTATATATACTTTGTCTTGATTTTCTTATTGTCTTTTGGTTTTGAGGATGGGTTTCCTTAGTACTACATAGTAAAGAATAGACTGTTCACAACTGTTATTATATTTATATATGTATAGAACTAAAAATTTCTGCAAGTAATGCTTTGGTTGGCTTTGCAAGGAATGATAATGACTCTCACTCTTTAACATGATAAGAGATATATCATCTTTCTGTAAACAGTGTGCTTAAACTAATTACTAGGCATGGTGGCTCTGCTTCTGTGTCTTTACTGAATGAGCAATAAAGTCTCATAAGAACCACTCTAAGGAAATAATATACAACAATGAAGTCTAATAAGAACCACTTGCATTCATGAATATATGTTCTTTTTCTTTTGAAGCAATATGTATTTCTTTTGTAAACAAGAATACCTTATGGTTTATATATTGGTTCATGAAGATATAATGCAGACATGAATGTTGTGTATAGATTATAGACTATGTTCTTGGCAATCATTAAGAGCTAAAGAGTAAATTTTGGTGTTGTTGGATGGTCTTTTTTGGTTTGTATTGTTTGAGATTTGAGATTTGTATTGTTTGATTCATGTCTGCATTATGCTTTCAAAACAAGTTTCTATTTTCTAAATGTTTCTAAGAATCATATCTATTTTCTTTCTTTCAGGGTTTCTTGATTATTTGAACTTAGGACTTCGTTTCCACACTTGTTGTTTTTCTTCCACACCCGGTAAAGTTTCTCATCTCTATTTTTCTAGTTTTATTTTTGTTTGTTTTAACTTGGGGATTGGAGTGTTTTATTAATTTTTTAGTGTTTATTAATTAGTAAAGCCTTAGTTTCCCGTTTGAGATGCAATATTAATGAGCACACGTGACATCTTGCCTAAAAAAGTCAGACATGCCATTACTAGGTTATGCTTATTCTTCAATGCTATATGTAGCAAGGTCATTGACACTAAAAAGTTGGATGACTTGGAAAATGAGGCAACCATTATCTTGTGCCAATTGGAGATGTATTTTCCACCTTCATTTTTTGACATCATGGTTCATTTGATTGTTCATCTAGTGAGGGAGATTAGATTGTGTGGCCCCGTTTATTTAAGGTGGATGTACCCGGTTGAGCGATACATGAAGATCTTGAAAGGATATATGAAGAATCCACACCGTCCCGAAGCATCTATTGTTGAAAGGTATGTTGCAGAAGAAGCTATTGAGTTTTGTACAGACTACATGTCAGAAACGGAACCTGTAGGGCTTCCGAAGTCTCGTCATGAAGGAAGATATGATGGGAAGGGTACACGAGGTATCACTGTTAAGAGCATGGATCGGGAGGAAGTGCTTCAAGCACATTTGTATATATTGAATAACACTGATGAGGTTGAACCATACTTATGTGAGCACAAAAGCATCATCAACGAAACTTACCCTAGAATGAATGAAAAATGGTGTTTGAACAAGCATAATAAGACTTTCTTGAACTGGTTTAAAGAAAAAATTGCAAAGGATGGTACTGCTTCTGAAACATTAAAATGGCTAGCACAGGGACCTAACTTTGATGTCATATGCTGGAGTGGGTACGATATCAATAAGTTTTCCTTCTATACAAAGTCCCAGGATGACAAAAGTACTATGCAAAACAGTGGGGTTATGGTCGTCGCTGAGTCCATGCATTTCTCTAGTTCGAAAGATAAAAACCCTGTTATGGCATCCGTTTCATACTTTGGGATCATTGAAGAGATCTGGGAGGTTGATTACATGAAGTTTAGAGTGCCTGTGTTTAAATGTCAATGGGTCGACAGTAACAATGGTGTGCAAACCGATGAGTTAGGATTCAAATTGGTGGACCTTAATAAGGTAGGTAATAAAGACGAGCCTTTCATCATGGCATCCCAGGCAAAACAAGTGTTTTATATCCGTGATCCTTATAACAAAAGGTGGTCAGTGGTTCTCCAGGGAAAAAACATGTATAATAGTAGTGAGGGAAATCAAGATTCAACTCTTGATATTTCTGACACTCCTTCTTTCTCAACACGGGTGCCTAATTTCAATGAGGAAAATGAAGTGGACGATGTACATGCTACTCGTAATGATCACCAAGAAGGGTTATGGGAGAACGTTACTACTTGACCACAGTGTAAGTTTAGTTTGAGTTATGTTTAAAGTCCTATTATATGTTTACATTGATATTTTTAAGTTATGCTTGCGTTGATTGATATTTATAAGTTATGTTTGATATTTATCCAGACATACTGATTTTTTGTTTTTGTCTAAACAGGTATACATGGCTGATCCTGAGGATATCCCTCCTTCATGCAGTGGGTCGGAGACCCCGTCTTCGGGTAGAAAGGGTAGACGTGCCACACGAATGAGGAATTTGACTGCCAACCGTGGTTCAAATCAAAAGATAACAATCGACTTTGATTGTAACCTCAATCCTATTGGGCCAATGGCAGAGCAGTTTATTAGTTTTGTGGCGTCCCTTGCTCGAAGCAGGCCTAGCATACTTATTGAGACTTGGAAAGATGTACCTCAGGGCGTGAAGGATCAGATATGGGAGACTATTCTGGTATCTATACTTTTCCGTCCTGTGTCTGTATCTATTTTATTTTAATCTTATTAATATCATACAGTAATTCGTTGATTCTTTTGTTGTTAATGTAGCTCACCTTTGACCTGCCGGATACGACGGATATGAAGAAGCGTTGGATAAAGTATGCTGGTGAGCGTTGGAGGGGTTTTAAGGTGGACCTGGGCAGATACTATGTATTCAATCCACGCTGTGAAAAGAACCCACTTGAGGTGTACCCGTTTCTTGACCAGGCGACGTGGGATCGCTTTGTTCAGAGCCGACATGATCCTAGCTTTCAGGTTAACTTATTTGAGTTGTCTCTAAATTGATGTAATTTCATTAATTTTATTAATTTACTGATGTAATTTAATTATCTTCTATTTATAACAGGAGAAGAGGAAAAAGGGGCAGGAAAACCAAAGCAAGAATGTCTACCCTCATGTATTGTCTCGTGGGGGATATAAAAAGCTTGCTCAGACCATGGTGGAAGAGGAAAAGAAAGCATGTCAGGAAGCAGCATCTCAGGCAGATCCTAATGCTGAAAATCATCCTGAAGTTGTTGATCCACCTCCACCCCCACGCCATCGTAAATGGAAGAGGGCCCGACAAAGAAAAACGGGACAATATACATCAGAGGAGGCACGCCAAGTAGCTGAGAAGATTGTATGTGTAGTTTGAATTGTAATTGTGATTTTAACAATGTTACAGAATTGTAATGTGACCTAATATTTTATATGTTGCAGGATGCCTTGGACGAGCAGGCCACTCAAGGAACCTTTGTTCCTAGAGGACGCGAGGATATCTTAGCTGCTGCCATCGGTAAACCAGACCACCCGGGCCGTGTCATTGGTGTTGGATGGGGCGTTGGCATTCGCCAATACCATGGTTCATCTTCACACCAACGCCACAGGGATGTTGCTGTAGATAGAGAACGGCTAAAACAGGAGATTGCAGCTGAGCTTAGACAGGAGATGACCCAGCAGTTTAACCAGCAGATGGCAATAATGGCTGCTATGTCCCAACAATTCACAAGTGTCCAACCCTCTGTCCAACCCTCTGTCCATGTGAGCACTAAGGGCTCATGTGATCCTCCTCATCAGCCTGATGATGATGATGATGATGATGATGATGATGATGATGATGACGCCCCTGATAGGTGTGAGCTGAATGTTGATGATCATCATGATATTCTGCCTAAAAGGTCAGCTCCAGGAAGACCAGAGAAATCTGCTCCGGCTCAGGTATTCATTTGACCATTCAATTAATTACGAATGAAATAACTTAAATGTGATTACTAATGTATATCTTTTTTGTTGTTTAGGGGAACGACAAAGGGGATCCTGGTGATGTTTTTCAACGTCTTGCTATAAAGCTTGTCACCATGGAGGTTGATGCAGCTTTGGTAAGGTTGGAACATGATGGCAGGGCGGATGACGATCTGTATATCCCAAAGAAGGAACTTATGGAGATGGCGCTCCACCATGAAATGGCTAGTGCTGCACACATCTCGTTATGGTGCACGTAAGTACATTTTATTTATAAGTTAAATAATTAATTTTTAAATACTATGATAATTAACATGTTTTATCAATATATTAGGTATCTGCATCGCATGCTAGGTAATCAGGGCAACCTCACCCTTTATGGGTTCATTGACCCCATGCTCATTCAGGGTGATGTTCTCCTAGCATCAGAAGACCCGGTCGCCACCATACGTGATATAGTTGCCCGAGACCATAATCAGTTCTACCTTGCGCCTTATCTCTATAAGTAAGTACCAGTTATTTAATTATAACTATATATGACTTAGTCACTAATTGTTCCGCAAATGCAGACGACATTGGCAGTTGTTGATCTTGTGCCCTCGTGTGAATGTCGTGGTCTTCTTCTGCTCGATGGGCCATAGGCCGGCGAATGAACTGAAGAACATCATGGAAACGTAAGCATTAAAATAAGTTAGAATCAGTAATGAAGTTGTTTTAATTATCTGAAATCTATTAGATATACTTTAATTAATGTTTATTTTCTTATGATAGGTCTATTGATGCAAGCCGCATGCTGTGTGGTGAAAGGCGTCGGCCTATTAGATGGATTATTCCTAACGTAAGATATTTATTAGTTCAAACGCTTCAAGCGCAGTGGGTATAATTATTGATTTCTATTTAATTTCTCATATTCTAACTGGGTTTCATTTGTACGTAGTCTCATAGACAACGTGGATCATGGGAATGTGGATACTATGTGATGAAGTGGATGGTCGAAATTATCTCCTCCGGTATCACTGAAAGATGGCAGGAGGTAAATGCTAATTGGTACAATTAGTTGTAACAATTATATATAGATTCGTTATATGTTTAATTTTAGTTTATTACTTAAAAGATATAATCTAATTATGTCCAATTAAACTTGCAGATATTCAACAATCCGACTCCACTCTCTGATGCCGACATAAAAAACATAAGGATACGTTGGGCAAATTTCTTTCTTGAAGTGTACCAACATTAGTTTGTATGTAGTTAGTATATAAACGCATCATGTAATAGCTATAGTGTACTTTTGACTGATATATGTTTTGACATGAAATCTATAATATATCATATGTAGCTTTTTGGTTTCTAATTATCTTTGTTGTGTGAATGTTATTGAATATATTTATTGTTAGTAGACTTTTAATTTAGTGTGTTTTGGTTGGACAAAAATGATTCTGTAGACAATATAGATACTGTATTGATCTGGATTACTGAAACAGGGGAAAGGACTGTCAATACTGAAAAGGCTGATTTTTTTTTAAAAAAAAACTAAAATTCACATCGGTTTTCATAAAACCGATGTGGTAAACCCAATTTTCCACATCAGTTTTCATAAAAACCGATGTGGTAACTCAACTTTCCACATCGGTTATTATAAAAACCGATGTTGAAAGTTTGTTTTCCACATCGGTTTTTAGCATAACCGATGTGAAAAGTTGAGTTACCACATCGGTTTTTATGAAAAACCGATGTGGAAAATTGCTGAAAAGGAGACGTGGCTTTCTAGAACAGACTTTTTTACATCGGTTTTAAAACCGATGTGAAAAGTGGTAATAAACCACATCGGCCTTTTCAACATCAGTTTGAAAACCGATGTGAAAAGCCAAAAATAACCGATGTGAAATCCCTTTTCTGCACTAGTGTATGAGTGGTGGCTCCTCAGAGTCACTCCTCTCCTGACTGCTCGTCATCCTCTGCATAAAGCCAATCAAGCCAAACAAACAAACAAAAAGAGGGGAGTAAGAATCATGTAAACATATTCGGCAAGGTAAACAAACAAGCATAGCATCATATAGCATACATCAACAGGTAAACATCATAACATCAGTCATCATCAACATCGACATAACAAGTATGCTATGTAGTGCATTGCAACACTACTTCGCTACTCCAACAATGCATGTGGATCCAACTAACTCAGGATGAACGACTTTGGAGTTACATATCCGTATTGGCCATAGAAGCACCAACACCGGCAGTTCACCAAACCTCGGGTGAACCCCATGGATAGCCAACGCATCAAACCGTGGATGCCTCATCACAGGGGGTCGCGGTCACTAAACCTTGGGTGACCTACCGTGGATGGCCAGATCACCGTACTCTCGGGTGATCTCCCCTATGTCGAACCTCCCCCTCAACCATCAACTCCAATGCTCTATGCATGGCACAACAACAAACAACAGCAACTACCTCCCTTGCTCGGACCAAGAAGCTCCCAAGACTTCAACATCAATATCATCATGCTTGGGTCAAGAAGCTCCCAAGACTTCAACATCATCAACACCTTAGACCCAAACCGTGGGGTCAAGGCCCCCTTGGCCTATAAGCACCAAGGTACAATGTGCGGTGATCCAACGGATATCATCTTAACCATTTTATCATCTTTAGTCATCTTCATTAACCATTAACCGAGTTATCTAATCTTTATCATTGATTTATTGTGTTATCATCATATCGTTAGGGAAGATTGGGGTTAAAACCCTTTTAAACCTTTAATATCAGTTTCTGTCCAGAGGGGTAAGCACGGGCGTGCTGCCACTTAAGTGAAGCACGGTCGTGCTTCCTTTTAGGCACGGTCGTTCTCAGCTGCACGGTCTTGCTCCTCTGCTGCACGACCGTGCTTAATGAGCGGCCATTTTCCAAAATTCAAACTGGGAGCACGGGCGTGCTCCCTGTTCAGGACAGTACTGTTCTGGGCAGAGTTCAAACACTGAATCTTTAACCAATTTTAGGGAATTAAACCTATCAATTCCTAGGTCAGTTAACAGCATGTCTTAAGAATTAAAAACTCATCATTACAATAGCCATAAGTCAATCATCCAATCAACAACATACCAACAGGGATAATCATGGCATCAACTTCATAAACAACCTAAAATAGTAATGAAACATATACCAAGAACATGTTATCACAACCAGTCAAACCAACATATTAATCATACACTCATATATAACAAACCGGGTCATGGGAACCCTTTTACCTTACACTACCTCCACTGCCTAATGAATATACTACCCTTCTCCTCATACCTGGATTGAAGGTTGCTCTAACGATCACACTGGTCACGTCCCCACGGGTGGCTCAGTCCGATTCCAAGCCTTGGTTAAACAAAAACACAAACCAATTTAGTTTCCAATCAAGGTAATGAAAGGAAATTACAAAAAGGAAAGGGACCTTACCTATATACGAACACAGACGAAACAGAGCTTCCCGAAGGTCTCCAATACTCAAGAAATGCACTGAGTATGAGGGAAATAGGGAATGGGACAATAGCAGCCGCACTAGGGTTTGCAGCCACCAAAAATAGGGTTTAAAATGCAACCCTCGGTATCTGTGCACGTATATATAACCTCAGAGCTGAGCATGGTCGTGCTTCCCCTTGAGCACGGTCGTGCTGGACTTAGCGTCAGCGAGACACGGTCAGACGTTGAGCACAGCGTGCTCACTGTTGAGCATGGGCGTGCTCAACTTAAACTTGGAAACGCACGCTTGACCTTAAGCACGGGCGTGCTGGCTAATGAGCACGGGCATGCTCATGTACCAGAAAGGGACTTTTAAGCCAAAAATCTCACTAATCCCTTAGCCAAAAATTCTAACTTAACAAACAAGCTTAGGGAAAGCACTTAACGAAAAGTGGGGAGTTACAATTCCACCCCCTTATAAAAATTTCGTACTCGAAATTTCTACGTACCTCAAACGAAAAGATGCGGATACGCCTCCATCATCTTGCTTTCCAGCTCCCAGGTAGCACTTTCCTCAGTAGCTCTACTCCAAACTACTTTGACCAAAGGAATCTCCTTGCCTCTTAGCTGCTTCACCCACCTATCCTCAACTTGAAGGGGTAACACCACAAACGTCAAGTTCTCTTTCAACTATATATTGTCTGGTACTATCACGTGACTAGGGTCGTGGATATACTTTGAGTTGAGACACGTGAAAAACACTATGAAGGTTGGATAAGAACGGTGGTAAGGCTATCTGGTAGGCGACTTCGCCGACTCTTTTAAGGATCTGGTAAGGACCAATGAATCTTGGAGTAAGTTTCTTCGCCTTCATCACTCTACCAACCCCAGTCGTCGGGGTAAGTCTCAAGAATACATGATCGCCTTCCTGGAATTCGAGCGCCTTCCTCCTTTTGTCATGGTAGCTCTTCTGCCTACTCTGTGCTACTTTCGTCTTTTCCTGAATCATCCTCACCTTTTCTGTTGTTTCTTGCACTATCTGGGGTCCTAGCACCACATTATCACTGGGTTCATTCCTACACAAGGGTGTCCTACATCTCCTCCCATAAAGGGCCTCATAAGGTGTCATCCCAATACTGGAATGGAAGTTGTTGTTGTAGGTGAACTCTATCAGGGGCAAAAACTTGTCCCAACTACTCTACTGCTCTAGCACACAAGCCCTCAACAAGTCCTCTAAGGACTAGATGGTCCTCTCAGACTGCCCATCACTCTATGGGTGATAAGCTGAACTAAGCCTAAGCTTTGTCCCTAAAGCCTATTGTAAACTATTCCAAAACCTAGAGGTAAACCTCGGATCTCTATCTGATACTATGCTGGAGGGTACACCATGTAGCCTAACTATCTCTCTGATGTACAACTTAGCCAACTTTTCCAAAGGATATTCCATGTTCATAGGGATGAAATGGGCAGACTTAGTCAGACTATCCACAACAACTCATATAGCCTCAAAACCAGCTGGAGTCCTAGGGAGTCCAAACTCAAAATCCATGGAAATGCTATCCTATTTCCATTCTGGGACACTCAAAGGTTGCAACTTACTTGAAGGCCTTTGGTGTTCTATCTTGGTCTTCTGACAAACTAGGCACACATACACAAACTCAGCCACATCCTTTTTCATCATAGGCGACCAAAACATCCTCTTAAGGTCCTGATACATCTTGGTGGCACCTGGGTGCACACTCAGTCCACTCCTGTGTCCTTCTTCAATGATCAACTTCCTAAGCTCAGGAACATCCGGTATGCACACTCTATCCTTAAACCTCAAGATCCCATCACTTTCATCTTTAAAGCTAAGGTCTCTACCCTGAGCAAGTAACTCTCGCTGGTCTAAGAGAAACTTATCTAACTTCTGACCCTCTCTAATATGGTCCATCAAGCTTTTGGTAACCTTCAAGGTTCCAAGCCTAATACTCTTAGGGGTAAACTCACAAGCTAGACTAAGGTCTCTAAACTCCTCAATCAGATCCATCTCCCTAACCATCAAAGCGGAGATGTGTAAGGTGAATGTGAATGTAAGGATGGATATAAAGCAAGTGAATGTGATTCATATGTAAGGGAATGGATAAAATTATCATTACGTTATCTGGGTTTTTATTTCTAAATTAGACATTATTACATCTTCATAAAAAGTAATTAGAATGACAACTATAAATTTGTAAAGAGGATAATTATATACTTGTTGTTGGTTGAATTCTCCATTCCTCATAGTGATCGATAAGCAAATGTTTGTGACCAAATTTGCCAAAAGTGCACGAGATAATTAACATGTTAAATAATTTATATGTCACTTATACTATATTGATTTAGAATACATTATCACATTAAAAAAAAAATTATATCAAATTCTGAAAGCTAAAATGGTAAGTTCAAAACAATTTTTTGCCAAATAAATTAATTTATTACATTGAAACATAAATTTTTGTAGATGCATATTAGCACTTCAATGCAGTCATGCCTACCAAACTTATGCACAAAAGGCCAAAGCCTATTCTTTCAAGATTTCAACCATTTGACGAACTTGCTCAAATTATTTGAAGACCGACCTCCTTCTGCTAGGTTGCCCAATACCTTCTCCTTTAGCACTAGAGACCTTGTTCTTATATTCTCATTGTTGAGCAATTGGTTCACTTTTGCTTTTATCTCTCCACGTGAAATCAATCCATTTTCATCCGTCTCAAATCCTAACCCAACCTTCAACTCTTCACAAATGTAAGTTTTATCATAAAATTGGTCACCAACATATGGCCAACACAAGAAGGGCACACCATTAGATAAACCCTCCAAGGTAGAATTCCAACCACAGTGGCTAACAAAACAAGCTATGGCAGGGTGGCTTAGCACCTTTTGCTGGGGGGCCCATCCAACTATCGTACCACGACTCCCTTGGAATTCATTTGGGTATGCCATCTTATTGCTTTTATTGTAATCTTGACGCACAACCCAAAGAAATGGCCTACCAGTGAGCTCGAGTCCAAGAGCTAGTTCTGCAAATTGGTTTTGGTCTAAAAGAGCGGAACTACCAAAGGCAACATACAAGACAGAACGATGGGGTTGTTGATCAAGCCAACTCATGCAAGAGAAATCTTCTTCCCAAAACTGTCCCAATGATGTTGCATTTTCACTTGTATTGTCATAACTCCTCAACAACGGGCCAATTGGCAGGAGCTTCGGTACAAAGGATAATGGTACGAGTTCAAGTTCATACGGGGTGTTACAAAGCCACCAATCCGACAAATTTAAACTTGGTATGCAACGTGAAATAAAATTGAACATTTTTTTCCCAACTATTGAGTCAGAGATATTCGACCACCAAATGGCTCCCGTGTCCATTTTAGGCATACTTGATGACAATTGAAATGTCTTTTTTGTGACTGGCATACCTGCAGTGCCATACAAAACCAAGCTATTTTTATTATTGAGCTATCGAGTGACCAAGTAGTTACGTGGTTAAATATAGAGAAAGTTTCATTTATCTCATGCCACATTTGACTCAATTATATTAGATACTCTCTTATTTCAGAAATCACTAACCTCCCTTAATTAAAATTTAAATTTATATTGTCATTAAGATTATCCCCTTTTAAGGTTTATGTTGTGATTATATTTACACTACTTACAATATAAACCAAAAGAAAGATTGATGTAATTTTTAAGACAAGAAAAAGTTAGGTGTGATTAAGCAAAACCCAGTGAAACATAAGCATAATTTTCCCCTGAAATTTAATTTGCATTCTTCCTCAATCAAACAAAATTAGTTAGTGAAATAATGTGATTTTCTTACCTTCAGAATCTATGATCCCATTATCAATCAGCATGGGAATATTGTATGTCAAGGCAAACATAGCTGCTGATGCTGTCCAGAAGACAGCTCCTCTGATTCTCAGCTTACTTGCAACTTCCATTGCCCATCCCATTGCCACATCAGCAACTATGCAGCTGATTCTATGTTCACCTTTCAAATGAATGTCCTCTATAAGCTTCTCAAGCATGGCAGGCATGGCGCTTAATATAGAATCACACAGTTCCCCTAAATCGCTTCTATCATTCTCAGGTTCTAATCCATCTGGAATGGAGACCAACTTTATTGATGACCCATTAATGCTTTCTTGCTTGGCCATGGAATTCACCACTCGCTTATGGATGAAGTCTGTGTTCACAAAAATGATATTGCATCCATTCTCAACCAACACTTGTGAAAAACTCATCATGGGATTGACATGTCCTTGAGCAGGACACGGTAAGATTAGCACAGTAGGAATGCTCATGTTGTACTTGCTTCTATATCATAAACAAATATCTCTCTCAATTATTTTCTCACACACTCACGCACACAGAAGCAAGAGAGGAGAGGAAGAGATTAACACACTATATTTCATTTCAACTCGAAATTCTCACAGACCAATGACTTTTATATATAGGCCACACTTTATAATAAAATATTATTACAATGTAAGCAAACTTAAAAGATAAGAAAGTACGTCAAAAAAGAAAAAGAAAAGAAAGACTTGGGTGGTGTACTAGCTAGAATTAGAGTAAATACCCAATTTGATCCCTGAAATTATGAAATAGTATCAATTTGATCCTTGAAATTATCAAAATTTCAAAAGCGTCCCTGAATGATAAGTTAGTATCAATTTGGTCCCTCACTTTGCTCACTTAATATCAATTAAGTCCCTAACTCCCTCACTTTGCTCACTTAATATCAATTAAGTCCCTAACACTGCAAACTTAATATCAACTTAGTCCATATGATTTTTAACGGAGGGACTAAGTTGATCACCGTTTTATAATTTCAGGGACTAATTTGGAATTTTGATAACTTCAGGGACCAGGTTGATATTACTTCACAATTTTAGGGACCAAATTGGGTGTTTACTCTTAGAATTAATAAGCTTGATTTAGTTATCTAAGAGGCTCTACTCTTTATGTTGGGTTATTCCAAGTTTAGAGTTTCCATTATTGTTTTGGTTTATATACTATACTGAATATTAAAAATGATATCGTTTACACTGGAAATATGAGTGGGGGAAATGTGGTAGAATTTAGAAAGGATAAAAGGATAAGGTTTTAATGGATGAGATAGAAGCTCGAAAAGCGGAACTACTGACAAGCCAAGCAAAACCATGAACCCCTAATCTTTAAAAAAACTAGTATAACAAATTTGAAGTTTTCATATTTGTTAAAAACAATAAGTGGTATCAGATTTTTAAGTTAAATAAGTAAAAATGAAAAAATATAATAAGAAAAAGGACAAAAAGGGAGAGGAAAAAAAAAGGCTTTGGAGGTACCAATGTACCATGCCAAGGTGCAGAAATGAGCAAAAATTTGGTTGCAAATGAGGCTAAGGCTGTGAATGAGGTCTGCACTGCAGCTTAAAACAAAGAGTGACTGGGGACAAATTTCCTCAATTACACTTGAAACTAGCTTGCCGTACTATGATTTCAACAATTTTCTTTTTTTCCAAAACTCGAGTTTGCTTGATCAACCTGCACTCCTTCGGGTTTACAAAAATTTAATCCGGATTCTTTCCGGCAACAAACTATAAAGCGCATCAACGTCTGTCAATTTTTCAATGACAAAACATGGAGGAACCGCTCCCCTAAACACATAGAACCACTGCTCTGAGCGTATATAACCTCTTTTTGAGCTCTTCTGGTAAATGATTATGTGGTGGAAACAAAAAAGGTCACGTAAAGGAGGGACAAAACCAGTAAATAGTAGAGAGGAACCACTGGATCATATTGAATCGGAGATGCAGATGAGACAGAACCTCAACCAGTGGTTGTCTGTACTCAGGAGTATTTTTCTATGTTGATTGTTGAAAAAATTGTCAGACATTTAATAGAATGACCAAATTTTCAACATTAAAAAAGCGAAGAGACCAAATGTGAATGAAAAAAAAAATAACCTTATGAACCAAAATCGCATATAACCGATAGTAAGGGACCAAAAGTACAATTAAGCTAAAAAAAAAAGAAAAGAAAAGAAAAGAAAAAGAAAGAAGAGGGAGCATTAGGCTAATGTTTTGGTTTTTATGGCGAGTTTCACTGGATTTTTTGCTACTTTTTTTTTATGTATGTTTTTGGTCACATTGTTTACTGGTTTACTTGCTATATATATTTTAGTTTATGTTACTGGGGCCGCTTCTTCTTTCTGTGCAACTTGGGCCAGATCATTGATGTACTGTTCTGAAAAGTGAAAACCTTACTTTTAAGCTATTTCCTTTCTGCCTATTTGCGTTAGTTTTTCTGAGGCAAACTTTGTTTTTTAATGTAGACCTTATATTTTTTCAAAAAATAAAATGTAAAATATATAAAAATAATTAAAAAGTTTAATATACAAATAACAAGTTAATCGGATAGGGTAGTCAAATAATTTAGGTTAAGAGGAGTAATTAGGTAATTAAAATGTAGAGTTATAACTGTTTTCTTGAGAAAAAACCGCAAATACATAGAAAATGAAAATGATCAAAAGTGAAAAAAAAAAATTTATCTTTTTGTGGGCCCAAAGAAGCCATATATGATATAAGAATACAATCCCATTTCACTCCAAGGAAAGAACTCACTTTAGGTTCTTAAATGGGTCTCATAAGTATTACTTACTCACTCTATCACATAGCTAGGAACCAGTTCCTCTATAAGAATCATTCTCCGGCCTGGCTGTCAAATCAGCCAACACCAATGACATAAAATTTAAGAACTAATTCTTAACAATAAGAACCTCATGAAGAACCACCATTAGGGATGGCTAGAGTTATCTTGTTTGCATTACTTTATAATTTGGTCATGTTTCGTTGCTCAGTGGTATATATTTGTGTTCAATTTAATATATCTTGACTTCAGTCACTAATATATATGGAAATTTCCATGATGTCTTTGATTATTTAACTGTACCAATACAGTTTGATTCTGACCAATAACTTAATATTGTGCATTTAATGATATTTAGTCAAACTTTTTCCTATTCAACCTAAAAAATATTTCATTTTACTGTTTTGTCCCTAGTAACTATTAACATCATGTTTGGTTAAAAAAAAATAAAAAATAAACGCAAACTAGTGTTCTGATCTGAGTTGAAGGAAAGCTTCATTTTGGAGCTTTGGTCAAAAACTGAAAATTTTGCCTTAGGACATTAAAAATGAGCGTTAGCGTCCGTTTCTATCTAAACCAAACATGCTCTAACTCTTTTACCTTTTAAATTAAAAATGTAAATAAATCTTTTATCAATTTATGTTAAATTATAAAGTTCTATTTTTTAAAATGTACTATTTTTCTTTGGTATTATACATGAACACTAATCCCCTTTTCTCCATATCATCTCTATAGTTAGTTCCTAATAGTTCATTGAAACTGGCCAAGCGAATGGGGTACATCAAAGGAACATGAACATCCCCTAAGTTATATACCTAAATGAGTTATGGAGTCCAGCAAGATTTCTTGAGGTCATTCTCCTTTCTAGTTTGAAAATTTATGGGCTCTACATTGTTCATCATACATTTTTCAACTGGGTTGGTTCGAGGGAAGATCGATGTGTTGGCTCTGTTGAGAATTCGGGAATGATAAAATTCACGGAGAAGAACGATGGTTCAGAGAGAAGAAGATGGAGAATTAATTATAATTAATCTTCTATTTCCTATTGGTGATTTGAAAGGCAATTGTCTATTGGTTAAATATTAAATAATTATAAAATTAAATATCAGGATAAAACAAGATTTTACTGAGGGATAGAATGGTAAAAAACAAAGTTTAGTTTATTTTAATAATAAATTACATAAATTGGGGCATTCAATGAAACCTTTTCAACCATTGGGCAAAATGAAAACTTAATCGGTGCAGCTAAATTATCCAAGGCACCGTAGAAGGACCCCTAATATAAAACCAAAAAGAGAAATCATATTTTCCTAGAGGTTCCACCAAGATGCTTCAAAATTAAAATATTTTCAAAATTGAAGTTAATTAATCAACAATATCTTTTTAAAATATGATGTAATTTATTTTATTTTATTTTATTTTATAGCAAGGGAGAGGTTAATTAACACAACCTAATAGCATCTTTGCTAACTAACAGCTCTAATAAAAGAAAAACAGATTCTAGATAGAAAACAGAGAAGGATGTTGAATGCCCCCAATTTGCAAGCATATCTGCACACTAGTTTGCTTCATGGTTACTGTAGGAGAAGGCAGCCTTCCAACCAGACAACCTTTTTTAAGAAGAAGACCTCTTCAAGTAGAGGTTTGAGAGAAGAGGAAGGGAAAAAACCCTTAGAGACATGACAAATACCATATGAGAATCAGTTACAAAGATAACCTTATTAATCCCAGGGATCTAGACATCTGCAGGTGACCCAATGGATCTAGAATGAACTCTGATACTATCTTAGAATTTAGGTTACGTTTGACTCTATCTCAACCCTAAAAGCTAGCTAATAGGATAATAGTTACCCCACTTATAAGAACTATTCAAATCATATTACTATTCAATGTGGCACTCCAACCATGGGCAATAAAAGGAAAAAAAAATTATATATACCCTGTTAAGAACATCTTTAGTGAGAGACACATGTGATTTTGGGTTCTTTAAATTTAAAATGAGTTTCTTATATAAGGAACCTTACAAGAGAGTACCATAGCATTTAAATTATTATTATTATTTTTTTGATAGTGTAAAAGTGTGAGAGATAATATGGGATGTTGAAAAGAGAGAGAAGTTAATTAAGGAACTTAGGCCGCGTTTGGGTAAACAACTTAATTAAGAGCTTATCACATAAGACCTTATCACATAAGAGCTTATGCCATAAGAGCTTATGAAAAAAGGGGTAGGAGAGGATTCGAAGGAGGAAAACATGGAGGGGTCATAAGCACTTGTTAAAATTCCATAAACTTATTCCAGTGACTTATGAAAATAAGTCAAAAACTCCTTATGGGATGTCATAAGTTACTTTTATAAGCTCTGCCAAACACACTGCATAAGAGCTTATGTCATCAAATAAGTCAAAAGGAGCTTAAATAAGCTCTTCCAAATGCCTTCTTAATATTAGAAACTCTCCTTAAAATTTTGTGAGATGCTCTAACATCTTTGTTGAAGCTCCAGCACTGCTCAGGCCAGGTACCTCAGTTATGCTATATATTATATTATTACAATTACAATGTCATAAGGGCCGGGGCAGTAAAGGCAAGCGCACAAAAGCGAAATTGTATCACGTTAGACAAAACATGTGTGCGTGTGTGGGTCATGCCATGGCCTCCAAACTTATTATCAAGGAGGGAGGTACTGAATCCTGATCAGTAAGTATAGCTCATGCCTTATGGATGATACAATAGCAGCAGTTAATGTCTTCGCTAAAACAAAAGGAATAAAGCAAAGAAACCTGCACATGACTGGAACCCAAGTTAAAGGGTAGTGCTGATCAATGAACACAACATAAAGATGTTACATCACATCTCCTTGCATTTCAGGGTAATGCCTTTCATCATCTTGTTCCTGATCACATCCATACAAAAACTACTCTGTTTGCACTGCATAGACAATGACTTAAGCTTCATTCACTGCAAAAGTGCTTAAACATGCCTAATATAGCAATACACTACCATGTTTATTTCGATTCATTAGTTCCTATTAATACATGTACAAGATTTTCCGTTTATTTAGGATGCATATGCAGAATTAATGTGAATCTGAATTCCCATAATGGTAAACAATGGACAAGGGTTGTTCAATTCTATATATATTCTTCCAACTATTAATAATAAATTATAAATAATAAATTATAAATTAAACCCCCGGCCCATATTGTACATCCCAACCATTTTGAATTTTAATTAGTTAATTTGATGCAATACGTTGATTTTGTGCAATAACGTACATATGTTCATGTCATTCCGTTCATGTATATGCATATATATTAAGGACTTGATCTTATAATTTATGGATTTAATTGATATAACTGATAGTGTAAAGCTTTTTTATACGATCAACCAATCAGAAATTGACACATCATTAAAAATATTTGACTCTATCATAATTACCCTTAAAAGTCACTCATACCATGATTTTAGATTGTTTGACGATATAAAACACTTTACACTAACAATGCATATCAATTAAACTCATGCATTATTACTTCCTCTGTTTCAAAATAATTGCCTTTTAAGATTTTGCACCATGATTAAAAAATGCGTAAATAATATTAAATTTTTTATGCTTAATTAAATTACCCTCACTGATAACTGATGTATCATAAATATTAAGTACTGTTAATGTCATATTAAAAAATATCATAAATATTTATTGATATTTTAAGCAATCAACATATAGAACAAGACAATTTTTTATAATGGAGGGAGTATATGTCTATATGATTTATAACATCTGATATATGTTTTTTTTCCTCCCTATCTATTTTTTTAACTATCTTTCTTCATTTTCTTTATGGATCATGGTATTACCTTTCAATGTTGCACTTTTAGTGTGAGATTCAAATATACATCTTACAATAAAGATAAGAGAATTTTAAAAATAAATTGAATAATATTGGTAAAGGCGAAAGATCTACTTAATTAAATATATTTTTAGACAGAAAGTGGTTTCAAGCAGCTTCCTCCCAAATCCAAATCCAATTGGATAACTCTAAAGGCTCCATTTGAGTCACATGCAGAAGCTACACATGTCACACATGCTGAATAGGAATGGCTTGAAAACCAAGTATAAACATGTGCCTCGCAATACACTATATAATATATACATGATCAAGGTTTTAAATTGCGGTCGCGGTCGCGATTGTGTTACGTTTTCAATTATTGCGGACAATTACGGGAAAATACGATCGATGTGGTTGCAATAACGGTCGCGATGCAATTTTGACGACTGCCAAAACCAACACGTCGTGACCAAGATTTCGGTTTCGGACCCAGATTTAAAACCTTATACATAATATATGTTATGAACCAACATGTGGTTGGTCCAAGAAGTAACGGGTTCGGATTTCTTAAATAAGTGGTCAGGGCTTCGATCCTTGGCTCTTGCATATGGAAAAAAAAAAAATATAGTTGGGAAATGTCAATCTTTTATTATCATCCAATACTTCAAGAGATTTATCTTCACGGTTGCGCACATGATACCCTGAAAAACAAAAATAATAATAATATATGCTGTGAAGTAAATCCATTAATCCTCATTAACAATAATTAATTGCATATAAGAAGGGAAGAGATATGATAGAAAGAGCATTAGAGGGAGCTGCCACTCTATCAGTTCCATGCAGGGAATGTGCAGAACATGCTGTACATTTCATGCTGCCTCACTGTCCCCCCTATGTCACATGCTATTTCGTCCTCAAAGGCCATGCACTCCAAATCATGTGCACCCCATGTGCTCTTTTCTCCTTTGCTCTCTCTCTCTCTCTCTCTCTCCCACTCTCTTCCTGTAACGGGGCTTTGCTGGCCCATATCATATTCACATGCACCCTTTGGGGGAAGCCACACCCCAATACAACTAGCTTACCACACCACCCTTTTTTGTTCTAGCTAAGTGACTCAAATGCCCTCTATTTTGTTGAATAGTTAAGTTTTGAAAGTGGTCTAGTTATTATGGAAGAGAAGCTTCGTTTTTTGCTAGGTTTTGTGAATCATCTTACGTTATCCTTTTTCAACTTTTGTTTAAGAATTTGTCCTTTTTCGATAGTGCCATATTAGTAGCATACAAGGTACAATACATAAATTATTATTATACTAGCTTAATTTTCTACATGGTTAATGTAAAGTTTTGAATTTTAGGAGTTTAATTTTGATACAGTGCAAAGTTTTTTACGCTGTCAATCAATCGCAAATCATCCCATATATAACTTTTAAGGTAAGTATGATAATAGTCAAACATTTTTAATGGCATATCAATTTATAATTAATTAACAATATAATTTTTTTTATACTAATAATGTATACCAATTTAATCCAACTTTATTTACTGTCAAGTATTTATTACAGAAAGTTAAACATTTTAAATAATAAGACAATGCATAATTGATATACTAAAAAAAATAATCTTTACATAGATTCAACATACAATTAAATCCATTATTTTATTTTCACAAGTACTCTTGATTTGTACTTGTAGGTCGGCTTAATTAATACAACACCTTTTATGCTTTCTACATGACTTCTCAAACATAAAAGCAATCATAATTTTTTTTTAGTTATTGAGCATATCATTTACATGATTTCATACATGTGCAAACAATATCACAATTCACCACAATTGCACAAGTCTTTTCTGTAATACACTTAATTTGGACATGTTGCTTTTTTATTTCTAAAATAATTTTTTTATAAATAGTTAAAATTATATGTTTCTTTAAAATGTGTTTCCCTTGAGGGAGATACCTTTGGAAAGAGAACAAAAAAAGACATTCATGTATGCAAGGAATTGAAATTCGGCGTTTCATTAATTAATTAAGTTTTCGTGGAAAAGCTTGGTGTGTGTATGTAGGACAACAAAGGTATGTATATAAGAATTCACAAAAAAAAAGGTATGTATATAAGCACTTTAAGTTTTCCCCGGTCAAGTGATCATAAGTGATTAACGTTTTCGTAAACCAAAAAAAAAAAAAGGGTAATTAACGTTTTCATGCATGTCTCAAATATTTATCGTCTTTCAAAATTTAATTAGTTCATTCAAAACATTAATTTAATTAGTTCACTCAAAACAACAATTTAACGTTTTCATGAAAAACAACCCTTTTCATTCAAATATTTACAATCTAAATTAGTTCATTCAAAACAACAATTTAATCTTGAAACAAAAAAAAAAAGCAACAAATTGTTTTTATATGAAAAAAATTTAAAAACTAAGAGTGTGTTTGGGAAAGATTATTTTTCCCCATTTCAGCTGTTTTTTAGCTTAAAAGGTGTTTCATAGATAATCTATCATGTTTGGCATTTTGCTTAAGTTTATAAAAAAACTTTTTTTAGGGGAAAAAAAGCTGTTTAATGCCATCTAGTTTTTTCTAGCTTAAGATTATTGTGATTTGATTATTTTTCATTCTCAATACTCTCTTCCCTGTTTACCCCTACAAAACTAACTTCTAAACAAATAATATTAAATTATACAAATAACTTTATGCCCTTTTTTGTAATTTATTATATAAATGTGAATTTTTTTACACCACCCAAACGAAATAGATTATCTTAAAATCGCTTTTCAGCAAACAGACCCAAACAAAAACAGATTCTGATTATAATCGATTATCATAATAATCGATTATACAAAAATTGATTATCAGCATAATCTTTTTTTTTCCAGGTTTCCCAAACACACCCTAAGTTTGAGATAATGTGCTGTAGAAATGTGGTGTATGATGCCAAATCATACAAAAGCTAATATCTCATGATGGCATGACACGTTGAGAGGTACAATGAATATTTTGAAAGAAAAGAAAACTTTTGCAACTAAAATACAAGTAGATCCTCAATCTCTTACCCTTGTAGTTTGAAACTTATAATTATTAATTATTATGATGTGAATAATTTTTTGTCAAAAAAAATGATGTGAATAATTGAAACCAAAATGTTTGTGATTTATTTTTGAATGATATAGGGACAATATGGTAATTAAGAATGTGAAGTTCCGGGACCTTCACATGTGCCGTTACAGAGGGGCAGGCTTTTCTGCCTCACTGGCTCGCAAGTTGTGCCTCTTCCCGCTTTCTCTTTTTCAATTGGGGTCGCATACGAAACTAGGGTCTTCTACCTCATCAAATTACAATCATACCCTTCTTTACATGGTTTTACATGGAAATAATATCCAATTCCTCATGTTCTTTTTTTTTTTTTTGACAAATCCTCATGTTCTTTTTGGTCCACTATTTTCATATCTTCAAATGCATGCTCCATCAAACGGATGAGGATTAACTACACTGGACCTTACATTTTGGAAGCCGTGGGGCAAAAATGCGATGCTCTTTCAGTTGATAATTTTTTTTATTGAATATTGTTTTAAGAAATTTCACCTTTTTTCATAAACAGTTAAAAAGAGGGCATTGTCTAAGTAGTTTAGTTCATGGCATTGAGTGTTAAAAGGAATTGAATAAAAGTTTTGTGACAGTAATTTAACTGCTTTGGCTTCATATTTATCTGCCGTATTTGGTAGACATTTTTTTTCCAATTATCATTTAGCAATCATAACTCACGAGAATTTAAAAGTAGTAGAATTAAACATTCTTGAGAATGTTATTTAGGAATCTCTCATATTTGGTTTAAGGATACCTTTATTAAAAATATTGGTATCTCTCTTTCAAAAATACTCTTAAATATAAATTAATTGAAAAATAAAAATAAAAAATATTATAAAATGTTATAAATTAAAATATTTTTAAAAAAGTAGTGCAGGCAGAATCTGTCATATGTACCTTCACTACCTTGATTTTATTAAATGATTCTTTACTTCCAAAAAAATATATTTTAACATAATATTAATATTGTAGATAGAAAATCGTGGTATAAAAGTCTTTTGAAACAATAAACATTTTCCATGTCCATGAAAAACTATGATTCTCACCATTTCTATGAAAATGTTTTTAGGGGAACATAGTGGAAACATAACCAAAAAAATATTCCTCAGAATTATAGTTTTCTAGGAATATATTTTTTAAAAATGCATATCAAACAAAGAATTTAAGGATTCCCAGGTTAAGTTTTTGAAAAACAAAAAAACAAAATCCTCTAACAAATGCCCCCTTGTTGTCTTGATAGTTTCTTATTCCCTAACCAGCACAACGACTTACATATAATTATATTGTATAATTTAAAATAATCATTCCATTCTTTTTTGTTTAAGACAACAATGACACTTACCTCTCCTGAATGAATTAAAATTTTAATTATAAATGTTGTGGTATTTCAAAAAAAAAAAAAAGAGAGATGTTTGATTAATGCATTTGTGATAGAGAAAATATAAAATTGCATATTATTAATCAATGAATTATATATATATATATATATGTGTGTGTGTGTGTGTGTGTGTACTTAGTCAATGTTAATTCATACTTTATTTTATAAAGAACTTCACAAATTTTAAAATACTATTTAATATTTCTAAAATATTTATTTAAAAATAAATATAATTAAGCAGCTTTACGAATTGTAAGAGCATCCACATCACAGCACCCCACTTTAGAGTTCTTAAATGGATTCCACCATTACACATTACCTATTTTTATTTTTTACAACTTAAGCACCTCATCTCTCTAACCCAGTAATTTCTAAAAAATTCTTAAATGAGTCCCACCAATGACTATGTTAAAAAAGAAAGAAAGGGAAAAAAAAAAGGCGAAGCATCCCACAAGCATTGATGCTTGTGGAAGCACCCCTAAAAAATGGGGTGCTTATTAAGCAATTGCTTCAATGGTGCTACAAATGTAAGCATCAGTGCTTATGTAGTTAAGCGCCCCAAAAAGTAACCGATAAAGATGCTCTAAGTCTACTACTATACACATTTATGGTTTTGTTTAATAAGAAATAGCGGATAGCGGATCAGATTTAAAATGTTTGATAAAATTAACATCTGAACTAGCTGATAAATATAAATTGATATAAAAAAGTATATTTATATGTCTATTTAAATATACATTCTCTCTATATATTATTTATTTTAAGATAATTATCACTTTTATGCTTTTAATTTATTTTAAATTATTTATCAACTCAAAAATTAAAATAGAATTTTTGGTACAAATTTTGAAACAAATTTGATTGATTCAAATAAAAATAAATAAATAGAATTGCTTTAAAAAAAACATAAAAACTAGTGGCATTTCCGTAGTAACCAATACAATCAAGTGGCAATCTCTTAATGCCCCATTACTTAAACCCAGAACCACTCGTTCTCTAACTCCACGACCAAAAAACAAGACATCAAACACCAAACATATTTGGCTTCCTCTTTCTCTGTTTGAACACTGGCCATGAGCATGAGTTTAAACACAAAGCACAGTTACAAGCTCTCTGTGAAAAGAGCCGCAACAAGAACAAGAAGAAGAAGACAACAACAACAACAAAGAAGAACAACACAATCAATTGGGTATTACAAGGCTCATAGAAGCTTCAAACCCATGATGATGAAGTCCAAGCTCTCACAAAAGCTTCAAGCACTGAAGAATCTAATCCCTTCCCACAATGGAGACACAGTGAAACCTGATCAGTTGTTTCAGGAAACTGCTGATTACATCGTTTTGCTCAGGACCCGGGTCGTGATTCTGCAGAATCTGATTGAGTTTTATGGGAACAACCCCGAAAATGAAAATGCTTTATTGTTATAGCTTCACTCTCCTTCAATATGGTTCTTTTTCTTTTTCTTTTTTTCTTTTTAAATGTTTTATCTTTTATTAATGAGGAAAAAAAAAAGAGAGAAAGTGAAGATCTTTGTTCTAGTAGTTTTTCTTCTTCTATGATATTTTTATTAGATTTGGCTAGCTATAATATGTTTGCTAGAAGAGAAAGTGAAAATGAAGAAATGGGGAAGTAAAGGTTGGAAATTTGTAAAGAAAATCCAATGCATGTGTAACCATTTTTTTTTTTGGTGTTTCCTTACTATTATCATGTTCATGGGCAATTTGGCATCGAATTGTGCTTCTTCAATCTTAAACCAGAAATGGGAATTTAAGCAATTAACAAAACCAGGTTTTGGTGTCAAATGGATGAAGAACATGGAAAGCCAACACTGAAAGTAGAATTCCAATCCTCTCTGTGATTAAAAAAACTTATTAGAAGCAAATATAATGTACTTGTTTTCAAATCCATTCATATTTTTAAAAATCCCAAGTCTGAATCATTTATTTCAGTGGCTAGTACTAGTAGCTAGCCTTGTAACATATATGATTAAAAAACTTATTAGAGGCAAATATAATGTACTTGTTTTCAAATCAAGTCATATTAATTTTTTAGAATCCTAAGTCTCAATCATATCTTCCAGTGGTTAGTACTAGTAGCTAGCCTTGTAACATATTTACCATCAGGTGCTAAGCAATTGCCAATGTAATAGAGACTTGGATGGAGGGTCCATTAATTTTTCTACCTTTTGTGATGATGTTCATTTAAGAGCATGGGCTAGTGCATGGCACAAAGCAAGAGTCTCTCTCAGAAAAAAGGTAAGTAGTGTGCACATAATGCAATTGCAAATTAGACAGTGCAAGAGCATGGCACAGAGAAGACAGTCACTGCAAAAGAATGGGGGTGGAGAGGGAGAGGGGCATGCGCTCATGCTGATATTTCAGATAATATATCTGGGTGATATGGACAGCAACACCCTCATTCCTGTCCTATGGTGAAACATGCTGTGGTTGTCATGACCATGACATGTTCATTGAAGGAGTCAATGAACCCATGTGCAAAAGCCAAGATTTAAGGGCTGTTTCCCTGTCTGGATATCAGCATGTGTGTGTTAATTTCATAGCCCACTTGCGAATTCTGGCCTCAAACCTCAACTAATTAAACCCCAAATGTTGCAAACATCATGTGGGGTAACCTATTTTTCACTATGTACCTTTGTCCTATACATCTATTCTTTCATTTTTGTTGTTATTGTTGTTTGATTTGAAAAACTATTCACTCATGGGAAATAATTTTTAATTACTTACCTTGAATAGTATTATCCGCGTCTCATACAGGAACTTTATTTTTTTTACTTTAAAATGTAATGTTTGGAAGTGAAATGACAAATTTTTTTCCAAGTTTTAATTGATTATAGTTAGCACGGTTAGACTTGGGTTCATGAGAGTGTTTTAATTAAATTGTCTTTGTGTAATAGACTTATATGTATCATTCACGCACGTGAGAGCTTAATCAAGTTTTAATAGTTTTAATTTTTTGTCACATCCTTTGGACACTAAGATATCTCTCCCCCACCCGAACCGACAAAACACTTATCTCTTCAACTTACTTATAAATCAAAATGTAAATAAAATTTACTGCAAATATTTAACTAAAAGTCTTTAGCAGTGAGTTTTGAGCCAATTTGGGAATCTTTGTAAGTTTTCCAATTTTGTTTTGTCTTATATATGCAAAGCAAGCTAGGCAGTTGAATTTGGGAATGTGTGGTGCCATGGGACCATGACTGACCTGTATTGGGTTGATTTATAAGTAAATACTAATTTGTGAGTTGTTTTTCAGAGGGGAAGAGAAAGAAATAAGAGGTTAATTTTCTCCCTCTTTTGTTTGTGAGTTCTATTAATTAGAGGCAAATGTTTTGAGTTTTTTTTTATAAGCAAAATATATATATATATTAGAGTACTAGGGGTACTCAGAAGCCAAATACACATTATCCAAAGGAACAGAACAAAAAGAACAAAGCTAATTAATCAACCATGGTCACCATTAATAAAACCCAGTAAGAAAGCATACGGAGAACAGCATGCGTAGCACAAGGTTGAGAGTTAGAAGCAACCAAAGAATCAAGCAGAAGGAATCGTCAAGACCATTTTTCATTTCACTCCCAAATAAAGAGGGAGATATACTCTCCTTCTCTTCCCCTCCCTTATCTTTTCTTCCCCTTTGATCTCTCACTTTGCTTACCCTCCAAACTCGCAAACAGGGCCTTAAGTATTGATGTTCTTTTTCGGTATTGAAGAATTTTTCAATGATAACATGATTTTTTTTTTTTTTACATAAATGTCTTTTTCTGCTCGATGATTTTGATATTGATAACAAACACATGATATGATAAAATTATACTGTTTGCATAGGAAATGGATGATGCACCAATTACTGTGTATTCAATTTGTATAAAATCTTATCCGATGAATAGTTTATATAATACTGTTTATTTCTCTTACACTATCAACTTTTTTTATTCTACAGATGCACAAAATAGGACCTAAAGCATTAGGAACAAATAGGGACATGATAACACGCTAGGGAAAGATTTTCAAACGTATAGGCATAGGAAAGGTTATTTCCATCATTCCATGTGACACTACCTTTTATATCGTTTTCATCATGCAAGGATTTCCCATTTTCAGTTGTATAGATCCCTTGTTATGCATATCCCATGTTCACGAAACTGATTCCAATTTTCCATTACGAACATAAATTTAAGTTATTTGCTTCTACTGCCGTATCACTTAGGGCATGACTATAGGTGTACGTAATTACTGGGGTGTATATTGCTGAAGGCTATGAGCCTATGAGTTGTGGCACTAAGCTTCAAACATGGTACATGATCATGCTAACTTCCCCACCGACAAGCTATATCTATGTTACAAAATCCTAGGTGTGGGGGAAGCGTGGCAATTTCCTCTCCACAATTGCCTATGATAGATAGGTGTCCTTTTAAGTTAGAAGGTATAGTCGGGATAACTAGTAGCTTGAATCTTTTAATCATATGTTCAGGATTCAAATCCTAATGATGAGAATAAAGTTATATTTATGGGTAGAGGAGTTACCTCTTAATTGATACTTTAGGAGATTAATCCTACGACTTCCGGCCGGACCTAATAAAAAAAAAAAAATAGGTGGCCTTCATTGCTCACTAATCACAATAAAAATTTAAAATTTTAATTTCTCCTTGTCAAAATTCTAATAATGTTAGCCCAATGTTTCAATGTCTGAATTAATTTTTTTTATTTGGGAGATCATAACAAACTTATTAAATGTATTGTGCTAAGCCTAGGGCCATTAGTCGAATCTTTTGCCTTATTGTTATACCTTTGGTGAAGTAGGACAATATGCTTGCTAACATGCTTGACTTGTGTAGAAGTTTGCTTTTGTGGCGCCGGCCATTCACAGGCTACAAATCACTGAAAGCCGTCCAATTATGATTCAAAAAGTGAAAGCTAGATATGCAAGTTGTATTAACTGAAGTGCTAACAAGCATATAGTGCAAGAGTTGGTGATAAATGATAATGCTAGCTTATTAAGAGGGGTGTTTGGAAGAACTTATCAAAGGTTTATTTAGGCTTTCGAGGATAGCTTATAAAAATAAATTTATAAAAATAACTTATGAAAATAGTTGATGATATTTTTCTAAGTTCCTTAATTTTTTTAGGTTATTCAATAAGTTTATCAAATAAGCTTTTGCAAATAATTACTTTTTTAGATTATTTTAAAAAAACTTATTAAATTATAACTTCATTAAATTGTTTATTAAAACGCGTTCTATAAGGTAGTAATAAAAATAAGTTTCAAGGTAATTAATTAGCAAGACAGAAGCTGAAATTTTAATTTCAACTCAAGGAGGTTTGAGCTAACTAACTTGGATTTTAGTTAACTCCAAAGACCAAATGCAACGATCATATATCCATTTCATCTGGATATCCAACTATCTTCTAAACAATGTTACACACATTTACACATACGTCACCTCATCTAAACAATGTTACCCACGTGGTTGTATGTGAACCAATTGTTTTGCCACATGGGTTAAATTGAAATTTCAACTCAGTTTTTATGTTTCCACCGGTCAAACCTTGTTTGTATATTAGGAAGTATTTTTGTATTTGTATGTTACAAAATACAAGCAATAACGAGATTACAAAATTGGGTAAAAAAATGGAGCTTCATCGCTGTCTTCACCAAGAGGGCTCTGTCGTTCTCACCACGACGACCCCGCCGTCCCTACCCATCATCAGAAGAAGCCATCCTCCTCCACCGCCAACAACCCTAAAGCCTCCACCAGCACTACCCTCGCCTCCGGCACTGAAGGGGGGTGACACGTGATTGGGAGGGGTGGAACGCGAGGCAGGGAAAGGAAATTTTGGGTTTTTGTTTTTTGCATTTTTTTTAAATCCCATTTAATCTGGACTGTCTGATTTGGACGGACGGTCCAAGTTGATCAACTGGGGAGGCGCTGGAGGGGGATCTGCAGGAGAGAATCCAGATGGATGAAATAGGGTCTCGTGGCATCAAAAAAATAGACCGAGGCGAGTGTAAAAACGTAAGTTTTGAAAGAAAAATTAGATATCTATAATTCAGTTTAACCAATAGATACAAGATATAGCATGTTTATTACATAGGATCGAGGTTTTGATTTAGAATGTGTTTGTGGGAGCATGTTGAAAATCATCGTTATCTTTTTTGGTAAGCATATATGTCGTGCAATGATACTGTTAAATGGGGAAGCAATATTTTTAAATTATCAGTAGAGCGTAGGACTTTTCAATAGGCTACTGAATGATTGGCCTAACCCATCAAGGGTCATTCCCAAATAAAAGTCCAATTACTAATTTCATCAATTGGTTACATGATTTAATATTAATCCCATAATTGATATATATAATTTAATAATATTTTAATCATTAATTAATTCTAATCCATATTTAAAATATATATGTTAAATAAAAATTTAACAATTTTTCATTGGAAGTGATGTATTCAAAATTTGAAAAAGTGTTATCTTTAATTTTCAATAAAAAACAATGTCCATAGACACTGGTTAGCATCACCCATAAACAATTCCTCAAGAGTCTATTTTAGGCAATATGGGACTTAATTCTTAGCCATAACTACACAAGAATGCTCAGTTTGAAACACTCCCAAGACTCACAAGTTTAACAAATTGATATGTAGGCATTTGAACACAAATATACAAGGATTTTAAATATTTTAGGAAGAAAGAAAAGCTAGCTCCTAAAGAAGCAAAGACCCAAAATTTCAATTATCTGCTAGAAGAGGAAAAGCCAAGGCTGCAAGGGGAAATTTTCAGGACTTCATCAAGATGTTTCATTTTCATAGCCGAACGATCATTTACTCTAATTTTAATATTATTCACCATGAAAGTTACCTCCACTGGTTGTTGCAGAAGTTTTAGCATCCTTATATGTCATGATGTGCATAGAGGACTTTCTCATGTATAAGATGAATTCATGGTAAAGAAATTGTGGCACCTGCATGATGATTGATTTGTTTAGGCCTTTTTATTTTTATATTGGAAATATGTTTTCTTAGTACAATTGAACTAAGCAAAGAGAGGAAAACCATATAGAAAAAGTAACAATGAAAACAGGATTTTGAGAGCATGGTTAAATCTGGCAAATACATTTTAGTTGTAACTCTATGTTATGATTTGATCCACCTGATGAAATTATCTAGATTTTTGTTAGACAAACCACCATGTCCAGTGCCGATTTGAACCTTTTCCTTGAGATTTGCAGCCCTTGCTTTCAAATGTTCATCATTCAAAAGTTGCTCAATTTTTCTTCTTATTTCACCTTGTGTGATCATGCCACTTCCATCTTGTTCAAGTCCCAGTCCAATCTTCCAAACATCACAGATATAACTCTTGTTTAGGAACTGATCCGCGAAGTAAGGCCAGCACAATATTGGGATTCCATTGCTGACACTCTCCATTGTGGAGTTCCAACCACAGTGACTTATGAAGCAAGCAATTGAAGAATGGCTCAGAATTTTCTGTTGTGGTGTCCAACCCACCATTCTACCACGGTCGCGTACCCTTTCTTCAAATCCTTCTGGATATGCATGTTTTGTCCCTTCTGTCATGTCTGGCTGCACAACCCAAAGGAAAGGTCTATTGCACAGTTCAAGTCCTAAACACAGTTCTTGGAATTGGGCAGGATTAAAAGTTGTGAAGCTTCCAAATGCAACATATATGACTGAACCTGGTGACTGTTGATCTAGCCATTTCAAACAAGTGAGTTCTTGAGGCCAGAAGTTGCCTGCAGTGTATCCAAGCTGATTGGTTGATAGAAGTGGCCCTATAGGTATGATTTCTGGAGCTAGAGAAAATGCAGCAGGCTCAAGCTCATAAGTTGAATTACAAAGAAGCCATTCAGTTTTCTGCATAGACTTGATGTTTTTCACCATAAGTTGAAAAATATGCTTCTGAGTTGTCTTGTTCCCCAAACAAACCCAGACAAGGTTTTCTGTACTTACACTGGGCATTGTGGGTGATAGCTGAATGACCTGTTTTTGCAGTGGAGTTCCTGGATAATTTAATGTATAGATTAAGACATAATAACTAATTAGTATGACCTATCTATCATGATTGTAGCTCCATTTCAGGAGTTATGAGAAAAGCTTTATGCTTACTAAGGAATGCTAATTGGTAGCCTATACCACTAATTATAGGAAGTTTATCAGGAATGTAACCTAACATGCTATGATTTTAATGAGTTGATCAGTGGATAACATTTTAGCATGACATATGTAGTGGCATGTTAAGGTAGCAGTTAGGCTTCTGGTAGTAATAGTAAATAAAAGGAGACAATGAACTTTGGTCTTTGAGTGATTGGCTCAAGAATGAATTGGAAAACAAACATTGTGGATAGGCCTTCTTTCCTTTGCCATATTATAGAATGACATCCTTTAAATATGACATGGAAGGTTATATAGTTGATAGTTCTTACATTCACTATGTGTTTGTTGAGCATGAAAGTCCATTTTTATATGTTAATCATATCACTATCCACCAATCACAGTCTATGCTAGTGCTTAAATTAGGAAGAGAGAGAAAATTCATTGTAGGATGCAACATTTCCACATTAAAAAAATGAATGTTTGGCTAAGATTTAAGTTTGTTTTTCAAAAGCATAGTTATTGAGTACGCGGTACGCGGGTCATCTGGTATGTGGTTCGTCACTTTGTATATTTATTATTACAAGATTTTATTTGAAGTGAACTCGGTATCCAATACACCGTATGAAGAATTCGGTACGTCGTACGTATGGTTAATGAGAGAATCTGGTAACTATGTGTAAAAGCAATAAATAAATAAATAAATAAATAAAAGGAATGTTGTGTTGTTGTTGCAGATACTAAGAATCAATGAAGTCTGAACTCACCATCTTTGTCAATGATCCCATTGTCAATCAACTTTGGAATGTTCAATCCTAACACCAACTGAGCTGCTGCTGCAGGACAGAAGGCTGCTCTTGGAATACCCTTCTTCTCTGCAATATCAAGGGCCCACCCAATGCTCTGATCAGCAAGAACACATGTAATCTTTTCACTTTCTGATCCATTGATGCATTCAATTAGTTCCTCAACTTTCTCTGGCATAACCTTCAACACTGCTTCAGATGATTTCCCTGGCTTTTTCCTCTCCTCTGAAGATTCTAATCCATCAGGTATCCATACTAGAGAAATCTGAGACATTAAATCATTTCCACCTGGAATTGCACTCATGATTCTCTCATGATTATGTTCAGTGTTTACAAAAGTTACTTTGATACCTTGATTGACTAAGCAAAGTGAAAGCTCCATTAGAGGAATCACATGCCCTTGTACTGGGTAAGGAACAACCAGAACATGTGGCCTTGCCATCTTAATTTTTCCTTTGCTTTAGAGTTTGATCACTTAGTTCTTGGTATATATTATCAAACTCAAGGACCATTTGATCCTATTGTTGTCTTCATGTGTTACAACATGTTCTTGTAGTCTACTTTGAAGACAGAATGTGTCATTTCCATGAAGCTATCAAATACGTGATCAATGCTAAAAAAAATAATCAAATCCATATATCCATAGCTTATTGTAATGAATGTGGGCACAACTCTCTATTGGTTCCTTTCCGTTTTAATTCAATGACGAAAATTAAAAAAATGACTCTGAATTTGAACTGGCACTGTTGTCCGATGCAAAAACATGGCATATTCTACACTAGTTACAAACTTACAGTTATGGTGCCTCTATCAAAGGAGTATTATATATTCTGCATGAAAAAGGTTAGGAACAATTAATTTTACAAAATATTTTCCATTTTTGTCATCGGTCATCCCAAATGTGCTAATTTCTTTTCAAAATTCATATTTAGTTTAACTATTATATAAACTGTCATGGTCATGTTATATGAAGATGATTTTAATTAATTTAAATGTATCTAAATTCAATTTTATTTTATATGAATTTTATAGGAATGATGTTTATATTTAAAATTAGCTAATTAGTCATTTTTTAATTTTCAAATTACAAACAAATTTTAAATTTATGTTCTTTTTGTCATAGTCGCGGGTCACGATTACATTTGAAAATAACCTACATTTGTAATTTTCAAATTTAACAAAGTTGTTACTAGTAAATTAATAGAAGAAAGCATAGTTATCACATACCAAATTTGACGTACCAACTTTTTTAATAATAATATAAAAAAATGACCAACCACACGTACCGATATGGAAGAAAGAAGAACTCATTTCGTTTTTAGTATTAATGATTTCACACACACACACACACACACATATATATATATATATATATATATATATATATATATATATATATATATATATATATATATATATATATATATATTTCATGACACATTATGCAGCGGAACAACACACACAAAGAAACTAGTAGTGTCTTGAGAGAATGTAATATAGAATTGCAATCAATATATGACACAGGGAAGCATACAAACTTATTTTGCAGAACTTTAAAGACGAGCATGGGGACCATTTAACAGCCGCCTATGAACCACTTGGGGGTTTTTTTTTCCCCCCAGGATATGCATTGAAGGGTTGAAAAGATATTTTTTTAGTTAAATATATATATATATATTACAATACACATAATCACATATGGTATTTTATAAACTCATAAATTAGACTATTAATACACTGTACCATCTTGACGTTTTGTTAAGAGATACTTTTTTTTTTCAAGCTTACTTTAAAAATAAACTCCATATCTATTGAGTATTGACTTGTTGGCTAGTAACTAAATTAATAGATTTAGAGATGGTAAAGCGGACCAACCCGCATCAACCTGCCACCAACCTGCCTAAAATGGGGCAAGACGGGTTAATCCGCTTCTCAAATATCGGTTGAAAATGCCAACTCTCCCCATTTCATAGTGAGTTGGCGGGTTGGTGAGTCAACACGCCTAAATAATGAATGCATAAAAATATTGATTTTTGAAGGATCAATTTAAATTAATAGAATTTTAAGAACTAAAATTTAGAAAAAATAATCTATAATGATAAAACGAATAAAATTTAAGAGAAATATATACGACGACTAAAAATTATATCCAAAAAGTCGCACATAAGTGCACATGAAAAAAGAAAAACATGAATTATACGTGTTATAATGAGGAAGCCATAGAAAGAAAGTCATAAACATGAATTTAACGTGTAATGGCTAGGAATTATACAAAAAAAGGAATAGTCATGGCAGATTCTAGGGTGAGAGACCTTAACATGCACCACCATTAATCACCATTAGATAAAATAGTTCATCAAATTTTATCATGTACTTGTCTATACCAGATTTTTTTTTATCTGCTCTCCATCAACCTCTCCACCTCCCTCAACCTCCCTTCCTCTCCAATTTCTCCCTTGCCGACAACAAGTTCTCCGGCTCTATCCCTCCGGAACTCTCTGTCGTCTCCGCCCTCCGCTTCCTCAACCACTCTAACAATGTCTTCAACGACACCTTCCCTTCCAAGTTGTCCCTTCCCAACAACCTCGAAGGCCTCGACATCTATACCAAAAACATGACCAGAGAACTTCCTATCGTCGTCACCAAAATTCCCAACCTCCGCCATTTGCATCTCGGAGGTAACTTCTTTTCGGGCCAAATACCGTTGGAGTACGGGTGGTGACAACGCCTTCAGTACCTCACCGTCCAATCATTCAAATTCCACCATTTTTGTTGTTAGTATTCCATAGGAATTTATCATCTATTGGATGAGTGGGGAAGGAAGTTGCCATTGAATGTTGGATACCAGAGTGACGGAATAATATCATGCAGCTAAAATAAGAGATGAGAAAATAGGAACTGAACACACAATATTTACGTGGAAAACCCTCAACGAATAAGGGAAAAACCACGGGGCAAAAATAAAAGGATTTTCACTAAGTGGAAGAAATTACAACACCTCTCTCTAAATACAAGGAGAGAACAATAACACCATCTCTTGCATATAGGAGAATACACATAAGGAGAAATCTCACAGGAGAAACTATCTCACTCTCTTAAATTTTCCTCTCTCATTCTCTTGGCTTGGATGCTTACCGTGGGATGCTTTTCAAATGAGCAAAGGTTCTCTATTTATAGAGAAGATTTGCAAGCATTGAATTTAATTCTTCAACTACTAACCACATTGCCCATCCCTTGTCACTTCCATCATCCAAATTGCAGCTTATATTCTTGACTTTCATGCCACAAAAGGTGGCTTTATGTTCACAATCTCCCACTTAAAGTCACTTTTGGTGAGCTTTCAAAATCTCTCTACCTTGCCAACTTCATGTTGCTTACATTTCTGATAGGCTATAGGAGGATCGACACTATGTTAACTTGTCAGCAATGATTGACTTTGTCATAACAGCTGCTAGGTTGTCTTTGGTGTGAATTTTCTGCATATCCACACTCCCTTCCTCTACTACTTCTCGAACAAAGTGATATTGAACACATATGTGCTTTGTCCTGGAATGAAAGACTAGATTCCTTGCAATGTGCAAGGCACTCTAACTGTCACAATACACAGTAATTTGCTGCTGCTTGTGCTCGAGTTCTTTGATTAACATTTGTATCCAATTAGCTTCCTTGCATGCTAGGGTAGCTGCCATGTATTCAGCTTCTATAGTAGACAAGGCTACAACAGTACGTAATTTTGATAACCAGCTTACCGCTCCTCCTGCAAATGTGAACACATAGCCAGTAATAGACTTTCTTTTGTCAAGATCACCAGCGAAATCTAAATCAACATAACCCCTGACAATGAACTCTGATCCTCCAAAACATAATGCAACATCTGAGGTTCCTTTGATGTATCTCATGATCCTCTTAACAGTATTCCAATGCTCTCTACCAGGATCCGCCATAAATCGACTAACCGCTCCCACTGCTTGCGCAATGTCTGGTCTTATACATATCATGGTATACATAAGGCTTCCCACCGCCGATGTATACGGTACTCGAGACATTTCTATCCTCTTCGCTTCACTGCTAGGGCTCATACCTGAGGATAATTTATAACCGATAGGAAGTGGGGTAGAAATTGGCTTACAATCTTGTGTGTTAAAGCGCTGCAAGACCTTCCTTAGATAATTCTTTTGAGAAAGCCAAATCTTCCTATCTTTTCTGTCTCGGTGAATTTGCATCCCTAAAATCTTGTTTGTAGGTTCCAAGTCCTTCATATCAAACTCCCTAGCCAACTGTGCCTTCAATTCTTGGACTCGATCTTTGTTGGGGCCTACCACCAACATGTCATCCACATACAACAACAAAATGATAAAATAATTATCATCAAACATCTTGTAGTATATATGTACAATGATTTGAACTTAGTCTGTTGTATCCAAGGCTTATAATGAAGGAATCAAATCTCTTAAACCAACATCTAGGCGTCTGGTTTAGACCGTACAGAGATTTGGTCAACCTACAAACCAAGTTTTCTTTTCCTTGTTCTTTAAAGACTTCCGATTAGAGCTTATAAATTTCTTCTTCAAGTATTCCATGAAGAAAAGCAGTCTGTACATTCAACTGTTTAAGATGTAAATCAAATGCAGCACATATAGCCAACACTACTCTGATAGTAGTTAGTCTGACAACTGGAGAAAATATCTAGTTGAAGTCTATACCTTCTTTCTGAGCATATCCTTTGACCACCAGTCTTGCACGATATCATTCCACTTGATCATTGCCATCTTGTTTGATCTTATAGACCCATTTGTTCTCGATGGCTTTCCGACCCTTTGGAAGTTCAATAAGTTCCTATGTGTTGTTCCTATGCAAGGCTTCCATTTCCTCTTTCATTGCTGCCATCCACAGAGAAGCATCCGGACTGCTTACAGCCTCCTGAAAGGTTGATGGCTCCCTTTCTTTAGTTAGAAGACATTATGCATCATGGCTTGCCATAACATAAACTGAGTGCTATGATGGTGTTCTGATCTGACGTGATGACCGTCGAACTTCTTCATCATTGACCTCATCAGGTTCTTGTTCTTCATGCTCTTGTTCTGCTTCAAAAGAATCATCTTCTGTAGACTTTCTTTCTATCTCAACTGCAGTAGTTTCTTTGGTAGTGCTGTCATTTTTCTACTCACTTTGCATTTCATTTTCTACAAAGACTACATCCCTGCTGACAACAACCTTGCGGGCAGTGGGATCCCACAGGCAATACCTTTTAACACCGTCAACATAACCCAAGAATATGCATTTCCTGGATTTTGGATCTAGCTTCGTTCTTTCTTGGGAGTTGTACATCACATACACAGGACATCTAAAAACATGTAGAGAAGAATAATCAACTGGCTTTCCTTTCCACATCTCCATTGGTGTCTTCAAACCAATCGTTGTTGATGGTGATCGATTTATCATGTAACAAGCTGTTTTAACTACTTCTGCCCAGAATGATTTGGCCACTCCCGCTGTTCTCAGCATGGCTCTTGTTCTATCTAGGAGAGTTCTGTTCATCCGCTATGCTACACCATTCTGCTGAGGTGTATGTGCAGCTGTGAATTGTCTTACAATACCTTCTTGTTTGAAAAATGCCAGAAAATTGCCATCTATATATTCTCCTCCATTGTCTGTCCTCAACCACTTAATTCTTTTCCCAGTTTCAAGTTCTACTTGTGCTTTGAACTCCTTGAATACTGGAAACACATCTGACTTCTTCTTGATTGGGTACACCCATAATCTTCTGGAATAGTCATCAATGAATGACATGAAATATTTTGCTCCTCCCAGAGATATTTTCGGTGATTCCCATACTGGATCAAGTCCAGTATGTGTTTGCTTTTAGTAGTTACTCTTGCAAACTTCAATCTATGCTGCTTACTCATCACACAGTGCTCATAGAAAGGTAAATTCACAGTCTCGAGCTCGGGCAGGAGATTACGTTCCGCAAGTACTTTCAACCCACGTTCCGACATATGGCCTAGTCTACGATGCTACATCATTGTTGTTTCTTCTTGGCTCGCTGTTGTAACTAATGCATCTGCCTCTTGCAACGTATCTCCCTGAAGCATGTTTTATATTACTTGTGATCTTCTCAGCTTTCATCACCACAAGATTACCTTTCACTACTTTTAAGATCCCACCTTCAGTATGGATCTTACACTCGCGTCGTCACTTGAACCAACCATCAATTCTGGTCACGGCTCCTCCACCACACAGGCACAGCAAACATAGATCCGTGTGTGACTACTATATAGCTGCCGACCCATCTCCCTTCTTTCTTTTTGTTGGATCTAACCATTTTTCGTAGCTGGTGAGTGACGCCAGTGGGGAACAATGGAGGAAGATCCAAGAAGGGGATTTTTTTTTTCTATTTTTCATAATTAAAAATTCATAAAAAAAAGTTAAAAAATTATCTAAATCAAACAAGCTTTGGGTTTTTCATTTTAGAAACATATTTTCAAAATAAGTTTACCAAACATATTTTTTGTTTTTTAAGTTTTAAAAAATGTTTTTTTAAAATGATATTATCAAACAGATTGTTTTCTTCTTTTGTTTTAGAAAATAGTTTTTAGAAAATATTTTAAAATATAGTTTTTAATAACAAAAAATCAGAATAAAATCAACCAGGCCCTTGACCTCATACAATTTAATAAGAGTATCCCAGATCTCCTTTGCAGTATTCTTTTATGCAATACTTGACAATACTGAGTCTGCCATTGCTGGGTGCAAATTGACAACAGCGTTGTCATCCATCTCTTTCCACTTTTGATTAGTGATATCTGAGGGTTTACCGTCAATTGCGCCTAGACAACTACCTTTCCTCAGAACTGCCCTTATCTTCGATTTCCACAGGGAAAAATTACTCCAATTGAACTTCTCAATCTCAAATTTTGCTGCCATGGTTTTACACCAAATTACTCCCGTGAACAGTACCATATACTGGAACAGTGACCGTAGTCCGTAAATAGTACACCAGGTAAGTTCCCAGGAAAGAGAGGTGGGTCACTAATAGATACACTTAAATACCAAGTCTTTCCTAGCCATAACTTTCCTAGACATGCACATTCACACTACAACACTATATTTCCAACAACAAGAATAATTCTTTTTTGATGTGGAAAATAAGACGATATTGCAACCACATAGCATACTAAGAATTTTCTTATGAACCTGATACCATATCAGTTTGCTACAGCGGAATAGTGACCATGAACCAATGGCTCCGGCAAGTGTACCGGATCGAAACAAGTAATAATAAAACGGTGAGAAACCGAGTATCGAACTCAGGGATTGGGAAACCAAGTACCACTTCACAAATTAAACAACTATTTTAAACTGAGAAATAGGTATTAAGAGATTTCAAGAAAATAAAAGAAACAATAAAAGAAATCAAAATAAAATATTTTTTGTTTTTAAATATGAGAAGAGAGCTTCCAGGATCGGGACTACCACAACAACCAATTATGAATCCTACTTGACTTTACCTTTGTTAATATCTAACTAAATTGAAGGTGAATTTATCCTAAATAAGTTAATGTTCCCTCTCGAGATACAAGAACCGTGCCCAATTAAACCAACCCCTACTCTCGTGGTAATTGTATTTAAATTGAACCCTTTAAGCTTTGTGACAATTCAATGAGCCCTCGAAGGACCGCTTCTAACTCTCGTGATTTAAGTCCTAAGTTCAATTCATATAGATCCGATACCTAAGTTCACCGCTAAGTTCATCCTTAAAATATCCGAGACATGCAAAAAGATGATCAATCAATTTACATGGATGAAGCAAAATAATAATCAAATCAATGAGTAAAATGTTAACAAAAGGGAAAAATCAAATATTCATCATAATAGTGTCAAAGGGCATTGCCCAATCCTAGAAACAAAACAACTACTCAGTCATAAAAGAAATAACAAGAAGAAAAGAAAACTCCATTGAAAATTCCTAGTAACTATCTCGTTGTGGCGCTGCACTTGCGCTCCTGTTCAGCCTGCACACCCTGCGCTCCTCTTCTTTATATATATATCACAACTTCCTCTTTTAATTTCCAAATCAAATCTCTACTAAATATTTGTTACAGTATCACACCCACAAATTAAGATAACAACAATATCTTGACAGATATGTTTATAGATAAGCAATTCATGTTTTGCTTTTATTTTTCATTCAAATTGCAATTTCAATCTCAATTTCAATTGTGTGGGCCCTTGCAGATTTGCTTCACGTGATTTGCTGGAGCAATTCAATTGCCAAATCTTATCATATCCTTTATTGTTGTGAGAGGCAATTATTATATAAATCTAAATTTGATTTGGATCCAATCTTTTATCTCAATGCCAATTGAATTATCTTTTAATCATAATAATCCAAATCCAAATTGATTTGGATTCAAATCCATCGTGTGAGCCCTCACAATTTACTTGGCAATCTTCAATTTAATTGCAATCCTTCTTCTTTGTCCTTTCCTAAAAATAAAAATAAGAAAATCTTGAGAAAATCAATTAAATTCTAATTAAAATCAAGTAAATACACACATTGACTCTAAAATAACTAAAATAGGAAAATAAAGTCTAATTTGGGTTAAATCAAGCATTCAACAAAATTTAATTGATGAAATCCACTCTAAAAATATTAGCTAAAACATGATAAGCCAGTGAATTATCATGACCGTAGTCCATAAATAATACACCAGGTAAGTTCCCAGGAAAGAGAGGTGGGTCACTAATAGACACACTTAAATACCAAGTCTTTCCCAGCCATAACTTTCCTAGACATGCACATTCACACTACAACACTATATTTCCAACAACAAGAATAATTCTTTTCTGATGTGGAAGTGAAGACGATATTGCAACCACATAGCATACTAAGAATTTTCTTATGAACCTGATACCATATCAGTTTGCTACAGCGGAATAGTGACTATGAACCAATGGCTTTGATACCACTGTTGAGTACCAGAGTGACGGAATAATATCACGCTGCTAAAATAAGAGATAAGAAAATAGGAACTGGAAACACAATATTTACGTGGAAAACCCTCAACGAATAAGGGAAAAACCACGGGGCAAGAATAAAAGGATTTTCACTAAGTAGAAGAAATTACAACACCTCTCTTTAAATAAAAGGAGAGAACAATAACACCCTATCTTGAATATAGGAGAATACACACAAGGAGAAATCTCTCTCTCTCTGAATTTTTCCTCTCTCATTCTCTTGGCTTGGATGCTTGCCGTGGGATGCTTTTCAAATGAGCAAAGGTTCTCTATTTATAGAGAAAATTTGCAAGCATTGAATTTAATGCTTCAACTACTAAGCACATTGCTCATCCCTTGTCACTTCCATCATCCAAATTGCAGCCAATCTTTTTGACTTTCATGCCACAAAAAGTGGCTTTACGTTCACATTGAGCACATTGTTGAACGCGAGTGGTTGGAAAGATCCCTGGTGGGATGGGTTCAGATTCCAAATGATAGATTATTGATGACAAGACATTAGAGATGGCAGGCCTTCATGTGGAGGTTGAAGGGAGTGGGGGACGCTGGGTTTGGTTGGGGTAGGGGTGAGAAATAGAAGATGGGAAATGATAGCATACAATGTGTGTATAGTATGATCTAGTGGGACATGATAATCTAATGGCTCTAAAAGGTTGTGCATGGTGAGAGAATTGTCATAATCTCTCACCCTAGAAGCAGCCATAGTCACATACACAGGTAAGATTAGAAAATTAGACAATATGTTTTAAAATGAATGATTCGATGAGCCAACCTGCATCATATACAGGTTGACCCATCACAACCCATGAGTTTGACTGGATGGGCTTTGTGGGTTGGTCGTTTCTTAATGCAACCTAACCCACCAAATTTAATGGATTACACGGGTCAAACCCGTTTCACCATTTGTAAATAGATTCTAATTAAATATTCCATAAGTGTCTATTAAATAAATAATGTAGTTACTATATTAAAACTAATATATAAATTACATTACCTATTTTAAATATTTTTTTCTCTCTCTTAATTTTGTCTATTTTATGTAAAATTTACCATTCTTCGAATATTTGTGCGAAAGTAACGAAACATTACTTTAACTATAGCAAGCCTTTATAAATAATAGGGTTATATATATTGATCCATATAAAATTGGTAAAATCTGATTTTAGTCCTTATATAAAGGTTATGCATTTTTAGTCCCTACATTTAATAAGTGGTGTGTTTTTAGTCAATCACCAAGGATTAAAAACACATGAATTTTATATTTTTTAGAAACTAAAAACAAATAAATTTTTATAGGAATCATAAACAAATTTTAGCAATTTTATAAAGGTTTAACTATTTAGTAGGTGTAACACATCGGAGTTTTTCCATTTTCTAATATCCGAAATTTATATAATTACGTTTATATTTTTATCTGAGACTTATAAAATTCATTTAATTAAACCGAAACCTTATTTACACTCTACTTAACGGTAGAGAGTTACGATTAAAATTTATGTTGAAAAGTCAGGCAAAACCCGGTCTGTGAATTTCACTGACAGTATATTTATACTGATCAGAAGACCTAATTTTGACTCGTGAACGGAACACTTAATGTTTTTAGTTAATTTCCAACGTTTTTGGTTATTTTGAAATATTTCACTAAAAAAGTGAAATATTATATTTTATCCGGGTGACATCTTAATCGGGTAAGCGACGGGGCTGAATATGGGATTTCCGGGAGCCGCTAACAGATAATACCAATGAGTCACACAAGATGACTCACCATGTGAATGCATTTATGATGCACATGGCCTCATTATTACCACCTATGTGGAAATTGCAAATTGGTCCTTAGACTTTTAGAATTTTTGCAAAATGGTCCTTAAGAATATTTGCACCTAAGTCCTTAATGAAGCCACCTCCTTTCCCTTGGCCCCTCCATTTTTGTGCAGTCCTCCCCCTTTATAAACCCTCCCACACTTCACTTTTTCTTCCTATTTCACTCTTAACACAAACACAAAAAAATTCATAAGTTCATTCATCACTTTGTGAGGCAAGTCTTTGATTCTTCACTCGTTTTTGATCTTCAAGAGGTAAACCTTGTTCTCGTTACTCAATCATGATCATGTGCTTCAATTATTTTTATGATTCAATGCCTTGTTCATGCCATGATCCTCACTTTTACATTATTAGATCTAAAAGTTTGAAATTCTCTAGAAAATCATAGAAAAATCCTAAAAATATGAAACCAATTTATATGAGTTAGTTATCATCTCTACTATCATAATCCAAGAGATTGTTGCAAACAAAGTTTTCCTCCCTATTTATCTCTCCAAGGTCGAATCCTATAGGTGTAGGTGTAGGTGTAGGAGGTTTTGTTGATTTTTCTTAGAAAGTGAACTTGTATGTCATCTTTCTAGTATGTAAGTATGTTGAATCCAAGTTATTGTATCAAACTAAAACCTCTTGGTCCATTGTTGCGTCATGGCCGAAACTCACTTGTGTGAGTGGAGGAAGTGTTGTTTCATTTTCTTAAGAAGTTAAGCTTGATTTCATACTTGTAGTCCATATGTGTCATGAATCCATGTTGTTGAATCCAAATAATTTCTCTAGCCAGATATTGATGTGTTGGCCGAATCTCACTCTTTGTAGAGTTAGAAGATTTTGTTTCATTTGTGGTGTTTAAAATTCTTAATCATGTATCCTTAATGCTTAGGATCCTTAATCCAAAAGCTTACAAAATTTTAACATGTCTAGCCTAATTTAACCATGATGGCCGAAACCCTAACTATTTGAGTTAGAGGAGTTTTTTATCCAATCTTTGTCAAGTAACAATGTATTAGGTATCTCTTATACTTAAGGATCATTGATCCAAGAGTTTGTTAAACTTTGAGATCTCTAGCTAATTTAGCTAGTCATAGATGATAATTATGTTGTATGGTTTTGTTGAAGGAGATTGTGTGTGAATCGTGTACGTGTGCTGTCAAGAAACCGGAGTGTCGGCGAACGAGTATCGTAAGGAAAAATCTTCAAGAGGTAAGAGGGGATTGCCTGAGGGATTTTTCCGATGGCTACGTGCTATCAAGTTGTGGGTCTGTATTAGTCACTTGTGATTGTGGGGTTTTGTTTAAGTTATTTTATGTCGTGCTATTTTATGTCGTGCAATTTTATCTGTGTTTATTTATTTGCAGTTATGTATTATAGCGTTTTGATGCATGATCTACCTGGGTTAATTGATACAATGTGTTAATGATTGTCGATGTTGTTTGTGGATTGAAAAGCCTGACAGTGGTCAGTGCTTAGTTAATAATGTAGTTAAAAGTGTTAATGAGTTTTTAATTAATGAGAAAGGGTAATATAATATTACTTAGGTTTTAGTTGGTGAAAAATGAGACAAAGTTGAAAATAAGATTATTTTAAGGATTTTACGGTGTAAAAGTGAACTATGAGTTACAGTGAGGACGTAACCGTGAAATTATTTTTGTACTGTTAATTTGTATGTGGATAAACCCAATATATTAGAAAAAGTTATTTCATGAAATTAATTTCGAAAATAACTTAATGATGATTTTAGAAAATTATTTAAGTGGAAAAGATCAAATTTTGACATAAAGGACTTTAAAAGCTAGATGACGGAAGTTCGGAAAGGTATGTATGGCAAGTAATTTTAAAGTGGTAATTGTTATTTTGAACCAAGATTCAGTCCATGTGACTCTCTTCTTGAAAAGTAAAGTTTTCAGAAACAGATTTATTAGAAATATGATGATTTTATAAAGAGATTTTCAATTAGGTTTGAATGGTTTTCTGTAAACGAGTTTTACTCAATGACTTGGACAAGTTGTGCAGTTTTGTGTTAAACGAAAATGGTGTGCTAGTATTCTTAAGGCGTTATGAACATAATGTTCTTTGGATTTGGTATTCTAATTAAGGTGTTAGGAACAAAAGGTTTTACACGCATTTACTTGGTAGACATGTCTAGGGCTTGTATCTGGATATCTTAAGAGAAAAGATATTCCAGAAGGCGAATCTGAATAGCTTAAAGGGTAAGGTATTCAAGAAGGCGAATCTAGGTATATTAGTAGATAAGGTATTCAAGAAGTCGAATCTGAATAACTTAAAGGGGAATGTATTCAAGAAGGCGAAGGCGAAGATGAATCTAGGTATCTTAGTAGATAAGGTAGTCCAGAAGGTGAACCTGGATATCCTAATGGAAAGATATTCATGAAGTCGTGCCCTATTTGGCAATCGAGCCTGATCAGCTCATTTATTTGGTGTTTGAAGCTATGGAGATTAAGTATGACTTTAGATGAGGTTATGAAGTGTTTATGCATAGTTTTCAAATGATGATGTTTGGGGTGTGAAACGCATGGATGAATTATTTGCTTTGATATGAATGTTTATGTTGTTATAACCATGTATATGCTTATGTGTTTTCTTTTGTGTCGGGCATGTAGATGTCGTGTTAAATCCAGATATTGGAATCTCACTCTTGCATATTTTCTTGTTGGTCCCTCTACTTGTGGATTATATTCTATTTGAGTATAGGTGGACCTAGAGATACCCCTGGTGCAGTCGAAGATCTTTAGGCCTGACCTTTAAAGCAACCGTGGATTCTTAAGAATGACCTCTGGAGTCTTCTTAGTAGGTGTCGTATAGAGTGACCAGCTCAACTAGGGCATTAGATTGGGTTATAATTTTTATGTCTAGCTTTGGAGAGCCATACTTTTGAAGTAAGGAGTTTTATGTTTTCAATAATGTATAATGATAATTTATGTTGTCTCTTTCCCTAAAGGACCTATATAGAGAAGGTCTAGATGTGAACATCATATGGTGCGCTATGCATAGATCTATACATATATATGTATCCAGATATGGTTATATTTGGGACAGGGTTATGTATGTAGAAGAAAAGAAAAATTTTTACCACTATTTTTGTATTAAGCAAAGTATCATAAAAGATTATTTTCCGAAAGTAACCAGCAATTATAATTTTATTTTCCGCATTTGGGTAACTATGTAACCCTATGGAGGGGTGTCGTAGTAGGTCTCTGAACTATTTGAGAATTTTCAAGTAGGTCGTTGAACTAAATAATTTTCTAATTGCATCCCTAAACTTATAAGACTTTCAATTAGATCTCTGTACTAAAAAATTTTTTAATTGAGTCCCTGAACTTATATAAAACTTTTAATTAGGTCCTTAGGATAAGGTTTCGTGAAGATGTTGTTAAGTTTGCTGATATGGAATGTGACCATTTTTTTAACCGAATTTGTATTTGGGGTTGCAAGAGATCGAAATGTTGAACCAGAAGACCAAAACATGACCTGTAACCACTTTTCCCATCTGAACAAACAACTCCTTTCTTCCCCAATATTTTTTTCACAGTTGCATATCCTTCTCGAAATAGCTTCATCCAAAATAACTCTCCCACTTTGCAACTTATTATATCTCACTTCATCTTGTTGTGACAATGTCTCAATATTCATCCTCCACCCAAACCACTCATAGATGGCTGATATGACTTGGATGGAATCAGTAGTATTTCTTCCGATTCATCGGATCACTATAGGTTTTTATACTTTAGGGACCCAATTGAAAATTTTATATAAGTTCAAGGACCCAGTTAGAAACTTTTTTAGTTCAGGGACCCAACTAAAAATTTTATATAAGTTCATGGACCCAATTAAATTTTTTTTTGTTTAGGAAGCTATTTGAAAAATCTCAAATAGTTCAGGGACCAACTAAATAGTTAAACCATTTATAAACATAAAAATCATATTTAACATTAATATTTTTACGTTACTTTGACTCTTTCTAACTATGCCTCTTCAAATAAGTAAGCTTTTGTCAACCAAGCTTTAGTCCTTGTAAAGTTCACCAATTTTGATTTTAGTCCCTGTAAAAATTTTCTTAGAATTTCGTCCCTATAATTTCAAAAATTTTGTAAATAGTCCCTATCATTACCCTATTAGAAATCATACCAGATAAAAAAATTTGTCAATTTTATTCTTGTGGCCCTAATGTATGGTTTTCTTCTATTTGCTAGCCAAATTTTGGAGCAAGTCGAACAAGAACGAGAAATTATCTCGATACCTATGAGTACCAAATATTATACAAAATTAAGAAATTTATCTAACTATGTAGTTCCTAATGTATGATTCCGTTTGTATTTTCTGGCCAAATTTTATAGCAAGTCAGACATTAAAATGACATAACTCGGTACACTGAGTACTATATAACGGAAAAAGATGACAGTAGGGACTATTTACAAATTTTTTGATACAAGAATGAAATTCTAAGAATTTTTTTTACAGTGACTAAAATCAAAATTTGTGAATTTTGTATGGTCAAAAACTTATTTAAACCTACTTTTTTATATATTATTTAGCAAAGCCACTTGTTAACGACTTTTTTTTTTTCATTTTCCAGTTGATGATCGAGTAAAATGATCTAGAAAGAATTATTGGATACACTTTTCTAAGTGACATGTTTTTGATAGTTTGTTAGTGATAGTCATACAAGAAAATAAATGCAAAAGTAAAAGTAAATAACATTGAGTAAATCATCATTTTGATCCTTGAAATTATAGGATGATAACATGTTGGTTTCTCAAATTAAAATATAGGCAAAAATGTTCCCCAAATTAAAAAATGTTCATTACATTGTGGTCCCCAAATTGAAAAACACCATGAAATGGACTAATTTGATTGACATTTTTCAATTTGAGGAATGTTTTTGACTATTTTTTAATGTGAGAGACCAACTTGTCAAAATCATTCAATTCCAGGGACAAAAATGATGATTCACTCAAATAACATTCTTCATCTTTTTTTTTTATTTAAAAAAAACATTGTTCATCTAGAAATTGTTTGGGGTGTTCGTGGATTGAATTGGATCAGTTTTGAGCTAAAATGTCACCCGATCCAATGATGAAAACAACATGCGGTTTGGATTGGATCGATTTGCTTCCTTAAAAAAATCCGATCCAATCCGATCCAATCAAATGCGATTTGGATTGGATTGGATAATTCGGTTTTTGTCATACTTTATTTTTTTCTTATGCCAGGTGTCCTTTCCACTTATTTAATAGTGGACAAAAGATGATTTTCATTTAAGGGAGCTAGTCTAGGGTGTCCAATACATATTTTAACATCTCTCTATACTAAAACAGTAGGACATTTATTAAAGCCGACAACTACTTTTTCCTTATTAACCGTTATTGATTTGATGAAGAGTGGGAAAATTTTTAGAGAATTCTTGACAAAACATTGAGAGTTTGAGAAAAAAATAATTATTGATATTTTTTAACACATTCTTTTATGTTAATTCTCTATATCTACTTTCAGTCGTCCTATTTTTTCCTTAAATCGGCTACAAATAAATTGTAGCTAATTATTTTTCAAATTACTTAATTGATTTCCCATTTTGATATTTACTCAATCAAATATATATATATATATATATATATGTTATGCATCAAAACTTTTAGCAAAATATAACTTCAAGACATTAACTTTTATTCTAAATAATATCATATATGTCATTACAACGAAAATATTAAAGAGAATGAGGGTCATAAAAGTATGAAAAACAATGTTTAATTACGAGTAATAATATAATTTCAAAAATAATAGTATATGTCTATAGTAGATCGGTTTGGATTGGATGTCACTAAGGGATCCAAAATCTGATCCAATCCAATAAAAAAAATGTGGTTTTTTTGGTTTACGGTTTTTTCGATTTTCGGTTTGTTCGGTCTTCGGTTTTTCGGTTCGATTTTTGCGATTTGAATCGGTTTGGATCTGTTGATAAACACCCCTAAAAATTGTGGTGTGAGCAATGTTATAAAATCTAAACCGGTCATCGACTCGGTCTGAATACCGAATTAATGGGTCACTAGTTGAATTGGCGAGTCACTGGTTGAACCGGCTGGCTTCGTAAATATTAAAAAAAAAATTAATAAATTTATAAGATAAGCTAACATAATTAAACAAATAATTAAATCAATACATTATTTTTGCATTAGTTTAAGTTAAGGCCACATATGACAGGAACACAATATATTTTTTCTCACTTTTACGTCTTTCTTAAATAATTAACTTTAAAGTCATACACTATTTCTAACCACATACATTTTTGAAGAGAAATGTACGTTCTTTTAAAAACTCTATCCAACACATTCTTAATTATTGGATGAATTTCATATGGGACTCATCAAATAGAGTGAGTTCCATATAAAATTTAGGTTAATTCTTTGGAACCTTGAATAATATTTTACACTTCTTTAAGTTGTTCAATCAAGTTGCACCAACTCATTTAGTGAAGCCACCTCACCCCCATATAAGACATACTTCAACATTTATATTCTGACCCACAGGGACCTATTTGCAAAATTAAAATTTGCAAGTCCCCTAATATTCTAGAATTTATCTCAAGACCCTCAGGCCCCAATATGCAAACTTGAAGACTCAAAATCAAAATGAACCCTAACACTCTAACTCTCAGACCAGTTCCTCCTTCCTTTAAAGCAACTTGAACCGTAATCCCCCATTGAAGCTTGCACGAGCTCATTCTGCAGGGGTCGTTCATGTACCACTAATCCACTAGTTATTGTGACGAAGTCCACAAATCCTATTTCTCTGTTCTACAAAATACAGTTCCATTCCTCACCACGTTCAGGTTTCGGCCATTGGCCAGGTTCATTCATTGAAGGTGGCGCAGAGCACATTTTCAAAATCCTGGATTGATTTGAACCAGAACATCAATGTAGTAGAAACTTGTGCATAAACTCGTAATCGAACCCAGATACCGTTTGAAGGTATGTATGTAAAAGAAAATTAATTTTTCCAATATACGATGGTAGAAAGGGTTTGTTTCATTTTCTTCTTCCTTTTTTTGTGTGTGTAAAAATCATATAAGTTCCATGCTTTACAATTTGATGACATTTTGGTGCTGACTTAATTAATCTATGTTGAAATCACTATTTATAAAATGTTTTCAATGTTGAATCTATGTTTTCTGATATAATGATCATATGTCGTTTGGAAAATGTTGTCCTTTGTGGATTGAAATACCAGAACTTTTATTCAGAAAATTCCTGAAGTCCTTTGTAACATGTCATGAAGTCCTTCTTGAGACTAAATTTACAGTGTTATTCTTTTTCAAACCTTCCCTTTGTGTAGCAATTGGAATTCGATGGGAAAAAGGGAATTTTGCTTAAAAGATATACCCTAAGAGTGTTGTTTTAGAAATTGTCAATAAATTGTAGGTAGTTTTTTCATTGTTTAAAATGGAGGATCTATTCACTATCACCTTTTTTTAGTTATTTCAAAGCCATTTAGTTTCTAAACCAAATAGATACATGTAAAGTGTCTGCCATGTGAATGTGTACGCTAACCAAATTGTGTGTCAACTTGTGTGTTTCTCCACTTTCAATATCCAGCTTGGCTTAGTTCATTGTTATTTTCTGCTTTGAACATATGAATCTGTATGCCTAGTTCATTGTTTCTCCACTTATTAGCATTTGATTCGAATTTATTGCAAATTTGAGCCTTATGTTGATGATAGATGCCGTGAAAATGGAATGTACACTTTATTCTGGTTTGTGATAAAATTATTTGATGTAGTGTATAACTAATTAACTATTACTTCAATAATATTTTCTTGTTTGTGCTGCAACCAAGGTAGGACATGTGATTTAATCTTCCTTACTGCCTGTGTTCACAAGTTTCACATTTTCAACCCGCATTTTTCCTTATGCATTGTTATATCATTGTTGGTGCTTTTTAACTAGCATTTGTATGAACTGGTGCTCATAGATGAATCCTAAACAAGAGGTTTTACATGTTTTTATGGAGCATGGCCACCCCAAGTTTCCTGAATATTAACTTTTTGACTTGGTTCTTGTTTGTTTTTCTAATGATTTCAGAATTCTGGGAGGAAAATTCATGGTGAACTCCAAAATGTCTCTTGAGTCAAGGAAGCAAAGGGTACATATGAGTGATATTGGGCTAAGTGCATTAACTATCACTGAAGTCTATACAGCTGAAGAAATTGTTGAACACCAAGGGATTTACCTGCAACTCAATAATCTCTAGCCCATAATAAGGCATTACGAACCTTATGGTTTCTGAATATGTAAGCTCAGTTTGAGCATTTGGTTAGACACTTGTAAGCTATAATGAGCATATTTCGGAACAAGTTTAAAGTCTATGGATAGTATGTCATATATGTCTTAAAGAGTGTTGTATATTTTGGAACAAGTTGGGCTTTTTTTTTTTTTTTAATGAATTTTGTTTTTTGTAAGCTGCGTTGAGAATGTTAATTAGCTCTGTTATATATTCTTGTGGCCAAAGAGGAACACACTGGATAGTTCTTTGTCACATCATATATAAATCAACCTAAAAAAAAAACAAAAGAACCCAAACAACTAAGTCAAAGAGATATGTGCAAAGACTTTACCCAATAACAAGTACACTTCCCAAGAAAACATCACCGAACAACAACCATAATGGGGAAAAGAACAAGTTGAATTGCACTTAATGAAAAGAACAAAAACCATCCAAGATACTTTCGCAACATGATTTATTACATTAAACGTTTTCATGTTATGGAGACTTAAGAAACCATTGGACAAGTACAAACAAAACCCAGCCCCTATTAGACTTATTTTTTCCAATCAGTAGAAAGCATATTTAACACACAAATGATGGTCTTTAAGTGTTGCTATTTTTGTGTTAATAGGTTTGAGGAACAAAATTCCTAACGTAATGTGTTATAAAAAGTTTAATAAGAGTTGATTTGTTGACACTCCCATAATAGTTTAAGCCTTTAGTAATCATTTCTTTTTCTACTGGAAAATGTCAAATTTGACCTACAATTTGATTTAGTCAATATAATGAAAACTAACTAGACAATATTAGTTGCTGTTACGCTACTTAAAGAAATAAGGGACAAAGAATAGTAGCAAAAAGGTTGTAAGCCAAATGCTTTCCATAGATCATAAACCAAAGCTTGATATCAAAATTTACAACCATATGCAGTTGTGACCATAAGACATCCAAAACATAAAAATAACCATCCAACAACTGAACATAAACATCAAAGAAAACATTAAAATTGTTCGAACATCCAACCATTTTCAAACAAGTGAACAAAAAAATAAGGTTTGACATCAAATTACAAAATCTGGATGATATAACCATCCAACCAAGATCACTTCAAAATTAAAATTCTTCATTCTAAAAATGCTTCGCTGATGCAACCACCATGCAAAATCATTTCGAATACTGAATCACGTTTGACTTAACGGTCTCACTTAGTCCATTGTATACTTTCATCACCAAGTCTAGTGCAATGAACAATCTACTACGGTCGTCCACCTGAAAACGTAAACCAATTTTAGTGTCAATTTGAAACATAAAAGATATGAAGAATATGAATGTTAATTTCTTACTTTCATCATGTAGTTGTTCTGTTGATAATTCATCATCTAGGATGCCATAAAAATCCCACAATCATTCCTAAAAAACCATCAGGCAGCATAGAACTCACGATTTATTGTTTATAGTTTGAAAAACCTAAACAATTCCTGAACAATCATTCCTAACAACCCAAATATTATACTTACAAATACAACTCTTGGGTAGGCATTCCATGTGGCACAACAACCATGAATTCTGATACTATTATGGGTAGTACTGGTTTCTTACTCATAAATAAACGAACATGCAGGAAGTCTTGCAGATAAAGCATTGAACAAAGACATTGTTATGTATGTTTAAATTTTTTTTTCATCGAATCATTCAGCACACTTTAACATACTTATAGACAAAGTAATGAAGAATTAAATCCAGCTTAAAACACTTTATAAGCACACATCAAGGTAATGGGTAATGTAATGCCCCTGAAAGATCTATTTGGTAAAAAAAATGCATAGTAGAAATATTTAAAACAGGTCAGAGCCCAGGGAAAAACAATAGAGTTCAGAGCCAGTAACCACTCTTTCACATGACAACTATTCATTAACATCTTTAGATCGTCCATATTTTTATATCAATATTTTTTTCACTCTATTCACACTGATAGTCATAGTCACTAACCTTTGCCTATTTAAATTTTCTAAAATGCATTCATATCTACCAATATATTATTTACAAGCTAAAATTAATTCTACTATGTACATTTACTTTCTCATAAGCTAACAGCTTCAGTTTTGAAATACCAGTTTTTGCACTTTGAACTTTCTTGTGGATCGTTGTTCAATGGAAGGAAATGAGTCCAATATTATAATTTCCCTAGTTTGAAGGTCAACAACAAGCAAAAACCAGTGGAGATTGTCTTCATTAACATGAATGAAAATCTGTTACAGGAGAAACATAAGAAATGCACATGAGATAAATTCAAATATTCACATGAAGACACTAATAGTAAAAATTAATGTTTTTCCACATTAGTGAATTACCTTTTTAGTGAATCAGTAACACACATGAATCTATATCCATATAGGTCAATCATGTCCTCTGGAGTCAACCTCCATAAATCAACATTTTCCTTTAACATTCAATTGTGAGTATCAGTATTTAAAATAATTTAAAATGAAATTTAAGAGGATGAATATAAAATTAAGAAGCTATATCGCAAAATTTGTCGGCATGAACCAAAATTCAGGATTACTACTTCACAACCTCTCGTTCAGTCAGCATAGATGCTACCAGGTTCAAAAAACCTTAATTAACAGAGACATTTTTCAAAGTTTAAACTCACGTCATCATCTATCATCTTGCCAGGTAAAAAATAATTTAATGTGCTCCTTTTAGCACTCTCTAATCCATCAACAGTCCTCACCAAAACCTCATTATTGTGAAATACAAACAGTAGGCATTAACAAAAATTGACACGTAAGATGTAAATATTAAACATTAACGATACAAATACCCACGGATCCAGATTATGTGCCTCCGAGGTTCCAAAGATATATCCTGCTACTGCAAGCTCCTCAACAGTAAACCGAATTTCTCTCATAGACTTAAACAACGTTGCAAGCCACTGTATTTGGGCAATATACCACTGTCAGTATAGCAACAACTTAACAAAAAACAAAAGGCCCTAATCTAAATTAAAGAAGGAACTTAAATCAACCTATCTAGGGGCAGCCAAATGTTTGGGCAACACCATTCACAAGAGAACGAGCATTGGCCTGAGAATTGCCTATGTAGTAACCAGTAGGAGACTGCATAATTTGCAGCACCTTCCCATCGGCCTTCTTGACAGAAGGTGGAGTGAACAATCTCTCTAGAATTGGGCATGGGGATTTGGTTGATATTGTCTTGTTCATACCAGAAGTGCTTTGGGTTAGAATATATTCAGTAATCAGTAATCACGTCCACCTTTTGAGTTGGTCTACAGAAGAAGCAACCATGTTAACATCCGTCCTAACAAAACACAACTTAAGTTTAAGTAATCACAAAAGGCCTGGGCCAACTAAGCACCATGAAGGTAAGTTGTATCAGGGACAGAAAATGAAGATAAAATTGACATTGAGTTCAAACAATTGGAAGCTACAATACAAAAAATGTTCGACAAAAGGTTATGTAAATATGAAGTTATTGATTGAATTTTCATTTCTATAATACTGTTTGGCTTTTCTTTTGTCTTTTAAAAATCATAAAAGAACACTCTTTCATATTGGTGTTACATATTAAAAAGGATGGAGTTCAAAAAAATGTTAAAATTTTATTTTAAAAATATATAAGAACTCCATCCCACTTCATATTTCCTCATTCCTCATAGAGTGAGAGGAACCAGATGCACCTAATTTACAATAACACAGGTCAATGCAAGCTATGTTAAACACTCAAAATACTTTGCATTCAGTGGGGAAGGTTGTACCTTAACGGCTAGAGAAAATTCTCCACATCCTTCATTGATGGCTGAAAGGTCTCTCTCATCACAGTCAATGGACAAGTCAGAATAAATTAGGTGAGAGCAAGAAAGAAAATTGTAAGAACGTGGTGAATTTGGGCAAGGTTGAACAAATAAATGTTTAGAAGAATAACCTTGATGATACCTATATGCAATCGTGCGAGAGAGCTTCTTTTTCTCCTTTCTGGACCCCTCTTATTCGACCCTCTTCCTCCGGTTGCTCTTCCCCTTTGCCTCATCGTGATTTTTCAAAACCAGGTTGGACAAGGATTTTTCAATCGTTGGGAAAATAGTTCTCATTTGTTCTGCCAATTGTGATAGGAGGCCTCTGAAAGTCTTGGTATTTATCGTGAATGAATAACGTAAGGGAATACAAATATATGGTAGTTGGAACCATAGTCACATTAAAACGCTGCAATTGAAAAAGTAATTGTACATCGAAAATGTTGCATAAAGGAGAAGGAGGAATGGTTTCTAATCAAAAGGGCACACAAGAAGAGGAAGAAAAATGGTTCATCAACACCCATCAATGAACAGCATAAAATAATCAAAAAAAATTGCCATCCCAAAAGCAAATTCAATAGTATGACAAATAGGCTATGGCCAATTAAAGTATCAAAATCAACATTACAGTTGAATTCCTACATTGAAAAAACAAGGCTAAATTACACTTTTGGTCCCCAAATTATTTTTCAATGTTCAATTTGGTCCCCAAGTTTTTAAAATGTTCATTTTGGTCCCTAAGTTCTTAAAACTTATTCAATCGAGTCCTTCCATCAAGTTGACTAACGGATATGGACATTGACCCCAAAATAATGGTCCCCAAATTGTTTTTCAGTGTTCAATTTGGTCCCCAAGTTGTTTTTTCAATGTTCAATTTGGTCCTCAAGTTGTTTTTAAATGTTCAATTTGGTCCCCAATTTCGGTGGACCAGACGGAGTCAACGTACATGTCCGTTAGTCAACATGATGGAAGGACTCGATTGAATATGTTTTAGGAACTCAGGGATCAAAATGAACATTATAAAAACTTGGGGACCAAATTGAATATTGAAAAACAATTTGGGGATCAAAAATATAATTTAGCCAAAAAACAACAATGAAGTTCACTGAAAAACAACAATGATCATAATGTCCAGCATCATAATGAAGTACATCCGAATTACTACCAAATCCAGCATCTGCAAACCAAACAACTGTCCATGCGTTAGACAAATAGCCTAAAACAAAAGACAAATCATCGAGAGTCATAATGTCCATCCATTATTCTATCAACTAATAAACCCATTTTACATTCTTCTACTAATTAGTCAAAAATACATATCAGTCATCACTTACATGGCATGTAAGTGTAGAAACAAACTGAGAACGCAATTATCACTTTCTTCTTGCATCAGGGCGCTCAGGCCTAAAACCATAGTACTGCCACAGAAACATCATGGAAATTGTAATCATAATACATCAAAATAACCAAAAGGAAGGTTCAGAATTTGGGATATACCTGCAGATACAGCGGATATTGAGGAATAACTGGATGGATACTATGGGATGACATTGGGGTACATATATAGTAGATCTCGGATATTGTTGGAAAATTGGCACATTCTGACCATAAGTAGGTGGTATGTTTTGGAGAAAGCCAACAGTTGTACTACCACTACCTTGGGCAACTTGCGTTGGTGCTACACTTTGAACATTATCATCTCTTTGTGGCTTGTCCTTTATTTTAATTTATGGTACATAAACAACATAAGACAGCCATAAAAAGAACTAATATCTGAACTCAAATACAATAATAATTTACTCACAATGTGCTTCACAGAATTTTGAATTGTGGATATCATCTTTTGCTTCTTCTTACGTGCACAATCTAATGTCACATCAACACTCTACAAATTGGATAAAATACATTCTAAAGAAATGTATTGAAGTAAATGTACTTCTAGATGCACTTCTACGATTCTCTAACTTTGAGGTAAGCTTGTGTATTTCAAATCTAATCTCTAAAAAGTCATTCCTATCTCTTGAAGCGAGATTGCACAAGCTGTTACAGGAGGCCGATAAAGCACCTGAACACAACAACACTGGTTTATCCAGATCATGTTCCTCATTAGGCACAGCTGCCATATAATCAACCTTCGCATTCTTCATCCACCATTTTGAAGATAAGACTGTTTGGAATCACATCAATGTGCTCGTGCTTCATTGCACAAAATGTGACTACAAAGAATACTGCGTGACTCAAACAATCGACATTCACATCCGAAATTCCTCTCAACTGTTTGCAAAACAATTACAAACTCGCTATTAGGCTTGCCAAATCTATTCATCTTGAATTGAATTGAATCAACAACAACCAACAAATCTATCACATTTAAAACCCCACCTTCCTCAAGCTTGTTATTGACTTCTTTAAACTTATTCCTTGTATAAATTTTTGAAGCAAAGTGTTCTATCTTGTGTAGTGGAGTGGTTATCACGAGATCGTCATAAGAAGACTCAAAATCGGCCATCAACTCATTGTGTCTATATTCTTTGACAGCATACTCAAAGTTGTGCAAAAAATCCACAAGATTGTTCTTCTGTTGCACGTACCTCTTGATGAAGGAGTTAATGCCTTCACACATTGATGTTGTTCTAATGCCGCAAAATAACTTATCCCGAAAATAGTTAGCTGCCCACGTATCCTTCATATTGTAAATCTTCTTTGCCCACATATTGTTATGCAGATGATATTTCACTAAGACCTCCATCCATCGATCTTTAAACTCGTTTGGTGAGAAGTTAGCATAGATCAAGATCTTAAACTCTTCTAGAAACTTGGGGTTCTTCACATTTTCAATAGCATTTTGTTGTAGGTGCCATGAACAAAGACGATGAGTGGCATTCGGGAAAACAATTTTTATAGCTTCCCTCATTGCATTGTCGCCGTCGGTAGCCACTGCAGTAGGGTGTTTATTACATATAACAACGTAGAAAGTCTTTAGAACCCATTTATATGACTTCTCGTCATCAACCAGCGCATAACCGAAGATTGTAGTTTGTCCTTGGTGATTGTAACCACAAAAAATCACAAGCGGCTTGTTGTACTTCTTCTTCTTGTAAATGGTGTCGAAGGCCAAGACATCTCCAAAGCAATTATAGTCAACGCGACTCGCTCTATCAACCCAAAAGAGATGTTGTAGCCTTCCATCACTTATTGTTGTAAATTTGGCAAAGGACCTAGGATCGTTGTCAGTCTTCACTTGTAGGTAGGACAATGCAGCAAAGGCATCACCATATTCAATCTTTGCACGCTTCTGTTGATCTATGTGGTTGTACATGTCCTTTTTGCAAAATCCTAAATCGGCATGTCCACCCTTCTGGCCTAACATCAAACCCATTATATGGCATGTCCTCACACCATATAGATGAAGGCTGTCCATTTGTGCCTTGTCTGCATTGCTCAATGATTGATATGATGGAATTAGGTGAAGTTGTTTGGGAGGAATTAGATCATGGTTATGTGATTCTTCAAATGCAGCAACAATCCACTTCGAACACTTGCCATCAATATGGACCCGAAACCTAGCAGGACAGTTGGTACGTGTAAGAGGCTTGTGGTCTCTAGATCTGTCCAATCTTGTGAAGTACCTTTTATTACGTTGTCCTTCCCTATTGCAAACTAACTGCCGCATATTAATCTCTCCCATAGCACCTCTACCAATTTCGTCTTTTCTAACGATTAAACCGCGACATCTAGCATGCACATAGTAAAAGTCATAAGCTGCAGCCTCGGAATCAAACTCTAACCCAAAGATATCTTCTGACGAGAGATCAATTACTTTTTTAAAAACTTGATCATCATCATTGTTATTGTTACCCTCATTCATGTCAACACCAACATCACTTGTAGGGTCAAAATCTTTGTCATTTGAATCAGTAACTAGATCCATGCAGTCTTCATCTCTGACATTATCCATCTAAAATAAAGTTAAAAAATGGATTTAGACACGTGCAGCAACAAACACTCATTAGGATCAAATGTGCATAATAAACAAGGTCACATGACTTTGAAAACAAGGTGAAAACAACAAGAAAACTATAAAAAAAAAAAATCACACGTGAATGCTAATTTAACATGTTCTGTACAATTAATAATGCGTAACCTCCATGACAAAATGAGCAACTACAACACAAACAAATTCCCTACTTGTATTGTAACACACTACCACTACTCTTGCCTGCTCGTTAAAAATTGATCCTCTTTACGATACCAGCAGCATCAATATACACTAACAGAAATATAGCAAAACAAAAATTGATAGAAATCCCAAAATAAACAAAAAAAATGTAAAACAAAGTGCAATCTAATGAATGAAGTCACGATATTAAGGTTTTCAGATTAGAATTCACTTCACAAGAATGACGAAATCATGAGATCAACAAAGGGAGAGTATGAACCTGGACGAAATGACCAAATGACGAAATCAAGGTATTTAGATTGCTTCCTAGGTCTTGACGCAACGGATGAACCTGGCCAAAACTCGAAAGCAGCAACGTGGTGACGAAGGAAGCTTCGTGCGACCTTGAATGGCGGAACTATATTTTGTAGAACAGAGGAATACGATTTTGGGGACTTAGGTTACAATTCGCACGAATATAGGCTACGATTTCGTCACAATCACTGGTGGACTAGTGGTACCTCGCCGCCGCCCTGCAGAATGAGCTTGCGCGAGCTTCAATAGGGGATTAGGGTTCAGGTTGCTTTGAAGGAAGGAGGAATTGGTCTGAGTTCAATTTTGATTTTGAGTTTTCAATTTTGCAGATTGGGGCTTGAGGGTCTTTGGATAAATTCTAAAATATTAGGGGACTTGTAACTTTTAATTTTGCATATCGGTCCCTGAGTGTCAGAATATAAATGTTGAAATATGTCTTATGTGGGGGTGAGGTGGCTTCATTAAATGAGTTGGTGTAACCTGATTGGACCACCTAAGAAGTGTAAAATTTATGCAAAAATTATTCAAAGTTCCAGAGAATTCACCTAAAATTTATATCTCTTATGAAAATCATCCAATAATAAGTAGCGTGTAAAAGCTAAAAAGAATGTGAAGCACTTCTCATTTTTGAATTAGTTTAAGTAATCCCAACCAGTCATGATTTTCATTGTTTTAGTTCAAAAGTAAGGCATAAAGAGTTTCATTCATGGCCCAAAAGGCCCAATACCATTGTAAACCCTAAAAATTAATGTACTTTGACTGTCTTCAACACTAAAAACTAGAAACTTTGCGTAGACCTCCTGTCTTCAACTCAGTACGATGCTCTTCGATCATTTACATCTTGCTTCAACATCGTCAACGCTGTCTCTTCATCTTTCCGACTTCAACTTCTAGATCGAAGATGCCATCCATATTTCTGGACACCGTCTCTTCATCTTCCTGTTTCGCCGCTAACATCACTACTAGAAACCTCCTTTCTCTGCCATGCCTCCTCTTCTTCGCCGAGCTCGCCGAGCTTTTCACTTCGACACTCTCCTTCGCCCTCTTTTTTTTTTTTTCTCTATACTTCTATGTTGTTTGATTATATCTTTTTATCAACAAAAATTTATATTCAAATTTACACTTTTAGTCCCTTAAGTTATTTGTTTTGTTCAAATTGATCACTTCAGTTTTTTTGTGACAAACTAGACCCCAGGTTGATTGGTTCACTCCTCCCTGTGGTATGATTAAGTGTAATACGGATTGGGCTGCTAAAGGTTCGCCTGGAGCAGCAGCTTGTGGTAGTTTGTTTAGAGAAAGCAAGACTGTAATTCTTGGTTGCTTCTCTTGTAATCTTGGTGTCCAGAATACCTTGTTTGCAGAACTTATGGGAATGGTTTTGGCTATTGAAATTGCAATGGATAAAGGTTGGCATAGTCTATGGTTAGACTAAATTGGCTTTGTTAGCCTTCAACAACCTTGACATAGTTCTATGGAAGTTGAGAAATAGATGGGAAAATTGCTTGTATTTTACAAAGCAAATGAAGTTTCATTGTTCTCATATTTATAGAGAAGTCAACAGCTGTGCAGATAAACTTGCTGTTTATGGAACTAATACTAGTGGTCTAGTTTGGTGGGACTTAATCCCGGATTTTATTAGGGAAGATTTTTTTAGAAATAGAATTGGTCTTTCACTTTTTAGATTTCATTAATCTCTTCTTGGATAAGGTTCATGTCCCCCCATGTTTCTTTGTATTCTTTGTATTTTCTTTTAATAATATTTTGACGTGCTGCAAGTGATTGATAGTGTTTGTGGTACCAACCTAGTTGGGATGACTTTCACTAGAGTGATGCCTTTGCATGCCATTTTACCTTTAAAAAAAAAAAGATAGGTTCGGGTGACAAATTGGTCCCTTAGGTTTTTTTTGGTGACAAACTAGACCCTTAAGTTAGGTTCGAGTGACAAAATATGACTTTTAAAATAATAATTTAATAATTTAAAAAAATTAATTAATAAATAAATGTTTTCTTTTTTAATCTTCTCTCCCATCTGGTTACCACCACCATCACCACCTTCCTGCCACCCACCCATCCTCCCCCACCACTGCCACCACCTCCACCTCAGCACCGCTGGATCCACACCCCTCCTCCTTCTCCGCACCAACTCTACAACCCTCCACCTCATCATCAAACACCTTACACTCTTTTCCTTCTTCTTCTTCTACCCTTTCTCTGTCTCCTTCCCTCAGTGTTTGTGGCAGTGGGTGGGTGAGCCTTTATGGATAAATGCCCCAAAACGAAACCTACACCCACAATTGTGACACCACCCTCACCACAACCCAAACATCACCACAAAACCACCACCCAGTTCTGATCATTCATCTCTGAGACCCAAAAGATCCAATTTTGGCCACCAATTCAGACACCCTTTTGGCCAATAACAACAACAATGGCTTCACCAACTCCACCTCCACCTCCACCGACCCTCTCCCTTCTTCTTCCTCCAACGAACTCGCTGCCAAAGTCGTTAACAAACCTACGACGGCCTCGTCACGGTTCGAACCAAAGCGATCAAGGGCAAAGGTGCTTGGTTCTGGGCGCATTTGGAACCCGTTTTGGCTCGCCGCCGGAGAAGATATGCATTGAGTTGTTTGTTAAAGATTGGTTGTTGAAGAAGAAGAATAATAAGGAAAGAAGATTAAAAACGAAAAAAAAAGTTTATTTATTAATTATTTTTTTAAAAAATTATTTTTTTATTTTTTTATTTTTTTATTTTTTTAATTGTCCTAATAGTGTGCCAGCTAGGCTTGGGTGCGCCAATTCTGCAGGAATGGTCAATTTTGTCACCCCAACCTAACTTAAGGGTCTAGTTTGTCAAAAAAAAAAAAACTTAAGGGACCAATTTGAACAAAACAATTAACTTAAGGGACTAAAAGTGTAATTTTGCCAAATATATAAGAGCACGTGACCTGGTCAGAAGAAACCGGCCGGTTCACTGTTTTTTACAAAACCCGGCCGCATCAACCCGATTAACTGTGTCACTTGGACCGGTCAGACCCCAATTTACAAATTTCCGATTACCAAAAAAATTACTAATTTCCTATATATATATATATATATATATATATATATATTTTGGCTTAATTACACTTTTGGTCCCCCAAGTATTGGTAATGTGAGATTTTGGTCCCCCACATTTTTTTGAGCGCATTTGGTCCCATTAATTTTTAAATTGTGCAATTGTGGTACTTCCATCCATTTGTTGTCAAATTAATAACAGAGTTTGGTGATATGGCACACCAAGTGAATTAAAATATATTATTTTTTATTTTTTATTTTAAATAAAAATTAAAAAATATTAAATATGATTTTTAGTGGGTGTGTGACCCTTAATATGCCTCAAATGATGCCCAAAATTCGTGACCCTTAGATTGAACCCTAATGAATTTTATTCCTAAATCCCTTGTAGGAAGCATGAACAGAGGTGAGACTGGAGACACGGACAGCGGTGATAAGCACGGCAACGAAGCGGGCGATTGGGCAGTGTGAAAGGGCTGGGTGATTTTCGGTGGAGGCGTACGGGCTCTGGGTTGTCTCGCGACGGAGGACTGAGGTGATAACGTGAACATATCTGCCGATGCCGATGGCGGTTCGTGCGTGACGACGGTGCAGCGAACAGAGGAGTAAGAATGGCGGTTCGTGATGGAGCTCGCGGCAGAGACGACTGTGGTGTGGTGGTGGTCGTGGCAAAGCTGGGCAGTGGTGCTTGGCGAAGATGTTGGAGATGGCGGAGGAGGGGGGGCGTGACTATGGGTTCTGTTATGGGTGCCTTTTCTTGTTTGGGTGGTGTTTTTGGTTATGGAAGTAACGGGTGTTTTTGGTGGCTTAGAGGATGGTGTAAATGTAAGAGGAAGGAGGAGCTTGGGTGGATGAAGATGATTGCAGAAGGTGTGCAGTGTTATGAAGTGAATGGGTGGTGATGAAGATGGAAGGGTGAAGTAAAAATGGAAGAACGAAGGGAGGAGAACAGTCTGAATCTTCTTCATATATTTAATTTTTTAATCTTTTTAAAATTTTTTAATATAAAAATAAAAATTAATAATTAATTAATATATTATAATCCAATTGATGTGTCATGTCAGCAAACTCTGTTATCAATTTGACAGCAGATGGATGGAAGGACCACAATTGTACAATTCAAAAACATGGGGGACCAAATGCCCTCGAAAAAAAATGGGGGGACCAAAATCACACGTTACCAATACTTGGGGGACCAAAAGTACAATTAAGCCATATATTTTCAAAGGTTGTACTAAACGGCGTCGTGTGGTAAGACCCCAATTTTGGTCTAATACCCGGAGCAAGTTAGCAATCGTTAAACCCTAGCCTCTCCCCTCCCTATTTGTTCTTTCGATACTCACCTTGGTGAAGAAGAAGAAGAAGAAGAAGACTGTGAAGAAACATGGATAGAGGCGATGAGGGTGGTGAAGGGACCTCAAGTAGGATCCAAGTACGTTTCGTTACGAAGTTGGATGCTCCCTTCAAAGTTCCACCCACCGCCATCGCCATCCCCGCCGACCTAACTAGGTTCGGCCTCTCCTCCGTCGTCAACGGCCTTCTCCAAGCGGCCGGTACTTTCTCATACCTCTTACATCCACTGACATCCTCAATATCCAGTGACTCTTACTAGTCCGAGTCGAGGCTTGAAGAGACTCTCACTCTCATTTTCATAATTGAAACTTGAAAAAACTCACACTCTTATTAATTTATTTATCAATTTATTTATAGGTTAATTTATTTTAGTGACTGGTTGTTGTGTGTAGATGCTGACCATAAACCGGAACCGTTTGATTTTTTGATCGATGGCGAGTTGGTTCGGATGTCGCTTGACCAGTTTCTTCTGGCCAAGGGAATCTCTGCGGTAATCATCTTCAAACAAATCCTATGCTTCTTCATATTGCTCTTTTTCTTTGAGTTCACCCTTTGAATAGATTGTACCAGTTTTGTCAGCGGAAAACTGCACTGTAAATTGATTTTAATTTTAATTTTAATATATACTAACAAAAAGCATGAGGGCAAGACTTGGCGCAGTGAAACGTGGCAAGAGTCCTAAAGGAGTTCTACATTGCTTAGAATGGGCTTGAGTGTGTGGGTTACATTTAATAACTTAACTACCGTGGCACCCTCCCCTTAACGGCTAGCTTTTAAAGGCTAGTTCTACCATTGTGGTTGTTACACACAATGGTCCTCCAGGTGGAGGTCACAAGTTCAATTTCTGGAAACTGCCTCTCAGCTTTGCAGGGGTAAGGTTATGTACAACTACCCTCTCTAGACGCCACCGGGCGGGAGCGGACCTATGAAAATGTAATTTTTATATTTTGGGTTGGCAGGACTTTGGATTTCGAATCAAGTTTCATGGAATGTTAACCTGGGATCAGAAGTCTAGATAATGTCCATTGCATTCCAAATGAATTATTGTAATTTTGTTTTTGTCATTAAGATTGCTCTTTGATGGTATGTATGTATATATACTGCATAAAACAGGTACAAGTTCTATGCTTGATGGATATAAGGCTGTGGGTTGTGGGGTAAATTCAATGGAAGTTGTGACTATAGTATAGTTGTTGCCAAAATGGGGTAGTGAAGGTTGTGTCAGTATGAGTGTATGACTGTGATAGTTGTTGTGCTAATTGCACTGTACTGTATTGTAGTACTGACTGTTACTTGGTTGGACTTGGATCAATTGCAAAGTTGACTTTTTATGATAATTGGTTCATATAGATATATTCAACAATCATTTTTTGTCTGCTAAACACAGAAAGGTGATACTCATGAGCATTCTGTCATTCTGCACTGATGTGAACTATGTGAATTTTGAATTAAACAAAATCTGAGGTTGTGAATGATCAATTGTAGGAAAGAATATTGGAAATTGAGTATGCAAGGGTTGTGGCCCCACGTAAGGAGGAAGACCCTTCTTTACATGATGACTGGGTCAGTGCTGTTGATGGCTCTTCTTCTCGGTAAGCTTGTAAATATGTTATATTTTGAGGGAAAATTTCACAAATATGTACTTGTAATGATTCAGTCTTTACATAGTCGTCCAAATTTGAGTTTTCTATTATTGATGTAACTTCCAATATTTGTATGTGAAACTCCTTTTATTTAACCTTTAGTTTCTGCAAGATTTTACTGAGATAGAGAGGTTGAATTTGAGTTGCCGTGCTTGGTTTTTATTGGCTTCCTTATTAGCTGATCATAATTTGTTATGATAAGAGTGATTGGTTCAGAACTTTGATTTGTTGATAACATAGGGTTGAGTTCATCATTATTATTAGGTGTCCACTTCATGAGGTTGATTTGCAATGTGGTGAATGGCAGTAGTCAGAGGGCACAACCTAACCCTGCTCATGAATAGGCTGTTTACATGTTTTGGCAAAGATGAATGAGCTTTTTTTAGCCTTCTGTTTGTTTAAACCCTTGATATTGTGTTGGTTTCAATGGCGAAATTATCAGATTTTTGGCTGTTTTACCAAGTTAATTGATTTTTTGACCTGAATGTCCTCTACTAAGAACATAAAGTTGACAATTTAATATTTCTGCAGGTTCTTTTTGACCGGATGTTATGATGGTTTAGGGAGGTAATAGTCTTTCACAGTTTTGTTCTCTTAGAATTATTGGCATATTTTATTATTGTGTGACATTATCATCTGGTTACTTTCTCCATCTACTTAACTTTCACAATGATATGAATAAATTATCTTTTAGGGTATGGAAAGGTGCCGGAATATGTACTCATATATTGGAGGGACATAGCAATGCTGTCACATCTGTTAGTATCATTAATCCAGAAGGTATGAAGACAAGGAATTTTATTCTACATGCTGCTAGCTTTGTTTCTGTATTTGTTTTTTTCTTTGCCTGTTATCAAATTTTAGTAGATGCCACATCTGCTTCTGTTGTGAAAATCATTAGGGTTTTAGTATCTGACAGTAGTAGCAAGCTCATGGCTGTTTTGCCTTGGCTATCAAGTTCAATGTCATTCCACTATATTAGGTGTTGACTTTTTCTTCTCTCATTTCTTTCCAAGATGGAGATGATAATGGATTTGTATGACATTTGTTAGTTTTTCAATGTTTTAGTTTCCATAAAAACTTTATTTCATAATCAGCAAATGATAATTGCAGTCTTCTCCAGCGACTACTTTTTTACGTGCATCAGAGATCGTTGATGCATGTTTCATATCTGTATCTGTATCAGGGAATTCTTATTGCAAAACACTTGTGCACATTTCTCTGTATAATTGATGTCATGGTGTTCGACAGTGTAGACACTAGTACTGTATTTAAATTGTTCCAAGTTGTCAATGTTTGTGCTTTAATCAGGTTTGGAAACTGTTAAGTTAGCTACTGCTTCAAAAGACCAGACACTGAGGCTATGGAAGGTAACTAAAAGATGCTGCTGAGCTACAATTCCTAATGCTGGTCTTATGCTGACTATGTTATATGTTATATTTTCCCTTTTGTGTGAAAGCTCAATACAGAGGAGGCTCCTAACCATCCTCATAAAAGTAGGGCTTTCAAAATCTTGCGTGGTCATAAGGCTTCTGTACAGAGTGTTGCAGCACAGACTTCTGGAGAAATGGTTTGTATTTCGTTTTCTATTCTTAGTTTATCCACCCTCTTTCTCTCCTTGGTCCGTGACATCAGTCTTTTGTTACATATACTTAGGTTTGTTCGGGTTCTTGGGATTGCACCATCAATCTGTGGAAAACTAATGACTTTAGTACGGAAGATGACCTAGTGTCAAAGAAGAGAAAAGTCGGAGGTCAAGCTGAGGAGTCTCTGTTAGAGGTTTGTATAAGTTCCTAGCACCCTATTGCTTTTCCAGTTGTGTTGAAATTGGAATTTGTGGTCACAAATATCCATCCCCCCCCTCCCCCAAAAAAAAACAAAACACACCCACATCCCACATATTTTTGTATTTTAACAAAATGGTTTTTCGCTGAAGTGTTGTAATATTTTTTTTGCTAAAAAAAACTGGACCGAACCGGCTGGTCAGACCAGGCTAACCAGGAACCAGTCTACCAGCTAGTCCAATTAACCGGTGTTTTAAAAACTGGTGTCAAAGCCAATAAAACGTTAAAGAAACAGTCAAACCATGTGAGCTGGCCATAGTCTGGCCAGTGGAGCCAGTCCAAATTTGTGGTGTAGTGAAAAATGTTCAAGGCCAGATTTGAACCTGGTCACTTCCCACAGCCTCCGTACATTTGACCACCAAGCTGCAAGTGGTTGTTCAACCACTAAGCCACTTGTGTTGTTTTCGATATTATTTGCCATTATATTCTATATTATATTTTTGTTCTTTATATTCAAACATTTAAATTTATTTCAATTGTGTGCAATAGTGGCGCTATTGCGACCCGTGTCTTGTCACGGCCCTTAGCGCCATTGCTGAGCATCTTCCAGTCGTGCAAATCGCGGCCGCTATTGTGGCCGCTACATTAATCAGGGAAGCCATCTGGCCAGCCCAACCCATTTCTGGCCAAATCACAGCCCTTTTCCCGCAGCCCCATACTCCTTGCACCTCCTTGTTTTGTGCCTTTCTCTGTTTAGTGTTTACGTTTACATTACTTTTGTTTTCTTTTTCTTTTTCCATTTTTGTCTTTTTTCTGTTTGATAAATTCTGTCTTCCTATCTTCCACATTTAAGTGACTTTGACAGTCATTTTTATGGCAATGGTTTACAGCATATACCCTACATCACTTTTTTTGGTTGGTTGAGTTATGCCATTTATCAGCTCTATTTCCTTTTCTTATATCAATTGTTTGTTTTCAAATAGTTGGCTTTTGGTTATCACATTCATTTCCACCTTTTTAAAAATATTTTAAACAGCTATTTATTAGTCTTGCATGATTATACTTATTATTTAAACAATATAACAATTAAAATTATAATAGTGTGTGTGTGTGCTTACACAATTTTTGTATTTATTATATATATTATGTATAATTTCAAAATATTTTTTAATATATTCGTTATGTAAAAATAGTGTTCATCTCGCTATCCGCTAGCTACTATACTGTTTTTGGAGTCGGCCGCTCCACATTGCTATCCGGGATTGACTACATTGATTTCACTTTTGAGAATATTCTTAGTGTAACATCTTTAATTATTTTTATTTAGAAAATTTATTGTATTTTATTCAATGTGTTAACTTATATTATTATGAATTTCTTTCATAATACACATAAAGTTTCTTGTAGTTTAGTTATATACTTCACATTTATATCGATGTTTCTAAAAACCTGATTGAATTGGCCGGTTGAACTATTAGACCATGACCTGACTATGTCTCTGGTTCGAACATTTTTCGGTTCAATGAAGGTTTAACCATAACTTCGGTTGAACCAATCGAACTAAGACTCGGAAGCCTAGGTTGTTCAATCTCTGTTTTGAGCTGGTTCAACCCTAGTTCGACCTCAACCTTGAACCTCTTTACCAGTTCAATGACTTCCGACTTTTTAAAAAGTAAAGATGTTTCTGTATGTACTTCCTACTTGCTCAGTTTGCTGTGCTCTTATCCTCTTGATCTTTCAAGTAACAACTTTATGCATAAAAAAGCTTGAGATAATTATAAAAGTGTGAACTTATGTTTAATTTTTCTACTGGTTGAATGTGAAGTCTCATCTTTCCTGTGTATGCTGGCACCAGGGGATGGAAGGAAGATGTTTGTTTTTCTTAAAATATTATAGAAGGAATTTGATGATTTGACATGTTCAAAGTTTTTAATATTATTGTAGACCTGTTAAATGGTTATACCTTGTAGGTTCTGTAACTATTTATTCGCTTAATTGGTGTTTCTTTCCCTTTCGATGTATCATTCAGTATATTTCATTGACAACTTTACCAAGTTTTCATGTTTTCATCAATAATATTCCGTTGTATTATAGGGAGAAGCTTTTACAACCCTCGTGGGCCATACACAGTGTGTATCTTCTGTGGTTTGGCCACAACGAGAGTCAATCTACTCTGCCTCTTGGGATCATTCTATTAGGAAATGGGATGTTGAGACAGGCAAAAACTTGTCAGATATAGTAAGTTGACAAATTGATCTTCTCTTTCTCTCTCTTTTTTGCCCCTTTGTTGAAATTGTAGACTTTTGAAGTTCAGTTTTCTCTTTAGATCAAGCTTTGTGATTTCTTACCCTTTTCTGCTCTGCCATGGATTGAACTATTTGTGTGTAGACAGGCAGTTAAATTAGAACTAGGTTATGGCATGCTGATTATGATTATATTTCTTGTTCTTGTTATGAAGATCAAACTCTGTTTTCTTTATCTCATGTCCTAGCGTCTTCAAAATTATGTGTTTCTAGGCAATACTTTGACCAATCTTTCCATTTTGTATAATACTAGTTCTTCATCAAGTTTTATTCAGCTAACTATGATGTTTTTGCAATTTGCATGGTAGTCCATATTGTCCTGTTATAAAGCAACTTTGGCTTTGGTTATGCTTAATAGAGGATAAGTTTGTTGAATCTACTACGTTTTTATCTTAAAAATCATCTCAAGAGGTTACCATTTGGAGGAAATGGAACCCTGTGCATGGGCATAAATCTGATTCATTATGATAGATGCAAAGTTTTATGGTTATATATTTAATGTTTTTATTTATTTTATGTTTGAAAGTATTTTCCTTACAAAAGTATTGTTGAAACATAGAGAGCACCACAATATTGAAAGAATTTGTTTCAAATTTTAAGACTATATTGTCCTCCATGTATAGTTCTGTGGGAAAGTTCTCAACTGCCTTGATATTGGTGGGGAAGGTTCTGCTCTGATAGCCGCTGGTGGTTCTGATCCTGTTCTAAGGATTTGGGATCCTCGTAAGCCAGGTCTGTTAAAGCAAATAATAATTTCCTTTCAATTGCACAGATCATCACATACATGCTAGTATCTTAACAAAATGGTTTTTCTTTTCTGCAGGCACTTCTGCTCCTGTTTTTCAGTTTGCTTCTCATACTTCTTGGATCTCAGCTTGCAAATGGCATGATAATTCTTGGTTTCATTTACTTTCTGCATCCTATGATGGTAAAGTTATGTTATGGGATATGAGAACTGCGGTAATATATCCTTCTTTTGCCAAGTAATTTATCATTTTGGTGCAATTAAATATCATCTTTGGGTTTTTACCAATGATAATTTTCTCCATTAATGTTGCAGTGGCCTCTCTCAGTCATTGAGTCACACAGCGACAAGGTATATAATTATCTTTTAATTTTTAACAGAAAAAGAAAAATACCTCTCGAATGTCTTTGTTTTGCACTTGAGAAGGGCCAAAATTACTGTTAATAGAATTGTCATTTATTTAACTCAGGTATTGTGTGCTGACTGGTGGAAAAGTCAGAGTGTAATCAGTGGTGGAGCAGACTCAAAACTTTGCATTTCTTCAGAAATTCCGGTGCAGTAAGGTAAAATCTTGACTAAAGTTATTTAAATTTTAATATTGGATTGTATTCCTCATTGTTCTCTCTCCAGAATGCTCTTATGGTTTTTATTCATTTCCTTCTGATTGCAAACGTTATTGCAGTTTCCACTGAGAAGTCGTTGAGTATTTCAATATATATATATATTTTTGCTAATGTTTAATTTTTCTTTTAAAAAATTATGAAGTTATGTTTGCTGTTGTCCATTAAAAGAATGTTATGTATATAACTACTGAATTTGTCACATCCATTATGAATGAGTTTATGACTACATACTTTCTACTTATACTTCCAGTTATTTTGGTGTGCTATCGAGTTGAGCTTGTTGGCAAGAAAAGTTACGAGGTTATGATTGATTTGTCTGAGGAGTAAATTGAAGGCATAGCATAAGGGATGTTTAATGCAGAGATGGTGGAATAGGGTCAGATATTTATGAATACATGTAGGGAAAGGATGAAATTTTGAGCCAATATCGTCAAAGGCACAACTGGCAAGTGTTATCAGTTGTTCTGAGCAAGGTTTTTATTTTGTGTGGTTAACTGACTATTGATGTAAGCATTTATATTTATGAATATCTTGGACTCAATTCTTGTCAAATCTGCGACCATTTTACTTTTTTGTGTTGTACCAATTGTTCCACATTTGAGTTATTTCTTGCATTAACTGGCTGTTTGACTCAACTACAGAAGACTGATGCATGCTATATAAAGATTACTCCCATCATAAAGCTTAGTAAAACAAAGACTTGAAATAAGTGTCCATTCAAGAGATCATGAAGTGCTTGTTTCTGTTCATCGCTATGTAATGATACCTTACCTTTCTATGAAATTAATTGTAGTGTTAATTTATTCCTTTTTAGTTATAATAATAAACTATTACATAATAAACTATTGCAGCTGATTAATATTATGGAAGGATGAAACTTGTACAATAATAAACGAACTGTCTTTTAATGTAAAGCTTGACTTTCCCCAGCAAATATGCAGGCTCCTTCAAACATTTCTAGCTTCAGGTTTTCAAAATCAATTAAATGCAGCATCATGCTATCAACCTGTCATACAAGTGACCAAAAGTTACTCTCAACATCATGCAACATCACGGTCTTAACTTTATGTCTAAAGATATTACTACAACTACCCCACATTTGATTCTGTAACTAAAAGTTGGGCAGCAAAGATTTTCAAATATTTTGTTTTTGGTTTCTGGTGAAGCTTAAGGCCCACTATTTGAGCCTGGAAGGACACTTGTGGACCCAAGTAAAAGGGAAGGAAAATGTCTATTGATACTTGGAGACAACTTGCATACAAGAGTCCAGGGCCGGCCCGATATACTAAAAGGCCTAAAGTAAAGAAATCATAGATGTTCTCAATAAGGAGCCTTGTTTGCTCAAGAGGCTTTATAAAAAATAGTGACCTTATTGGGGAGTCATTATTTGCTCAATAGACCTTATAAAAATTCAAGAACCTTGCTGGGAGGCCTAAAGCTAGGGCTTTAGTAGCCTTCCCATTGGGCCGGCCCTGCAAGAGTCTAAGATATTTTTTTGAAGAGTAACTAATGCTCGACATTTGATAATGCTATTTTTGACTTTTGGTGGAGCTTAAGGTCTACTATTTGAGATTGGAGGGACCCTAGTGGGTCTGAGTAAAGAAGCGAAAGGTCTATTGGTAGTCGGAGACAACATGAACGAAATAGGCTAGGAGATGTTTCGATGAAGAGTAATTACAACCTCATATTTGATATAACTCTAAAACTTGTGCATGAAACATTTTCTTATATTCCTTTCCGTTTTTGGTGAAGTTTAAGGCCCACCTTTCGAGCCTGGAGGGACCCTAGTGGGCCAAATAATTATTGATACTTCGAGACAACATAAAGAAAAGAATCAAAGGTAGAGTTTAGTGGACATGTTAGAACAACATGAAACAAAACATAAGAGTTCTATTATATGTTTGATAATGTATATCATAAATAGAACCGAACATGACATAAGATTAACAACTGGAACTTCATGTTCCACCTTTTAGTCAAACCAAAGATAATAGAACATAACATTTTAATCTCCATATCCTTTGGGTACCTATATATCCAAACTCAGATCTATTACCTTGTTTTAGTTAAATTAAATATATTCTTCTTTTAGTATTTTTTTTAACAAATTAGTGAAACAATAATCCTATTTTAATATTAAAATTAACTATGAAAATTCAATAAAATAAAGACCATTAATTAAAAATGCAACATCTAACTCAAATAAAAATAATATTCAAAGATCTTTCAATTCCTATTTATAAATTAATCATAAAAATAACAAGAAATATTAATCAGATATGCGGGCATGCAAGGTGTATATTATAGCATCCAACTCTGCACCCATGCCCATAGATTTTTGTGTGTAATTACCTAGACGGGTCCCTATCCCCGTTTAATGGATGAAACCCTTCAACTGTGAGTTTCCATTGGGTCTGAGTCTAATTGCCATCCATAGAATTAATACTCATATTCAAACAAATGATTCCATCAGTGAAGTAGAGAGATAGAATATTTTTTTAGAGAGAAAAACTATTTTTAAAGTGACAATATTTCTATGGAGAAACAATATTTCTAGAGAGAGAAAATATTTTTAAAGAGAAATATAATATTATTAGCGAGAAATGTAATATTTTTAGAGAAAGTTAGTAAGAGAAATTTCTTAAGATAAAAACAGTTCTAATTTGTTGCAATAATACTATTTGTAGAATATTAATATGTTAATTTTTAAATAAGGGTAAAATTGTAGAAATATGTACTAATCCTCCCTTTCATTCTTCTCACATAATATATACATGCTTGTTAACAAGGAGAGAGAGATACTTCTTCCTTTTATTGGCATCCTTTTCCTTTCCCTCCATTCTCCAAACATACTAAGGAAAATTCTAATAGAATGGTCAATGGAGGATGGTGTTTAGGGTTCAAGTTCACGAGCCATATTTTAAAACAACCACACCACTATGTCAAAACTTTTTTTTTTGGACCTTCAATATTATTATTTTTTTGGTAAAGAGAAGGGCTAACGCCCAAGGAAAACTAAACATCTACAAGACGGGGCTAGGATACCCATATAACATCCTGCATAAGAAGACTCGTACACTCTTCCAGAGGGTGTCTCAATATATGAAGACCTAAATCCGAAGAATGAGCCAAATTAGAAAGAAAATCAGCTACTCGATTACACTCCCGCCAAACATGAGATATACGCACTTCCCAAGTCCGAGCGCATAACTCATTAATCCTTCTCACTATGGGAGCATAAGGGTGTGAGTTAGGACAACCCTTTGTGAGGAAACCCACCGCCACAGCCAAATCACCTTCCACCCAAACTTTAGGAAGTTGGTTCTCCCAAGCAATGGAAAGAGCCGTGAAAATGTCCCACAACTTAGCCATCAACACATTAGAAGAGCCCAACTTTCTAGCAAACCATGCATCCACTGCCCACTAGCATGTCTAAACACCCCTCCACAAGTAGCCATTGCACTATCCACTTTGACAGATCTATCAACATTAATTTTCACCCAGAAATTTGGAGGAAAAGTCCAACCCACAAGCTGCTCCTCATAACGCACACTCCCAAGACTGAACGTGATACATAGCTGCCTGAAGGATCGCGTGAGGCACAAATGGGCAATTGTCAAAGACATGCTTATTACGAGCATGCCAAATTTTCCAAACTAAATTGCCGAAAACCCTGTTCCATTTCATAGCACGAAATTCCAGTGACGTATTACTAAGGTGGCATTTGGTTCCTGGAATGTTTTATTCCTAGGTAAACTGGTGTTGTCTAAGGTGCACCACCCACCAAAGTGGTGCAGTGGTGCACCACCCAAGTGGCAAAATCTGGACCATCCAGATTGCCACTTGGGATTTTGACTTTTCAAACCATCATAAAGGGTCATGGTTAGAATGAAGCAGTCAATTAGGTGGTATATAGATGAACCACCACTTTTAACCATTGGATTTGTTATTAAATTAATGGATGGTTTAGATTTGATGGTAAAATAGAAAAAAAATCTAACTTTAACCTAATCTTAGCCTCTCTGCCACCAACCACCGTTCTCAGCCTCTCTACCTTCGACCACCGTTCTCAGCCTCTCTCCGACCACCGTTCTCAGCCACGCGACCTCCGACCACCGTTCTCAGCCACGCGACCTCCGACCACAGCCTCGACCATCCGACCACCGCTCTCAGCCTCGACCCTCTTTCAGGTTTGCCAATCTGCTGCTAAACAATCAGCCTCGACCCTCCGCGTTATCTCTCTCTGTCTCGGTCAGTTCCGCTGAAGCTTGAAGAGTTGTGGGGCAGCGATGGCAGATCTGGTTCTTCATCGCGCGGAAGAGGGGCTGATGGGCGGAGGGAGGCCGAATCTAGTCGAGCTTGTTGGTCCAGTTACAGATCTGCTCAAGCTTCTGGCATTCGAAGAAGAAGGGGACACCGGAGCGATAAACGGAGTCGAACGTTGCTGGCGGCCGAACGGAGAAGAAGATCTGGTCGAACGTTGCTGGTGGTCGTTGACGTCGAGGGATTCTCTGCATCAAGCATCAACGGAGTCGAGCGGCTGCGTTATTCGCTAGAGGGAGGCGAGGCGAGGTCAGCTTTCAAGTAGCCAGAAGATCTGGGTTGTGGAGGTTGCGGCACGGCGGCGGATCCCCCGGCTAGTGGTGTTGTGGGTGAAGAGGCAGATAGGTGGGAAGGGGAATAGGTCATTCATTTAGGTTAAAAATGGTGGTACACTCATGTACCACCTATTTTGATGCTTCATTATAGCCATGACCCTTTAAGAATGTTTGAAAAGTCAAAATCCCAAGTGGCAATCTGAATGGACAAGATTTTGCCACTTGGGTGGTGCACCACTGCACCATTTAGGTGGGTGGTGCACCATAGCCTTCACTTAGGTAAACTATATACCTGAGAATCACATTCCCAGGAATCATTCTTTTCCACATTCGCACATGATAATAGAATTTTCCCAACATTTTTGCATGATCAGCTAGAGGAAATAATCTATATAAACCAGCCCGAGGGATTTGAAGAAAAGGGAAAAGAGCATATGGTTTGTCTATTGAAGAGGTCTTTATATGGCCTGAAACAATCTCCTAGAAAATGATACCAAAGATTTGATTCTTTATGCTCTCAAACAACTATGCCAGAAGTCCATTTTGATAGTTGTGTCTACTTCAAAAGGCTTGAATCTGTTTGTTTCATATATCTTCTACTTTATATAGATGATATGCTTATTGCTAGCTCAGACATGAATGTAATAAGCAAGCTCAAAGATCTTCTAAACTCGAATTTGAAATGAAGAACTTGGGGGCTATATGCTCTTTAAGGGGGCTGTATGCTCTTTTTCCATAAAAATAAGTCGGAGACATTTCCTATATTAGCTACCCCAATAATTGTTGAATAATGAAGTTTGCTTATTTCTTCTGGTTCTTTCTATTTTCATGAGTAATTAAAATATCCTTTTTTTTAGAGTGTTGATATAACCTTGTTACGATTATTTGATGAATTTATTTTAGATTTTTTTTATTTTCCTTTATATCTTATTTTCGGGATTCATCCTTAGATTTTAATGTTTCTAATTATTTGATAATTAGAAGATTGACTAATTATAACGACAACAGGAGGTGATTTATGAGTCTAGGATGTGAAGATAAAATCATATAGGGATTATGTGGATAGATCTTATACCGTATGTTTTGTGCAGCCTTTGAAAAAAAAAATTCTTAGATCTTAATAAATTTTATTTAGTTAATTCACAAGGAAATATGGTGCATTGATAGTTTTTTTTATTTAGTCTAGGATGTGAAGATAAAATCATATAGGGATTATGTGGATAGATCTTATACCGTATGTTTTGTGCAGCCTTTGAAAAAAAAAAATTCTTAGATCTTAATAAATTTTATTTAGTTAATTCACAAGGAAATATGGTGCATTGATAGTTTTTTTTTTTGAAATAATGGTGCATTGATAGTTAGAAAATGTTTTCTTATATACTCAGAAGAGACTTTTGAATAAAATATTATTCTTGATCTAAAATGTAAAGTTTTAAACAATAAAGAAGATAAAATTCCTAAAATACAAAAAGATAAATCCATAAGTAACATAATTATTTAAATAATCCTAAATCACCAGAATGCTAAATAATCCTAATCTATTGTGTGTTTTAATGTTATGCTGCTATGATATTTTTAGCTTGTGTTTCTTATTGAGTTTTCGTATATGTTCTACTAGTATTTTTGACCCGTGCAAGCATGAGTTAAAGCAAATTCTAATATAACATTTTTATATTTAATAATTAAAGTAAATTTTTCCATATAGAATTATTTATTGTAAGTAGATTTTATCTAAAATGATTATATAAAAACTTAAACTATTTTCACTCATCTTTCCTTTACATGAGCTAGCAACATGTCTCTCAAATTAATCATGTTCTTTGCACTTCAAAAACAATTCAAATTCTCATAATTTTCTCTACCTAGCTCCTACAATCTTTGGAGAAGCCTAAGGCCAACTATTTGATTCTTGCAGGACCCTAGTGGACCTAAAAGGGAAGAGAAAGGTCTACTGATACTTGGAAACAACTTGCAGAAAAGAGTCTAAGGGATATTTTTTTTTATAGAAACCATTTTTGTTCATCGTTCTTCGCCGTCCCCTGACAGAAGAACGTCGCTGCTGGTACATGCTTATTTGTGTTGGCTTTCAACATCGTGATCTTTCTGTTTAGGGGTTTTAAACAAGGTAATTTTGTGTGGCCCTGTTTCCTTTTTCTTCTCTTCATTTTTCGTAATTAAGAATTGAATCAAGGTGTTTTGCTGGTCGCTCTTGAGGTAATGATCAAGCGATCGTGAGACGAGACCCAAGTGGACCTTTTCTTCTCTTCTTTTTTGAATTGCAAACCCATGTATAAGATGAGGGTTTTGGGGTAGCATAAGATGAGGGTTAACCCATGGCCCTTTTGAATGCTATATGTCTTAATTGAATATATGATTGTTGATTATTGTTGTTGATGTATGAATAGAGATACTGGTCAGTGTGGTTTGCATGACTTGTATAATGTATGGGGAATATTGTTGATGATGGTGATTGTAAATCGTGATTAAATGTGTTAGTACTTTAATGCCTTGAAATGATGAACTGGTGTTGTTATTGAAACATGTTAATTAAAGACACAGGGATGTTAGTGTTGAACCTAAGACTAAAAATCAGTTGCCACAATGTTCATAAGATATGAAGATAGCCAACAGGGTTCTAGAGGGTGTCACATTAGGATTACATTAGGGATAAGATGACCATTTAACGTAATGTATGAATACCTTCTTAATTAACATCTATGTTACTCCCCATACGATAGCAAAGAGGGTCCTAGCTAGAGGGTGTCACATGTAATGTGGGGTGAGTCCACTGATTGAGTGAGAGAATTTTCTCCAAACACATGCAATCACACAAAGTCCAAGGTGAAATAAAGTCACACGCTCAGGAAAGCACTAGATCAAACAAATAAATAATCATTTTCAATCTACACATCACAGACATCTTTAAAGATGCAAAAGATCCCACATAAACTAACAATATACTGTATGGACATCTTTACCCTCAAGAGAGTACTTGTGCACTACACTTTTTTTTCTTATAACCCATGTCCTGCTCATAAAGGGATACATATCTATCATATACATCGAGTCTTTGGGTCCACTTGGGGTTGTTCACTCAAGGGGTCCTCCCCCCTCGATGGTACCCCGGAGATATCGCACCCTTCAGCTAACATCAACAACTCTGCTCAACGCTCGGGTGACTGACAGGGTCCCTCTCCCCGACGGTTTTATTCTTATACCGAAGCCTCTCGCTACTTGGTTGGTTGGCCTAATAAAAAATTCATATCAAAACCTATGCAATCCATTCTACCAAATACTATCTACAAAGTTTCCATATCACAAAACTACACACATCCAATTTAAGAATCATATTATGAATACTTTTCAAGGTAAGCACCAAACACTATTCACTTCAAGGTATTCATTCATTATTATGAGTAGCAAAAAGAATAATACATCACATCTCACTTTATTATCAAATCAACATAATCCGGACAAAAACATGATGAAACCCAATGTTATCTAATATAGTAGTCATAATTTAATACACCCAAAACCAACTTGAACATTTTCTACCATTCAACATAACCTCATTTTACTCTTATAAAGCACTTTATTAAAGTAAAGGATTCATTACAATACAATATCATCAATTTCTCATACGCATTATCTTACTCAAATTAAGCTAAATCCACATCTTTCCTTGTTATAATTCATAAAGATAATCATATCCAACTTTTCATGCCTTAAACAAACAAAACGCTACATTTTTAAAATAGGAACATTGACCTTTTGTCAATATTTTGGCCATAGCTTTAAAAATACTTGAAAAATTAATGCACACTTAAATTTGTTGTCTCTGTCTCTAGCACCTAGCGCTAGGTATCCAGTGCTTAGCATTGTTTGAAAAACGTAGAAACTTAGCAATTTTTTAAGTTGCTACCTATGCAAATATGAGTTTGGCTACAGATATTTTTTAAGATGCCGGCGTGAAGATGGATATTACTATCATCCCTTGATGGTTAAAGGTTGGGTTGAAGTTTTTTTTTTTTTTTTTTTTTTGGAGTTGAAAGTGAGGCAAAATGGATGAAGATGGTTTGTTTGGTGTTGATGATGACCAGAATAACAAGTTATTGATTTTAGTGGATTATGGAATTTCTCAATAGTGGGGATAATTGATAAAGGGTGTGTGTTTTATGGTATGTTAGAGGTAGCCTTTGTATTCTCTCATTCGAAGTTGGCACCGAAGTTTCAATTCAACTTAAATCTAAAGTGCAAAATCCTAGAATTGCTCCGTTCCTTGGAGTCATTAAATGTTTTTCTCAACGTATGTGAAAAATCGTTGGCAACCATTGACGACGATATTGGGATCTTTTGGCAGTCATATGTTAACATTCAATAATTAATGATGTATCTAACGTGGCTTATGATATTCCAACCTGACATTTGCTTTCTAACAAGTGATGTCATAAGTAAATGCAGATTTAAAATATTAATTATTGGATGTTAACTTAATGAATGGACCAAAATTGTATATTCTTAAAATGTGTGGAAAAAATTGAACAAAAAAATTGGGGGACCAAGATCGCCCCAGGACTAAAATAGGGGGATCAAAAGTGCAATTAAGCCAAACAAAAATTTAAAAAACAATATATATTCAATTATTAAAATAATGATAACAATATTTAATATGTATAAATAATAATTAATTAAAATATTATAAAAAAAATAAATATTATTAATATTAGTAAATGCAAGTGCCATTAAAAAATATTATTTTTTGTTCACATGATAGTGTTGATTTGGCATTCTGTTAGCCACGTCAGTACTTAATGAATGAGAGCTAACGACAGAGACTAATACCCAGATTTTTGAACTTGTCGGGTGCAAAACCTAAGGAAAAAAGTGTACGAACCAAAACCAAAACTCCCATACTTTGTAGGGACTATAAAATTTATTAAACTTAATTAATTTATTCCACTGAAATAGGAAATAAGCAATAAAATTCCATGACCGATATGCCTACTAAACTTGGAAATTTTTGCACAAATGGCAAAACCCTATTCTTTCAATCTTTCAGCCAGTTGACAAACTTGATAAAGTTTTCTGAAGACCTGCCTCCTTCTGCCAAGTTGTTCAATAGCTTCTCCTTTAGTTTCAGAGACCTTGACCCCATGCTTTCATCATTCAATAGTCTGTCTACTTTCTTTTTTATTTCCTTGCGTGATACCACTCCATTTTCATCCAACTCAAATCCTAGACCTACCTTCAACACATCACATATGTATTTTTGGTTGTAAAATTGGTCAGCAAAATATGGCCAACATAACAAGGGCACCCCATTAGACAAGGCTTCTATTGTAGAATTCCAACCACAATGGCTAATAAAGCAAGCTATAGCAGGGTGACGTAACACCTTCTGTTGAGGAGCCCATCCTACTATCTTACCTTGATTCCCTCGAAATTCATTAGGGTACGCCATCTTATTGTCACAATTGGAATCTTGACGCACAACCCAAAGAAAAGGTCTATTGGTTAGCTCGAGTCCAAGAGCTAGTTCTGCGAAATGAGTTTGGTCAAATAGAGTAAAACTACCAAAAGCAACATATAAAACAGAATGATAAGGCTGTTGATCGAGCCAACTCATGCAAGAGAGATCTTCTTCCCAAAACTGTCCCAATGATCCTGCAGTTGCACTTGTATCAGCATAACTTCTCAATAATGGACCAACCGGCTGGATTTTTGGAACAAATGATAATGCTCCAGGTTCAAGTTCATAGGTTGTATTGACAACCCACCATTCAGTCAAATTTAAAGAACGCGTGCAATGCGACACATAAACAAATATTTTCTTCCCAACTATTGGGTCCAACATATTTGACCAATAAATGATACTTGTGTCCATAGCAGGCATACAAGATGATAATTGAAATGCCTTTTTCGTGATTGGAAATCCTGCAGTGTCAAAGAAAAAACATGAAGCTATTTTTACCAATGAAGTTTAATTTGCATGCTTCCTCAATTAATGGAGTTTTCTAAAGAAAATTGAAGTAAGAAAAAAAATTGTGAAAAGTGATATTCTTACCATCAGAATCTATAATCCCATCATCAATAAGCTTGGGGATGTTGTATTGCAAGGCAAACATTCCTGCTGATGCAGGCCAGAAGACTGCTCCTTTGATTCCCATCTTACATGCAACTTCCAACGCCCATGCCATAATTCCATCAACAACAATGCAGCTGATTCTATGGTCACCATTCAAATGAGTATCCTCTATGAGCTTCTCAAGCATAGAGGGCATGGTGTTTAATATAGAATTACACAGCTCCCCTAAATCGCTTCTATCATTCTCAGGTTCTAAGCCATCTGGGATCGAGACCAACTTTATTGGTGAACTATTAATGCTTTCTTGCTGGACCATAGAACTCACCACTCGCTTATGGATGAAGTCCGTGTTCACAAAAATGATATTGCATCCATGTTCAACCAACTTTTGTGAAAGACTCATCATGGGATTGACATGTCCTTGAGCTGGAAATGGAATCATCACCAAAGTCGGAGTGCTCATCCTCTATTTGCGTTTCTACTTTCTAATGATTGGGTTTTGCAGCTTGCTCTTTATGTTTGGTTATTCTCTGTAGTTTACACTTTCCATGTGAGTATTGGTTTATATATACTATTTTCTTGGTATACAGAAAGAAAGATAAAAACAAGGCAAACTATATATATACAGAATATAATAAATATATCTTTTACAAAATATTTAAAATAAGGTCTAATTATATTATCCACTGATAATCGCATAAAGTTACGTAAATCAGGAGACCAAATTGACTATATCTGAGTAGATTCAATGTAAATATGAGTGGGGGAAATGTACTAGAAAGGATTAGGTTTAAATGGATGACAACCCAAGCTCGAAATTATTACCGTGTTAAATTCCTACTAAATTCTCATAAATCTTAAAGTAAGTTTAAAACTATTGTATTTGTTTGAATTTTTTAATGGTCTGCCCGAACTATAACCCGACCGGATATTTTTTGGAGCTGAAAAATAAGGAGAAAAAAAATGGCAGTCAGTGTGTTGTTGCTCCGGGCTCGAGCTTGGCCCTCGCGGTATGGATAAGGCCTGCTTTTGTTACTTTTTGTAAGTTATACCAGATAAATAGGGTATGTTTTAAGGTAAAGTTTATGTGGCTGTTCATTATATCCGTTGACGGTTGTACTATATTCTCCATTGTTGAATAAGAATTTTTTTGACTGTATGTAAATATAGGTCACATTAACTGAACCACGTTACATTTTTGTGTATTGTTTTCTTGTTCTCTTGTTTTCATTTTTCTGCACTCTAATTAGTTTATGTCTGCTGTCATATCAAAAATATTTGGAATTTTGGATTGCTTTCACGAAACTAGAAACCCGTTTGCTTTGGTTTTGATCTTTATTTTTATTTTCTGTTTTTATGTATAATTTTGAAAATATCATATTATTTTTCATCCTATTTTTTGTTTTCAGACAAAAAGCAAAATAAAAACAAACTGACTTTTTACAATTACATTTAATTATTAATAAAAACGAGAAATAAAAACAATCATAGCAAAATAGGAGCAGAAATGGATATTCCGTAAGGATGATGCTACTAATTCTGCCCTGGACCCAACGAGAGAAATATGATTAGGAATGACCGAATTACTAGTCTCCACACAAGCCACAAGATATGACACTAACACGAGAAGTTTGGCATTTCTTGAAAAAGAATGCCGCAAGATATCAAATTAAAGTTTTTGTGGCAATTTTTTTTTTTAACTCGGGTGTCCTCTGACCAGGAGTCAGATACTGATCCCTCGAGGTACTGAGATCCATTTAAGGGGTTGACCTCTCCCAAGAGATGCTCTTCCATAGGCATGAGCCAGGAATCGAACCCTTGACCACATACTTAAAGAGCCCAGTTATCTACTAATTGTGCCACACCATGTTGGCGGTGGCATTTTAAACTATGTTGTTAATCACCTAATCCTTTGTTGGAAGTCTGTAATAAATTATGTTATCTGTCTATTTGTACAGATATCAATTCCGACATATTCATTTTCTTGATAAGCCAATAGCATATTGTAAAGAGTATAAGGATAATCAAGTAAGTAAGAGTCACCAAAAGATGACCCCGACATATTCATGATAAGTGGATGAACGTAGAGGGAAATAGAAACCAATTTTAATTGGAATTGGACTTTGTATCTGATGCAAAAGGTGAGTGAGTCCATGCCCAATTGAAATGAAGTACTCCAATTAGAATTGAAAAATAAAAAAGAAGACCACCACACAGAGCCGTATCAAGAAAAAATACGCCAACACCAGTCCAATGGCAAATTATACACTACAACAATAAAAACCTTTAATGACGCATCTTTAATAGGGTTTCCAAGGGGAAACGTTATTAAAAATAGGTTTAAATAAGTTTTTATCCCTGAAAAGTTTCCCCTTTTTTGGTTTTAATCCTCTTACTTTTTTTTCATAAGTTTTCATCCCTACTTTTTCCAAAGTTTAAGAATTAGTCCCCGCCGTCAACTCCTCTCCTTTATCTGCTGACGTGGCTAACGGAGGCCACGTCAGCAATGCCACGTCATTTACATGGCGTTAAGTTTGTCACGTCAGCAGGGACTATTTCCAAAAAAAATTGAAAATATAGGGAGTAAAACCAAAATTTGTGAACTTTGGAGGAACTAAAAACTTATTTTAACAAAAAAACTATTTTCCAGCCATTTTTCACACCAAGTCGTACAGAGATAGGAAACTACCTCGATATCCCCGAATATTCTCTTAAAGCTATTTTAAGAAACTTATTTTCTTCGTCTAGCTATACTTAGGACAATTCTGCAAGCTAGAATAGACGAGTTAGTCCTTTAACACAACTTTGCCATACAAATTTAACCTTTTTGTTAACATCAAAACTCAGGAGATTATTTAACCAAAACCACTTTAGTTCCAACAAATTTGAAACCTATAGCTCTAATATATGATTTCTTTCTATTTTCTAGCCAAGTTTTGTCATGGTTTAAATTGTCAAATTCCTTCATCTGGTATGATTTTTAGTACATGGATACCAATCTAATTTCCTTTTCCTACACGACTTGCTATGAAATTTGGCAAGAAAATATAAACAAATTCATACATTATGGAACACATGGTTAAAATTGCTAAATTTCTTCATTTTGTATGATATATCTAGTACTGAAGGGTACCGAGATAATTTCTAATTTTTGTCTGATTTGCTCCAAAATTTGGGTAGAAAATAGAAAGAAATCATACATTAGGTCCACAAGTTTCAAATTGACAAATCCCTTCATCTGGTATGATTTCTAGTACTAAAGGGTATCAAGGTAATTTCTTATTCCAGTTTGATTGCTCTGAGAATAGTTTTTTTTTGCTAAAATAAGTTTTTAGTCTCTCCAAGTTCACAAATTTTGGTTTTAGTCCCTGTATTTTCAATTGTTTTTGGAAATAGTCCCTGCTGACGTGGCAAACTTAACGCCACGTGGATGACGTGACATTGCTGACGTGGCATTCTGTTAGCCACGTCAGCAAAAAACGGAACCGGTTGATGGCGGGGACTAATTCCTAAACTTTGGAAAAAGTGGGGATGAAAAACCTATGAAAAAAAAGTAAGAGGACTAAAACAAAAAAACAGGAACTTTTCAGGGACCAAAAACTTATTTAAGAATTAAAAATAAGGCGGAGATAAGCAAGAAGCATCTATCTTAGATACAAGAAAGCGCTATCTTAGCTGCCAAGGAAGTGCTATCTTTTCCCATCTTCGCTACCCCAAGAATTGTGGAATAATGAAGTTTACTTATTTCTTTCTGTTTTCATGAGTAATTAAATTTTTTTTTTAGAGTGGTGATATAACCTTGTAACAATGATTTGATGATTTTATTTTAGTTTTTTTATTTTCCTTTTTCTCTTATTTTCGTTTTGTTTTTTATAAGAGAAAGGTTTAGATTGGGGGAAGGCACACTCCCTTGGAAGGCCAGGGAATACCACAAACCTCGGTGATGATTTATAGTGGAATTTACATATTGCCTACCAACATATAATTCTGATCACATGTTTTTGGATTATGATGAGTTGATGAACGTTGAGGGAAATAGACGTTGAAAATTTATATCTTCGATAATTATATGACTTATATTGTAAATAATGATTATATAGGTTATTTATTATTAATGAGTTTAATTTATGTGGTCAAATTAAGTAAGCCTGATTATCAAATAACTTAATATGGGCTTAATGGATAGATGTCATTATTGACGTATTAGGGAATAATGAGAATCCTAATGGGTTAAATCCACTAATGAACAGTTATGGTCTCTAATAAGTAAGCCTGTGATGCGTTCGGATCGTCTCCATTTCCTTTGGAAATGGACAATTCCTGTTCCTTTCACGGATGGCCGACACGTGGACAAAAACGAAATCGACGGCTACGATTTTAAATTTTAAAAACATTAAAAAAAATAAAAATAAATCTTGAATCCTGAAATATGAAAAGAGTCACTACTCTGGCGCGCAAAGCCGGTCACGACTCGGAACAGTGTGCCTCCCCGACCCTTCCCTCAGCACCGCCGCCAGCATAGCACCGCCGCCAGCACAGTAGCGCAACACCTCGTCGTCCCACTGCAGCACACCGACGCCCCATCGCAGAACCGCCTTAACGCGTCGTCATTCCATCGAAGGTCCGCCGCGGAGTCGCGACTACAGGTTTGCTTTCATCTTCCTTTATGATTTTAATCTTGTTTCTATGGTTCTTATGATTTTAATCCTAGAATCTGTTACAGACTAATCCCATTCATCCCATTTTAAATGATTTCTAGGTTTTATGAGATTAATCCCATTTTAATCTTGTTTCTCTGTTTTTGCTATTCAAAATGGTGAAAGTTTAACACATTGCTGCAAGAAGGTTTACTAATTCTGATTTTCCCTTACAACAATGGGATGTTAATGGGATAATCTTATTTCTAGTTTTTACTATTCAACATGTTGAAATTTAACACCTTCACTATAATGAAAGTTTACCAGTTTTATTTATTTTTCTATGATCATTAACCTGACCATTCTACTCTTCTTCTTCTTTTTTTCCCCTAGAAAACATGGATGGGTCATCAATTCCAATAGCTGATTGTGTAGATAAATGGGTCAACAATATCCATAAAAAAATTGTGCAACATGGCGACGAGAATGTTGTCAACTATACACCACACTTGGAAATGGAGTTTGAATCTGAGGTAGCGGCTTATGATTTTTATAATGAGTACAGTTGGAAAATTGGCTTTGGCATTCGTAGAGGATATGGAAATAAAAGCAAAAAAGATGGAATTCTGACTTCAAGAAGATTCACTTGCTTCAAAGAGGGTAAACGAGGTTGTGACAAACGAGATCACTTGACAGAAGAGGCTAGAGCAGAAACTAGAACAGGATGTCAAGCGCGTATGATCATTTCACTTGATCGGAAGAGTGGGAAGTACAAGGTTGTTGACTTTGTAGCTCAACACATTCAGCCTCTTCAACTGCCAGGGTATGTTCATATGATTCGTTCTCATCGACACATATCTGAGTCACAAGCATCACAAATTGTACTGGCCGATGAATCTGGATTAAGACTGAAAGATTTTCATGAATATGTGTCCAAGCAAACTGGTGGAATGGAAACTATTGGTTATACAAGACAAGACCTTAAGAATTACCTTCGAACCAGAAGGGAGCAGTCACTAAGGTATGGTGAAGTCGGTGCATTGTTGATGTATTTCAAATGACAAAGTGAAAATCCTTCATTCTTTTATGAATTTCAAATGGATGTTGAAGAGCAAATAACGAATTTATTTTGGGCGGATGCCCAAATGATAAATGATTATGGGTACTTTGGTGATTTTGAGGAATTCCAAGAGGAATATGAGGAATATCAAGGCACTTGTATGAAAGAATTGAACCAAGGGTTTTATGTTGTTACAAATTATGACAACAGTAAGGAGCGGCTGGTAATGGGTCATCGTATGGATCAGAAGGTTGCTTGTGATTGTCGTAAATTTGAGACGCATGGTATCTTATGCAGTCATGCTTTGAAAGTTTTCGATGTCATGAATATTAAGCTAATTCCTCAGCACTATATACTAAAGCGATGGGCAAGAGATGCAAGGTTAGGAATTAATCGAGATTGGAAAGGACAACATATTGATTTGGACATAAAAGCCCATTTCATGAAGCGATACAATGAGTTATGTCCTCGAATGGTTAAATGACAAATAGGGCATCTGAATCTCATGAAACTTACACATTTTGTCCAAAGTTTATGAAAAGTCCAACAAAATAATTGACAACATGTTGGCTAAAAAGTATGTGGATGGAGAATCAATTGGAATGTGTCATGTATCCATTTCAATTGGAAGTGGCGAAATTGACAACAATTTGGATACTATTGATGTTGGTAAGGCAAAAGGCATAAAGAAGCGAGTTTGCTCAAATAAGAGTAATAAACGGCCAAAAACATGGGTTGAGAAATTGGCTAGAAAGAGACAAGCAAACCTATCATAGAAAAAGCGAAAGGCTAAAAAGAATTTGGTATTTTACTCCTTACTTTCTTCCTAACATGTTACTAGATTTTTAGTACTATTATCTCTTTTTTTTTTTTTTTTGGTGAACACTACTATCTCATTTATAATACATGTTACTTGTACTATCAACTTGTAGGAACAATCTGTGGCAACAAGTGATGGTACAGATACTTTGAATGCAAGCCAATATGGGAGTGGAAGCCAACTTTTGAATGTAAGCTAATGTGGGAGTGGAAGCCAAGTTTTGAATGCAAGTCAACATGAGACTACAATCCAAATGACACAATCAAGCCAACTTGACATATTGGGGATGTACAACTTCTTTTAGGGGAATTACAATGTTTATTTTGATGTACATTTTTTGTGGGGCTTTGTTAATCATTTTTTGGGAGACATGTAATGTCCAGGTTCTATACTTCACAGGTTTTTTGGTAGACATAATGTCTATATTTTTTGCTTAGATCATTTACTTGTACTGTATAGCTCAATGACAATGAGTTATTTGTCTTTTAATTGTTGCCTTATTAGTTCAATGAGTAAATGTTGCCATGACAGCATTATCATGACACTTGAAAGAGTTATTTGCATTATCATGACAGCATCAAGAAAAAAGCACTTGCATATTTGATAATGAAGGAGTTATTTACATTGCATATAACATTATAAAATACAAGTCACTTGCTACTTGATACATGAAAGATACTTGAACTTGATACATGCCTTATAGCATAACCAATACAACCAAATTCAATGTTTTGTACAACCAAATTACATAACAGATAAAAGCCACCTGAATGTTTGCTTTGGAATCATCTTCATGCTTTCTTTGGAGTCCAACTTCAATGCACTCCTGCCATCCCATTGCTTAACAGATCCCATCTTTAACAATGACCTGAAAGAGAACAATAACAATGTTATCCTGCAGAAAGTCAGAAACTCATTGTATAAAATGCATCAGTTCCAATTATAAGTGTGCATCAGTTCCAATTATATATGTGCATCAGCTCCAATCATAAGTGAAGGGTAAAAAACAGGAAAAACAGAATTCACCATTCCAATTACTATGCACAAGCTATTAGCTAATCGCAACAACCACACATGCCATGTACAAACTGTTTCAGTAGAGTTGATCATAGCCAAGATGGCATTCACCTGTAGATGCACCTCACCTTGTGCTTGGTTTCTCCTACTCACACAACACCTCATAGTGAAAGCTGATAATAACAATAATGGGGAGAATTTGATGCCAGGAGCGAGCTCATCGAGGTGGCCAAAATGGCATTCACCTGCAAATGAATGGCATTCATGTTAATAATAATCTTATGGTAACTATTAACATGATTACGAGATTATTAGAGAAAACCCAGTAAAGTGCAAAGGCGTCGTGACGGCAAAGGGTGCAGGGGCGTCGCGGCGGCGAAGGGTGCAGGGGCGTCGTGGCGGCGAAGGGAGAAGGAGAGGCGAAGGGTGGCGGTTCTCTATGTAGGAAAGGAGGCGGGCCAGGGTGGATGGGCGGGGCGAATGGTTGAGGGTCGAAGGAGGAGAGGGAGATGGTGGAACACGAAGCGTGGTGGTTCTCGAAGGTGGAAGATCCGAAGCGGTGGTGCTCGACGTCGGAACATCGCCGAGGTAAGGTTGATGGGGCGGGGCGGGGCGGCGATGGAATAAGGCAGAGGGTGAGGGTCGAAGGTTTTGGGGGAAGAGGAAGAGCAAATAGGGTTTATTTTTTAATGTTTTTAAAATTTAAAATCGTAGCCGTCGATTTCGTTTTTGTCCACGTGTCGGCCATCCGTGAAAGGAACAGGAGATGTCCATTTCCAAAGGAAATGGAGATGATCCGAACGCGCCTGTGATATTATGATTGTTGTGATGCATGCTCGTCTTACTAACTGCTTCCTTGCCATTATATTCGTATTCATGTTTCTGACTCCCATTTGCTGTATTTGTGTTTTGTTGCATGTATCGTTTATGCAGAGGACGGCGAGCAGCCAGTTGAGAAGTGACTCTGAGGAGTCGCGACTCGTAGTTAGGATTTCCAGTTTTATATATGTTATAAGTTAGTTGGTTTCAGTTTGTATCCAAGGATGTTTTTCCGGATTTGGTTATACCAGCTCTGTATGTGACATCAGGGGTTGGGTTTTGTTTTTATGTTATGTTATCGTTTTAAAACTTATGCTATTTTTCCACGTTTGAGACTTGTTACAATGTGGTACCTTTTACCTTGGTTGATTTTAATAAATGATACATGTTTTTATTTACTTTATATCTTTAAATGCTTTATATATGTATGCGGGTAGAAGGGTGTCACACCCCACACATCAAGTCCAGGGCTACCAAAGCACTACCCCAGCAAGAAAAGATGTCAGCTATCAGCAGAGTATCTTCTGTCTCTTCCACATGGGTTCGACTCCAAAGCAGATGGTAAAGCTTGTCCGCTAGAGGGAAAAATTCCTTAGCATGCCGAGTGGATAAGGTGAAGAGTTCACTTACAATTTCGTAAGCCAGTTGCTTACAAATAGGAGTAGCTTGGAGAATCTTACAGCGAGGCTGATCAGCCGAAGGCGGTGGAAGTTGCTTATGTGAAAGGGGAACGAATTCCGGAAAGTATAAATGTATCCAAAGCTGAAGAAACCAGAGAGGTCCTGGGATGTTATCCAATTTTTCACTCGATTCAAGCTTGGTTGCAAAAGCAAAGAGGCCTTTGTAAAGAACAGAGAGAAAAAGGGAGCCGAGGGAGAGATTCCTACTAGAAGTAATAAGAGAAATGTAGTAGGAGTACTCGATGACCACGACTATCAAATTGGTACACAAAAAGAACTTACAGAGCCATAAAAGTAAGACGGCTTGATGCTCCCCTTCAGAAACATTGTCTTTGGTTCTAGAGTTCACTGCGATAAAGTTGGAATAAGGAACGGTGAGCTTACCAAATTGGATTCTCAAAGGGTCGCATGCAAGGTGATGAAGGGATGGAATTTCTTCCCCAGAAATAGGATGTCCAGTAATGGAAGCAACGTCTAATAGTGATGGGCTCAATGCGCCAGAGGGAAGAAGGAAGCCATTAATAGAAGTGGACAGAAACCTAAAAAGCCGAATAGGAGGTCAGGATTGTAAGAAATGTCTTGCTTCGACATCATGATCATATCATAGATGCCCCATTCCTTCCAGCGCTCGCCCTAGGTAGCTGAAATCCTGTCAAGCCAAGTCAGATATTGGGCATTTGGGTGAGGCCAAGTACGCATGTCCTTGGGACAACGAGAAATTGAGAACCAAGGAGCAGTGATGGGAAGTGCGAAATTCTCTGGGTAGAGATGCCCTTCCAGAAAATATTGGCCCACAGTGGTATCAAAGTAGCAGGGTTTCAAAGTATAGGAATGCATAGTTCGGATCAGAGAGGTCATCACCGTAGACCAAGTCTCCATCTGTTGTTGCATGCGCTCTGCAGTCTGCCTCTGCTCCTGTACCTCCTGCCTCAGCTGCCGCATCTCCTCCGTGTCCTGTGAGCCGGAGGATGTAGGCTCCCGAATGGTCAAGCTCGGCATCGAGGCCCGAGTGATGGAACGAGCCATAGTCGCGATACCGTAAATGCGACCCCTTCTTCTTCCCGCCCGCCACTTCCATCTAGACCTGGGTCTGTAGTCGGTCGACCTCGACGGGGTCCAGCTGGGAAGGATCCGAGGCACCAGAGCAGGAGGCAACCTCAGACGCTACCTGATTGAACCTGGCATTGTACTCTGCCTGCGTCAATACATTACAAAAATTATATTATTAGACTATAATAATGAAAAGATACATTAAATGTAAAAAGATACTTTAATTAGCTCACCACTGTCTACCTCGACCTCTCATCAACAAACTCGCCGGTGTCTGCATGAATATGTGTCTGCTCAAACACAGTAGGGACATCAACCAAGTGGGCAAGTTGTCCTTCCTGCAACCGACAAAGATAATCAACTAATTATAAAATAAATTTTTAATAAAAAAAATACTATTATTTATATGTGCATATCATGTTAATGACATGCTGCATATGGCTAATCGAGTCACCAGTGTGCATGCTCCCACCCTTCTCGGAAGCCCGATTTCTCTTTGCCTGCTCACACTTCGCCTTGTACACTGGAGTGTCTCAGTACGCACAAAGCTGGGGCCAAATTTTGGGGCCGATGTAATCTGGGCTCACCCAACTTTCCCTAGCCTTCCCGAGCATGTCCCTCAGTCGATTAGATGCTCTGTAGTCAAATATGGCGCGTATTTGTGCAGTATGCTCCGGTAACCAGCGCACAAGGGCCTGTTAACAAAGAAGAAATATCAATATTATTATACAAAAAATTAAAAATATATAAAATGCGTGAAAAATAAAAATATAAAATACAGCAAAAAATAAACAAGTTACCCCGAATCGTTTGAAGATACGCTCCCGATCATCCTTTGGTATCCTTCCCCATGATGGCCAGAAGCGACGATATTGCGCCTTGAGGGCGTAAGTAACGTTCTTCAATCCCACGTTCGATGGGATGAAGCTGAAAAATTTAAAATTTTATTAATTTAACAATATGACAATCAACAAATATATACTTATTGGATAAATATAAAATAGTCAAAGTAAAAAAATTTCTTACGATCCAAAACAGTCATGACCCATGGTCGATCCTTAGGTTTGAGAATCCTGGCACACTCAGGCAAGTTCTCTGGCGCGACCGAGTGCTGGCCGGACGATGTGGATGGAATGTCCGTACTGTGATCGTATGTAGCCGCGGATGATGAGGATGGAATGGTAGTGTCAGGCTGTGCCGGCACACCAGGAGTCGGCATAAATGATAATCCTGCTGGCTGTGTGGCATATGTAGCTGATGATGGTGGTGCTGGGTGTGGGATGTGGTGCAAGTCCAGTAGGGGGCGACGAGTAGCCGGCTAGTGAGCCTCGTGGGCCAAAGCAAGTGGGTGGAATATGTGTGGAGGATGGGGTAGTGTGGGTCGGGGATAATGTGGTATGGGTAGGGGATGGTGTAGTATGGGTCGGAAATGGTGTAGAATGAGTGGGGGAGGGTGTAGAATGGCCGAGGGAGGCTCCTGTAGGTGCCACTGGAGTGGGTGTGGTGGGTGCAGAGGAACCTGCAGTGAGGCGTACAAGCACCTGTGACTTAATGGTGTATCGTCCTCGCTTAGCCTTCCCCTTCCCCTTATCACTGCTAGGCGATGGGGGGCGGGCGGCTCTCCTCCTGATGCTGACATATCTATTTTTTTTATCACAATTATAAGTCAATGTAAAAACAATAAATCAATGGACATGATACTATAGCTTAACAGTAAAATTCCTATTCAGACTCGGTATCATCATCTGATTGTAAGTCTGACTCTTCTTCTTGCATTGAGTCATCACTTTGGATTTCTTCCTCTGATGGATGCATTCATCGATACCGTTGGATTAGCAATGGCCATTTCTTCTCCATCATCAGCAGATCCCAACATGCCAGTAATACACTCGACCTCAATTACTTCATTGACATGTGATGATTCATCCGCCTGGAAGGGCATATCATCCTCTGCATTATCGATTTCTATGCGACCCCTAGGTTTGGTAGTGACAGCAACACACCAACTTCGTTTGTCCATTCGCATTGCTGGATAAGGGATGTAATAAACTTGTTTGGCATTGTGAGCAATGATAAATGGATCAAATTGTTGATATCTTCTATCCATGCGAATGTCCACAGTGCCATACTTGGGATCCACTTTTGTGCCTGTCTTCGATGGATCAAACCAGTTACAATAAAATAATACTACTTTTTTAGGATAAGTAGTAGTATTGTATTGTAACTCGTATATGTGCTTTATGACTCCATAAAAATCACTAGTGCCTTCACCCTGTAAGACAACCCCGCTATTAATAGGTTTTTTGTCAACGGTCCATTCATCTGTGTGGAATTTGTACCCATTAACAAAGTATGTATGCCATGATCTAACACTGCTATAGGGCTCGTACGCCAAATCTCTCAAGTGTTGATTTAGCACACTTAATGGTTGCTGATACACCTACGAATTTATAAGTCATATTAAATAACTACTTTTCAATTAGCAATTAAGCTTAATATATTGTTTGCTAAGTTATATGACACTTACTTGTTGCTTGAACCATTCAGGAAACTCTGCATGTGTACGAGTAGAAGCATCTTGGTCACTAATTTGATTAATTTGCAGGAAAACACTGACAAATTAATAAAGTCCATACAATGTGTTAAAATAAAATATGATATACCATATGATACATTATTTAAAAAATGAGTCTTTCAAACTTACTCGTGGTATGGTTTCACCTATGTACAATTTATCAACACATGAACATGGGCCGACTGATACTCCTCATCATTTAACCAATAAATAAGCTCTTTGCCAGCATGACGACCAGGAAGATTAAATACGGATAGCATATAAGGATACCCTCGACCATCAGCATCTACCTCGTTCCTAATATTTCACGGTGTCAACATGAAGTTGTTGAAATAGTGGAAACATAAATAGGTTGTCTCACGGTGTAAGTAGGATGCACAGATTGATCCTTCCACCATAGCCTTGTTTTTCACTGATTGTTTAGAGTCGCCCATGAATCTAAGTAATAAAAACTATTAGTGACAAGTCATTATTCAAGGGACGCTAATTATTTAAATGTGAAAATATAAAAATATTACCTTTCAAACGGATACATCCACCTATATTGTACTGGTCCACCAAGCCTCGCTTCGTATGCAAGATGCACAGGGAGATGTTCCTTTGAGTCAAAAAATCATGGGGGGAATACCCTCTCTATCTTGCAAAGAATTATTGGAATCTTTTCTTCCATCTGCTTTAGACCATCCACTCTTAAAGTTGCAGAGCATAAATCTTTGAGGAAATGACTGATTTCTGTAAGCGGATTCGAAATGAACGAAGCCAACGAGCCGAAAGCAATAGGAAGCAAACACTCCATGAATACATGACAATCATGACTTTTCATCCCATGAAGCCTCCCCATTCTTACCTCAGCACATCGTGCCAAATTAGAGGAATAACCAACAGGCGTCCTAAGGTCTTTTAACCATTGACAAATTGACTTTGCTTCATCGACGGTTTGACCATTTTTCCATTAGGCTGCGGCTTCAGCTCCAGATCCTTTCGTCTACAGTACAGAGCTATGTCCATCCTTGCCTTCTCATTGTCTTTTAACCGTGTTAAAAATATTGTCAAAGAGATTCAGTGGCCACCACTCCAGCCGCCGCGAACCCTCTACTCTGGCCTGACCTGCGTGAGGCACTGGGTTTGGGTTTTCTTCTCCTCCCATTACCCCAACAACCCCAACACCTTCAAAAGCTCAAAAAGATATGGAAACCGTAATGCTCACACCCTCATAACCTGTGTTCCTTGCTCGCTCCACCGCGTCACCATCTACGGCTTGGGAGGACCACTGTGCGCGTCACCCCAGCCACGAAGTTCGCTGTTCTCCACTTGCTCCTCCGTGTCGCTGCCGTGACCCTGTATCCTCTACTTGAAGTGCAAGGTCTTCTCATACCCTCTCCCTAATACCCTTTCCATTTATTTTTTGTGTAGAATAATTGCCACACTGCCCAGAGAGTTTGTTTTTGTTTTGGTTGCATTTTCATTCATAAGCTGTGATGTACTATCTGCACATTTTTGTGTTTCTTTCTGGGTTTTCAAGGAAAATGGTATAATTTAACTTTAGCCAGGCACAAGGTGATGATGGTTTGGAATGTAGGTGGGGGTGAGAAAGCCCTATTTTACAGTATTAACCAATATAATTAAGGATACTGGATAATGATCAATTGTGAGAATGTTGCAGTTATGTTTAGCTTGCTGTCATTTATCTGGTTGGGATTTATAAGATAAGTTTTGCCTCATTAAGTGACCGAAAGTAATATAAATGTTAGCTGATTAAGTTGGATTGGTTTTATGCTAGGTTTAGGTAGGATAGGATTGATTAGTCTATATGTTTTGCTTGCCTGCCATGTTAAATATCAAGAGACTAAAACTTACAATTCCGACTTGTTTTTCAAGAGTTATAGATTTAAATACATGAGAGTGAGAGCAATACTGACACACCTAACTCAACCATTCCAGACTTCATTTTGATCATCTTCCCCATCAAATGTTGAGCTCCAGATTTCATTTATCATTCTACCTGCTAAATCATTTATATGTGTAGCCTTATATGTGTTCATCAACTTGGATTTTCTACTGTAAGCTCAGATATTTCTTATATGTATGTGTGTGCTTTATCTCTGTCATAGTTCTTCTGTATTTATGCTTCTATACTGATCAAGCTACATAATTGTTGTTGTGAACTTGTTATTCTGGTCTTGTTATGAAAATATTCACAAAGTGCTTCTCTTTTTGTATAGGTACACTTGCTGTTATTGAAACTACTACGGTACAAGTTCCGAGCAGAATATTAAGCAGAATATTCATTATTCATTACGTTCTCCAGCTGAGTGTTCTTCCCACACCCGGTAAGCTTTCTCATCTCTATTTTTCTAGTTTGATTTTTGTTTGCTTTAACTTGGGGATTAATGGAGTGTTTTATTACTTTTTTAGTGTTAATTAATTAGTAAAGCCTTAGTTTCCCGTTTGAGATGCAATATTAATGAGCACACGTGTACGTGCTTAAGGTACAGCTCATTATATTGGATCTTGAATTGTCCAAGTTGGACAGTTTGGGAAAAAACTTTTTCTTCATTCAGTTAAAATAGTTATTCATTGATTCTCATGTTATATACTTGATGAAAGTTCGGATTGATACATTTCCTTTCGTTCTCCGGGTGCATACTTTATCGTGGTGGATGGCATCGCGTTCAAGTCGTGTACGTCGGAGACCGAAGGGAAATGCTGCCGAAATTTCGTCGAGTATGAGCATGAGAGTTAAGGACTAACTGTTAACCGAATGTTGAAAAAGTTTCTTCTCGAATGGGATAGGGCCATACCCTATCATAAGAAGTAGTTGATGAAGATGTTGGACTAAGTATGAAGATTATGTTTTAGTCATGGATCGCGGTTGGATGAATGCTAGACGGACAAGTGATGAGTATGAGAATGGAGTGGAAGATTTTCTACAATTTGCAAAAACAAATGCTCCTGATAGTAGTGACGGAAGGTTTTGTTGTCCTTGTGTTAACTGTTTGAATGAGAGACGACTAGAAGCTGACGAGATACGGGATCATCTTATTTGTGAGGGGATTTGCAAGAGTTATACAATATGGATATGTCATGGTGAATCGTTAGACAGGCCAAGGGTGTCAGATAGAGAGGAAGTTGATGACGTAGATATGGACGATGGACTAGAGGACATGATCTGTGATATTGGGCAAGAGTCCTTTCGGCGAGCACATGTGTATGATACTTTGTGCAGTGATGCGGAAGTGGCTTTGTATCCGGGGTGCACTAATTTCACACGGTTGTCAGCGGTCTTAAGATTGTTCAATGTGAAGGCGAGAAATGGGTGGAGCGATAAAAGCTTTACTGAATTGCTTGAGTTGTTGAAAGACATGCTTCCAGAAGGTAACACATTACCATCCCGAAACTATGAGGCGAAGAAGATATTGTGTCCGATGGGTATGGAGTATAAGAAAATACACGCTTGCCCCAATGATTGCATATTGTACAGGAAAGAGTTTGAAGAGATGCACGAGTGCCCCAGGTGTGGGGTATCACGATACAAAGTGAAGGATGATGATTCTAGTTGTGATGCGGTCACCTAGGGTCCTCCTGCGAAGGTGTTATGGTATCTTCCAGTAATTCCGTGGTTCAAGCGATTGTTTGCTAATGAAAAGGATGCAAAGAATATTAGATGGCATGCAGATGAGAGGAAATGTGATGGACAGCTTCGTCATCCGGCTGATTCTTTGCAGTGGAAGAGAATTGATAGTTTGTTTCCGGAGTTTGGCAATGAGCCCAGAAACCTCAGGCTTGGACTTGCTACCGATGGAATGAATCCATATGGAAACTTAAGTAGTATTCATAGTTCATGGCCTGTTCTCCTGGTAATTTACAACCTATCTCCTTGGTTGTGCATGAAGCGCAAATACATTATGTTAAGTATGATGATTTCGGGTCCAAAACAGCCAGGAAATGATATTGATGTTTATCTGAGTCCATTGATTGAAGACTTGAGAAAGTTGTGGGATGAAAGGCATTGATGTGATCGACGGGTATTGCCGTGAGACTTTCAGATTGCGTGCCATGTTATTTTGCACCATCAATGACTTTCCAGCATACGGGAACTTGTGCGGGTATAGTGTTAAGGGGCATAAAGCATGTCCAATATGTGAAGAAGGCACATGTTACCATCAACTGCAACATGGAAGGAAGACAGTCTACCTTGGGCATCGGAGATTTCTCCAGCGTGATCATCCTTATCGTAGGTTGAGAAAAGCTTTCATGGACTTCCGGAGAATGCATTTGCTCCGGTGGCCTTGACTGGAGACCAAGTTTATGAACGGGTGAAGAACACTAATGTTATCTATGGGAAGTCCCAAAAGAAGGCTACTGAGAAGAATATATGGAAGAAGAGGTCGATCTTCTTTGATCTTCCATATTGGTGCAAGCTTGATGTAAGACATTGTATTGATGTGATGCATGTGGAGAAAAATGTGTGTGACAGTTTAATCGGAACGCTTCTCAACATTCAAGGCAAGACAAAGGATGGTGTGAATGCTCGTCTGGATCTAGTTGCGATGGGTATACGAGAGCAGTTAGCTCCACATAAAGTGGGGGATAAGAAGACTTATTTGCCCCCAGCATGTCATACTTTATCAAAAAAAGAGAAAAGAAGTTTCTGTGAATGTCTACGGGGAGTCAAAGTGCCACAGGGTTACTCTTCAAATATCAAGAGACTTGTCTCAATGAAAGATCTCAAATTAGTTGGCTTAAAGTCTCATGATTGCCATGTCTTGATGCAACAATTACTACCGGTGGCCATTCGTGACATCTTGCCTAAAAAAGTCAGACATGCCATTACTAGGTTATGCTTATTCTTCAATGCTATATGTAGCAAGGTCATTGACACTAAAAAGTTGGATGACTTGGAAAATGAGGCAGCCATTATCTTGTGCCAATTGGAGATGTATTTTCCACCTTCATTTTTTGACATCATGGTTCATTTGATTGTTCATCTAGTGAGGGAGATTAGATTGTGTGGCCCCGTTTATTTAAGGTGGATGTACCCGGTTGAGCGATACATGAAGATCTTGAAAGGATATATGAAGAATCCACACTGTTCCGAAGCATCTATTGTTGAAAGGTATGTTGCAGAAGAAGCTATTGAGTTTTGTACAGACTACATGTCAGAAGCGGAACCTGTAGGGCTTCCGAAGTCTCGTCATGAAGGAAGATATGATGGGAAGGGTACACGAGGTATCACTGTTAAGAGCATGGATCGGGAGGAAGTGCTTCAAGCACATTTGTATATATTGAATAACACTGATGAGGTTGAACCATACTTATGTGAGCACAAAAGCATCATCAACGAAACTTACCCTAGAATGAATGAAAAATGGTGTTTGAACAAGCATAATAAGACTTTCTTGAACTGGTTTAAAGAAAAAATTGCAAAGGATGGTACTGCTTCTGAAACATTAAAATGGCTAGCACAGGGACCTAACTTTGATGTCATATGCTGGAGTGGGTACGATATCAATAAGTTTTCCTTCTATACAAAGTCCCAGGATGACAAAAGTTTTCCTTCAGGGTGATGTTCTCCTAGCATCAGAAGACCCGATCGCCACCATACGTGATATAGTTGCCCGAGACCATCATCAGTTCTACCTTGCGCCTTATCTCTATAAGTAAGTACCAGTTATTTAATTATAACTATATATGACTTAGTCATTAATTGTTCCGCAAATGCAGACGACATTGGCAGTTGTTGATCTTGTGCCCTCGTGTGAATGTCGTGGTCTTCTTCTGCTCGATGGGCCATAGGCCGGCGAATGAACTGAAGAACATCATGGAAACGTAAGCATTAAAATAAGTTAGAATCAGTAATGAAGTTGTTTTAATTATCTGAAATCTATTAGATATACTTTAATTAATGTTTATTTTCTTATGATAGGTCTATTGATGCAAGCCGCATGCTGTGTGGTGAAAGGCGTCGGCCTATTAGATGGATTATTCCTAACGTAAGATATTTATTAGTTCAAACGCTTCAAGCGCAGTGGGTATAATTATTGATTTCTATTTAATTTCTCATATTCTAACTGGGTTTCATTTGTACGTAGTCTCATAGACAACGTGGATCATGGGAATGTGGATACTATGTGATGAAGTGGATGGTCGAAATTATCTCCTCCGGTATCACTGAAAGATGGCAGGAGGTAAATGCTAATTGGTACAATTAGTTGTAACAATTATATATAGATTCGTTATATGTTTAATTTTAGTTTATTACTTAAAAGATATAATCTAATTATGTCCAATTAAACTTGCAGATATTCAACAATCCGACTCCACTCTCTGATGCCGACATAAAAAACATAAGGATACGTTGGGCAAATTTCTTTCTTGAAGTGTACCAACATTAGTTTGTATGTAGTTAGTATATAAACGCATCATGTAATAGCTATAGTGTACTTTTGACTGATATATGTTTTGACATGAAATCTATAATATATCATATGTAGCTTTTTGGTTTCTAATTATCTTTGTTGTGTGAATGTTATTGAATATATTTATTGTTAGTAGACTTTTAATTTAGTGTGTTTTGGTTGTACAAAAATGATTCTGTAGACAATATAGATTCTGTATTGATCTGGATTACTGGATTACTTAAACAGGGGAAAAGACTGTCAATACTGAAAAGGATGATTTTAAAAAAAAAAAAACTAAAATTCACATCGGTTTTCATAAAACCGATGTGGTAAACCCAATTTTCCACATCAGTTTTCATAAAAACCGATGTGGTAACTCAACTTTCCACATCGGTTATGTTAACAACCGATGTGGAAAACAAACTTTCAACATCGGTTTTTAACATAACACTACAAGAAAAACAGTACTTAGCTACTAATTTTAGCTATTAATAAAACCTGTAGGTAATTTCAAGTTAATTAACTACTATTTTACTACTGTTAAATCTAAGCTGCTATTAACTATTTTTTTAATAAAAAAATTGTTTTACATTTCAGTCACACTCTCAGATATTCTGCTCAGTGCTCACTCTCGCAACTCTCTGCTCACTCTCGCATGGTGGTGTGGTTCTCTTTGCATCTCAGGCTCGATCTGCTCACTCTCGCACTCTCTGCTCACTCTCGCACTCTCTGCTCACTCTCTTTCTTCAATCTCTCTCTCTATATATATATATCGCTAATGTTCTCTCTCTCTCTCTCTCATGTTGTGATTTGAAGGTAAGATTTGAAGGTGAGGGATCTGCAATTTGAAGACAAGAATTGCTTGAAGTTCGATATGAAATTTGAAGGTAAGATTTGTCAATTTGTTTTGCTCTCTCTCAATTCCATTTTGCGATTTGCGATTTGAATTTAATTCTTGTTTGGGATGAAGAGGTACTGTTAAATGCATGTGATCTATACTCCATTTCTTGTATTGCACCTCACTTGTTCGACAAAATGCTTAAGTCAAGTTCTCTTATATTGATCAGAATTTTTGGCATGTTTATTGAGCTTAGTGATATTTAAATTTTGGGCACTCCAAGCGTGTTATGTGTCTTTTTTCTACATATGTGGATTTTGCTATTGACTCTTTGCATGTTGATTTTTGTTGTTGCTTCTTTGAAACGCTAATATAATTTCAATTCTAGCTGTGTGTGTGATATTTGTGTTGACAGCTTGGAAGGAGGGTGAAGAAGACCAGATTACAGGATTTCAATTTATCTACTTGGTGGTTACTGATTCAGCTTTTTGCTTCTTTGAAAAGCTAATATAATTTTAGGCTTTCAAGTAAGTGTTAATGCTAACGTGCTCTACATCTTTTAGCTGATTGTGTATATTGCTCTCCATAATACTTGCATGTATATTGTGTGGATTAATCTAGCTAGAACTACATAGTTTAACTTAACCCTTTAATTGGGCTAGTTAAAATCTTTTGAAGGACTGAGTTTTTTTCATCTGAATTTGCCTTAGTTTTTAGTTCTCTGAAACTTGGTAAATCAAAATTTAGAGGAATGAGATTAGTTAACTCCTTTGACAACCCATGGGTTTTCTTAACTCTAAAGGAAGTGAAGTATTCCATACTCCTTATTTTGACTTTCTCTTTTTAAAAGCAGATTCACTAACTTGCTGAATTATTATGACAAAATGGTACTACTAGGTGTGTTTTGGTGGGTTGGCTTACACATATAATCAAGTGGTTGCAGTAACTATTGGTCTACTTGGATTGCATCTGTTGTTCCAGGTAATCGTTAGTTGAAGACAATGTACTTGAGAGAGTTGGAAATTAGGACAATAGTCTATGTAGTTTGTTTCAGAGTCTACAACATATTTTTGTTAGCTACTTTTTCACTCTATTACAAGCTGTCTTATATTTTTCATTCCAATTTTCAGAAGCTGACCTTTTCCCTTATTGTTGTCTTTTATTTCCTCAAACCACTAGAGTGAGATTCGTCATTGTTGTCTTTTATTCTTTTTTTAGTAAGCAGGCTATTTTATTTTGATATAAAAGGTACAATTCCAATTTTTATATTATTATAGGTTGGTACACACAAGCACATCTTCTAACTTGTGGCTCTCAGACCTTCACACACCACAACATTAATATATCTCTTTGGCTGCATATATGAGTTTGACAATGAAGTCTTGATGAAAGGCAACTTCCATTTTATTTACCTGTATGACATTTGTTGAGTTAATTATATAGAATGGAGGCTAAAGACACACATAACCCACCTTAATAAGTTTGATTAGTTAAATGTTAACAATGTAGCTAATATGTTAACATTTTGTGTAGAACGGTAGAACATATTATGAAGACTGAAGAACTATTCCTATTTCTACAAAGACCAGGTAAATGAATCTAATCTCTAACTAAATATAAAACAAATATATGAAAGCCCACTCTTCTTATGCTTCTTTTTTTTTTTTTTTTTGGCTCTTTTCTCTGATGCCTATTGAATGTTTTGGTTGCTATTATGCTCTGTTATCTTGCTTCCAGTTAAGCTTATATGCTCCCCCCTTGTCCATTTGACTTTTTTTTAACATTTTAAAAACACGTTACTTTGTACAAGTAAGCTTCTTTGTGAATCTTTACACCTCCAACATCTAGATTTGAGCATAGTATTTAACTTCATTCCTTGGGTAAATCCATCTGTATATGTTTTTTATTTTGTATCTGTTTGAAATTAAATGTTATATATTTCAAAGTTATTTCTTTTATTCCATTTTGTTTCATAGTTCATTGCGGTTGGATGCTTTCTAATTTTATCAATGTGGTTGGACGTTATATTAAGTATGCTCGGGGTCTGAAGTCTGAACTTGTTTTATTAGCCACATGTCTCCTCTTTTATCTAAGAAAATCTCATGCATGTTATCTGTATGGAATGATACTCAGGGAAGTAATTAAACACACTGTAGTCTAAGATGCTTTCCTCTCCTGTATATGTACTATTTAAATGTTACTTGTATTAGTCAGAGCAATTCTTTTTGTAGTTGAAGTCACTAAAATTAAAGACATCAGATGTATTTGTTAATCAAGGAAACTCTAGAAAATAAATACTTCATTTGTATTTAGTAAAATATCTTGTTGTAAGCTCAATGTGGAATTTTTGTGTATGCTCTTTCTAACTTTTTGACAGGAATGCCACTCAAAAGAAAGAGGATAACTTTTTGAAAGAAATAAATTATACATTGCTATACAAGTTACCCAAGTCTTCTCTGGCTCTAATAACTAATCAGCTCCATACGAGGAACACTTTCTGTAATTTTATGCTGTTTGGATTGGCATACTGATTAAAAGCATTAGGGAAATATGAACTAGTCATTGGAGTTGATGACATGTTGAGTTGCAGCAGTGTAATATGTAATGTTGCTGCTGAATTGTATTGCAGCAGTGTAATATGTGATGACTAAGGTTGAGTTGAGAAAGTGGATGTATCTATATCAATGTGGAAACTTGTTATAATTTGTGTATTTTAAACGGGGAGGGGTAAAGGCAGAGATAGTTTTCAATCAGAGGCACAAAGAGGGCAGTTTGGTTCAAGGAGCTTTGGCAGGGGAAGTGGCCATGATGGAGGTAAAAGGGAGTGGGGATATTTTTTCCATAGTGTTGTTTGTCATTTCTTGAATGACAGGACATAACTGATGTATACTTTTTTATCTTAGTTGAGAAAGAGATCCTAGATTGATTATCTACTGTAGTGGAGGCATTTTCAAGAGGGAATAGCTCTGGGCATGGGCTGCATAAGGATATTTCTAAGCACAGGTCTCCAGATGATGTGCCATCTTCCAAAGATGTGGTTAGTGTGTTCACGGAATAGAGGGCAGAGAGAGATTTTGTAATTGTGCAGTGATAGAGAAACATTCTAAGTAGTCATAGGAGTTGTTCCTGCAGCTTACATTTGTTTCTCTTCATTTCTACAGCTTATCTGTACTCTACAGTTAATCATTTCCAGAGGATATAGGCCCACATTTTGGGGCCTTAAAAATTGAGCCCTTTCTGGCTTTTGTTTGAATTTAAAATTGGGGTTGGTAGGATTTTGTCATTTTGACATGTAGTATATGCTTTTTATGTTCAATTTTGTAGAAAGACTGTCAAATGTTGACTGTCTTGATCAAGTATGCCATTAAGTTCAATTTTTGATATTACATGAATTGCACACAGCAGCGATTATATCAGAAATTATGTCTTAAATCTACCACACAGTTCTTGTATTATAATTATGTTCTGGATGTTTACTATGCTATCATATTATATTACAATTGTGTCATATGTTGATTGTTTTAGGAGTCATATGACACTGCAATGTTAGAGAAGTATGGAGAAGACTCATCAACGCATCCAATAATTGATACAAAAGTATGGACAGAGGTGTTAGGTCCTAAGAAGAGGCGAGTTTTAGGGGGTCACAACTTAGCTATTGGCACTATTGGATCTATGGATACTTCATCTTCAAAGGTCATTGCCCCCCCCCCCCCCCCCACCCCACCCCACCCCACCCCACCCCGTAGTGCCGACACAAGATGATATCAAGGAAGCCGTAGATATAGCAATGACTTCTTTTGTCCAAACGCAATTGATGCGTATGTTGGAACCCATCCTATCCATGATTGGTGTCTCCCAAGTTAGAAATCTCAGAAAGCAAGCACCATTGCAAGGTGGAGTAGGTGAGGAAGATCATGGAGTAGGTGGGGAAGATCATGAGGATGAATGATTAACTGCTTATGATTTCATTTCTCATTTTGTATTCAAGTTGGTTTTTAACTGATTGACAGTGCTACCTTTTACGAAGAAACCAATTAATTTTTCTAGTTATGTATTGGGTTTTTGTAGGTTCTGTATTGGGTTCTTGTAGACTACTACTTTTTGGTCCTAATATGTCTCTTTGGATTGTAGTGTTGTATCAAGATTTTGGGGATTATCATTTTGTGGTGTTCTTGTTTTGGGTGAACCACTATCATGTAATTAGACTTGCCAAGCTTCCTTCTCCTTGTGGTGGGTTGATTGCTTGTTTAATAAATTCTCTTCAAGTGTAGATTATTTCACTTTCTTTAATAAATAAGAAGTAATACAAAATAAAAACCAATCATGATCCAATAGTATGTATGAAATAGAACAGATAAATAAATAAAAAATAGACCACTTGGTAGCTAGGAAATACCAAAAAAATTGCTACGAAATTTTAGCTATTCATTGACTATAAAGTTGCTATGACAATATCGTAGCCATTTAGCTAGAAAAAAGAACTCAATGCTACGAAATAGCTACAAAATCACTACGAAAATTTTTAGCTATTGGTTGGCTATAAAACCGCTATGACAATTTGTAGCAATTTAGCTAGAAAAAAGCATTTCTGAACAACCCATACTAGGGATTAGCTATAAAATAGCTAGAACTTCTTTAATATTAGCTATGAATTAGTTAGGAAATATTTTCCTAGCTAATTTGCCACTCAATTTATGCTACCACCGATTTTGTAGTTATTTTGAAGTTAATGCGTAGCTAAATTTGTTTGCTAGAGATTAGCTACGAATTAGCTAGTAAATTTGTCGTAGCTAATCACCGATTTTCTTGTAGTGTAACCGATGTGGAAAGTTGAGTTACCACATCGGTTTTTATTAAAAACCGATGTGGAAAATTGCTGAAAAGGAGATGTGACTTTCTGAAACAGACTTTTTTACATCGGTTTTAAAAACCGATGTGAAAAGTGGTAATAAACCACATCGGCCTTTTCAACATCAGTTTGAAAACCGATGTGAAAAGCCAAAAAAAACCGATGTGAAATCCCTTTTCTGCACTAGTGAGGGAATCATTATCACCAGTGCAAATCGGCTGACATATCATCTAGTCAGTCTTTCAAATGGCTAATCGGCTGAGAACCAAAAATTTGCACGACGAAGACAACAACTATGTTGTTAATTACCGGATCCTATGTTGGAAGTCTTTAATAAATTATGTTATCTGTCTGTTTGTATAGATATCAATTCCGACATATTCATGATGAGTGGATGAACGTAGAGGGGAATAGAAACCAATTTTAATTGGAATTGGACTTTGATATCTGATGCAAAAAGTGAGTGAGTCCATACATGTCCAATTGAAATGAAGCAATCCAATTAGAATTGAAAATAAAAAGGAAGACCACTCACAGAGTATTAGGAAAAATACGCAACAAGAACCCTTCAGCAAGATATAGAATAGTCGAATAATGAAGTTTGCTTATTTCTTTCTTGTTCTTTCTTTTTCATGAGTAATTAGAATATCTTAGAGCCATGATATAACCTAGTTATAATGATTTAATCGTTTTATTATAGATACTTGAGTACGTGTCTCTTATTTTCGTGTTTTATCCTTGGATCTTAATGTTTCTAATTCACTACTAGAAATGCATAGATTACTTGTGGATTTTCCTGCGGATTTTTTTCGAAGGAATTTCCTACGAATTTTGCTGCAATTTTTCTAGAATTAAGGTTTTTTCCTATAGATTTAAATTCGTAGGAAATTTTGTAGGAAATTTTAACATTTCCTGTGAATTTTAATTTTTCCAAGAAAATATGCAGGAAATTTCCTACAGATTTTAAAATTCGCAGGAAAAAATTACTCACGAAGGTATTACCTGTAGGTGAAATTCGTAGGAAAATCCGCATGAAACCTGTTTTCTGCGAATTTTTTAGCAAAATCCGCAGGAAAATCTGCAGGTAATAAGAAGATTTCTAGTAGTGATTATTTGATCACTAATTAGATGATTGGCTAATCATAATTAGAATGAAAGGTGATTTACGAGTCTAAGGTGTGAAGATAAAATTGTATAGCAATATTTATGTGGATAAAATCACAGATCTTAATGAATTTTCATTAGTTAATTAACATGGGAATATGGTGGATTAGAGAATGTTTTCTTATGTACTTGGAAGAGACTTTTGAATAAAATATGGCTCTTGACCTAAAAGGTAATAAAGAAGATAAAACTTTAAAGTTTTAAATAATAAAGAAGATAAAATTCCTAAAATACAAAAAGACGGCCATAAATAACATAATTATTTAAAAAATCCTAAATCATCAGAATCCCAAATAATCCTTATCTATTGTGTTAATCCTTATCTAGTGTATTTTAAGTGTTATGCTGCTATGATATTTTTAGCTCGTTTTACCTTTTTTCTTTTGACAAGATAGCTCGTTTTACCTACTTACTTGGTTTTCGTATATGTTCTACTAGTGTTTTTTTTACTCGTGTAAAGCACCGGATAAAACAAAGTATAGTATTTTTAAAATTTATAATTAAACCAAATTTTTTCATATAAAATTATTCATTATAAGTATATTTTATCTAAAATGATTATACAAAAACTCAAGTTATTTTCACTCATCCTTTTTTTTTTCTACATGACCTGGCTTTATGCAACATGTCTCTCAAATTAATTGTATCAACTATATATTATTTGCACTTCAAAAATAATTCAATTTCCCATCATTTTCTCTAGTTAGCTCCTACAATCTTTGGAGAAGCCTAAAGCCAACTATTTGAGCCTCGAAGGACCCTAATGGTCCTGAGTAAAAGCGAAGGGAAAGGTCTATTGATACTTGGAGACAACTTGCAGAAAAGAGTCCAAGAGATATTTTTTTGAAGAGTAACTACTGCCTCACATTTGATAATGCAGCTCTAAAAAATGTTCACCACCAATCATTTTCTTATGTATTTTTTTACTTTTGGTGAAGCTTATATATAAGAGTTGTGTTATGTGTTATTTGAACATCAAAATTTAGATACCGTATGTGACATCGTATATGTTTATTTCTATCTCTCATTTACTTTTTATCATCTTTGTATATACACAACTCGAGAATACACAAGAAAAACATACGGTGTCCCCCATCAGATGTTCAAAAAACATTTGCGTATATATAAGGTCTACTATTTGAGCTTGGAGTGACCATAGTGGATTCGAATAAAGAGGAAGGGTAATATCTATTAGCTGGAGACAACCTGAACGAAAGAGTCTAAGAGATATTTCTTAGAAGAGTAATTATTCCTTAATACTTGATAATGTTGAAAGCGGCGGGAAATGGATGAAGAATCGAAGATGGTTTGTTTGGTGTTGATGACGACGGGAATACCTAGTTATTGGTTGGTTTAATGAATATTTTGGTCCCCGCAAATAGGGTGAGATTTGATTTTAGTCCCTCCAAAAAAATTTCTAGGATCTATTCCCTAAACGTTTTAAAATTTTGAAATTTGATCTTGTCGTTAGGTACATCCGTTAAGTGATGACGTGATAGACAGCACTACATGAAAATGAGTGAACAGTGGCAAAAATATAGCGGCAGTTACGTAAACCGTCGCCGGTTAATGGATCAGTATCTAAAATAGCGGTTGTTTTAATAAACGCCTCAATCTATTTTAATTTAGTGGCAGTTTTTATAAAAACAGTCACTATCATCCTTAAATTCTCGGCGGTTTACTATGAACCGCCGCAAAATTAATCAATTTTACCATTTCTGCGGGTTTCTCAATTAATTCCTACTACTTTCACAAAATAACCCAAGGCAATTTCTGAACGTGAACCCTAACCCACACACCGTCGTTCTCCTCTGTAAGGCTCTTGTAGTACCCAAGGCAATTTACTCTCCTTTTTTCCTCTGACCGCTTCGTTACTCTTTTGTGTTTTTTTTTCATTATTTTTGTTGTCGCTTCGTTACAATCTTTTTGTTTTTTGGAAATTACTGATATTGTGTTACATTTTCTTCTTCTTTTTTGTTCGGTGCTAGGGTTTTTGATTCGTGTGGCTGAGCGAAGTACTGCAAGCTTAAAGGTATTCCTTGCTCTGTAATCTGATTTTTCCTTGCTTTGTTTTGATTCATATGCGTAAATTTGTAGATTAGGACTTGATTCATAGAAAGCAATTATGAATTTGTAGATTAATTTTTGTAGAAATTAAAGTTATGGTCACTTTTACCAACTCGCTCCAATTAGATTCCTCTTGTGAATGTCAGCGATATTAACAACCTTGTGTTTCTTTGGATTTACTGTTACATCTTGTGAACATTGTCTGGTTATATATATGTAGGAACAATTACAAAATGAAATTAATGCCTCTGCTATAGAGAATGAAGCTTATGTGTAAAGGTTTTTGGGCCAGAACATCCTGGACGCCTCCGTGGTGTGGGATTTGGTTGACCAAAACTCAGATAGATGGACCCACTTATCGATCTAGTGACTTGTCAGCAGCTAATGCCAAAATTCAAAAGCTACAATCAGAAGTTGATGGGTTAAAGACACAAGTAGTTGAAATGGATGCAATAAAGGTAAAACTTGTTGACTATGATGACATGAAAGCCCAAGTTGCTTTTCTTATGCAAAATTATAAGGGAAATTAGGTAATTAGTTATGGTTGCAACTTGTTTAATTTGGATGTCTTTGTTGTGAAATTTGCTTCTAATTTGTGGTTTTGTCTTTCAATTCCAGGTGGCAGACTTACAATCGCCTAGAGAAGTGAGACGATCTTCCGCCTCTAGTCATGACCCTGAAGATCATGGAGCTTCATCATCACATGGGCTTAATTAGATATATTATGTTTAAATGGTGTCAAGAACTTGTATTTACATATGTTTTTATGTTAGGATAATTTTGAATTACTCTTGAACAATATTTGTGCTATTTGAATATTATATATGTTTTATTAGGATAATTTTGAATTACTCTTGAACAATATTTGTGGTATTTGAAGATTTTTAACTTTTTTTTTTATCATCAATGATTAGGTTTCGAAGCATTTCTGTGTATATTAAAAAAAAGTATGCATCAATTTTTTTTTTTTTTTGGAAATAATAATTTGAATTATTTTTAAATTTTGATATTGTGCGGCCGTTCTAATAGTCGCTATATTTATTACCACAATTTAAGTAACATATTAGTGGCGGGTATTAACCGACGCTACAATTCCTGTGCTTTTTGAATTGCGATGTTTTGCGGCGGTTTAAACCGCCGTGACATTTCCCTATGACTTCAAAATGTATTATTTGTGGCGGTTTTAAACCGAAACCAAATTTGCGACAATCGTACCAGCAGTTGTACAAAACCATCGCAAAGCAGTTTCTCGACGGTCATTTCTGAGGCAGTTTCCAAACCGCCGTAAAAAATTTTAGAGGCGGTTAAAACCGCCGCAATGTGGCATTCAAAACCGCCGCTAAACAACATATTTTTTGTAGTGCAGAGTGCCACATCATCAGTGTCACGTGTATAAAAATATTAATTTTTAATTCTTCAAAAATTTTAAATAAGTTTTTGGTCCCTGAAAAGTTCACCAATTTTGGCTTTAGTCCCTATAAAATATTTCCTTAGAATTTTTGTCCCTGTAATATTAGGGTTACAGAACATCACGTCAGTCATGCCATGTCGGTGCCACGTCCAAAATTTTGAAACGTTTAAGGTTCAAAATCTAAGAAATTTTTTTGGAGTGACTCAAACCAACTCATCCTATTTATAGGGACCAAAATATTCATTAAACCTTATTGGTTTCAGTGGATTCTGGAATTTTTCAACAGTGGTGATAATTGATACAGGGTGTGTGTTTTGTGTAACACCCTTCTCGGGCGCTACATCGTAAGTGACATTTTAAGGCCGAAAAGTAGGTTAATTAAAATTTGCTACAAAGAATAGGGTAATTTTATTCCGTTTTCGCAAGTCGTAAATATAACAACTTTGTTTTATATGAATGGATAATAAAATATTCCATTATCACAATTAGGGTCATGAGTTCGAAAATCATTTACATAATACCCAACCCGACTCATAAAACAATAATGTTTCACAGAAACATGACCACAACACCGCGTTTTCCTAGATAGAAGACATCTAAGACTTGAGGAATGACCTCTGAATTCCTATACCATGGTTTTACGAACAGTCAGAGAGAGTGGTTCGGAGGATTGTTCCGGAGTCTACCAGCCTTGGGTAATAAAGAATGCGTCAATAGAAGAGGGCGTGCACGTCATAGGCTTTTTCGGGAAGATCCTACACTACCAAAAAACACGTAGTGTCTAGTCGAGTATGTCGGTGCATTGAAAGATCACCACGCCACAGAGGAGCTACCAACTGGGCCTATGTGAGTATTTCATACCCCGACACCCCCTATGAATAAGCAGGATTCGCCACTACGGAATTCGCACCCGCATTAAAGTGTTAGCTCCATCTCCTAGGCACAACGACCTTACAGAACATAGTTTCACTATGTGTTTGGGCAAAATTGCCGGAAAATGCGTTCTTCTTGTCTATCCATTAGATGACATCTGGATTCCGTCGGAATTCTTTCAACGTGCTTTCTCAGATGCTAGATGTTCGCACATCGAGAGGAAGTTCTCAAGTAACCTTTCATCTTTGTGTAGAGATATCTTAAAACACTTGATTAGAAGTCCTAACGCATTATGAGATTGGAACACAAGTCCAATTATTTATTTCTCTGTATTTTTCTAATTGAGCCTTTTTCTTTGGCTTCCAAGAAATCAAATCATTCTAAGTCCATTAAATTTTATGGAATATGGATAATGAATTATCCATACTTTATGACATAAGGTCGTGTTCCACCCCACGTCATAAATTATTACGTTCGTATTTTCACTAAGTCATTCTTGACTTAGGTTTTTACATTTTACAGTAAAATCTCATCTTTGAAGACAAAAATCCTTTTGGCTTAAAACTAAAACCTTTAGATAAAATCAAATCCATTTTCAAGAATAATTCCCCTCAAAGATACTTAGGTATCAATTTCTCTAAAGCATTTTCTCAAAAATCCTTAAAAACGTTTAACGACGGTTAATCGCTTTTTACTGAATTTAGGCTTAAAAAGCCAAACTTTTGAAAATATGGTTCTTCACCTCAAATGTATCACTCTCCTAGGTTCTATTACTTTTATGAAATTATTGAAATGCTAATTTCCATCAAAATTTTCCCTTTATACAAAATTCCTTAGAATTTGACCGAACGTCGTTATTTTGTAAATCGCGTAAATCCTTTTTCAACGATTTTACACTCTAATTGTTCAAAACTAATAACGGAGTTTTAGAACAGTTTGATAGACATTAAAAATGGTTTCTAACTGTCCAATTACATTCATTTTCTAAAATTGCAGTTTAGTCCCTAAACTTTCATTAATTACAAAAAGGTTCTTATCTACTTAAAACCTTATAACTTTTTATTTATAACTTCAAATCAAACCAAACCAACTTCTTTAGAAATATTTTTCAGTTGCCCTCAAATTTCCAGAAATTTCGTTTCTGCCCCAAATATTTTACAATAATTGCAAAAAGGTCCTTTTTCACCAAAAAGCTTATAACTTTTTATGTATTAATCCAATTAACACCAAACCAATTTCTATGGTTTTGTCTCATCAAGAACTACAATCTTAACATACAAGTACATGAATTTCATTGCAGCCACTGAAATTCTCAGAAATTGCAATTTAGTCCCTAAGGACTCATAAAATCATATCTTCCAATATACACATCCAAACTAATCCAAACCAATTTCTATATTCTTATATGTTTATTCAATCCTCATAAAATTATTCAAACAATTTAACACATCATAGAACCCATTAAAACAGTCATGGCCGAATGGCCATAAATAATCATGTTAAGCATCTATTTTAACAAATCAATCATACAACAATCATGGTTTCAACTTAAGGTCATTGGAACCAAAACAATCATATGACATATCATACCACAACCAAGAATCAAATCAAATCCTCCAAGAGGATCACACAACCATAAACAATAATATATAATCCTAACACTTAGGATTTACAAGACAACATACAAATACTGTAAACCACATACATATCTACATTAAGGTAGGATAATAGTAATCTCCCCTCTTACATCTTGTAGATCACTTGAAGCTCAAACAAACACAAGCTAAACCAAACAAGGTAGGCCACGGTTTTGTCCCCCAAAACCTAGCCATGATCAATCAACAAGAAAACAAGTTAAAGATTGAAGAAAATCCTACTTAACCCATTGATCATAGGTTCGGTCAAGTCAAGAAGAAATAGCTAGGGATCTCTAAATTTTTCAAGCTCTTGGATGATGAAAATAGAAGTCATATGGAGATCATAGAAATTGATCTCACATTAAAATGATTTTTCTATGATTTTCTAGGAACTTTTGAAGATCTAGATCTAAGAATGAAAACATGATGATCATTCCATGAAACAAGTGAAATCAATGAAGAAGAAAGCTTAGATTATCAAGGAGATGTGTTTTTACCTCTTGTTGATTGAAGAAATGAAGAGAGTGATCAAAACAAGCTTAGGTAGAAATGGAAGCTTTTGGGATAGCTTTGAGGGTGTGGTGGTTTTTTGAGTGTATCTGAAAATCCACTCATCTAAAAATTACAAACTTTGGCTTGTTAGAAAGGTAAGAAGAATAGGAACAACTTTCATGTTTAAGGTTTGGTTTGATTCAGATCAGAACATGGGCGTAAGGGGCCTTCTTTCTTCTGTTCTAGTGAGATGCTGTGGATTTCGAGCTGTTTTGGTAATTTGGGCATAACTCCCACAATACTTATCCGTGTTTGATGATCTTTATCTCGCTGGAAATAAGAGAGAAATAGGAACAACTTTTATGTAGAAAGGTTTTTGAGTTTCAGAACAGAAAAAGGTCAGAACTTCGATGAACTTTCGGGTGAGTAAGGAGAGTTTGTCTTAGGGTTCTTGGTGTTCATGATGAATGATGAAAAGAAAATGGTTAAGTGTCGGAGAGGGCAGCCACGAAAAATGAGAGTGTGAGGGAGTGAAAATGCCTTTTTTTAATGTTAAAATGAACTAATGTTAGGTAAATTGACATAGGTTAAGTTTAGAAAATAATATAATAACTTAACTATGGTTATAATAACCTAACTAAAGTTAATTTGTAATCATGATTAAATTAAAAGATGTGGTGGAGAATGAAGGGAGGTGTGGCTGATTTTGGGCCACATCTCATGAGTCATCCATGACTCATTGATCCCATCCATTAGCGGTTCCCGGAAATCTCGTACTCAGCTCCGTCATTCACCCGATTTCGGTTTTTGAGAGGAAAATGATGAAACGAGAGCAAAATGAAATGAGTTTGATTTAATGGAGGGGCTGCACTAAATTGAATAGTTTTAGAGGGTATTTTGGTCAAAATTCACTTAGGGGCACTCTTGGAATTTTACTTAAAGTCCAAGGGCATTTTGGTCTTTTCACTAGAACAAATATCATGATATTTTGGTGTCATCATTAGGCTTCATAAATGCTAGGTGAGTCACCCCTATGACTCACCACCATGAGTCATCATGCTCATCCACCCGGCGTCGTGTTTTGTCTCTGCACCTCCTTTCTAGATTCCGTCGATCCTGATCGTCGGGTACTTGCCCGATTATCGTATAATAACCTATTTATTTTGAAAATTTTCAAAATAACCAATATGGTTGGAAATAAAATAAAAATCTAAACGGTTTCATTCTCGGGTCAAAACTAGATTTCCTGATCAGTAAAATCTTACTGTTAGTTAAAACGTAGACCGGGTTTCGTCTGAATTTTAAACCTAAAATTTCACCTTAACTTTCTACGATAAAGTAGATTATAAATATGATTTTGTTTTATTCAAAATCATTTTCTAGGTCTCGGATAAAATATAAATGAACATATCTATTTATTTACCGATATTAAAGAACAGTAAAAGTCGGGGTGTTACAATACTACCCCTCTAAAAAGAATTTCGTCCCCGAAATTAACTTGTCTAAGGAAAACAAACACAGATATTAACCCTCTATCACATGTTCCGATTGCGTAACATTCACGTTTCTCGGAACATGACGTGAAGTATTTCATAGATTAGACTGTCGCTCTGACTTATACTGTATTCGCTAAACCACTTGATAAAACAAATCAGGTAAATCCCTTTTTGAAACTCTCAAGACTCGAAGCACACTCGAATACTTTGAATGTCAATAGAATGAGATACATGGATTTCCGATAGATTTGGAAATCTGAATGATTCAAAACTTTGACTCCCATTTATGGTGGCGATTCTAACACACCGATGGTAAATAAGAACTCAGAATTTGAACAAATAATTTTCAAGAAGAGAAAATAATCTCTAGACTTTACTCTTTCAAGAAGAAATAAAGTAGAATGAATAGAAAAACAGAGAATATTCTATATGCAAAAAGTCTCTTTAATAGGTTCCTGAATGTAAAAATGCGTTGTACAGCCACATATTTACAAACGTGACCCTAATAAAGTTCCTTCCTCAACAAGAATTTCCTTCAAAAGACAAAATTTTGAAGATGTAATTGTCTTAATTTCCAAGAGTCTAGATTTTAAATCAAAACTTATCTTGGTCTTTAAGAAAGCAACAATAAATTTTTGCGAGTTCCCTCACTCGAGGTAACTCTGATTCATTTGGCATAAAAAAAAAATTTGACATGAATTGTCAAAATTTCAGCCGCCATAAAATTTATAACGTTTCACCCACAAGGGTAACAAGATATGATCTGCAAAAGATCATTCTTTTTTTTAATTGCACTCATTTGCGGAAAAAGCAAATGGTCAAGTACAAAACTCAATTTTCAGCAACAAGGAAATATCCGAGCAGATTTCCCAACCAGGATGGGTTACCAAGAAAATATAAAGGTAATTGCATTAAGGAATAATATAGGAATGCAATTCTGATTGTTCTGCATAAAACTTAGACAACAAAAGATGCGACGATAAAACTCAACCAACTCAGAACATGTTGGCAACAAACATAGGTAGTACATAAATACAGAGAGTATTTTACACATGCATAGAAAATCAAGAATGATTCTCCACTGAATTAACAGTACAGTCAAAAGTCTACTTTCTATGACACACTTCACTTAAAGGAACTTATTCGATTATGATGCTTCAGTCCTGCTTGTTGTGAAGATTCTACACGTTAACAACTACCCACGTATTCAAACTTTAAATCTTGGTGAACTACCTCCTCTTGCACAATGTTCTTTCATCGAATCTTCGTCCGTGGTCTCTCTCGGCTTACATGAGGTACATCCTTAGGTTTTCCGCATACTCTAGCGACATGTCCTGGCTGTCCACACTTAAAACAAATGATGCCCTTAATCTTGCACTCTCTTGTAGCATGACTCATGCCACACTTCATGCATTTCGGTAGAGACTTCCTAGACGATCCATAACCTTTACTACTACTACTAATCCGCTTCCCTTTTTGTGGTATCCACATTAGCCTTGCGTACGGTTTCTCTTGAAAAGATCCAAAGCTTCTCTTTCTGCCTTTACTCACTTCTAGATCTCGAGGAACTCGACACTTATCCATCAAGTTCGGAAACTGCAGTAGTTTCAATGACAAGCTTGTCTTCCTCATTTCAACCTTTAGATTTTCCTCTAATATGTTACACTTTCGCACTTCCTCGTAATTCTTCAAATACAACTCCTTGAACTTAATCAGCTCTTCCAACTCAGCGTCATACTCACTGATAATCATGTCCTCTTGTCCATGCTGCAGAAACTCAATCTCCTCTGCACGACTCACTTCAGTGGAAGCATACTTCTCCAGAAATTTGCTTCGAAATGCATTCCAAGTGATCGCTTCTTGTCTTGCCACTAACAGCTGGCAAGTTTCTCTCCACCAAAATCCAGCATCTCCTATCAACAGAAATGTTGCACAAGCTACCTTCCAATGAGCAGGGTACTCCATAGTTTGCAAATTCCTTTCTATTTCTGTAATCCACAACTCAGCTTTCTTCGAATTAAGCTCGCCATCAAATTGAGGTGGATTACTACAACAGAACTTAACTAGTCCTCGCCTCTTAGCAATTTCCTTGTTATGAGATGCCACAGTTGATGTTAGTTCTCTCAAGACTTGTACAGCTATAACCATATCTTCGGAATCCTTAATTGCAGAATCAGATCTACTCGTTCCCGGACTAACCATGATTTTCTATAAAAGCACGGTAGTCAGAACTAGGAAGAAAACAATACATCATAATCTATTCAATATTATTCCTCCTTAGGAACAATAATGAAAAGATTAACAAACAATGTTGTATCCTTTCGGAACAACGTCATGAAAGACATAAACTAAGCCAAGGATAGACTAAAGTCATTATCCTTCCAAACATTGGTTCTTTATTGAACCAAAAACACAAGACACTTAAGACACAATCAGAGAAAACACAACAAAGACGACAACAGACCTAAACCCCAAAGCCCAAAAGACTCGGCCAGCTCTGACACCAATAATGTAACACCCTTCTCGGGTGCTACATCGTAAGTGACATTTTAAGGCCGAAAAGTAGGTTAATTAAAATTTGCTACAAAGAATAGGGTAATTTTTTTCCGTTTTCGTAAGTCGTAAATATAACTACTTTGTTTTATATGAATGGATAATAAAATATTCCATTATCACAATTAGGGTCATGAGTTCGAAAATCATTTACATAATACCCAACCCGACTCATAAATAGAAATCAGAGAATGTACAGACTCAACATAAAGCTGTGGAGACGCAGCTCCTAAAATATAAGATACTTGGAGTCATAGCTCCATAGACAGTTACATTAACTCCCAATCATACCCAGCTGGCCAAACTAAAATATAAAAGACCATCCTTTCTCGTTCATCGTGAGAAGGATAACCCAGCTGACGAGATCTAGTGGAAACTCTATTTGCGTTGACTACCGACGTCGTCACAAAAGACTCTACTGGAGTTACTACAACAGTAACTCTCGAACCAAACCCTTTCCTCTTCCAAGAGGAAAAACATGGTCTACGAACCATCGACAGTACGAAAAGACGTCCACTAGAAATTCCACCATAGCGTCCACAAGCTCGAACCTCAATATCTATGATGCGTCAGCCAAACGACATCTTGACGTCTCAATCTTCTTAAAAGAATACAGAAGGCACATAGCCAGCCGACATAGGCAATATAAAAATAAGGAGGTGAGATTTCCATTTATCTTACACATAAGGCAGACATGCAGTGGTACGACTCTCAGGTAGGTACAATTAACAATTATCAATCATATCTACACTCATAACAAAACAATAATGTTTCACGGAAACATGACCACAGCACCACGTTTTCCTAGATAGAAGACATCTAAGACTTGAGGAATGACCTCTGAATTCCTATACCATGGTTTTACGAACAGTCGGAGAGAGTGGTTCGGAGGATTGTTCCGGAGTCTACCAGCCTTGGGTAATAAAGAATGCGTCAATAGAAGAGGGCGTGCACGTCATAGACTTTTTCGGGAAGATCCTACACTACCAAAAAACACGTAGTGTCTAGTCGAGTATGTCGGTGCATTGAAAGATCACCACGCCAGAGAGGAGCTACCAACTGGGCCTATGTGAGTATTTCATACCCCGACACCCCCTATGAATAAGCAGGATTCGCCACTACGGAATTCGCACCCGCATTAAAGTGTTAGCTCCATCTCCTAGGCACAACGGCCTTACAGAACATAGTTTCACTATGTGTTTGGGCAAAATTGCCGGAAAATGCGTTCTTCTTGTCTATCCATTAGATGACATCTGGATTCCATCGGAATTCTTTCAACGTGCTTTCTCAGATGCTAGATGTTCGCACATCGAGCGGAAGTTCTCAAGTAACCTTTCATCTTTGTGTAGAGATATCTTAAAACACTTGATTAGAAGTCCTAACGCATTATGAGATTGGAACACAAGTCCAATTATTTATTTCTCTGTACTTTTCTAATTGAGCCTTTTTCTTTGGCTTCCAAGAAATCAAATCATTCTAAGTCCATTAAATTTTATGGAATATGGATAATGAATTATCCATACTTTATGACATAAGGTCGTGTTCCACCCCACGTCATAAATTATTACGTTCGTATTTTCACTAAGTCATTCTTGACTTAGGTTTTTACATTTTACAGTAAAATCTCATCTTTGAAGACAAAAATCCTTTTGGCTTAAAACTAAAACCTTTAGATAAAATCAAATCCATTTTCAAGAATAATTCCCCTCAAAGATACGTAGGTATCAATTTCTCTAAAGCATTTTCTCAAAAATCCTTAAAAACGTTTAACGACGGTTAATCGCTTTTTACTGAATTTAGGCTTAAAAAGCCAAACTTTTGAAAATATGGTTCTTCACCTCAAATGTATCACTCTCCTAGGTTCTATTACTTTTATGAAATTATTGAAATGCTAATTTCCATCAAAATTTCCCTTTATACAAAATTCCTTAGAATTTGACCGAACGTCGTTATTTTGTAAATCGCGTAAATCCTTTTTCAACGATTTTACACTCTAATTGTTCAAAACTAATTACGGAGTTTTAGAACAGTTTGATAGACATTAAAAATGGTTTCTAACTGTCCAATTACATTCATTTTCGAAAATTACAGTTTAGTCCCTAAACTTTCATTAATTACAAAAAGGTCCTTATCTACTTAAAACCTTATAACTTTTTATTTATAACTTCAAATCAAACCAAACCAACTTCTTTAGAAATATTTTTCAGTTGCCCTCAAATTTCCAGAAATTTCGTTTCTGCCCCAAATATTTTACAATAATTGCAAAAAGGTCCTTTTTCACTAAAAAGCTTATAACTTTTTATGTATTAATCCAATTAACACCAAACCAATTTCTATGGTTTTGTCTCATCAAGAACTATAATCTTAACATACAGGTACATGAATTTCATTGCAGCCACTGAAATTCTCAGAAATTGCAATTTAGTCCCTAAGGACTCATAAAATCATATCTTCCAATATACACATCCAAACTAATCCAAACCAATTTCTATATTCTTATATGTTTATTCAATCCTCATAAAATTATTCAAACAATTTAACACATCATAGAACCCGTTAAAACAGTCATGGCCGAATGGCCATAAATAATCATGTTAAGCATCTATTTTAACAAATCAATCATACAACAATCATGGTTTCAACTTAAGGTCATTGGAACCAAAACAATCATATGACATATCATACCACAACCAAGAATCAAATCAAATCCTCCAAGAGGATCACACAACCATAAACAATAATATATAATCCTAACACTTAGGATTTACAAGACAACATACAAATACTGTAAACCACATACATATCTACATTAAGGTAGGATAGTAGTAATCTCCCCCCTTACCTCTTGTAGATCACTTGAAGCTCAAACAAACACAAGCTAAACCAAACAAGGTAGGCCACGGTTTTGTCCCCCAAAACCTAGCCATGATCAATCAACAAGAAAACAAGTTAAAGATTGAAGAAAATCCTACTTAACCCATTGATCATAGGTTCGGTCAAGTCAAGAAGAAATAGCTAGGGATCTCTAAATTTTTCAAGCTCTTGGATGATGAAAATAGAAGTCATATGGAGATCATAGAAATTGATCTCACATTAAAATGATTTTTCTATGATTTTCTAGGAACTTTTGAAGATCTAGATCTAAGAATGAAAACATGATGATCATGGCATGAAACAAGTGAAATCAATGAAGAAGAAAGCTTAGATGATCAAGGAGATGAGTTTTTACCTCTTGTTGATTGAAGAAATGAAGAGAGTGATCAAAACAAGCTTAGGTAGAAATGGAAGCTTTTGGGATAGCTTTGAGGGTGTGGTGGTTTTTTGAGTGTATCTCAAAATCCACTAATCTAAAAATTACAAACTTTGGCTTGTTAGAAAGGTAAGAAGAATAGGAAAAACTTTTATGTTTAAGGTTTGGTTTGATTCAGATCAGAACATGGGCGTAAGGGGCCTTCTTTCTTCTGTTCTAGTGATATGCTGTGGATTTCGAGCTGTTTTGGTAATTTGGGCATAACTCCCACAATACTTATCCGTATTTGATGATCTTTATCTCGTTGGAAATAAGAGAGAAATAGGAACAACTTTTATGTAGAAAGGTTTTCGAGTTTCAGAACAGAAAAAGGTCAGAACTTCGATGAACTTTCGGGTGAGTAAGGAGAGTTTGTCTTAGGGTTCTTGGTGTTCATGATGAATGATGAAAAGAAAATGGTTAAGTGTGGGAGAGGGCAGCCACGAAAAATGAGAGTGTGAGGGAGTGAAAATGCCTTTTTTTAATGTTAAAATGAACTAATGTTAGGTAAATTGACATAGGTTAAGTTTAGAAAATAATATAATAACTTAACTATGGTTATAATAACCTAACTAAAGTTAATTTGTAATCATGATTAAATTAAAAGATGTGGTGGAGAATGAAGGGAGGTGTGGCTGATTTTGGGCCACATCTCATGAGTCATCCATGACTCATTGATCCCATCCATTAGCGGTTCCCGGAAATCTCGTACTCAGCTCCGTCATTCACCCGATTTCGGTTTTTGAGAGGAAAATGATGAAACGAGAGCAAAATGAAATGAGTTTGATTTAATGGAGGGGCTGCACTAAATTGAATAGTTTTAGAGGGTATTTTGGTCAAAATTCACTTAGGGGCACTCTTGGAATTTTACTTAAAGTCCAAGGGCATTTTGGTCTTTTCACTAGAACAAATATCATGATATTTTGGTGTCATCATTAGGCTTCATAAATGCTAGGTGAGTCACCCCTATGACTCACCACCATGAGTCATCATGCTCATCCACCCAGCGTCGTGTTTTGTCTCTGCACCTCCTTTCTCGATTCCGTCGATCCTGATCGTCGAGTACTTGCCCGATTATCGTATAATAACCTATTTATTTTGAAAATTTTAAAAATAACCAATATGGTTGGAAATAAAATAAAAATCTAAACGGTTTCGTTCTCGGGTCAAAACTAGGTTTCCTGATCAGTAAAATCTTACTGTCAGTTAAAACGCACACCGGGTTTCGTCTGAATTTTAAACCTAAAATTTCACCGTAACTTTCTATGATAAAGTAGATTATAAATATGATTTTATTTTATTCAAAATCATTTTCTAGGTCTCGGATAAAATATAAACAAATATATGTATATATTTACCGATATTAGAGAACAGTAAAAGTCGAGGTGTTACATTTTGTGGTATGTAGCATGCTAGAGGTAGCCTTCAAGTTATGTGAAAAATTGCATGAAAACAATGATTACTATTTAATTATTAGAATAAAAATAAAAAGTATTTAACATCATCATTCATTAATAATTAATAATAACTATTATAAAAAATAAAAAATATAACAATACTAGTAAATATCATTTGACATTTCAAAATATTATTTTTGTCCACGTGACAATGCTGATGTGACAATTCGTTAGCCATGTCAGCACTTAACAGATAGGAATTAACGACGGGAACCGATGCCCATGTTTTTGAACTTCCATGGTGCAAAACATAAGGGAAAAAAGTAGGGACCAAAACCAATAATCCCATATTTTGCAATGACTAAAAAGGTTCATTAAACCTAATTAATTTATTCCAAAAGAGGAATTGGACAACATTTCATGACAAATATGCCTACCAGACTTGAAAAGTTTTGCACAAATGGCAAAATCTTATTCTTTTAATATTCTAGCCACTTGACAAACTTGATAAAGTTTTCTGAAGACTTGCCTCCTTCTGCCAAGTTGTTCAATAACCTCTCCTTTAGCTTTAGAGACCTTGACCCCAGGCTCTCATCATTAAGCAGTTGGTTTACTTTCTTTTTTATTTCCTTGCGTGACACCACTCCATTTTTGTCCAAGTCAAATTCTAGCCCTACCTTCAACTCATCACATATGTAAGTTTTGTTATAAAATTGGTCGGCAAAATATGGCCAACACAAAAAGGGCAACCCATTAGACAAACCTTCTATGGTAGAATTCCAACCACAATGACTAATAAAGCAAGCTACGGCAGGGTGGCGTAACACCTTCTGTTGAGGAGCCCATTCTACTATCTTACCTTGACTCCCTTGAAAATCAATAGGGTATGCCATCTTATTGTCGCAATTGGAATCTTGACGCACAACCCAAAGAAAGGGTCTATTGGTTAGCTTAAGTCCAAGAGCTAATTCTGTGAATTGGGTTTGGTCAAATAGAGTGAAACTACCAAAAGCAACATACAAAACAGAACGATAAGGTTGTTGATCAAGCCAACTCATACAAGAGAGATCTTCTTCCCAAAATTGTCCCAATGATCTTTCAGTAGCACGTGTATTGTCATAACCTCTCAACAATGGACCAACTGACTGGAGTTTGGGAACAAATGATAATGCTCCAGGTTCAAGTTCATAGGTTGTATTTCCAATCCACCACTCCGTCAAATTTATAGATCGTATGCAGTGCGACACATAAACAAATGTTTTCTTCCCAACTAATGGGTCCAACATATTTGACCAGCCAATGATACTTGTGTCCATAGCAGGCATACATGGTGATAATTGAAATATCTTTTTTGTGATTGGGAATCCTGTAGTGTCAAAAAAACACATTATGCTATTTTTATCAATTAAGGGTCCGTTTGTTATAGATTAAAAAAAAATGATTTTGACATTCAGTAATTTAGAGATGTTTTTTTAAAAGAAAAGTAGAAGCCATTATGTGTTTGTTTACAATCATAAAAATCACTTTTTTAAAATTAGTTAGTGATTAAAAAAATAATTTTTTCCAAAAGGTAATGAAAATAACTTTCCATTTTAGCCTTAAAATGATTTTTTTTTTAAACATTTTTATGAATAGCTTAAATAAACATAATTAAACTTATTAATAATAATTTTTAACTTAAAAAATTGATTTTCTCATCAAATAATATATAACAAACGTCCTCTAAGTTTAAGTTGCATGCTTCCTCAATTGAGTTTTCTAAAGGAAAATAAACTAAGAAAAAATTGTGAAATGTGATACTCTTACCATCAGAATCTATAATCCCATCATCAATAAGCTTGGGGATGTTGTATGTCAAGGCAAACATTCCTGCTGATGCTGGCCAGAAGACTGCTCCTTTGATTCCTATCTTACTGGCAACTTCCAACGCCCATGCCATAATTCCATCAACAACAATGCAGCTGATTCTTTGGTCACCATTCAAATGAATATCCTCTATGAGCGTCTCAAGCATGGCAGGCATGGTGTTTAATATAGAATCACATAGCTCCCCAAAATTGCTTCTATCATTCTCAGGTCCTAAGCCATCTGGAATTGAGACCAACTTTATTTGTGAACTATTAATGCTTTCTTGGTTGACCATAGAACTCACCACTCGCTAATGGATGAAGTCTGTGTTCACAAAAATGATATTGCATCCATGTTCAACCAACTTTTGAGAAAGATTCATCATGGGATTGACATGTCCTTGAGCTGGAAATGGTATCATAAGCACAGTGGGAGTACTCATCATATATTTTTGTGTTTATAGTTTCTACTTTCTAATGATTATGCTCTACTCTTTATGTTTGGTTTGGTTACTCTCTGTGGTTTACATTTTCCGTGTATGGGTTGGTTTATATATACTATTTTCTTGGTATACAGAATAAAAAAGTCAATCTACAAATATTTAAAATAAAGACTTAAGGTACAATTTAATAAATACATTAGGTGCTCTTTTTTAATGGTAATAAGACATGTGTAACAACTTATTATAATAAAAATATATAACATGTGTAATACCTGCTATCATATTTTATTGATATTAAAAAATAACACCTAATGTATATGTGAAATTGTACATAAGTACGTAAGTTTAGTCCGTATATTATTCACTTAAAATAGCATAAATTTACGTAAATAAGGTGACCAAATTGGTTGTATCTGAGTATAGGTCCAATGTAAAAATGAGTGGGGGATAATGTACTATAAAGGATAATGTTTTAGTGGATGAGATACAAGCTCAATGTCTAGAACTGCTGACAACCCAAGCTCGAGAATATTAACATGCTTCCAAATTCTCTCTTGAAATAGGCTGAAAATGTTTGGATTGCTTTCACAATACTAGAAACACGTTGCTTAGGTTTCGGTCTTTAATTTTATTTTGTTTTTATTTACAAATTTTGAAAATGTCACATTATTTTGCATTTCATTTTTTTCTTTTTAGAAGAAAAATAATATAATAAAAATAAACGGACGTTTTGTAATTATTAATAAAAATGGAAAATAAAAATAATCATGCAAATTAACTGTATCCACTATTACATGACCAAGCTTTATGCAGCATGTCTCTCAAATTAACTGTATCCACCACTCCTAGAAATTTGCTTATTACCTACAGATATTCCTGTGAATTTTACTCAAAAATTCGTAGGTAACAGGTTTCCTAGGGATTTTCTTATGAATTTCTATCCATAGGTAATAGCTTCATGGATAATTTGTTCCTGCAAATTTTAAAATCCCCAGGAAATTTCCTGCAAATTTTCTTTGAAAAAAATCCGCAGGTAATTTCCTACAAAATAATCTATAGGTAATTTCGCATGAAAACTTGCAGGTAAATTCGCAGCTATAAAATTCGTAGGTAAATTTGCAAGAAAATTATGCAAGAAAATTTGCAGGAAAATTTCCCGCTAATTTTTCCCTAAGAAAATCTGCAGGAACAATCAAGAATTTTCTTTTTAAAAGAAATGCTCTAATTTTTTTAATTGCGATATTTTTTAATATATAATAAAAATCCACAATAAAACATCAATAAATGAATAGACATAGCATCTAAATGATATTAAAGGTCACAATATATTGAATTTTTAATACACAAGAAATTTATTTAATTTTCAAATCTCATATACATAAAATATAATCCTATTTACATATATTTAATCTCAAACTACTGGAAGTATCTATTCTTTGCACTACAAAAATAATTCAATTTCCCGTCATTTTCTCTACTTAGCTCCTACAATCTTTGGAGAAGCATAAAGCCAACTATTTGAGCCTCGAAGGGCCCTAATGGTCTCCTGAGTAAAAGCGAAGGGAAAGGTCTATTATTGATACTTGGAGACAAGTCGAAGAAAAGACTCCAAGAGACATTTTTTTGAAGAGTAACTACTACCTCACATTTGATAATGCAGCTCTAAAAAAAGGTCACCACCAATCATTTTCTTATGTATTTTTTACTTCTGATGAAGCTTATAAGGTCTACTATTTGAGCTTGGAGTGACCATAGTGGGTCCGAATAAAGAAGGGAAATATCTATTAGCTGGAGACAACCTGAACAAAAGAGTCTAAGAGATATTTCTTTGAAGAGTAATTATTCTGTAATACTTGATAGGCAAAATTACACTTTTGGTCCCTTAAGTTATTTGTTTTGTTTAAATTGGTCCCTTTAGTTTTTTTGGTTACAAACTAGACCCTTAAGTTAGGTTCAGGTTTCAAATTGGTCCCTTAAGTTTTTTTTTGTGACAAACTAGACCCTTAAGTTATGTTCGAGTGACAAATTGGTCCCTTATGTTATTAAAAATAATAAATTAAAGGTCTAATTTATTGGTCCCTTTGACAAATTAAGGGACCAATTTGTCACCCGAACATAACTTAAGGGTCTAGTTTGTCACAAAAAAACTTATGGGACTAATTTGAAACCTGAACCTAACTTAGGGGTCTAGTTTGTCACAAAAAAAACTTAAGGGACCAATTTGAACAAAACAAATAACTTAAGGGACCAAAAGTGTAATTTTGCCTACTTGATAATGTTGAAAGTGGCGGGAAATGGATGAAGAATCGAAGATGGTATGTTTGGTGTCGATGACGACGGGAATAACAAGTAATTGGTTGGTTTAATGAATATTTTGGTTCCTGTAAATAGGGTGAGATTTAATTTTAATCCCTCCAAAAAAATTTCTAGGTTCCGCTCCCTAAAGATTTTAAAATTATGAAATTTGATTCTGCCATTAGGGTACATCCGTTAAGTGATGACATGGCAGACCGAGTGCCACGTCATCAGTGTCATGTATATAAAAATATTAATTTTAATTCTACAAAAATTTTAAATAAGTTTTTGGTCCTTGAAAAGTTCATCAATTTTGGCTTTAGTCCCTATAAAATATTTCTTTAGAATTTCGTCCCTGTAATCTTAGTTTTTTTTTTTTTTTAAAGTAGTCCATACTGTCATCTTTTTCTGTTAACTGGTGATGTGACAAACAGAACACCACGTCAGTCATGCCATGTCGGTGCCACGTCCAAGATTTGGTGTTGTAACAGTTTTGCGCAATTTGGATACATATACTGGAAGTTATGCGTTACAATTTACAGGTTATTAGCAACCAGGTTCTGCAGAAATTCAGCAGTGTTCTAGTTAGTACTAGGAACAAGTTGTGCACTTAAAATTTCTAATAATTTTACCAGACCTAGATAAGGATGTTAGCTTTAATTCTGATTTGTTTTCACTCAATTTGGACAATTAAAGAAGAAGATATGTATCCCATAAGATAGGGACTATTTACAAAAAAATTGAGATTACAAGGTGATGGGACTCCGACAAGTGTACCAGATCGAAGCAAGTAATAAAACACGATAAGTAATTACCGAGATCAAACACAGGGATTGGGATATCAATTATACCAAATTTAAAGAAAATAGCAACAATTTGACCAAGTCAAGTATCAGAGGTGGTTCAGATAAAAAGAGTTATCTAACAATTATCAAATATCAAGTATCAAAGAAGAGAGTAAACAAATCTAGATTCAGTTATGGCTTGAGATCCAATTAAGGTCCCAAATCAACCTACCCAATCATGCATACTACACAAGTTATTATCTTCTTATCCCTAAGTGTTCTTTGCCAATCAGGAACCCTAAGTTATTCTAATGTCTCCGTCGAGCACGAAAGGAAACATCTAGGCATGCAAATTGCCTATATCTCTATCCGAAAACCCACAAGTTAGATTCATAAGCCCTTGGTTCCCTATATCGATTGTACCAATCTCCTACTCTATCTCTAGCAGTGCTCAATCGGTGTTCCTAACCCAAGTCCTAAAGCACGAATCTCTTCTCAGACTCATCGCGCTTGAATAGTTAATCATAGGCCCTTTTGATTAACTCAATATATAAATTCAGAATTAGGAAACAAGAAATTAAGAGAAGGGAATAAGAAAAAAATCACTTGAATTACTATGTCGTCATTAGCGACTTCATCGTTCCCCCAGAAAGAGGATTAGTTCCTCATAGAAGTCATAATCAAATCAAGAGAGATCAAAGTCATTACAATTGGAATAATCCTATGAAAAACTAAAGGAGACGCAGCTCCAAGAGAAACAAGAAAATAGATCTAAAACTAGGATCCCTAATCTGCTCCAAAACATTTATAAATGCTCGCGAAGCGAGGACTGTCTCGAGGGGCGAGATAGAGCAGTTTCAAAACTTTGTGGTCTGGCTCGCAAGGAGAGCCTGAAGATTTGCAATCTTCATCAGTTTCCAGCTCTGGCTCGCGGGGCGAGCAGTGTCTCGCGAGACGAGACACTTCTTTTGTCCTTTTGCTTGTTTTATTCAAGTTTTTTAGCTTTCTCGAGCTTCACTTTTAACCTGAAAAATAAAAGTAGCATTAGAATGCTTTATTGACTCAAAAGTAGCCATAATATCCTAAAAATTACCTAAGTGACTAAAAACGTTGCTTAGGGACAAAAGAAGCCAAATTTGGGTAATTACCGAGGTTAAATCACTCAAATGGCATAAAAACTTTAGCATTACTAGCTGTAAAACTAGATAAGCTAGAGGCTTATCAAAATACCCCAAACCTAAACTTTGCTTGTCCCCAAGCAAACTTAAATCAACAAGACTCAAGACAATGTATGCTTCATGGACTTAATCAAATTTAACCAAGTTTTCATGCATTTGTTACCATTTCTTTTTTTAAATTGATGCCCCCTCCTCTTATTCATTATAGCAACCCCCACACGCATCTACTTTTGAACCAAGAGAAATTCACCATTAATGCAATCATTACTCTAAGCAAGGAATCCAACATACACACAAAAGGAAGATCACCAACTTCAAACAATTGTCTCCTTCACAAGGGTATTTAGTATTTCACTCTTTCACTCATTTGTCTAGATCTTAGCAATTTTCACTCATTTTCACAATTAAGCGTACTTTCCTTGAATTTGATTTTTCATCTCAACAAAGTTCCCTAAAAAACATGCATGCATCATCAAAATGTCTTTTCAAGTGTGTAATGTGTCCAAGCTCAAGGTAGGATATGGAAAGGATCAAGGCTAAGTCCCTAAGATTTATGAGAGCATGAAATTTTGCATTTACACTTTTTGATAAACTTGGTAGCCACCCCAAACTTAGTTTCCAAACAACACTTACATTGCTAAGTTTCCATGCTCTCCTAAATCCTAAGATTGGGTTAACATGGTTTTTCCGAATTTATGGCTTGTAGTGGAAGGTTATTAAGAAAATTAGGCTTTTAAGGCTCAATGTGGCTATTTAGGGAACATGCATTAAGGTTGGTTCATATAGGCCAAGTAGCTAATTCAGAGAAAAATGCCTAGATCATATGATGCAACATATAGATATGCAAACCATGAAAAGATTCACGTAAATCAGGGAAAATGCGACTTAAATTGATTCACTCAATTCAAATAATGTTGGAGGCTCAATTCCCCACTCAGACATTTTCGTAAATTGTTTGACCGAGATACAATTCATAGAGTGTGCATCCCTTCACCCCAAACTTATCATAAATTATGCAATCATAACAAAAATCCTCGAAGTTCTTATTTTTAATTTTCACATAGGGATTTAAACTTTCAAAACATCGAGAGGGGTTCATCAAAATTATTTTCACAAAACTCATGCACTCAAACTAAGTTTCCTTCAATTCAATCCACAAAAACTTACCAACTAGACTCGATGACACTATGGTTTTTCTTATTGACCAATCATTATCATGCAAAAAAAATTAAGAAGAAGAGAAAAGAAAAGACAAGAAAAGGAAAAAAAAAAAAAGAGAAGAGTTTAAGAAGTGTTAGCTCAAGAAGTCCGAGGGGACTCCTTCTCATTTTCCTCTGTTTTTCCTTCCTTAGCTAGCCTAGCAAGCCTAGCTTCCTCCGTTAGTAGCCATGCATAGTCATTTGCACCCTTGAGAGTGATCAACCAAGCCTCATCCCATTTGTCTTCCTCCTCTTTGGTATAGCTTTCTAATTCCGGGAATGGAATTTGATTTGGATTCTTTATTTTCTTGGCGATCAAGTCATCATAGAACTTATGCCCATCACTAATGCAAGGTGGATGGTCTCTTTCCCTCTCTTCAATCTCTCAACGAATCTCAATCTGAACATACTCATTTGCACCCCGACAAAACTCTAAGCGAGACGAATTGAATCCGGGATAGGAATCCTTAAAAATCCTTTCCCTTTGTTCTTTAGTCAAACTTTCGATTTCTAGGAATAGGAACCATCTATATCGATTGAATCCTTGATGTTTTGAAAGTCGGGTGGTCCGGAGAGATTGAGAATTGCATCTAATTATTCACAAGCAAAAATTGGTCAATATCAATATAAAAATAAAATACACTCGAAATAAAATAAAACATGCACCAAAATATATACAATCAACTCAGTGCATAAAGTCTAACAACAATCATGAGTTTCTAGCTATATAGCCATGTACAACCATATCGAATCAAAATACTAGCTAAAACTCCAAAGAAAAGGGAATATCAAAACTAGCCACCTCAGCTCAATCAAAGTCAATTTGGCCCATGATGTCATCCTCCTGGTGACCAGAGTCCTAACCCTGGTCCTAATCAGCCATCTCATTATCTGGTACTAGTACCTCGGGTACCCCCCTTGTGGCTGAGTGTGACACCCTTCTACCCCGCATGTTATAAAGCTTTTAATATAAAACAATTAAAAGAAAAACATGCATTTACTGAATAATATAAAATATTGTCCATGGGTAGAAAAGTCCCACATGAACTAGTTCACAACGCGGAAATATAAATCAAGTTTAAAACAAATCAAAACATAAACAATAAATAACCCAACCCCGATGTCACAACTCAAAGCTGGTATAAACGTTCTGGAAACATATCCTCGGAATACAACTAAAATAAACTAACTAAACATAAAACAAGCCCTAACTATGAGTGGCGGCTCCTCAGAGTCACTCCTCTCCGGGCTACTCGTCACCCTCTGTAAAATGCTGATCAGGCCAAACACAAACAAATAACGGGGAGTAAGATTCATGTAAACATATACAGCATGGGAACAGGAAGCAAGGTAAACATACAACATAAGCATACATCAACATCCCACGATATCATATCAACCAAGTATGCTATGATGTGCAATGCATCAACTACTCCACTACTCCATCTATGCATGTAGATCCAAACTAACTCAGGATGAACGACTTTGGAGTTACATATCCGTATTGGCCATAGAAGCACCAACACCGACAGTTCACCAAACCTTGGATGAACCCCATGGATAGCCAATGCATCAAACCGTGGATGCCTCATCACGGGGGGGCATCGGTCACCAAACCATCGGGTGACCTACCGTGGATGGCCAGATCACCGTACTCTCGGGCCATCTCCCCTATGTCGAACCTCCCCCATTAACAACTCCAATGCTATATGCAAATGGCATAACAACAAACAATCTCAACCACCCCGTTGCTCGGGCCATGAAGCTCCCAAGACTTCAACATCATCATCAACGTACGTAACCTTAGACCCAAACCGTGGGGTCAAGGCTCCCTTGGCCAATAAGCACCAAGGTTCAACTCAACATGCTTGGGTCAATAAGCACCCAAGACTTCAACTTATCAACATGCGGTAACCCAATGGATACCAACTTAACATCTTATTATCTTAATCATCTTAGATAATTATTAACCAGGTTGTCTAATCTTCATCTTTGATTAGTTATCTTGACTTCTCATCATTGGGAAAATGGGGTTTGAAACCCCTTTCTGTCCAGTAGGGGTCAGCACGGTCGTGCTTGAACACATGAGGGCGTGCTGTCCTTTTAAGTGAAGCACGGTCGTGCTTCCTATTCAACACGGTTGTGCTCAGCAGCGCAGCCATGCTTTTTGTTCTGCACGGTTGTGCTAAACAACGCGGCCATTTTCCAGGATTCAACTAGGAGCACGGTCGTGCTCCCTGTTCAGCACGGTCGTGCTCATCGCGCGACAATGCTGTTCTGGGCAGAGTCTCAAGTCAGAATCCCAATCCATTTTAGGGTTCATTAAATCATTTATCTCAACTTGTTTTTACACCTAATTTACCAATTAAACCACTAGCCTCAAGGGCTCCAACACAACAATCATAACAACAGCAATATCATCATGTCACAATATCAACTAGACTGCATGTTATTGACAGAACAGCATTAACATATAACCAACAAGTCTATAATATACATATTCAGACCAAATCAACCAAAGAGAGCATGTTATTGACAGAACAACATTAACATATAAATCATACAACATAAAAACACCGGGGTCATGGAGAACCCCTTTACCTCACACTACCCCCATTGCCTATGGTTACAATACCCTTCTCCCCATACCTAGATTGAAGGTTGCTCTAACGTAAGCTCCAAATAGCGAAACGACCACGGTTCCCAACGTGACTCAACTAGCCTTCCACACCTTGGTTAAACAAGATTAATCCCGTTAGTTTCCGTTTTAAAACACGAAAAGAAAACTCAAGGGAAGGGAACGTTACCTCTAGACTGCCACAGACCAAACTAGCTCCCCATCCGGCTTCCAAAACTCCACTATAGCAATGGGAGAAGAGGAAATAGGGAAGGAGACAGCTCTGCCCGAAACTGGTGACGACTGCCAACATAAAATAGGGTTTTTCACGTCACCCTCAGTTTCTGTGCCAACTATATAAAGGCTGCACCTGAGCATGGTCGTGCTCAACTTAGCGTCACCAAGACGTAGTCAGCGCATTGAGCACGGGGGTGCTCACTATTGAGCACGGGCATGCTCAACTTAAAATCAGAAACACGCTTCTGACTTTAAGTACGGGCGTGCTGGCTAATGAGCACGGACGTGCTCATCTACCAGAAAGGGAATTTTAAGCCAAAAAATCCCACTTAGCCCTTAACCAACACTTTTAACTTAATAAAACCAGCTTTATAAAAACGCTTACGAAAAACGGGGTATCCACTGAGCATCCTGGTCCCAAGGATAGTCCTGCCACCCGAGTCGAGGTGCCAAATCCTCCTCAGAAGTGTAGATGGGGAATCTGTCCTCCTGCTGTGCCAATGACATCTCCCGGAAGAACTCCCGGAGCACCTTATGTGACCTCCACTCTGCCTGTTGGTTATGCAAAAGCATAACCATCTCTGCTGATTGTGGCCTCTGAGGGGGCTGTCATGCTGGTCTCTGCCTCTTGGGAGCTGCTGGCTCTCCAAAACAGTGGCGGCAGATATAGTCTCTATCGATCGGCTGCCGAGGTACCTTTTTTACCTCATCAGACACCGCTACCCCTGCCTCGAGATCATCTCTGTGATGAGAAACCCATGGGCCAACACCTCCTTCAGGCTCTTGGAGTTAGCCTTCTGCTGGATATCTGTGGCGATGATGGATCCCACATCAACGCTCTTCTCCTTCATGATACCATAAATAAGGTAGGCCTGCGCAGCAGTGATGGTAGACTCATGAGAGCTAGCCATCAGGTTGGCATGAACAATTACCGACCATATGCGGGCCACAGGATTAAGATCCTTCCTCCTGAGCCTCAATAGGTTCCCAGAGGTCCCTACTTCCCATTGGGCCCCTACCCTGCAGCATGTCTCCAGAATGGGCACGGCTAGCCTCAGAACTGTCGGCATCTCAGCATGCTGGCTCCTCTCACCCCAGGTATTTGGAATACCCATGCAACTGTTGATGTCCTCAGTAGTAAAAGTGATGTCCAAACCTCTGACCATAGAGATGCACCCTGGGTCAGTGATGTCGGGGTTGAGGGCATTGGCAAAAAACATTCCTTGACGAGTTTAACATCCACTCGCCGAGGAAGGTTAGCCAAATAACCCCAATCCCTCCGGACAATCTGCTCAGTGATGTAAACGTAGGTGTTCCCCACAAGGACAACCTTCCTCTCCAGGGTGATCTCCTTCCTCCTCACCAACCCCCAATGCTCTTCGTGAAGAGGAGATCTGAAGGTGGGGGAAGATGAAGCACTCCTGGAGGAGGAACCTGGTCCCTCAGCGAACACCTGCTCATCCCCCTGAGTAGATTGGCGCTTCTTGCGCTTAACTGGATGTTTTTTAGCATTCTTGAGGGTAGCCATAACCTGAAAACCAGAAAAGTCTCAATACAGTTTATATCACAATATCACATATAGTGTAGAACTCAGAAATCTATCCTACACTAATGACAGTTATATACCAGGCAGTTCATGCATAAAAAAGAACACAGAATTTCGTTCTATAAAATTTTCCCGAAAAATTACCCATTGTCTAATAAGAGTTCCCGGAACCCCAAACTTAGCATCTAACCAACAATCCAGTTCATCATAGTCAAAATAGAGACAAGTCACATCATCACTCATCAACTTCCTCACCCCACTCACATGTTCATAATCTCAACTAATTCAAGGACATCATTAACTCAACCACTGACATATTCATGATATCACAAACAGATTCAAGAACATTCAACATGCTTTATTCAAGTCAATACTCTCCCTTGAGTTTTCAAAGATTTTCGCAGAGAGAGAATAGGGAGAAAATGACACAAAATCTATGCTTTTGATAATGAAAAATGAGTTTAAGACAATGAACCTTGATCATTAAGTGTGGATGTGATTAAAGAATGAAGTGATTGGTGTTCCATTGCCCTTTGGGGTTCGACGCACAAGAGAGAAGAAGAAGAAGTTTTGAAATTTTGAATGCCTAAATGAGCAGAAAACTGCTTACGAGGCGTATAAACTTCTCTCACTCGCGAGGCGAAACTTGAAATTTCCCAAATTCAAAACCCTAATTTTAAGTGCTCGCAAGGCGAGCAGGGATTCACCGGGCGAATCTAGAAAATTTGCCCTTTTCATCTTCCCATATTCGCTAGGCAAGCATAGTCTCGCGAGGCAAATCTGGAATTTCTTATTGTGTTCATCCTCCCCCAGAATCGCGAGGCGAGCAAGTGCTCGCAACGCGACCCAACAAGGGCCTAATTTCTAGATCTCTGACTCGCAAAGCGAGCCATGGTTCACGGGGCGAGCCTGTAATGGGGTGCCTTTCCAGTTTCCCATGTCTAGCGGGGTGAGACATGATTCGGGGGGCGAGCCGATACAGGGTTTCTGATACCCTTCTGGATCGTGGGGCGAGCTAGAGACAATTTCAGCCCCCTAGTTCCCAATGCAACTAAGTCCTAAATGGTTTCCTAAATGAAATTTTCTAACTAAGGACCCTATAAGAAGACACTTTTTAAGTTTTATGACTCTATAATTGCATAAAAAAGGATATAACGCTTTGGATGCCTCCGATGTAGCACTTGTTTTATGTCCCGAGTCTGACGGAAATGTAGCTTGAAAATTTGGTGATCCTCTTGAAATGCTACCCCATAGTAGTGCTTGAGCCTTTGGCCATTCACCTTGAAGATATCTCCAGGTTCATTGCCCTCTAATTCTACCGCTCCATGTGGAAAAACATTATGGACCTTGAACGGTTCATACCATCGAGATTTCAGCTTTCCCGGAAAGAATCTCAACCTAGAGTTATAGAGAAGTACCCAATGCCTCGGTTCAAATTTTCTAGGCAAAATGTGCTTGTCATGCCATGCCTTAGTTCGATCCTTGTAAATCCTAGCATTCTCGTTTTCTTACATGCGGATCTCTGACAATTCATTCAAGTCAAGTAGCCTCTTCTCACCAGCCTTCTTCAAATCATAATTGAGTTCTTTAATTGCCCAATATGACTTGTGTTCCAACTCTACCGGCAAATGACATGCCTTTCCAAACACTAAGTTGTAAGGAGATCTTCCAATTGGTGTTTTGAAAGCGGTCTTATATGCCCAAAGAGCATCATCCACTTTCTTTACCCAATCCTTCTATGAAGAGTTGACGATTTTCTCAAGAATATGCTTCAATTCACGGTTGGATACTTCGACTTGCCCGCTTGTTTGTAGAAGGTAAGGAGTTGCTATTTTATGCTTGACCCCATATCTCTCAATCGCTAATCAAGACCCTTGGGACACCAAACCTTGTGAAGATGTTGCGCCTTCAAAAATTCATGACTACCTGTGCATCATCTGTTGTTGTTGGAGTTGCTTCCACCCACTTTGACACATAGTCCACCACTACCAATATGTATTGGTAAGAGAATGAAGGTGGGAATGGTCCCATGAAATCTACCCCCCAAACATCAAAAATCTCTACCTCTAGCATGCCTTAGAGAGGAAGTTCATGCCGCCTTGAGATGTTTCCAACCCGTGATCACACCTTTCCGCAAAAATGTGTGCATCCTTGAAGAGAGTAGGCCAATAGAACCCGCTTTGGAGGACTTTTTCGGCAGTCTTCTTTCCCCCAAAGTGTCCACCGTAGTCCGAGCTATGGCAATGCCACAAGAAGTTCCCAATTTGCTCATGGGGAATGCACCTCCGCAACAATCCATCCGAACATTGTTTGAAAAGGAATGGATCTTCCCAAATGTAGTACTTGGCATCCGAGAAGAACTTATTCCTTTGTTGCATTGTCAATCCTTGTAGGACCACGTTTGATGACTTGAAATTGGCCATGTCCACCAACCAAGGAGCAACTTTTTCAAAAATTGCAAACAATCTCTCATCTGGAAATTCTTCCTTGATGTCTAGCAATTTCTCCTTGGTGTCGGGATTAACCAACCTCGACAAGTGGTCCGCTACTCCATTTTCTGACCTTTTGCGATATCTAATCTTAAGATCAAACTCCTGCAAAAGAAGAATCCACCGAATTAGTCTGGGTTTGGCCTCTTGTTTTGTCATCAAGTGTTTTATGGCTGCATGATCTGTGAAAACTATCATTTTAGACCCTACTACATAAGATCTAAACTTATAAAGTGCAAAAACCACTGCAAGGAGTTATTTCTCAGTGGTGGAATAGTTATCTTGTGCCTCATTTAAAACTTTGCTTGCATAGTAAATCACATGAGCTAACTTTTCCACTCTCTGTCCTAAAACCGCCCCCACCGCATAATCACTTGCATCACACATGATTTCAAAAGGTAGTTCCTAATTGGGTGCAGTGATTATGGGTGTGGTGACAAGCATATGTTTCAAAGTATTGAAAGAATTTAAACAAGAAACATTAAATTCAAAGGATACATCCTTCACGAGAAGGTCACATAGCGGTTTTGCTATTTTGGAGAAGTCTCGGATGAAACGTCTGTAGAAGGTGGTATGTCCTAAGAAACTCCTCACCCTCTTCACATTTGTTGGTAGGGGTAACTTCTTAATCAACTCTATCTTGGCTCAATCCACCCTCAATCCCCTTTTGGGAGATTTTGTGCCCCAAAACCACACCTTCTCGAACCATGAAGTGGCATTTTTCCCAATTAAGCACAAGGTTGGTTTCTTGACACCTCTCGAGCACACAAGCCAAGTTCTTCAAGCAATTGTCAAAGGAAGTTCCAAAAACCGAGAAGTCATCCATGAATACCTCAATGAATTTCTCCACCATGTCCGAAAAGATAGAGAGCATGCACCTTTGGAAAGTCGTTGGAGCGTTGCATAATCCAAAAGGCATCCTCCTATAAGCAAAGACTCCATAGGGACATGTAAAGGCCGTCTTCTCTTGGTCCTTTGGATCCACCACAATTTGGTTGTAGCCGGAATACCTATCTAAGAAGCAACAATACTCAAAGCCGACCAACCTCTCAACCATTTGATCAATGAAAGGAAGCGGGAAGTGATCCTTCCTTGTTGCATCATTTAGCTTCCTGTAGTCCACACAAACTCTCCACCCCATGATGGTCCTAGTTGGTATCATTTCATTGTTCTCATTGACTACCACGGTCGTGCCACCTTTCTTTGGGACCACATGAATTGGGCTAACCCAATTACTATCCGAGATTGGATAGATGATTCCAGCATCTAAAAGCATAAGCACCTCTTTGCGCAACGCTTCCTTCGTGATGGGATTAACCGTTTTTGTGTTGCACCACCGGTTTATAATTATCCTCCATCAAGATCTTGTGCATGCACAATGAGGGACTTATACCTTTTAAATCCGAAATCTTCCACCTATTGGCGGATTTGTGTTCCCTAAGAACTCTCAAGAGCTTGTCTTCCTCATACTTTTTCAAGGCATTGCTAATGATGACCGGGTGATACCCCCCTCACTCAAAAATGCATACCTTAAGTGAATTGGGAATTGCTTCAACTCCGGTGTCTTGTTGTCCTCTTCCGCTCCTTCCTTGTCAAGCTTTTCTTTTTGGCATTCTTCCTTGGGAAGAATTGGCAATGCTTCCATAGAATTCAAACACTCAATAAATTCAGCATCCTCCGAAAATTCCCCATCTTCATCATCAACATGGGATTTTACCAACACTTTTGCAAGTGTTGAACCATGTTCTTCTTGTGTAGGGATGGCAATGGGTAGGGTTTGGGTAGGGTACTATAGTACCCGTCCCCATACCCGCGTTTGAAAAAATTACCCTTACGTGGACCCGTATCCTCGTGGGTAGCAACTTTAGTATTCTTACCCGTACCCTCTGGGTACCTAAGTATCCATACCAGCACAGTTACTCATACTTTAACAATGAAAAAGCAATAAATAAAAAAATAAAGTTATAACAATTAAAATACGATTCAAAGGTCTTTTAAATCTATTAATAAATATTACAAATCAAAATATTTAAATAAATAAAAACATCGAAAAAGTAATTATAGATGCAAATAGGTTTAGAAAGTTAAGAATCTTTAGATTCTTTTTGGTTTTAAAAATTGTATTATAGTTAAAATTATATATATTAGTAATATAAATAAATAAATAAATAAATAAATATATATATATATATATATATATATATATACATATACATATGTGCGGGTATGGGGCGGGGTGGGTACCATAGTACCCTTACCCGCACCCGTACCCATTCAAATTTGCGGGTAATTACCCGTACCTGGACCTTTACCCATTATGCGAGTAATTACCCTACCCATTGTGGGTAATTTTTGCGGGTACCCAACGGGTAGGGTACAAATTGCCATCCCTCTTGTGTGGCAAAAGATTTCACAATAGGCTCCACCACATCAATGCTATACACACTAGATTGCTCAACCGGATGCTTCATTGCTTCAAAGACATTGAAGACTACATTCTCATCTTGCACATGAAGTGTGAGCTTTCCTTGTTGCACATTTATCAATGCATGTCCGATGGCAAAGAAAGGTCTACCCAATATGAGAGGGATCTTGGCATCTTCATCCATATCTAGCACCACAAAATCTGCCGGAAAAATGAACTTGTCCACCTTCACCAACAAATCCTCCACCACCCCATAGGGGTATTTAATAGAACGATCTGCTAGTTGGAATGGCATCATAGTACCTTTGGCCTCTTGAATTCCAAGCTTCCTTATCATAGATAGGGGCATCAATTTGATGCTTGCCCCCAAATCACAAAGTGCCTTCCCAAAAGTCATCTCTCCAATGGTGCATGGTATGCTAAAAACCGGATCCTTCAACTTATGAGGTAGCTTCCGTTGAAGGATTGCACTACACTCCTCGGTCAAAGCAACTGTTTCCTCATCCACTATCTTCCGCTTCTTGGAGAGAAGCTTCTTCATGAACCGAGCATATGATGGCATTTGTTCCAAGGCTTCCGCAAATGGAATATTAATTTGAAGCTTGCAGAAGACATCAAGGAACTTGTTGAACTGTTTATCTTGCAACGGCTTCTTCAATCGCTCTGGATATGGTACCTTCATGTAAGGAGGGAGATCCTTGGGCTCAACCCACTTTTTCCTTCGGAAATCTTCATCCACTAATTTCAACCTCCCCTCTTGCTCCGACACCTTGTCACTAGGCATTACTTCTTCCTTAGCTTGCTTTGTCTCCACCCGTGGTACATCTGTAATTTTAGCTTCAGGAGAACTAGTTGTACCCCCATTTTATTCCAACGCCCTACCGCTTCGAATTAACATGACATTGCATTGGTTCTTGTGGTTGTTCTCTGTATTACCCGGAAAAGAGTCTGAAAGACGCTTATTCAACTGCTTTGCAAGCTGTGCTACTTGAGTCTCAAGATTCAGGTTCGATGCACCTGTATGAGTTGCCAACTTATCAACGATTGTGTCTGCATGCACTATCAACTTCCCAATGGCTGCACTAGTCTTCTCAAGAGCCAATTCCCATGACTGTCTGCTCCCATCCTTGATTTGCAACTAATTCGGTCTTGGGAGGGCTTGCTGAGTATTATGCTGTTGAATTCCATAGTTCTGCCTTTGATTCTGATGTTGTTGCCTGGCTAAACCACCACTACTGTTGCTCTAAGAAAAATGATGATCTCTCCTGATATTCCAACCTTGCCCATGATGGTAGTTATTCCGTCCGTTCCTCTTAAAATCATTGCGTTGTGGCACTGTGTCATAGAAGTTGTGACATGAGTCTACATGCTCCTGAGAAAAATTACCCGGACAACATTCACTGTCATGATCCCCATTGCAAAAGTCACAACCCGAAGGTAATCCTTCCCTCACCGCATTCACCTCCATCTTGCTAGTAAGTGCCTCATACTGCTTCTTCAGAAGTGCGTTCTGCTCAAGAATGGCTTCAATAGATGTTGCACTAAGTCCAGAAGAATTTGGATGAGATGCATTAGTAGGTTGATGCATATTATGGTTGTACTCATTCTTTGACATCTTTTCCAACAAAGCCCATGCATCCTATGCTGACTTACAAGAGAAAGAATCGTCAGCTGCGGCATCACAATTCATTTGGTAGTGACCTTTCAAACCATTGAAGAAGTTTTGCACCTTTGATACCAAGTCAAAGAAGGAAGATGGAAATCTCCTCAAAAGCATATTACACCACTCCCAAGCTTCATTATAAGTTTCATCATCATGTTGCCTGAAAGAAGTAACGGCTATTTTCAATTGTGCCTCTTTCTGAGGAGGAAAGAATCTTGTGAGGAATTTCTGAGCCATGTCTTCCCAAGTAGTGATGCTTCTACGATCCGTGTTTAAGTCCAACCAATCGTGTGCTCTATACCGAAAAGAAAAAGGGAATAGATGCAAGCGACATGCATCATCTGAAACTCCCACACACTTTGAAATGTTCCATATCTCCAAGAAGTGAGCGATATGCTTGTGAGGATCTTGGTGTGCATTCCCATCAAATTGATGTTGTTACACTAGTTGGAGAACCGATGTCTTGATATCAAATGCATTGGCCGTGATGGGGGGACCTCACAACAGTAGACGTACAATCCTCCAAGTTAAAAGAGTGTACTCATAGAGAGGCTTGTAAGCAGGTGGATCTTCTTCCGCTATCCCTTCAAGATTGATGGGTTGGATTGCTTCAAGTCTCCTTTGCTCCCTTAGTTGTTTCCTCAACCTTTTCTCAGTCCTACGAATCTCAGGGTCGTAGCAAGCCTTCTAGTGGAACGGTACCTCACATACAACAAAAACACGGCAAGACCAAGTGAGATCAAAGAAGTTTAAAGAGAAAAATATGCAGAAAACTTAAAATAAAAATTGGCTTGTTCAAAAAGAATTAATTTCCTTAAATTAGGAAAATTGGTTGTGCCAATCCCCGGCAACGACGCCATAAACTTGATGGGACTCCGGCAAGTGTACCGGATTGAAGCAAGTAATAAAACACAGTAAGTTATTACCGAGATTGAACACAGGGATTAGGATACCAATTATACCAAATTTAAAGGAAATAGCAACAATTTGACCAAGTCAACTATCAGAGGTGGTTTAGATAAAAAGAGCTATCTAACAATTATCAAGTATCAAAGAAGAGAGTAAAAAAATCTAGATTCATTTATGGCTTGATATCTAAGGTCCCGAATCCCCAACCCAATCATGCATACTACCCAAGTGCAAATTGTCTATATCTCTATCCGACAACCCACAAGTTAGATTCATTAAGCCATTGGTTCCCTATATCGATTGCACCAATCTTCTACTCTATCTCTAGCCGTGCTCAATCAGTGTTCCTAACCCAAGTCCTAAAACACGAATCTCTTCTCAGACTCATCGCGCTTGTCTAGTTAATCACGGGCACTTTTGATTAACTCAATAAATTCATAATTACGAAACAAGAAATTAAGAGAAGGGAATAAGAAAAACTCCACTTGAATTACTATGCCGTTATGAGCGGCTTCATCGTTCCCTCAGAAAGAGGATTAGCTCCTCATAGAAGTCATAATCAAATCAAGAGAGATCAAAGTCATTACAATTAAAATAATCTTAAGAAAAACTAAGGGAGATGCAGCTCCAAGAGAAACAAGAAAATAGATCTAAAACTAGGATCCCTAATATGCTCCAAAACAAGCTATTTATAAAATTCTGGATCAGCGCCTGCTCACGAGACGAACAGGTACTCGTGGGCGCGAGCACTTGATTTTGGCTCCCTTCTGATTTTGAATGCTCGTGAGGCAAGGACTGTCTCACGGGGCGAGACAGAGCAGTTTCAGAACTCTGTTGTCTGGCTCGCGAGGCGAGCCTGAAGGTTTGCAATCTTCATCAGTTTCCAGCTCTGGCTCAGGGGGCGAGCAGTGTCTCGCGAGGCGAGACACTTCTTTTGTCCTTTAGCTTATTTTCTTCAAGTTTTCTTGCTTTTTCGAGCTTCACTTTTAACATGAAAATAAAAGTAGCATTATAATGCTTTATTGACTCAAAAATAACCAAAATATCCGAAAAATTACCCAAGTGACTAAAAACGTTGCTCAGGGAAAGGAAGCCAAATTTGGGTAATTAGCAAGGTTAAATCACTCAAATGACATAAAAACCTTAACATTTCTAGCTGTAAAACTAGATAAGCTAGAGACTTATCACAAGGACGAAATCCTAAGAATATTTTTTACAGTGACTAATTAAAACCAAAATTAACGAACTTTGTAGGGACAAAAAACTTATTTAATTAAAAAATTTGGTGGCATTAAAAATTAATATTTTTGTACATGTGCCATTGATGATGTGACACTCTGTTTGCCGTGTCATCACTTAACGGAGGTACCCTAACGGCAGGGACGAGTTTCAAAAATTTAAAATGTTTAAGGATTAAAATCTAAGAAAAAATTTTGGAGTGACTAAAACCAAATCTCACCCTATTTACAGGGACCAAAATATTCATTAAATCTTATTGGTTTCAGTGGATTCTGGAATTTTTCAATAGTGGTGATAATTGATAAAGGGTGTGTGTTTTGTGGTATGTAGTATGTTAGAGGTAGCCTTCAAATTATGTCATTTGAATTTGAGCACAAGAATTTTCAATTCAACTTAAATCTAAGGTATGAAATCCTAGAATTTCTTCGATCCTTGGAGTCGTTAAATGTTTTCCTCAGCATATGTGAAAAATTGTTGGCAGCCATTGACGTTGATACTGTGAGCTTTTGGATCTAATTGCATGAAAACAAAAATTAATAAAATTAAACAATGATTACTATTTGATTATTAGAATAAAAATAAAAAGTATTTAACATCTATCATTAATAATTAATAATAACTATTATAAAAAACAAAAAAATATAAACAATACTAGTAAATATCATTTGCCATTTTAAAATATTACTTTTGCCCATGTGACAATGCTGATTTGACAATTCGTTAGCCATGTCAGCACTTAACAAACAAGAATTAACGACAGGAATCGATGCCTATGTTTTTGAACTTCCATTGGGCAAAACATAAGGAAAAAAAGTATAGGGACCAAAATCAATACTCCCATATTTTGCAGGAACTAAAAAGGTTCATTAAACCTAATTAATTTATTCCAAACACGGAATTGGACAACATTTCATGACAAATATGCCTACCAGACTTTAAGTTTTTTGCACAAATGGCAAAATCTTATTCTTTGAATCTTCTAGCCACTTGACAAACTTGATAAAGTTTTCTGAAGACGCATCATTCTGCCAAGTTGTTCAATAACCTCTTCTATAACTTCAAAGACCTTGACCCCATGCTCTCATCATTGAGCAGTTGGTTTGCTTTCTTTTTTATTTCCTTGCGCGACACCACTCCATTTTTGTCCAAGTCAAATTCTAGCCCTACCTTCAACTTATCACATATGTACTTTTTGTTATAAAATTGGTCGGCAAAATATGGCCAACACAAAAAGGGCACCCCATTAGACAAACCTTCTATGGTAGAATTCTATTGAAAGTTGGACTTGCTTTTGGGCCTACCTATGTTTGGGCTTTTCTGTTTGATGGAACTCTATCATATAATTTTCTGTTTTAATCTCTTTTGTATCTTTCTGTTAGCATCTCCTTTTCTGTTAGCTTAGTGATAGGATTAGTTGTTGGTTAGTTAGGTTTTCCAGCTGCTATAAGTAGCTTGTTATCATCTGTAAAGTAAAATATTCAATTGGAATCACTCAAAGAAGTATTATTCAGAAATGATAGTTTTCTATTATGGCATCAGAGAGTGATGACGATTCTGGAAAGAAGTCACCGGAGAAGAAGGGCTCTACCTCCTCCAACAACAACAAAGCCACCACCACAACAAACCCGGTGTTCTTGCTCAATTCTTCAGACAACCCTGGAACTCCACTGGTTGCAGCTGTGCTCAAAGGAGAAAACTATCGCACGTGGGCTCGGTCGATGAAGATGGCGTTGCGTGCGAAGACCAAATTAGGGTTCGTCGATGCCAAGATCAAGAAGCCGGATATTGAGGATCCAGATTATCAACATTGGGAGAAAGTGTAACACCTGGGTGCCGACGAGAGCGGGGAGTGGTCGCCGGTGCAAAGAAAGCACAGAAAAGGAGCGGCTCCTGGCAGGCTTCTAGGCAGAGGGACACGTGAATGAACCGATAACACACCAGAATGAGAGGGATCCTAAGACTGTGTAGGTATGAGACTGCATAGTTGATGGATTCTGAGATTGTACAAGTATGGGACAGTACAGTTAAGGATGGCTTAAATGAATTGATTGGAACTACCTATACTAACAAGATGCATCTTCTTTTCGGGAGCCCATCACTTAAGAACTCCACAGTTAAGCGTGCTTGACTTGGATCAATTCTGAGATGGGTGACCTCCTGGGAAGTTTTCCCGGGAAGCGTGTGAGTGAGGACAAAGCATGCTGAAAAGACCCGTGTTGGTCTGTGGGGTCAGTCGTCAATCCATAGAGTAACCAGGGATGTTACAAATGGTATCAGAGCGGCACCTCTCACAGTATGGTGTGGTTCGGGGACGAACCAGGCGGAAGCTGGTGGGCATGTAACACCTGGGTGCCGACGAGGGCGGGGAGTGGTCGCCGGTGCAAAGAGAGCACAGAAAAGGAGCGGCTCCTGGCAAGCTTCTAGGCAGAGGGACACGTGAATAAACCGATAACACACCAGAATAAGAGGGATCCCGAGACTGTGTAGGTATGGGACTGCATAGTTGATGGATTATGAGATTGTACAAGTATGGGACAGTACAGTTAAGGATGGCTTAAATGAATTGATTGGTACTACCTATACTAACAAGATGCATCTTCTTTTCGGAAGCCCATCACTTAAGAACTCCACAGTTAAGCGTGCTTGACTTGGATCAATTCTGAGATGGGTGACCTCCTGGGAAGTTTTCCCGAGAAGCGTGTGAGTGAGGACAAAGCATGCTGAAAAGACCCGTGTTGGTCTATGGGGTCAGTCGTCAATCCATAGAGTAGCCAGGGATGTTACAGAAAGCCGATTTCATGGTAATAGCATGGATCATTAATTCTGTGGATCCAAGCCTACACGCAAGCATCTCCCATGCGACAACCGCGAGGGACACTTGGGAGGACCAAGAGGAACGATTTGCCCAGACTAACGCGCCAAGAGTTCATCAACTATGGCAGACACTATGTTTGATTCAACAAGAATCTGGGATCAGCATCAAAGATTTCTATACACAGTTCAAGAGTCATTTGGATGAACTAAGCGAACTTCAACCATTACCTGAATGCACCTGTTGCGCAGCGAGGGCTTTGATGCAAAGAAAGGAAGAAAATAGGGTTCACCTCTTTCTTGGTAGTCTTGATAATGAGCAATTTGTTCATGTTAAGGCAACAATACTTAATTCGGACCCTCTTCCATCTCTCAGAGCTACTTTCAACCATGTATTGAGGGAAGAGTCAAGATTCGTGTCAGAAAGGGAAAGAAGCAATAAACTGATCCAGCAGCAGCCTTTTACTCCAATAACTCAAATAGGCAGAGGAGCAGAGATGGAGTGAGGCCTAAGTGTGACCATTGTGGCAAGATTGGCCACATCAAGGCAAAACGTTTCGAAATTGTTGGATACCCTGCAAACTGGGATACTAGAAGATCACAGAGGAATTCCAACAAAGCAAGAGGCCAAAATGCTGCTTACTTTGCTTGTGCAGAAGAAAATCAGAAAGAAGATGTAGACATTGACTCATCAGGGCATGCTCTTCATGGCATCCACTTAAGAAATGGTCAAGAATCCATGGCGGGTAATGTAGGCTTTAATAAAAGCTAGGAATGGGTTCTTGATAGTGGTGCATCACACCACATAACTCACCAAATCTCTCATCTAGAGGGAGTAAAGAGTCTTGAAAAACCATTTCATATCATTGTGCCTACAGGAGATGCAGTCCTAGTAGAGAAAAAGGGTTCTATAAACCTTAGTGAAAACATTAGATTACACAATGTTTTGTTTGTTCCCGGTTTTAACTGCAATTTAATTTCAATTTTTAGATTAACACATGATTTGAATTGCACTGTCACTTATCATATGAATTCTTGTCAAATTCAGGACCAAGCCACGAAGAGATTGATTGGCTCGAGTGATTTGCAGCATGGAGTGTACATCTTCAAGGATAGGAAAAAGGAACAAGCATCAGCAATGATAGGAAGGGAGGATCCCACAATCCTTTGGCATGCAAGGATGGGACATCCCTCAGTTGATTCTTTACAGAGTATTTCTTCCTTACTTAGTTGTAGGTTTGATTTTAATAAATTGACTGGTTGTGATATATGTCATAAATCAAAACAGTGTAGAATTTCTTTCAATCTTAGTGAAAATAAAGCTGATGAGCCCTTTAGTCTTATACACTGTGATTTATGGGGTATATACCACACATCATCACACAATGGTTCACATTTCTTTCTCACCATTGTATATGATCATACTAGAGGGACATAGGTCTTTCTAATGAAAGAAAAAACAGAAACTGTGAGAATCTTGAAGGAATTTCATAATATGGTCAAGAACCAATTTGATAAGAGAATTAGGAGGGTTAGAAGTGATAGAGGGACTGAGTTTGTGAATCAAACTTTGAAAGATTACTTCAAACAAGAGGGGATCATACATGGGACATCTTGTGTAGCTACCCCTCGACAAAAAGGAAGGGTAGAAAAGAAACATAGGCATATCCTCAATGTTGCTAGGGCTTTGAGATTCCAAAGTAATCTCACAATCAAGTTTGGGGGGAATGTGTCTTGGCTGCCACATACATAATTAATAGAACACCCACTAAGGCAAATAAAAGGATAACTCCATATGAAATGTTATTCAAGAAAGCCCCTTTTTATGACCACATGAGGGTCTTTGGATGCCTCTGTTACACTAGGAATGCATCAAAACATAAAGACAAATTTGATCCGAGGGCAGAGAAATGCATTTTTGTAGGTTACCCCTTAGGACAAAAGGGTTGGAAGGTATACAATACTAAAGATTTTCTTGTCTCTAGGGACATCGTTTTCTATGAAACCAGCGTTCCATACTTTGGCAGCCTAGATAAATCACTTGCAGGACCCCTAGAACCAACATACTTGAATAGCACTCAACCAATAGAAGAAGAAAATAGTTCACATACTGAGACTGTAGATTTGACAGAAACAAGAAACACCATTGATATAATGGAAGGCCAAGTGCCTGCACATGACACAGAACAGGCTGCAGATAATGGCCAGAATGAGGGGGAGCAGCAGGACCAACAACCTATACCCGCTCCCAGAACTAGACAACCTCCAGGGTATCTAAGGGACTATTACTGTCATTCGGCAGTCCAAACTCCCACAAGTAGGTCTTTAGTTCCTACCACAAACACAGAGATGTCCTATCCCATCTCTAACTATGTGAACTACATGAAATTCACACAGAGCCATATTGCTTACTTGGCAGCCATAGATCAGAAGGAACCTAGAAACTTTACTGAAGCTATAAAATTAAAAGAATGGTGTAATGCCATGAATCAAGAATTAGATACTTTAGAAGAAAATAAGACATGGGACCTTGTGCAGCTACCCAAAGGGAAGAAAGCTATAGGTTGAAAATGGGTGTACAAATTAAAATGCAAAGCTTCTGGAGAGATAGATATATATAAGGCAAGGCTTGTGGCAAAGGGGTACACACAAGTTGAGGGTGAAGATTTTAATGAGACATTTGCACCAGTTGCAAAGATGATTACCAGCCGATGTCTTTTGTCCATAGCCATAGCTAAAAATTGGGAACTCCATCAAATGGATGTGAGTAATGCTTTCTTACATGGCGAGCTAGATGAGGAGGTTTACATGGAACCACCTCTAGGATACAGCATTCCAGAAAAAGGGATGGTATGTAGATTAAGAAAATCTATCTATGGCTTGAGGCAAGCCTCAAGAAATTGGTACTCTAAACTCTCACAGTCCCTAGTTTCCTATGGTTTCAAGGAATCGGATTCAGGCCACAGCCTCTTTACTTATTATTGTGACTCAGTTTTCATTACTATTTTGGTTTATGTAGATGACTTGGTCATAGTAGGAAATGACTCTACTTCTTGCAAACATTTTAAACAACATTGAAACAAATGCGTTCATATGAAGGATCTTGGTATTTTAAAATATTTCCTTGGCATAGAACTAGCCTATGGACCTACAGGTTTATTTTTATGTCAAAGAAAATACGCCCTAGACATTCTTGATGAGTGTGGCATGCTAGGGTGCAAACCGACCTCTTTTCCTATGGAACAAAACCATAAACTAGCTTTAGACCAAAAGGAGCCTTACAGTGACCTTTCTCAATATAGAAGACTGATTGGAAGGCTCATTTATCTAACAATCACAAGGCCTAAACTCACCTATTCTGTGCATGTTTTAAGTCAATTTATGCAGGGACCAACTCAAGGACACTGGGAAGCTGCAATGAAGGTGCTGAAATATCTGAAATCATCACCTGGACCGGGCATCATCTTGCCAAGGAACAACAACTTTAAGCTGACAGCATATTGTGACTCAAATTGGGCTACCTGCCCCTTGACTAGAAGATCAATCTCAGGCTATTTAATGAAGCTTGGAGAGGCACCAATATCTTGGAAAACCAAGAAACAAGTTACTGTCTCAAGGTCCTCAAGTGAGGCAGAATATCGAGCTCTAGCCCATGCCACTAGTGAGGTTCTGTGGCTGCAAAATCTGCTAAGATGTCTGCAGGTTGACAGTGAAATGCCAACTACCATTTACTGTGACAATCAAGCGGCTCTTCATCTAGCTGCAAACCCAGTTTATCACGAGAGGACAAAGCATATTGAAGTGGATTGCCACTTCATCAGGGAACACATTCAAAGAGGAAAGATCAATCCTCAATACATTTCAACAAAACAACCATAATGACTAATATAGCAAGCTATGGCAGGGTGACATAACACCTTCTGTTGAGGAGCCCATTCTAATATCTTACCTTGCCTCCCTTGAAAGTCATTACGGTATGTCATCTTATTGTCGCAATTGGAATCTTGACGCACAACCAAAAGAAAGGGTCTATTGGTTAGGAAGTTCTGTGAGTTGGGTTTGGTCAAATAGAGTGAAACTACCAAAGGCGATATACAAAACAGAACGATAAGGTTGTTGATCAAGCCAACTCATACAAGAGAGATCTTCTTCCCAAAGCTGTCCCAATGATCTTTCAGTTGCACTTGTTTTGTCATAACCTCTCAATAGTGGACCAACTGGCTAGAGTTTGGGGGAAAATGATAATATAGAATCACACAATATTAGATTTTGGGCCTAACTCAATCCCAAAAGCTAGCTCATAGGATGAGGATTGCCCACTATTTATAAGCTCTCATTAGATACTATCTCCAGTCAATGTGAGACTTGGGTTTTTCCCAATACACCCCCTCACGCCCAGCACTATTGGGCTTGATGCGTGGATAACATGGTGGGTGGCCCAACAATGGATCTAGAATAGCTCTGATACCATATTAGATTTTGGGCCAAACTCAATCCCAAGAGATAGCTTGTAAGATGAGGATTGCCCCTTACTTATAAACACTCATCAGGCCATATCTTTATCCATTGATATCAGAGCCTATCCTAGATCCGTTGGGCCACCTGCAGATGTTCAGTCCTGCAAACTTCACGCTTCAGATGTCCAATCCTGGGCGTGAGGGGGGTGTGTTGGAGTCCCACATTTGATAGAGATATGGCCTGATGAGTGTTTATAAGTAAGGGGCAACCCTCATCTTACAAGCTAGCTTTTGGGGTTGAGTTAGGCCCAAACCCAAATTCTAATAACACAATTCCCCTAAATCGCTTCTATCATTCTCAGGTCCTAAGCCATCTGTATTTGTGTTTATACTTTTGGTATCATCAGCAAAGTCGGAGTGCTCATCTTGTATATGTGTTTATACTTTTGGTTACTCTCTGTGGTTTACATTTTCCCTGAATGGGTTGGTTTATATATACTATTTCCTTGGTATAAAAAAAAAAAAAAAAATTTACAAGCTCGCAATCTACGCTACTTCCTTAGGAAATTAAGAAACTCCCACCATATACCATACTGTACTGAATATAATCATAGCCGACCCAAAGGTAAAGCTATTAAAGTCAGGGCTTTAGGCCCACCAGCAAGATAAATTATTTACTCTTAATTTTTATAAAGCAAAAAGTCACATATGCTAACAAAAAGGCCCAACTTAGAGTATAACCTAATCCAAATAGACTTTCTTACTTAAAATGAAAAGGCCTCAATCAAATTTTTGCTTTAGGCCTCACTCACTCTTGGACCGACCCTGAATATAATAAATATATCGTTTACGATATATTTAAAATAAAGATTCAAGGTACAATTTCATAGAAATATTATGTGTTCTTTTTCAATGGCAATAGGACATATGTAATAATTCATCAATAAAAACATAACATATGTAACAACTGTACATATTTTATTGATATTAGAAAGCAGCACATAATATACATGTGAAATTATCCCTAAGTTTTGTCCTTATATTTTTCACCGAAAATAGCACGAAGTTACGTAACTTAGGTGTCCAAATATCTAAGTAGGTCAGTGGGGGTATTATACTATAAAGGATAAGGTTTTAATGGATGAAATACAAGCTCAAAGTCTGGAACTATTGACCACCCAAGCTCGAGATTATTACCATGTCCATGTTAAATGCCTCCCAAATGATCTCTTAAAATAGGTTTAAAATGTTTGGATTGCTTTCACAATGCTAGAAAGCCGTTGCTTTGGTTTCACTCTTTAGTTTTATTTTCTGTTTTTATTTACAATTTTTTAAAATGTCACATTGTTTTTCATTTTATTTTTTGATTTTAGACCAAAAAAAAAAATGAAAATAAAATGACGTTTTGCAATTATTAATGAAAATGGAAAATAAAAATAAACATAAACATCACAAAATAGGAGTAGAAATGGATATTCCATAAGGATGATGGTAATAATTCTGGCCGGTGACATTTTCATGCCCTGGATCCAACGAGAAACATATAGGAATTACCATATTACTAGTCTCCAAGCCACAAGTTATTACGACATAAAGTGTGTTTGAGAAAACTGAAAAAAAAAAAAGATTATACTAATAATCAATTATTATATAATCGATTATTGTAATAATCGATTATAATCAGAATCTGTTTTTGTTTGTGTCTGCTTGCTGAATAGCGATTTTAAGATAATCTATTTCGTTTGGGTAGTGCAAAAAAATCACTTTTATATAGTAAATTACGAAAAAGGGTATGAAGTTATTTGTATAATTTAATAATATTTGTTTAGATGTTTGTTTTGTAGGGGTAAACAATGAAGAGAGTTTTAAGAATGAAAAATAATCAAATCACAACAATCTTAAGCTAGAAAAAACTAGATGGCATAAAACAGTTTTTTCCTCAAAATTTTTTTTTTATAAATTTAAGCAAAATGCCAAATATGATAGATTATTAATTATTAAACAGTTTTTTAGCTAAAAAACAGCTAAAATGGGGAAAACTAATCTTTCCCAAACCCACACTAACACCAGATGTTGGCATTTCTTGAAAACGAATGTCGCAAGATATCAAATAAAAATTTTGGTGGAATTTAAAATTAGGCTTAATTGCACATTTGGTCCCTGAGGTATGTGCAATTTTGGTCCCTGGTTCCAATTGCGACAACTGGGTCCCTTAGATATAACGATTGTGTAATTTTAGTCCCCCAAGTTTCAATTGCGTTAATTAGATTCCCAGTATCACGATTGTGCAATTTTGGTCCCCTAGATATCACGACTGTGCAATTTTAATGGCAATAACCTATGTGACACACATGAGGTTGATTTGACACTTAGTAAAGTCAGCTTAGCATCTTATATGACATTCCTATGTGGCATTATTGACACATCACACACTTTAATGGTCACGTGTATAACTGCAAAAGACATTTCTGAAGATCGATGCAAAATCAGTCCCATGTGTGTTACATATGTTACTGGCATTAAAAACTGTACAATCGTGATATCCGGAGGATCAATATTGCACAATCGTGATACTTGGGGACCTAATTATCGCAATTGGAACCTAGGAGACTAAAATTGTATAGTCATAATATCCGAGGGACTCAATTGTCGCAATTGGAACTAGGGGACCAAAATTGCACATACCTCGTGGACCAAAGTGTAATTAATCCTTTTAACTATGTTGATAATCACTTAATCCTATGTTAATTGGAAGTCTATAATAAAATTTGTTACCTGTGTATTTGTACGTACAGATATGAATTCTGACATTCAATATTCATGATGGGTGGATGAACGTAGAGGGGAAATAGAAAACAATTTTAATTGGAATTGGACTTTGATATCTGATGCAAAAAAGTGAGTGAGCCCATGTCCAGTTGAAATGAAGTACTCCAATTAGAATTGAAAATAAAAAAGAAGACCGGCTCAAAGAGCCGTGTTAGGAGAAAATACGCAACAAGAATCGTTCAGCAAAATACAAGCATAGTGGAATAATGAAGTTTGCTTATTTCTGTCTTGTTCTGCATGAGTAACTAAAATATGTTTTTTTTTTTTTTTAAGCAAAGTAATTAAAATATCTTAGAGCCATGATATAAATTTTTTTCATTGTAAGTATATTTTATCTAAACTGATTATACAAAAACTCAAGTTATTTACACTCTTTTTTTTTTTTTTTTACATGACCTTTATGTAGCGTGTCTCTCAAATTATGTACCCACTATTCTTTGCATTTAAAAAATAATTCAATTTCCGTCATTTTCTCTACTTAGCTCCTACAATCTTCGGAGAAGCCTCAGGCCAACTATTTAAGCTTGGAGTGACCATAGTGGGTCCGAATAAAGAAGGGAAATATCTATTAAGTGGAGACAACCTGAACGAAAGAGTCTAAGAGATATTTCTTTGAAGAGTAATCTATAACTATATAATTTGTGAATCTGTCCTCAACAGTGCTCCCGCCTCTAATTTTTTGTGTTTTTTATTATCTATTGTATATTCTGTATTCTTTTATCTTATATATTATATTATATTATATTTATATTATATTTATTTTAACTATAGTTTATCTTCTATCTATCTATCCCGTCAAAAAAATATTCTATCTATCTATAGTGCTTAAATACTCTTTTATTGCATGGAAAATATAATATTTAAATATTTTATATTTATATCATATTATAAGAGGTCAAAAATCTTACAATGAAAGATAAAAAGGTTGAGACATTAAATTAAAACACTGTTCCAATTTATTGAAAAAAGAAAAAAATAAAAATAAAATAAATAAAGATAGGGAATTAAAAGGACACAACTCTTGATTGGGAGAATATTAAGTGAATTTAGGAAATTGAGTGTATTATTCTGATGCATTTGAAAAAAGCAAAAGATAAATATAGGGAGTGGAGGAGAGTCACAATTCAGTTAAGAAAGTACTAAGTATATTTGATAAAATGAAAAGATTTGTAAAATCATCTTTTGGTCATTGCATGTATATGTCTACTTATATAATTTTATCGTAAAAAAAATGATTGATCTTATGCTTAACATATTTTTTTATATGCAATTATGGCTAAATTACACTTTTGGTCCCAAAATTGTTATTAAATATTCAATTTGGTCCCCAAGTTTTTAAAATGTTCATTTTGGTCCCCTAATTCCTTAAACTTGTTCAAATAGGTCCTTCCGAAAAGTTGACTAACGGCGACGTCAAACCTAATGACACGTGGCATTAAGTTTAATATTTTAATGTTCATTTTGGTCCCCAAATTGTTTTAAAATGTTCAATTTGGTCCTCAAGTTTTTAAAATGTTCATTGTTGTCCCTTAGTCAACTTGACGTCGCTGTTAGTCAACTTAACGAAAGGACCTATTTGAACAAGTTTAAGGAATTAGGGGACCAAAATGAACATTTTAAAAACTTGGAGATCAAATTGAACATTTAATAGCAATTTGGGGACCAAAAGTGTAATTTAGCCTGCAATTATGTAATGTTTAAATATTGTATGTTGACGATCTTACATAATATGACGAGATATAAAAATGATTTGTCGCAACATGAAAAGAATATAAGAAAAAAAGTCCATCGAACAAATAGATGAGGGAAGAAGAGATGGCGATGCCTACCCCACGGACGAGTGAGATCATTTCTGCCATAAAAAAATGGGTTGAAGGCAGATAGCAAAATCCTTCTGGGGTTTGTTTCAATCAAACCTAAAAAAAAATTATTCAAGAATTCAATATCTGTAATTGAATATATTTTTTGTGTATCTTTATCCCCCTTGAAATAAGATGTATTCGGTTTTTTTATTTATGTTTATGTTTTCATGAGGACAGTTATCGCCCTCATTCCTCTTGAAGAACTATAAGAACATTTTCAAATACAAAACTGACATGCATTGTTTGTTGATGAAATTATTTTTTTATTCTAAAACATGCTGTCGTTGTCTCTTTGTTCTGCATATATGATGCCATGCTCCATTGACAATTTTTATAGGGTTTTATTTATCGGTTTAGATTTATGTGCAATTTCCTTTTCAGAATTCATATTTAGTTTAACTGTTATATATATTGTCATATTATATGAAAAATGATTATAATTAATTTAAATATATACAAACAATTTTTAAAATGTGTGTACTTTTTATATCACCATTAATCATTATTGAATCCCGTGCGTCGCATGGGTAACTTGCTAGTTATTATTTCGTAATACTTGATAATGTTGAAAGCGGCGGGAAATGCATGAAGAATCGAAGATGGTTTGTTTGGTGTTGATGACGATGGGAATAACAAGTTATTGGTTGGTTTAATGAATATTTTGGTCCCCGCAAATAGGGTGAGATTTGATTTTAGTCCCTCCAAAAAAAATTTCTAGGTTCTGCTCCCTAAACGTTTTAAAATTTTGAAATTCGATTCTGCCGTTAGGGTACATCCGTTAAGTAATGACGTGGCAGACAGAGTGCCACGTCATCAGTGTCACATGTATAAAAATATTAATTTATAATTCTACAACATTTTTAAATAAGATTTTGGTTCTTGAAAAGTTCATCAATTTTGGCTTTAGTTCTTATAAAATATTTCTTTAGAATTTCATCCCTGTAATCTTATTTTTTATTTTTTTTAAATAGTCCATACTGCCATCTTTTTCTGTTAATTGCTGATTTGACAAACAGAACACCACGTCAGTCATTCCATGTCAGTTCCACGTCCAAAATTTGGTTGTGTTTAACAGTTTTGCCCAATTTGGATACATATACTGGAAGTTATGCAATACAATTTACAGGTTGTTAGCAACCAGGTTCTGTAGAAATTCAGTAGTCTTCTAGCTGGTACTAGGAACAATTTGTACATCTAAAATTTCTAATAATTTTACCAGACTTAGATGAGGATGTTAGCTTTAATTCTAATTTGGTTTCACTCAATTCGGACAAGTATAGAGGAAGACATGTATCACACAAGGTAGGGGCTATTTACAAAAAAATTGATATTACAAGGGCGAAATCCTAAGAATATTTTGTACAGTGACTAATTAAAACCAAAATTCAGGAACTTTGTAGGGACCAAAAACTTATTTAATTAAAAAATTTGGTGGCATTAAAAATTAATATTTTTGTACATTTGGCATTGATGATGTGGCACTCTGTTTGCTATGTTGTCACTTAACAGAGGTACCCTAACGGCAGGGACAGATTTCAAAATTTTAAAACGTTTAAGGATCAAAATCTAAGAAAAAAAAAATGGAGGGACTAAAACCAAATCTCACCCTATTTACAGGGAGCAAAATATTCATTAAACCTTATTAGTTTCAGTGGATTCTGGATTATTTCAATAGTGGTGATAATTGATAAAGGGTGTGTGTTTTGTGGTATGTAGTATGTTAGAGCTAGCCTTCAAATTATGTCATTTGAAGTTGATCACAAGAAGTTTCAATTCAACATAAATCTAAGGTATGAAATCCTATAATTTCTTCGTTCCTTGGAGTCGTTAAATGTTTTCCTCAGCATATGTAAAAATTGTTGGCAGCCATTGACGTTGATACTGTGAGCTTTTGGATCTAATTGCATGAAAACAAAAATTAATAAAATTAAACAATGATTACTATTTAATTATTATACTAAAAATAAAAAGTATTTAACATCTATCATTAATAATTAATAATAACTATTATAAAAAATATAAAATATAAACAATACTACTAAATATCATTTGCCATTTAAAATATTACTTTTGTCCACGTGACAATGCTGATGTGACAATTCATTAGCTATGTCAGCACTTAACAGACGGGAATTAACGACAGGAACCGATGCCCATGTTTTTGAACTTCCATGGAGCAAAACATAAGGAAAAAAAAGTATAGGGACCAAAACCAATACTCCCATGTTTTGCAGGGACTAAAAAGGTTCATTAAACCTAATTAATTTATTCCAAAAAAGGAACAAATATGCCTACCATGTAACACCCCCTTGGGCATTACCTCGAAAACACATGCAGAAATAAAAACTAAAATAAATTTGCTGGTTGCTTTTGGAAAATAATATTTTCTAGTTGTTCATCCTTACTCAAAAGAGGTGATAAAATCTTTTTTTTTTTCCTTTTCTAATTCATCCACAACAACGTCATATAAAACATATATATATATATATATATATATATATATATATATATATATATATATATATATATATATATATATATATATGTATATGTATACACCTATACCTCATCATACATCTAAACTGCATCATAAACCGTTTCTACAACAAGACCTTTATAATTATAGGTCATTTCAAAGTATACAACATAAGTAAAATTGAAAACATGATTGTAACATAGTGGTACGTCTGGAACCACGACATCAAAAAGGATATAACTAGAATAGACCTATGCTGGTCGTCCTAACCATATATTACTAGAAAGATCCCCGTGGTTATCCTTACTGTCAACGTTCTCTTCTAAGATTAGTACTAGCATCTCCAAATGAATCCGGGAACTCCTCGACAACTTCTATATTCGCCTCCCACGGTACAACAGCAAAACCAAGAAAAACAGATATAATGCAAGGGTGAGATACCAATATATGAGTTTATAACGATAACTACATGCGCGACACACCAAACAATATATAACATATATAGTTATCACAACATAAAAATATTCAGAAATAAACAAGATAGTTTATCAAGGGGTTTCATACCCGACAGTCATCGTCTTTTGCAAAAATGCATTGCACTTCAAGGTTCAACATCTAACTTTTATACCTAATCTCCGGAGATTCCAAACTTCTTTTCATTTGAGCAGATCAGGCTCTCACATGGCACATTATCAACGAAAGAAACAAAGGTCAACACAAAACATGGCACATTATCCAAACTCCTGGCACAGTGGTCAACACAAAACATGGCACATCGTCCAAAACTCCTGGCACGATGGTCAACGCGATAAATGGAACATTTGTCCATAAAGATACATTGTCCATTAAGGTATAATGATCAAATTTACATGGCACATTGGCCAACAAGGGCACAATGGTCAACACAGGCACGTCTGCCAAATAATGCATGTAAAACATTTATTCTCGTTACTTTTCTTTTTCGATCATTCTATCCTTGCCGAAGCTCAAAGGCAAACGACCATCTCAACTTTTTAAACATTTAAGTTTGTCTTTCAATTTCAACAATAGGACTCGAAGTCCGAATGTGCAAATTACGAAGTTCTAGACCGATGCACCAATCTTAAATTCGTAGATTATAGCGCACAAAAATCAACATGACTTTTATGGGATACACAGTCCACAACTTCAACTTTACGACACACAGCCCACAACTTCATCTTTAGGACATACAGTCCACACCATTGAACACTAGAATCCCGACGTCTCGGCTACTAGGTTCACGTTTCAACGTTTTCATCGTTTTCGTTATGTGAAACACAAATCCAAAACAAAATCTCCGCAACTTATCCAAGTTGTCGGAAGTCACAGCATTGAGTAAAACTCATTTATAGAAAATCCCTTTCCGTTTGAAATTCATTTATAAACCATCAAATCACCAATAAATCCATTTTCCTCTGGAATTTTTTTTCCGAAACTTCAGTTCTTTGAAAAAGAAGTCATTTGAGACCAAAATCTCTATACCAATAAATACTGCCGTTTTAAAATGTTTTCCGTAAATCTTTTCGGAATTAATCATCGTTTAGCATTTTTAAAACAATAGAATTCAAAAATTGACTTTTCTCTCTTAAAATAATTTTCACAACATAATATTTAAGTTATTTTTGATAAATAACTTTTGATAATAACTTCTCATAATATTTTATAATTTCTTATGTAAAATTTAACGTCACTAAAAAATTTTCATGGTTACTCATAGATTACTCTTACACCGATAAATCATTAAAATAATAGTATTTTCAATTATTCCTCATTTTCAATAAATCAAATAATTAAATCATTTTATTTTACAATATCTTGTCAATTAAATAATCAATATTTCTCATAATGCTTTTTAACACTTTTATCTTTGTAATTAATTGAGTACTGACCACTGTCAGGCTTATCAACCAACAATCAACATCAGTAAACATTCCATGTCAACATTATAGCATATAATACAGTTTATAACATGCATTAAAACTATAACACATAACAGCAAATAATTATATTAAAAGCATATAATTAACAGCAGATAAAATAATAACTTAAACCACCACAATGGAATCCAAACAAATATTACAAACCACTCACTGATAGCATATAGCTATCGAAAAAATCTCTCAGGTACTCCCCTTACCTCAGAGTGATTTTCCTCCTGAAATAAGTTTCATCGAACGTCCGATTTCCGTAGAACACATACACGATTCACACAATAACTTAACCTTCAACAAACCACACAAAATTAACAATATAAAACAACTAAAATCACCTAATTCCTATGGCTAGGTTTCGGCCATGATGAATTAATTAGGCTAGAGATTTCCAATTTTCACAAACTCTTGGATTAATGATCCTTAAGTATTTGAAAGACAAGATCTATGATCATAACTCAAAAATCAAAACCAAATCATCTAACTCATGATGAGTTAGATTTCGGCCAAGACTAGCAAATTAGGCTAGGGATCTTAAAATTTCACATACTCTTAGATCCATGAACTTAGAGTAGTATAGAGTTAAGGAAAATTGTCATAAGTTGAAAATTGAAACAACACCATCCAACCTCATTGGATTAGGTTTTCGGCCTCATGAGTAAAAATGGGTTAGGAAATTCTGTTGATTTCAAGATCTTAGATTTAGAATATAGGAACCCTAGATAGTTTAGAACCAACCTCATCTAAGTTAAAAATTGAACAAAATCTCATTTGTCCATTCATGCATAGGTTCGGCCATATTAAGAAAAATAGGAAGGAAAATTATTTTGCTCTCATCCTTTTGGATCTAGCATCTAGATGCCTTAGAGAGTTCATAGAAATTGGTTTCACATTAAAATGATTTTTCTATGATTTTTTAAAAAATTTGAAGTTCTAGATCTAAGAATTGAAAACATGATGATCATGGCTTGAATCAAGAAAATCAATGAAGAAGAAGACATGATTGATCATGGAGAAGAAGTTATACCTCTTGTAGATTGAAGAAATGAAGAGAAAAGACCAAGTTCTTCACCAAATTTGATTTTGGTGTTCATGAGAATTTGAGAGCAAATGGATGAAGAAGATGAACAAGTGAAGTGAATAAAAGAAAATGGCCTAAGTGTTGGTGAGGGGCTGCACGAAATTAAGGGAGTGAGGGGCAGTTTTGTCCATCAAAAATTGCCTTAAGGACAAAATGGTAAAAATACATAGGGACAAACTTGTAATTCCTTTAAAGTTCAAGGACATTTTGGACACTTCACACCTAAAGTAATCATAACAAATTTGTGGTCATGATTGAAGGAGATGTGACTGATTTGTGACCACAAAAACAAGATGAAGAAGCAAAATTGAAGTTGTCTTGCCTTAACCATAGTTATCATTTAACTAGGATAGGTTAGGTTAGGGGCATTTTGGTCTTTTCACACTTAAACTCATCATTACATGAATTAAATGCTAGGTGAGTCACCCCTATGACTTACCACCCTAGGTGGCAAGATGTCTCATCATCCGATGTTGGGTTTTGTCTCTGCACATCCGTTCTCGACTCCGTCGATTACCCGATTTAGGTTTTACGCCCGAATAACGTATATTAATTAATTTATTTTGAAAATTTTCAAAATAACCAATATCGTTGGAAATGGAATATAAGATCTATCCATTTCGTTCTCGAGTCAAAATTATGTTTTGTGATCAGTAAAATTTTATTGTTAGTGAAAACGCAGAGCGGTTTTCGTCTGAATTTTCAACCCAAAATTTAACCGTAACTCTCTACGATAAAGTAGAGTATAGATATTACTTTGGTTTATCCAAAATCATTTTCTAGGTCCTGGATAATATATATATATATATATATATATATATATATATATATTTACTGTTATTGAAGAACAGTAAAAATCGGGGTGTTACATACCAGACTTGGATTTTTTACACAAATGGCAAAATCTTATTCTTTTAATCTTCCAGCCACTTGACAAACTTAATAAAGTTTTTTGAAGACATGCCTCCTTCTGCCAAGTTGTTCAATAACCTCTCCTTTAGCTTCAGAGACCTTGACCCCATGTTGTCATCATTGAGCAGTTGGTTTACTTTCTTTTTTATTTCCTTGCGTGACACCACTCCATTTTTGGTCCAAGTCAAATTCTAGCCCTACCTTCAACTCATCACATATGTACGTTTTGTTATAAAATTGGTCGGCAAAATATGGCCAACACAAAAAGGGCAACCCATTAGACAAACCTTCTATGGTAGAATTCCAACCACAATGACTAATAAAGCAAGCTACGGCAGGGTGGCGTAACACCTTCTGTTGAGGAGCCCATTCTACTATCTTACCTTGACTCCCTTGAAAATCGATAGGGTATGCCATCTTATTGTCGCAATTGGAATCTTGACGCACAACCCAAAGAAAGGGTCTATTGGTTAGCATAAGTCCAAGAGCTAATTCTGTGAATTGGGTTTGGTCAAATAAAGTGAAACTACCAAAAGCAACATACAAAACAGAACGATAAGATTGTTGATCCAGCCAACACATACAAGAGAGATCTTCTTCCCAAAATTGTCCCAATGATCTTTCAGTAGCACGTGTATTGTCATAACCTCTCAATAGTGGACCAACTGGCTGGAGTTTGGGAAAAAATGATAATGCTCCAGGTTCAAGTTCATAGGTTGTATTTCCAATCCACCACTCAGTCAAATTTAAAGATCGTAAGCAGTGCGACACATAAACAAATGTTTTCTTCCCAACTATTGGGTCCAACATATTTGACCAGCCAATGATACTTGTGTCCATAGTAGGCATACATGGTGATAATTGAAATATCTTTTTTGTGATTGGGAATCCTGCAGTGTCAAAAAACAACATTAAGCTATTTTTATCAATTAAGAAGTTTAAGTTGCATGCTTCCTCAATTGAGTTTTCTAAAGGAAAATAAACTATGAAAAAATTGTGAAATGTGATATTCTTACCATCAGAATCTATAATCCCATCATCAATAAGCATGGGGATGTTGTATGTCAAGGCAAACATTCCTGCTGATGCAGGCCAGAAGACTGCTCCTTTGATTCCCATCTTACATGCAACTTCCAATGCCCATGCCATGATTCCATCAACAACAATACAGCTGATTCTATGGTCACCATTCAAATGAATATCCTCTATGAGCTTCTCAAGCATAGCAGGCATGGTGCTTAATATAGAATCACTTAGCTCCCCTAAATCGCTTCTATCATTCTCAGGTCCTAAGCCATCTGGGATTGACACCAACTTTATTGGTGAACTATTAATGCTTTCTTGGTTGACCATAGAACTCACAACTCGCTTATGGATGAAGTCTGTGTTCACAAAAATGATATTACATCCATGCTCAACCAACTTTTGTGAAAGACTCATCATAGGATTGACATGTCCTTGAGCTGGAAATGGTATCATCAGCAAAGTCGGAGTGCTCATCTTTTATTTGTGCTTCTACTTTCTAATGATGAGGCTCTACTCTTTGTCGTTTACACTTTCCGTGTATGTATTGGTTTATATTATATACTATTTTCTTGGTAAAAAGAAAGAAAGTAAGAAAGAAAGAAGAAGAAGAAGGCAAACTACACACTACTTCCTAAGGAAAGAAATTCCAAATACTTTACTGAATATAATAATTATATCGTTTACAAAATATTTAAAATAATTTCTAACTATATTATTCATTTGGATAGAGTTTTTTTTTATAGTGAGCAAATGAGGAAAGTGAGATAGTGGAGATATATTTATTTTTAATTAATTGAAATACTTTAAAATCTCAATCCACTTTTTGAATCTTTCTCATGTTTTGTATCACAGTTTCTCCCTCTCACATTCTACTTTCTCAAATTAGTTTCTTTGCATTATAGTTTTTCTCTATCTCATTCTAAGTTGCAGAGACATAACACACGCACGTGAGGTAATATGCAGAGTTGGCCATTACTAGTCAGTATTTTGTTTGCTGTAAGTGTTTTGATCTCTAATCATTTCATATATTATTTTTTAACTAATATTTTTTTGGTCCCTTGAAAGTATGGTCACTTTGGTTTTAGGGACTAAATCAAAAGCGACATTATTTTCAAGGACCAAAAAATTCATTAAACCTAAGGATGAATACAATCTCACTTTTTTACTTTACACACTTACTTATTTCAAAGGAGTCAAATTCTATTCAATGATGGATAAGGATTTCCTGTCTCATTTTGGGATACCATATTGTATGATCTAACTAATAATATCTTGTCATGTAAATTAAAATTTTATTTAATATTAAAAAATTAAAATATATTATAATATATTATTGGTTGAGATATGATGTAGTACATCTCTCATCCTTCAATGATATGGGACGGAAGTTATTATTATTTTTTTTTTGAAACAATATGTGACGGAAGTTAAATAACATAAAGTTAGGCAAATTAGGAGAATAAAGTGGCTAGTCTGAGTAGGTCCAATATTATCCAATGTAATTATGAGTGGGGGAAATGTATGGATGAGATACATGCTAATTGATGACCAAAGTAAACTTTTTTTTAGAAACTACTTATCAAAATAACCCACTTTTGAAATAATTTATCAAAATAATCTCCTTTTTGCCAATTTGGAATTTTTTATTAATTTTTTTTGGCTGACGTGCCATTGACCTGCCACATGTGGTAGTGTCTTATTGGTCCGTCAGTTTTTTGTAAAAAAAAAATATGAAATAATTTTTTGGGTGAAAAATTAAAAAAAAAAAAGGAAAATTCAAGCCAGCGCCACGTGGCGCACTCTGGTGGAGTGGCGCTAGTCCTGGCATCATTGACCTGCCACGTGGCAGCATCTTATTGGTCTGTCAGTTTTTGTGAAAAAAAATAAAATAAAAATTTTTTGGGCCAAAAAATTAAAAAATATTAATATATCATTATAATAATTATATTGACCCTCCATTATTAATATAGAATTATATTATTAAATATTATCATTAAGTTTGACCGTTAACTTTGACTCTTGCCAGAAAACATCGTCAGAATCTGGAAAATAGAGGGACCGAGTTAAATATTTTAAAACAAATGAGGGACCAAATTGAATATTTTAAAACAAATGAGGGACCAAACCCTAAAACACACAGACCAAGAAACAAAACCCTAAAACACATAGACCAAGAAAATGCAATGAAATAAGTTAATTGTAATTAATACTCATATAAATTTACAAAAACCCCTTTTAATTTTAATTAATATTCTGATGGCCTATAATTAATGACAGTAATTAATAAGGGTAATATTGGAAATTAACATTTAATATGTGTGAAAAATCATGCATGTTTCTTATATTTTGGACAAAAAAATGACCAATTTGTTTCTTGTATTGTGGATTGGAGGGAGTATTCAGTTTGGTCCCTCATTTGTTTTGAAATATTCAATTTGCTCCTCCCTCATTTGTTTTAAAATATTCAATTTGGTTCCTATATTTTCCAGATTCTGGCGGTGTTTTTTGGCGAGAGTTAAAGTTAACGATCAAACTTAATGCTAATATTTAATAATATAATTATATATTAATAATGGAGGGACCAAATTGAATATTTTAAAACAAATGGCGGACCAAAAAATTAATTTAACCTAATAATTAATGATAAATTTAATAATATAATTATGTATTAACAATATTTTAATAATTATATAATTATAATAATTTTTTTTTTACAAAAACTGACGGACTAGTAAGATGCTGCCACGTGGCAGGTCAATGGCATCAGTCAAACTGGCGCCACTCCACCAGAGTGTGCCACGTGGCGCTGGCTTGAATTTTTTTTTTGGCCCAAAAAAAATTATTTTATATTTTTTTAACAAAAAACTGACAGACCAATATGACGCTGTCACGTGGCAGGTCAATGGTGCCAGTTACGTCAGCAAAAAAAATTAATAAAAAATTCCAGGTTAGCAAAATGGAGGATATTTTGGTAAATTGTTTCAAAAGTGGATTTTAGTAAATACTTTCTAAAAGAATGTTACTTTGGTCAAAAAGCCTGAGATACAAGCTCGAAGTGTGGAACTAGTGACCCTCAAGCTCGAAATCATTACCATCTTAAATGCCTACCAAATTCTCTAAAAATAGGCTTAGATGTTGGATTTTGCTAACGAATATCGGAAGTGTATTGTTTAAGTAATTTGAACAAGGGATACTAGTAATTACTTATTAAAAAAGGCAAATGCTAATAAATATCCTAGGGGGCATTGTTTAAGAAATCTAAAAAAAAAAGTTCTGTATTCAATACATTGAGAATAAATATACTTAGTTTCTCAATAAGTAATTATCTAGTTTAGAATCTTTAAATAATACCCTTAGTCCACTCGTTAGCAAGACCTACTAAAAAAATTAAGTATATCACTTTATAATGAATTGATAACACTACTTTCTATAAAAAAAATTTATTTTTTTAAACTTCTTAAATAATGTCCTTAGAACGCTCGTTAGACGTTAATGTTTGCCTAAAATGTTTGTATTGTTTTTACGAAACTAGAAACCGTTTGCTTTGATTTCATTTTTTTAATTTTTTTTTCATTTATAATTTTGAAAATATTATAATTTTTATTTTTTTTTGTGTTTTTAGTTAAAAAAATAAAATAAAAACAAAGCAACATTTTAATAATTAATAATGAAAACAGAAAATAAAAACAATCAAAATCGAAGCCAAGAAAATGCAATGTAGGCGCATGCAAAATAGGAGCAGGAGCACAAAAGGATGTTCCGTAAGGTAGATTGAACTAATTCTGGCTGATGATCAGCGATGTAAATTTTACCCATACCCGTGGATACCCGCGGATAATATCTGTAACGGATAGAAAAAAGATATCTTAATGGGTACCCACGAATAAATTAAATGGATATTTGATCTATCCATTTATTAATGGGACGGGGACGAGTAACATAGTATCCATACCCACGAATACCCGCACCTGCTAATATACTATTAGTAAGCTACCCACTTCACGCACGCACGCGTGAACACACACACATATATACCCTTGTATTATTTCTAACTTTCGCAGCCACACATCACCTATCCTGCCCTCCCTCTCTGTTTTTACTCTCAGTTTTGCGTGCCCCTTTCTCTCCAATTCAGAAAGTCTCTTTCACTCTCGCACCACACTCCAGCAAAAATCCCTCTTACTCTCAATTTTGTGAGATGTTATAATATTCATGGATATCCATGGATATCCACAAATATTTCTAAATTTGTTTAGAACTCGCAAGATGGATACCCGCACGGATCTGGGGCGGGGACGGGTAAGAATTTCTTCCAACGGGGTGGGGAGTGGGGGGCTACTACTCATACCCACCCCGCCCCATTTACATCCCTACTGATGATATTATCATACCCTGGACCCAACATGAGAGAGGTGATTAGCAATTACCAGTAGGGATGTAAATTTTACCCGCACCTATGGATATCCGCGGATAATATCTGCAACGGGTAGAAAATGGATACTTTAATGAATATTCATGGATAAATTAAATGGATATTTTCTCTACCCTCTTATTAATCGGGCGGGGACAGATATTGTAGTATCCATACCCGCGGGTACCCATTAAGGTGGAATTACTAAAATACCTTTACATATATAAGCCAAATGCCCTATTTTTTCACTATCCTTATTTTGTTTCTTAAATTTGATTGCCGCAACACCTAAACCATATCATACCCAAGTCGTATGTGTGACACCCCAGAGGTTTGAAGTTCTTCGAAAATACACGTTGCCATTTCTAAAATTATTGCCGTCGTCGTTTTTTCCAACCGTGTATGGATCATTGTGTTACATTATTGTGTTACTTCTGTTCAATTATTGTGTTATGAATTAATGCTTATGGATTATTACTTCTGGATTAATGCTTGTGGGTTAATGTTTATGTGTAAATGATGTAAATATAGGGGTGTTTGAATAAAAAAATAGTTTAATTTTTAATAATTTTGTGAGGTGTTTAAATATCCATGGATATCCATGAATACCCGCAAATATTGATAAATTTATTTAAAACCCGCAAGATGGATACCCACACAGATTTGGAGCAGGGACGGGTATGAAATTCATCTAATGGGGCGGGTAGTGGGGGGCTACTACCCGTACCCACCCCGCCCCATTTACATCCCTAATTACCAGTCTCGAAGGCTCCAAGCCACAAGTTATGACACTAGCACGAGAAGTTAGGTAATCTTTAATAAATGATGTTATCTGTCTATTTGTACAGAAAGGGTCTGTCCTGAGATTTTGGGTGTCCTATGCGAATCAAAAAAATGATATCCTCATAATCATTTAAATATTATCCTTCTGGCATTTTTTATTGCAAAATCATTAATAATCTGTTCATTATCAAGGTTCTTTAAAAAAATTGATAAAATCAAAGCAAGATGATGGAAGACCCGCGTTTTTCGGTGGCACGGAGAGATTACATAGAAAGATCGGATATTACAGAGAATAAGGAGAAAAAACGTGTTACAGAGAGAGATTGAGAATTTTTTAATATAATTTTAAATATATTAATTTTTATTTTAATATTTATATATACTCCTAAGTAAAAAATAAAGAAAATTGGTGCCTCAAAATATGGGGCCCTAGGCGGTCGCCCATCCTAATCGTGCTCAAGGCCACCACTATGTACAGATAAAATTATGACATATTTATGGATTATGATGAGCAATAATGATATTTGGATACAATTTGATATCATGTATGGACATCATATAACTGATAGGATGTTTTGGGAGTGATAAATACATAATGAGAGAGAATAAAACAATAAGTAAGTGCTGGAGTGTATTTTTATACGGTGTTGGAAACCATTTTTGTGTTCAAATATCATTACTCTATGATGAGTTGATGAACGTAGAGGAAAATAGACCTTGAAAATTTATATTTTCAATAATTATATGGCTTATACTGTAAATAATGATTATGTAAGTTATATATTATTAATGAGTTTAATTTATGTGGTCAAACTAAGAAAGCATGTAAGATTATCAAATGACTTAATATAGGATTGATGGATAGATGTCATTATTGGCCTATTAGAGAATAATAAGAATCCTAATAGCTTAAATTTGCTAAGGAACAGTTATGATCTACAATACACGAAATTTGAAACTCACTCTTGCTTCTCCCCATCTAAGGATCTGAAGAGAGACTAAGGTCTCATTGAGGATACATTGATTTAGTTGAGGAAGAACCATAAGATTATATTTTCTTTGTTCGTGATAGATTACCGCAGAGATTCCGCAATAGTTGGTGATTAATTCATTCTTGAAAAATGCTTAAGGTCATGAACATGCAATGGATATCCAGGTATTTATAAAAATCTAAAAAACCTTGATAATCTAGCATGTTGTAGATCTTAGGTTTTCTAGTGTTTTGCTTTAGGGTACATGCTGAAGGAGTTACATCAGTTTGTTTGTTTGTTAGAATAATATCCTTAGTTTTCAGGGGAAAGTCCTAGTCTTTAGGGATTTTTATTTGTATTTGAATTCCAATTGACTGTTACCACTAGCCATTAATTTTGTTGAGCGGGCTGCTTTCTGTTATGTTGTTGTACGTGTATTGAATGGCTATTTAAGCCAAAGTTAATGCTAATAAAACCAAGTCATTCAATCAGGTTGTTATTTTCTTGTTCTTAATTCCCTTAAAGATCAACGTTCCTAACAATCTGGCATCAGAGCCCCCATTGGGCCTGATAAATCAAAGCAGCAGTCTTTGAAGTTCTTATAATAGCACAGAATGACTACAGAAGGAAGCTTTGTACAACCAGCCGCTTTGATGGTCACTATGACCACTGGAGCATGCTGATGGAAAATTTCCTACGATCTAAGGAATTTTGGGAGCTGGTGGAGCCTGGCTATGTTGAGCCAGTAAGTAGATCAGTGCTGACAGATGCACAACAAAAGAAGAATGATGAGATGAAACTGAAGGACCTGAAAGTGAAGAACTATCTTTTCCAGGCGATCGACCGTACTATTCTTGACACTATTCTCAAGAAGGATATTGCTAAAGATATATAGGATGCCATGAAGAAAAAGTTCGAAGAAAATGCAAGGGTCAAGAGATCTCATCTTCAAGCTCTCCGCAGAGAGTTTGAAATTCTTGAAATGAGGTCTAGTGAAGGAGTGACAGAGTACTTCTCTAGGGTCATGACAGTGGTAAAAAAAATGCGAATTTATGGAGAGGATATGCAGGATGTTAAAGTGGTGGAGAAAATCCTACGCTCTTTAACTGATAAGTTTAACTATATTTATGTTCTATTGAGGAGTCAAAGGACATTGATGCTCTTACTGTTGATGAGTTACAAAGCTAATTAATAGTGCATGAACAGAAGTTTCACATACGCAATGGTGAGGAACAGGTGTTGAAAGTGACATATGAAGGAGGAAAAGGAAGAGGTCGAGCGGACTTCAACAAGGCAGCTGTGGAATGTTACCGATGCCATCAACTTGGACATTTTCAATATGAATGTCCTAGGAACAAAGAAGCAAACTATGTAGAGCTTGGTGAAGAAGAAGAAGAAATGCTTTTGATGTCTTATGTGGAGCTGTATGAGGCTAGAAGGGAAGATGCATGGTTCCTTGATTCAGGGTCCTCTAATCACATGTGCGGGGATCGAACTATGTTTAATGAACTTGATGAGAAATTTAGACATTCTGTGAAGTTGGGGAATAACACTAAGATGAATGTGATGGGAAAGGGAAGTGTGAAGTTGCTGTTGAATGGAGTCAGTCACATTGTTGCTGAGGTATACTATATTCCGGAGTTGAAAAATAATCTCTTGAGTATAGGGCAGTTGCAAGAAAGAGGTTTGGCTATTTTGATCAAGGGAGGGGTGTGCAAGATATTTCATCTAGAGAAAAGTTTGATAATTCAAACCAATATGAGTGCCAATTAGATGTTTATCTTGCTATCTCAGTCTCAAGCTCTCTCTCTAGTACAATCTGATCAGTGCTTTCACACAAGAACTCAAAACTTGTCTCTTCTTTGGCATCAGAGGTATATATGGGCATTTGAGTTACAAGGGTTTAAGAACCTTGATGTACAAGAACATGGTACGTGGACTTCCTCAACTTTCTGCCTCAAGTTTGACATGCACTGATTGCATCAATGGGAAGCAACATCGTGACTCTTTTCCAAAGAACAGTACTTGGAGAGCAACTCAGAACTTGGAACTTATTCATGCAAATATATGTGGTCCGATTACTCCTCCATCTAACAGCAACAAGAAGTACATTTTGCTGTTCATTGATGATTATAGTAGAAAAACATAGGTATATTTATTGGTAGAGAAGTCGGAGGCTTTTAAATTTTTTTAAATGCTTTAAGACTAAGGTTGAGAAAGAAACAGGGATGTTTGTTAAGTGTTTCCACACTGATAGAGGATGAGAATTCAATTCAAACGAGTTCAATGATTTTTACAAACAAAGTCGGATGAAGAGGCAGTTGACCACCGCTTATACTCCACAACAAAACAGTGTCGCTGAAAGAAAAATTAGAACTATGATGAACATGGTTCGTTCCATGTTATCTGACAAGAACATTCCCAAGACTTTCTGGCCGTAAGCGGTAAACTGGACTGTTTATGTTCAAAACAGGTGTCCTACATTGGCAGTCAAGGATGTTACACCAGAGGAGGCTTGGAGTGGAGTGAAACCCTAAGTTAATCATTTTCGGGTCTTTGGTTGCATAACATGACCTATTAAGTGTTAATAAACTTATTGATCCTTAGTAAACAATCAATTTTGAGGTTCCTTCTTTGTTTGGCCCAATAATCGATTATTTGAATCACCATAATCAATTATAAGGTTTTTGGACAGAGTTCCCGAAGTTCAGAATCATCATAATCGATTATATGTAACCCATAACCGATTATGAGTGTCTGTAACTGAAAACCTGAAAAACAGAACCTCCATAATCGATTATGAGGAGTGTGATAATCGATTATGATATTTGTAATCGATTATATATCGATAGATAATCGATTATCTACTGGAAAATCTATATATAACCCCCTTGACCGACCCCAAACGTGAAAAACTAGAGTTCTAAGGCAAAAACCTCCTATTTTTGAGAGAAAACCTCAAAGTTAATCACTCTAAACCTCCCTACCATTAAAGTTTGATCATCTACATCAATCATACACTTTCATCTTCATCTTCCTACAACTTCATCTTATCCAAGGAGCAAATTCTTCTTCTTCCTCTCCATTGAAGAACTTGCAAAGGCATCATCAACTTTTCTTCATTTTCTCTACTAGTTTAAGGTAACTTGATCATGTTCTTCCTCTTGAGTCCATCTAATTCTTTTCATGTTCATTTTGTTGGAAACCCATTTTATATCTCCCGTTAACATGAATCATAAGTTCTTATATTAGAAAAGTTCATGAAGCTTGATTCTTTATCTCATGATCACTTTTATTTGAAACCCATTTTGCCTATGTTCATGAAAATGGAAGCAACTTGATTTGTATGATTTGACTCTTGTTCAATGATCACTCCTTGTATCTTTCCATGATCTTAGCACTTTGTATCTAGGAGATTGAATGAAAATAAAAACTCAAACCCCACAAAAACCTCTTGGCCGAATCTAGCCTATTTATTATAAGGGTGATTTTGTTTGATTAATTTTATTGTTGTGTTGTTTGATTGAAGGTGAATTTGGTATTTTGGGGTGTGATAACGAGCCGCTTAGGATTCGAGATTTCGGTGCTAACTCAAGTAGGGGAAGGATCACTCTGTCGTCAGAATCGATAAGTAGTATATTATAATTGTGTAGGGCGACCTAAACCCTACTAGTAGTTGAGTAATCGACAAGACCAAAATTGCATTGCAAATATTCTCTGTAAAACCAATGGTGATCTGGGGATTGTAGGTTTATTGACATTAGGTTGATTTTATGATTTGAGGATATATGAATTTATTTCTGGTTGAATTTATTGTGATACGCTGGTTGAGGTATTCCTTACATGTGACGTATTATTTTTGGTGTTTGAGTATTTCCTGATATTGTGTTATGCATGATCTGCCTGATTTAGTACTATGCTTAGTTGGTTTTAAGCGAGTATATATGTTGTTCGGAAGATCTGGTTTGAATGAGAAAGTATATGTGACTTAGAAGTGCCTAGCTTAAATTGATTACTTTAAGGATGAAATGTGTCATAGAATATGAGTCAAGGCTATGATGGAAGCTTGAGGCACTAGGTTGTTATTGATGTAATTCGGTGAGGTTCATATGTTGCATTGTGTTTATAACCGTATGTTTGACATATACGAGGTCTGATGTCCTCGTGGGATCGTCCTATGTTAGATTTAGTTTGTGCAGCTATAGTGTCAATGCTTTGCTTGAGCACCCTGGAGAGAGAGGAACAGGGTGTTCACCGACTGTGCTGTGCAGCTACAGTGTCATTGCCTTGCATGAGCATTCTCACCATGGATGAGAGTGTGCACCGGTTTTGGGGACGCGTCAATTGGACGACTGACTAACATCCCTAACGGTAATGGGGGATTAGTGGCCACGTCAGCATAAAGGCTTAGATTGCATGAGTTGAGGGTAGAGAATAATATTGTTAATTGAGGATTTAGGTGGTTTTGGAGTGATGATTGTCTGTGACTTTTGTTATATTATATACTATGATTCTTTTCTGCTTTTGATGATAGAATTGCTTCTTATCCCCTATATTTCTGTATTTGTGTGTGTCTACTTTATTTACATTAAAAGACCCGATGGAGGATTATGTTGCTGAGGAGCTAGACGGAACCTTGTATGAAATGGATGTCGCTAAGGAGTTAGATGGAACTCCTTATGAACCAGAGGCAGGAGGACGAGCTGTGATCCATGGTGATTAGAGTATAGATAGTACGGCCAGTGTGTCTAAGAAGTTTTTTTTTATATATATTTTCCGCTAAGGATGACTTTTGTTAAGTATATGCCTGTGAGGGATCCTATTGAGAGGATATCCTCAACAGTGTTTTGTAATATATTTATAAGACTTACGTGTGTATTTATAACCTAAAAATGGTGTGTTGTTTTTGATTAACTAAAGTTGTATGTTATTTAACTTAAGTTTTAATTTTTACGTATTTTCATGTTAAGCGCGCAACTAAGTAATTAATGAATAAGGTTTTTAATCTAATAATACAACGGGGCACAACAGGGTGACTCATTTTAGTACCAGAGCAGTTTGATTCTAATCGGACTGCAAGGTCTAGGTTATTGTTACTGGCCGTGTCTAGTTGAATCCACATCGGATTTTGACTATGCTTAGAAGTTGGGTAGTGTGTTCAAATTTGATGCGATAACTAACATCAGTATGGTATAAACGAAAATTCTGAACCTTAGAACCATTCCTTCTTGTCTTTTGGTTGAAAACAGAGTATTTATAGAAAATGAGCAGTGATAATCGATTATAGGAACAACATAATCGATTATCTACTTTCTGTTTTCTCAGTTTGCTGTTTCAGAAGCCCAATAATCGATTATTACCTTTCCATCATCGATTATATTGGCTCAATAATCGATTATCCTGATGAGATAATCGATTATTTGTTGTCTGATTATCATTTTGCTATTACAGAAACCAAATAATCGATTATGACCATGACATAATCGATTATATTACTTCAAAATTCAACTTTTAGTTGTTTTAATCATCTATAATCAATACTAAACCTCCAAGTAATTCTTAGAACTTCAATTTAATTCTAGAAGAAGCTTTCTCATTTGGTGGTATGGCATATAGTATGTATATACTTGTTTATTTAGTATTATATGTCATACGGATGGGAGCTGATGATTTCTTTAAACAGGATCATGGCTCGAGGAAGAGGACATGGTAACAATATTGGTGATGGATCACCTGAAAGAATTGCTGGAGCTAGCAATGTTGAAACCGATCATACTGGGGGTGGAGGAGAGTCATCTGAGACTCAAAATACCATGAAAGATATAGCGGCTGCCTTGTTACTACAAACACAGCAGAATGCTGAGATGCTGCAAATGAATAGAGAACAGCAGGAATTGTAGAATCAAAGGAGAGCTGCACAATCTGAAGATGCCGGAATGGCTACTTTCCTGAAAGGAAAGCCACCCCAATTCCGAGGAGATTATGATCCAGAGAAGGCAGAATGGTGGGTACAAGAGATCGAGAAGATATTCGATAATATGCGCTGCAGAGAGGATAAGAAAGTGACATATGCTGCCTTCATGTTAACTGGAGGAGCAGAATCTTGGTGGAGAGGCAAGAAAAGACTATTACCTGGCAGTTATTTATCGACTACTTCTTTGAAAAGTATTTTCTGCGTCTAGTTCGAGGCGAGAAGGAAAGGGAATTCATTAGTCTCAAACAAGGCAACATGACTGTAGGTGATTATGCATCAAGATTTGAGGCTCTAATTAAGTATTCAGAATTTTATCAGAGGTTCCCAGATGAGGATTGGCAATGTAGGAGATTTGAGGAAGGACTTATAAATGAGCTGTAGAGGGCTGTGGTGTCTCTCGACATTCAATATTTCCCAGAACTGGTGGAGAGATGCAGTACTATTGAAAGTATAGATTTGAGGATGGTCAATGAGAAGAAACAATTAAGGAGTGGAGGTCCTAATCGATCAAATTTTCAGAGGCGCGAAGGAAGTGGTTCTCAGTGGAGGCAGAGTCCATATGCTAGACCAGCGCAGACACCAGCACCAGTGAGTGGAGCGGGTCAGCAACAACAAGGCTATGTTTGTTACAGATGCGGAGGATCGCATCATATTAAGGATTTCTTAGAAAAGCCTAGTTGTTTCAATTGTGGGAAACCAGGTCATATGGCACGAGATTGCAGGCAGCGGGCTATTCAACCGCCGGCAGCTGCAGGAAGTGGAGCTGGAAACAATAGAGGTGGAGCTGGAAGGGGAGGTCAGGTAGGAAGACAACATGTGGCCAGACCACGAGCCACTGGAAGAGTGTTTACTGTGAGGGGAGCTGAATCCTCCCAATCTGCTGATCTTATACAAGGTATGTGTTTGATAGCTGGTAGACTCTCGTCAGTATTGTTTGACTCAGGTGCTACACATTCGTTTACTTCTCATGAGTGTGTAGATCATTTGCAATTAACTGTTTCTCAATTACCTTATACCCTTACTGTGTCTACTCCGACTAGTAATCCTTTGACTACTATGTCTGTTTGTTTACAGTGTCCTATAGTAGTTGAGAATAGAACATTTATTGTAGACCTTGTCTGTTTGCCTATGCAACAGATAGATGTTATTCTTGGCATGGATTGGCTTTTGGCTAACCATGTAGTGCTAGATTGTTCTAGAAAGACTTTATCGTTTCTTGAGCCTTCTAGTATAGTATTTGCCAACGAAGGAGTATCTATGAGGAGTGACAATTCTCAGCAGTTCATGATGCTTTTCGCAGTGGAAACTAATGAGACTCCTAGCATAGATTCTATGCCTATTGTGAAAGAGTTTCCTGAAGTTTTCCCTCCAGACGTTTCAGGTTTGCCACCGGAAAGAGAAGTGGAATTCACCATAGATCTCATACTAGGGACAGGACCTATATCTATAGCACCCTATCGGATGTCACCGGTTGAGTTGACGGAGTTGAAGAAACAATTGGATGACATGTTAGGGAATGAGTTTATCAGACCGAGTGTTTCGCCTTGGGGAGCACCAGTGTTGTTTGTTAAGAAGAAAGATGGAAGTGCGAGATTATGCACGGATTACAGGCAGTTAAATAAAGTGACAATTAAGAATAAGTATCCATTGCATAGGATAGATGATCTGATGGATCAGTTGAAAGGAGCAGTAGTGTTTTCTAAGATTGATTTGAGGTCTAGATACCATCAGATTATAGTAAGGAAAGAAGATATACTTAAAACCGCTTTTAGGACGAGGTATGGACATTACGAGTATTTAGTTATGCCTTTCGGTGTGACTAATGCTCCAGCAGTGTTCATGGATTATATGAACCGAATCTTTAGACCATTCCTCGATAATTTTGTTGTTGTGTTCATTGACGATATTCTTATCTATTCTCGTAAGCAGGAAGATCATGAGGAATATTTGAGAGTAGTGCTGCAAGTTTTGAAGGATGGGCAGCTTTATGCCAAACTTTCTAAGTGTGATTGTTGGCTGGAGGAAGTTCAGTTTTTAGGTCATGTGATCAATAAAGAAGGAATAGCAGTAGATCCAGTTAAGGTTGAAGCAGTTCTTAAATTGGAACAATCTAAGTCCGTAAGTGAAGTACAGAGTTTCTTAAGACTAGCTGGATACTATCGAAGATTCATAGAGGGATTCTCGAAAATTGCGTTGCCTGTGACGCAGTTAATGAGGAAGGATACAGCTTTTGTATGGACAGATAAGTGTGAGCAAAGTTTCCAAAAGTTGAGATATAGGTTAACTACATCACCTGTGATGACCATACTCGATCCTTTAGGACAATTCGACGTATACTGTGTTGCGTCATATCAAAGTTTGGGATGTGTATTGATGCAAGAGGGAAGAGTTGTTGCGTATGCTTCCCGACAGTTGAGAATTCATGAGAGGAATTATCCGACTCATGATTTGGAGTTAGCAGCCACAGTGTTCGCATTGAAGATATGGCGACACTTTCTGTATGGAGCGAAGTTTAATGTCTTCAGTGACCATAAGAGTCTAAAGTATCTATTCGATAAAAAAGAATTAAATATGAGAAAGCGGAGATGGATGGAATTTATCAAGGACTATGATTTTGATTTACTATGCCATCCTGGAAAGGCGAATGTTGTAGCGGATGCTTTGAGTAGGAAATATTTGCATGTATCTGCAATGATGGTTAAGGAGTTAGAATTACTGGAACGGTTCAGAGATTTGAACTTAGGAATAGAGTTGGTTGATGATAAAATCTGTTTAGGTATGATCATTGTTAGTAGTGATTTTATGAAAGATCATAAGGATAAACAAGTTCAGGATCTGTATCTTCAGGAGATAAGTAAAGGGATAGATGAGGGCAAAGTTTGAGTTTAGTAGAGGAACAGATGGTGTGTTAGGTTTAGAGATAGAATATGTGTGCCAGAGGATGCAGGACTTAGGAAGATGATTTTGGAAGAAGCACATAAGAGTAAGTTAAGTTTTCATCCTAGATCCACGAAGATGTATCAGGATTTGAAGAAAATGTTTTGGTGGACAAGGATGAAGAAAGAAGTAGCAGAGTATGTTTTATCTTGCCTAGTGTCTCAGAAGGCTAAGATTTAACATTAGAAGCCGGCAGGTTTATTACAAACTTTAGATATCTTAGAGTGGAAATGGGATAGCATAGCTATGGATTTTGTGGTTGGATTACCACGATCTCCTAAGAGATATGATACGATTTAGGTTATCATTGATAGGTTGACGAAGTGTGCTCACTTCTTACCTATTGGTGAAAGTTATAGTTTGGAGAAGTTGACCCAGATTTACATCAAAGAAGTTGTTAGACTGCATGGTGAGCCATCGAGCATTGTCTCAGACCGAGATCCTAGATTCACATCTAGATTTTGGAGACAATTGCAAAATGTCTTGGGGACAAAGTTAAGAATGAGTTCTGCTTATCATCCCCAAACGGATGGACAATCAGAAAGGACGATTCAGTTATTGGAAGATCTATTGAGAGCTTGTGTATTGGAACACACTGGTAGTTGGGTTGAGTTCTTGCCATTGATTGAATTTACTTATAACAATAGTTTCCACAGTAGTATTGGAATGGCACAATAAGAGGCTTTGTATGGCAGAAAGTGTAGGACCCCGTTATGTTGGTATGAAACTGGTGAGAACCAAATTTTGGGTCCAGATGTGGTGCAATAGACTACGGAACAAGTCAGGAAGATAAGGGAAAAGATGAAGGAAGCACAGGATAAGCAAATAAGCTACAGTAACAAGAGGATGAGACCGTTAGAATTCCAGGTAGATGATCATGTATTCTTGAGAGTTACTTCGAAAACTGGAATTGGCAGAGCTATCAAGTCCAGAAAACTTACTCATTGATTCATTTGACCTTTTCATATTCTTCGACGGATTGGTCCAGTAGCTTACCACATTGCCTTACCACCTAATCTTTCCAACCTTCATGATGTCTTTCATGTTTCTCAGTTGAGAATCCTTCACATGTTATTGAGTCTGAGTCTATACAACTGCGAGAGAATCTAGAGTATGAGACTTTACCTGTAAGGATAGCAGATAAAGAGATTAAGGAGCTTCGCGGTAGACAAATTCCTTTGGTTAAGATCATATGGGATGAAACTACTAGAGATGCTACTTGGGAACGTGAAGCAGATATGCAACAACAATAACCACATCTTTTCTAAGGTATGTAAATTTCGAGGACGGAATTTTTTTCTAAGAGGGGTAGTAATGTAACAGCCTGTTTTTAATTAAACTAAAACCTATTAAGTGTTAATAAACTTATTGATCCTTAGTAAACAAAAAATTTTGAGGTTCCTTCTTTGTTTTGGCCCAATAATTGATTATTTGAATCACCATAATCAATTACAAGGTTTTTGGACTGAGTTCCTGAAATTCAAAATCATCATAATCGATTATATGTAACCCATAACCGATTATGAGCTGTCTGGAACTGAAAACCTGAAAAACAGAACCTCCATAATCGATTATGAGGAGTGTCATAATTGATTATGATATTTGTAATCGATTATATATCGATAGATAATCGATTATCTACTGGAAAATCTATATATAACCCCATTGACCGACCCCAAACGTAAAAAACTAGAGTTCTAAGGTAAAAACCTCCTATTTTTAAGAGAAAACCTCAAAGTTAATCACTCTAAACCTCACTACCATTAAAGTTTGATCATCTACATCAATCATACACTTTTATCTTCATCTTCTTACAACTTCATCTTCTCCAAGGAGCAAATTCTTCTTCTTCCTCTCCATTGAAGAACTTGCAAAGGAATCATCAACTTTTCTTCCTTTTCTCTACTAGCTTGAGGTAACTTGATCATGTTCTTCCTCTTGAGTCCATCTAATTCTTTTCATGTTCATTTTGTTAGAAACCCATTTTATATCTCCCATGAACATGAATCATAAGTTCTTATATTAGAAAAGTTCGTGAAGCTTGACTCTTTATCTCGTGATCACTTTTATTTGAAACCCGTTTTGCCTATGTTCATGAAAATGGAAGCAACTTGATTTGTATGATTTGACTCTTGTTCAATGATCACTCCTAGTATTTTTCCATGACATTAGCACTTTGTATCTAGGAGAATGAATGAATATAAAAACCCAAACCCCACAAAAAACCCCTTGGCCGAATCTAGCCTATTATAGTTAAGGGTGATTTTGTTTGATTAATTTTATTGTTGTGTTGTTTGATTGAAGGTGAATTTGGTATTTTGGGGTGTGATAACGAGCCACTTCGGATTTCGAGATTTCGGTGTTAACTCAGGTGGGGAAAGGATCACTCTGTCGTCGGAATCGATAAGTAGTATATTATATAATAATTGTGTCGGGTGACCTAAACCCTACTAGTAGTCGAGTAATCGACAAGACCAAAATCGCATTGGATGAGAATGTGCACCGGTTTTGGGGACGCGTGACTAACATCCCTAACGGTAATGGGGGATTAGTGGCCACGTCAGCATAAATGCATAGATTGCATGAGTTGAGGATAGAGAATGATATTGTTAATTGAGGATTTAGGTGGTTTTGGAATGATGATTGTCTGTGACTTTTGTTATATTATATACTATGATTCTTTTCCGCTTTTGATGATAGAATTCCTTCTTACCCCCTATATTTCTGTATTTGTGTGTGTCTACTTTATTTACATTAGAAGACCCGATGGAGGATTATGTTGCTGAGGAGCTGGACGGAACCCTGTATGAAACGAATGTCGTTGAGGAGTTGGATGGAACTCCTTGTGAACTAGAGGCAGGAGGACAAGCTGTGATCCATGGTGATTAGAGTATAGATAGTATGGCTAGTGTGTCTAAGAAGTTTTTTGTTAAGTATATGCTAGTGAGGGATCCTACTGAGAGGATATCCTCAACAGTGTTTTGTAATATATTTATAAGACTTACGTGTGTATTTATAACCTAAAAATGGTGTGTTGTTTTTGACTAAGTTGTGTGTTATTTAACTTAAGTTTTAATTTTTACGTATTTTCATGTTATGCGCACGACTAAGTAATTAATGAATAAGGTTTTTAATCTAATAACACAACGGGGCACAACGGGGTGTCTCATAGCACATGCTCATGTTCCAGAAGCAAGAAGGACTAAACTTGACTATAGAAGCAATACTTGTGTATTGTTGGGAGTTAGTGGAATCAAAAGGTTACAGGCTATTTTATCCAGTTGCTAAGAGAGTTGTTGTAAGTAGAGATGTGATTTTTGAAGAAGGAAAGCAATGGGATTGGGATGTGAGTTATGAAAAACAGATTGTAGTAGATTTAGAATGGGGTAATAGTGAAAATGAGAGTGGAGGAAATACCGATGGAGAGGTAGGAGAGACTTGTGGTGAGGGAGTTAGAGAAGAGGAACATGGTTCTAGTGAGGGTGAAGAGGGAGTGAGGGAGTTGAGGCAATCTCGAGAGAGGCAGCCTCCTACATGGATGAGTGATTATGTTAGTGGTGAAGGTCTGTCTGAGGATGAAGTTCTTATGGCACTAGTGGTATCAACTGATCCATTGTATTTTGAGGAAGCTGTGAAGAGTGAAAATTGGAGATGGGCCATGGACAATGAAATCAAATCCATTGAAAATAACAAAACATGGACACTCACTGAATTACCTGTTGGGGCCAAAAGAATTGGAGTGAAGTGAGGTTACAAAACCAAAAACAATGAGCATGGAAAGATTGATAAGTACAAGGCCCGTTTAGTTGCTAAAGGGTACTCACAGAAGCATGGAGTGGACCATACAGAAGTTTTTGCACCAGTGGCAAGGATGGATACAGTGAGGATGATTATTGCACTAGCTACACAGAAGAATTGGGAGATTTTTCAGCTGGATGTCATGTCAGCTTTCCTTGGTAAAGGGTACTCACAGAAGCATGGAGTGGACCATACAGAAGTTTTTGCACCAGTGGCAAGGATGGATACAGTGAGGATGATTATTGCACTAGCTACACAGAAGAATTGGGAGATTTTTCAGCTGGATGTCATGTCAGCTTTCCTACATGGACACTCACTGAATTACCTGTTGGGGCCAAAAGAATTGGAGTGAAGTGGGGTTACAAAACCAAAAACAATGAGCATGGAAAGATTGATAAGTACAAGGCCCGTTTAGTTGGTAAAGGGTACTCACAGAAGCATGGAGTGGACCATACAGAAGTTTTTGCACCAGTGGCAAGGATGGATACAGTGAGGATGATTATTGCACTAGCTACACAGAAGAATTGGGAGATTTTTCAGCTGGATGTCATGTCAGCTTTCCTACATGGAGAGCTGAGTGAAGATGTTTATATGGAGCAAGAGGATATGAAAAAAGGGGCAGTGAGCATCTAGTTTAAAAATTACATAAAGCCTTGTATGGATTAAAACAAGCTCCACGAGCTTGGTTTAGTCGAATCAAAGCACATTTCATTGGTGAAGGATTTAGAAGGTGCGATAGTGAGCAGACATTATTCACAAAGAGAAGCAAAGAAGGAAATATTATCATTGTAAGTGTTTATGTTGATGATTTATTTTTTACTGGTAATGATGAAGTTATGATGTTTGAATTTAAAAGTTCTATGTTGAGAGAATTTGATATGTCTGACTTGGGGAAGATGAGGTTTTTTCTTGGGATCGAGGTGCTGCAAAAGTCTGATGGTATTTATATATGCCAAAAGAAATATGCATTAGAGGTTTTGAGAAGGTTTGGAATGATAGAAAGTAACTCAGTGAGCAATCCAATAGTTCCAGGTTTTAAAATGAGCAGAGAAGGAAATGGAGATTGTGTTGATGAAACATACTACAAGCAATTGGTAGGGAGTTTAATGTATCTCACTGCCACGAGACCTGACATGATGTTTGTTACTTGTCTCATAAGTAGATATATGGCAAAACAATTCATCTGCAAGCAGCTAAGAGAGCACTTCGATACTTAAAAGGGACTGTGAACTATGTAATTCATTATAAGAAAGAAGGACATGGTGAGTTGTTTGCATTTACAGATAGCAATTATGCAGGAGATATGGAAGATAGGAAGATACATCTGGTTACGTGTTTTTAATGAGTTCAGGTGCTGTCTCATGGTGTTAAAAAAAAGGCTATTGTGACTTTATCAACCACAGAAGCTGAGTTTGTGGCTGCTGCAATCTGTGCTTGTCAATCAATTTGGACGAAGAGAATTTTAAAGGAGTTAGGGCATTCTTGTGGAGACTGTACAACTATGATATGTGATAATAGCTCAACCATCAAGCTGTCTAAAAATCCTGTTATGCATGGTCGCAACAAGCATATAGATGTGAGGTTTCATTTCTTAAGGAATTGTTGAGCAAAATTGGCAAGTGTACCAAATCGCTGCAAGTAATAAAAATGGTGAGAATCGGATATCGTCCATAGAGATTAGTTACCAAGTACCAATTTACAAGTTAAACAACTATCTAGACTAAAATTTGGTATGAAGAGGGCTGAAAATAAATTAAAGTAAAAGAGCAATGAAATATTTTTGGAATTTTTGTTGAGATAAAAAAAAGAAATAAAAACGTTAGGAATTTGATTTCATCCAATTATGAATCCGGATTCCTCATAGACAAGGAATCCTATGAATTACTGAAACTCTAATTATCCTAATTCCAATTGGCATGTTGAAGGACAAATTCCCTTAATTAATAGAAGCCTAATTCCTTAGTGAATCAATTCTACCAAACCTCAACAATTACCCTAATTCCTTAGGTCTAATTAACAAGGCATGATGATAAAAGCTCCATGGAATTTGTGAAATGTCCACATTAATCCAGTTATCTATTCCTAGATTAACCCAATTAACAGTAATGCTTACAAGAGGCAAAGTCCACATATCACTATTCCTAACATATACATGAACCCTTGAAAAAATAAGAATGATGGTCAAACATTGAAATGTCAGTAAAAACAGTAAACATCACATCATCGATACCAAATATTCATAAGATAATCAGAGAGTCAATTAAAACTTCATCATAAAAGGATTACATCAAAATCTCAGCAAAAAGGAAATTAGCTAGACATGTTAAATCCAAAAATACAATAAAATAGAACACAACACCAGTGCTGGCTTCCTCCTTACGCTGCTGCTGTGCGTCTCTGGTTCACACCCCAGGACCTTTTTCTTTCCTTATTTCTTTGCTGTCTCGTGCGCCCCTGTGCGGCTCTATATCCTCCAGTTCTGATCTTTTGCCCCTATCCAGAGTCGCACGACTCGCACCCCTCCTTTATTCACGCCCTCACTTCCCTATTATTTTCCAATTGTCCGTTCCTTTTTAATTCTCCCCCCTGCGTTACTTTTGGCTGCAGCCTCTTATGCGTTACTGTATAGGCTGTGACTCTTTTTCTTCTCTTAATTCTTCTCAATCAATTCTCTTTAATATGTTACTGTTCCACCCTTAAATGCTTTTGCTTTCTTCAAATAAAAGACCAAGACCCTGCCACCTCTTGTTCCAGTATACAGCCCAAGCTTGCCACTCATTTTACATTCTTCAAAGTCTTTAACGTGGGCCTCTTGCTTTTTACAAAACCAATATTTGAATTGCTTTCCTCTTGTCCACATAAAACACTGCATGGGCTTTGGCTTGGCAAAATTATATCATTGAATTTGCTTCTTGCCCAAATTAACACAAGATCTTTATTATTTTCTACAAACATAAACAAATAAAAATATCATTAGATTAACTCTAAAAATATAAAATTAAACTAAAATATATAAAACACTATTAAAAAACTAAATTACCTAAACTTAGGGATAAAACTCAATCAATTAGCATATTTAGGAGTAAAAATCCACCCAATAAGCACATAAAAAATCACATAATCTAGCGGATCATCAGGAATCTTACTGAGGAGGGTACAATTGAATTAGTTCACTATGGGAGTCAGGATCAGGTGGCAGACATAGTGACCAAACCGTTGAAGCTTGATATTTTTCAGAAGCTTAGGAAGCTGCTGGGAGTATATGAAGTTTCTGGTATAAACTAATTGCTCCAAAGCATTTAGTTAAAGAGAGGGAATGAAGGAGTTACATCAGTTTGTTTGTTAGAATAATATCCCTGGTTTTCAGGAGAGGTCCTAGTGTTTAGGGATTTTTATTTGTATTTGAATTACAATTGACTATTACCACTAGCCATTAATTTTGCTGAGTGGGCTGCTTTCTGTTTTGTTGTTGTACGTGTATTGATTATTGAATATAATGGATATTTAAGCCAAAGTTAATGCTAATAAAACCAAGTCATTCAATCAGGTTGTTATTTTCTTGTTCTTAATTCCCTTAAAGATCAACGTTCCTAACACATGCATCTAAATTTATATAAAGAAAATCAAGAACTAAGGTATAATTCTAACAATAGAAACCAATTTTAATTGGAATTGGACTTTGATATCTGATACAAAAAGTGATGAGCCCATGTCCAACTGAAATGTACTCCAAATAGATTTGAAAATAAAAAAGAAAACCGCCCTACAGAGCCGTATCAGGAAAAATTACGCAACAAGAGTCCTTCAGCAAAATACAAGAATAGTGGAATAATTAAGTTTTGCTTATTTCTATGTTGTTATTTCTTTTCTCATGAGAAATTAAAATATCTTTCTTAGAAGGACGAGATAACCTAGTTACAATGACTTGATGATTTTATTTTAAATTCTTAATTTTCTCTTATCTATTATTTTTGTGTTTATGTTTTGTGCAGCCTTTAATAAAGAATTATAGACCTTAATAAATTTTCAATTAGTTAATTCACATAGGTATATGATGGATTGCCGTTTGGTAGTTAGAGAATGTTTTCTTTAGTGTTTGAAAGAGGCTTTTGAAAAAAAAAAAAATCAAGTTCTTGGCTAGCAAAAAAGGGTGAGAGAACATTAGGAAGTCTAGTAATAATTGAACCAAATCAAAGTTGTAGTTAAAATCAGATCCCTAGAGTTTTCTCTTAATGTGTGTTTGTCTTTTTTAATATTGCTTTCATTTACTTACAATTTAATTTCTAAACTTGTTATTCAATTGGATTGTCTAGATGCTTATATTTTAGCCCAATTTGGATACTTAATATTCGTGGGTATGATACTCTATTTATCTTTTATTACTTATTAATATTATGTGTACTTGTATGTGTAAAATTATGTAACAAGTTTTGGATATTTTTACTCTAGGCGTTATTTTTATTTTTATTTTTAATTCTTTTTTGTTGTCTTTGTTGTTTTTCTTCTGGTACAATCAGTATACAATGGCAAATCATGGAGGAAGCAATTACCAAGGGGCAAATAATAGACAAGTAGCACCACAAAGGATATCCTTGAAAAACTATGAAACTCCATAGACATTGGCCACAACTTTAGGCATTGTTAGGCCGAACGTTCAAGTTAATAATTTTGAAATCAAGTCGACTATGATCTGTGGCGGATCTAGGACCCCGAGACAGTGGGGGCAATATATATTTTTTTAAACATAATTATTGTTGTTGAGAGTCCCACATCGACTTGAGATATGACCTGAGTAGTGCTTATAAGGCTTGAGCAATCCTCACCTTACAAGCTAGGTTTTGTAGTGTTGAGTTAGGCCTAAAGCCCAAATTTTAAGATGGTTATTCCACGCGCATTGTCCACACTTCATATGTCCAGTCCTGAGTGTGAGTGAGTGTGTTGAGAGTCCCACATCGACTAGAGATATGACCTAAATAGTGCTTATAAGCCTTAAGGGCAATACGGGTGGAATTGTAAGAGAGAAAGAAAGGAAATAAGGATAGTGACATGGGTGCAATTGTATGAAAACAAGGGGGTAAACTTTAAAAATGCAAAAGTATTAGTAGTTATTTTAACAAGGTCAGTGGGTGCATGTGCACCCTCTGACCTGGATGTAGATCCGCCAATGACTATGATACAAATGATCCAAGGGAATTAGTTTGGGGGAAGTAGGGAAGATAATTTGTAGTTGACTATATTTTGGGAACTCTACAAGACTACAACATTTTTAATTGTATCAGTGTTTTAGAGGACGATTCTGGCGCTATTAAGAGTCGGACGCTGCCTCTAATACATATTTTTTTATTATTAATATTGCTAGTCAGTCGACGCCACGTTGAATTTATTTAGTGTGTTTGGTTTTACGTTGGAAACCTCCAGAATTGATTTTGTCCCTTGTCAAACGTGATTTTAGTGAAAACAAGATATTTGGTTATTGTCAGGTAGAATTGATTTTGCCTTTAGAAGTGATTTTGACCAGAAGCTACAAAAAGTAGCTTTTGTGTTGAATTAAAAATTTTACCCTAAATTTTACATCAAACATGCTTTCAATGTGAAAATATTCAAACATAAATCACTTTACTCCAAACTCAATTCTAACCAAATCAATTTTACAAAATCAATTCCATTCAAAAATCACTTTTATCAAATGCTTATCCAAACACACACTTAGCATCAGCTGATCGATGCTAACGTGAAATTTCCATTTTCATTTTATTTTCACTCTTAACGTATGCAAATTCATTCTTGTGTTGGGAAAGATAACAAATAAAATCACCTAATACAAGGTCAATGGATAATTTATTATCTCAGTATCAGACTTTTCCCTCACTTTGTATAATCACAATGAGACAACAAAAAAATCTTCCACTATGAAAAATAATGGGATTACAAAGATAATAGTAATAAGCTCACCAAAATATTGGAGGCTAAACACTCTCTTGATTTTTCTCTCAAAAGGATTTCTCTCTCACGTATAATGAGGCTCTCTCTCTCAAAACTCTCTAAGTTTTGGTTTTTCTTCCGGATGATTAGAAATGAAAGGAGAGTTTTTCTCCTTTTCTTCTCCATTGATTTCCTTAGAAATCTCCCGTACCTTCTTTCTTTCTATTTGCTATTTTTCCTTTATCTCTCCTTCTTTTTCTCTCCTCCTAAAGAAAGGAAACCCATCAATCTCCCCCTCCCGATTTAGGTGGAGGGCTCTATCAGTCCAACCGCTCTTCTGCAAAAACCGTACTTGTCCTTAGGTAAGGACTTAATCATCATATCTAAACTATTCTCATCAGTATGGATTTTCTCAAAATATAATTGCTTGGATTCCAAAATATCACGTATCCAGTGATATCTCACGTCAATGTGCTTCGACTTTGAGTGAAAACTCGAATTCTTGCTCAAGTGGATTGCATTCTGACTATCACAATGCACGATGTATTTATGTTGTTCTTGCCCTAACTCATGCAAAAAATGCTTCATCCATAGCATTTCTTTGCAAGCTTCTGTTATTGCAATGAACTTTGCCTCTGCGGTAGACAAAGCACCACACTTTTGTAGCTTTGACTACCACGATACCGTTCCCCCTAAAAATGTAATCAGGAATCTAGAAGTAGATTTCCTAGAATCAATATCTCCCGCCATATCTGCATATGTATAGTCGGTCAGTTCAGGTTCTCTACTCCTAAAGCATAAACAAATTTTGGAAGTTCCTCCGAGATATCTTAAAATCCACTTCACAACATTCCAATGCTCTTTTCCTGGTTTAAAGAATCTGCTAACAACACCAACTGCGTGTGTTATGTCTGGTCGTGTGCACATCATTGCATGCATTAAGCTTCAAATAGATGAGGCATGCATATGGCACCTTGCACATTTCCTCCTTTTCAACTTCACTTGTAGGACTTTGCTTTGAGCTAAGCATAAAGTGACTAGCAAGTGGAGTAGCAACTGGCTTTGCTTTCTCCATGTGAAACCACTCCAACACCTTCTCGATATATTTTTCTTATGATAATCACAGCTTTCGTTCCTTCCGATCACGACGGATTGACATACCAAGAATATACTTTGCGGGTCCCAAGTCTTTCATAGAAAAAGACTTCTTCGTTTCCTTCTTCAACTTGCTGATCTTATCACCATTTTGTCCTACGATCAACATATTGTCAACATACAAAAATAGTATGATGAACTCACTATCAAGAAATCTCTTGACAAAGACACAATGATCAGAAGTAATCCTTTGGTATCCATGCTCAATCATGAAGGAATCAAACTTCTTGTACCATTGACGTGGTGCCTGCTTAAGTCCATATAGACTCTTCTTCAGCTGATATACTAAATCTTCTTTGCCTTTGACTTTGAATCCCTCTGGTTGCTCTATGTAAATTTCTTCTTCTAAATCACCATGAAGAAATGCAGTCTTCATATCTAGCTGCTCCACATCTAGATTCAAACTTGCAGCCAAACCAAGCACTACCCAGATGGATGACATCTGTACTACGGGTGAGAAAATCTCTTCAAAGTCAATGCCTTTCTTCTGACTGAAAAGTTTCACGACTAATCTCACCTTGTACCTGGGTCGTGAGCTATTCTCCTCAGTCTTCAACTTGTACACTCATTTGTTTCTGAGTGCTCTTTTACCTTTTGGTAAATGTACTTACTCATAGGTCTGGTTCTCATGCAAGGATTGCATTTCTTCTTGCATGGCTTTCAACCACTCCCCCTTGTGGTCGTCCATCATATCTTCTTCATAAGACTCTGGTTCTCCCCCATCAGTGAGTAGCACATATTCTGTTGCATGATATTTGGTTTATGGTGCAGGCATCCTGATCGACCTTCTTAACTGGGGCTCTTGAATATCTTGTTCTTCGTCCTCATAGTCTTCGCCCATATCATCATCAGTACCACCACTTTTATTACCATCTGTTACTTCTTCAGTTGGATCGTTAACAATTGGAGGTTCATTTTCTGCATCTCCAATGTCTTCTATTGCATCTCCCCCATAAAGCTCTGGAAGAGGAACTGGATCCAAGTTTATTGGATGTTCTCTAGAACTAACTGGCTTAACACCTTCTGAATATCTTCAATATTCTGGTCTTCAAAGAAGACAACATCTCTGCTTCTAATAATCTTTTTCTCAACAGGATCCCATAGCCTGTACCCGAATTCTTCATTTCCATATCCCAAGAATCTTGGAGTCGAGTTTTGATCTCTTATCTTTTGGAATATGAACAAACGCTCTACAACCGAACACCTTCAAATGGTTGTAGGATACATCTTTACTTGTCCAAAACTTGTTTGGAACATCACCATTCAACGGAGCTGAAGACGATAAGTTGATCAAGTCAACTGCAGTCATCAGAGCTTCACCCCAAAAACTCTTAGGTAACTTGGCATGAGATAACATAGTTCTCACCCTTTCAATAATAGTTCTGTTCATCCTCTCAGCCACTCCATTGTGCTGAGGCGTCTTCGAAACAGATCGTTCATGCCGAATTCCATTACTCACACAGTACTGTCTGAAAGCTCCCATAAATTCTCCTCAGTTGCCAGTGCGAACACACTTTAACTTTTTACCAGTTTCTCGCTCAACACAAGCATGAAACTGTTTGAATACTACAAACACCTGGTCTTTTGTTTTGAGGGCATACGCCCAAACCTTCCTGGAGTGGTCATCAATAAAGGTAACAAAGTACCTTGCACCTGCATGAGTACTAGTGATCATTGGACCACAAACATCAGAATGCACCAAATCTAAAACATTGGGTCTTCTATGTGGGGCCTTGTAGCGGAAAGAAGCTTTATGTTGGTTTCCAGCCAAGCAATGTGTACATGGCTTAAGAGACATTTTTGATCCTTTAAACCAGCTAATGTATCTCTTTTGGCTAGAATTTGAAGCCCCTTCTCACTCATATGTTCGAGCTGTTTATGCCATAGCTCGACTGAGGAGTCTTCTCCGAGAGCATTAAAACACCCATTATTGACTTTGGCTTCTCTCACATAAAGAATGCTTACTTTCTTGCCTCGGGCTATCACCAGGGAACTTTGTCTTAGCTTCCATTTCCTATCCCCAAACACACTAGTGTAGCCTTCTTCGTCTAGTAGGCCTGTGGATATTAGATTGAGATGCATGTCAGGAACATGTCTCACATCTTTCAATGTTAGGCGACAGCCAGTGTTTGTTTCTAGGCAAACATCTCCTTTTCCCACAATATTAGGTCTATTATCATTCCCCATCCTCACATGACCAAAATCACCGCTTGTATAGGAGGTAAAGAAATCCCTTCGCGAGGTAACATGAAATGATGCACCAGAATCCACGACCCAACATGTATCTTGTGATGACAAATTAACATGACCATCATCGCAAACAAAGATTACCTCATCTCAATGAAAAATGGTAGCGGCTACGTTACTTGCATCACCATTTTCTTGCTGCTCTCTTTTGAGCTTCCTGCATTCTCTCTTCATGTGGCCTTTCTCGTGATAGTAGTAACATTCTACGTCTCTTCTTGTCCTCGACCTTCCTCTATACTTATCTCTTGATTTTCCCGTTGACCTGTCTCTAGTATTGAACCTTTTGTTGTTGGTTCTTCCATGATACTCTGTGACTAGCACCTCAGACTCTGTCGGCATTCCTTGTTCCTTCCTTCTTGATTCTTCATTGAACATGTTGTCTTTTACTATGTCCAATGTTAGAACACCTTGTGGTGCTGAATTACTCAACGAAACCACAAGTGTGTCCCAATTGTCTGGCAAGGAACTGAGAAGTAACAATGCTGGCAATTCATCGTCAAGCACCATCTTCATATTGGTGAGTTGATTCACCAATCCTTGGAAATCGCTCAAGTGTTCGGAAACACTCCGGGTCTCTCTATACTTGAGGTTCACTAATCGTCGAATAGTAGAGGCTTTGGTCTAGGCTGTCTTTCTCTCATACAACGTTTCTAGTTTCGTACATAACGTGTACACAACTATTTCTTGCGCCACATGATGAAAGACACTCTGATCTATCCATAGTCGAATTTGTCCGATAGTTTTCCTGTTCATCAAATTCCAGTCATCATCAGCTTCATCCCTTTATTTTGCAAAGGCTGGTACAGATCTTTGCAGTAGAGGATGTCCTCCATTATGGGCTTCTAAATGGAGTAGTTTGAAGAGGTTAACTTAATCATTGTTGCGGATGCTGTCGAGGTTGACTCGTCCATTGTGAATAACACAAGTTAAACTGCGTAATGAACTAAAGCTCTGATACCACTTGTTGGGAAAGATAAAAAATAAAATCACCTAATACAGGGTTAATGGATAATTTATTTTCTCAGGATCAGACTTTTCCCACACTTTGTATAATCACAATGAGACAACAAAAATATCTTCCACTATGAAAAATAATGGGATTACAAAAATAAGAGTAATAATCTCACCAAAATATTGGTGGCTAAACACTCTCTTGATTTTTCTCTCAAAAGGATTTCTCTCTCACGTATAATGAGGCTCTCTCTCTAAAAACTCTCTAAATTTTGGTTTTTCTTCTGGATGATTAGAAATGAAAGAAGGGAATGGCTTTTATAGCTAAACATCTAAGCTAAATGGTGGCCATAATGTAAGGAGAGTTTTTCTCCTTTTCTTCTCCATTGATTTCCTTAGAAATCTCTCGTACCTTCTTTCTTTCTATTTGCTATTTTTCCTTTATCTCTCCTTCTTTTTCTCTCCTCCTAAAGAAGGGAAACCCATCATCTTGGAACGCCAACACGCCATTAATCAAAGTTTTAACCGTTATTAGCTTGGTGTCAACTTTTTCAGATGACATTTTTGTTATTTGTTTCTCAAAACACAAACTCTAACTTTGGGGCTCTTTCTCTTTGCTCTCACGCAGATCCCTAAAAAAAGTACAATTTTTTTAAAGGAAAAAAATTAATGGCTTGCTCCTCCAAAAAATATTTTAACAACTTTTTTTTTTTAAAAAAAATTAATGGCACCCTCATCCTATTAGAAAGGCAAGTGTTGTTCTGATCTCATGGATGCAACCTAAAATACCCTCTAACAAGAACTATATGGGCTTTGAATACTGGGCAAAAAAAAAAAAAAAAATTTCCCGTTTTACTATATTTCTTTTGCAATCTAAGATGCAATCTCTATTTTTTTTTTTGTTGTTACTTTTGTTGGCTTACAAAAACTTACTTTTATTGGTATGGATGGTGATAAGTTGATGTTAAATGTCTATATTTGTTTTGTTTTGGCAGGCCTCACGTTAGATTGTTTATGCATTTTTTTTTAAATAGATTTGGTTGTTGATTTATGGACTTTTAATAAATTTTGATGTAATTAATTTCATATGTTTAGGAGTGGTATAATTTTTTTTAAAAGAAAAAATGGTTAAACATAAGAAAATTTATGTATTTTTCAAAGAGTTTAATTGTTTTGCACTGATTGAGTAATGTTTAATTTACATACTCAACCAATTAAAAAATCATGACATGTGTGACTTAAAGATACTTAAGATAACCAATGGTGTATTGGTCGAGTGGAAACAACTTGCCCAAATAAGGAGGAGAACCTTGGGAACCCGGGTTCAAATCTTTGAAGAGTCACCCTCATTGAGAGGCTAAGAACCAAGGGTAAATCCATGCTCAATCAGTCGAACCAGAGATTAGTCTCATAGCGGGCCTGAAGGGCCTAATTAGGTTGGGTTCCGAACAAAAAAATGATAGTTAACATAAGAGTCACAATCTTTTACAATGTACCAATTTCTGATTGATTGACAGCGTAAAAAAAACTTTACAATGACAATACACACTAATTAAATCTTTTTGAAAAGGAAAACTACGAAGCAAGATAAAAATTGTATAACTTCAACATCACATCTTCACTTTAAAAACATCATTCTAATAATCAAATAGTTTAATAATATAAATAACCTTTGATAAAATTATATATAATTCATATGAATTTTAATTACATGTGTACTTTAGTTAGCAGGCAATAACTCACATCCTGTATTAGTTTCTCAGCTATCTTCAGTTAAAACTTAGAAGTGATAGTGCATATTAAATTATGGATTCTAGATTGTCATTTATATGTTTTTTAATAAGAAAACATGTTTGCACTCCTATTTTCAGGATTATTGTCAATCAAAATATTTTAGCTTTGCTTTAATTCACCCATTCCCATGTCTTTCATATTGTTTCTTACCCTATTTCCTTTTATGAATTTTCAGGTTCAGCTGGATCTCGAACTTTTATGTTTACTATAGCTTCAGTCAGAGTCATCAGTTTTTCTGCACATATGAGAGGTTCAAATTTTTGTGATTCATATGGTTTCTTTGTATGTGTGGGTTCATTTGTTCAGTAGTTATTGGCTGGTTTTATGTTTGCGTTTTCTGCCTGCCTGCTTGCCTAGTGAGTGAAAACTGTTGGGACAAGAAGCTCACAATGCTTCACACACTCACACTAACAAAACAGAGAAATCGAGAGAGAATGGAGATAGGGAAAATCTGAAATTTGTATATCACTTGCACACACACTTTCATTCACTGCTCATATGTATTTATACACTTATATGGCATAGCTTCACATAGTTAGTTACTCCAACTAACTCACTAACAACTCTAACTTCCATGTAACTAACTCTAACTCTAACTACCATTTGAATTACACTCTAACACTTCCCCTTAATTCAAATGGTTTAACAACACAATATACTAAACCACTATATCTCTAAGTATGATATGCAAATGTGCTTGACTATGAAAGTCTAGCATCCCAACTAGGTTGGTACCCTAAAACTTACCATTCATTTGCTGCACATCATACTCTAAACTAACTCAGATAGTGGAATTACACCTAACTTTTCCCTTAAAACTCTAAACCTTTCTGTCTTCAATGCTTTTGTAAAAGCATCAACTATTTGCAAATCCGTTCAGCAATACACCATCTCAATTCTGCCTTTGTTTACTTGGTCCCTCAGAAGATGGAACTTGGTCTCTACATGCTTGCTTCTCCCATGCGAAGTTGGATTCTTTGCTATGCTTATGGATGACTTGTTGTCCAAAAACAAATGCACTTGCTTCCTGTGATCATTCTTCAATTCATCTAACAATGAATCAAGCCACAAAATTAGATAGGCTGCTCGGGAAGCAGCTATGTATTCTGCCTCACATGAAGATAGTGCAACCACACTTTGCTTTCTAGAACTCCAAGAGATTGGTGAATCTAGAAATCTAAACAAGTATCCTGTTGTGCTTTTCCTGTCCACTTTATCTCCACACCAGTCTGCATCAGAGAAGGCTTCTAGCTCAGCTGTGTTCTGTCACCCTTTGGAAACAATAGGCCATAGTTCTGAGTCCCCTTCAGATATCTCAATATCCTCTTTGCTGCAGCCATATGAGAAGCTCTTGGATCACTCATAAACCTGCTAACCAACCCTACTCCAAAGCTGATATCAGGTCTGGAGTTACATAGAAACCTGAGTGATCCAACTATCTGTTTGTATAAGGTGCTATCAACCTTCTTTGCAGCCTCTCCTCTTTCTAGTTTCACATTTGACTCCACTAGTGTCACTAACTCATTGCAATCCTCCATGTGAAACCTTTTAAGTACATCTTGGATGTAATTTTTCTGATACAAGAAAACTCCTTTTTCTGTATAAACAAACCCAAGTCCCAGAAAGTAACTGAGAATTCCTAGGTCAGACATTTCAAATTCTGACTTCAATATCCCCTTGAATCTCTCAATTGCTTTTGGATTATTTCCAGTGATGAGCAAGTCATCTACATAGATGCAAACCAGAATCAGATTAACACCCTCTTCTATCTGAACATAGACTCCAAATTCCAATGAACATTTGGAGAAACCTAACTATGACAAAAATGCATCTATCCTCTTGTTCCAAGCTCGAGGAGCTTGTTTTAGGCCATACAAGGCCTTCTTGAGTTTGTACACTTGGTGTTCTCTACCTTTCACTACAAATCCTGGAGGTTGCAACACATAAACCTCCTCCTCCAATGGACCATTTAGGAATGCAGACTTTACATCAAATTGGAAAAGTGGTCATTCATAGGAACTAGCAATTGCAATGACTAACCTGATGGTTTCCACCCTTGCAACTGGTGCAAAAACCTCAGTATAGTCTATGCCTACCCTTTGTAGAAAGCCTCTAGCCACTAATCTTGCTTTATGCTTTGCTACTGTGCCATCTGGTTTCAACTTCAATTTGAAAATCCGTTTCACATCAATTGGTTGCTTCTTGGTTGGTAAATCTACTAGATCCCATGTTTGGTTTCTTTCTATAGCACTGAGCTTTTCTAGCATAGCCTCCTTCCAAGCCTTTTGTTGAATGGCTTGCTCCCATTGTACTGGTTCACTGTCTGCCAAGAATGCCAACTGCACTAGATCACCATCACTAGTAACCTCATTATTAGGTACTAGTTCATAATCTGTTAGCCTAACAGAGGGAATTCTCTGCCTTTCTAACCTTCTGTCAGGTTGTAACACTGTCTGCACTAACTGATTGGGCTCCACTTCTTCCTCAAAATGGAAAGAAACTCCACTTTCTGCACTGTTGTCTTCCCATATCCATGAGGCTGCTTCATCAATCACCACATCTATGCTAACAATGATCCTCTTCTTGTCTGGACTATATAGCTTATAAGCCCCAATTGGATGATATCCAACCAATATCAAAGCTTCACTCTTGTCATCCAGCTTTCTTCTTCTTTCATCAGGGATATGTCTGTAACATAGGGAACCAAATATCTTCAAATGAGAAACACTTAGCTTGTATCCAGTCCAGGCTTCTTTAGGTGTTATATCTTTCATTCTCTTTGTAGGACATCTATTCAGCACATAAGCAGCTGTGGGTTCTACTTCTCCCCAATAGCAATCAGGCAGCTTCTTTTCTCTCAGCATACATCTTGCCATGCTGAGTAGAGTCATATTTCTTGTTTATGCTAATCCATTGTGTTGTGGAGTGTATAGTACAGTCATTTCATGCAATATTCCTTTGTGTTCACATATTTCTTTGAACTGATGAGAGTTATACTCTCCTCCACCATCAGTCCTTAGAATCTTGATCACATTTCCACTTTGCCTTTCTGCCATTGCACAAAATTTTTGAAAGGCAGTAAACACATCACTTTTTTCTTTAAGCAGATATAACCAAATCTTTCTAGTAAATTCATCAACAAATGTTATAAAATACTTGTTACCTCCTAATGATGGAACTTGTATTGGACCACACACATCTGAGTGAACCACTCTAAGAGATTGTGCCGCTCGAGCTGGTGCATAAGTCTTGAAGGAGTTCCTTGTCTGTTTGCTCATTAGACACCCTTCACAAATCTTCTAAGGTGACTTTATAGGAGGTAGGCCAAGTACCATCTGCTTCTCTCTGAGCTAGTGTAATCTTTTAAAATTCAAGTGACCATATCTGTAGTGCCAAAGCCACATCTCATCATCTGTGCTTGTAGTAGAAAAACACTACACTTTTGCTGCATTTAAATTCACCTTAAAGGTTCTGTTCTTGGACACAACAGCTTTTAACACCAATCTGTGTTTGCCATCAAACACCTCAATGAAGTTCTGCTCCATCTTCATTGTGAATCCCTTCTCAAGAAGCTGTCCAAGACTCAACAAGTTGTTTTTCATAGATGGCACATACAACACATCTGTCACATATGCATGCTTTCCATCCTTTCCTTTGATCAGAACCTTCCCAAGTCCTTCAGCGGACACAGTGCTATTGTCTGTAAATCTGTTCTTGTTCTTCACATTAGCATCAAACTCAATCAACCAATCTTTATGATCAGTCATATGGTTTGAGCAACCTGTGTCTAAGTACCAAGATTCTAAGTTGTCATAATCAGACTTGGTAGTCACCATTAACAGCACTTGTTCTGTGTCAGATTCATCATCCTCATTCTGACCAACATAGGCCTCATCATCATCTTTATTCTTCTGATTCTTTCCACTTCTACATTCATCTGCATAGTGTCCCCATTTGCTGCAGTTATAGCACTGAATCTTCCTCTTATCAAACTTCTTTTTACCTCCTCTCCCTCGAGAGAGGCACCTCTTCTTCTGTTTGAAAACTCAGCCTGATCATGATCAGTATTCTTCTGATCTTGATCTTTTGAACAATCACCATTTCCTCCATTCTTTCCTCCTCTCCACCTGCCTTTCCCTTTCTTGTTCTTGTCCCAGGTACCACCATTCTTGCCACTGGTTTGAGCTTGTAAGGCCTGCTCCTACACCTTTTCTCCTGATCTTTCATTTAATCTCAGCTCTCGAGCTTCTAGTGTGGCTTGTAACTCTTCCACCTTCATCTCATCAAGGTTCGTGGACTCCTCAATAGCTACTACCACATGATCAAACCTTAGTGTTAAGGATCTCAGCACCTTCTTCACAATCATCACAGTTGACATCTTCTCACCACAAGCTTTCATTTGATTAGTGATAGATATCAACCTTGTAAAGAACTCACTTACACTTTCCTGTTTTTTCATTTGAAGCATCTCATCTCATCTCCTCAAGGTTTGAAGCTTTACCTTCTTAAATTTTTCAGCACCTTCATAGAACCTTGCAAGATTATCCCAAGCCTCCTTTGCAGAGGTTGCAGAAGCAATCTTTTCCCAATTGTCAGTATCAACACATTGCTAAATTAGGAAAAGTGCCTTGCAATCTTTCTTCTTCTGATCTCGATGAGTTGCCTTTTGCTCATCAGTTGAATTCTTCTCCAAGTCCTTTACACCATCATTCACGATTTCCATCACTTCTTGAAATTCGAATATCACCCTCATTTGAGAACTCCACCTATCATAATTCTTGGTGGTCAAGATTGGTAAGTTGGTAGAGACATGTCCATTTGAGAGTGTCATGTTTTTCGCGAAAGAAACCCAGGAGTATGATAAAGCTCCTGATACCACTTGTTAGCACAAGAAGCTCACAATGCTTCACACACTCACACTAACAAAACAGAGAAATCGAGAGAGAATAGACAAAGAGGAAACCTGAAATTTATATATCACTTGCACATACACTTTCATTCACTACTCATATGTATTTATACACTTACATGGCATAGCTTCACATAGTTAGTTACTCCAACTAACTCACTAACAACTCTAACTTCCATGTAACTAACTCTAACTCTAACTACCATTTGAATTACACTCTAACAAAAACTTGTGAGCCATTGCATTTTCCCACTTTTAAAACTTGATACATAAAAATAATAAACAGAGGAGTATGCCCACACATTGGCTAGTTTTTAAAGCTGTGCTGCTGGCAGATTTATCTCTGTTATACACTTGGTAACAGGGTGTTCAACCTTTATAAGAAATAATTGCAAAAACAATCAGCCACATTGGTGAAAAAAATATATCAGGAAATGTAAAATGAAAATAAAAACAAAAAAGGATATATAAAATAGGAAGAACTGACTTCAAGCATTAAAACATCCATACAAATCTCCAAAAATATGTAGAAGCATTTTCCAAGAGTAACTAGCTAAGCTCAAATGCCTATATCACCACAAAATTCTAAGGATGATGATAAAGCACATTATGCTTCTATGTAAATATACCATTTGTAGAAGCCTTGCAAAAGATACCCTCATATGCTTGATTCATGAAGGAAATTCTGTCCAAAAAGAGGAAGCTTGAACCTGATGAGACTATAATGCTAAACGAGGAGTGTAGTGTCATATTACAGAAAAAACTTCCTTCCAAGCTGAAGGACCTTGAGATTCTCCATTCCTTGAACTATTGGGGAGAGGATGTTTGATAATGTTTCAAATGATCTTGGAGCAAGTATGAGCCTTATGCCACTATCTATCTTTAAACAACCTAGGATTGGAGAAATCAAGCCCACTATGATAACACTTCAATTCAGTGGCGGATCTTGACCGAAATTCTCGAGGGAGCCACTAGCTACTAACTCAAATAATATAAATAAAATTTATATGAATCATATAAAATTGTATTAAAGGTTGCTCATCATATTAGAATTACATAATTTTCATTTTGTTTCGTGCTTTTCCTTTTGAAAAAGGATTTAATTGATATGCATTTTTAGTGTAAAATGTTTTTACACTGTCAATCAATCATAAATCGACACATCAAAAAAATTGTTTGACACTTATCTTAGTTACCTTAAAAGTTACACATGTCATGATTTCTAATTGTTGATAGTGTAAAAAAATTTACACTATCAATGCATAGCAATTGAACTCTTTGAAAAATACATTAAATTTCTTATGTTTAACCATTCTTTCTTTTAAAAAATGCATAAGCAAAATAATCAAATCTGAAAAGAGGAAACATATAAAATAGAGAAAGTGAGGAAGATTGCAAAAAATAATAATAATAATAATAATATTGAGTTTGCATCTTGCATTGATTACAAAAGAAACTTACTAAAGCCCCTAGAGAGTTATAATTGGAGTGTATTTTAGATTGCATCAATGAAATCATATCAATACTTGTCTTTGCTAATAGGATGAGGATGTGATTAATTTTATCTTTAAAAAATGGGGGAGCAAGGCATTAATTTTTTTCTTTAAAAAATGTTAATTTTTTTTGGGGGGGAGCCGTTGCTCCCCTCCAAGTATACCAAGGTCCGCCTCTGCTTCAATTGGCGGTGAAGGTTCTGGTACACCACCCACCAAAGTGGACCAAAGTGGTGTAGTGGTGCACCACCCACAAGGCACATTGTGGGCCAATTATTTTGTCACGTAGATCATTTGACTTTTCAACTCAAGTTGTATTTTTTTAGCAGTCAAAATGTACTGAATTTATATTTGGTATTTGTGTATTTAATATTTTCAAAATACGAGGATGGTGGCTGGCCGGCGGTGGTTGTCGACAGCAGTGGCCTAAATTCTTGAGGATATGCTAGTCAAGGTGGATAAATTTATATTCACAATAAGAAGAGTATCATATGTATTTTCAACAAATTTTTGAAGAGGTTAAAACATTTTTTTGTCACCTATCTGCCACATTACTTGTAGAAAGCTAAAAAGTTTCCGAGTAATATAGCAGCGTAGTTATCATATCTTAAAAGATTAAAGGATTAACTAAGTTTTTGGTCCCTCTAAATATGATGAGAAGTGGTTTTAGTCCCTCCAAAATTTTTTTCTTAGGAAATGGTCCCTTAACGTTTTCAAAGTTTGAAAATGGTCCCTATCATTAAGTCAACTATATGTTAAACGATGACATGGCAAACGGATTTCCACGTCATCAATGCCACATGTGCCAAAATAATATTCTTTAATTCCACATTGGATTTTTAATTATCTAAATAATTTTATATAATTAATAATTCTAAATTTTAAATAATTTTAACTTTTTAAATAATTAAATAAATATAATTTTTTAAATAGTTAAATAAAATTTAAAACTTTTAAAAAATCTTTAAAAAAAATTTTAAAAAAATAATACTAAAATTTTTAATTAGTTAATTTTTAATATTTATAATTTTTTATTTAAATTAAAAATTTTGAATATCCTGAAATAATAATAATTATTACAAATTAAATATTATTTAATTATTTGAGATTATTTAAATATTTAAAAATCCAACATGAAATTAAATAATATTATTCTGGTACATGTGGCATTGATGACGTGGCGGTCCGTTTGCCATGTCATCACTTAAAGGAGTTGACTTAATGACAGGGATCATTTTCAAACTTTAAAAACATTAAGGGACCATTTCCTAAGAAAATTTTTTGGAGGGATTAAAACCAAATTTCGATATATTTACAGGGATAAAAAACTTATTTAAGGCAAGCTTAAATCAATTTGGATTTTTTTTTTTAGCAAAAATCAATTTGGACTTAAAGTATAGCTATATTGAATAAGTTTTAAGGGGCCTATTTATATAATGATCATTATAGATCAAACAAATTGATATGAGGTTTATTTAATAATAATAAAACAGTAGTGTTATTTGAACACCCCATTTGGGATACCTCCAGTGACACCTAAATATTTGGTTAATCACGTGCAAATATTTGGTTAATTCAGTTCATTATATGGTTAATGGGTCATCTGAAGCTTATTTTTCATAACCATGTAAATATTTGGTTAATCACATGGAAATATCTGGTTAATTCAGTTCTTTATATAATTAATAGGTCATCATGAAGCTTACAATCACTTTTCACAAACATGTAAATATTTGATTAATCACGTGCAAATATTTGGTTAATGATTGTGGAAAATGATTGTAAGTTTCAAGATGACCCATTAACTATATAATAAACTGAATTAACCAAATATTTACACGTGATTAACCAAATATTTAGGTGTCGCTGGAGGTGTCCCAAATGGAGTGTTCAAAAAACATTTCTCATAATAAAATTCAGAAATACTTATTTCTATAAGAATAATGTATGATTATAAATGAGGGTGTTGTCTAAGGTGTACCACCCACCAAAGTGGTACAGTGGTGCACTATCTAAGTGGCACAATCTGGATCATCCAAATTGCCACCTGGGTTAGTTGAACTTTAACCATATAACCCAAGTGACAATCTGGATGGTCCAGTTTGTGCTACTTGGGTGGTGCACCACTACATCACTTTGATAGGTAGTGTGCATAATAACCTTCACCATAAATAAGACCATCTTTGTACTTTTAGCATTTCACCTACATGAGAAACCTACTAATAATTAAGCTAAATTTACCAACTAGAAAAAGCATATGGGAAATGCTTAATTCTAAATAAGCATGGCAACAAAGTCCGAATCCGCGGGTACCTACCCGAAACCAACCCCGATTTTTCGTTTTGACTGGGGATGGGGATACAAATACCCGCCCCGCCCCCCAAACCCAAACCTGTCTCATTGTTTACGGGGGTGGCGTGGGGCCAGGAAACCCGACCCTACTGGGGGCGGGGATGGGGATTTATTTTCCAACCTCGAAGGGGATGGAGCATGTGTGGGGTCGGGAAAGGCAAAACTCACCCCCGCCTTGCTCGGCCCATTGCCAACCCTAAATAAAAAATAAATTCAAGAAATAATTATGGAAATGAAGACAGTGTTGATATGTGTGCGCATTTGTAATTAGTTTCTCTATCATTCATGTGCCACATCATTCATAAGACCATTTTAAAAAGATTGTGTTATATAGTAGCCCTGCTACATAATTAATAAGGTTTCATCCATTGGAAATGTAATTTGGTATACTAATGGATTACTTAATTCACATAATTAGTTACTTTTTCAGGAATACTGCATGATTACCAACAAAGACAATCATTATTCATTATACTGCCAACATTTAATCCACTTGAGAAACCTACAGTTTTGGAGACCTGGCTCTTATTACTTGTTCAACCCTAAGGAGTTTGTTCAACAACTTTTAGCCAACCTAACTGGTGCACAAATCCCAATCCTTATTCTTTCAGCCACACAACAAACTTTTTGAAGTTCTTTGAAGATTGACCTCCTTCTACTATGCTGCTCATTATCTTATCCTTTACCTTCAAAGACCTTGACCTTATGTTCTCATCACAAAGTAGTTGGTCTACTTTTGTTTTTATTTCCCCGCATGAAATTAATCCATTTTCATCTGAGTCAAATCCTAGCCCAACCTTCAACTCTTCACAAATATATGTTTTGTCATAAAATTGATCAGCAAAATATGGCCAGCACAAGAAAGGCACCCCATTAGATAAACCCTCCAGGGTAGAATTCCAACCACAGTGACTAACAAAACAAGCTATGGCAGGGTGGGTTAGCACCTTTTGTTGGGGAGCCCATCCAACCATCTTACCATGACTCCCTTGAAATTCAGCTGGGTATGCCATCTTATTGCTCTTATTGTAATCTTGACGCACAACCCAAAGAAATGGTCTATTAGTGAGCTCGAGTCCAAGAGCTAGTTCTGTGAATTGGTTCTGATCAAAATGAGTGGAACTACCAAAGGCAACATACAAGACAGAACAATGAGGTTGTTGATCAAGCCAACTCATACAAGAGAGATCTTCTTCCCAAAACTGTCCCAATGATGTTGCAGTTGCACTTGTATTGTCATAACTCCTCAACAATGGCCAATTGGAAGGAGTTTTGGAACAAAGGATAATGCTTCCGGTTCAAGTTCATATGTTGTGTTGCAAAGCCACCAATCGGTCAAATTGAAATGTTGTATGATGTGCACAAAATACCTAAACATTTTTTCTTGAGCTATTGAATCGTTCATATAGGACCACCAAATGACTCCTGTGTCCATTGTAGGCATACTTGGTGACAATTGAAATGTCCTTTTTGTGTCTGGCATACCTGGAAGGCATACAAAATGAAACTATTGTTATTATTTAGCTAGCAAGTTATTAAGTTACATAGTTAAACTTAATTTGCATTCTTCCTTAATAATTGAGTATTTTATAGAAAACATAACCAAACAAATCTAGTCATAAAATGTGATTTTCTTACCTTTAGAATCTATGATTCCATTATCAATCAGCATGGGAATATTGTATGTCAAGGCAAACATAGCTGCTGCTCCTGTGGGCAAGATAGCTCCCCTGATTCCCATCTTAGAAGCAACTTGCATCGCCCATCCCATTCCCAAATCAGCAACTATGCAGCTGATTCTATGTTCACCTTTCAAATGAATATCCTCTATAAGCTTCTCAAACTTAGCAGACATGGTGGTTATTATAGCATCACATAGCTCCCCAAAATCAGTTCTGTCATCCTCAGAACTTAAACCATCTGGGATTGACACAAATTTTATTTGTGATCCATTAAGGTTAACTTGATCGACCATGGAACTCATCACTCGCTTATGGGTGAAGTCTGTGTTCACAAAAATGATATTGCATCCATGCTCAACCAACTTCAGTGTTAAGGTCATCATGGGATTGACGTGTCCTGGAGATGGACATGGTAACATTAGCACTGTTGGAACTGGATTGCTCATGTTGTCTTTGTGTTTCAACCTGTTAGGAAAAGAAACATATATATGCTCAGCAAAAATTTCTTTTCTTCCTCTTTTCAATAAAACAGAATAACCAAAGATCTCATAGCAATCAAGAATAAGTAATTATAGACAAATTAAATGATAAAAAAAATTATAAAAAAAAAGCAAATTTTAATGTGTAAACCCTTTGTCCTAAAAATAACGTGTAATAAGTTGAAGAAAAAGAACCACCGACTCTAAGTCTAGAAAATCTTCTATTAATAAAACTAGGGTAGTTAACCCGTGCTGAACGCACGGGTCAGTTTTTTTTTAAAGTAACAATAAATTTCTTTTATAAATAATATTAGGTTTCAATTTTGTTTTTGTTAGAGATAAATATTAGTTTACTTAGCATAAATCACACAAACCTAACGAATTTCATTAATTCACAATAAGTCACTTAATATGAGTTAGAGTTTAATTGGTATACACTGTCAGTGTAAAGTTTTTAACACTGTCAACCAATCACAAATCATGTCATGAATGACTTTTAAGGTGGTTTGAATAAGAATCAAAGATTTTCAATGAGGTAGCGATTTATTATTAGTTGACAGTGTAAAAAAACCTTTATACTGACAGCGCATACTAATTAAACTCAATGAGTTACCACACCTCTTCAATATTCAATAGTTTAATAATATATATGTGTTAATTAGCAAACACCCCAAATTAGAGAAATTTAATTTAGTGAATAAAATAGTACTCAACATAATGAAATGTTTATTTTATTTCCCTTTTCCCTTCTTTTTAACCTTAAGTCCCTTTTCCCGTCTTTCTAACTTTAAGTCCCAACATAAAGTTGATTGATTATGTTTTTTTTCATGTTAGTATATAAGTTGATAGTTCTCTTTCTCTTCTACAAATTTAAAATCTTTTTATTTAAAAGAATCTTTTGGGTCTCTACATGTAACAAATCTGGTTTTCATTTTTAACCCAACTTTAAGTGTGCTATACCATATTCTTACTTTTAGTTATAACATATATAATATAATTTAATATAATAATATTTATTTATTAGTCAACAAAATATTTGAAATTGAAATGTATCAAAGTTTGCAATGGATATATTTCATAAATGCTAGGTTTGAATGTAAAAAAAAAAAAAATTAGACTTGATAATATAGTAGATATCTGTGTGAGAAAAATATTGGAGATTTGATAAGGTTAAATTATAATGTCAATTTAGTGTTTGCCAATTCTATAAGTATATAACAACATCGATACCAATATTAAAGTGAATATAGTATCAAATACAAAAAGTTAAATAGAGCATACATAATAAGCATTATAAATTATAGAGATTATATTTAATTCAGAGCAAGAAGGGCTGAAAAAAATACTCCAAGATTAATATGTGAATATAAAAAATAACACTTGTTTTCCTTTCCACTTAATACACACGATTAAATTTTCTTAAAGAACAAATTGTTACAATATTTAATTCAACCCCATTGGAATTGTTGTTTATATTTTGAAATATATTTATATTATATTTTATTGATTGAAACAAAATACTTAAGTTATTCATACTATAATTGTATTATGCTAGTGAAAATATAAATAGCAAGTGGTTTTAAATCTAAACCTAGCATCAAAATCACTATATATACAAATTTATCAGTGAACTGATGAAATGAGGTAACTAATAAGAATATATCTGGAATAGCGACGAATTGGATTAGTGACAAATTGTAGAAATACTAAAAGTAAATGATAGTTTGGTTTTATTTTCCTTTCAACTTAACCTTTATTTGTTAAACAAAATATAGTGAAAGGTAAATAAAAATAAAAATGTTATTTGTCAAACTAAGACAATAGCAGGTAGGTATTATGACTTTAATATAACGTTACCACTTGGTCTTTATAAATAAGGCATGGCTTGAACCTAACCATTTTCACCAATATTTTACATTGAAATTGTTTGTTTATATACATTGATTTAAGAAAGCATTAATTGCTAGTAGCAATGTTTTTTTTTTTTTTTTTTGGTGAATTTTCTAATATGAGAATATAAGACATCCGAAATTTTGGCCACCAAAATGCATATGAATAAAATCAAGAGCGGTAGTCATTGCTATCCCTTAATAAAGCAAGGAGTGACTTTTGAAGTAATTAAAATACGAATCAAGCATTTTTAATAATGTCAATTTCTGATTGGTTGACAATATAATTTTTTTTTACACTGCAGTATATACCAATTAAATTATAATTATATTACTAATTGTGGTAATAATTTTGATTAAAAAAAAGAATAATATTTCATTATTCAACAAAAGTTAAAAACATATATTGACATATAACATATATTGACATATATGTTTTTAATTTAATCACTAAGGTATGCTTACTTACAACACACCAATGTTTGTTCTAGCAGTGTTGTTGAAATTGAACTGCAAAGAACTCACCTTTTTGTTAGAATTTAATCTATCAAGCATCCCAACTTGAACCTATGTATGAGCATGATACAGTGAAAAAAGTTGTCATTTCAAATATTTTGAGGTATTTTTATGCCTATAACCACTCTTTGGAGATGTAAAAAAATAAAGATAACAAAGTAACAGGTTTCTAGTTTCCACAGGTTAGCAATCAGACACTTTGGTATAGTCCCAACATCATAATAGGAAAATCTACCCATTTAGTGGACAAAAGCCAATATATCACTTTATTTAAGATGCCACAAATATCACATATTGAAACAGATCAATCTCTATACAAAGTAATAGAATATTTGCAATACCAAACCCAAGTGATAAGCATTCCAAATTAAGATCTAAATGAGAATATAAACATGTGAACTAAACACACAACTTTGCTCCAACAAAAAATATATTCTATTCTACTTCATAAAAATATCAATTCTTATTCACCAACCCAAAATACTTCCCATGATAACAGAGAAGTGTAAAATCCATTAATACCCGCACAATGATTTTTATGCATTTTCTAAAACCTCCGGTATAAATAATTAAGTAACCTACTTAAAATTAAATATTAATTCTTTTGTCAACCCTAAACTACTATTATATTAAACAGTAAAACACCCATAGTATCACCCTTTTCTACGGGAACCAAAGGAAACAAAAACCTCCAACTCACTATATTACATTAACACCATCACATCAATAATAACAACAGGAACCAAACTCCTATTTACGCCTGCGACAACTGCACTTTGTTGCAGTGAGTATGCACCTGATAATATGAAACTTGATCACACCATTCAGCTTACAGTTTAATTCTCTTATATTTAGATTCCAATTTTTTTTATGGAAAGGTAAAAAATAATAATATTAATAAGACAAACTCAGCATAAGATATGCTAAGTCATATAAAAGACATGTACATAGAAAGTTATCAAGACACCCAATCACAAATCCACAAAAGCTAGAACTCCCTGTTGCGTTGATAGAAAAAAGCACCTTGGATCATAAAGTTGTGACATCAATTAGCCATACACTACATTGCTTTGCGCCTACATATGAGAACCTGGCAGAATGCTACACAATTTTGAGAGTCTCTATCTCAACTTATTGCTATCACTGGGAACATTCACCAATTAACCTTGGTACCATAATTCGCATGTTCACTTTATTTCCCCCAACCCCTCTACATCCGTCAAAGCTGATCCATGGAAAGTCCCAAGCAGGCTGCTGGATTTAAAAGCCAAGCAGAGAAAGAATAAGAAAATCCCCCTTTAATCGATAAGAAAATACCTGAAAGAATATAGTTCTCATATTGATGTGCTCATAATGGTTTCTAATAGAATTTTATTTATAATTTAAAATATGAAAAAGAAAAAAAATCAGTTTCACCTATTTTACATAGTTTATGTTTTCCTTTTCCCAATTTTATATGTTGCTTTTCCAGGTTTGTTGCATCAGCCCTTCAATTGCCAAACGCTTTATAATTGGTTAATGATTTAAGATCTACAAAGAGATATGTGTGCTGCCCATAGGTACTTAAAAAACAAAGACAACAATCAACTAATAGAGAGGTGAAAACATAAAAATCAGCATTGCACACAAAAAGGATGGTGTTAAACATGGAGAAAACATAAAATCCATATCAAAAGTTACAAATGGTTAAGTTAATTACTTTCTCCTCCTTGCTCCTTCTCACTTTAAATTTCTCTCATTTATCTCTATATCAGTGAGACACAGATTCATGCTCATATTTTATATATAGCAGATGAACATATTAAAGGAAGAAGATTTGGGAATTGTGAGTGTGCTATAATAGCAATTAAGTATCAAAAAAAAATTATGCATTAGATAAAATCAAAGTTAAAGCAAATAATAGACTAATCTTAAGCCCATTTTGTATAAAAAATTGTACTTTCATATTCTAAAATGACTTGTGTATATAATTATTAGCTTTCATATAGATAGGAAGGACACTTAAGTCATAGAGGAGGAAATAAAGGCTTTTTCTGGTATGCTGCTATTTTTGCCTATAGTAGCAGCTTTTATTTTTGTTCTTTATGATGCTTGGTGGCTCATTGTGGTGATATTTGGGGTGCTTCAGGACTGTTCTGAAAATTATAAGATGGTATGCTGCAATCTGATATGCTTATGGTTGGGCTGTTATGTAGAATGCATTTTGCTCTGCTTATTGTTTTCTCTGCTATCAGGTTCTGGAGCTTTTAAGGATTCCTCTATTAGCTAGTGGGAATGGGTTTTGGGGCGTATGTATATTGTTTATCAGAAGAATTGGTACAGGAATTTCTGGTTGGTAATTCTCTAGGGGCTGTGGAACATCTTAGCTTTTTAGTTAAAGGCTTCTACAGATTTTAAAAATTTTTTGGTGCAGCTTAAAAGAACTTACTGTGGTTCTAGAAGTGGCTGTATATAGGCTCCATTTGAGGCTATGTAATATGGTTTAGGCACACCTAGTATTCTCATTAATATACTTTTGGTTTATCAAAAAATTAATTCCTTGAAAAGGCCATAGCTGTAGAAGAAGGAGAGGCCTCCCCCTCTCATACAAAACATTAGTAAATCTATGCATAAAATCTATGGTTAAAAATCTCTGCATCAGGGAAGGAATTCAATCATATTGGTTACCATTTTTTATGCAAATCAGTCAAGCATAAATGAAAGAATTCAAGTTCTACATATATCAAACCATGGTAGTATAAAATATCAGAATATGAATCCTAATGCTGATAGACTAGATTTGACCATAAAGACATTTTAGGACATCAATAGGAATATTAAAATCAATTCCACAAGTCAGTAAAAATTTGAAACATGTTAAAAATAGGTCTATGAAATACAGACCCTATATTGTAGTATAATTTTTCAACAAATGGGGAACTAAATAAAAGGAATCCACCTAAATTTGTCAGCTAGATTAGGCTCAGCTTCAGCAAAATAGCTTCTATTAGATTATATTCTTGAAGCTATTTATGGTATTGGTTTTCAGATCAAAAAAGCAAACTATAGACCTATCAATTATGGAAAATTAATCTGCACAAATACCATATTTCTGCATTGGATACAAATTCTTGCCATCTTACATTTAGACACGGCCACCGGTCTCAAGACTAAAGACCTCTTAATACACCTTCTGCAACTCAAACCCAATATCATACCTAAGAAACCTCATTATGACAAGGTTGTTTGCTGATATATATATATATATAACAGAGGAGGCAATCCTTAGGAATGCAAGGACAAAGTTCTAAACTTCAGGCCATGTAGTGGCTAGCTAATGCTAATATTCCTTTCACAAAGTTTCCAAAAAGAGACCTCAGATTCATAATTAAATATTCTTCAAGCAATAGGAAAATCCTCATTTACCCAAAGCTTATATACCCACCACCTAGAATTTAAATTAAAAAAAAAAAAACTTGCTTTTGGTAAGATTAAAACTTGAAGTCAAGAGAATTAAAAAGTAACACAGATCTAAATCGATATTAACACTAATCTTAAATCCCGACGACATGGAAGAAGATCCTTTAGCACAATCAGTAAGAAGTCTGAGAAGAACAAAAACCAAAGTTCAAAAGCATATTTCATTAGCAATATATAAGGCATTAAGCTGATATTAGTAACAAATCTACCTTCATTCATGCCTCGATCATGAATTTCATCAACAAAAACATGGGTTATACCATTCAGGTTTCTATCACTCAGCAACCTTCGAAGTAATATACCATTGGCACAAAACAACATATGGGTGTTTTTCCCTTTCATTGCTCTCATCGAACTTTGAAACCAACCCATCAAAAAACCTCTGTTATGGTATAGTAGCAAGAACAAAGATATGCCCAAATTTAAAATCTCATTCAAAAGCAAAAATGTTTTTGAGTTTTTATTTTCTTCATGGATTATACTGTTTGAATACATGTTTCCCGTATAATTATATGCAATTGTGTTTTGGTCCGTTTCTAGAAAATCAGGGCTTAGTGTTTCACCAAGGGGCTCTCCTCTCTCAGCTGAAACTGTCTCAGCCACTGCCATAGTTGATATCCTCCGAGGCTGTGTGCAAATAATGCTGCAAAATGCTCCACAACCAAACTCTATCTCTAACTCTAATACATATTGACGAAGTTGAGTGGTTTTACCATAGCCAGTCTCTCCAGATATTACCTTATGTTGTAACTAAATGATGGAAGAAAGTTTGCAAAACTTAGGAAGTATTTTTAACTTTTCAGTACTATTTGTCTTCTCAACTTCCCTGTATTCCCATCCTTTTTGAAGTTTGAACTCAGATTTCTAACATACATTGCATTTTGCATGAGAGGAAAGGAGTAAAACTAATGAATGTCAAAAATTATGTGCCGAAGGAATGTGGGTTTCATCATTACCTATTGCCACCTAAGACCAGGTCAACATCAAAGGCATCATTTTGTCAATAAAAACCTTCCTCTAACTCTTCTAGAATGTGGTATCCTAAATTTAATTAGGCTATTTCTCAAACAACAATTTCTATATAGAACATAACATGACACTCTTATTTAGGACATCTGATATTAGTGAATGTCACGAGGCAAGTAACATTCATCTAATAACAAAATTTAAATCATGAAACTAAATGTTACTAAATAATCTACTAAGAAAACTATCATCTACACATGCATGAAAGGAATGGAGTGAGCTCGATAGGAAATAAAAAATACACACCACAGGGACAGATATGTTTATATATCTAAAACTAACCATGATTTTTTTGGAAAGCATCCTTGCTCCATCTGCATTGCCATGAATCCTTAAAATCCTTAGGAACTCATTCAGTTTAATATCATTATTCTTTTGATTTAGTACATATATTAGAGCTAAATAGCCTTTCTAAAAACATGGTTTATAACAGAACATAATGAAGTCGTTTAATCCATGTACCGGACCCGACCTAGTAGAGAAAGGCTTAGGTCGTCGTAGACATATCAGTAATTCATCAATCCCATTTTATGTACCATAAGGAGTTCCAAACTTTCAAATTGACAGATAGTATTTTGTTCAAGAACAATGCAAATAAAGGTATTGTTATAACGAAAGATTCTAAACAGTTTGTCTAATGGTCAATTTGGCTTCTATTTTATGCAGATAAAGCTAGCTAAAGATGGAATCCAAAACAGTTATTTGTACGACCAATACTATTGAAACTAAACATGCATCTAATGTGATTGTAATAAACAAAAAATGAAAAGAAAAAGGGAGTCCTGTTAAAGCCTACCTCTTTTATGGTAGTGAAATAGTAACAAATTTATCTCATTGTTAAAATTCTACCTTTCCAGAAACAGAAAAAAAAAAAAAAAACTTGTGGCATTGACGAATCTCTCTCTCTCAAATGGTTTTAACAACAAAAGTTAAAATTAATAAAAAATTAAAATAGAATCAAAATGATTGGCAGGATATAGAAAGAAGATTACCATTTCGAGGGCGCAAGCAGTGGGGAAGGCAGCGAGGCGGCTTCCCCCAAAGAGTTCACAGGCTGAGATGCACAATTGCACATAACAGGTGGGGCTCGCTTGGCACCTTTGGCGAGGACTGAATACCTCATGGCTTCATATATCACTGGAGGGAACTGAACTGGAATAGCTTCATTGAGCTTTTGATTGATCTGCACCATTAGGGAAGTCCAATATGTCTTGAAATCAAAGTGAGCAGCTTTTGATCGAGTAGAAACCAAGGAAGGAGAAGATGCAGCAGTAGAGCAGCGAATTGGAAGGATAAGGTTTGGGGGCTTTCGGAGGTTTATGATGTGCGAAGAAGGCAATGTTGCAACTGCAAAAGGAGACATCCTTAAATCTATACAAATTAGAAAAAACAATACAGAAATAAAAGACAAATTGTTACAAAAAGAATCCAGAATGCATAGTAAAGCACATAAACAACATCCAATGCCGTATTACAGTATTTTAAGTCTTGGCAACCACAATTGTGGTCTCAATGACTACTTTTTCTTACAATTTTTGTAATCTTAATGCAACGCTAACCGTAATTTAAAAAGGTGGTTATCTCTATCATTCTCTCCCATATAGTTTACTTCAATCACATAAAAAGCAAAGCATAGCATAGCAGAACATTTTAAACTCAACAAATCCCAGGATGAAGTAACTTAACATATATTTAAATTTCAAACCAAAGATATGCATTTCATTAAGCAATTCGTGTCCAACATTAGGCATTGGGCAATTCCAATTTCACAAACAAACACATTCAGTCTAGCAAACACAAACCAGTGCGCATCTCCTAAATTATTAAGCCAAACAATTTAAACTCAAAATGCTCAAAAAACAGAGGTCAGATACACTAACCATATAGTGCATCTCCTTTAATTTATCAGCATGATCAAACTCAGAAAGCAGCATCACTATAGACTGCAACTTCACTTTTCCACCCCGTTTGTTCTGTTAAAAAGTTGAAGCGGCAGAGAGAATCAGAATTCAATATGACTTTGCAGGAGATAGGATCCAAAGCCTGCATATTTAATAGATAAGCAGATTATATGAAATAACAACCTGATATTCCATCAATTTCTCAGTATGCTCTCTTTCCTCTTTACTTGACTCCTTATAGAACCTGTAACAACCACAATCATTAAAATAACCACTCAAAGCAAACAAATTAAGTCAAAACAAATGGGTCTTAAAGATAATAAAGGGCATTACTTAGCAAGACCCCTGAGTGCAACAAAGACATGATCAAACTAAACAATTTTTTAACAAAACATTAAAAAAAAAAAACCAATATGAAATGTTTAACAACAAACACAAAACACTTTTTTGGGGGCTTCTTCCTGAGTTGTCTCCTGGAAAATGAGTTCTTCATCACTATAAAGAATAACAATGCACCAAAAAGTGTTGTGCTCTGCCATCAAAAGTAAATACAATATATCTAAAGAACATAACATTTTTTACATTAAGACGGTACAAAAAGAAGAACAAATATATCACTTACCCAATTATTCAAATATTTGGAAGGCATGAAGCCCTTGCTCAGCCATAGCAAATAAACCTGTAAGAAATAGATGCATAGTTATGTTTCTTATAAGATTTACTATATAAGTCCAACCAAAAGGGAATGAAACATAAATATATGTATATCAGTTCAATCATCAATAATCAATAAGTGAACATAAATATATGAATACGCAAAAGTTAAAAGAAAGAAAGAAGATGCAAAGAAGAAAATGGAGTATCAATTAGCAGAAAATAACCACGAAAAAAGGGGCAAAGGCAAGGAAGAATGAATGGTTACAGTAAAAATTAAGCAATGTAAAGTTCATTTTGAATCCTCACCCAGAGCATCGCCAAAGTACCTCTTGTGAAGTTCATTTTCCCATTTGCTTGAGTCATTTGGTGCCACCATGCCCTCCAGCTATAAGGCAAGAGGCACTCTTGGTGATCTTGGGCAATGACTTGTCTCAATTGTGTTGTCACCAAGTCTACATAGAAAAGCAGGTAATATTAATAAATTCACTCAAGGATAACCAAAAGTGATGCTAAATCCAAAATTCAAGTCTCTCGCAGATTGCAGAAATGCCCAAAAGAATTTAGATAACTATTACACATATGATGGCAAGAAGGGGCAAATAACAACACAAATGAAATGAAGGGTGAAAGAAAATAACATCAAGAATGGAAAAGAAAATTTCATTAAGATACATCCTCAAGGTAAATCAGTTTAACCACAACCACCTGAAATCATACAAAACTGGTTAACAAACTCATCATTGACAAATCAACTCTTATAAAAGTAGGATAAATTTAACCAAATACCAAAAAGTAGAATTGTAATAACAATGTCAAAACGTATAAAATCAATGCAGAACTAATGAAACATGCAAGAACTCACCACCTGAAATTTACATGATTGTTCACAGTGCTGCACAATGAACTGAAAATATTTAACCTCCAAAAACAAAACAAAAGAAACACCTTCAAGTAGAAGTTGGCTACCATTTTAATAGTTAGTATAGGCATTACCTCATTCCCATACAATACTACTTCAAATCAAATAAAACAAGAAGCTTCATCCTATAGTTTCTGAATCATTTAAAGAATCCAACTTATTTCACCATTCATAGTAAGCCATATATATAATAGAGTAACAACAACATGGACAATTTTATAGATCATTCCAAAGTGGTTTTCATTTTTAAACTATTTTAAAACATTATTAAGTTAGTGAAAGTAGAAGGGATTTTGCAATATTGCAAAGCTGATGCCTTGGCCAATCATGTTTCAATATCGTGGGTAAAATGAATTTTGAATTAATTGGAATGCAACACATTGACATGGACTTTAACCTTCATTTTCACTTATTTTTAGAGGCATCTCCAAGTTAGTTAACTTTTCCATCAGCCATGCTGCCATGAGTGGCCTCATTATACTTATATAATATAATCATAGTGATAAGGAAAACATCTTAGTTCAAAATGCACATATTTCCAAGCCATGATTTATTTTTCTGATGAGAAGTAAAGCATACATGCACCTGCTGGTTTTTCAAACCAAGTAAATCTCAAACAAAACAAATATTGGTCTGACCTTTTGATTTTCGGGTATTAAAAAGTTTCCAAAATGATAAACTAATGCAAAAGGCAATGAAAAACTGGCAACCTAATACTCATAATCTGTTAAGGAATAACTAACCTCACCCAGTCTTTCAACCAGGAACGTTTCATTTTCTTTACTCTAACTGAAGGTAGACATGATGCTTGGGAGTAAGGGAAAAAATAATTGGGCAAGTTGAGCTGTAAAATGGCAGAGAAGTGAAATAACATAATGTGAAATGAAATGAGCATTGAGGAAGTGTAATAGGATATGTGGTTTATACCTCTTAGGGTATGAATGATCCTCTTCGATTTTTGAAGATATGGAAGAAAGGAGAGCTGATCATGTCTACCGACGAGAACCCCTCCCACTCCCTCCAAACCCTTCCTTAGACGGCACCACCTTCATCTCTTCCCACTCCCACCACGGCAACATCGGCTTCATCGACGCCGCCACATCACCTACCACTCTGGATCGCTGTGGACGCCGTCGCCTCCTCCCTCTTCACCATCGGGATCAAAAAGGGCCACATCGTCCTCATCCTCTCCCCTAACTCCATCCACTTCCCCGTCGTCTTCCTCGCCATCATGTCCCTCGGCGCCGTCATCACCACCACCAACCCACTTAACACGACCCACGAAATCGCCAAGCAGATCCACGACTCTAAAGCTCGAGCAGCCCAATCCATCGTTCTTCCAAGAGAAAGGTCATGTCCATGGAAGACGACGAGAAAGTGGCGGAAGAAAGCGAAGGAGGAAGAAGAGTAGCCGATCGAAGCAGCATCGAGGGTTTCATTTGGCTGTAAAAGAAAAAGGGAAGGAATAGTTATCAAAAAAAAAAAAAAGGGAAGGAAGGTAATATCAAAACCCAGTTCCATCGTATCCGATCATTTTAGCCTATCGTCCCTCTATGACTCTATCCTAAAATGTTAGCTTAGACCTTTAGGTTAGCCGAAAACTTGCACCGCACCCTTTACATAAAAACATTTAAAATGTATTTACTCCCCCTAAATCGCGGTAAGCACAACAACTCAGCAAACAGTAGCAGCCAAACCATTCAGCCTTTATAAAGTTATGATTAATACATGCACTAAAGTTTAAAAGTATTCTTAATAATATTAGAGAATAAAATACACTAGTTTAAAAATAAATAATAGCAAAAAGAACTTCCTAACAAATTAGTGTATGTTTAGATTTATGTTGGAATGGAGTAAAACGTGCATTTGAGTAAAAGTAACGAATTATTATTTTCACAATTTGTACTCTTAACGATGAAAATTAAATGGTTTTAAAAAAAAAATTTGAAAATTAAATGACTCAAATACGAAGAAAAAATATAAAGCAGTGGAAAGGACTTGATCCACTAAGAAACTGTAAAAGATAAAACGAAATTCTGACCTTATATATCTTGCTCTCCACCGTCTCGGCACCGCACAGGAACGGTAAAATGATCTTATTGTTTTAAAGGCCGAAAATGCCTTGCGGCCCACGATAAGGACCGAATAAATGACATAAGTCAGATGGGATGGCTTGTACAGTTTTGTTTTTCACTTTCTTTTCAATAATTTCATGCCTTGCAACACACAAATTAGGGGTAGGAATTGGCTAAGCTGAGCGACTCTGACAGGCCTAAGCCTAACCCTGTTCCAATTTCGAGGCTTAAGTCTAACTTATTAGCTTGATATAGACTAATTTTTAAGGCATGGGTCTAGCTTCCTTTAAAGTTCGATCTGGCCTGAAAGCCTACTTAAAAGCCTACTTATCAACAAGTTAAATATGCCTCCACCTATAAATAGGCTATAGGCCTTCACTTGTAAATAGGCTCATAGGCCTTTAATGATAAAGAAGTTGGTATACCTATACTGATAAATAGGTTACTAGGCATTTATAAATAAATAGGCAAGTAGTTCACTATATAACACCCTAAATTTTATCCTATGTTAATATGTGTTGGTCTTGGCTTATATATGTTTGTATATGCTTGTTATGTTTGTTTTTTAAGTCTAAGTTCATGTTTGGGAAAATTTAGCCTTAGAAAGGTTTAATTTTTTTAGAGTCCTAGTAATCTGTTTCACCGCTTTTGCCATATCTTGAGTTTTAGATGTCCGATTGAGGTGGTCTTTGATGCGTTCAGAAGCTTAGAGAATTATCTACATGTCTTATTTCAGGTGTTTTGCCTAAATTCGGCTTTTTAGGCCTCGTCCCTCTAGCATTTGTTCGCCCCACGAATTCTGTTGACAGAAATTGGTTCTCAATCTCGTCCCACGAACAGGAGCTCGCCCCGCGAGACCTACAGAACCAAAAAACGTATTTTAGGGTCTATTTAAGCCCAAATCGTGCCCTAATCCATTTTAACCTTCAAAACCATGATCTAAACCCTATTTTACATGTTTCTAACCTCAAAAAAGCTGTCTTTCTTCAATTCTCTTTTTCTTTAAAAAATAAAATCTTTGAATTCTCCCTAAAGTTTACAATCTTTCAACCATTGTTTTGGGTTGTTCTTCATCAAGAATATACCCTTGGGTGTTTGATCTTGCAATTGGAGGATAGATTGGTTCTTTTAGGTTCTAATCAAGGTAAGTGGGGGGAAGATTCAGTATGATACATGGGTTTCAGGAATAGGTTAAGATGAAGGGGATAACCCATAACCCGTATGTATGTTTATTTACGTGCAAGATCAAGTGTGAAAACGTATGTATTATTCTTGATGCTTGTATGTTGGATGATGACTGCTTTAACGTTATAACATGTTTATGTGCTATGAATTCATGGACCTTGATATGAATTGATGATGTTGAGTGATGATAATATGATGTTGGTTATGCAAAGAACGTTATGTTAAACCTTGTGATATAAGGACATAGCTTTTGGATTAATAACAATCCCCATAATGAATGAATGTGGTATGATGGGAGAGGTTAAAGATCAAAGGGTTAGTATGAACATATAATCAAAGATTCGGAGCGGTAAAACCATGAAAAGTGGGAGATAACTCGTTTTAGGCAGGCTTGTTGTCTGCCCAGATTCGCCCCACGAACCGGTGTTCGCCCGGCTAATTGAAAAGAGCAGATTCTTGGGCTCTCGAGGCGAAAATGAATGAATCAGGTTTGGACTCTCGGGTTTACGAGGTGAACCAGGATTCGCCTGGTGAACCAGTTTTCGCAAGACAGGTGTGATTTGATGATGGGAAATAATAAAAGAGATGTAAATCGAGGTTTAATTAATGAGACTAAGTTATGATCTAAGTGAGGACAATAATAACCATAATTAAGACGGAATACTAAGTAGTAATGCTATTAATAATGGTAACGATGAATTAATGATAAGATGTTATAAAGATCATTGTTAATGATCATGGTTAATAGTCGATGTTATTGGCTACGATAATGATGAATTAACGCTAAGGCGTTGTTAATGGCCATTGTTAATGGTCATGGATGATAATCAATATGATTGATTATAGGAGTGATGGTTGGACATGTGTTTGTACATGGTTGAGCATAGCATGCATCATTATAGTGAAGATGATATGTTGGGTGGAAAGCAAACGATGAAACACAACAGTGGGGCCTCGAAGGGAGTTTTCCCAGCCTTGAGGCTACATGAATCAGGTGTGAAGGTTCCACTATGGCATAGGCTAGCTACCCGTGTCGAAGTGTCCGCTCGACTAAGCCTGAGTACTTTGACAGCCACGGTACGTTATTATGATTAGGGATACTATTAAGTGGATACCATCTGGTATGGTGGGTTATCCATGTCGATAATTGAGTAAGTATTCCTGGTCATCTTTCCTGAGTTAGGTATTGGCCATAGGCATACGAAGTGAAGTTGCACTGCATTGCATGCATTCTTTAACATGATATAATATATGGTGCATGAATGTATGTTGTATGTTCATCTTGATTAATATTCCTAACCGTGCACATGTATTCATGATTATGTTTCTTACCCCTCTTTTTGTTATTTCTTGTGCATGTATTTTGTGTATGCAGAGGAGGATGAGTCAGCCATCAAAGAGTGATTCCGTGGAATTCGCTCGGTTAGTAGATAGGATTGTTTTTAGTTGTTAGTTATTTTTCCGATGTAATGTTTGGGATACCAACTCTGATATCGTGACATCGGGTTCCGTGTTTAGTTTTATTTCTTTTTTGTAATTGTGATGTTTAAAATGATTGTTATTTTCATTCTTTGGTTTCTTTCAAAGATTTTATGAAGTTATATGTTTTGAAACAATGTGACGCATTTTACCTTTGTTTTGCTTTTAACTTAATTTGATATTATTTTGAAAGCATGTATGTGACACTCTTCTACCCAGCATATTATAAGGCATTTATTGTAAAAGAATTTAAAAATAAAAACATGCAATAATTGAATAAAATAAACAATTGTCCATGGGTAGAAAAGTCCCACATGAACCAGTTGACAACCGCGGAAAATATAAATCGAGTTTAAAACAAATAAACATAATAACAACTACCCAACTCCGATGTCACAACTCAGAGCTGGTATAACCGTTCCAGAAAAATACATCCACGGAATACAACGAAAAAACAAACTATCTAAACTTAAGAACAACCCTACAATGAGTGGCTGCTCCTCAGAGTCACTCCTGTCCGGGCTACTCGTCATCCTCTGCAAATGCCGATCAGGCCAAACACAAACAAATAATAGGGAGTAAGATTCCTGTAAACATATACAGCATGGGAATAGTAAGCAAGGTAAACATACAACGTAAGCATACATCAACATCCAACAACATCATATCAACCAAGTATGCTATGATGTGCAATGCATCAACTACTCCGCTACTCCATCTATGCATGTGGATCCAAACTAACTTAGGATGAACGACTTTGGAGTTACATATCCGTATTGGCCATAAAAGCACCAACACCGGCAGTTCACCAAACCTTGGATAAACCCCATGGATAGCCAACGCATCAAACCGTGGATGCCTCATCACGGGGGGCCTCGGTCACCAAACCATGGGTGACCTACCGTGGATGGCCAGATCACCGTACTCTCGGGCGATCTCCCCTTTGTCGAACCTCCCCCATCAACAACTCCAATGCTCTATGCAAATGGCACAACAACAAACAATCTCAACCACCTCCTTGCCTGGGCCATGAAACTCCCAAGACTTTAACATCAACGTTCAACATAACCTTAGACCCAAACCGCGGGGTCAAGGCTCCCTTGGCCGATAAGCACCAAGGTTCAACTCAACGTGCTTGGGTCAATAAGCACCCAATACTTCAACTTTTCAACATGCGGTAACCCAACGGATACCGACTTATCTCTTTATTATCTTAATCATCTTAGATAATTATTAACCAGGTTATCTAATCTTTCTCTTTGATTAGCTATCTCAACTTATCATCATTGGGGAATGGGGTTTAAAACCCCTTAAGTCCTTTAATTGTATTTCTGTCCAGGAGGGGTCAGCACGGTCGTGCTTAAACCTCAGCACGGTAGTGCTTAGACAGGTGAGGGCGTGCTGCCCTTTTTAAGTGAAGCACGGTCGTGCTTCACGTTCAGCACGGTCGTGTTTTTTGACCTGCACGGCCGTGCTAAACAGCGCGGCCATTTTCTAGAATTCAAATGGGAGCACGGTCGCGCTCCTTGTTCAGCACGGTCGTGCTCATCGCACGACAGTGTTGTTCTGGGCAGGAATAGTAACCAAGTTTTTAATCAAATTCCTAGATTTAATCCATTAATCAACCTAAATCCATTATTAGCACGTTTTAAGGGTTAAACCCATTAGTAACAACCGAATCAACTCAAAACAGTAACATCATCTCAATCAATCATCCAATACCATCATAACAAAAACATTGATCATAACATTATGAGCACATCATGAACATAGGCATAAACCATCATACATCAAAACAGCTAAGACATGTTATCACATAACAGTCCAAATTAAACATTCATGTTATCAACAAATACATCTTAACACATAAGCATACAACGACTTTGGGGTCATGGGGGACCCCGTTACCTTACACTACCCCACTGCCTAATGAATACAATGCCCTTCTCCCCATACCTGGATTGAAAGTTGCTCTAACAGTCAAACTGGTCACGTCCCTACGAGCGGCTCTGTCCGATTCTACACCTTGGTAAACCAAAAACACACTTGGTCAGTTTCTTTAACCAAAACAAGAAAGAAACTGAAGGGAGGGAAGAGACCATTACCTCTAAACCAACAAGACTCTCAAGGGGGCCCCCAAAGGCTTCCAAAACTCTAGAAACGGGTTGAGTTTAGTGGAAGTAGGGAAAGGGATCACTCTGGTCGAAACTGGTGACGGCTGCCAACACAAAATAGGGTTTCACGTTAACCCTCGGGTTCTGTGCCAAACTTATAAAGCTCGGACCTGAGCACAGTCGTGCTTACCCTTGAGCACGGTCGTGCTCAACTTAGCGTCAGCGAGACGCGGTCAGCACATTGAGCACGGTCGTGCTCACTATAGAGCACGGTCGTGCTCACTATAGAGCACGGTCGTGCTCACTATAGAGCACGGTCGTGCTCAACTTAAAATCAGAAACACGCTTCTGACTTTAAGTACGGACGTGCTTGCTGATGAGCACGGGCGTGCTCATGTACCAGAAAGGGACTTTTAAGCCAAAATCTCACTTAGCCCTTAACCAACATTTTTAAATTAAGAAAACTAGCTTTATAAAAATATTTACGAAAAACGGGGTGTTACAATGTACGATTTTATTTATATATTATCATGTACGGGGTAATGGGTGTCGCATTACATGGTCAATATACGCCTTTACTTTTTTTTTTAATAAAAAAAAGATATAAATAATGTAAATAATATATTATATTATACATATATATTTATGTGTGTATATGTGTTAAATAGGTCGGCTAGATAGGCCTAAGGCTTTTTTCAAAGCCTTAGGCCTGACCTCTTTAGCTATATATGCTTTTTAAAGAGTCTTGACATGACCTTTTTACTAAATAGGCTAGGCTATAGGCCCCCAACGAGCGGCCTGCTCTATTCTCACCCTAACACGAATATAGTCTGTAGAGGTCAAATAAGGAATTTAATTTTTTTTCTAGAGTATCCTATCACTCAACAGATGATAGACTATTCTTCTGGCGATGCCTGAGCGAAGACTCTTTTCAATATACGAAGTCAGGAATCGAATTCAACACCAAATATTTAAGGGGCTCAAACCTATTCCACTTGAATCAAAGATGAGTAACTGGGAATTTAATTTCTATTGACTTGTCATTTAGTCACATGATCCAGCCTTTTACAGTGATCCACAATGGAAAATAGGAGTTCCACCTTTAAAAAAGAGAAGCAATTTGGTGAAAGGTACAACAAAGTTTTCAGGGAGGTAATGTGATTTTATTTTTGAATTTATGAAAATATTTGTAGAGTACAAGAGCGCTCTTTACAGAGCTACACCTAGTGACAGGAAACAGGAATATATACACAGCTACACCTAGTGGTTAGAAACCCGAAATTAGAGGAATATATAAACAGGAAACATAATTGACCTATTTACTTGCATAAAAGTTGCAACAAACTAAATAGACATTTTGGACTTAATCAAAAGATTAATTTTATTTACTCAACACTTCCTCCCCTAAAATCAAAGTCTGCAAACATTCAACTTAATAATGATCACTCAATGGACAAACACTCACACAGGAAACTTGAGTGCCTTGGTAATTATATCATTAACTTATTTTTTAGTTCTGCGAAAAAAAAAAGAAGAAAAGAAGAGAAAAAGATCAATGACTCTTTCCTTTGTTAAATCCCTTAAGAAGTGAACCAAACATCTATGGTGAATTCTAGTGTGAAGTACCAGTTTTACTGGTATACAAGTATACCACTAAACAACCTATTTTAAAAAAATTACCGAAAAACTCATTTCTACCCTTATCACCCCCTTCATCCTTTAGTCCAACCTCGGCCGCCGCCGCCACCTGCCACCCACCACCGCCCTCAACCTCTCCAACCACCAACTCTCCCTTCTCTCTTACCTATGTCGCCTCCCTTCTCTCTCACCCCACCTCCATCCATGTTGATGCCATTCAACGTCTGTTTCAGAAAACAGTGGAGCAATCATAGAACCTCAACCAAGACATCACTTCGGTCTTACTATGGAGAATGGTGCATGTTGGTCCGAAATTAGCACAGTTGTAGATGAATTTATTGGGTGTTTGATGAATATTTTTTTGAACAATTTTTTAAGAGATCCATTTTTATGGTTATGGGCAGAGTTATTTATTTCCACGAAGAAGACGACGATTTCCCAGCAGGACCGTCGAAGAACGTAGAAGATCCGCTATCGAAGGTACTTTGGGTGGAAATTTTTTAAGTGCAGAGGAAAATGGAGTTCAGATGATGCTAACGATAGTGAGACTAATTCATGGAGTGACACAATTGATGTGGAGGGTCGTGATGATGAAGAGTTGGATGAGGAAAATCATGGTGATGGGTCCGAGGATGATGATGGGCCTGGATCTGCTTCTGATAAGGAAGATGAGGTCTATGTGAGACACTGTCCATCGTGACTTCGTCTGAAGATGTTGTGCTCTATGGAGTTTTTTTTTTTTTTTGAAAGCTTTTGTTCTCTGGAAATGGAAACCCCCTCCCTTTGATATGCATAATAAAGTCCCTTTATAGATGAAAGCAAGACAAAATAATGGTGGATTTCATTTCAAGACCAAATATATATTTATTGTTCCAAATGTTGATGCCCATTATTCTGATGCCTTGATCTTGGGAACGAGTATAGCAAACACCAAACATATATTTCTTATCTCATGAAAATGGTGTTGAATTTGTTGATTTGTCCCCAAACCAAAAAGGATCCCACCGAAGAAGATAACTCATCAGAGAGGAAATGGGTCTGCAAAACAAAAGGGTATTTCTGGAATATTCAACATTTTTATATTAGCCAGGGACTCTTTATTCAATTCGTAGCTCACCTTGTGCCTTGATCTTGGGGGTGGTAGATCCGGTGATGGTCATGGTGATGCAGGGTGATGGGAGAGGGAGATAGGGTGAAGGGCATAAGAGTCTTTTCATTTTGTTATTCTTTTTTTGGACAAAAAAATCTGGACCATTCATTATTATAATAATATATCTAAGGGCTGAAAATCATTCCTGATAAAAAAAAATTACTGCCTCACCCATATACCAATAAAACTGGTACTTCACACTAGAATTCACTAACATCTATAAGCTTGGTTTCTTCTGTGTAGAAAAGATTCTTTGACAGCTTTATGAACATGATCCCTAATAAAGTGGTGTCTAATTTCAATGTGTTTAGTCCTTGAGTGATACACAGGATTCTTAGTGAGGTTTATGGCACTTGTGTTGTCACATTTTATGGGAACAGTGTTGAGATTAATTCCATAATCATTTAACTGTTGCTTCATCCAAATGATTTGTGCGCAACAACTATCCGCCGCAACGTATTCCGCTTCGGCGGTGGATAAAGCCACACTTACTTGCTTCTTGCTATGCCAAAAAACTAAAGCATTTCCTAGTAAGTGGCAAGTTCCACTAGTGCTTTTTTTGGTCTAATTTGCAACCCGCAAAATCAGAGTCCGAATATCCAATTAGGGTACAATCTGCCCCCTTAGGGCACCATAAACCCATGTTTTGTGTGCCAATGAGATATCTCATGATGCGTTTTACCGCGGCGAGATGTGATTCTTTTGGGTTTGATTGAAACCGTGCACACATGCAAACACTAAACATGATGTCAGGGCGACTAGCAGTAAGATAAAGAAGAGAACCTATCATACCTCTATACTTACTTATGTCAACGGATTTACCATTTTCATCCTTGTCAAGGTAACAGGATGTGATCATGGGAGTTGATAGCTCTTTTGAATTGTTCATCCCAAACTTCTTAAGAAGCTCTTTGCAGTACTTCGACTGATTGATGAAGATTCCTTCCTTTGATTGCTTTATTTGCAACCCAAGAAAATAGTTGAGCTCCCCCATCATTGACATTTCAAATTCACTTTGCATAATTTTTGAAAAATCCTTGCACAAAGATTCGTTAGTGGCACCAAAAATTATATCGTCCACATATATTTGCACAAGTAAAATGTCATGCTTTTTGTTTTTGATAAAAAGTGTGGTGTCAGCTTTTCCTCTTTGAAAACCATTTTCAAGTAAGAATTTGCTTAGACGTTCATACCAAGCCCTAGGGGCTTGCTTTAAACCATACAAAGCCTTTTTCAGTTTGAAAACATGGTTTGGAAATTCATAATTTGTAAAACCCGGAGGTTGATCCACATAAACCTCTTCTTGAATAAAACCGTTCAAGAAGGCGCTTTTGACATCCATTTGAAAAAGTTTAAAATCCATGATGCAAGCAAAAGCAAGAAGCATACGAATAGCCTCTAGTCTAGCTACGGGAGCATAGGTTTCATCAAAGTCTATGCCCTCTTGTTGGTTATAGCCCTTAGCAACAAGTCTAGCTTTGTTTCTAGTTATTATTCCATTTTCATCTAGCTTGTTACGAAAAACCCACTTAGTTCCAATTACTAAATGGTTTTTGGGTTTAGGGACTAATTCCCAAACATCATTTCTTTCAAATTGGTTTAATTCTTCTTGCATGGCAAGTGTCCAATGTTCATCTACTATGGCTTCATCAACGTTATTAGGTTCAATTTGAGAAACGAAAGCCATGTAATGACATATTTGATTAAGAGAGTTTCGAGTTGTTACCCCTTTTGATATATCACCTATTATGTTGTCAAGAGGATGGTGTCTTGATGTTCTCCATTCTCTTGGAAGATCGAGAAGGGGTGTCTCTTCTTCTTGTGGAGGTGGTTGATCAATAATGTTCTCCTCTTGAGTTCTTTTCTCCTCAAGAAAAGTGTTTCCCAGAATTTCTGCAACATCATCAACACTATCCTCTACTACAATTTTAGGGTTAGTCTTATCAAAAGACACATGCACAGATTCTTCAATGGTCATAGTTCTTTTATTATATATTCGAAAAGCTTTACTAGAATTGGAATATCCAAGAAATATACCTTCATCAGCTTTAGCATCGAACTTACCAAGATTTTCTTTACCATTATTTAAAACAAAGCACTTACATCCGAATACGTGAAAGTGGGAGATGTTAGGCTTCCTTCCCTTGTAAATTTCATAGGGCGTTTGTTTCATAATAGTTCTTATAAGGACTCTATTCATCACATAGCATGCGGTGCTTACCGCGTCTACCCAGAAATACTTAGGAAGGTTGGTCTCATTGAGCATCGTCCTCGCTAGCTCTACTAGAGACCTATTTTTCCTTTCCACCACCCCATTTTGTTGGGGAGTCCTTGGTGAGGAAAAATTATGCCCGATTCCATTTTCAGTACAAAAGGCCTCAAATGCCTCATTTTGGAACTCACCACCATGATCACTTCGGATAATTACAATGTTTAATCCCATCTTGTTTTGAATAACCTTGGCAAGTTTACGAAAGGCATCGAAAGCGTCATTTTTATGAGAAATAAACAATGTCCATGTATAACGAGAATAGTCATCCACAATTACAAGTGCATAGTAATTACCACAAAATCTCATGGTTCTAGATGGACCAAACAAATCCATATGTAAAAGCTGTAAAGGCCGGTTTGTAGAAATAACATTTTTAGTTTTGAAAGAGGCCTTTACTTGTTTTCCTTTTTGACAAGCATCACACATTTTGTCTTTTTCAAAACGGAGCTTTGGTAAACCAATTACTAAGTCCTTGCGAACCAACTTATTAAGATGGTCCATGTGAATATGGGCCATCCTCCTATGCCATAGCCAAGTTTCATCCTCTTTGCTAATTAGATAGCATACATCATTTGAAGGTAGGTCATCTAAGCAAACCATATAGATATTTCCAATTCTTTGTCCAATTAACTTGGTTTGATTATTAGAATCTATGACCGTACATTTTAAGTTATCAAAAACAACGTTGAAGTTCTTATCACAAAGTTGGCTAATACTCAAAAAATTGTGTTTTAAACCTTCGACATACAAAACATTTTCAATGATGGGATTTGGACTCTTACCAACCATTCCAATTCCCAAGATTCTACCTTTGTTGTTATCACCGTAGAAAACAAATCCATCCTTTTTGGGTATGAGAGAGGAGAACTTGTTTTTGTCTCCCGTCATGTGCTTGGAGCATCCGCTATCAAGATACCAATTTGTGTTCCTTGCTTTCAAGCACACCTACAAAACAATTTCAAGTTTTAACTTTCGGTACCCAAGTCATGTTGGGTCCTTGAGAGTTAGCTTTGGGTGCATTGCCCTTTTTATCCCATACTTTCTTCCCTTTGACATTCACATTCTTTCTAGCATTGCAAATAGATGCAGTATGTCCCTTTCTACCACAATAGAAGCATTTTACGAAAGGCTACTAGAAGTATTGGTTGGGCTAAAAAACTTTTTAAAGGATTTTTCATGTAATTTAGGGTGATAACCCAAACCAGCTTTATCATAGGTTCCTTTTTGATTTCCTAACAAAACATTGAGGTTGTCTCTCCCATTTGTGAATTTTGCAAGGATATCATACAAGTCCTCAATTTTGTTTTTCAAAACATTACATTCATTGCATTTCAAAATTTCATTTATTTTGTTTTCACATGATAAGCATGATGAGGTTTTGTTTGAAAGAATTTGTTTTTCCTTGATAGCCTCCATTTCTTTATTTAATAAACCTATTTTTGTTTCAAGACTAGAAATGGTTTTCTTTGAAGATAAAATTATTTTTCTAAGACGCATGCTTTCATTATTCAATTCTTCACATGCACAAAGAAAATCGTCATATGACAATTCATTTTCAATTTCATTATCAGTTACCTCATCCTCGTCGTCCTCATGATTGGCCATGAGGCAAAGGTTTGCCTCCTCGTTGTCGGATTCATCGGAGGAGTCCATGTCATTGTCTTCCCAAGCAATGTATGTTCTCCTTCCTCTTTTGTCCTTTTGTGGCCTCTTTTCAAATTTGTCATTCTTCTTTTGACTTAGAGGACACTCGGGCCTTATACGACCTTTCTTTTTGCAGTTGAAGCATGTTGGCACATAAGTGGTTCCTTCTCCATCAACCTTCTTTTGAGGGGTGAAGCTTGGTTGTGTTTTCCCTTTGCTCCTCATAAATTTCTTAAATTTTCTTACCATTAGACTCATATTCTCATCTCCTTCACCAAGCTCATCAAGTTCATCAAAGTCAATATCTTCCTCATTTGTTTCACTTATACTTGCTTTGAGAGCAAGCCCTTTCTTTTCCTTATCACTTTCCTCACTTTCTATGAGGCGATTCAACTCAAGTTCATGTTCCTGCAATTTACCAAATAGAGTTGCCAAAGACATAGATGTTAAATCACGTGATTCGGAAATCGCAGTTACTTTGGGTTGCCAACTTCTATTTAAACATCTAAGAACTTTATTTATTAAATCTTCATTATTAAACACCTTCCCAAGAGCCCTAAGATGATTTATTATATGGGTGAAGCATTTTTGCATATCTTGTATGCTTTCACCTTGTTTCATCCTAAATAGCTCATACTCATGGGTTAATGTGTTCATCCTAGCCCTTTTGACCTCGGTAGTACCTTCATGGGTCAATTCAAGGGTGTTCCACATTTCTTTAGCGGTCTTGCAATTTGAGACCCTATAGAACTCATCGTAGCTTAAAGCTGAGGTGATGATGTTCCTAGCTTTCAAATTGTATTGGACCTTTTTCTTTTCCTCGTCGGTCCAAAGAGTTTTTGGTTTATCCACTGAAGCACCATTAACTTCGTGCTTGGGGACAAATGGACCATTTTCCACAGCATCCCAAATATCAATATCAGATGCTTCTAAAAAGATTTGCATTCTTTCTTTCCAATAACCATACCCCTCACCATCGAACGATGGAGTTCTGTTTACGGAATTACCCTCATTACGAAAACTGTTTGAAGTCATCTTTCCTCTTGAGACGGTTTCCTCCTTTATATCCAAGAGTTAAGCTCTGATGCCACTTGTTGACAAGTGACCTCAAACACAAGAGGGGGGTGAATTGTGTGTGAATTGATTTTTGAAAATTTTTAGCAAATTAAACTAAGTTTAAAACTTGTTTTGATAAACAATAACTTAATAGTAAAACGTTGTGAAATAAAGCGTATGAAAAAATAAAATCGTTGCGATAAAGATAAAGAGATAAGGAAGAAGATGACACAGTGATGTATCCTGGTTCGGCCACACAACTACCCACGTGGCCTACGTCCAGTCCCCAAGGCAATACGACCAAGGGATTTCAATCAACTCTAGTTTTTAAAATAGGCTAAACTAGAACCTTTACAAAGTAGAGAACTCTTAACACAAATCACAGGACATACTATCCCTTGTGCAAGAGCCTCAAGAAAGCGTTCGTGAGATCACACTCACTTAAAAATAAACTGTAAGAGTTTTACAATGAGAAAGCACTCAAAAGTGCATATATGAAATACAACTTGAAGCACAATAATAGTAACACCTATATGGTGTATAAGTTTCTCAAAGTAATATGATCACGTGTAAGTGCAAGAGTAAAATGAAATATTAATCAGAGTTTAAGCACAATAGAGAATAGAGGAGAGTAGTAGATGGGGCATTTTTTCAAGGCTGCCAAGCTTCCTATTTATAGAGAATAGGTTAGGGTTCAATGTGAAATTAGGTCAAGCCTCTTAAAATGCATTTCTACCGCAGCATAATCGATTATTTAAAATCCATAATAAATTATTTAATGTGTTTTCATGAAGTGCGCGTCTGGACAGAAAGGTCATAATCGATTACCATAATCGATTATGTGTTCACTGCTTTTTCACCAAAGAAGATAATCGATTTCATTAATCGATTATGATGTTACTGACTTTTTCATAAAAGGCTATAATCGATTACATAATCGATTACAGGGTTTCAGTTGTAGCACATTGGAAGTCAGTAAGGTCATAATCGATTATCCAGATTCAATAATCGATTATCATATTTCAAAATTTGAGTTCAACGGCTTTAATATCATAATTACTCATTAACACTCATTAAAGCCATTTAACCACGACTCATAATCGATTATAGCATTTCCATAATCGATTATGGTGCGTATCAGGTGGTTATTCAAAAACTTGACAATTAAGGAAAGATTGCCCAATTAAGTTTAATTTTAATTGTCAGTTTTAATCACATGATATATCTTTTAAAGCACATGTTAAATATGTGTGTGTGTGAGTGACCATATTAAGTTGAGAACCCTACTTACCATTTACAGATTATTCTAAAACAACCAATACAAATAGTAAAATTCCCTTTTTACCCCTCTTGATTGTTTTGCCTAATCTTGACTGCTTGTTTGGCCTTTATCATGCTTTTTGCAAATAAGTCCTCAGACTTAAAAAAACTTTTGTCATTCATCAAAATATATGTACCTGTCAAGGCATACATCCACAGGAAAGTGAGGAGATCAAAAGGGAAGGAATGGGGAGGGAGGGGAGGAGAAGAGAGTATATCCCTCTCCTTGTTTGGGAGTAAAATGAAAAAAAATGGGTTGAGGAGGAGAATGGAGGATTAATTAAAATACCCCAAAACCTTTCCCTCCAATTAATAGAACTCACAAACAAGAGGGAGATAAAATTAACCTCTTATTTCCTTCCCTTCCCCTCCAAAAAACAACTTATAATCATAGCCTTAGTACCTTGAAGGTGGCAAATTCTAGGGTGGGAGACCTTCACATGTCTCCCACCATGAGCAAGCCTCTATATGTAATTTTTTAATTATTTTAAAATCTTTAAACTTTTCAAATTTAAAAATTTAACCCCATCTGTCTTCTCTCTCATTCCTCCCTCATGCCCCGCCGGTCCTCTCTAGTGTCAATCTGAAACGCAATTTCTAGAATCTGAAACACCCACTAGACCCCATTCATTAGGGATTAATAAAAGAGACAAATAAAAAAAATGCAAAGGGAAAGAGGTGGTGACCTCAGCAGTGCTAGAACCAAAAATGCAAAAAGGTCCTTACCGCGTCTTAGGCAGTGCCCACGACATCCCCGTCTTCCATACCAGATCTGAATAACAAAAGCTCGATGAGTCCGTTGGCGTCATGAAAAAGGTTGACTTTGAATGCTCCCTTGTCAGTTTCGTTGGCGGAAACATAAGAAAAGTGATGGCGCGGCGACGACGAAACAGGGCGGCTGCCAAGCGCCGCCCTGGTCCAGCTACCCTTGTCAGTTTCCTGCACCGCCTGAGCCGTGCCATCCTCTGCCGCACGAACCACCGCCAAAACTTGCAGTCCACCTAGAACCACGATTACCGTCCTGCCTCCGCTGAATCTGACTTCTTCTACACAGAACCACCATGTCACAGCTGTGACCTGCCCCTCTCTGTTCTGTACACATGCTTCTATCCCACACGTTGGGATTTGTTTCATAAAATTTTAATTGCAAAAAGGCCTTCTTTGAAATGAATCTAAACCGTACAATATTTTTACATACAATCTAACAATCATGACTTGTGATGCACCGTGAGCGACTCAAGTCGCTCACGGTAGAAGCAGCCCCTTAAAGGTACCTAAACCTACGAAACCTTTTAGCAACAAGAAGATGCATCTACCTTGGGAGTTCCATGTGCTTGCTAATCAAACTAATAGATTGAATTAATTCGGTCTTGTGGTTGTCAGATACATTAGGCTTCCCACAACAATTGTAGAGAGTTTCGTCCACCTTTTTACCTCCACAATCTTTTATTTGCTAAACTTAATAGGCGTTGACATCATTGCAATTCTTCATGCATAACGTGCCTAAAACATCCTGCACATACGTCAGATACTTCTGTTGACATATGAAAATTTCAATGTCCGATTAGACCTCTTCAACACCCAAAAAATAATGCATCGTTTAAATATTAGACATTTCAAACTCAAGCATCATGAACTACTTGAATTCTTGAATTGTGGTACTATTATTTGCCTCATTTCTAATATTAATTTTTGGAAATCTGAAGATGGTTCTGCAACAAAGAAGAAAATAACAAGGATAAGCGCCAATCTCCAATGAGAGTACAACCACCAGGCTTTATGTTCGAGTCGCTCTCACCATTTCTATCTTAACTGGGCAAGAGGTGTCTGACAATTCGCTAATTTATCATGTAATTATGCCTTTCTTGAGTGGATTTTACTCCCAATTGCATGGTTTTATCTGTGTTTTGTCCCCATTTTTAATTAGTTTAGTCTTTGTTAGTTTTTGTGGGTATTTTTAATAATTCTTGTAGTTAAGGTTTTTTTTTTAGTTGTTTTGTTCCCTTTTATTGCAATCTTACTTAGATATGTTTTCCTATCATTTGAGGATTCAATAAATATGGAAAAGCTTGAAGAGAAGTGGAATTGATCAAGGAAGTGGAGCTTATGTGAGAATGAAAGAGCTGGAAAAAGAATTGTTGAAGGCTAGCATCAGAAAAGCTGGTGCTGGAAATAGGAATCCTGCGTTTAGCGCTAGCAGGTCGTGAGAAATCAGCTTTCTATGCTGCTGGCGCCCAGCGCCAGAAAGCCAGCGTCCAGCGCTGGCTTATTTCCTGATAGGGTATTTAAACGCGTTTTTTCCATTTTGGGCTATACCCATCAGCAGCCACTCGACCTAATTGACCTAAAAGGAGTGAAGAACGCCCTCTTTCAGTTGGAACATAATGGAGTTTGTTCCATTTTTCTTGTTTGCTTCATCTTCTCTTGTTGCTTTCTCTACTATGTCTAGCTAAACCCCCTCTTGTTGGGGTTAGATGTTTGCTTTTCTAAACTTGGTTGTATTTTGATTTGGTTTTAATGCAAGTTCTCTTTCAATATGAGTGTTTGATTCCATGCTTAATGCTTTTCTTGGCTTGATCACCCATGAAATGTTTTGTTACTTTGGTAGACAATTGGAAAGTTGATGCTAATGCATGCTCATGAATCAAATACCAAGTAGTTCATGAATCTAGGAATAGGTCTTGAAGTGCTTGCAATCTTTTAGTCTTGGCTCTTTATGCAAAATCTCATGTTAATCCACCTTAGGAATTAGGGTTTAATTTGGGGTTTTAGGCTCATTCCACCTAAGGAATTAGAGTTTGAGTATTTTTAAAGGCTTGATTGTCATAATTGAATTAGGACTTGTGTTATTAACCATCTCATTGTAATTGAGGGAAGATTGGTGTAGTCTAACCCCAACACTTTTATCTATTTGTTAATCACATCTCTTTTTGCTTACTAAGTGTTTGTTAAAAATCCCAAAAGACCCAAAACATTTTACTCTTGTTTATTTTGTTGCATGTTAATTGACCTCCCTTCCTTCCAAACGATCGTCTAAATAGTGGTTCAATTTGAGAAGTGGTACTTGTCCGCGATCACTGAGAACGATATCCGGTCTCACCACCGTATTACTTGTTTACAACTAGGTATACTTGCCGATATCGTATCAAGTTTTTCGCGCTGTTGCCGGGGATCGGTGTGCTAATATCACGAGTACCAAAAGAACTCCTAATTTAGACACTTTTTCTTTTCTTTCCTATTTTGTTTATGTTTTCTTTGTGTTTCTCTTAGAATTTGCATAATTGTTTACTTGAAGCTTATCTTGTACTTGCTTTATTTGGTGTTGTTCTACTCTGTTTGTTTCCTTGTATGCAAGGTACAATTGACCCAAGTAGACTTCAATACAATCCAGAAATCGAGAAACTTTGTAGAAAGAACAGAAAAGAAGCCAACCAAAGAAAGAATAGAGGAGGAGCATCTTCTAGTGTGCAAGAACCACAAGTTGAGTTACCAAGTGTTCAAGAACCACAAGTTGAAGTATCAATTGTCACCATGACTGAAAACAATGAGCAAAGGAGGACAATGGGGGACTATACTTCCCCTAAGGCCGATAGATGTGGAACTCCAATTGTTAGACCTACAGTGGCTTGTAACAATTTTGAGATAAAGGCATCACTTCTCAATCTTTTGCAACAAAATCAATTTGGAGGGCTAGAGAGTGAAGACCCGCATTCTCACATTGGCACATTCATTGAGTTGTGTGATACTATCAAGATAAATGGAGCTCCGGATGAGGCTATTCGTTTAAGGGTCTTCCCTTTCTCTTTGAGGGATAGAGCTAAGTCATGGCTTCAATCTCATCCTCATGGGAGCATTACAACTTGGGATGATTTGGTGAGCAAGTTCTTATCTCGTTTCTTCCCTCCATCAAGAATGATCAAGTTGAGGTCGGAGATCAATGCTTTTGCACAAAAGGATGGAGAGTCACTCTATGAAGCATAGGAGAGGTTCAAGTCTTTGCTAACCGCTTGTCCAAATCATGAGTTAGAAACATGGCAACAAGTTGCAACCTTTGTCAATGGTCTCAACCAGAATTCCCGAAGTATGATAGAAGCGGCGGCGGGTGGAACACTAAGTCAAAAGACACCCGATGAAGCAAAAGCCTTGATTGAAACTATGGCCAATAATGATTATCAAATGCCTAGTTCTCGATCATTGGCCAAGAGGGGTGTTTTGGAACTTGATGATTATAATGCTCTTAAGGCACAAATGGCCGCTCTTACCAAGCAATTGGGGTCTATTCAACTACAAAATTCTCAATTACAAGCCGCCCAAGTTCAAGCTGCCTCGGTATATGATTTTTGTGGAGGTAACCATGCCAATGGAAATTGTGAAATTAGTGTGGTTGGAGGTACGGGGCAAGAAGAAGTGAACTACATGGGAAATCAAGGGCCCAAGCATGATCCTTTCTCTAACACCTATAATCCAGGGTGGCGTAGCCATCCTAACTTTGGTTGGAGACAAGGGCAACAAGGGCAAAGTTCAAATTCTCAAGCAAAGCCGCCTCAAGAGAATTCAAGCAATTTGGAGAATATTCTAGCTCAATTCATGCAAGCTACTCAAACTAATTTCAAGGGTCAAGAAACAATGATGAAGAATCAAGATGCCTCCATCAAGAATCTAGAGCATCAAATAGGCAAATTGGCGAAGCAAATGACAGAGAGAGCTCAAGGAAAATTTCCGGGAGATACCGAGAAGAATCCAAAGGAGGATTGCAAGGCAATTACTACAAGAAGTGGGAAGGTGGTGGTTCCACAAGAACAAGAGAGAGGAAATAAAAAGAGAAAAAGTGAGGAAGAAAAAAATGAAGAGAGAAAAGAAAAGAGAGTTGGTGAGGGAGTTGATGAGGTGATCATTGAAGAAGTAACCGATGAGGAACTAGAGGCTCCCCAAGGCACTTCCTCTAGTCCTATTGTTGTTGAAGTTGAAGAACCAAAAGGAGAGAAGTTGGTGGATGAAGAGTTTGCAAGAAAAAAGACTAAAAAGCAAATTCTTGAAGAAGTTGACAATCCTAAGGAGTTGCCCCCATATTTCAAGATACCATATCCTCAAAGGTTGAAGAAGGAGGTGAAGGATCAACAATTCTCTAAGTTCTTGGATGTGTTCAAAAAGTTGCAAATTAACATCCCCTTTGCCAAAGCTCTTCAACAAATGCCTTCCTATGCCAAGTTCATGAAGGAGATTCTTTCTAACAAGAGGAAGTGGAAGGAGGAGACGGTAATGCTCACGGAAGAATGTAGTGCTATACTCCAAAGGAAGTTACCGGTGAAAATGAAGGATCCGGGTAGCTTTATAATTCCATGTGCTATTGGTCATTTGAACATTGGGAGAGCTTTGTGTGATCTTGGTGCAAGTATCAATCTTATGCCTCTCTCCATCTTCAAGAAGTTGGGAATTGGTGAAGTCAAGCCAACCGGTATTTCTCTCCAATTGGCGGATCGTTCCATTACTTATCCTTATGGTGTAGTGGAGGATTTGTTGGTAAAGGTAGACAAGTTTATCTTTCCGGTAGACTTTGTGGTGTTGGATATTGCGGAAGATAGTGAAACTCCATTGATTCTTGGAAGGTCATTCCTAGCCACGGGTAGAGCTTTGATTGATGTACATCAAGGAAAGTTGGTGCTTAGAGTCCAAGATGAGAAGGTGATATTCAATGTTTTTGAAGCAATGGGACATTCAAGCGATAAAGATACATGTATGAGTGTGGACCTAATTGAATCATTGACCGATGAGAGTGTTCAACAAACTTTTGAAGATTCATTGGAAGCGGCTCTTGTGGTTAAGAATTTAGAAGAAGAGATGTGTGAGGAAGAAGAAGTTGAGAAAATGGTCAAATCCCTTGAGGCATGTCCAGTTTTGAATAATGATGAAGACAAGGTGGTGGAGGATGTGTGGATTGAAGACAAAGGTGAAACACCTAAGCTAGAGTTGAAAGAATTCCATCCCATTTCCGTTATGCCTTCCTTGGAGTGAATTCTTCATTCCCGGTGATTATTAGTAGTGGATTGAATTCTTTGGAGGAAGAGAAGTTGTTGAGAGTGCTTAGAGAGCACAAATCCGTAATTGGGTGGTCTATATCCGACTTAAAGGGAATAAGTCCCTCATTTTGTATGCACAAAATCCTTTTGGAGGAAAACTTCAAGCCGGTTAGACAACCCCAAAGAAGACTTAACCCAAACATGAAAGAAGTGGTAAGAAAGGAGGTTGTGAAGCTTTTGGATGCGGGTATCATTTATCCAATCTCTGATAGTCCATGGGTGAGTCCGGTCCAAGTTGTTCCTAAAAAGAGGGGATGACGGTTGTTGCAAATGATAAGAATGAACTCATTCCCTTAAGGACCGTTTCCGGATGGAGGGTGTGTATTGATTATAGAAGGTTGAATGAGGCTACAAGAAAAGACCATTTTCCCTTGCCTTTCATTGATCAAATGCAAGAGAGGTTGGCAGGCCATGCCTTTTATTGCTTCCATGATGGATACTTCGGGTATAACCAAATTGTGGTTGACCTGAAGGACCAAGAGAAGACCGCTTTCACTTGTCCCTATGGAGTCTATGCATACCGGAGGATGCCATTCGGGTTGTGTAATGCACCCGCCACTTTTCAAAGGTGCATGCTTTCCATATTCTCTTATATGACTGAGAAATTCATTGAGGTATTTATGGATGATTTTTCCATATTTGGTAATTCTTTTGATAAATGTTTGAAAAATCTTGCATGTGTTTTGAAAAGATGCCAAGAAACTAACCTTGTTTTAAATTAGGAAAAATGTCATTTCATGGTTAGGGAAGGTATAGTTCTTGGTCATAAGGTTTCCTCTAGGGGGATAGAAGTAGATAAAGCTAAAATTGAAGTAAATGAAAAACTTCCCCCTCCCATGAATGTGAAGGGTATTAGAAGCTTCCTAGGATATGCGGGTTTCTATAGGAGATTTATAAAAGACTTTTCAAAGATTGTGAAACCCTTGTGCAAACTTTCGGTAGTTGATACTTCTTTTGTGTTTGATGATGATTGTATGCATGCTTTCCAAGTTTTGAAGGAAAAACTCACCACCGCACCGGTCATTGCACCTCCGGATTGGAGTTTACCATTTGAGTTGATGTGTGATGCAAGTGACTATGCGGTGGGGGCCATTTTGGGTCAAAGGAAAAATAAATTGTTGCATGTCATTTACTATCTAGTCGTGTGTTGAAGGATGCTCAATTGAATTATACCACGACTGAAAAAGAATTGCTTGCCGTCGTTTTTGCATTTGACAAGTTTAGGTCTTACTTGATTGGCTCTAAAACTATTGTGTACACTGACCATTCCACTTTGAAGTATCTCATGACTAAACAGGATGCCAAGCCAAGGCTCATTATGTGGATACTATTGCTCCAAGAATTTGACTTTGATGTCAAGGACAAGAAAGGAGTGGAGAATGTGGTAGCCGACCATTTGTCTAGGCTTCCATAAGCGGATGTTCAAGCAAAAGATGAGTTGCCAATTCAAGAGGAATTTCCGGATGAGGGTTGTTGATGGTACAAGTAGCACCTGGTTTGCGGATATTGCAAATTACAAAGCCGCCAACAAGATTCCGAAGGACTTCAATGCACAACAAAGGAAGAAGCTCATCCATGATGCTAAACACTATGTATGGGATGAGCCTTACCTTCAAAAGAGGTTCGGATGGAATCTTAAGAAGATGTATTCCGGAAGAGGAGATTAATGAGATCTTGACCCATTGCCACAACTCACCTTACGGAGGACACTTTGGTGGGGAGAGGACTGCCATGAAAGTCTTGCAAAGCGGTTTCTTTTGGCCCACCATTTTCAAAGACTCAAGAGCTTGGGTAATGAAGTGTGACAAGTGTCAAAGAACCGGAAATATATCCAAGAGAAATGAGATGCCTTTGAAGGGTATTTTAGAAGTGGACCTCTTTGATGTGTGGGGGATCGATTTCATGGGCCTTTCCCATCATCCTACAATAACAAGTACATTTTGGTTGCGGTTGACTATGTGAGTAAATGGGTAGAAGCTGTCCCAACTGTGAAAGATGATGCAAAAGTGGTGGTTAGTTTTGTGAGGAAGAACATTTTTACCCGGTTTGGGACCCCTAGAGCCATTATTAGTGATGGGGGTACTCATTTTTGCAACAAAGAGTTCAATACGGTGCTTGCCAAGTTTGGAGTCACTCATAAAGTTGCCACACCATATCACCCACAAACTAGTGGGCAAGTGGAGTTGTCTAACCGGGAATTGAAGAGGATCTTAGAAAAAACAATGAATAATACAAGAAAAGATTGGACAAAGAAGTTGGATGATGCAGTTTGGGCCTATTGGATTGCATATAAGACACCTATTGGTATGTCACCTTACCAATTAGTGTTTGGAAAATCATGTCACCTTCCGGTAGAGCTCCAACATCGTGCTTTTTGGGCGGTGAAAGCTTTGAACTTTGATATGAAGCCGGCCATGGATAAAAGACTGTTGCAATTGAATGAGTTGGATGAATTCCAGCTCTTGGCTTATGAAAGTGCAAGGATCTACAAGGAGAGAACAAAGTTTTGGCATGATAAGTATATTCTTCCCAAGCATTTTGAAGAAGGCCAATCAGTTTTGCTCTTTAACTCGCGCCTCAAGCTATTTCCGGGCAAGTTGAGATCAAGATGGTCGGGTCCATTCCATGTTAGTCAGTTTCTCCATTCGATGCGGTTGAATTGGAGGATCCATCATCCGGAAGAACTTTCACTGTTAATGGGCAAAGGCTCAAGCATTACCTTGGAGGAGACTTTGATCGCCAAACAGTCTCCATCCCTCTTAAAACACCATCATAGAATACAGGACGTCAAGCTAGGGACGTCAAACAAACGCTTGCTGGGAGGCAACCCATGCGTTCTACTTTTCTTTTATAGTTTATTATGTTATTTGCTTTTCACCAAATTGGATCGCACAGTGTTTTGCATGTTTTGTGTGAATTTTGCACTAGGTTGCGTTTGATTGCATTTGCATGTAGTTTGTGTTACTTTTGAATGTTAAATAAGTAGTGTCATCCTTGGATCCTTCCCTATATCATTTGAGTGTGAATTCTGCATGTGAAGAGTGATTTTTGTGAGCGAAGAAGAGCTTTTTGGACTTAAAATCTGAAAATATGCTTTTGGAGCTGGCGTTCAGCGCCAGGAACCCTGCGTCCAGCGCTAGAAAAAGCTACATAATTTCCTGATATCTGATATCCTGCATTTAGCGCCAGGAACCCTGCATCCAGCGCTAGACCTCACCGAAAGGTGAGCTTTCTGGCCTGCAGGCGCTAAACGCTGGCTTTCTAGCGTCCAGTGCTGGAATTTTTCCAAAACGCCCCATTTCAACATTAAAAAAAAATAAATTTATTTCAAAATTACCCTTTTCTGAAAACCTCATTTCTTAACCCCCTCTCACAAACACTCACCACCGTAACACTGACTCTTTTTTTTTCTTCCCTTCTTTCTCACCACCGTATCACCCACACACACTTCTTCTTCTTCCTCTTCACCCACCTCACCACACACGCACATCCCCTTTCCCCCGTGAGCGCCGCTGCCTCGCCACTGTCCCTCACCACACGTCCTCGTCTTCGCCATCAACACAACACCGTCAAACACCACTAGCACCGCCCTGTTCACGGCGTCCCTGTGAGCGACACGCACCTGCTCGCATCTTCACTGTTCAGCCACACTCCCCTGCACACACTCACACAAGCTTCTTCTATTCTGCATTCCATTCCTCCATCTGGTACATTTTCACCATTTTGCTCTTTGCCTTTCTTTCATTTAATTCAAATAAATAAATAAATAAATAAATAAATAAATGAATAAATTGTTGCTTCAATCATATACTGTAATGTATGTTGAATGGGGATGGGTGTTGTTCTGAATGGGGAGTCTGTGTGTGGATTTCTATGATTTAGGGGTGGATTTTGAATTTTTGAAGTTAGGGTTCTAATCTGGTTTGGGGGTGAATTGTGAAAATGTGGGGTTAGAGTTCATAGTGAGTGGGGTTAATTCATGGAGTAGAATGGAAGTTCACTTGGGAATTTGTGTGTATTCTTGATTTACCCTGTGCTGAATTGTTGAGAAATTTGTATGAAGGGCACTCATGTTGAATCACTGTGACTGAAACACTTTGTATGCCAAATATGGTTATTGCCACAGTTTATGACTCACACATTGCAGCTAATTGCCAATATTTGTTGTTGATCCTGAGTTGTTGCTTTGAACCACTTTCATTTGAATGAGTTCTGTCAGGTTTAGATTATTTTGAGCATGTCAGTCAATGATTTTGTGCACTTTGCTTTGTTTAAATGGGGAGGGAGCTCATATGCTGTGGGACTGTAATTGATGCACTCATATCTTGCCTATGGGGCTTTACGGTGCTGCTTTGAATATCATATTGACCTGTTTGTGTGCTCTGCTCCTTTCTGCACTTGGCCTTGCTCTGTCTACTGCTTGCCTATGCTCTTTAATGTGCATTCATGGTCCTCATTGGCATTTCTGGGTTTCAGGTTATTATGGGTCCTAAAATGCAAACACGAAGTAGCAAGAGAAGTAGGTCAGAGGCATCATCTTCTGCTCCCCCAGCCTTTGATGCCCACCGGTTTAAATCACTGGACCATTTTAACAGATTTAAAGAACTCATGCCACGGAAGTTCATCTCCGAAAGAAATATTCAGTTGGCGGCTAATGAGTATCCCGAGGTGGGAAGAGAAATATTGAGGAGGCGATGGGAGACTTTGACCACTTTTCCTTGCTCTGCTACACAGGAACTGGTCAAAGAGTTCTATGCTAACATCTACTTTCCCCATGCCGAAAGGATAACTTATGTGAGCTACGTCAGAGGGAGGGATGTTCCATATGATGCTTGTACTATTAACTCCCTCCTGGAGACGAAGTGGACATGGGAAGGAGATGATGGCCATTCCCGCCTTCTCAGAGAAATCCCAAATGGTCCAGCCCTTTTTCAAGCATTATGTAGGCCGGGAGCCCAGTGGGAATTGACTATGAAAAACGAGCTAAAGAAGATATTTCGATCAGATCTACTATTGTTACCAAAGATCTGGTCGTCATTTGTTCACTCCACCATCCTCCCGTGCTCGAACACATAAGAGGTTACTGTGAAGAGGGCTCAGTTGATTTACTCCATCATGACACGGAGGTCTGTCAATGTTGGTGCATTGATATCTCGGAGCATTAATGCTTTTGCAAATCATGGAGGAGTCATGCACCTCGGGCATCCCCACTTGATTAGTTTACTTTGCAAGCGTGCTGGAGTGGCTTTACCTGCTGGCCTTCCTGTCCCATGCTCAGGTGCTATTGATGCAGCTTACATTAGGAAACATTGTGAAGAGGGACTTGAGGCACCAGCGGACCAGCATGCACCTGCACCCGCACCTGTTGCTCTTCCCCGCACCAGTGGGCAGCGTTTAGATCAGTTAGAGAAGGAGATGCGTCAGATAAGGGTAACTGTAGATGAGGTGAGGGGTACCTAGCTGCATATGTGTCAAAATCAGCAGGCTAACAGGCATCTTATGGAGATGATGGTGGGGATGATCAGAGGTTTGGGGGAGCATATGCAGAGTGGACCTGAGGGACCGCCTATTTTCCCTACTGATCAGGAGATTGAGGCTCAGGCAGGATGGCACCCTTTTCCTGAGGATGATGCAGCTGATGAGGATGACTCTTAGACCTCTTTTCCCTTGTTTTTCATTATATTTATGCTTTCTATTGGATTTTGCACTTTGTTCATGTTTTAGCTGGTTTGGATTTTCTTCTTGCATGTGTTAGTGGTTGTTTCCGTTTGTGGTTTTTGTGAATTTGTGATTTTTGTGAATTGTTGTTTTATTTAGTGGTGTTTTCTTTCTTTTGAAAAGCAAACCAAGCACTTCATGATTTTAGATGTTGTTGAGTTGTCACTCTTGGCATTCCCACCAGTTTGTGCAATTTGCCGGACTATTTTCCTTTCATGGGAAGCCCTTCTTGGTAGTTTTGGCTTCACTTTTCACTTTTGTTCATAGCAATTTCCATAACCTCTTTGCATATTTTCGTTTCTTTTTCATTAAAGTCATGGCAATGAGGTTTGGGATTGAATTTTGGAATTTTAGTTTTAACCTTGGTGAGATTTTGGGCTTGAATGTTAATTCTTTCTGAGTGTGCACCATTGAGTTGATGTGCTGATATTTGCTTGATTCTTTTATCCAAGAGTCATGAATTGCATGTTTTGCATAAAAATGATGTGACCTGTTTTTCATAAGCCACTTGAACCAAAAAGCCAACTTTGCATGAAAAAAAAAAATCCCTTGCTAACCCCTTGGAACTTATTGTTATTTTTTGTTCTCACCCTTGCTTTTTGAATGATGGTTACCATGTTTATTCCAACTTGAAAATAGGAGAACATTGGTGAATTGCTTGTGGACAAGCAAAGATTTTGGTTTGGGGGAGAGGGTAATGGAATAATGTGAGAAATTTTGAAAAAAGTGTAAAAGTGCTTGAAAAAAAAAGGTTGATTTTCCAAAAGGGAAAAGAAAAAAATTTGTTAATAAAGTTGTGTAAATAAAGTTGTGTGAAACTCCAAAAAAGGGAAAGGAGAAGTGAAAAAAAAAAATCAAATCAATTATAGGAATTTGGAATTTTGTGCTTTGTATTGAAACAATTGAATTGTTGAAATTGCTCTCCTATTCTCTTGGACATCTTTTGTTTGTTTCTCATCTCACTTTTTTTCCCACTTTAGCCAAGTTACAACCCAAATAAAGTCCCTTTGATTTGTGCATGCTTGTAGTTTGTGATTTTTGGAATTAGATGAAAAGCAAATCTATGGTTCCATGACTCTAATGTGTGCTTTGAGGGAAACATTTCACCACCATACACTTGAATGACTATTTGATGAGTGTGCATCATGTGGGGACTAAGGTTCTATGGTTCTTCTCTTGCCAAATTGCCATGATGTTTAATTTTGAAGAATATGGAGTTGCAAAGTTGTTATGATTTTTGCTTCCTGACATTTTTGGAATTGAGCCTGCTACTAGTTGATGCTTCTGTTTTAGGAATTAGTCTTGTTTCAATTTGTCTTCTGATGAGTTGTCTAATTGTGCTATCGTTCAGTTGTCCGTAATCATGTTAGAACTTGGTTTGTTGTCTTTTGTTTTTGGGTCCTGCGTGTCAGTTCTAGTTATTTTTGCTTGGGGACAAGCAAAATGCTAGGTTTGGGGGAGTGATAATTCGCTAATTTATCAAGTAATTATGCCTTTCTTGAGTGGATTTTACTCCCAATTGCATGGTTTTATCTGTGTTTTGTCCCCATTTTTAGTTAGTTGAGTCTTTGTTAGTTGTTGTGGGTATTTTTAATAATTCTTGCAGTTAAGGTTTTTTTTTTTAGTTGTTTTGTTCCCTTTTATTGCAATCTTACTTAGATATGTTTTCCTATCATTTTAGGATTCAATAAATGTGGAAAAGCTTGAAGAGAAGTGGAATTGATCAAGGAAGTGGAGCTTATGTGAGAATGAAAGAGCTGGAAAAAGAATTGTTGAAGGCTAGCATCAGCAAAGCTGGCGCTGGACGCTAAGAATCCTGCGTTCAGCGCTAGTAGGTCGTGAGAAATCAGCTTTCTGTGCTGCTTGCACACAGCGCCAGAAAGCCAGCGACTAGCACTGGCTCATTTCCTGATAGGGTATTTAAACGCATTTTTTCCATTTTGGGCTATACTCATCAGCAGCCACTCGACCTAATTGACCTAAAAGGAGTGAAGAACGCCCTCTTTCAGCTGGAACACCATTTCTAATGGAGTTTGTTCCATTTTTCTTGTTTGTTTCATCTTCGCTTGTTGTTTTCTCTACTATGTCTAGCTAAACCCCCTCTTGTTGGGGTTAGATGTTTGCTTTTCTGAACTTGGTTCTATTTTGATTTGGTTTTAATGCAAGTTCCTCTTTCATTATGAGTGTTTGATTCTATGCTTAATGCTTTTCTTGGCTTGATCACCCATGAAATGATTTGTTGCTTTGGTAGACAATTGGAAAGTTGATGCTAATGCATGCTCATGAATCAAATACCAAGTAGTTCATGAATCTAGGAATAGGTCTTGAAGTTCTTGCAATCTTTTAAGTCTTGGCTCTTTATGCAAAATCTCATGTTAATCCACCTAAGGAATTAGGGTTTAATTTGGGGTTTTAGGCTCATTCCACCTAAGGAATTAGAGTTTGAGTATTTTTAAAGGCTTGATTGTCATAATTGAATGAGGACTTGTGTTATTAACCATCTCATTGCAATTGAGGGAAGATTGGTGTAGTCTAACCCCAACACTTTTATCCATTTGTTAATCACATCTCTTTTTGCTTACTAAGTGTTTGTTAAAAATCCCAAAAGACCCCAAACATTTTACTCTTGTTTATTTTGTTGCATGTTAATTGAGCTCCCTTCCTTCCAAACGATCGTCTAAATAGTGGTTCAATTTGAGAAGTGGTACTTGTTCGCGATCCCTGAGAACAATATCCGGTCTCACCACCGTATTACTTGTTTACAACTAGGTATACTTGCCGATATCGTATCAGTGTCACGACGAATTTGATTTAAGATAAAATGGAGATCTCTTGAGTTGGTTTGCACACCCACAATATAGCAAGGATATCGTCAATGGCAGTTTATAGACATTAGTTTCCTTAATTCCCTCTAGGCATAAGGGAAGAAAGAAACTGTTTGGAGTGCACAATACTTCGCAAATTCATATTAAACTATGCATGCAAAGTGATTTTATTTATAGATCAACTCATGGTTATTGGTGAGGAGAAGCAACCCTTCAAAGGATTCAAAGAAGGGGTGTAACCTTTCAGACATACATCAATTGATGAATAAATAGTTCAATACATATATTCATGACCAATGAGGAAAGATTTGAAATCCACAAAGGCAGATACTCATTAATAACAAGTCAAAACATGTTGAACTTGGCGCTTTTGTGTTGAGGCAAATTGAGTCTGCGCAAAGCGCAAGTTTGTATTGCTCTTCGGGTGTCCTACGTTAAGGGCGACTGAACCTGCGCTGAACACAAGTTCCATGGTCCAGTGGATGTTGTCACCGTGTTCCGGCGAAGGAACGAGTACAAATAGGTCAAGCGTATTTGCTCTATATGTGGTGTGTGAAAAGTACAGGTGACCCTAATGAGAACGATGATCCTCCTTTTATAGCTCCTTCCTACGTGTGTGAGGCACGTGAGTCGGTTGCGCTAAGTGGGGTCCACCAGGTCGTTGGCGTGATTTACGAGTGTGTATTGTAGATTCTCTTCCTCTTTCCAATCATCACTTGATCCTTCTAGAAGATATCTTGAGTGACGTGTCCCCTCTTGATGTGTCCCTCCTTGGCTGGGGTGTTTATCTTCTGGTCGTAACCGATGTTTGCAGAACTGGTAGGGTAATTGTGTGGTCAAGATGTTGGGTTCATGACTGAGATGACCACCCGAGATATACCATTAACCAGGTCGGACCCGCCATAATATCTGTAACCCAAGACATGTACCTCGTATTATGCACATGTTCTCTTTAGGTAGTTTGTTTATCGGGTATAGACCATGATGCCCGGGATCACCATCGGGCATTGACATGTCCAGCAAGGATGACCTCTACTCAAGCTTCGTGGTCATATATTATTGTAGGGCCTTAGCCAATTGGGCCTAGCCCCAATTTTAGGTGAGAACCCACCGATGAGTTGGAGTTGGAGAAAGAGTGAAATTAAAGTGGTGGAAGAAAAAATAGGATTGAAGTTATCATGGGTAAATAGGTCATTTTAATTAAAAAGATAACAACTAATGATGTTATTTTTTTTTTTTTGAAAGGCAAAAGAATTAAATTAAAAGGGTACAAGGGGTACCCGAACCCATATACAAAAACCCCAACAAAAGAACAAGATGAGATTTACAAGTTTGAGAATGTAACATCCCTCACTGCTTTATGGATTGATGACTGTCCCCACAAACCAACACGGGTCTTTTCAGCGTGCTTTGTCCTCACTCACACGCTTCCCGGGAAAACTTCCCAGGAGGTCACCCATCCCAGAATTGCTCCAAGTCAAGCACGCTTAACTATGGAGTTCTTAAGTGATAGGCTCCCGAAAAGAAGATGCATCTTATTGATATGGGTAGTACCAATCAATTCATATAAGCCATCCTCAACTGTATAGTCCCATACCTACACAGTCTCAGGATCCCTCTCATTCGGGTGTGCTATCGGTTCTTTCATGTGTCCCTCTGCCTAGAAGCCTGCCAAGAGCCGCTCCTTGATCATGCCTCTTGCACCGGCGACCACTCCCCGCCCTCATCAGCCCCGGGCGTCACATGCCCACCAGCTTCCGCTTGGTTCATCCCCGAACCACACCGTACTGGGAGAGGTGCCGCTCTGAAACCATTTGTAACATCCCTCACTGCTTTATGGATTGATGACTGTCCCCACAAACCAACACGGGTCTTTTCAGCGTGCTTTGTCCTCACTCACACGCTTCCCGGGAAAGCTTCCCGGGAAAACGGTCACCCATCCCAGAATTGCTCCAAGTCAAGCACGCTTAACTATGGAGTTCTTAAGTGATAGGCTCCCGAAAACAAGATGCATCTTGTTTTCGGGAGCCTACCACTTAAGAACTCCATAGTTAAGCGTGCTTGACTTGGAGCAATTCTGGGATGGGTGACCTCCTGGGAAGTTTTCCCGGGAAGCGTGTGAGTGAGGACAAAGCACGCTGAAAAGACTCGTGTTGGTTTGTGGGGACAGTCGTCAATCGATAAAGCAGCCAGGGATGTTACAGAGAATACACTACAAAAACACCACTGAAAAACACATCAACCGTGCAAGAAAACACTAGCAAACACAAGACAAATGCTAGCACAAACTGACCCAAAATTGTTTCCAAAAAAAGCCAGTGCCTAACCAATAAGCCAAAAGCAAACCACCCAGAAACAACATTGCACCACAAAACTACCACGCTCTAACCAGGCCAATAGAAAAACTTGAAGTCCAATCACCCCTCTTTAAAACGCATGCTAACAATAATTATGCCATAACAGTAGCAGAAAGACAAGCCAAAGGGTTTGAAACCCAATATGAAATAGAGTAACTAAAACCTCGGTGTCTCACTTTAATCCACTAGCAAGACATGATTGTTACCGATTCCAGAATAGCCTCATAGTTTATCGTTTTCTGTTTGAAAATCACTTGATTCCTAGCTTGCCAAATACACCAAACCATTGCAAACCAAACAACTAACGATGTTATAACTAGGAAGTATCAATGTTGGTAACGGATAAAGAGAGTATCATGTATATTTTCAATAAATTTCTAAAGATGTTAAAACAATTTTTTTTATATATAATCTATTTATAGCCACAAAGGATTGGGTGTGGATGTGTTTCACAGGTCTGAGTGCAGGTGTGCTATATGAGACAATTCTGAAGCAGAAGTCTGAAGACACTTTTTGGCTTTAATACAAGATTTGGTGCTAATGGGATTAACTAAATCAGAGTAGTAGTGCCTATCATGGAACAAGTTGCAGATCCTTGAATAACAGATGCAAATGATGATAGCAACATGAGGAAGAGGAGATTAGAGGACACTCATAATAGCATAAAATTGGCCCAGAATTGTTGGTGCAGCTGGTGTGAAAGGGAATGAGCGGAATGTAAAAAGGTTGCTGTCATAGTATTATAAACAGCCGAAGGGGTGCCTATTTGGCAGAGGGATATAGATCTATGGGTGTTAGATGCACTTTTCAATGATAGTTGTATGTTGTTTTGATTAGTCTTGACTTGGAGCACATGATTGTGTATCTACCTTTCAACCTTTCCTAGAAGGTGGGGGGAGATTTTTTGATACTATGATGCAATATATATATATATATAGAATCTTTAATTATCGGAAAAAAGTTTTCGGATAGTATAGCAACACAGTTAGCACAACTTAAAATACTATATAAATTTCAACTTTTGAAGTACATAAGTACATTTTATAGGACTTATATGACATGATTATTATTGATCAAACAAATTTATGTATGAGATTTATTTATTAACAAACTTCAGAAATACTTATTTCTACAAGAACACCACATGATTATAAATAAAAATCATTTTTGTACTTCTAACATTAATTTCACCTATATGAATAACCTACTAATAATTAAGTTGAATTTACTAACTGAAAAAGCATATGCGAAATGCTTAGTTCTAGAGAAGAAATTCGCGAAATAATCAAGGAAATGGAGACAATATCGATATGTTTGCACATTTTAATTGAAATTTTTTGCCTCTGTCATTCATCTGCCACATCATTTGTAAAAAGACCATTTTAAAAAGATTTTGTTATATTGTAGCAATAGTACTACATAATTGAAAGGGTTCCATATATTTGAAATATTATAAATTGAGTACATGACAAGATTACTAAGTCGAGAGAGAAATATATACTTAATTAGTTACATTTTCAAGAACATTACACGATGACGAACAAAGACAATCACTATACTATTAGCAATTATAGGTTCCTTGAAAAACTTACTACACAATGTTTGCTACACCTTGCTCCTATTATTGGGTGAATCCGAGTATCCTCCGGTCGAGAGCCAGAGACTAATCCCTCGAGGTACTGAGATCCATTTAAGAGGTTGACCTCTTCCTAACAGATGTTCTTCCGTATACATGAGCCAGGAATTGAACCCCTGACCATATGCTTGAGAGACACGGTTATCTACCAACCGTGCCACTCCAAGTTGGTCCTTGCTCCTATTATTGATTCATCATTAGTTGGCCCATTTACATTTAGCCAAGGTAACTTGTACACATAAGCTCAAACATTATTCTTTCACCCAATCAACAAATTTTGTTAAGTTTTTTGAAGATCGTCCTCCTTTTGTTATGTTGTTCATTAAGTCCTCTTTTACCTTCAAAGATCTCGTTCTCATGTTCACATTGGTGAGTAGTTGAGCCACTTTCAATTTTATCTCCCCACGTGACACCAATCCATTTTCATCGGAATCAAATCCCAACCCAACCTTCAACTCATCACAAATTAACGCTTTGTCATAAAACTGATCATTAAAATATGGCCAGCACAAGAAAGGAACGCCGCTAGACAAACCCTTCCATGGTAGAATTCCAACCACAATGGCTAACAAAACAAGCCACGGCAGGGTGGCTTAGCACCTTTTGTTGGGGAGCCCATCCAACAATCTTACCATTAGTCCCTTGGAATTCATCAGGATATACCATCTTATTGCTCCTATTGTGATTTTGACGCACAACCCAAAGAAAAGGCCTATTGGTGAGCTCGAGTCCAAGAGCTAATTCTACGAATTGTTTTTGGTCAAAAAGAGCAAAACTACCGAAGGCAACATACAAGACAGAACGATGAGGTTGTTGATCAAGCCAACTAATGCAAGAGAGATCTTCTTCCCAAAACTGTCCCAATGATCTAGTAGGTGCATTTGTATTATCATGGCTTGTCAACAATGGACCAATTGGCATAATCTTTGGAATAAAGGATAGTGTTACAGGTTCAAGTTCATATGTTGTATTGCAAAGCCACCAGTCTGCCAGATTCAAATTTTGTAAAACTTGCACAAAACAATTAAATATTATTTTCTCTGTTTCCGAGTCATAGATATTTGACCACCAAATGACGCTCGTATCCATTTCAGGCATACTTGGTGACAATCGAAATGTCCTTTTTGTGATTGGCCTACCTGAAATGTCATACAAAATGAAGCTATTGTTAAAAGTTACATCGTTAACTTTATAAAATTTAATTTTAGATTCTTGGTCAATCAATCAAGTCTTGTAAAGAAAAATATACAAAACCCAACAAATCAAGTTAATGAAATGTGATTTTCTTACCATCAGAATCTATAATCCCATTCTCAATCATCATGGGAATATTGTTTGCCATAGCAAACATAGCTGCTGATGCTGTCCACAAGAGAGCTCCTTTGATTCCCAGCTTATGCGCAACTTTCATCCCCCATCCCATTGCCACATCAGCAACTATGCAACTGATTCGATGCTCACCCTTCAAATGAATATCCTCTATGAGCTTCTCAAGCATACTAGGCATGGTGTTTATCATAGCCAGAGATAGCTCAGCCAAATTGGTTCTATCATTTTCTGGGCTTAAACCATCTGGGATTGACACAAATTTGATTTGTGACCCATTAATGCTTTCTTTAAGTCGCTTATGGGCAGCATCTGTATTCACAAAAATGACTTGGCATCCATGCTCAACCAACTTCAACGCTACGTTCAGCAAAGGATTGACATGTCCTGAAGATGGACATGCTAACATTAGCACTGTTGGAATTGGGTTGCTCATATTGTATCTTTATTTGTTCTTGTTAGGAAAATAGAGTGATTACTGATACCCACTGAAGTCCGAAAGTTACTCTTTTCCTCACTCTTCGTTCCTCTGTTCAATCAAATAGAATAACCAAAATATCTCAAAAAATAATCAATAATCAATAACATAACAATAGCAATACTGGCTTTGATGTGCCTAGTATTGTATTTATATTGTTGGATCTATTCTTTGGTCCTTTTGTTGATCTTGTATATATGTGTATCTGGATTGAGGTACCCATTATACCTTTTATTCAATATATCTTTTGTTTATATAAAAAAAAAAAACAGATAACAAAATTATTAAATTAAGGAGTATACAAAAAATCTTCTCAGTAAATATTAAGATATAAAATATTCTCTATTAAAAATAAATAGTAATAAATAAACGTCCCAGTACAAATCAGTAAAAAGAAAGAAAAACTCAAATAATATAAAAGATAGAACTAAAATCTGACCTTATAAAAAGATAAGTTACACCGCTAAGAACAATAATCTTCCGACAGAAGGAGAAAAAATATATTCCTCTTCACCGTCACTGCACTCACCCAGTATCACCTACTGCAGTATTTCTCTTATTCATTCATGTGCCCTTTTAAAGGCCAAAATGCCTTGCCGCCCACGATAATGACCGAATAAGAAATTCATAAATTATTATAATTCCTTTTAACTTTGACATAAGTCAAATGTGATGGCTTCTACAATTTTGTTTTTCATTTATGTCTTGACGATAATTGTTTTAATGGTACAATACATATCTATTGATAGAGAAAGGCACTCACCACTCAGTTTTGTTTACTTCATCGAAATAAAAAATGAGTGGTTGGGTCTTGAGTCAGCACCCCAAATTACCACATAAGCTCTGGCTCAAGGATAAATAAATGCTCCTAGATCTGAATCATCATTTACTAGCTTGTGTGGTAATCACCAGAGCCAGAGGCTGAGTGACATGTGTATGTCCACTTTTTTATTTTTATTTATGAATTTCTTATTCGGTGGATGTTGTCACCGGATGAGCTAAAGTTGGAAAAAATAATGTAATTAAGAGTTCGTTTGTTTAAAATTAAAAAAAAAATTGATATAAAATAATTTAGTGATTAATTTAGAGATTTTAAAGAAAAGCAAAAACAGATTTGTATTTGTTTATAATAAAAAAAATCATTTTTTAAACAGTATATAGTTATAAAAATTGATTTTTTTCCAAAAGCTAATGAAAGTTGCTTTACATTTTAATCGAAAAATAATTTTTTTCTGTTTTTTATTATTTTCAAAAGCAAAGACAAATACAAAGTTTAAAAAAATAATTATTCAGTTAAAAAATGATTTTTTTTAGCAAAATAAACAATAACAAACGCACTCTAATTAAAGTGGGGGAAGGAAAAATAAGATTGAGATTGTCATGGGTAAATAGGTCATTTTAATTAAAAAGATAACAACCGATGATGTTATAAATAAGAAGTATAAAGGGATAAATTGGTGGTCAGGAAAGAGCGCATGGCTGTATGGGCTTTCGAAGTCTCTAGGGCTTTTATTTAGCTATGTTGGGATAACAAGGTTGAAAATTTTTGCTAACCCTGATGCTTTAGTGTCTCACATTTCAAAGAATGGGCATTGGGTTTAGTCAAATCTTGATCATAATCCAAGTTACTTGTGGTGTAGCATCTGGAGTTCTCGGGTTCTGGTTAAAGAATGCATTAGATGGAGTATTGGGGACGATTCTAATATCCGTGCTTTTGTTGATCCTTGGTTGTGTGATGATAATAACACCGATTTTAATAGGCCTCTTCCGGCGAACTTATTGGACTTTAGAGTGAAGGATTTTTTTTCTTCCTGGAGTCAAGTGCTGGAATGTGCAGTTATTAATAGGGTTCTAAATTGCGGATCATAAGACACTTTGCGGCTGTAATATTGCGGAAGCGACGGTCGCCGCAATGGCATCAGACCGCAATTGCAGTGTGATCCGTAATCATGTATAATGGCTGCATTGAAAGGGCATTTCATCCGCCACGGAGCAGCGTAACGACCATATCACCCCGCATCAGAGCTTCCGGTCCCGTTCCCGTTCCCAATCTGTGCGCTTGTCCTCCTCCGACGGGTTGCACTCTGATTGCCTCTGTAAACGCTCATCTGTTATTGGATCTCGGGAGTGGGTGGCGAATCCGCATCCTCTTCCCTTTGCTCTGTCTCACAAGTCACGAATCTCCTCCTCTTTCCTCTGCTCATCAAATACACATAAGACAAAGCAATTGTGCTATATTGGGGATGGGTGGTGATTTAGGGGTGTAGGTAAATGTCGTAAGGTTGATTTGGGGGTGATCTGGGAGGGTGGGAAGTTTTGTGGGTGATTGTGGGTAAGTGGTTTAGATTTGGATGGGTATGTGGCAATGTGGGTTTACGGGTGATGGGTGGGGATTCTTTTATTTGCTGAGACTGGTTAGAAATGAACAAAGATATGGGTGGGGATTTTTATGGGTGCGTCTTCCATCCTCCATCGGGCTTTTTGAGGATGGATCCTCCAACCTTTGCACTTACTATAACCGGTCACCCGATTATTATTTTTTTCCTCTGATTAAAAATTTAATAATTAATCACCCCCAACCTTTGCAGCAAGTGAAGGTTACTGTACTCTATCCAATTAACCACTCCCAACCTTCACGACTTCCTTCTCCTAGTATGCTTCGTCTTTCACTGTGCTTCTCTTTTCCCAGTCAACAACTTCAATATGCTTGTCTCAGCATTCAAAATAACTTCGAACAACTTCCTCAGTTGAATAATTCTATAGAAGGCAGTGGAATTATTGTTGTTTTTTTCATTCATAGTAGGAGTCTCTTTTATAGAGAGATTACAATAAGGGCAAAACAAATCAAATCAAATATCTTCCTATAATTAAGGAAGGAAATAAAACAAAATAAAATCAAAATAATAAAGATAAAATCAAATAGAATCAAAGAGGATAAAATCAGGGTTATTTTCCTGATTCTCCAACACCCCCCTTAAGTTGGTGCATAGATATCTATCATGCCCAACTTGCTTATCAAGTGCTCAAAATTTGGTCTTGCTAGAGTCAAAATATCGGCTGTTTGTTGGTTGGAAGACACAAAAGGAAGACAGATAATGCCAGCATCTAATTTTTCTTTTATGAAGTGACGATCAATCTCAATGTGTTTGGTTCTGTCATGTTGGACGGGATTGTGAGCTATGCTTATTGCTGCTTTGTTATCACAATACAGCTTCAATGGAAGATCAACCTTCATCTTAAGTTCCTCCAAGACTCTATAGATCCACAACCCTTCGCAAATTCCTTAGGCCATTGCTCTAAATTCAGCCTCAGCACTACTTCTAGCAACCACGCCTTGTTTCTTGCTTCTCCAAGTGACTAGATTTCCCCACACATAGGTACAATATCCCGAAGTTGATTTTCTGTCGGTGACTGATCCTGCCCAGTCTGCATCAGTAAAGATTTTAACATTCCTCTCCCTGGTTTTTCTAAAGTACAATCCTTTCCCAGGATTGCTCTTCAAGTACCTCAAAATTCTGTAGACTGCCTCAAGATGTTCTTCATATGGGGAGTGCATAAACTGGCTTACAACACTCACAGAAAAGGCAATATCAGGTCTGGTATGAGACAGGTAAATTAACTTGCCAACTAATCTCTGATATCTCCCAATATCAATAGGAACATCTCCTTTCTCCCAAAGTTTCACATTTGGGTCCATGGGGGTATCAACTGGTCTGCAACCACTCATTCCAGTTTCCTTTAAAAGGTCCATAATGTACTTTCGTTGAGAAACCACAATTCCCTTTTTTGATCGAGTAACCTCCATGCCAAGAAAATATCTCAATGCTCCCAAATCCTTGATCTCAAATTCTGCTGGTAAATTTTTCTTCAGCCTCCCCATCTCTATTACATCATTCCCAGTAAGAACAATGTCATCAACATAGACAATTAGTGCATCAATCTTCCCATCAGAAGAAAATTTTGTGAACAGGGTGTGATCGGCTTGTCCTTGACTATATCCCTATTTCTTCATGGACTGGGTGAATCTTTCGAACCATGTTCTCGGGGACTGTTTGAGCCCATAGAGTGACTTCTTCAATTTACACACATTTGACCCAAATTTTTCTTCAAATCCAGGAGGCCCATCCATGTATACCTCTTCTTCTAGGTCACCATTGAGGAATGCATTCTTCACATCCAGTTGGTGCAAAGGCCAATCTAAGTTGGTAGCAAGGGATAAGAGAATCCTGACAGTGTTCAATTTTGCCACAGGAGCAAAAGTTTCCGAGTAGTCTATGCCATAAGTCTGAGTGAATCCCTTGGCCACCAAGCATGCCTTGTACCTTTCTACAGATCCATCTGAATTATACTTCACAGTGAAGACCCATTTGCAACCCACTGTGTTTTTCCCAACTGGTAAGGTCATAACACTCCAAGTGTTGTTCTTCTCAAGAGCTCTCATGTCCTCAAGAACAGCTTCCTTCCACTTTGGAATTTTTAGAGCTTCCTGTACATTTTTTGGAACTTCTGTACTAGACAACTGTGAGGTAAATGCAGCAAAAGAGGAAGACAAATTTGAATATGACATAAATTTAGACCAAGGATGCTTAGTACAAGATCTAATACCTTTTCTAAGCGCTATGGGGATGTCTAACTCAACTGATTCATTGTGACAATTAGGTTCAGACAGGGACTTACCTGTATCAGGTTGACTGATTGGATTTTCCCTCGGTTCGGATTCATGACTGTGCTGGAGAGTTGATTCTTCATTCCTTTTCTTATGGTTTTTTGAAACAAAGAACTTTCCACACTTTCGGTCACCATCCTTGAACCTGTCAATTTATTCTTCACAAGAATCATAATGTTGTGGCATTTCGATTAGTTCTTCATTATTATCAATTTCCAAGGATTGTTTGTCAGAGTTTTGATTTAGAGATGTAGACCCAGATTCCACAGGAGCCTTACTCATGATGGGAGTAGGTCCAGATAACGAATCTTGGTCATTTGTTATTGGTGCAGTAGTATAAGTCTCAGAATTGTGTGAATTTTCAGATAAATTAATGGTTTCAAAAGAATCTTCATGTGAATTCCCCCCTGAAGATGAATGTCCTTAAAAAAAGGTTGTTTTTCAAAGAAAGTGGCATCCATTGTTACAAAAATTCTTTTTGATTTTGGATCAAAACACTTGTACCCCTTCTAGGTTGGAGAGTATCCAATAAAAACACATTTTATAGCACGTGGTGCTAGCTTCCCAAGATGCTTATGTTCATGAACAAACACAGTAGAACAAAATATCTTCGAAGGTAAATTGGCTGAAAGACGAGCCATAGGAAAACACTCTTTAAAAATATGAAAGGGGGTTTGAAATTGTAAAACTTTGGACGGCATACGATTAATCAAATATGCTGCAGTTAAAACAGCTTCACTCCACAAGTATTTTGGAACTTTTGTTTTGAAGAGTAAGGCTCTAGCCACCTCTAGGAGATGTCTATTCTTTCTCTCCACAATCCCATTCTGTTGGGGTGTGTTAGCACAAGAACTTTGATGCACAACCCCATTTTCAAGAAAGAAATTCCCCAAAATCATATTAAAATATTCCTTTCCATTATCACTTCTGAAGACTTGAATATTTGTTTGGAACTGATTCTGCACCATTTTAAAGAAATTTCTTACAGCTTGACCAACCTCAGATTTTTCCTTTAACAAGTACACCCAACAAAGTCTAGTATGATCATCGATAAAAGTAATGAACCATTTTTTATTGGAGAGTGTACTTGTCTTATTAGGACCCCAAACATCACTGTGAATAATAGAAAAAGGTTTTGTTGACTTATAAGATTGCATAGGAAAAAAAGAGCGATAGTGTTTTGCAAATTCGCAAGTTTCACAATGAAATAACGAAGGGTCTTTATGATAAAACAACTTTGGAAATAAATATTTTTGGTACCTAAAACTCGGGTGACCTAATCGTAAATGCCATAACATAATATCATTATTGTTATCAGAAATAAAACTAGATTCAAAGCAGGAACCTATTGGTTGGGATTGTTGTTTTGATCCAAGTCCATCATCAAATTAAGTAATAGAGTCCTCCATTCTCCTTAGCACTGCCAATCATCCTCCCCGAGTTCAAATCCTGAAACACATAATGAGAAGGAAAGAAATTAGTTTGACAGTTTTTATCCCGGGCTAATTTACTGACCGATAAAAGACTACATGACAAATTTAGGACATGAAGGACATCTTGGAGAGTTATCGTTGGAGATAGGACAATGGACCCTTTCCCTGTAATGGCTGATAGAGAGCCATCTGCAATTTTAATTTTCTGGTTACCTGCACAAGGACTATATGAAGAAAAGAAACTAGACTCTCCTGTCATATGATCAGTAGCACCTGAATCAACAATCCAAGTATGGTTGACACTAAGAAGGGTAGTTTTAACAAAGTTACCTTTCTGGGCTATGGAGCAGGAAGGAGTTTGAGACTCAAGAATTTTGTACAGTTGATCTATTTGTTCCTTAGTGAAAGGAATCGAGCTTGAAGAAGACTGCTTCTCTTGATCAGAGGTACTAGCTTGGAATGCACGATTCTCACCACCTGCGTCTACACCGCCGCTACCTAGGCCACCACCGCCACTGCCTGGGCCGCCTCCTGTCACGCTGCTATTGTCTTCAACAGCGCCTGTAAGGGCGTGCTTCCATAAGTTTGGGCGTGCCATGAAGGGGAGAAAAGAACTCTAACCTAAAGCTACTGATACCATATAGAAGGCAGTGGAATTATTGTTGTTTTTTCATTCATAGTAGGAGTCTCTTTTATAGAGAGATTACAATAAGGGCAAAACAAATCAAATCAAATATCTTCCTATAATTAAGGAAGGAAATAAAACAAAATAAAATCAAAATAATAAAGATAAAATCAAATAGAATCAAAGAGGATAAAATCAGGGATATTTTCCTGATTCTCCAACACACCCCCTCACGCCCAGCACTGTTGGGCTTGGTGCGTGGATAACATGGTGGGTGGCCCAACAATGGATCTAGGATAGCTCTGATACCATATTAGATTTTGGGATTGAGTTAGGCCCAAAATCTAATAAATTCTATTCTTAAACAACACTCGATAGATACAGTTTTTCTTATCATTTTTTTTTTAAAATAATTCTGACACTTCTAATCCTATTCCAAACAAGCTTGATTAACATGGATCTAATTTGAGCACAAAGAAGCTTGGTTATGAATATTCAATAATAAGTTTTTTTTTTGTATTTTATTTCTTGGTATACGGCCATTTATCAATTGATAAAAAGGAGGAAGTGCAGTGGTTAGAACTTGAGATTGGGATTGCATAAATATGCTAGTTAATATCATTCTCTTATGTTTGGTACTGTGGCTTCACTGTTTACTTTGAATGCATTGCCAATGAACAGCCACTGTGGGTAGCTTTGTGGTTACTGTTGGGTTGATAGCCATAAAGATCGGGGAGAAGATGAATAGAAGGAGTATAAAATAAGAATAAAAAAATTTTAATGCAAAAAATAAAAATATAGTGAGAACTGATGGTGAGAGGGACTGTGGAGGTGGTGAGAAGAAGAGTCAAGAGTGGGATTGAAGAAGAACGCTGAACATGGCTACATGTAGGATCAGAGGTCATCTTTTCCATGTCCATTCCATTCCCTGTTGCGATTCTGGTTTCGTTGTGTTAGTTTCTTGGAGGGAGGGAATGACGGAGGTGAGGGGCGGAGCAGAGAGAAGGTAGAGGCAATGGAGGAAGGAGCAAGAGTGTTTTTTGGAAAGCTGGGGAAAAAAAGATTATGGTGATAATCTGTTTTCAAATAATCGATTATTATGATAATCGATTATAATCGGAATCTGTTTTTGTTTGGGTATGTTTGCTAACAAACGATTTTAAGATAATTTATTTCGTTTGGATGGTTCAAAAATAATTATTTTTATATAGTAAATTACAAACAAGAGCATGAGATTATTTGTTTATAATATTTGATAAAAAAGTGAATAATATTTAATTTTTTATTATATATAATATTTGTTTTTTAAAAGTAGAAATTTTTTATATAATAAATCACTGATTATATTATGAAATCAGTTAATGAAGCAAAGTATAAAAACTCTCTGTAAATTTATTTCGTCCATCATTTGCCGTCACTTCCAATCATCCAATATTGGAGGTAGAAAAATAGTTGTATTATTATTAAAAAAAAATTAAAAAAAGTTGTACTACTTGGAATTCATGCATTGTAAGGATAAGGTTGAAGAATTATATTTACGCAACCTTGTAAGAATTTGTATTAGAATTTAAATTATTTACGCAACTCTGAGGGTAAATCAGATCTACACGGACACGAAAGAAGAAGAAAAAAAAAATAAGGAAAGCCGTTGGGTGGGTGGGGGCATTACGCGTAAGCCCTATTCTCTTTAAAGTATAATCAGAAAATTTCATCTAAACAATTCTTGGCACCAGATGATTTTAAAACAGCTTATTTATGTAAAGAAAGCTTTTTTAAAAAAAAAAAAAGCTTTAAATCTAAACATAACAGATTTTTTACAAAACAGCTTTTAAACAGGAAATCAGCTGAAACTTGGATAGATGAATAAACTAATTATTAACATGTAATATAAATAAATAATATTTTATCAACTATTATTTGATTGAATAAAAATAATAAATTAATTATTAAATATAACTTCTCCGTCTCTTGGTTAACCTCCCCCTCCTAAAATTTCTCAAATTTTCTTTCTGATAATTCCAAATCTCGTCAAATTCTCAAAAAAAAATATCCCTACCACCAACTTTTCCATCTACTAGAAACTCCCACGCAATTAATTCTCTCCATCCAAAAAATGTTTAAAAGAAAACCCCACACACCAGCTTTAAATTTTTAGTTTTCTCATTTTCTTACTTCTTTGTTAATTTTATACTTATATGTTTTTTTATAAGCAAACTTATATTAAAGAGAGTACCATATTTAACTTGTACTTATGTGTGCTTAAAAGATTTATTTGTAGTAATTTTATTTTTACTACAATTAAACTTAAATTATTTATAAATATGATGTAATGTCTTAAAAATGAATAAAAATATATCCAACACTATTAATAAAAGATATGTAAAGAATTACAATAATTATAGAACTTTTTTTACATTTGATGCAAATATAAAATTATTTCATGCTGCAACGGCTACAATTCGTATAGCAACAACCGCAACTATAATTTAGAACCTTGGTTATTAAAGGATTTATTACTCCCTCATGTAGAGGCAGTCCTTCGTGTCCCTTTGTTCTGATCAATTAATAAGGAAACTATAATGTGGTGGCCAAGTTACAATGGAATATATTCAGTTAAGACATCATACTATCTCTTTCTGAATACAATAGTTGATTCCTCTCCTTTCTACAAAGATGGCAACTGGAGGTTGATTTGGGACCTTGATATTCCACACAAGCTAAAGGTTTTTCATCGGCTGGTGTGTAGATTTGCTTGCCTATGCGTTTGAGACTGCAGGATAAAGGAGTTGACTGCCCAGCATGTTGTCCTTTGTGCTTAACGGGTTTAGAGAACACTTGGCATGTGTTTGTGTCTTGTGATCAAAGCATTCAGTGTTGGGTGGCAACACCATTCTGGAGCACCATGGAGCCCCTCTTGACCAACATTGATAGCTTCACTGAGTTTGTATTCTCATATTTGAATTCTCTGAGCTGTGATCGTAGAGAAGCTTTCATGATGCTACTATGGAGCATATGGAGGAGGCGGAACCAAAAGGTGGGCCGACCCAAAAGTGTGTGAGGTCTAAAGCAAATTTGGAGTGAATGCCATTTTATTTTAAGTGAGAGAGTTTATTTGGATATGGTTGGGCTTTTTTGTTAGTTTGTGTGAACTTTTTGATTTGTAAAAGCTAAGAATTAATATACTTTTTTGTTAGTGAGTCTAAAGCTAGGGTTTTTACCGCTTTAGTAGCTTCACCCTTAGGTCGGCCTTGGGTATGGGAGGACAATGTTGAAGACTTACAAGTCACAAATAGAGCTACCCATGTTCTCCATGACTGGAAGTTTGCAAGAAGAAATTCTATTAGTAATGGCAATGAGCCAAGAGCCGTGGAGTTATGGAGAAAGCCACCAACAGGTTGGCTTAAATGCAATATTGCCGGGGCGTTCTTCGAAGACCAGAAAATCTCAGCGTTTGGCATTTGTTTAAGAGATGCTAATGGTGTTTTTGTTGGAGCAAAGTTTGGTTGGTATTCACCTTTGGTTAGTGCCTTGGAGGGGGAAGCTACAGCCTTGCTATCAGCTATTAAATGGATTCTTGAGTTGAACTTGGAGAGGGTCATTTTAGAGGTGGACTGCAAGTCTTTAGGGGAGTCAATTCATTCCACAAAGCTTGATTTATCTCAGTCTGGTGTTATTTTAGCAAATTGTAGGGAGCTTTTAGATTCATTCTAAGTAGGTATATAGATAAGGAATGTAGCAAGTATCAATGTAGGTATATAGATAAAGAGAGTATGTGTATATTTTCAATAAGGCTCTGTTTGGCAAGTCCAATAAGCTACCTTATAGCTTATTTAACTAGCTTATAAGCTTGTTTAACTGAAATATAGATGTTTGGTAAAGAAACTTATCTCATTAGCTTATAGTTTTTCTTCATAAGCTAATTATTTAGCTTATGGCATATAGCTTATAGCTTATTGACATTTTCTCGTTTCTACCCCCATTCATTTAATAAAATTCCCACTTTACCATGCATATCATAAATATGACCGTTTTTAAATAGATGACTTCGGGACTTCTTGGGGAAAAAGAACTTAAAAAACGAAGTTTAAATTTTTCTGAAGTGTCATTTTATATTTATAAGCTAGTTCAACCGCTAATTTTACCAAACACTTCAAATTTAATCAGCTACCTTTTCAGCTATCAGCTATCAGTTATACTCTATTAGCTAAAAATTAGCTTATCAGCTATAAGCTAGCTTATCAGTTATTTTTGCCAAACAGAGCCTAAATTTCCAAAGATGTTAGACCAATTATTTTTTTATAATCTATCTGCAGCCACATAATCTCTTGAAAGCTAAAAGGCTTTCGGATAATACAACAACACAGTTAGTATAACTTAAAAGGTCTTGCTGGCGAGTGTCCTGAGGGCATTGATTAAGAAATCAATAAAAGGAAAGTTTGCATTGGGAAATTAAGTGTAACGCTTTTCTATATATTAAATACATTATTTTCCCATATAAAATTTCTTTACTTTGTTCCTTAAACAATGTACTAATATCACTCGTTAGCATTCTCCTAATTTAAAATACTATATAGATTTCAACTTTTGAAGTATACTTATATTGAGTACATTTTATAGGTGATCAAACAAATTCATATATGAGATTTATTTATTAACAAAGTTTAGAGGTTTAAATAAGTTTTTGGTTGCTGCAATTCTGCAAAGTTCATCAATTTTTGTTTTAGTCGCTGTAAAATATTTTTTTAGGATTTCATCTCTGTAAAGTCAAAAATTTTGTAAATAATCCATATCGTCATCTTTTTCCGTTATCTAGTACTCATGGGTGAGACACCCCGTTGTGCCCATTTGTACCATTAAATTAAAACCGTATTTATTAATTACTTAATCGCGGGCTTAACTTTAAAAGTATATTCCAAAAATACGTAAAAATTAAAACTTAATTAAAAACTTACAGCATGAGAACAATTACAACAACACACCATATATTTATAATACATACACACCATTTGTGAAAGCATCATAGTACTAAAACACTGTCTAAGGTATCCCAGAAGTAGGATCTTGTGCAGGTGCATACTTATACAACTTATTAATAGCGGAAAATGTAAAATGTCTTAAGACAAACTTGCCATAAACTCTCTAAGTTCTAACACTCGAAGACACTGCTCGTGCTCCAGCTTCTGGCTCATATGGAGTTCCATCTAGTCCCTCGGTAACGGGTTCCTCCAATGGATCTTCTCATGGAATAAATTAGACATACACATAATACAGAAAATAGGGATAAGGAACATTTCTATCATCAAAAGCGGAGAGGAATACATAGCACATAATATAATAACAGTCAAAGACAAGCATCACACATAACTAACAATCATCCTCAATCATGATATCTTCCTCTACCCTCAATCTCATACGACTAAACATGTATACCAAAGTGGTCACTACTAATCTTGTCACCCATCCTTCTTTAGAGATATCAGTCAGTCGTTCAAGCAACGCGTCCCCATTAACCGGTGCACAACCTCATCCATGGGAGAATGCTCATGCAAAGCAATGACACTATAGCTTAACGGTACTGTCGGTGCACACCCTGGATCCAGGGTGCTCATGCATAGCAATGACACTATAGCTGCACGGTACAATCGGTCCACAACCTCATCCATGGTAAGAATGCCCACGCAAAGCAATGACACTATAGCTGCACGGTACAGTCGGTGCACACCCTAGTTCAAGGGTGCTCATGAATATCAAATGACACTATAGCTGCACGATCTAAAATTAAATTGGGACAGCCCCGCAAGAACTTCGGACCTCGTGTGTTCCCAACACATGTTTGTGAACAACAATACAACTATATGACTCTCACTAACTCGCATCAATAACAACCTAGTGCCTCAACCCGCCATCTTAGTCCCAACACATACTATATGTCACCTCTCATCTATGAAATGATTAATTCAGGCTAGGCACCTCTAAGTCACAATTATTTTCTCACCCAAACAAAATAACTCCGAGCAACATATATCTTTACTTAAAATCAGCTAAGCAATTTATCAAACCAGGCAGATCATGCGTAACACAATAATCAATAAAATATTCAAACATCAAAATAAAACGTCACATGCAATAGAATACCTTAACCAGTGTATTACAAACAATTCAATAATTATAAAGTCAAACATCCTCAATATCATAAGATTAACCTAATGTCAATAACCTATAATCCTCAAATCATCATTGGTATTACAGAAAAGGTTTCCAATGCAATTTTGGTCTTGTCGATCACTCGACCATTATTAGGGTTTAGGTCGCCCTACACAATTATTATAATATATACTACTTATCCATTCCGACGATAGGTTGATTCTTTTCTCCACCTGAGATTATCACCGAAGTCCCGAACTTCTGATCCTCGTTACTCTACCACGGTTAATGGTTAACCTTCAACCAAAACAACATAACCACTAGTTAATCAAACAAAATCCAACTATGACCAATTCATGCTAGGTTCGGCCAACTATTCAAAATAGGGCTAAGGTTATTTTCTCAATTCCATCTTTTGGGTTCTAATTACTAGAGTATTCACTAGCATATATAAATTGCTAGAAGTTAAAAATATGAAGAAAAAAAAAATCCTCTAACCTCTAGGGTTAGGGTTTCGGCCAAGAGAGCAAAATAAGGTTAGGAATTTATTTTGATTTCAAGCTCTTGGATAATGGAAGTATAGGTATAAGAGAGATGAAAACAAGAGTCATAACTTGAAATAGAGAAAAACTTGATGAAACTTAAAATTAGTTGAGGATTAAGAGTATAAAACCCTAGATAGCTTAGAACCAACCTCATCTAAGTTAAAAATTGAACAAAATCTCCTTTGCCTACAACTACATAGATTCGGCCTTATGAGGAAAAATAGGAAGGAAAATTCTTTTGCTTACATGCTCTTAGATTATGAAAGTAGAAGACATATCAAGATCATAGAAATTGGTTTCACATTAAAATGATTTTTCTACAATTTTCTAAAATTATTTGAAGTTTTAGATCCAAGAATGGAAATTCATGAAATAGTTGATGAAAATGAATATTGGTGGAAGATTAATGAAACTAAGATGATTGGAAATAGGTTCCTCACCCTAGAACGAAGAAGTTTGATGAGGAACTTGAAGAAGAAATGAAGAATTATGATGAACTTAGCAAGAACACTATGAAGTTCTTGGTGTTTTGTGAGCAAAATGACTTAGGAAATAAAATGAAATGTCTAAGTGTGAGGAGAAATGGGCAGCCACGAAAATGAGAGGATGAGTGAGTGAAAAATGCTTTGTTTAATGTTAAAATGGAACCAAGGTTAAGTTAATTGACATAGGTTAAGTTAGAAAATAAAATAATAACTTAACTATGGTTATAATAACTTAACTATAGTTAATAGTAATCATTGTTAGATTAAAATGTGTGGTTGAGAGTGAAGGATGGTGTGGCTGATTTTGCACCACATCTCATGAGTCATCCATGACTCATCGATCCAATCCATTATCGGCACCCCGAAATCCCGTACTCAACTCCGTCATTTACTCGATTTCAGTTTTTGAGAAGAAAATGATGAAACGAAAGCAAAATGAAATAGGTATGGTTTATTGGAGGTGGCTGCACGAAATTGGAGAGATGTGGGAGGTTTAAAACCATGCAAAATGAGTGGTTAAGGGTGCGTAGATGTGTCTTGTTAATAACCACAAAAGCTTGGGGTTATTTTGGTCTTTTTACCTTAAAATATCTTAACCATCATTACTTGTCATAAATGCTAGGTGAGTCGCCCCTATGACTCACCACCCTAGGTGGCAAGATGTCCCCTCATCCGGTGCCCGGTTCTGTCTCTGAAGTTTCATTTCCGACTCCGTCGGTTTCCTGATTAGGGTTTCCGTCCGTTTTTCGCCAAAATTCGCCCGAATAAAATCTAACATTTATTTTTGGCCAAAAATTTGGAAAATAGACTTCCTCATGGACATAATATACAAATCTAAAAAATTTCAATTTCGGGTCTAATTAGGGTTTTCTGCCTGTATAAAATTATACGGTCAGTAAAAACGCAGACCGGTTTCCGTCTGAGTTTTAAACCCAAATTTTAACCAAAGGTTCCTACCATAGAGTAGGTTCTAGATATGATTTTGTATTCTCCAAAATCATTTCCTAGGTCTCAGCTAAAAATATAAATAAATATATCTTTACCGTTAATACAGCGTATCCGAAAATCGGGCTGTTACAATGGGTACCCAAGTAATTTCATTTTAAGGTCCGACTTGTTATGAAATTTGGCCAGAAAACAAAAAAACAAAATCATACATTAGGGACCACATAGTTAAAATTGCTAAATTCCTCCATTTTGTATGATATCTAGTACACAGAACCAGAGGTACCAATGTAATTTCTTTGTTCCTGCCCGACTTACTCCAAAATTTGGCTAGAAAATATTAAAAAAAAATCATACATTAGGGTGACAGGGTTAAAATTGACAATTTTTTCATTTGATATGATTTCTAGTACTCAGGGGTAACGATAGGGACTATTTACAAATTTTTAGAAATTACAGGGATGAAATTATAAGAATTTTTTTTACAGGGACTATAGCTAAAATTGATGAACTTTGCAGAGACTAAAAACTTATTTAAACCAAGTTCAAACATACTTATTTCTACAAGAACACCACATGGTTATATATAAAAAATCATTTTTGCACTTTTAACACTTCACCTAAAGAAGCATATTCGAAATGCTTAGTTCTAGAGAAGAAATTCGTGAAATAATTAATGAAATGGAGACAATATCAATATGTTTTCACATTTTAAGTGGCATTTTTTCCCTCTATCATTCATCTGCCACATCATTTGTTAAAGGATTAGGATCCTCTCCTGTTGTAAGAAAATTAGATTGGTTTTTAACATTTGATCTATATCAAATTTATTTATTTTGAAATAAGAAAAGTAAGCCTTAACTTAAATATAAGGCTAAGATTTATTAAACAAGACCCTCCTATTTTTCTACAACATGAGAGAATCCTGAAAGACCATTTTAAAAAGATTGTTATATTGTAGCAATACTACATAATTGAAAGGGTTCCATTTATTTGCAATATTATAAATTGAGTACATTACATGATTACTAAGCATCAAAGTGAAAATTGCCCTCACCTTTTAGGAAGGGTTTCAAGAACACTACACGATGAACGAAGACAAACACTATAGTATCAGCAATTATAAGTCCCTTGAAAAACCTACTAATATTATATGAAGTGTTATTCATGAATATATATTTTTAATTTTGCTACACCTTGCTCCTATTATTGATTCATCATTAGTTGACTCATTTAATTTTAGCTAGCGTAACTTGTACATTAAAGCTCAATCCTTATTCTTTCACCCACTCAACAAATCTTGTGAAGTTTTTTGAAGATCGTCCTCCTTCTGCTATGTTGCTCATTAATTTCTCCTTTACTTCTAAAGATCTCGTCCTTATGTTATCATTGTTGAGTAGTTGATCCACTTTCATTTTTATCTCCCCACGTGATACCAATCCATTTTCATTGGAGTCAAATCCCAACCCAACCTTCAACTCATCACAAATAAATGCTTTGTCATAAAACTGGTCATTAAAATATGGCCAGCCCAAGAAGGGAACACCGCTAGACAAACCCTCTATGGTAGAATTCCAACCACAATGGCTAACAAAACAAGCTACGGCAGGGTGGCTTAGCACCTTTTGTTGGGGAGCCCATCCAACTATTTTACCATGAGTCCCTTGAAACTCATCAGGATACACCATCTTATTGCTCCAATTGTGATCTTGACGCACAACCCAAAGAAAAGGCCTATTGGTGAGTTCGAGTCCCAAAGCTAATTCTACGAATTGTTTTTGGTCAAAAAGAGCAAAACTACCGAAGGCAACATATAAGACAGAACGATGAGGTTGTTGATCAAGCCAAGTCATGCAAGAGAGATCTTCTTCCCAAAACTGTCCCAATGATCTAGCAGGTGCATCTGTATTATCATGACTTGTCAACAATGGACCAATAGGCAGAATCTTTGGAATAAAGGATAGTGCTGCAGGTTCAAGTTCATATGTTGTATTGCAAAGCCACCAGTCTGTCAGATTCAAATTTTGTAAAACTTGCACAAAACAATTAAATATTATTTTCTCTGTTTCTGAGTCATAGATATTTGACCACCAAATAACGCTCGTATCCATTTCAGGCATACTTGGTGACAATCGAAATGTCTTTTTTGTGACTGGCCTACCTGAAATGTCATACAAAATGAAGCTATTGTTATCAAATAAGTTACATCATTAACTTTATTAAATTAAATTTTAGATTCTTGCCCAATCAATGAAGTCTTGTAAAGAAAAATATACAAAACCCAACAAGTCCAGTTAATGAAGTGATTTTCTTACCATCAGAATCTATGATTCCATTGTCAATCATCATGGAAATACTGTTTGCCATAGCAAACATAGCTGCTGATGCTGTCCATAAGAGAGCTCCTTTTATTCACAGCAGCAACTATGCAACTGATTCTATGCTCACCTTTCAAATGAATATCCTCTATGAGCTTTTCAAGCATACCAGGCATTGTGTTTATCATAGACTGAGTTAGCTCAGCCAAATTGGTTCTGTCATTTTCTGGACTTAAACCATCTGGGATTGACACAAATTTTATTTGTGACCCATTAATGCTTTCTTTAAGTCGCTTATGAGCTGCATCTGTGTTCACAAAAATGACTTGGCATCCCTGCTCAACCAACTTCAATGCTACGTTCAGCAAGGGATTAACATGTCCTGAAGATGGACATGCTAACATTAGCACTGTTGGAATTGGATTACCCATGTGGTATCTTTGTTTGTTCTTGTTAGGAAAATAGAGTAATACCCACTGAAAATTACTCTTTTCCTCACACTTCGTTCCTCTGTTCAATCAAATAGAATAACCAAATATCTCAAAGCGATCAACAATCAATATCAGATAACAAAATTAAGGAGTATACCAAAAATCTTCTCAGTAAATATTAAAAAATAAAATATTCTCTAAATAAATAATAATAATAATAAATATGGGTGTATTTGTTTTGTTTCTTGTTTCTTGTTTTCAGAAATAATTATAAAATCATCGTATTGTCATTATGTTTCATGTTTTTAGATATTTATACAGGAAACACTGAAAACAATTTTTTTCTGTTTTCCTTATTTCCTGTATAAATCTTTAAAAACAGGAAACATAATATAATATGACAGTTTTATAAATATTTGTGAAAATAGGAAATTATAAACAAAACAAACAGGCCCTAAACCTCCCTGTACAAATCAGGAAAAAGAATAGAAAAACTCAAATATTATAAAAGATAGAACTAAATTCTGACCTTATAAAAAGATAAGTTACACCGCTAAGAACAATAATCTTCCAACAGAAGGAGAAAAAATATGAGTCACCGTCACTGCACTGACCCAGTACCACTCACTGAAGTATTTCTCTACTCATGTGCCCTTTTAAAGGCCAAAATGCCTTGCCGCCCACGATAATGACCGAATAAGAAATTCATAAATTATTATAATTCCTTTTAACTTTGACATAAGTCAAATGTGATGGCTTCTACAATTTTGTTTTTCATTTATATCTTGACGACAATTGTTTTATGGTACAATACATATATATTGATAGAGAAAGGCACTCACCACTCAGTTTTGTTTACTTCATCGAAATAAAAAATGAGTGTTTGGGTGTTGAGTCAGCACCCCAAATTGAACCACGTTAGCTCTGGCTCAAGGATAAATAAATCCTCCTAGGTCTGTGTATGCTTGGTCATCCTTAAATTTTTATGTTATTACTGGGTCTTGTACCCGTGCACTGCACGGGGCTGTTACACGTTTCTATACTAATTCAGTTGGCTAGTTAAAATTAATTTTTTTCAGCTATTTGAATGAAAAATTATTGATTTGATTTTATGTGTTTTGGACTTTTAAATGTGTTTTTATATTTAGTAACTTGGTTAGATAGTAGAGATCCTTATATTATAGGTGGGATCGAATTCGATAATCGGTAATTTAAAAAAAAAAAAATTAAGCAGCCTGGACCATCCAATTATAAAAATAATAAAGACCATGATTTATATTAGGAAGTGAAAAATTATTGAAGTTGTGTTATGTGTTTTGGACCTGCAAATATGTTTTTATATTGAATAACTTGGCTAGATAGTAGAGATGTTTATATTATAGGTAGAATCGAATTCGATGAATTGTAAATTTTATTTTAAATTTTATGCAGCTTGCTCCGTACCAATTTTGGAAAAAACAGCGACCATATGATTTATATTAGAAAATGAGGAAAGAAAGGAAATATTTTTTCACTGTATTTTTTTTTTGTTTCCCAGGGTATCCTCCGCACGCAACTATAGAGACTAATCCCTCGAGCCGTGTAGGACCACAAGGGCGGCAAAGCTCTCCCTCAAGAGTTTTAACGTTGCTGCATTCCCAGGGCCAAGATTCGAACTCAAGACCTCCGGTTAAGCTGGAAGAAATTCGTGTCATCTCATCCAAGCGCTCTTGGGAAAACATATTTTCACTGTATGGTATAACCAATTAAAATGATAATATATTTATGGCTATTCAGTCATCCAAACGTTAAAACTTCACGAATGAACCACAAGTCACTGTAGAAAACAAAAAAAAATTAAAAAATACAGAGAATAAATAGACTATATCAACCATAGAGTTTGTTTAATTTTGTTGCATACACTCTCTGAGAGTCTATTATCATATTAACATAATTATGTAACATACCTCCAATGATGAGAAGTTTTTGCATTATTTTTTGAATGATGTTCTTGGTTAGAAGAAATTATATTATATAAACACTAGTTGGAAAACTAACTCATAATTAAAATAACCTTAATGGATGCTTGATTCTTAAATTCCTCAATCAAGTCCTTGTCATCCATCATCCTTTTTATTGTATAACTTTGCCATTTTTGTTCAATGTTTCCTTCCTTGATCTCAACCTTGAAAAGCATTTCTCTTTGTGATATGAAGGCAAATTCTTTCGGATAATTTCCAGTATGATTGCCCGGTATAATAAAAGTACAATTGAAATAGATAAAAATAGGTAAAATATAATAGTATCAACTTCAATTCTGCTCCATATGTGGGGGCTTCAATTCACTGGAAAGTCTTTTCTTACACCTGGATGACAATAACATGCAATATTTATAGACTCTTTGCTGCAATATTTCAGTTACAAAATTATCCTCTAATAGTCAATTGTACGTCAATTAATTGGGTCAATGAATAGTGGATTAATTAATTGCTTTGATAGCTATTGAAGATTAGCAAAAAACTCATTGACAGATTTACCTCTAAACAACTCATTGATATATATCCCTAAAAAAACTCTTTGATCCAAGCGATTTTACAGATATACCCCAGCTAGCTTTTAATAATAATAAAGATAAAGATAAAGATATAGTTATAATAATTTATGATCCCTTTTTATTTTCAAATTTTTATATTTATTAATAAATTCTTTTCTTTTGATAAGCATATTTATTAATAATTTATTTATTAAAATGTAGGAAAGGTCCCGTGGATGTTGTCACCGGATGAGCTGGAGTTGGAGAAAGAGTGAAACTAAAGTGGGGGAAGGAAAAATAGGCTTGAGATTATCAAGGGTAAGTAGTCATTTTAATTAAAAAGTTAACAACTAATGATGTTATAACTAAGAAGTATAATGGGATAAATTGGAGATATGAGCTTTCGCAGTCTCTAGAGCTTTAATTTAGCCATATTGGATAAATAAGGTTGGAAATTTTTTCTGACCGTGACACTATGGTGTCTCACATTTTCAAAGAATGGGGACTGGGTGGACTCAAATCTTGGTCATAATCCAAGTTATTCGTGACGTAGCATCTGGAGTTCTTTGGTTCTGATTAAAAATGTATTAGATGGAGTACTGGGGATGTATATAATATCCGTGCTTTTGTTGATCCTTGGTTGCATGATAATAATAACACCGGTTTTAATAGGCCTCTTCCGGCAAACTTATTGGGCTTTAGGGTGAAGGATTTTTTTTTCCCCTAGTCGAGTACTAGAATGTGCAGTTATTAAAGGATTTATTACTCCCTCATGAAGTAGAGGCAGTCCTTCGAGTCCTTTTGTTCTCAGTTAATAAGGATACTATAATGTGGGCCAAGTAACAATGGAATATATTCAGTTAAGACAATATACCATCTCTTTCTCAATAGAATAGTTGATTCCTCTCCTTTCTACAAAGATGGCAATTGGAGGTTGAATTGGGACCTTGATATTCCACACAAGGTAAAGGTTTTTCTTCGGCAGGTGTGTAGATGTTGCTTGCCTATGCGTTTGAGACTGCAGGATAAAGGAGTCAATTGCCCAGCATGTTGTCCTTTGTGCTTAACGGGTTTAGAGAACGCTTGGCATGTGTTTGTGTCTTGTGATCAAAGCATTCAGTGTTGGTGGCAACACGATTCTGGAGCACCATGGAGGCATGGAGCCCCTCTTGACCAACGTTGATAGCTTCACTGAGTTTGTATACTCATATTTGAATTCTCTGAGCTGTGATTGTAGAGAAGCTTTCATGATGCTACGTACTATGGAGCATATGGAGGAGGCGGAACCAAAAGGTATGGGCAAGGCCGGCTCAAGAGAGTGTGAGGTCTAAAGCAAATTTTGAGTGAAAGCCTTTTTATTTTGAGTGAGAGAGTCTATTTGGATAAGGTTGAGCCTTTTTGTTAGCTTCCGTGACCTTTTTTATTGTAAAAGCTAAGAATAAATGTTTTTTTGTTAGTGAGCCTAAAGTTAGGGCTTTAGTAGCTTCACCACTGAGCCTGATATGGTATGAGAGGACAATTTTGAAGAATTACAAGTCACAAATAAAGCTACCCATGTTCTCCAAGAAATTTGCAAGAAGAAATTGTATTAGTAATGGCAATGAGCCAAGAGCCGTGGAGTTATGGAGAAAGCCACCAACAGGTTGGCTTAAATGCAATATTGACGGGGCGTTCTTCAAAGACTAGAATATCTCAGCGTTTGGCATTTGTTTAAGAGATTCTAATGGTGTTTTTGTTGGAGCAAAGTCTGGTTGGTATTCACCTTTGGTTAGTGCTTTGGAGGGGGAAGCTACAGCCTTGCTATCAACTATTAAATGGATTCTTGATTTGAACTTGGAGAGGGTCATTTTAGAGGTGGACTGCAACTCTTTAGTGGATTCAATTCATTCCACAAAGCTTGATTTATCTCAATCTGGTGTTATTTTAGCAAATTGTAGGGAGCTTTTAGATTCATTCTAAGTAGGTATATAGATAAGGAATGTAGGAAGTATAAATGTAGGTATATAGATAAAGAGAGTATCATGTATATTTTCAATAAGGATCTGTTTGGCAAGTCCAATAAGCTACCTTATAGCTTATTTGACTAGCTTATAAGCTTGTTTGATTGAAATAAAGGTGTTTAGTAAAGAAGTTTATGTCATTAGCTTAAAGTTTTTCTTCATAAGCTAATTTATTTAACTTATGACATATAGCTTATAGCTTATTGACATTTTCTCGTTTTTACCCCCATTTATTTAATGAAATTCTCACTTTACCATGCTTATCATAAATATGGCCTCTTTTAATAAATAGATGACTAATGGACTTCTTGGGGAAAAAGAACTTAAAAAACGAAGTTTTACTGAAGTGTCACTTTATATTTATAAGCTAATTCAACCGTTAATTTTACCAAACACTTCAAATTTAATCAGCTACCTTTTCGGCTATTAGTTATCAGCTATAATCTATCAGCTAAAAATTAGCTTATTAGCTATCAGTTAGCTTATCAACTATTTTTGCCAAACAGAGCCTAAATTTCCAAAGATGTTAAAACAATTTTTTTTTATTTTTATAATCTATCTGTAGCCACATAATCTCTTGAAAGCTAAAAGGCTTTCGGATAATATAGCAACACAGTTAGTATAACTTAAAAGGTCTTGCCGGCGAGTGTCCTGAGGGCATTGGTTAACAAATCAATAAAAGAAAAGTTTGCATTAGGAAATTAAGTGTAACTCTTTTCTATATATTAAATACACTATTTTCCCATATAAAATTTCTTTACTTTGTTCCTTAAACAATGTACTAATATCACCCGTTAGCATTCTCCTAATTTAAAATACTATATAAATTTCAAATTTTGAAGTATACTTTTATTGAGTTGATTTTATAGGACTTATTTATATGAAATGATTATTATTGATAACAAATTCATATATGAGATTTATTTATTAACAAAGTTCAAAGGTTTAAATAAGTTTTTGGTCGCTACAAAGTTTATCAATTTTGGTTTTAGGCTCTGTTTGGTAAAAACTAGCGGATAGCGGATAAGCTAGCGGATAGCGGTAGCGGATAAGCTAGCGGATAGCGGATAAGCTAGCTGATAGTGGATAGCGGATTAGCTAACGGATTGGATTTGAAGTGTTTGGTAAAACTAGCGGTTGGACTAGCTGATAAATGTAAAATGACATAAAAGGATATGTTTGCATTTTTTTTATTAAATTATATGTATATATATTATTTATTTTAAAATAATTATCACTTATAATAATTTATTTTATTCTAAATTATTTATGGTTTATCATGTCAAAAAAAGATTATTTATCGTTTAAAAAATGTAATCATTAATTTTTAATTTTAATATTAATTTAGTTTTCATTATTTTTAATAAATAAAATGGAATAATAAAAATAAAATTATATGTTGATTTGATTTTTATATAAGTTTTATTTTTTATAGATAAAAATATATTTTCCACTTTTTTAATCTTAAATATAAATCTAAATAGCGAAATTAATTCTTATTTATATACTATGTTAAATGATTAGTATTTTATTTTATAATCAAGGATAAGTAATGAATTTAATTAAGATGGTAGGGATAAAAATGGAAGAAAAAATGAAACGCTATATGCTATAAGCTCAAATGCTACTTCAAGTAGCGTCTGGGAAAAACGCTATACGCTAGTGAAAAAACGCTATACGCTAATTTTAAAAACGACTACCAAACGGGGCTACTTTTCTATCCGCTATACGCTATCCGCTAAACGCTAGCGGATTTGGCAAACCAAACAGTGCCTTAGTCTCTGTAAAATATTTTCTTAGGATTTCATCTCCGTAAAGTCAAAAAATTTGTAAATAGTCTATATCGTCATCTTTTTTTGTTATCTAGTACTCATGCGTACCCAAGTAAATTCATTTTAATATCCGATTTGTTATGAAATTTGGCCGAAAAAAAAAAAGAAACAAAATCATATATTAGGGACCACATAGTTAAAATTGCTAAATTCCTCCATTTTGTATGATATCTAGTACTCAGAGCCAAAGGTACCAATGTAATTTCTTTATTCCTGTCCGATTTACTCCAAAATTTGGCTAGAAAATATTAAAAAAATCATACATTAGGATGATAGGGTTAAAATTGACAATTTTTTCATCTAGTATGATTTCTAGTACTCAGGGGTAATGATAGGGACTATTTACAAATTTTTTGAAATTACAGGGATGAAATTATAAGAAATTTTTTTACAGGAACTATAGCTAAAATTGATGAACTTTGCAGGGACTAAAAACTTATTTAAACCAAGTTCAAACATACTTATTTCTACAAGAACACCACATGGTTATATATAAAAATCATTTTTGCACTTTTAACACTTCACCAATACGAATAACTTACTAATTAAGTAATAATAATTAAGTTGAATTTACTAACTAAAGAAGCATATTCGAAATGCTTAGTTCTAGAGAAGAAATTCGTGAAATAATTAAGGAAATGGAGACAATATCAATATGTTTTCACATTTTAAGTGGTATTTTTTCCCTCTATCATTCATCTGCCACATCATTTGTTAAAGGATTAGGATCCTTTCCTATCGTAAGAAAATTAGATTGGTTTTTAACCTTTGATCTATATCAAATATATTTATTTTGAAATAAGATAAGTAAGTGTACTGGCCGAGGTGTGCTGGCTGAGGTGGCAAGCTCGGTCGCCGAGCTCGAAAATCTAACTAATTAATGATAACACTTATCTAGAACTCAACTAACAACCTCATCTCAGATAAGGGATAAGCCTTATCAGATAAGGAGGTTGGAGTTTGGCTAAAGAGATAAGTGATAAGAAGAGATAAACCAGATCCTAGAAAAGAGGATCGGATGACTCCTCTATAAAAGGAGGAAGATCCCAAGAGAAAGACACATTTCACTAACCTTGGTGTTCTCTCTTAAGCGTATTAGAGGTCCTGGCTGCAATCAAGAGACTATCAAAGAGTCCTTACCCACCGGAGCACATCGGATACAAGATTAAGGGATTGTAGCACCATATGATCAAGGGTTGAACTCAGAACTACGTCTGGCTTTGATTCCCATTGGGATACGTAGGACCAAAACATAAGTATTCTGTCAAGCCACCATCTAAAACAACCCATTGTTCACTCTTGGTCTAACATTTACGGGGAGATTCCGGCAAGTCGGATCTCAGCAGGAACATTTGGCGCCCACCGTGGGGCCGAGGAAAACTTTCCCTGACCATGCATCACTATTGTCGAATGGATGGAGAGACTTCAATTCGGTTGATATTAATAAAGGAAAAACCAGGAGGAAGCCTCTTCAAGTTCGGTATTCTCATCATGAACAGGGAAGAGCCATTTTATCCTTCTATATTTTCAATTATTATCAAAGTCATTCTATGCATATATGACGTTACCTATTGAGTCAATATTGGCATGCATTGAAATAGAATATTTCTATGCCATTGATTACAAGTCATAAAATATGCTTCATATTGTCATTTATTGATGATGAGTTGAAAATCAGGTCCACGGCGATTTTTGCCCAGTATTGTATGGCGAAATTCCCTATAATTGGTTTTGAAGAAAAAGGATATTGGTCAAAAGTGACTTATGGCCCCCTCGAAAACTGAAAGCGGAGCAACAGTGTTTGCCGCAACTTCATAAGAGAAAGTGGAGGGAGACAGTTATGTTGTTACCCAAAAACCAAGAAAGAACTAACTCACCCTCCTTTCTATTCTTTAATATTAAACAAAATATTAGCATGCAGTTACAATTTTTCAAGAGTTCAAATTTGGTGTAAACCGAGAAAACTGGTCGAACTAGGATTACCTTCCTTTTTGTGAAATATATTTATGCAGTAGGAACCCATGGACCTCGAGTTCACTTCTTTAAAGATATCTCACGCAAAGATTTCCATGAAGGGCCAACTGACATGGCCAACAAAACTGAATTATTTGAGAAGATGAAAGTGAAGCTAGCCTTAATGAAGGAATGAGTAGATCACGGGGAAAGAAAAGTGAAAGTTCTTTCTACAAAGGTTTCCAAAGGTGACATCTCAAAGTCCAGGTGATATTGTTCTCTATCTTCCCCTCTTGCTTAATGCATAATTAGATGACAGAGCCTATGTGTGACGTAAACCAATAAACAATAGGCCATGTTTAGCAAAATATTTAAGCTACTAGAATGAAAGTATACTTAAAGAGCTTAAATGTTAGCATGTTTATTGCATGTACCTTAGTAGATTTACTGATTTAAAAATCAAACATTGTTGATATATCTTGGTTTATCTTGTTTCCAAAGAGCATGATATGAAGAAATATATTTAATATTTCCCTAAAAACAAGGGGGGGGGGGGGGGGGGGGGGGCAGAGCTTATAGAAATATATTTAATGTTTTGTGAACCTTCAATCCCTTCTTTACTGCAAAGAGCTCGCATCAAAAGATGAGCGTAGTTTGTGAGAGGGTTCGTTGCACGTCACATCCTCCGCAATGAATTCGGATAAATCGAGAAGATCCATTTCGGTACATGCCTCGACGAGGGCGGTGCGGCAATACGACCACAAGGTTGCCACCACAGCTTGGCCTCAGAGAACAGAAGAAGGTATCTTAGAAAGCTCGGCCATCACAGTTTGGCCTCGGAGAACAGAAGAAGGTATCTTAAAGAACTCGACAATAGCAGTTCGACGTCAGTAAACTCGGCCATGACAAGTCGGTCAACCCGACGAACTCGGCTTTTGCTTCTCGACCGAGTTAAAGTCGAAATGCCGACCTAAAAAGGTAAACAAAAGTCGAAATGCCGAACCTAAAAAGGTAACAAGAGCCTAAAAAGGTAATTAAAAACCTAAAAAGGCAAAACAAACTAAGACCTAAAAAGGTTGGCCGAGCTAAAATCGACCGAGTTAAAGTCGAAATGCCGGACCTAAAAAGGTAAACAACGAGCCTAAGAAGGTCGACCAAGCTAATATCGACCGAGTTAAAGTCAAAATGCCGAACCTACAAAGGTAAACTAAAACCTAAAGAGGTTGACTGAGATTAAATCGAAATGCCAGGCCTAAAAGGCCAACTGAGCTAAAGTCGAAATGTCAGACCTAAAAAGGTAAACTAAGACTTAAAAAGGTTAACCAAGCTGAAATCGAAATGTTGGGCTTGTGACTGAGCTAAATTCGAAAATCCAAATGGGTTAAACGAGCTAAGTTGAAATACAAAAATTACAAATGCTGACCGAGCCAAAAATAACATAGTTGGAAAACTTAAAATTTCCTAAGTGTTAGAAAAAATTACTATCCGTGAAAGCGGCCAAAAAAAAAAGGCTGAGCTTGGGATAATATTCCCAAAGCATAAAGTCATTAATATTATGGCTAAATTACACTTTTGGTCCCCAAATTGTTTTTCAATGTTCAATTTGGTCTGCAAGTTTTTAAAATGTTCATTTTGGTCCCCAAGTTCCTAAAACTTATTCAATCGAGTCCTTCCGTCAAGTTGACTAACGAACATGGACGTTGACCCCCAAATAATGGTCCCCAAATTGTTTTTCAATGTTCAATTTGGTCCCCAAGTTGTTTTTCAACGTTCAATTTGGTCCTCAAGTTGTTTTTCAATGTTCAATTTGGTCCCCAATTACGGCGGACCAGACGGGGTCAACGTCCATGTCCGTTAGTCAACATGACGGAAGGACTCGATTGAATAAGTTTTAGGAACTTGGGGACCAAAATGAACATTTTAAAAACTTGGGGACCAAATTGAACATTGAAAAACAATTTGGGGACCAAAAGTGTAATTTAGCCTTAATATTATAGTCAGAAGAAGTATAGAAGGAAATTGTCGAAGATAAAGGGACCATGACCCCTTCTTTGTTAAAGTCCTTATCCACATTGGCCCTTGAGAGGTCAGCATCAGGAAGGAAGCAACCGAGCTTGCTCTTCACACTTTGATAGAGTCTTCTCAAGTTCATCCATAGTCGCAAAGCTTGGGCAGCTTCAGCCTTTATGCTTTTCATCTTCTTCACATTATTAGAAAGCTCTCGTGGCTCCAAAAACGGGTAATGTAGGAGGCTCGGAGGGCATAAGCAGTAGTCGCGACTTCCATGGTCGCGTCAGGGCCCTGTTCTAATAAAAGCCGAGCATCTGCCGTCTTTAGAACATGGAATCCACAAAAAGGGCCCGGGTTAAAATCTTCTCACCAAGAAGAAAGGGCATAAGCTTGAAAAGCCAAGTCGAGGTCGTGCAGTGCTCCCTCACACTAAAAAGTCGAGGTCGAGCAGTGCTCCCTTGCACTGAAAAGCCAAGTCGAGGTCGAGCAGTGCTCCCTTGCACTAAAGCGCAGAGGTCGAGCAGTGCTCCCTCGCACTGAAAAGCCGAGATCGAGCAGTGCTCCCTCACACTGAAAAGCCAAGTCGAGGTCGAGCATTGCTCCCTCGCACTGAAAAATCGAGGTCGAGCAGTGCTCCCTTGCACTGAAAAGCCGAGGACAAGTAGTGCTCCCTCGTACTGAAAAGCCAAGTCGAGGTCGTGCAGTGCTCCCATGCACTAAAAAGTCGAGGTCGATCAGTGCTCCCTCGTACTGAAAAGTCAAGTCGAGGTCGAGCAGTGCTCCCTTGTACTAAAGCGTAGAGGTCGAGCAGTGCTCCCTCACACTGAAAAAGCCAAGGTCGAGCAGTGCTCCGTCACACTGAAAGGTCAAGTCGAGGTCGAGCAGTGCTCCCTCGCACTAAAAAGCCGAGGTCGAGCAGTGCTCCCTCGCACTGAAAAGCCAAGTCGAGGTCGAGCAATGCTCCCTCCCTCGCACCGAAAAGCCGAAGCCGAGCACAGCACCTTCGCACCAAGATAGTGTCCGCAGCAAAGCACGCACGCTAGAGACCCAAGATTTTAAGGAAATCCTGGCATTGCTCAGCCAAATAAGCCGAAATCCAAAGTAAGATTTGGCTCCGCACAAAAATCCAAGCAATGCTTTGTGAAATAAGGCGGAAACCCAAGTAAGACATGGTTCCGCAGAAACCAAAAATCCGAACAGTGCTCAGCCAAGTAAGCCAAAAATCCACAAAAGACTTGGTTCTGCAAAAAACTAATTTCCGAGCAATGCTCCCGGGAATCACAATCCAAAGTCCTCAGCACCAAAATGCGTGTTAAGATATGCGGGTGGACATTTAAGCTCTTTCGCTTATTTCAAGCTCAGAGCTTGTGGGGCTTATGGGGATAAAGGAAGGATATTCTCTTATCCTACACCAAGCTTAGAAATTACAGAGGTAGGATATCTCTTAGCCTACAGCTTGATTGTTATTACCAAGGACTTGTATGACTATTATTTTCTCAAACAAGTTGGAAGAGCTATTAAGAAAGCTTATTCTGAGGCACACCTTCAAGATCATATAAATAATGATATTCAAGGTCAAGCTTTAAGTTAATGGGTATTTCAAAATCCACCAGTATTTCAAAGTTATAATAGTATTATAGGATTACTCGGATGAAAGGTTAAGAGCTCTCGTTATGAAAAGCTTCAAAGACCAAGCTACACTCGGAAAAAGGTGAGTCGTGTTCAAATTCTCAAGATAAGCATCTTGAGTGCATCAAAGATTTCAGCTGAAATACAAGCCTAAGGTAAATTTCTAATGACCGAGTTTGAGCTTGACTTTCCAAAAGGCCGGTTTGAGCCTGAATCATTGATAAGCTAAATCTCAGCTACCAGCATCTAAAGTTGTCTTAACAAAGGCAAGATTGAAATATCTTCTATTCAGAATATGTTCTTATTACGTCTATTACTACGCATGAGGTTATAGTGAAAATCAAGTTGTGTTACACTCAACTGAGTCCAAGAAAGAAAAACTCGGTTTTAGAAGGCCAAATGGACAAGGTAAAAAGTCCAGTAATAAAGCATGATTAAGCTCAGCAATATAAAAACTTCGATAAACTCTTGTTCTTTTTCAAAGCTCAAAGCTTAGGGGGCTTGTGTGTACTGGCCGAGATGTCAGGTTCGCCCATTGAGCTCGAGTACTGGCCGAAATGTGAAACTCGGCCACCGAACATGATTAGTCGAAGCATGAGGATCCATACAAATCCTGGACTTTATCGATACTAAGCTCAAGCTCGACTTCTTTCATAAAGCTTTTACGCTCTTCTAAGCTCAAAGCTTGGGGGGCTTGTGTATGAGCCGAGGTGTAAAGCTCAGCCACCAAACCTACCGAGTAAGGGTGACAAATGGATGGACCAGATGGATTTTGATTCGAATTATAATGGATGGATAAAAAATAATCCATCAATCCATTTCGATCCATTAATAATGTATTAAAAAAATCCAATCCATCCATGACCCACTTAATCAAAAACCATCTAACCCATCCATTAATCAATTTTATGTGGATGGATATCCAATCCGTCCATTTAAAATTATATTATACATTAAAATTTTATTTTAACATATTTTACATATTAAATATTTTCTCTCTCTAGAATTTTAAGATTATTAAATAAATTTAAGGTCATTTCTAAATTTATTTTATTACAAATACTTTTTCAAATTTGTTTTTTAGATAACAAAATTGAAAATTCTATGAAAATTTGAAATTATAGCCATACCTTGTAAATAACGTACATGGGTTGGTGGTGATTTTAAGTTTCCTAATTTGATCTTCTTATCAAGTGCGTAGTTATATTTGTTCGTTTGAAAAAAAAAATTTGAAAGAAAGCAGAGTGACTGAACTTTACAAAGGTAGATGCTATTACCACTCCATAAACAAATCATGAAATTCACATTCACGAAAGGAAGAGAGAAGCACCGCCCCTTCATGCTTTCTCTCATTTCATTTTCCTTTTTCTCTTGTCATTTTACATTTGTGATTTGTCGGCAGTTCAACAATTTTCAATTTAGCATCGTCTGATCTATTCCTCACTCAGTTCCTTACTCGTCGTTTCATCTCGGTATTTGGATATTTGCCCAGATCGGTTTTGATGCCAGTACACAGAATCGACCACCAAAATCCACAATCTAGAGTTTTTTTATTTACTTTTGTTAGTTGAATTTGATCTGGACTTTTGTTTATGTTGAAATGGTGATTTTTGGTGAGTAAAAAACAATTGAATTTTTTGAAATGGATAATAAATGATCCATTTCCTTTTTTTTTTTATTCGATCCAATAGATTTAAAAAAAATTATGGATGGATCATTAACCATCAATTAGTAAAAACAATCCAACCTATCCAATCCATTAAGTATTTTTCTTTATTATTGGATGGATTGGATGGATATTACAATGGATGGACCGGATGGATAATTGATCCGTGGATCATTTTGCCAGCCCTACTCCCGAGCTGAAATATATATGGACAGAGGTGTAAAGCTCGGTCACCTACTTTACTGACTTAAATGACAAAATGGACCAAGGTGTTAAGCTCGGCCAACTGAGGTCGCTGAACTCAAGTATTGGCCAAAGTGCAAGGTCGGTCACTGAAACTATGGTAAAAAGGGGGAAAAAAACCTACACCATGAACCCTAGATTCTCCAATATAATTTTCAAAAGCTAAGCTCGGCTTCTGTCATGAAAACTTCTTCGCTCCTTTGAGCTCGAAGCTTGGGGGCTTGTGTACTGGCCGAGGTGGCAAGCTCGGCCGTCGAGCTCGGAAATCTAACTAATTAACGATAACACTTATCTAGAACTCAACTAACAACCTCATCTCAGATAAGGGATAAGCCTTATCAGATAAGGATGTTGGAGTTTGGCTAAAGAGATAAGTGATAAGAAAAGATAAACCAGATCCTAGAAAAGAGGATCAGATGACTCCTCTATAAAAGGAGGAAGATCCCAAGAGAAAGACACTTTTCACTAACCTTGGTGTTCTCCCTTAAGCGTATTAGAGGTCCCGGCTGCAATCAAGAGACTATCAAAGAGTCCTTACCTGCCGGAGCACATCGGATACGAGATTAAGGGATTGTAGCACCATATGATCAAGGGTTGAACTCAGAACTACGTCTGGCTTTGATTCCCATTGGGATACGTAGGACCAGAACATAAGTATTCTGTCAAGCCACCATCTAAAACAACCCATTGTTCACTCTTGGTCTAATGTTTACGGCGAGATTCCGGTAAGTCGGATCTCAGCAGGAATAGTAAGCTTTAACTTAAATATAAGGCTGAGATTTATTAAACAGGACCCTCCTATTTTTCTACAACATGAGAGAATCCTGAAAGACCATTTTAAAAATATTGTTATATTGTAGCAATACTACATAGTTGAAAGGGTTCCATTTATTTGCAATACTATAAATTGAAGGTTGGGTTACCATCACCGTTAATTTAACATTGGCTTAAATTTTATTCCTCTCGATGTTTTACTCACTAGCACTTTTTGCTTTGTGAGCAAGTCGGTCAAATTCATTTTTGACCTCACAATAATTAGGCCTCACCATTCAGGAGCTACTTTTCGGAATTGTAACACATACGTGTGTCTATAAAATATATTCATTTTACCACTTGGCAATCACAATATCTAAACACATAAGGAGTTAATTTAACTCACAATAAAATATATGCTAAGAAGTTTTCAATCACTCAGTCTCATTATAAGCCAATTTCAGAGTATAAACTCTAACCCCATTGTATACTTTACAATAAATTTTTGTTTGGCTGATCTCCAAGTAATTGCACCACAAAAGGGTGAATACATCATCTTTGAATACTAAATTCAGTTAGCATCATTGCATTTTAGATACAGTGGGAAATCCAGTTCATCCCCTACAAAAAAGTAGGAGGCATAAAACATCTTTATTTACACAAATATGCTTGGTGGCCCTAAAGTCTACTATCCATTTGTTTTTATTTTACATTTGTCATTAGGCTAGCTTGAGAAATAACCACAACATTTTTCATCTCCTTAAACCAATTTTGCCCTTGGGTAAGGAGGTTTGTCATTTCTCTTTGTACATATGCATTGAAATACATAATTGCATGGTCTTTCCACTTAGAAGTTACAGCCCCCACAGGTTAAACATATTGTATCACCATCAATTCCATCTCAAAAGGTCTCCTTGGCCACTCACTCCAATGAGAAACACAAAAAATGCTTATCCATCCACTTATAAATTGAAACACACTAAAACAACCACATGTACAAACAACATTTGGACAAGCATGTGTTCATAATAAGGTGATACGTACACATATCTTTCATGTCAAATAAACAACCTATCTCAAATTAAGTACCCTTTCATCTAGGACGAATACCATAATTCAAGTAGTTTCAAGTTCAAATATAGAGGGCACTATAAACTATCAAATATACAGATTATATATTTATAAATGTGTCAAATAATCTTATGGTCTTCTCAATAAAATAATTCCCAAAATTACTTACACATCGTTGGCTATTTGAGAAGAACACCATCATTTATAATCAAGCTTGCATTCACAAATCAAGAGTTGCATCAAATAAATTTTTTCTGATATTTGGAATTACACTTACGACCGAAACTAGCTTCCTCATTACACCAAATATCAAACTTCTCGGCAATAATCAATTAAATGTCTAATATTAAAATATATAAAAAATGCATTATATTCATAATGTAAATTCACCCTTATTGCCGAATCACCACCAACTCTATAAGGAGTTTCTAAATAATATTCTCACTTCAAAGTTCATGCAATTTTTGTATCATAACAGATTGCTAACTATACCCTCAAGTCATGGTGCAACTTTACCGCTAAGACCAAAGATCTCCATTACTGCATGCAACCAATTTATTTTTCTTTTTTAATATTTTCCTTAATTCAAATTCAACCACAACATTACAACAATAATCACCCAATGTTGCATACAAAAACTCAAGACTCTTTTCATGCCTGGGACTCTTCAATATATGGTTTAATAACCACTCAACTTAAGCAACTCAATTCATCATCATAATAAAGTCAACACAAACAAAACTCTAAAAAATAGCAACAAGATCTTTAATCATGCACATAACACAAGGAAAGTGTTGAGTTAACATCTATACACCAGAATTTAGGCCATATATAATAGTCTCCACAACCATGCACATGTCTACCAAAAACCATCATATCAATCACAACAAAAACTTAAGTTTTCCCATGAGAATCAATTAATATACTATAATCACAATGATCTATAGAACCTCAAATCTCATTCAGTCCAAATCAATATTTTTCATAGGTTCATGCTTTCACAAACAAAAATCAATACAATGGAAAAATCCAAAACACATCTAAGGCCCTCATGGCGCGCATAACAATTTCATCAAAACATTATCAATACTTTGTCATTTGTCATTATGATTCTAAACATTCAAATATAAATCACATATTTTAAATCAACTGAGATTAGTGACACATTAACTTCAAAAGTAGACACTAAAAATATTAAATTAATTTCTAGAAAGACAAGTGTGAGAAGAATATACTTATCTATCCATTTCTTGTGAAACTTGCATACCAAATCTTGAAGCTACATTCTTCTTACCAAACTAAGTCTACTGTCATTACCTATACCAATGCTTTCAATTTGATCCCAAATACTCAGATGCGAGAGTAGATGAACACCCATTGGAAAATGTTATGAGAATTCCACAATATTAATAGACATAGGACAGCCATAGTACAATAGTATACATTACCAGAATCCAAAATATGCTTTCCATCTATTAAGCATTGAGCATCTCTTCCAGGAAGAGCTGAGAAGTTTCACACATGAGCCACCCAAACTTCAACTCCTTGCCATCATTTTGAGTATCAGTAATAGCATAGGAGTCATCAAAGAAATTAAAATGATGTGCATATTCTATTATTGCTTTTGTCAGTGGTTGTTCACTGCTATCCTGAATCATAAATATAAAAATTAATTTAAACGTTACAATGTTTACTCTAGTAGGTCTCTCACAAGGAATAGATCGAAGGATGAACTTTTCTGGTAACCAACAAAAAATATAAATAGAAATTGAAACATCCCTTAAATGCTCCACGCAACCAGGGACCAGGTTTCATCATCAACATTGCAGGTCGCAAACGCTGAGTTTCTCGCCGCTGTTCATCGAGTCGATGAATTTTTTGCATCTGTTGATTAGTCCCTCTATATCATTGGAAGTGGAAATATCTGGATACCTTTTATTATTTATTATTATTATGATATGATATTATGATTTCAAACAAGGGGCATCAGACATGCTAAAGAAAGGGACCTTATGAAAACCCATTTCAAAGATAAAATTGTTCAACTAATGCAATTTCAATCACCACGTTAAAAACACGAAGCCATGTGAATCAAGGCCTCTTAATAAAATAAAAGACATGATTTTATAGAAAATAATGTTGGAATTAATTCTTTAGTTCTTTAATTTCTTTATGCGGAAGCATTAAATCTATAGGCATACACCCTAGAGCACATATACAATATAGCCTAGGATCTACATCATGCCAGATTACTAGGATTCTAAGGTTATGAGTATACCTGGATCCATAGGATTCCTGATCTTAAGCATTCTTCAAAATGATGAACTTGATCACCAACCTTCACGAACAGGGAGTGACAACCAATCACGGAATACCTTGACAATCAACACTAACAATGATGATGAATGATTAGCGGCGGCTTTATGGTTCTTCCTCAACCAGGACTCTTTATGCCTTAGTCGCTCTTCAGATGGGGAGAAGAGGCGGTATGCGTTGTGTCCGGTGTATTGGGGACCATAGCCTATATATAGTGTGATGGCCAATTAGGGTTCCCATTATTCCAAAATTGGCCATCATTGACATCCACTCATATTTTACCCATATCAGATAATTAATGATAATATCAATTATCAAATCAGAAATCTGATTGACCTTATCTCTTAATTTGATCACATATCAATTAAGGCCCCTAAGAGATAAATAGCTAATATAATTAATTACCGATATCTGCCCACATTATGATATTGGAATAAAATATTCCAACAATCTCCCACTTGGGCAATATATCATAATAATTATATCAGAGTTCTTTAGGCGCGCATCCGAATGCTATTTATCCTTAGACTTCCACTTTACAATCTGGTCCACCTCATACATCAATAATGGAACCACCGCAGCTGTCGTCACTAACGTATATCGTGACTAAACCCCGACGACCACCCTATCAATGCATTTGATGACATAGATCGATATGGATGAGTGGCATGGAAATTTCATGCAATGTGATCTCTAAATCATGCCTATTTCCAACTGGTCCGACTTAAGTCTTTAGTGAGATCTTACCGAAGTTCCTTAGGTGCAAATTAAATATTATGAAAATAACCTCATAAACTTTATTTCTGCAGAAAATCAATCATAACATAAAGTGTATCAAATCCAAAAAATAAAAAATAAAAAAACATAGAACATAGAAGAAAACCAAACAAGGGAAAACCTCCCACTAATCTAAGGCAATTTCAAAACCAACACCCATACGAGCAACATGCTCATGAAAGACCTTAGGTGTCAAGCCTTTGGTTAGTGGGTCAACTAGCATAAAGTTTGTCCCTATATGTTCTATTGAAATCTGTTTCTCCTGGACTCTTTCCTTCACAACAAGACACTTGATGTCGATGAATTTCGACTTTGTAGAACTCATGTTGTTGTTCGAGTAGAGCACAGCTGCACTATTGTCACAATAAATTTTCAAGGGCCTCTGGATGCTTTCAATGACGTGTAGGCCTGTGACAAAGTTCCGCAGCCATAATGCATGATTTGATGCCTCAAAACAAGCCACAAACTCCGCTGCCATGGTCGAAGGAGCCACTAAAGTCTGTTTGACAGACTTCCAAGAGACGGCTCCTCCAGCCAAAAGGAATATGTAACCAGATGTGGAATGTCTGCTATCCGGGCATCCCGCAAAATCGGAGTCAGAATACTCGATGATCTCCAAACTGTTTGACTTCCGATAGGTAAGCATGTAGTCTCTTGTTCTCTTCAAATAGCGCATCACGCACTTGACTGCTATCCAGTGCTGCATACCAGGATTACTCAAATATCTTCCTAGGACTCCCACTATAAATGATATATCAGGACGAGTGCAAACTTGAGCATACATAAGGCTCCCTACAGCTGATGCATAAGGAACCTTTTGCATTTCTTTCTTTTCAAAGTCATTATTGGGGCACTGTTTGAGACTTAACTTGTCTCCTTTAGCAACGGAAGTATCCCCTGGTTTACTACCTTTCATGCCAAATCTATCCAAAACTGTATCGATATAGCCCTTTTGTGATAACATACCTTGAGAGCGATCTCTAAGTATCTGTATACTTAAGACAAAAGAGGCGTCCCCAAGATCTTTCATCTCGAAATTTTTCGTGAGAAATCTCTTGGTTTCGTGCAATAAGCCTATATCGCTGCTGGCTAGCAAGATATCATCAACATATAATACCAGGAAGATAAATTTACTCCCACTGAACTTTTGATATACACAATCATCAACCACATTAGCCTCAAAACCATAGGAGGTGATAACTTGGTGAAATTTGTGATACCATTGACGGGAGGCCTGTTTAAGGCCATAGATGGATTTCTTTAGTTTGCATACCATAGACTTTGGATCACATAAAACAAAGTTTTGTGGTTGCACCATATAAATTGTCTCATCATTGTTACCATTGAGAAACGCAGTCTTTATATCCATCTGATGTAGCTCCAAGTCATAATGAGCTACTAGTGCCATAATGGTCCTAAAAGAGTCTTTCGAAGAAACTGGAGAGAAAGTCTCTGTATAATCAATGCCTTCCTTTTGAGTAAAGCCTTTGGCGACCAGACGAGCCTTATATCTCTCAATGTTACCCTTTGAATCCCTTTTGGTCTTAAATATCCATTTAGAGCCAATGGGTTTCGCACCTTCGGGTAATTTGACGAGATCCCAAACGTCATTATCAGCCATAGATTTTATCTCATCATTCATGGCATCAATCCACTTTTGAGAGTTAGAACTTTGCATAGCTTGACTAAAGGTGATTGGGTCATCCTCAGTCAAACCAATTCCATCCTCATGTTCTTGGAGAAAAACTATATAATCATCTGAGATTGTGCTTCTCCTCTCTCTAGTGGATCTCCTTAATGGCACTTCTTGAGGTTGTTGAGTTTGCTCTGAAGGTGGTGCTTGAGGAGGAATACCATTGTTGTCTTGTCCTTGAGTGATGTCAGGTATAATGGCCTGATCATCGTTATTTATAACTGGATCTGTTTCTTGAACAATGACAGGCACAAAGATCTGATCATTATCAATAACAGGTTCTTCATTAAAGACAACATTCCTTATGTTTCCTTCCCCCCCAAACTCAACTTCCTCAAGGAATCTTGCATTCCCCGTCTCAAAGAATGATCTTGTAGTGGGATTGTAAAACTTATACCCGCGAGAGCGCTCGGCATAACCAACAAAGTAACAGCTAACCGTCCTTGAGTCCAGTTTTCCTTCATGTGGCCTATAAGGCCTTGCCTCAGCTGGACATCCCCAAATGTGCATGTGCTTAATGCTGGGCTTTTTGCCAGTCCACAACTCATAAGGGGTTTTGGTAACTGCTTTACTTGGTACCCTGTTAAGGATATAAACTGCGGTCTTTAATGCCTCTCCCCAAAGTGACTCTGGCAAGGAAGAATGATTAATCATACTTCTCACCATATCCTTAAGAGTCCTGTTTCGTCTCTCTACAACACCGTTCATGCTGGGTTTGCCCGGCATAGTGTATTGCGGAACGATTCCACACTCATCGAGGAAAAGTGCGAAGGGCCCTGGACGTTGTTCACCCGATCCATCATATCTGCCATAGTATTCACCACCACGGTCAGATTTAACGGCCTTAATTTTCTTACCAAGTCGAAGTTCAACTTCAGCCTTGAAAGACTTGAAAACGTCTAGAGATTGAGACTTCTCATGAATTAAATATAGGTAGCCATACCTAGAGTAATCATCTATGAACATAATAAAGTATCGTTGTCCATTCCAAGAACTTGTAGGAAAAGGACCACAAATATCCGTATGTATTAGTTCTAAGACATCCTTAGCTCTTTCGGCACCTAATTTGCTTAAGTTTGTCCTTTTACCCTTAATGCACTCAATGCAGACTTTAAAGTCCGCCATATCTAAGGGCCCAAGAATTTCCTCGACACAAGCCTCTGAATTCTCTGTAAAGAGATATGGCCTAAACGCTTATGCCATAAAGAGGCGGAATTCTCAATTAATTTATGCTTTGTACCACGTGTACTTGTTTGCAATATCTCGTTATAGGAACTTTCTACATCAAGCATGTAAAGATTATCAATCAAAGGACCAGAACCAACAACATTCGAATTATAAAAGAGACTAACTTTATTATTTCTGAATGAACAAGAGTAACCAAATTTGTCCAAACTAGAAATAGAAATCAAATTTCCTCCTAAATGACGGTACGACAAATGTCTCAATTAAATCCAAATGAAAACTAGTCTTTAAACATAATCTAAAAGTCCCTATAGCTTCAACAGCAACTTTATTGCCATCGCCCACAAAGATGAATCTTTCAGCATCACTTGGCGGTCGGCTCCACAGGCAACCCTGCATAGACATACTTATGTGAGTAGTAGCACCAGAATCTACCCACCAAGTATACTTAGGTACAGTAGCTAAATTAATTTCAGAACAAACCAAAGTGAGAAGTTTACCCTTCTTAGCACGCCAGTTGGCGTACTTAGGACAATCCTTCTTCATATGTCCTGCCTTCTTGCAGAAGAAACAAGTAAATTCCTCATCTTGCCTTTTCTGCTTCTTCTTCTGTTGAGAAGAATTTTCCGCAGTATCCTTAGCTCTCTTTCTCTTCTTATTCTGAGAAGACATAGCCAAGTGAGCACTTTCAGTCTTATCCCTCTACAGCCTCTCTTCCTCTTGCACATAGTGAGATATAAGCTCATTTAGGGACCATTTGTCCTTTTGAGTGTTATAGCTCACTTTGAATTGCCCAAAGTGTGCAGGGAGAGAGATCAAGATCAAATGCACAAGCATGTCATCAGACAGCTCTAACTTTAGTGCCTTAAGTCTTGATGCTAGGTTAGACATCTCCATTATGTACTCCCTAATGTTCCCTTTTCCTTTGTACTTCATTGAGATGAGTTTAGCCAAAAAGCTACTCGCCTCAGATTTGTCATTCTTGGCATAATATTGCTTTATTGCCTCGAGGAACTTCTTGGCATTTTCATTCTCAGGAATAGAGCCCCGAAACGCCTCCGGAATGGAGCGCTTGATGATCATGAGGCACATTCGATTGGACCGATCCCACTTCTCAATTTTCGCCTCATTAGAGTTATCCGCAGCGAGAGTGGGTCGCTCCGCCCTAAGTGCCAGATCCAAATCCATACATCCGAGAACAATTTCTACGGATTCCTTCCAGACTTTGAAATTCATCCCATTCAGCATAGGGATTCCATTAACTTGAGTAGTAAAATTGGTGGCAGTGATAGCAGACACTGAACAAGGAACAAAAGAAAACACACAACCATATAAGCAAAACATGTCATAATATAAAATATAAAGGAGACATGTAAAGCAATCCATATTGGCAAATCAAAGACCCAAACAAGATGTCTAGCACAACATTAATCCCCAATCTTTGGACTAGTAAGGATTAACTGTAAGCGGCCCTCTCAAGCAATGATCAAACATTGGTGATAAGTTCTGTCAAATAACAGTTATCTTTGGACACTCCGTTATTCACATGAAAATACCTTTATAATCACCACATATTTATCATCGCAGGCACTCCATTATTCGGCCAAACTGCTCTTTACCTTTGGGCCAAGAACAATCCGCATAAATAATTTCATGCACATCTTAGTAAATTCAATTAAATCAATCGACACAACAGAGGTTACTTTGGCAACGTGTTGCTTCAACAAATCCAACCAAAAATACCAGACAATTTAAAAAAAAAAAAAAAAATTTGGGGGCGGTCACAAATTTGCCATTTTCACACTAAAACTTAGAAACCTGAATGTTTAGTGTGAAAAGAATCCTTAAAAAAAAAATATTTCTTTATCTGTACATACAAAAAAAAAATGCACAATGCTCGCAGTAGGCATAAAGCAAAACAAATCCATTTTTTTTTTAATAAGACAAAAAAATTAAAACTCCAGAATGTCATATATTGACTAATTGTGATTCAAATATTATACATATAATATTCATGCTCAAAAGGTTCAATAACCATTCAACGAAAGGTCAAGTTCAAAAGCATGCATTTATGGACAATATAGTACATATACTGTAAAGTCATGGGTACTGACAATCACACTTGCAATTAAATTTCTTTCATATATATAATAAACCCAATTGTCCAGAATGTCATCATGGTGATTCAAATATATATATATATATATATAATAATCAAATGCAAATCAAAAAACAAATCACCGAAGCATCAAACTAGAACAGGTACAAGATCAACTAGCATTCATCCTTTCACAATAATATATATAATATAAACTTGCAGGAAGCAACATATCTTAGTTATAGTTACTGTACGGCTAATATAGATATATATTATTGTTATTTATGGCCACAAAACAAAATATTGCAGGAAACCTAACAATGAAGACTGGATTCACGGGGTCAATACGTTGATACTTGCAGAACGGCCAAAAAACACATACGACCATAAATCAAATAAAACATACTTACTGAAAGCAAGAGTCAGCCATGCGGTCATGTATATGTTTAAAAGAATAACCGATTAACAGTACTATGTATCTACGTTTTCGAAAAAAAATGGAATAAAACTTTAATTGCAGATACAGATACAGGAAGCCACCGATCCAATTAATTTATCACTTACGTTGAATCCTAATAACCTAACAATGAAGACTGCTCTGATACCACTTGTTGGAATTAATTCTTTAGTTCTTTAATTTCTTTATGCGGAAGCATTAAATCTATAGGCATACACCCTAGAGTACATATACCATATAGCCTAGGAACATCATGTCAGATTACTAGGATTCTAAGGTTATGAGTATTCCTGGATCCATAGGGTTCCTGATCTTAAGCGTTCTTCAAAAAGATGAACTTGATCACTAACCTTCACGAACAGGGAGTGACAACCAATCACGGAATACCTTGACAATCAACACTAACAATGATGATGAATGATTAGCGGCGGCTTTATGGTTCTTCCTCAACCAGGACTCTTTATGCCTTAGTCGCTCTTCAGATGGGGAGAAGAGGCGGTATGCGTTGTGTCCGGTGTATTGGGGACCATAGCCTATATATAGTGTGATGGCCAATTAGGGTTCCCATTATTCCAAAATTGGTCATCATTGACATCCACTCATATTTTACCCATATCAGATAATTAATGATAATATCAATTATCAAATCAGAAATCTGATTGACCTTATCTCTTAATTTGATCACATATCAATTAAGGCCCCTAAGAGATAAATAGCTAATATAATTAATTAGCAATATCTGCCCACATTATGATATTGGAATAAAATATTCCAACAAATAATCCTTAAGATTGTTGTAAAAATAATGAATAAAATAAAGAAAATAGATAAATAAAATTAAATAAGAAAAAGATGAAGAACATCAATAAAAGTTTATAGTCTGAGATGTGTGGAATCACACTATCCTTAAGGATTGTTTCGCACAGGATTTAACAGACTCTTTTTGAATAACAATATTATTCTGGGTGTCAGAACAGCAAGAATTACATCAACTCTCATACATAAAAAAGAGAAAATATATTTCCACAAATAAACCAAAAACTTTTTGAGAAGATAATCAACCACTCATCTTGATATAGGTCACCCAATATATAGCTGAATGTCTCCTCATGCTTTCTATTGATCGGTGCTGCTTTTATATATAATCACATTGTACCATCTGGTCCTCTACTAAGAGCATATTGTAATGAATTAACTTTGGCACCGTTGCACTGCAGACTAAAAATAAAGCATTGATACATATTTAAGAATTCAATAAATTAGTGCAATTAAACTTTGTTGCACGTTTGGGTATTTCTAAGTTTTAAATAATTAGACAATGCCATTAAAAATAATTAAAAGCAATTAAAGATAATTAAAAAGAATCAAAAAATTAACAGAAAAGTTTAGAAAATTTAATTGTAATAAATGATAATAAAAGAGATATTCAAAACCTTTTAAAATATTAAATTATTTTGAAATATTTAAATAAAATATCCAACATATATTATAGGTGGGATCGAATTCGATGATCTATAATTTTTAAAAAAAAATTTTAGGCAGCCTGCACCACACCACCAATTATGGAAATAATACAGACCATGATTTATATTAGGAAATGAAAATTATTGACTTTGTGTTATATGTTTTGGACCTATAAATATGTTTTTATGTTGAATAACTTGGCTAGATAGTAGAGATCCTTATATTATAGGTGGAATCGAATTCGATGAATTCTAAATTTTATTTAAAATTTTATGCAGCTTGCTCCGTACCAATTTTGGAAATAATAGCGACCATGATTTAGATTAGAAAATGAGGAATGAAAGGAAACATTTTTTCACTATATTTTTTTTTTTTTGGTTTCCCATGGTATTCTCCGCGTACAATTGCGGAGACTAATCCCTCGAGCCGTGTAGGACCACAAGGGCGGCAAAGCTCTCCCTCAAAAGTTTTAATGCTGCTGCATTCCAAAGGCCAAAATTTGAACTCAATACCTCTGGTTAAGCTGGAAGAAATCCGTACCATCTCATCCAAGCGCTCTTGGGTAAACATTTTTTTCACTATATGATATAACCAATTAAAATGATAATATATTTACGGCTATTCAGTCATCCAAACGTTAAAACTTCACGAATGAACCACAAGTCACTGTAGAAAACAAAAGAAAAATAAAACAGAAAATAAATTAGACTATATCAATCATAGAGTTTGTTTAATTTTCTTGCATACACTCTCTGAGAGTATATTATCATATTAACATAATTAAGTAACATACCTCCAATGATGAGAAGTTTTTGTCATTATTTTTTGAATGATGTTCTTAGTTAGAAGAAATTATATTATATAAACACTAATTGGAAAACTAACTCATAAAATAACCTTAATGGATGATTGCTTCTTAAATTCCTCAATCAAGTCCTTGTCATCCGTCATCCTTTTTATTGTATAACTTTGCCATTTTTGTTCAATGTTTCCTTCCTTGATCTCAACTTTGAATAGCATTTCTCTTTGTGATATGGTGTCAAATTCTTTCGGATAATTTCCAGTAAGATTGCCCTGTATAATAAAAGTACAATTGAAATAGATAAAAATAGGTAAAATATAATAGCATCAACTTCAATTCTGCTCCATATGTGGGGGCTTCAACTAGCTAGAAAGTCTTTTTTTACACCTGGATGACAATAACATGCAATATTGATAGACTTTTTGCTGCAATATTTCAGTTACAAAATTATCCTCTAACAAGCAATTGTACGTCAATTAATTGGGTCAATGAATGGTGGATTAATTAATAGCTTTGATAGCTATTGAAGATTAGAAAAAAACTCATTGACAGATTTACCCATAAAAAACTCATTGATATATATCCCTAAAAAAACTCTTTGATCCAAGTGACTTTACAGATAAACCCCAGCCACCACTTTCCATTTAATAATAAAGACAAAGATAAAAATATAGTTATAATAATTTATGCTCCCTTTTTATTTTCAAATTTTTTATATTTATTAATAAATTCTTTTCTTTTGATAAGCATATTTATTAATAATTTATTTATTAAAATGTAGGAAAGGTCCCGTGGATGTTGTCACTGGATGAGCTGGAGTTGGAGAAAGAGTGAAACTAAAGTGGGGGATGGAAAAATAGGATTGAGATTGTCATGGGTAAGTAGTCGTTTTAATTAAAAAGATAACAACTCACGATGTTATAACTAAGAAGTATAATGGGATAAATTGGAGGTATGAGCTTTCGCAGTCTCTAGAGCTTTAATTTAGCCATATTGGGGAAACAAGGTTGGAAATTTTTTCTGACCCTGACGCTATGGTGTCTCGCATTTTCAAAGAATGGGGATTGGGTGGAGTCAAATCTTGGTCATAATCCAAGTTATTTCGTGACGTAGAATCTGGAGTTCTCGAGTTCTGATTAAAAAGGTATTAGATGGAGTATTGGTGATGGTTCTAATATCCGTGCTTTTGTTGATCCTTGGTTGTGTGATAATAATAACACCGGTTTTAATAGGCCTCTTCCGGCAAACTTATTGGAATTTAGGGTGAAGGATTTTTTCCCTTCCTAGAGTCAAGTGCTGGAATGTGCAGTTATTAAAGGATTTATTACTCCCTCATGAAGTAGAGGCAGTCCTTCGAGTCCCTTTGTTCTTATCAGTTAATAAGGATACTATAATGTGGTGGCCAAGTAACAATGGAATATATTCAGTTAAGACAGCGTACTATCTCTTTCTGAATAGAATAGTTGATTCCTCTCCTTTCTACAAAGATGGCAACTAGAGGTTGATTTGGGACCTTGATATTCCACAGAAGGTAAAGGTTTTTCTTCGGCAAGTGAGTAGAAGTTGCTTGCCTATGCGTTTGAGACTGCAGGATGAAGGAGTTAATTGCCCAGCATGTTGTCCTTTGTGCTTAACGGGTTTAGAGAACGCTTGGCATGTGTTTGTGTCTTATGATCAAAGCATTCAGTGTTGGGTGGCAACACGATTTTGGAGCACCATGGAGGCATGGAGTGTTGAGTTTGTTATCTATCTTATCTTTAGTTTTTCTGTTACTAAATCAAATTGCATTCTGATGAGTTAATTATCTTTAGTTAGTTTATCTTTAATTAGCTTTAGTTATCTTTTAGTTAGACTTATCTTATCTTTCTGTTATTGTTGCTGATCAATGCCTATATAATGGCTTGACTTCTATTCAATAAAGCATTCATTCTCCAATTTGTTTAAGAGAGACTTTGCAATCTTTACAAATTGGTATCAGAGCTCCATCCTGGGGCCTGATATAACAAAAGCAGCAGACTTTGAGTGATTCAAAATGAGTGAGGAGAAGAACTTCATGCAACCCGCCATACCACGTTTCGATGGTCACTATGACCATTGGAGTTTGCTTACGGAAAATCTTTTGAGATCAAAGGGGTATTGGAGTTTGGTGGAGACTGGTTATGCAGAACTAGCTAAAGAAGTGGAGTCAACCGAGGTGCAGCAGAAGGAATTGGAGGATCTGAAGTTGAAGGACCTCAAGGTTAAGAATTATCTGTTTCAAGCCATTGACAGAACAATTCTTGAACAAATTCTGGAGAAAGGCACATCGAAACAGATATGGGACTCAATGAAGAAGAAGTTTGAGGGGAATACAAGAGTGAAGCGTTCAACTTTGTAGGCACTAAGGAGGGATTTTGAAGTTCTTGAGATGAAAGTTGGTGAAACCATAACTGAGTACTTTACTCGAGTTATGGGCTTAGCCAACAAGATGAGGAGCAATGGAGAGGACATGAAGGAAGTTACCATCGTGGAGAAAGTCCTTAGAACTTTGACTGAGAAGTTCAACTATGTTGTTGCCTCAATTGAAGAATCTAAGAACATTGATAGACTTACTGTTGATGAATTACAAAGTTCCCTAGTTGTTCATGAACAAAAGTTTATCAGACCAAGTGCAGAAGAGCATGCACTATCTGTGAGTAATGATAACTCCTATGGCACAAGGGGAAGAGGTAGAGGCAGAGGACGAGGAAGAGGGAGAGGAAGGTAAAGCATTAATCGAGCCACAATTGAATGCTTCAAATGTTACAAGTTGGGCCACTATAAGTATGAATGTCCATTATGGGACAAAAAGGAGGTGAACTATGCAGAGTTTGATGAAGGAGAAGAAATATTGCTTATGGTCTATGTTGAGATGCCTCAATAACATGCAAAGGATGATAAGGATGATGAAATCTGGTTTCTAGATTCAGGATGCTCGAATCACATTTGTGGGGACAAATCAAAGTTCTGTGAGATGGATGAAGTTTTCAGGCATTCGGTAAATCTTGGAAACAGCACAAAGATGAATTGGCAAAGGAAGTGTGAAACTGAGTATCAGTGGTGTCACTCATGTGATACAAGATGTCTTTTATGTGCCTGAACTCAAGAATAACTTCTTGAGTATAGGACAATTACAAGAGAAGGGGTTAACAATCATGATCAAGTCAGAAACGTGCAGGATCTATCATCCTCACAAAGGGTTGATTCTACAGGTCAATATGACTTCAAACAGAATGTTCATATGGTCTGCTAGAACTCTAGAGAAGAAGGAAGCATGTTTCAGCACCACAACACAGGATCTTCCTCACTTGTGGCACTGCAGATATGTTCATCTCAGTCATAAAGGGTTACAATTGCTGCAAACATGGAATATGGTTCGTGGTCTGCCTCAGTTATTTGCCTCTACAACTGTGTGCTCTGATTGTGTTAAAGGAAAGCAACATGGTGAGCCAATGGCAAAGAAAAGTCAGTGGAGAGCAAGCCAGAAGTTGCAGCTGGTCCATGCAGACATCTGTGGTCCAATCACTCCACCATCTAACAGCCAAAAGAAGAACATTTTATGCTTCGTAGATGATTATTCTAGAAAAGCATGGGTATATTTTCTATTGGAAAAGTCGGAAGCATTCTATCACTTCAAGTGCTTCAAAGTACTTTGTGAGAAAGAAAGTGGATTGCTTGTTAAATGTATTTGTACAGATAGGGGAGGAGAATTTAATTCATTGGAGTTTAATGAATTTTGCAAGATGAATGGGATAAAGAGGCAATTAACTACAGCCTATACACCACAACAAAATGGAGTAGCTGAGCGCAAAAATAGGACTGTGATGAACCTGGTCAGATCAATGTTATCTGAGAAAGAGGTTCCAAAGACTTTATGGCCTGAAGCAGTGAAGTGGACAGTGTATGTTCTAAATCGATCTCCCACATTGGCTATTAAAGGGATGACACCAAAGGAAGCTTGGAGTGGTGAGAAGCCTTCAGTTGAGCATTTTAGAGTATTTGGATGTGTAGGGCATGCACACATTCCAGATGCTAGAAGGACAAAGCTAGAGAACAAGAGTGTTAAATGTGTTGTTCTTGGTGTTAGTGATGAATCCAAGGGATACAAGCTATATGATCCTGTCTCAAAGAAAGTTTTGATAAGCCGAGATGTGATCCTTGAAGAAGAAAAACAGTGGAGCTGGGATCAAAGCAACAAGGAGGGATTGCAAGAAAATTTAGAATGGGGAGATAGTGAGTTTGATGATGAACAGGCTAATGCAACCACAAATGAGGAGGTAGAACAAGGTGAAACTGATCATCCCGAAGCTCAACAAATACCAAATCAGAATGTTGTAGAAGGCAGAATAAGACATGCTCCAGCATGGATGGAAGACTATGTGACAGGAGAAGGACTATCAGAAGGAGAAGATGTGATCAACATGGCCTTGACAGAATCTGCAGATCCAGTATGCTTTGAGGAGGTAGTAAAATGTGCTAAGTGGAGGCAAGCAATGGAAGATGAGTTCACAGCTATAGAGAAGAATCAAACCTGGAAATTAGTTGAATTACCAGAGGGTGCAAAGAAGATAGGGGTCAAATGGATATACAAAACCAAGTTAAATGAACATGGTGCAGTGGACAAATTCAAGGCACAACTAGTGGTAAAGGGGTATTCACAAGAATATGGAATTGACTACAATGAGGTGTTTGCACCTGTTGCTAGGATGGATACTGTCAGAATGGTATTAGCACTTGCTGCACAAAGAGGCTGGAAGATCTATCAACTTGATGTGAAGTCGGCCTTTCTTCATGGAACATTGAGTGAGGATGTGTATGTTGAACAACCAAAAGGATATGTGAAGAAAGGACGTGAGCATATGGTTTATAAACTGCACAAGGCTTTGTATGGGCTAAAACAAGCACCACGAGCTTGGTTTAGCCGCATTGAGTCTTACTTTATCAGTGAAGGATTCCACAAAAGTCAGAATGAGCAGACACTCTTCATCAAATGGAGTAAGGAAGGTAAAATTCTCATTATCAGTGTGTATGTGGATGATCTCATATACACTGGAAATGATGAACTTGTGATAAATGATTTTAAGAAATCTATGCAAAAGGAGTTTGACATGATAGACTTAGGGAAGATGAGGTTCTTTCTAGGAATTGAAGTGATGCAATGCTCAGATGGGATTTACATATGCCAAAAGAAATATGCTCTAGAAGTTCTAAGGCGATTTGGCATGGAGGAAAGCAATCCAGTATGCAACCCTATTGTGCCCAATTACAAATTATGCAGAGATGAAGGAGGAGTCAAGGTGAATGAAACTCAGTTCAAGCAGATGGTAGGCAGCCTAATGTACAACACAACTACATGGCCAGACTTGATGTTTGTGGTTAGCTTAATCAGCAGGTATATGTCACAACCAACAGAAATACATGCTAAAGTGGCTAAGAGGATTCTCAGATATTTGAAAGGTACTGAGAATTATGGAATTCTGTATAAAAGAGGAGGAGCTGAGAAGTTGCTGGCCTCTACTGATAGTGATTATGCTGGAGACTTGGAAGATAGGAAAAGTACATCAGGATATGTATTTCTAATGAGTGGAGGCTCGGTTGCTTGGTCTTCTCGAAAGCAACCAATTGTTACCCTCTCCACAATAGAAGTTGAGTTCATTGCAGCAGCTGGATGTGCTTGCCAAGCAATCTGGATGAGAAGGGTCTTGAAGGAGTTGGGCTATGAGCAAGAAGGAAGCACAATGATAATGTGTGATAACTGTTCTACTATTAAGTTATCCAAAAATCATGTTATGCATGGAAGGAGCAAGCACATAGATGTGAGGTTTCATTTTTTGAGGGACCTCACTAAAGATGGAGTAATTGAACTAGTTCATTGTGGAACACAAGATCAAGTTGCTGATGTGATTCCAAGCCTCTAAAGTTGGATTCTTTCCAGAAACTTATAATGCAGCTAGGAGTGTGTGAGATTCCAGAATTCAACAAATTGCATGAATGCAATTAGTTTAAGGGAGGATTTGTTGAGTTTGTTATTTATCTTATCTTTAGTTTTTCTGTTACTAAATCAGATTGCATTCTGATAAGTTAATTATCTTTAGTTAGTTTATCTTTAATTAGCTTTAGTTATCTTTTAGTTAGACTTATCTTATCTTTCTGTTATTGTTGCTGATCAATGCCAATATAATGGCTTGAATTCTATTCAATAAAGCATTCATTCTCCAATTTGTTTAAGAGAGACTTTGCAATCTTTACATGGAGCCCCTCTTGACCAACATTGATAGCTTCACTGAGTTTGTATTCTCACTCTGAGCTGTGATCGTAGAGAAGCTTTCATGATGCTACTATGGAGCATATGGAGGAGGCGAAACCAAAAGGTATGGGCAGGGCTGGCTCAAGAGTGTGTGAGGTCAAAAGAAATTTTTTAGTGAAGGCCTTTTTATTTTAAGTGAGAGAGTCTATTTGGATAAGGTTGAGCCTTTTTGTTAGCTTGCGTGACCTTTTTGATTGTAAAAGCTAAGAATAAATATTTTTTTTGTTAGTGAGCATAAAGCTAGGGCTTTAGTAGCTTCACCATTGAGCCGGATCTGGTATGAGAGGACAATGTTGAAGACTTACAAGTCACAAATAAAGCTACCCATGTTCTCCAAGACTGGAAATTTGAAAGAAGAAATTCTATTAGTAATGGCAATCAGCCAAGAGCCGTGGAGTTATAGAGAAAGCCACCAACAGGTTGGCTTAAATGCAATATTGACGGGGCGTTCTTCAAAGACCATAATATCTCAGCGTTTGGCATTTGTTTAAGAGATTCTAATGGTGTTTTTGTTGGAGCAAAGTCTAGTTGGTATTCACCTTTGGTTAGTGCCTTGGAGGGGGAAGCTACAGCCTTGCTATCAGCTATTAAATGGATTCTTGAGTTGAATGCGGTTTTCACCTCTGGTAGTTTTATGCGGTTTTCTGATGTTGACTCTTTTACATCTTCATGTGGTGGTTTGTTTTCATCTCTCAATGGTTGTTTCTCTCTTCGCTGGTTTCATTTGGTATTGGCTGTCCTTGTAGTGTCTGAGTGTTGGATCATTTTGTGTTGTTCTTGGTGGTGTTGCCTAGTTGTGTTTAATTGTGTTTTATTGTCGCCTGGGATATAATTTTACAAGCGAATCCTTCCACTAGCTCTTTTGTCTGCTGAGCTTGCCTTTCTTGTGCAGTTTACCTCTTCATGAATTTTGGTAGTGGTACCTATTTTATTGATTGGCTGGGTGTGTCCACTTAAGGTGCAGGTTCTTGCTGGTTTCTTTGGGCTTTGGTGTATAGGATTTATCACTAATTGGTTCTGGGTTGATATTGTAATTTTTTGGGCTTGGGCATAACTTTTGTAAAGCTAATACTATCCTCCTTTTAGGGTAGTCTTGTATTTACATTAGTTTGTACATTTTTGAATACTATATATATGGGTTAGAGTACCCCTAGTACTCTTTATAATTCCATTTTGTTTATCAAAAAAAAAAAAAAACTTGGAGAGGGTCATTTTAGAGGTGGACTGCAAGTCTTTAGTGGATTCAATTCATTCCACAAAGCTTGATTTATCTCTGTCTAGTGTTATTTTAGCAAATTGTAGGGAGCTTTTAGATTCATTCTAAGTAGCTATATAGATAAGGAATGTAGGAAGTATCAATGTTGGCATCTAGATAAAGAGAGTATCATGTATATTTTCACTCTGTTTGGCAAGTCCAATAAGCTACCTTATAGCTTATTTGACTAGTTTATAAGCTTGTTTGACTGAAATAGAGGTGTTTGGTAAAGAAGCTTATCTCATTAGCTTATAGTTTTTCTTCATAAGCTAATTTATTTAGCTTATGACATATAACTTATAGCTTATTGACATTTTCTCGTTTTTACCCCCATTCATTTAATGAAATTTTCACTTTACCATGCCTATCATAAATATGGCCACTTTTAAATAGATGACCGCGGGACTTCTTTGGGAAAAAGAACTTAAAAAACGAAGTTTTTCTGAAGTGTCATTTTATATTTATAAGCTAGTTCAACCGCTAATTTTACCAAACACTTCCAATTTAATCAGCTACCTTTTCAACTATCAGCTATCAGTTATAATCTATCACCTAAAAATTAGCTTATCAGCTATTTTTGCCAAACAGAGACTAAATTTCCAAAGATGTTAGAACAAATTTTTTTTATAGTCTATCTGCAGCCATATAATCTCTTGAAAGCTAAAAGGCTTTCGGATAATATAGCAACACAGTTAGTATACCTTAAAAAGGTCTTGCCGGTAAGTGTCCTGAGGACATTGGTTAAGAAATCAATAAAAGGAAAGTTTGCATTGGGAAATTAAGTGTAAGGCTTTTCTATATATTAAATACACTATTTTCCCATATAAAATTTCTTTACTTTGTTCCTTAAACAAATTACTAATATCACACGTTAGCATTCTCCTAATTTAAAATACTATATAAATTTCAACTTTTGAAGTATACTTATATTGAGTACATTTTATAGGACTTATTTATATGAAATGATTATTATTGATCAAACAAATTCATATATGAGATTTATTTATTAACAAAGTTCAGAGGTTTAAATAACTTTTTGTTCGCTGCAAAGTTCATCAATTTTGGTTTTAGGCTCTGTAAAATATTTTCTTAGGATTTCATCTCTGTAAAGTCAAAAATTTTGTAAATAATCTATATCGTCATCCTTTTCCATTATGTAGTACTCATGGGTACCAAAGTAATTTCATTTTAATGTCCGACTTGTTATGAAATTTGGCCAGAAAACAAAAACAAAATCATACATTAGGGACCACATAGTTAAAATTGCTAAATTCCTCCATTTTGTATGATATCTAGTACTCAGAGCCAGAGGTACCAATGTAATTTCTTTGTTCCTATCTGACTTACTCCAAAATTTGACTAGAAAATATTTAAAAAAATCATACATTAGGGTGACAGTGTTAAAGTTGACAATTTTTTCATCTGATATGATTTCTAGTACTCAGGGATAACGATAGGGACTATTTACAAATTTTTTGAAATTACAGGGATGAAATTATAAGAAATTTGTTACAGGGACTACAGCTAAAATTGATGAACTTTGTAGGGACTAAAAACTTATTTAAAACAAGTTCAAACATACTTATTTCTACAAGAACACCACATGGTTATATATAAAAATCATTTTTGTACTTTTAACACTTCACCTATACGAATAACCTACTAATAAAGTAATAATAACTAAGTTGATTTTACTAACTAAAGAAGCATATTCGAAATGCTTAGCTCTAGAGAAGAAATTCGTGAAATAATTAAGGAAATGGAGACAATATCAATATGTTTTCACATTTTAAATGGTATTTTTTCCCTCTATAATTCATCTGCCACATCATTTGTTAAAGTACTAGGATCCTCTCCTGTTGTAAGAAAATTAGATTGGCTTTTAACCTTTGATCTATATCAAATATATTTATTTTGAAATAAGATAAGTAAGCCTTAACTTAAATATAAGGCTAAGATTTATTAAACATGACCCTCTTATTTTTCTACAACATGAGAGAATCCTGAAAGACCATTTTAAAAAGATTGTTATATTGTAGCAATACTACATAATTGAAAGGGTTCCATTTATTTGCAATATTATAAATTAAGTATACATGATTACTAAGCATCAAAGTGAAAATTGCCCCCACCATTTAGGAAGGGTTTCAAGAACACTACAAACACTAGTATCAGCAATTATAAGTCCCTTGAAAAACCTACTAATATTATATGAAGTGTTATTCATGAAAATATATTTTTAATTTTGCTACACCTTGCTCCTATTATTGATTCATCGTTAGTTGACTCATTTAATTTTAGCCAGCGTAACTTGTACATCAAAGCTCAATCCTTATTCTTTCACCCACTCAACAAATCTTGTGAAGTTTTTTGATGATCGTCCTCCTTCTGCTATGTTGCTCATAAATTCCTCCTTTACTTCTAAAGATCTCGTCCTTATGTTATCATTGTTGAGTAGTTGATCCACTTTCATTTTTATCTCCCCACGTGACACCAATCCATTTTCATCGGAGTCAAATCCCAACCGGCCAACCCAACCTTCAACTCATCACAAATAAATGCTGTGTCATAAAACTGGTCATTAAAATATGGCCAGCATAAGAAGGGAACGCCGCTAGACAAACCCTCCATTGTAGAATTCCAACCACAATGGCTAACAAAACAAGCTACAGCAGGGTGGCTTAGCACCTTTTGTTGGGGAGCCCATCCAACTATTTTACCATGAGTCCCTTGGAATTCATCAGGATACACCATTTTATTGCTCCTATTGTGATCTTGACGCACAACCCAAAGAAAAGGCCTATTGGTGAGTTCGAGTCCTAAAGGTAATTCTACGAATTGTTTTTGGTCAAAAAGAGCAAAACTACCGAAGGCAACATATAAGACAGAACGATGAGGTTGTTGATCAAGCCAACTCATGCAAGAGAGATCTTCTTCCCAAAACTGTCCCAATGATCTAGCAGGGGCATTTGTATTATCATGACTTGTCAATAATGGACCAATTGGTAGAATCTTTGGATTAAGGGATAGTGCTGCAGGTTCAAGTTCATATGTTGTATTGCAAAGCCACCAGTCTGTCAGATTCAAATTTTATAGAACTTGCACAAAACAATTAAATATTATTTTCTCTGTTTCTGAGTCATAGATATTTGACCACCAAATGATGCTCGTATCCATTTCAGGCATACTTGGTGACAATCGAAATGTCTTTTTTGTGACTGGCCTACCTGAAATGTCGCCATACAAAATGAAGCTATTGTTATTAAATAAGTTACATCATTAACTTAATTAAATTTAATTTTAGATTCTTGCCCAATCAATGAAGTCTTGTAAAGAAAAATATACAAAACCCAACAAATCCAGTTAATGAAATGTGATTTTCTTACCGTCAGAATCTATGATTCCATTGTCAATCATCATGGAAATACTGTTTGCCATAGCAAACATAGCTGCTGATGCTGTCCACAAGAGAGCTCCTTTGATTCCCAGCTTACGCGCAATTTCCATCCCCCATCCCATTACCACATCTGCAACTATGCAACTGATTCTATGCTCGCCTTTCAAATGAATATCCTCTATGAGCTTCTCAAGCATACCATGTAACATCCCGATTTTTCGGCTTTCTAATATCGGTAATAATAATATAAATGATTATATTCTTATCCGAGATTTAGAAAATGACTTTGGATAAACTAAAGTCATTTCCCTGTCATACTTATTTTTATAAGGTTACGGGGAAGTTTTGGGATGAAAATTCAGACAAAAACCGGTCTGCGTTTTCACTGACAGTAAGTTTTTACTGATCAGAAACCCTAATTTCGACTCGTGAAGGAAACAATTAGATTTTATATTTTGCCCCGGACGATTTTCCATATTTCGGAAAAATTCGTTAGGAATAAAATACTATTATTTTATTCGGACGTGATCGTTAAGAAAACGCGTAAAACCTAAGTCGGAGGAAAGTCGGGCAAACGACGGAGTCAATTATGGAGCTGAGATATTAGGAGAGGTTTAATGTGGCTTAGGGTTATGTTAGCAATTTTTAACAATTGCATTTTTATCCTTAAACTTTCTATTAATTGCATTTTGGTCCCTAAACTAATTTCTTTGATACCCTAAGTGAAGTGGGCCAAATTCTTGCCATTCAAACCCATTATGGGCTGCACCCAAAAGTCTCAATTTCATGTCCAAGGATTCATTTCCATGAAGGAATTCTAGTCTTAAATTTTCCTATGTCTTCATTATGCCTTAAATGATTTTCAAGTGCAAAATTAATTGGGCTTGGGCTTTCTAAGCCCAAAATTTCGAAAGGCCCATGGCATTGGAGGCTTGCTCTTCAAATTCTAGAGCTCACTTGGTGACTCTAGCTCATTCTACAATCTTCTAAACTATTCCTCCATCTTCTCCATTTCTCTTTTTCTCTTAAGCTTCCATAAGCTTGATTTGTGAAGGAGCTTGGTGATTCCTTGCCCATTTCCAAATTCTAAGAGGTGATTCATGTTTCTTATCATCTCTAAGCTATTGTTCTTTCATTTCATTTCTTGTTTTAGAGACTTTTTCATATTATTCCTCTTAGTTGTTCATAACTTTGAAAAATCATAGTATATCATAGAAAAATCCTAAAAATGTGAAACCAATTTCTATGTTCCTATTATCATCTCTACTATCATAATCCAAGAGTTTGTTGCAAACAAAGTTTTCCTCCCCATTTAATTTGTCAAAACCGAATTCTATAAAAAATGGGTGGAGGAACTTTTGTTCAATTTTTAGAAAATGATCTTATATACTATCCTTCTAGTATGTACTCATGGTGAATCCATGTTGGTTTAGCAAACAAAGATCCCTAGCTCCATGAACTTCTCAAGACCGAATCTAGGGTTTTGGAGGTTTAGAAGTTTTTGATTTAAACTTTGTTGATTAGTCACTAATCCATTGTCTTAAGTACTTAGGATCATTAATCCAATGACTTAGACAATTTTAGAAAGTTTTAGCCACTAAACCCTATGGAGGTCGTGACCTATTATAGAGAATTAGGAGATTTTAATTGTTTGATTAGTAATTAGTTGATTGTGGTTGATGAAGGTTTAGCAAGTTCGTTGTGTACGTGAACCCGGACTTCCGACAAGTTACGTATTACACCGCGGAGAAGTCTTCGAGAGGTAAGGGGAGCTTACCTGAGGGATTTTTCCCAATACCTATGTGTGTGACTAATGTGTGGTCTGTAATTATTTATTTGTTGGTGGTTGTTTAAGTGTTCAAGTTGTGTTATTTTTATCCGTGTTGTTTATCTGCTTATAATTGGTTATCTGCAGTTGTTTATTTTAATGCTGTGATGCATGATTTGTCTGGAAATATTATTGTGATAATGTTGTGGATGTTGTTTGAGAAGCCTGATAGTGGTCAGTGCCCAATCAATTAATCAGATAAAAGCTTTGAAAAGCTTCGTAAATTATATTCAATGTTTTAACGGTAAAATATTGGAATATAATATTAATGAAAAATATTTATTTGGGAAAATAAAGAGTTTTGGAAAATATCATTATTTTAATAATTTATCGCTGTAAGAGTGATTTATGAGTCACAGTGAGGACGAAACCGTGAAAATATTTTTGTACTGCTGATATTTACGTAATAAATTCCGGAATATTGTAAAAAGTTATTTTATGAAATTAATTTTCAAAAATAACTTAATAATGATTTTAGAAAAATATTTAAGTGAAATAAGCTAAAATTTGGCTTAAATGGCTAATTTGACGGCAACTTGGAAAAATACCGACGGCAAGAAATCCTAAAGCGGCAGTACGTAGTTTAAACAACTTTGAGCCTCAAGTGACCATATTTTATAAAAAGTTAAACGTTTAACTTACGATTTATTTCCCATTTGAAATGATTTTCCGAAAACAAGTTGAACTCAACTGTGTTAAAAGTGGTTTTGAACTTAGTAACCGAGACGTCGAGGTACTAAGGTTCGTGTTGTGTTATGGACTTGGTGTCCTTTGGACTTTGAGGTCCTGTAGACTTGGTGTCTACTGAGTTAAAAACATTTAAGATGTTTTCTATTACCACGAACCTATGGCTGGTGCATCGGTCTAGGGGTGTCGTGATTGAGCACTCGGACTTTGAGGTCCTGTGTTATTAATAAAGTTTTAAAGATGTTTAAAACTATGGTTAGTCGTAAGCCATTGTGAGCTTCGGCAAAAGGAGACTGAACACAAAGTAAAGTGTCAAGAACAAAGTGTTTTGCTGCATGCATTTGACAGACGTTCCCCGGTTTATGTGTGAGTACCTTGCGGCGTCAGGTGTCTCATGCTACGATTTTCTTCATTGTGCCAGGGTTGGACAATGAAACCCCATTTACGTTGTTATCACTGTGCCTCGGGTTTGGATAGTGTGCAATGGGTTTTGGCTGCGTGCCAATGGCTGCGTACCTGTTTGCTTAGTGTGGCAATTGAGCCTGATCAACTCACTACGATTGGGATATCTCATGAGATTAAGTGTGAAGTTAGACGATGTATTGGAAGTGTGCATGCATAAGTTTTCAAACGATGATGTTTGGGGTGTGAAACCCATCGATTAATATTTTGGGAAAGTTGTTATAAATGGTTTGAAACACCTTGTAAGGTGTATGAAAAACAATTTCAGAAAAGCTTATATGTTGCAATGTTTTGGTTTATGAATAAATTCAGTTTGTATGTAAGTTTAAAGTAATTCTACTATTGTGATGTTTATATATCTTTGTTTTAAGTATTTCGCAGAAAGAACAAAAAAATTTATCACCATATTTTGAAAGCATAAGTGTTGAGAAATTAATATTTTCTGAAAGCAACCAGCGAAATTATAATTTTATTTTCTGCATTTGGGTAACTATGTGATGACCCCAGAAAGGGTGTCGCATACCACTACTAGGCATGGTGTTTATCATAGACTGAGTTAGCTCAGCCAAATTGGTTCTGTCATTTTCTGGGCTTAAACCATCTGGGATTGAGACAAATTTTATTTGTGACCCATTAATGCTTTCTTTAAGTCGCTTATGAGCTGCATCTGTGTTCACAAAAATGACTTGGCATCCATGCTCAACCAACTTCAATGCTACGTTCAGCAAAGGATTGACATGTCCTGAAGATGGACATGCTAACATTAGCAATGTTGGAATTGGATTGCTCATGTTGTATCTTTGTTTGTTCTTGTTCGCAAAACAGAGTAATACCCACCGATGATTACTCTTTTCCTTTCTATTCGTTCCTCTGTTCAATCAAATAGAATAGCCAAATATCTCAAAGCAATCAATAATCAATAAAAAAAGAGTTATGTTATTTGAACATAAATTTTGGACACCATATCTGACATTATATATGTTTATTTTTATCTCTCACCTATTTTTCATCTTTTTTATATACACGTTTCTCGAAAATACACTAAAAAAATAAGGAGGACACCTCATGGTGTCCCCATTGTATGTACAAAAATCATACCTCATAATAAGAATAAGAATATTAAGCAGTATACAAAAAAATCTTCTAAGTAAATATTAAGAAATAAAATATAGCATAAAAAGTTTTACACCGACATTCACTAATATTTTAACATATGCTTTTTTTTTTTAATTAAGAAATAAAAATAATAATAATACTAATTTGTCGAGATATTATTGGATGTCTGGATAAAAATATTTTTGATTGATAGTTTATAAAAATTAAACTCATAAAATATTCTCGAGTAAAAATAAATAATACTCCCTCCGATCCTTATTATAAGAGGCAAATGACTACTTTTTTTGGGTCCAAAATATAAGAGACATGCATACATTTTGACAAATATTAAATGTTCATTTCCAATTTTACCCTTATTTATAATAGGGTTTATATTTACGAGACAGTACAACTTTCAATACAAGTGGGTTTGTTCATTAGTTATATAAAGGATAATTTTGTAAATTTATATGAATATTAATTACAAATAGTTTATTTCATTGTATTTTCTTAATATATGTATTTTAGGATTTTACCTCTTATATATAGGACCAGAGGGAGTAATAAATAAGCCTCGCAACAAATCAGTATAAAGAATAAAATAACTCAAAATATAAAAGATGGAACGAATTTCTGACCTTATAAAAAGATAAGCCACTCAACTATGTGGACAAATAATATTCCAACAGGAGAAAAGATAAAATCTTCTTCTCCACCGTCACTGCACCCAGTATCACTGAAGAATTTCTCTCATTCATTTGCCCTTTTATAGGCCAAAATGCCTTGCCGCCTACGATAATGACCGAATAAGAAATTCATAAATTATTATAATTCCTTTTAACTTTGACATAAGTCAAATGTGATGGCTTCTACAATTTTGTTTTTCATTTATGTCTTGACGATAATTGTTTTATGGTACAATACATATCTATTGATAGAGAAAGGCACTCACCACTCAGTTTTGTTTACTTCATCGAAATAAAAAATGAGTGGTTGGGGGTTGGTGGAGGAGTGGTGGATTAGGGGCGGGTGCAGGAATAGGGCTAGTCCTTGGTTGGTGATGTTGATGGTGAGGTAGAAGTGCTGGGTTGAGGAGGAAGGGAGGTAGTAGTTTTTTTTTTTAATTTTAAAATTTTTTAATTTAAAATATAATAATTATTTAACATAATAAATTAAGGTGGACTTGCCATGTGGCATCTTACCTACCACCTTGGACACAAATTGAAGGAAATTGGATTAAGGGACCAATTTTGCAACTTTCAAAAAATTGGGGGACCAAATGTGCTCGAAAAAAACAATGGGGACCAAAATCGCACATAAGCTAAAGTTGGGGGACCAAAAGTGCAATTAAGCCTATTTTTTTTTTTAAAACTTTGACATAAGTCAAATATGATGGCTTCTGCCTTCAACTGTACAATTTTGTTCTTTTATGCCTTGCGTCCCACGATAAAGGCTGAATAAGGAATTTTGATTCCTATTAACATGCCAGGTTTCAGCCTTGTGCCAAGATGATATTGTTCGAGTACAATACAGATATGGATAGAGAAAAGATTTTTTTTTATATATATTCTTGATATATATACGTATATACAAAAGAAGATAAAAAGTAGGTGAAAGATAGAAATAAATATATACATTGTCATATATGGTGTCTAAATTTTTTTTGTTCAAATAACATAACTCTAAATCAGTTGTGTTAGTTGGACAAATTTTTTGTATCCGACATCGTACATTTATATGATGCATGCAAGGAGTATTACCTGGCTAAGTAACACTTGTGAGAGACAACCAATACGGCGTTCCTATTGTTATCAAAATTGGATGTCAAAAAATCATTTCTCTAAATAAATGCTCCTAGATCTGAATCATTTACGAGCTAGGGTGATAATCACCAAAACCCTAATGCCGGGTGACATGTGTATGTCTTGTCATCCATAAATTTTTATTTTTTATTTTTTAACCTATGCAATCTTATAAGCAGTGGCGGATCTTAGTGTAGTCCGAGGGGAGCAACGGCTCCCCTAAAAAAGATTAACATTTTTTAAAATAAAGAATTAATATCTTGCTCCCCCATTTTAAAGAAAAAATTAATAGCACACTCATCCTATTAGCAAAGGCAAATGTCGTGATTTCATGAATGCGATCAAAGATACCCTCCAAAAAGAACTCTCTTGGGACTTTCAAAGGTTTCTTTTGTATTTGATCTAAGATGTAATTTTTATTTTTCTTTTACAGTCTTCCTCATTTTCTCTATTTCAGATGTTTCCTTTTTCAGGTTTGATTATTTTGCTTATGCAGTATTATTAGATTGAGTTGTTGATTTATGGACTTTTAATAAATTTTTATATAATTAATTCTGATGTTTTAGGTGTGATATAATTTTTTGAAAAAAAAGGTTAAACATATAAGAAAATTGATGTATTTTTCTAACATTGTGTTTGTTTCAGGTGATTTTGAGAAGAAAGAAGTGGGGGGGAGAGAAAACTGAGGAGAAAATGAGAAATCAGTTGTTTTAGCAATGAAGAGAAATAGGGGAAGAGAGAAAAATACCAGGTGGGAACCACCTAAAACAAAATCTCTCCTTTGGTGGAGAGATTTCTGATATAGAAGAGAGTCTATGCTTTGAATTTACCTTCATGCCCTTCCTCTCACACGTTTCTGTGCACTATGCCATATTCATCGAGGGTTTTACATCAGACTTTCCTCCCTCAAGCAGCCACAAGCACCACCAACTCACATCACCACGCCACCGAAGTAGTTGTCACCACCATCGAGGTCATCATCACCGCCACCGTCTTCGTGCTCGAAATCGCTGCCACCATCTTTGTTCCTTTTTTTTCTATTTTTATTTCTATATTCTGTGTGAAAACTTTGTGTGGGTAATGGTTAATTTTAGTGGTGGGGGTGGCTTTGGCGTCAGAGTGCAAGAAAGGTGTGATGTTGAAGGAGCATGGTTTGGGAATGGCAGGTCTTCAAATTAAAGGGTGGAAGAATAATAGCGTGTGGGTTATGGAATTGGAATTAGAACTAGGAAGGGGAGGCTTGAGGGAATAGGAGAAAAGAGTGTGATTGTGAGGTTGCTGCGCCCATTGTTGTTGTCTTTTCGAACAAACTGCTTCAATTTAGCTTTGGTCACCAATTAGACAAAGTGTTTGGTGCTCGGTCATAACAAACTGCTTCACTTATGAGGTGCGGATTTGGAATTGGATTTTTTTGCTCTGCTGTGTCTTGGTTATGTTGCAGGGGAAGTGGTGCATGAGTTGTCCTGTTTGTGACATTTTTAATTTTTTTTTAATTTTATATAATATAGTATAATATGTGTATGGGTGAACAAATAAATAACTATGTATATATATACACACAAAATGTATTAGGGGCAAATATGTCTTTTCAATAAAAACTCATTTTCTTTCTTTTTACTTTTCTATCCAACCAACAAGTGAGAGAAAACTCAACTTTTCTTTCTCTTCTACTTCTCTCCCATTTCTATCAATTCAAACAATCTACTCATTTTCTACTCATTCTCTCTTCTCTCCTGCTTCTTTCTTCCCTACTTCTTTCCTCCCTACTTATCTTCTTACCCAAACAAAGTGTTAGCGTTCATTTTTTATGATGTATCAATTTCTGATTGATTGACAATATAAAAATATTTACACCAAAAAGTTCATACAATTAAATTCTTTTTCAAAAGGAAAAGTGCGAAGTAAGATGAAAATTGTATATCATCAACATTTTCACTTTATAAGCATCTTTCTAATGATCAAATAGATCAATATGATGAGCCACCTTTGATAAAATTATATATAATTCATATAAATTTTAATTATATTATATTAGTTAGTAGCAAGTGGCTCCCCCAAGAATTTCACTCAACATCTGTCACCACTTATAAATGGTAAGGAATAAAAAAAATAGAAATGTTGTATTGAAAAGATAAACTTTTAAACTTGGATTTAATTGGTACACTGAAAGGTGAAAATTATAACAATAATGAATACTGATCAAAGCTGGAAAAATAAGCCTTCTTCGAGGGAAGGGACCTCCTTAACAAAGAAAAGAAAAACTTTGCACTGAATTCTTGTTATTTCATTCATTCATCAGATCCATAATATAAAGGTTGGATGCCTAACAAACTGGACACCTTAGCATAACAGAAAGGATCCTATGCTAGATTTTACCAAGTGCATTACAAGTGCACCTAGAAGCTTCTATAATTAGCATATTCTAGTAAGGACAGCTCAAGGCATTTCATAGTCCCTAAGCTACTTGGGCCTAATCCTATTTCTCTTGGCCCTAATCTGTGGCACTAAGTCCTCTGTTGCAATGAAATCCTCCTCATTGGGCTCTTCTTCAATGTTGGCTTGTTGAGCAGAAACTTGGGCCGTAACATCCCTTTCTCCTTCCAAAAACACCTTGTCCTCAATATGCAAATTTGGATAAGCTTTCAAAACATCTTGAAGAAGTTCCCAGGTGGCGTCTTCTGGAAATAGACTAGTCCATTGGATGAGAACCTCAGTTTGAGCAGCATCATTTCCCTTTTGGATATCCAAAATAACCAGCGGTTGTACCAATGGGTGGTTGTCTATTGACTCAGGAGGAAGTGTCAAAGCATTTGTGGGCGGGTCATGACACGGTTTCAGTTTAGAGACATTGAACATTGGGTGAAGTTTACTGCTTGGTGGCAATTCCAATTCAAAAGCTACCTCCCAAACCTGCTTGACCAAATTAAAGGGGGCATAGTACCTCTTGGCCAACTTGTGAATGCGCCTCCCAGCTACTGAGGTCTGCCTGTAAGGCCTCAGCTTCGCAAAAACCAGATCTCCAACTTTAAAGGGATGTGGGATTCTCCTTTTATCAGCATAGGATTTCATCAATTCTTGAGCTTTCTACAGCTTCCTTTTCAACATATGGATAATATAATCCCTATTTGTAAGCTCTGAGTCAAGGGCTTCCAATATGGTTGAACCCGCTACATATTGAGGAAGATAGGGTGGCGGTTTACCATAGACCACTGGGAACGATGAAAACCCAGTAGATGAGTGGATGGAGGTATTGTAGTGCCACTCTGCCCAGTGCAAAAACTGACCTCATTGCTTAGGTTGTTCATGGACAAAGCAACGAAGGTACTGTTGGAGGGCTTTGTTAACCACTTCCGTCTATCAATCGCTTTAGGGGTGATAAGCGGAAGACATTCGAAGTTTGGTGCCACTCAACTTAAAGAGTTCTTGCCAAAATTTGCTCAAGAAAATTGGATCCTGATCTGAGACGATGCTTTTGGGCATTCCATGGAGCCTACAAATCATCTTAGAAAATAAATTGACCATCTTCAGGGCTGTGAAACTAGTTGGCAGCATTCCAAAATGACTCGCCTTGGAAAAACTGTCTACCACCACTAAGATTGCTGTGTTATTTTGGAAAGATGGAAGCCCAATAATGAAATCAAGGGAAATGTCTTCGCATACTCCTTGAGGAATCGGTAGTGGCTGCAATAGGCCATAAGGAAGATGTGTGACATTTTTGACTTGCTAACAAATGACACACGCATTAACAAAGGTCGTGACATCTTACTTCATTCCATGTCAGAATACATTTTCTTTAACTCCGTCATAGGTTTTGGTGATTCCTCCGTGGCCACCCAAAGGAGAAGAATGAAATTCGTTAAGCAACATAGATTTCAAAGTAGAATTTTTAGGAATATAAAGTTTTTCCTTATAAAAAAGTAAATCTTGGATTACCTTATAATTGGGATAATTTTCTGCCTAGCCTAAACTTGTAATAATAGTTCCTGAAACGTGGAATCAGTAGCCAATTCTTCTTTGAATTTTGTGAGGAAATCCCAATAAGGGACAGTGATGGCCAACAATTGAGCATTGGGCTCATGGATGCGAGACAGTGCATCTGTAACTCTATTTTGGGCTCTTGGTTTGTAAAGTATCTCATAAGAAGACCCAAGCAATTTGGAGAGGTAGAACTGCTGCTCTGGTGTTTACACTACCTGGCTCATCAGTTCACGGAGGCTCCTCTGGTCCGTGTGGATGGTGAAATGCCTTCCCAAAAGATATGGCCTCCATTTCTTAACAGCGGAAGTGATCACACACAACTCTCGGACATAGGTAGAGGCCTGTGACATTCTGGGACATAATTTCTTGCTATAATAACATATGGGATGCCTGTTTTGAGAAAGAACAACTCTCATTGCCTGACCCGATGCATCTGATTCCAGTACAAATCCTCATCGAAGTTAGGTAAAGCCAAGACCGGGGCTGTAACATCCTTGGCTGCTCTATGGATTGACGACTGTCCCCACAAATCAACACGGGTCTTTTCTGTGTGCTTTGTCCTCACTCACACGCTTCCTGGGAAAACTTCTCAGGAGGTCACTCATCCCAGAATTGCTCCAAGTCAAGCATGCTTAACTGTGGAGTTCTTAAGTGATGAGCTCCAGAAAAGAAGATGCATCTTGTTTGTATAGGTAGTACCAATCAATTCATATAAGCCATCCTCAACCGTATAGTCCCAAACCTACGCAGTCTCAGGATTCCTCTCATTCTGGTGTGTAATCGGTTCATTCATGTGTCCCTCCGCCTAGAAGTCTACCAAGAGTCGCTCCTTGTCCTTGCCTTCTTGCATCGGCGACCACTCCCCACCCTCGTCAGCCTCGGGTGTCACATGCCCACCAGCTTCCGCTTGGTTCGTCCCCGAACCACACTGTACTGGAAGAGGTGCCGCTCTGATACCATTTGTAACATCTCTAGCTGCTTTATGGATTGACAACCCGTGTTGGTTTGTGGGGACAGTTGTCAATCCATAAAGCAGTTAGGGATGTTACAAATGGTATCAGAGCGGCACCTCTCCCAGTATGGTGTGGTTCGGAGATGAACCAAGCGGAAGCTGGTGGGCATGTGACACCCGAGGCTAACGAGGGTGGGGAGTGGTCGTCGATGCAAGAAGGCAAGGACAAGGAGCGACTCCTAGCAGACTTCTAGGCGAAGGGACATATGAATGAACCGATTACACACCGGAATGAGAGGAATCCTGACACTGTGTAGGTATGGGACTATACGGTTGAGGATGGCTTATATGAATTGATTGGTACTACCTATATAAACAATATGCATCTTCTTTACTGGAGCCCATCACTTAAGAACTCTACAGTTAAGCGTGCTTGACTTGGAGCAATTCTGGGATGGGTGACCTCCTGGGAAGTTTTCCCAGGAAGCGTGTGAGTGAGGACAAAGCACGTTGAAAAGACCCGTGTTGGTTTGTGGTTCGTCCAAATTGGATTCTTGTAGCTTTAGACTTTGAATGAGACGAGTTAAAATTTGTGATAATTTCTTTTAGAAACTGTTTAAGATAGGGCAAATTTTAGAATAAGAGTTGCAATCTTCGGACCAAGAGAATTATACACTATCTGCTAGCGGTCTAGTGTTGTTAAGAATATGACCATTGTTTCTAAGGGAGTCTTAAGAGAAGATTTTAAGAGAGAACACAATGGTAGGATCATCGTATAACTAAGGGTAACCATGATGTATCATGTTCACAATTAGCCTCTAAGCTGTTGGCGTTAAATCTTATGACTAGTTACTTATGTGTTCGTTCTTGTGTCTGACTCATTGTGCCTCTTTAACTTTTTGGCGGTGCTAGCATGATATTGTGATGTATATTACATGTTTCATGACTAATTGACTTCTTGATGAGTAACTTGACTTTCTGTGCCTTATGTTTTGTCCAAGAATCATTATTAAGTGTTTATAATCGATTATAAGTGTTTACGTATGTATGCAAAGTATGAACCTCTTGAGCTTGTTGTGTGATTCTAGATTTCTATGACTGATTGTATGTTGGTTTTGAATATATTCTGAGTTCCTCATTAGGATAACATGCTAAGGATGAAGCGTTTAAAATTATAGAGTAATTGCATGATTTTGAAACATGCACTTTAAGAAGAAGCTCGATAAAAATATCATGTTTTATGTGGTTGTGCTGGAATCAAATCTGCTTGAATTTTTTATATATGTGTTAGGATCTTAGATACCAAAATTTCAAAATGTTTCAATGAGTTTTGAGCTTTATAAGTTGCTAATTATAGTAAGCAATGTGTGTTGAAATTTTATGAGTTCAATTCAAAACTTATATGAATTTTCTGTACTAGTTGGCAATGATTTTTCGTAAAATAAAAATATGGCAATGAATCGATTTGTGTAAGTGTTATGCCAATTTAATTTCGTAGCATTCTAAATTCATATGCATATGTATAAAAATTGAGACTTTACATAGCTAAAAAAGAATGACTATTTGTGAACTTTCTGCACCTTCTTGGTTTTGATTATATTTGAGGATGTAAAATAATAATAATAATAATAATGTTTTAGAGTTTGAAAAAAAAATTAGTGTCATGATGTGTAGATTGGTACTTTGGAATGTATTCGGAGTTTTCTCAAACATAGAACTATTTAAAAAAAACTTATTCAAAAATTATTATTGATCCTTGGTGTGCGAAAATTTCACTTAAATGGTGTTAATAATCTATTTGCCTTCTGATTTAGAAACTTGAAAAAAAAAATTAAGTTGTTTTTGCTGTTGGAATAATTGTTTTAGTTCACATGTCATGATGACTTGATTGTTGACTCCTCTACAGACATCCGAATAGTTATATTTTAGAAGTTGTATTGTACGAGTTGATATTTATGATTCAAATTTATGAGCACTAAAACATAGTTGTGATCTTTTAATGTTACACCTTACCCTTTCTGTCACATTTTAAAGAAATTGCATTGAGTTTGATTACGGGAAAAAAAATTTGTTACCAAAATGTGTTTTTACTATAATCCTCAAGGAATGATAATATGGTTTTGATTGTGTGTAAATATATTTATTTTTAGACACTGAAGATGTTTAGTTGGTAAGAGTATGCAAAAAAAAAATATTAGAAATTTGCATTAATGTCAAATCAAAAAGTTTGCTCTAATGTGTTTGTCGTTGTACATGTCAAATTTCTCTATTTTATATTGGTTGTTCAGATTTTAATTGTTGTCCAGAATATTGTATTTGGTATTGTAATAGAATTGTTTGCATTTTATATTTCACTTCTTTGATTTTTGTCGGCTATCTTATTTCTGGATCTTGACTTGTTCATACTTGTTTAAATCCATCATCATTATTTGTATGTTACCTTAGAAGTTGCACTAGATAAATTCCAGTGTGATTTGGGCATCAGGTCATTAGTCGGGGTTTGTCGTACCATTTCTTCTATCTGGATTAGGTGTAAGTGAATTTCGATAACGAAATTTCTTGAAAGAAGGGAGAAATGTAACATCCCAAAAATTGGCTACTAGTTAATTTGATAGGAATTAGATTATTAAAATTATTATATTTAAAGTTTAAAGTGGTTTAAATCTCATAAGAGGCTGAAAAGAAGTTAAATAGATAGTTTTGAGTGTTTTAAGCCCGATTTCGCATAATAGATTTCATATGACCCGACATCCATCTTCGAATGGAAATTTCATAGTCAAAACAAACTCTTTTGGACTCGATGTCTTCATAAGAAATATAGCTCTGTCTCTTAGATTTCCGTAGACACCAAATTCTTCCAAATTGGATTTTGTAGCTCAAGTTATGACCAAATTCGTACATGATATTCAGGTTCCAGCGCCAGCACCGTTTTACTAACTTCTAGTACAGTTTTGACCTGTAAAATTCCATTTCAGTTTTTGTGATCTTCATAAAAGTTGTATATACTTTTGTTAGCTTTCCAACGATATAAAAATTATAATTTTTAAATGTCTATAACTTATGGTATGTGCAAAATACTACGCTAGACGCTGGATAAGTGGGTTATGATGCGTTCTAATGCGTTTTGGACTTTAAGAGACCTATAAATACGAACCTAATATGCATTAGTCGCATTTTTGGAACCCTAATTACATTAGAAACTCAGAAACACTAGGGAAAAGAGATTTCATAGTTTGGGAAGAATGAATTGTGGAAGAATGAGTCGTCTAGGAAGAGGAAGATGATGAGAACTCTTGGTAAACGTTAGGATTCGCCGTAGGAATCTCTTGGAGCTACATGGAGGTCTTCAAGTGGTGAGTAAAAACACATTTTCTCACCCTTCCATGGTGTTTCAAAAGGGGTTTTGGGTTCTTTTAACTGATATTGAAATCTGGGGTGATTTGATTGGGGAAAATTGGGTTTTTGACATAATAGGCTCCAAGAACGTTAAATTGATTTGGGGGTTTTTAATAAAAGATAAATTGATGTAATATTGGTTGTCTGCATGGTTTGGTCATGTGTTCTAAGACTTGTTTGATGATTTCCAATCATAATGTATATGCTAGACATGCTCTGCTATGTTATATGATGTTATAGTGTTGTTGTGACATGATCTGCTATGTTATATGATGTTATTGTGTTGCTGTGACATGCCCTGTCATGTTAAATGATGTTATAGTGTTGTCGTGACATGACATTTTACCATTGTTAATAATGCAAGGAGCCATATGTCATGTCCTGGGGTCATGACATATGTCCAGATATTATTTAGAATTATTATTGATGCATGATGAGATACCTCCTTCTGGGAAGGGACAAATACCTCCTCGTTAGAGAGGAAGATAGATACCTCCTTCTGGGAAGGGAATGACAGATACCTTCCCGTTAGAGGGGAAGACAGACACCTCCTTCTGGGAAGGGGAATACTCATTAATTATAGATACCTCCTTCTGAGAAGGGGAAAGCAGTGAGACGTCATTGCATTTGTCATGAGCTCATAGACTAAAATTGAATAATTAAATAAAAGAGATTTGGATGATAAATTGAGATTATTTGGGCACAAGAGATGTCCTTTGTATGATTTTAATTATGTATGTGTACTATTAGTGATGGATTATACCTATTTGATGATGTTATGACTTGTGCATGAAATTGGTGAGATTGGATTATTATCCTTAATTTATAGAAAATGTTTTGAGTTATATTATTTTGAAAATAAGCAGATACCATGGATGTTTTTCCGGTTACCCCGATGGCTGAGAACAACACTATTTGCGAACTTTTTATTAAATTGTTTTTATTCACTGTGATTATAAATCTCATTAAAAGTGTTGTTTTCAGAGTACGAGGATGTTGTCACTAAGATTGAGGAGACTTGAAGGCTTAGTTCTTGAGTTTAGCTATTTATTATATTTGGTTAGTATTATGCTCAATAAGGAGCAGTTTGTGGCTAGAACCATATTATTTTATTTTATCGTTGGATTATTTTCAGTAGACGCCCGTGTTTTAAGGCAATCAATTTTATTTATGTAAGGATTAACTTACTAATGTTTATTTTAAAATTATTGAGGTATTGTTCAGACATATGTAATTTGTGAAAAATTAATTGGAGTTTTATGCCTTATTAAATGTTTTAAAGAATTTTATTAAATTTTTTTTTGTTGGGTTACTAATGTAACGAAGGGCGTTACAGGGGTGTCTCTGGTGTCCATACGGGTTTTGAGGGTGGAGAGCTCTAATGTTATTGCTGCTACATTGTGTTGTAGGGCTTGCTGGCTTTGAAGGATTTGGGCTAGGATTGAGGTATCATCGGTGCGTGAGGTGGGAGGCATGGTCAATGAAAGCACCAGAATGAAAGGTGAAACTTAATAACAGTAATGAACAATGATCAAAGCTAGAAAAATAAGCCTTCTTCGAGGGAAGGGACCTCCTTAACAAAGAAAAAGAAAAACCTTGCACTGAATTCTTGTTATTTCATTCATTCATCAGATCCATCATATAAAGGCTGGATGCCTAACAAACTAGTCACCTCAGCATGACAGAAAGGATCCTACGCTAGTAAGGACAGCTCAAGGCATTTCATAGTCCTTGAGCCACTTGGGCCTAATCATGTTTCTGTTGGCCCTAGTCTCTGGCACTAAGTCCTCTGTTGCAATGAAATCCTCCTCATTGGGCTCTTCTTCAATGTTGGCTTGTTGAGCAGAAACTTGGGCCGTAACATATAGACTTACAGTGTAAAGTTGTTTTACACTATTAACCAATTAAAAATTGACACACCATTAAAATTGTTTGATTTTTATCCTAACCATCTTAAAAGTTATCAATTCCATGATTTATGATTGATTGTTGGTGTAAAAAAATTTTAAGTGTAAAGGTCTTTACATTGACAGTGTATACAAATTAAACTCTTTAAACTTTTAAGGAATTAAATACACAACTTTCTCATCATTATATTTGTTGGATTGGATTATTGCAATGTATTGAACCCTAGCAGCTTCTCTTCCCAACTTGGTTCTCTTCTTCCTTTTCTCCTCTCTTTCTCTTTCCATTGTTAATGTGCTATTGCTAACACGGATTTCATTTAACGCAAACATTCAAAATTGTCGTCGCCTATCAAACAAACAAAATTGTTGTCCTAATGCAATTTTTGTGAAAGCTTCAAGTTGAAGCTTTTGCCGAACAGAGCTTTGAACACTGGTTTACGTTCATCAAATTTAAAATAAGCAGGCCAAACATAATTGAAAGGGTTGCATCCATTTGAAATACAAATTGAGTACAGTACATGATTACTGAATTGAGAGAGAAATACTTAATTAGTTACTTTTTCAAAAACACTACGTGATGACGAACAAAGACAATCATTATACTATCAGTATTTCAGCCACATGAGAAACCTACTAATATTATCATGGCTGTCTCCTTTAGTTTTTGTAGACCCTTGCTCTAATTATTTGTTCATCATTGATAAGTTGGTCCAATTACTTTTAGCCACTGCAACTTGTACACGAAAGCTCAATCCTTATTCTTTCAGCCACTCTACAAACCTTGTGAAGTTTTCTAAAGATCGACCTCCTTCTGCTATGTTGCTCATTAATTTCTTCTTTACCTTCAGAGACCTCGATCTTATGTTCTCATTGCTGAGTAGTTGGTCCACTTTTCTTTTTATCTCTCCACGTGACACCAATCCATTTTCATCCGAGTCAAATCCAAACCCAAGCTTCACCTCATCACAGATAAATGTTTTGATATAAAACTGGTCAGTATAATATGGCCAACTCAAGAAGGGAACCCCATTAGACAACCCCTCTATGGTAGAATTCCAACCACAATGGCTAACAAAACATGCTATGGCAGGGTGGCTTAGCACCTTTTGTTGGGGAGCCCATTCAACTATTTTACCGTGACTCCCCTTGAATTCATTCGGATACACCATCTTATTGCCCTTGTTATAATCTTCTAAGTAAATACTAAGAAATAATGTACTGTCACTTAAAAATAAATAATAATAAATAACCTTCCATACAAATCAGCAAAAAAAAAAAAAAACTCAAATAATATAAGGATTTAATTGTGATGAGAGGTTAATATATAAAATTTTACACTATCGTTTAAAATATTTGACTCATATAATAATCATCTTAAAATTATTGATATTATAATGCAAGATTGTTTGACAGTAAACAAAACTTTCAGTTAACAGTATACCAAAATTAAACTTATATAATATAATATAATATAATATAAGAGTTAATTTTGATATACAATATAAAGTTTTTTACATTATCAATCAATTACAAATGATTTCATGTGTAACTTTTAAGGTAGTTATGATAAAAGTCAAATATTTTTAATGATATGATAAATTATAATTAGTTAACAGTGTGCAAAAATATTTACTCTAAAAATGCATACCAATTGAATACAAAAGATAAAAACTCTTCGAGTGAAAAATAACTATGGGATCAAGTTCAAAAATATTTTCTTCTAATAAGAATTGAGGAATATACCAAAATTCTTCTCATTATATAATAAGTAAAATAGTCTCACTTAAAAATAAAAAATGATTAAACTTCCCAATAATAAATAACTCAAATAATATAAAACATAAAACGAAATTCTGACCGTATAAAAAAGGCACACCACTAAGAACAATAGTCTTCCAGCAGAAGGAGAAAAAAATCTTCCGCCTCACAGTCACTGCACTCACCCAGTATCGATGAAGAATTTCTCTTACGTGTGCCCTCTTAAAGGCCAAAATGCCTTGGTGCCCACGATAATGGCCATATATAATTATAATTCTTTTTAACTTTGACATAAGTCAAATGTGATGGCTTCTACAACTTTGTTTTCTTTTATGCCTTGCGTCCCACGAAAAAGGCCGAATAAGGAATTTCATGTCCTATTAAAATGCCACTTTCCCAAATAATAACATGTTGGCTTCCACAATTATATTTTTCTTTTCTTGTCCTTTTTATTTTCTTGAATTTAGGTCACGGTCGAACTCTACTAAAGAGTGACCAAACTAAAACAAAATCTCTCCTTCGGTGTAGAGATTTCTGAAATAGAAGAGAGTCTATGCTTTGAATTTACCTTCATGCCCTTCCTCTCACACGTTTATGTGCACTGTGCTATATTCATCGAGGGTTATACATTAGACTTTCCTCCCTCAAGCAGCCACAAGCACCACCAACTCACATCACCACGCCACCGAAGTCGCCGCCTCATCGTCACCGCCACCGTCTTCGTGCTCGAAATTGCCGGCATCTTTGTTCCTTTTTTTCTATTTTTATTTCTATATTCTGTGTGAAAACTTTGTGTGGGTAATGGTTAATTTTAGTGGTGGGGGTGGATTTGGCATCAGAGTGCAAGAATGGTGTGATGTTCAAGGAGCATGGTTTGGGAATGACGGGTCTTCAAATTAAAGGGTGGAAGAATAATAGAGTGTGGGTTATGGAATTAGAATTATAACTAGGAAGGCGAGCTTGGGGGAATAGGGGAATAGAGTGTGATTATGAGGTTGCTGCGCCCATTGTTGTTGTCTTCTTGAACAAACTGCTTCAATTTAGCTTTGGTCACCAGTTAGACAAAGTGTTTCGTGCTCGGTCATGACAAACTGCTTCACTTATGAGGTGCTGATTTGGAATTGGATTTTTTGCTTTGTTGCGTCTTGGTTATGTTGCAGGGGAAGTGGTGCGTGAGTTGTCCTGTTTGTGACATTTTTAATTTTTTAATTTTTATATAATATAGTATAATATAATAATAGTATAATATGTGTATGGGTGAACAAACAAATAAATAACACTTGGGCCTAATCCTATTTCTCTTGGCCCTAGTCTGTGGCACTCAGTCCTCTGTTGCAATGAAATCCTCCTCATTGGGCTTTTCTTCAATGTTGGCTTGTTGAGAAGAATGAGAAATCAGTTGTTTTAGTAATGAAGAGAAATAGGGGAAGAGATAAAAATACCAGGCAGGAACCACCTAAAACAAAATCTCTCCTTCGGTGGAGAGATTTCTGAAATAGAAGAGAGTCTATGATTTGAATTTACCTTCAAGCCCTTCCTCTCACACGTTTCTGTGCACTGTGCCATATTCATCGAGGGTTTTACATCCGACTTTCCTCCCTCAAGCAGCCACAAGCACCACCAACTCACATCACCACGCCACCGAAGTAGTTGTCACCACCATCGAGGTCATCATCACCGCCACCGTCTTCGTGCTCGAAATCGCTGCCACCATCTTTGTTCCTTTTTTTTCTATTTTTATTTCTATATTCTGTGTGAAAACTTTGTGTGGGTAATGGTTAATTTTAGTGGTGGGGGTGGCTTTGGCGTCAGAGTGCAAGAAAGGTGTGATGTTGAAGGAGCATGGTTTGGGAATGGCAGGTCTTCAAATTAAAGGGTGGAAGAATAATAGCGTGTGGGTTATGGAATTGGAATTAGAACTAGGAAGGGGAGGCTTGAGGGAATAGGAGAAAAGAGTGTGATTGTGAGGTTGCTGCGCCCATTGTTGTTGTCTTTTCGAACAAACTGCTTCAATTTAGCTTTGGTCACCAATTAGACAAAGTGTTTAGTGCTCGGTCATAACAAACTGCTTCACTTATGAGGTGCGGATTTGGAATTGGATTTTTTTGCTCTGTTGTGTCTTGGTTATGTTGCAGGGGAAGTGGTGCATGAGTTGTCCTGTTTGTGACATTTTTAAATTTTTTTAATTTTATATAATATAGTATAATATGTGTATGGGTGAACAATTAAATAACTATGTATATATATACACACAAAAAGTATTAGGGGCAAATATGTCTTTTCAATAAAAACTCATTTTCTTTCTTTTTACTTTTCTATCCAACCAAACGAGTGAAGAGAAAACTCAACTTTTCTTTCTCTTCTACTTCTCTCCCATTTCTATCAATCCAAACAACCAAACAATCTACTCATTCTCTCTTCTCTCCTGCTTCTTTCTTCCCTACTTCTTTCCTCCCTACTTATCTTCTTACCCAAACAAAGTGTTAGAGTTCATTTTTTATGATGTATCAATTTCTGATTGATTGACAATATAAAAATATTTACACTAAAAAGTTCATACAATTAAATTCTTTTTCAAAAGGAAAAGTGCGAAGTAAGATGAAAATTGTATATCATCAACATTTTCACTTTATAAGCATCTTTCTAATGATCAAATAGATCAATTTGATGAGCCACCTTTGATAAAATTATATATAATTCATATAAATTTTAATTATATTATATTAGTTAGTAGCAAGTGGCTCCCCCGAGAATTTCACTCAACATCTGTCACCACTTATAAATGGTAAGGAATAAAAAAAAATAGAAATGTTGTATTGAAAGGATAAACTTTTAAACTTGGATTTAATTGGTACACTGAAGGGTGAAAATTAATAACAATAATGAATACTGATCAAAGCTGGAAAAATAAGCCTTCTTCGAGGGAAGGGACCTCCTTAACAAAGAAAAGAAAAACTTTGGACTGAATTCTTGTTATTTCACTCATTCATCAGATCCATCATATAAAGGTTGGATGCCTAACAAACTGGACACCTCAGCATAATAGAAACGATCCCATGCTAGATTTTACCAAGTGCATCACAAGTGCACCTAGAAGCTTCTATAATTAGCATATTCTAGTAAGGACAGCTCAAGGCATTTCATAGTCCCTAAGCCACTTGGGCCTAATCCTGTTTCTCTTGGCCCTAATCTATGGCACTAAGTCCTCTGTTGCAATGAAATCCTCCTCATTGGGCTCTTCTTCAATGTTGGCTTGTTGAGCAAAAACTTGGGCCGTAACATCCCTTTCTCCTTCCAAAAACACCTTGTCCTCAATATGCAAATTTGGATAAGCTTTCAAAACATCCTAAAGAAGTTCCCAGGAGGCGTCTTCCGGAAATAGACTAGTCCATTGGATGAGCACCTCAGTTTGAGCAGCATCATTTCCCTTTTGGATATCCAAAATAACCAGTGGTTGTACCAATGGGTGGTTGTCTATTGACTCAGGAGGAAGTGTCAATGCATTTGTGGGCGGGTCATGACACGGTTTCAGTTTAGAGACATGGAACATTGGGTGAAGTTTACTGCTTGGTGGCAATTCCAATTCAAAAGCTACCTCCCAAACCTAATTGACCAAATTAAAGGGGGCATAGTACCTCTTGGCCAACTTGTGAATGCGCCTCCCAGCTACTGAGGTCTGCCTGTAAGGCCTCAGCTTCGCAAAAACCAGATCTCCAACTTTAAAGGGATGTGGGATTCTCCTTTTATCAGCATAGGACTTCATCAATTCTTGAGCTTTCTACAGCTTCCTTTTCAACATATGGATAATATAATCCCTATTTGTAAGCTCTGAGTCAAGGGCTTCCAATATGGTTGAACCTGCTACATATTGAGGAAGATAGGGTGGTGGTTTACCATAGACCACTTGGAACAGTGAAAACCCAGTAGATGAGTGGATGGAGGTATTGTAGTGCCACTCTGCCCAGTGCAAAAACTGACCTCATTGCTTAGGTTGTTCATGGACAAAGCAACGAAGGTACTGTTGGAGGGCTTTGTTAACCACTTCCGTCTATCAATCGCTTTAGGGGTGATAAGCGGAAGACATTCGAAGTTTGGTGCCACTCAACTTAAAGAGTTCTTGCCAAAATTTGCTCAAGAAAATTGGATCCTGATCTGAGACGATGCTTTTGGGCATTCCATGGAGCCTACAAATCATCTTAGCAAATAAATTGACCATCTTCAGGGCTGTGAAACTAGTTGGTAGCATTCCAAAATGACTCGCCTTGGAAAAACTATCTACCACCACTAAGATTGCTGTGTTATTTTGGAAAGATGGAAGCCCAATAATGAAATCAAGGGAAATGTCTTCGCATACTCCTTGAGGAATTGGCAGTGGCTGCAATAGGCCATAAGGAAGATGTGTGACATTTTTGACTTGCTGACAAATGACACACGCATTAACAAAGGTCGTGACATCTTACTTCATTCCATGTCAGAATACATTTTCTTTAACTCCGTCATAGGTTTTGGTGATTCCTCCGTGGCCACCCAAAGGAGAAGAATGAAATTCGTCAAGCAACATAGATTTCAAAGTAGAATTTTTAGGAATATAAAGTTTTTCCTTAGAAAAAAGTAAATCTTGGATTACCTTATAATTGGGATAATTTTCTGCCTGGCCTAAACTTGTAATAATAGTTCCTGAAACTTGGAATCAGCAGCCAATTCTTCTTTGAATTTTGTGAGGAAATCCCAATGACGGACAGTGATGGCCAACAATTGAGCATTGGGCTCATGGATGCGAGACAGTGCATCTGCAACTCTATTTTGGGCTCCTGGTTTGTAGAGTATCTCATAAGAAGACCCAAGCAATTTGGAAAGGTAGAACTGCTGCTCTGGTGTTTACACTACCTGGCTCATCAGTTCACAGAGGCTCCTCTGGTCCGTGTGGATGGTGAAATGCCTTCCCAAAAGATATGGCCTCCATTTCTTAACAGCGGAAGTGATCACACACAACTCTCGGACATAGGTAGAGGCCTGTGACATTCTGGGACATAATTTCTTGCTATAATAACATATGGGATGCCTATTTTGAGAAAGAACAACTCTCATTGCCTGACCCAATGCATCTGATTCCAGTACAAATCCTCATCGAAGTTAGGTAAAGCCAAGACCGGGGCTGTAACATCCTTGGCTGCTCTATGGATTGACGACTGTCCCCACAAATCAACACAGGTCTTTTCAGTGTGCTTTGTCCTCACTCACACGCTTCCTGAGAAAACTTCCCAGGAGGTCACCCATCCCAGAATTGCTCCAAGTCAAGCCCGCTTAAGTGATGAGCTCCAGAAAAGAAGATGCATCTTGTTTGTATAGGTAGTACCAATCAATTCATATAAGCCATCCTCAACCGTATAGTCCCATACCTATACAGTCTCAGGATTCCTCTCATTCTGGTGTGTAATCGGTTCATTCATGTGTCCCTCCGCCTAGAAGTCTGCTAGGAGCCGCTCCTTGTCCTTGCCTTCTTGCATCGGCGACCACTCCCCACCCTCGTCAGCCTCGGGTGTCACATGCCCACCAGCTTCCGCTTGGTTCGTCCCCGAACCACACCGTACTGGGAGAGGTGCCGCTCTGATACCATTTGTAACATCTCTAGCTGCTTTATGGATTGACAACCCGTGTTGGTTTGTGGGGACAGTTGTCAATCCATAATGCAGTTAGGGATGTTACAAATGGTATCAGAGCGGCACCTCTCCCAGTACGGTGTGGTTCGGGGACGAACCAAGTGGAAGCTGGTGGGCATGTGACACCCGAGGCTGACGAGGGTGGGGAGTGGTCGCCGATGCAAGAAGGCAAGGATAAGGAGCGGCTCCTAGCAGACTTCTAGGCGGAGGGACACATGAATGAACCGATTACACACCAGAATGAGAGGAATCCTGAGACTGTATAGGTATGGGACTATACGGTTGAGGATGGCTTATATGAATTGATTGGTACTACCTATACAAACAAGATGCATCTTCTTTTATGGAGCCCATCACTTAAGCGGGCTTGACTTGGAGCAATTCTGGGATGGTTGACCTCCTGGGAAGTTTTCTTAGGAAGCGTGTGAGTGAGGACAAAGCACGTTGAAAAGACCCTTGTTGGTTTGTGGTTCGTCCAAATTGGATTCTTGTAGCTTTAGACTTTGAATGAGACGAGTTAAAATTTGTGATAATTTCTTTTAGAAACTGTTTAAGATAGGGCAAATTTTAGAATAAGAGTTGCAATCTTCGAGCCAAGAGAATTATACACTATCTGCTAGCGGTCTAGTGTTGTTAAGAATATGACCATTGTTTCTAAGGAAGGGAGCCTTAAGAGAAGATTTTAAGAGAGAACACAATAGTAGGATCATCGTATAACTAAGGGTAACCATGATGTATCATGTTCACAATTAGCCTCTAAGCTGTTGGTGTTAAATCTTATGACTAGTTACTTATGTGTTCGTTCTTGTGTCTGACTCATTGTGCCTCTTTAACTTTTTGGCGGTGCTAGCATGATATTGTGATGTATATTACATGTTTCGTGACTAATTGACTTCTTGATGAGTAACTTGACTTTCTGTGCCTTATGTTTTGTCCAAGAATCATTATTAAGTGTTTATAATCGATTATAAGTGTTTACGTATGTATGCAAAGTATGAACCTCTTGAGCTTGTTGTGTGATTCTAGATTTCTATGACTGATTGTATGTTGGTTTTGAATATATTCTGAGTTCCTCATTAGGATAACATGCTAAGGATGAAGCGTTTAAAATTATAGAGTAATTGCATGATTTTGAAACATGCACTTTAAGAAGAAGCTCGATAAAAATATCATGTTTTTTGTGGTTGTGCTGGAATCAAATCTGCTTGAATTTTTTATATATGTGTTAGGATCTTAGATACCAAAATTTCAAAATGTTTCAATGAGTTTTGAGCTTTATAAGTTGCTAATTATAGTAAGCAATGTGTGTTGAAATTTTATGAGTTCAATTCAAAACTTTTATGAATTTTCTGTACTAGTTGGCAATGATTTTTCGTAAAATAAAAATATGGCAATGAATCGATTTGTGTAAGTGTTATGCCAATTTAATTTCGTAGCATTCTAAATTCATATGCATATGTATATAAATTGAGACTTTACATAGCTAAAAAAGAATGACTATTTGTGAACTTTCTGCACCTTCTTGGTTTTGATTATATTTGAGGATGTAAAAAAAAATAATAATAATGTTTCAGAGTTTGAAAAAAAATTAGTGTCATGATGTGTAGATTGGTACTTTGGAATGTATTCGGAGTTTTCTCAAACATAGAACTATTTTAAAAAAAAAAAACTTATTCAAAAATAATTATTGATCCTTGGTGTGCGAAAATTTCACTTAAATGGTGTTAATAATCTATTTGCCTTCTGATTTAGAAACTTGGAAAAAAAAATTTAAGTTGTTTTTGCTGCTGGAATAATTGTTTTAGTTCACATGTCATGATGACTTGATTGTTGACTCCTCTATAAACATTCGAATAGTTATATTTTAGAAGTTGTATCGTACGAGTTGATATTTATGATTCAAATTTATGAGCACTAAAACATAGTTGTGATCTTTTAATGTTACACCTTACCCTTTCTGTCACATTTTAAAGAAATTGCATTGAGTTTGATTACGGGAAAAAAAAAATTGTTACCAAAATGTGTTTTTACTATAATCCTCAAGAAATGATAATATGGTTTTGATTGTGTGTAAATATATTTATTTTTAGACACTGAAGATGTTTAGTTGGTAAGAGTATGCAAAAAAAAATATTAGAAATTTGCATTAATGTCAAATCAAAGGAGTAAGTTTGCTCTAATGTGTTTGTCGTTGTACATGTCAAATTTCTCTATTTTATATTGGTTGTTCAGATTTTAATTGTTGTCCAGAATCTTGTATTTGGTATTGTAATAGAATTGTTTGCATTTTATATTTCACTTCTTTGATTTTTGTCTGCTATCTTATTTCTGGATCTTGACTTGTTCATACTTGTTTAAATCCATCATCATTATTTGTATGTTACCTTAGAAGTTGCACTAGATAAATTCCAGTGTGATTTGGGCATCAGGTCATCGGTCGGGGTTTGTCGTACCATTTCTTCTATCTGGATTAAGTGTAAGTGAATTTCGATGACGAAATTTCTTGAATGAGGGGAGAAATGTAACATCCCAAAAATTGGCTACTAGTTAATTTGATAGGAATTAGATTATTAAAATTATTATAATTAAAGTTTAAAGTGGTTTAAATCTCATAAGAGGCTCAAAAGAAGTTAAATAGATAGTTTTGAGTGTTTTGAGCCCAATTTCGCATAATAGATTTCATATGACCCGACATCCATCTTCGAATGGAAATTTCATAGTCAAAACAAACTCTTTTGGACTCGATGTCTTCATAAGAAATATAGTTCTGTCTCTTAGATTTCCGTAGACACCAAATTCGTCTAAATTGGATTGTGTAGCTCAAGTTATGACCAAATTCATACATGATATTCAGGTTCCAGCGCCAGCACCGTTTTTCTAACTTCTAGTACAGTTTTGACCTTTAAAATTCCATTTTAGTTTTTGTGATCTTCATAAAAGTTGTATATACTTTTGTTAGCTTTCCAACGATATAAAATTTATAATTTTTAAATATCTATAACTTATGGTATGTGCAAAATACTACGCTAGACGCTGGATAAGTGGTTATGATGCGTTCTAATGCGTTTTGAACTTTAAGAGACCTATAAATACGAACCTAATATGCATTAGTCGCATTTTTGGAACCCTAATTACATTAGAAACTCAGAGAAACACTAGGGAAAAGAGATTTCATGGTTTGGGAAGAATGAATTGTGGAAGAATGAGTCGTCTAGGAAGAAGAAGATGATGAGAACTCTTGGTAAACGTTAGGATTCGCCGTAGAAATCGCTTGGAGCTACATGGAGGTCTTCAAGTGGTGAGTAAAAACACATTTTCTCACCCTTCCATGGTGTTTCAAAAGGGGTTTTGGGTTCTTTTAACTGATATTGAAATCTGGGGTGATTTGATTGGGGAAAATTGGGTTTTTGACATAATAGGCTCCAAGAACGTTAAATTGATTTGGGGGTTTTCAATAAAAGATAAATTGATGTAATATTGGTTGTCTGCATGGTTTGGTCATGTGTTCTAAGACTTGTTTGATGATTTCTAATCATAATGTATATGCTAGACATGCTCTGCTATGTTATATGATGTTATAGTGTTGTTGTGACATGATCTGCTATGTTATATGATGTTATTGTGTTGCTGTGACATGCCCTGTCATGTTAAATGATGTTATAGTGTTGTCGTGACATGACATTTTACCATTGTTAATAATGCAAGGAGCCATATGTCATGTCCTGGGGTCATGACATATGTACAGATATTATTTAGAATTATTATTGATGCATGATGAGATACCTCCTTCTGGGAAGGGACCAATTCCTCCTCGTTAGAGAGGAAGACAGATACCTCCTTCTGGGAAGGGAATGACAGATACCTCCCTGTTAGAGGGGAAGACAGACACCTCCTTCTGGGAAGGGGAATACTCATTAATTATAGATACCTCCTTCTGAGAAGGGGAAAGCAGTGAGACGTCATTGCATTTGTCATGATCTCATAGACTAAAATTGAATAATTAAATAAAAGAGATTTGGATGATAAATTGAGATTATTTGGGCACAAGAGATTGAAATAGACAACTATAAACACGAGAAGGGGGGTTGAATTGTGTTTATCAGAAATTAAAATAAAGTTGAAAACTTTTCGCACACAGAAGCTAGGTCCGGACAGGTGTAAAAAGGTTACACAGACAGGTCACTTGTCTGTTGTATCTTTACAGAAAACCACACAAGCGCACAGATGAAAAACAAGTTTGATAGAAACACTTTTAACCCCTTAGTTAGAATGCAGATGATATATAATCAAAACAACTAAAGAGATTAAGGTAAGAGAGATTAACACAGTGATTTATCCTGGTTCACTCTTTAACACAAAGAGCTACGTCCAGTCCTTGGCAGCACCAAGATTTATCCACTATAACTGATCAGGTTACAGACTCCAAGTATTGTTTGCACACCTAGCCTCTTCAGGCTCCAAGACAAGTATTCTTTGCACACTTAGCCTCTTCAGGCTCACTCAGATTTGTTTGAGAAATTTGGTTTGTAATAAATACAATTACAGACAGACAGATCTTTCACTAACACTCAGAGAGTGGTTTAAATGTAAAGCTTAGGAAAGTCTGCGTAATAACTTCAAATGATTGAAGAATACAGATAGAATGAATGAACAGAGTAATGGCTCTTTAATGCTTTGTAATCTCTAATGTTCATCTTCAATGACTTATGTATTTATAGCCTTCAAACATTTAATATCCGTTAGAGACATTCCTTGCAACGATGGCTTCAAGCAGAGCTTCATTAAATGCAATATAGTCGTTCTGGGCAGCCATTAATGCAATGGAGACGTTGGTTGTACTCTAACATGAAGGATCATGGCTTTATGCATCGTACAGTAGCCAAATCAGAGTTGTGCAGAATGCTTTTGTACTTTGCAGAGTACATTTCCCTTCTTGTGTAATAACCAAAAGTACTAGGGAATAAAGCATGTTGGAAACATTCTTTAACTGGAAGTTTGTCTCTGACTTCCTAGGTTGCTTGAGAGAATAACCTTATGAGTTTCTTGATAAGCGTGAGAAAGAGATTCAGAGTCTTCTGCATGAGGGGACAGCTTCCAAAAGCTTCGTGTACTTCGAGTTCTTAACAAAAAACCTTAGACGAGTATGAGAGCAGAGCAGAGACAGGTTGAAACCAATTTGTACAAAGTCAACAATCCTAGTCAGCAGACAGGTTGACTTTTTGCTTATCCAGACAGGTTGTTACTTAAGGAGACAGACATGTGAGTTTTTCTATTTTTCTGATCTGTACACTAAGTAGACAGGTTAGCAACCACAAAGTAGGTTAATTAAATCATTAACCAATGTTTAGTTTTCATCAAAACTTAGGGAAATGCACACAGACATTTTAGAGACTTAACAGAGATGTCCTTTGTATGATTTTAATTATGTATGTGTACTATTAGTGATGGATTATACATATTTGATGATGTTATGACTTGTGCATGAAATTGGTGAGATTGGATTATTATCCTTAATTTATAGAAAATATTTTGAGTTATATTATTTTGAAAATAAGCAGATATCATGGATGTTTTTACGGTTACCGCGACGGCTGAGAACAACACTATTTGCGAACTTTTTATTAAATTGTTTTTATTCACTGTGATTATAAATCTCATTAAAAGTGTTGTTTTCAGAGTACGAGGATGTTGTCACTAAGATTGAGGAGACTTGAAGGCTTAGTTCTTGAGTTTAGCTATTTAATATATTTGGTTAGTATTATACTCAATAAGAAGCAGTTTGTGGCTAGAACCATATTATTTTATTTTATCATTGGATTATTTTTAGTAGACGCCCGTGTTTTAAGGCAATTAATTTTATTTATGCAAGGATTATCTTACTAATGTTTATTTTAAAATTATTGAGGTATTGTTCAGATGTGACACCCTAACTTGGTATCACATGGTTACCCGTTGCGGAATTAAAATTTGTTTAAATGTTGGTCGCTTTCGGAAAATAAACCTTCTTTATAAATTGTATTACTGAAAATAGTACTTAAAAAAAATCTCCCTTTTTTTTTTGAAACGAAAGAAGAAGTGATGAACACTCAGAACATGAACTGAAACAACACACATACATATATAACTGTCCCAGTAGGACTAAATTTTTGTACAAAATAGGGCCTTAATCAATCTGGCCAACTTTACTGAAACAGGAACAAAGAAACAGAGAAAGCATCAAACTGGGAATGGGGAAATCTGGGTACTAGACTCAAAAGAAGGCTCTAAAAGCCAAGGACAACAGACTACCCAAAAACCGACGACAAACTACCAGTGCCTCCTGCACTCTGAGTGATCGCAAACACTTCCGCCAGATGAGATGTCAGATTCCGGGTCGATGACCTCACCATCATCGTCGATCGGAACATCCTCCTCACCGGGGTCCTGGGGATGGTACTCTGCCTCTAGCTCGTCCTCCCCCCAATCCTCTACCACCTCGAGAGGCTCCTCCTCCGGATCCTCCTCGGGATCCTCCTCGGGCTCTTCCTCCATGGGCTCTGCCGGCTCGACGTGTGGATGGAGAAGGCCAGCTAGCTGCAGTGTATGAAGATACAACCAGGGAGGTGGAAGTGTCACTGTCCGAGTCTCAACTGAGTGAATCCTCCGGATCGGCTCTCCGTTGGCATTAGACTCTGTCGTCGTAATCGGTCCTCTATACGTAGCTGTAGTCGCGTCATCGCTTACTGTCCAATTCCCCACTCGTCCAGCCTCGTCGAACTTCTCAGACCTCGTGATCGCGGGTACTAGGGGAACAAGGGGTTCCATCTAAGGCATACGCATACACCGATACAAGAAGAAGAAAAGAACATATAGATATGCAAGAGTGAGATACCGTTATAAGATATATCCCACAACAACCATATACATGATACATACAACACGTAATCAGTTTAACAGTTAAGTCATGCAAAATCATAATATAACAGTGTTATATTAAAGGGGTCTCAAGCCCGCACAATCAGTTTTTTTTTTTTGAAAATATGCATGACACTTCAATATCAGGCTCTAACTTAATCTCATGAGATAACAACACCGTTTAATCGTAGAAGTAATAAAGAGTTGGTCAAGCTCTGATGCCCACTGGCAAGTTGCCACCATAACCTCGTGCACCAAGGTCTCCGGATGCACAACGTCTCGAATGCCTCCACTGGGCCAATCGGACTGACCCTCAGATACCACCTTGTATCTGGTTTACTTAAGCACGTCTGCTGAGGGGAAATGCATATGAATAAAAACTTTCCGTTATCAAGGTTTTGCTTTGTGTATACTCTTTTTCGCTGTCGAAGCTCAAGGCTAACGACTATTCACAATTCCCCATCACTTGAACTTGAAGAAACACAGGACACACAGTCCGAGTGCTCAATCACAACGCCTTAGACCGCGGCCGCAGTCAAGGTTTGTGGTCGTAGAAATCACTTATGATTTTATCCATGTCTTATTTAACATGATAAGGACACCTAGTCCGCAGCAACGAAATCAGAACGCACCGTTCTCGATTCCGAGTTTTGGACTCTCAGCCCATAACATCATGAATAGGACCCTTGGTCCATAGTACTTGACACGGATCCTAGATCACGTGCGTATAACTGAATACTAGAGGCGACGTCTCGCAACTAGATTCTCTTTCGCATGTACTTACTTTTCACTCGGTGAAAATCAAATCCAAAACAAAAACCTCGGTCACTTATCCAAGTAACCGGAATGTTTCTAAATCATTTAGGAGAAAAATCATTTTCCTTTGCAAACTCTTTTATAAAACTTTTAAGAAATTCGCTTACTCTTTGAAATCCTTGATGGAATAAAGTCAAATATTTTGAAAGGGCTTTTCCTTCATAAAACACACAGTTCGAAAATGTTTTCTCTCGTACCAGACGTTTGCTCATAAAAAGATAGTTTCTATTGACTTGAAATCACTTTTCTGAAAACAAGATCTTATTCTTCTGAAGTAAGCACTTTAAGCAAGGAACTGTTATAAATGAACCCGAAACTTTCAAAGTTCTATTCAAGGCTTATTAAGGCTTTTAATCCTTATAGTCATTGGGCACAGACTCAAGTCCGGCTTCTCAAACTTCAATCAACAATAATATATTCTCAACAATAATATCGCAGTCCATGACAGTTCATCACATATATGCACAATCCTTTAAAGCAAGTAAGATTCAACTTCAAGTAATAATCACAATAGTTCAAGTAAACAAGTCATTCAAGTATCGGTTCAATATCATAACAATATTCAAATCATTCAAGTAAACACATACACACATGCATATAGTCATTGAATATCTCTAGGCAATCCCCTCTTACCTTCCGTGAAGTTAAGAGGTTGGATGCTTGGAAAGGGTAATTCACGAACGTCCTCGCTTACTTGACGATAGAGGTCTAGGGTTACAAACACAAGATTATAAGTTAAAAATCGACAAAGAACACTAAACCACAAGGTATTAGGTTCGGCCAAGACAATAAAGTAAGGTTAAGGATTCCCGAAAATTATGCAACTTATGGATTTATGATCCTCAAGTGCTTAGGAGTTCATAAACAATGATCATTTAACAAAGTTAAATCAAAATCCCACTAAGTCATAGACTTAGGGTATTCGGCCAAAGCTAGAAAAATAGGCTAGTATTCACTAAACTTTCCAATCTCTTAGGTCTAGCATCCATATGTATTAAGGAGCTCAAAATCATGATCATTTTGGAAGAATGAAAACCATATATCTTAGGCTCACAACCCTTAAGGTTCGGCCTTGATGGGATTTCTAGGCTAGGAATCTTTAAATCATCCAATCTTTTGGGCATAGCATCCTTCTACATTAAGGAGCTTTAGTCCATAATCATTTTGGAAGAATAACACATCCTAGGTCCAAAAACACTAGTTTCGGCCATCATAGGAAATCAAGTTAGAAAGATTTAAACTTTCCAATCTCTTAGACTTAGCATCCAAATATCTTATGGAGCTTATGTCCATGATCATCTTGGAAAATGAAAGGAGTTACATTCTAGGTTTTACAACATAAACTAAACAAGTTAGAAGTCTTTAAACTTTCCAATCACTTAGACTTAGCATCCTTCTATATTAAGGAGCCTTAGTCCATGATCATTTTGGAGAAATGAAAACAACATATCCTAGGTTCACAACCATCATAGGATGAATAGACTATAAATTCTTTAAACTTTTCAATCACTTAGACTTAGCATCCTTCTACATTAAGGAGCCTTAGTCCATGATCATTTTGGAGGAATGAAAACCAAACCTTCCTAGGCCACTAAGGTATAGTTTCGGCCATCATAGAAAGAATAGGTTAGAAATCTTTGTTTGATAACAACTCTTAGGTTTAGAATCACAAGGTATTAAGAGTTCTAAATCCATGATCATACTTGGATAGATGAAACATAGTACCCTAGGCCTACTTATTCATATTTTCGGCCATCATAGGAACAAGCTATCAAACCTTCCAAGATTTATAGGTTTAAGATCAAGGGATAGTTAGAAACTCAAACACATGATCATTTTCTCAAAAGTTGAAACAAAACCCACCTAAACCATATTACATGGTTTCGGCCTCCTTAGAAAGAAAGGGCTAGGGAGCTTTGTTTTACACAACCTTCTAGTATGTTAAAATACAAGTAAATACAAGACTATAGAAAGTGGTTTCAACTCAAAAGGAGTTTTCTACCATTTTTAAGAGATTTTTGAAGTTTAAAGCTTAATAAGAACACATAAAGCAAATAATGAAATAAAGTGATAAACTTGTAAAGAAATTTATATGAGAGCATTACCCTTAAGAAGAGGAAGAACTTTAATGAAGAACACAAGTGCAAAAGACAAATAAAAATGCAAGCTTTAAGTAGTTGAAAATAAAGAAGAAGAAGTGTAAGAGTGAAGAAGTGATAAAGAAGAAGAAAAAGTGAGGAAGTGTAAATGAAAGGGGTATATATAGGGGGAGAGGGGAGAGTCCACGAAATTGAGGGAGAAGAGAGGGGTTTGGAGTGGCTTGTGGAGTAAGTTTGAGAGTTATGGCTTGATGGGATGGAAAGAGGAGAGAGAAATAACTTTTAGATTAGAGTAGTATTATAATTTGAAAAGTATAATGATTATACTTTTGGAGTGTGTAAGAGTCTCTCCCATCATGTCACCTCAAGTCACTTCATCCCTCTTTGTGCTCCATTTCATACCCGGTTGCATTCCCGATCGTAATTTCCCGACGTTTTCGCCCGAATAAAATATTTTATTTTATTTTTGAACGAAAATTTTCAAATTAACCAAAGTTGAAGGAAACATGATAAAAATACTAACCGTCTCGTTCACGGGTCAAAATTAGGTTTTCTGCTCGGTAAACGGATACCGGCAGTGAAAACGCAGATCGGCTTCCGTCTGAATTTTCAACCGAAAATTTTACCGTAACTTCATATGATATAACAACACAAGAAAATGATTTTAGTTTAATTAAAATCATCCTGAGTTTAATCTAAAATAAACACATTTAAATATGTTTATACTGCTACAGAAAGCATAGGAAAAACAGGGTGTTACATCAGACATATGTAATTTGTGAAAATTTAATTGGAGTTTTATGCCTTATTAAATGTTTTAAAGAATTTTATTAAATATTTTTTTGTTGGGTTACTAATGTAACGAAGGGCATTACAGGGGTGTCTCTAGTGTCCATACGGGTTTTGAGGGTGGAGAGCTCTAATGTTATTGCTGCTACATTGTGTTGTAGGGCTTGCTGGCTTTGAAGGATTTGGGCTAGGATTGAGGAATCATCGGTGCGTGAGGTGGGAGGCATGGTCAATGAAAGCACCAGAATGAAAGGTGAAAATTAATAACAGTAATGAACAATGATCAAAGCTGAAAAATAAGTCTTCTTCGAGGGAAGGGACCTCTTAACAAAGAAAAAGAAAAACCTTGCACTGAATTCTTGTTATTTCATTCATTCATCAGATCCATCATATAAAGGCTGGATGTCTAACAAACTAGACACCTCAGCATAACAGAAAGGATCCTACGCTAGATTTTACCAAGTGCATCACAAGTGCTTCTAGAAGCTTCTATACTTAGCATATTCTAGTAAGGACAACTCAAGGCATTTCATAGTCCTTGAGCCACTTGGGCCTAATCATGTTTCTCTTGGCCCTAGTCTCTGGCACTAAGTCCTCTGTTGCAATGAAATCCTCCTCATTGGGCTCTTCTTCAATGTTGGCTTGTTGAGCAGAAACTTGGGCCGTAACATATAGACTTACAGTGTAAAGTTGTTTTACACTATTAACCAATCAAAAATTGACACACCATTAAAATTGTTTGATTTTTATCCTAACCATCTTAAAAGTTACCAATTCCATGATTATGATTGATTGTTGGTGTAAAAAAAAATTTAAGTGTAAAGGTCTTTACACTGACAGTGTATACAAATTTAAGTGTAAAGGTCTTTACACTGACAGTGTATACAAATTAAACTCTTTAAACTTTAAGAAATTAAATACACAACTTTCTCATCATTATATTTGTTGGATTGGATTGTTGCAATGTATTGAACCCTAGCAGCTCCTCTTCCCAACTTGGTTCTCTTCTTCCTTTTCTCCTCTCTTTCTCTTTCCATTGTTAATGTGCTATTGCTAACACGGATTTCATTTAACGCAAACATTCAAAATTGTCGTCGCCTATCAAACAAACAAAAATGTTGTCCTAATGCAATTTTTTTGAAAGCTTCAAGTTGAAGCTTTTACCGAACAGAGCTTTGAACACTGGTTTACGTTCATAAAATTTAAAATAAGCAGGCCAAACATAATTGAAAGGGTTGCATCCATTTGAAATACAAATTGAGTACAGTACATGATTACTGAATTGAAAGAGAAATACTTAATTAGTTACTTTTTCAAAAACACTACGTGATGGCCAACAAAGACAATCATTATAGTATCAGTATTTCAGCCACATGAGAAACCTACTAATATTATCATAGCTGTCTTCTTTAGTTTTTGTAGACCCTGCTCTAATTATTTGTTCATCATTGATAAGTTGGTCCAATTACTTTTAGCCACTGGAACTTGTACACAAAAGCTCAATCCTTATTCTTTCAGCCACTCTACAAACCTTATGAAGTTTTCTAAAGATCGACCTCCTTCTGCAATGTTGCTCATTAATTTCTTCTTTACCTTCAGAGACCTCGATCTTATGTTCTCATTGTTGAGTAGTTGGTCCACTTTTCTTTTTATCTCTCCACGTGACACCAATCCATTTTCATCCGAGTCAAATCCAAACCCAAGCTTCACCTCATCACAGATAAATGTTTTGATATAAAACTGGTCAGTATAATATGGCCAACTCAAGAAGGGAACCCCATTAGACAACCCCTCTATGGTAGAATTCCAACCACAATGGCTAACAAAACATGCTATGGCAGGGTGGCTTAGCACCTTTTGTTGGGGAGCCCATTCAACTATTTTACCGTGACTCCCCTTGAATTCATTCGGATACACCATCTTATTGCCCTTGTTATAATCTTGACGCACAACCCAAAGAAAAGGTCTATCAGTGAGCTCAAGTCCAAGAGCTAGTTCTATGAATTGAGTTTGGTCAAAAAGAGTGGAACTACCAAAGGCAACATACAACACAGAACGATGAAGTTGTTGATCAAGCCAAGTCATGCAAGAGAGATCTTCTTCCCAAAATTGCCCCAATGAAGTTGTAGATGCATTTGAATTATCACAACTTCTCAACAATGGACCAATTGGCAGGAGCTTTGGAATAAAGGATAATGTTGTGGGTTCAAGTTCATACGTGGTGTTGCAAAGCCACCAGTCAGTCAAATTCAAATTTTTTACTGCTTGCTCAAAATAATAAAATATATTTTTCTCAGTTATTGAATCATAGATATTTGACCACCAAATAACTCCAGTATCCATTTTGGGCATACTTGGGGACAATTGAAATGTCTCTTTTGTGACGGGCATACCTGCAATACCATACAAAATGAAGCTATTTTTATTAATAAGTTGCATCATTAAATTTAACTTTTCATTCTTCCAGTTAGTGAAATGTGATTTAATTTCTTACCTACAGAATCTATGATCCCATTGTCAATCAGCATGGGAATATTGTTTGTCAAAGCAAACATAGCTGCTGATCCTGTCCAAAAAAGAGCTCCTTTGATTCCCAGCTTATGTGCAACTTCCATCCCCCATCCCATTGCCACATCAGCAACTATGCAACTGATTCTGTACTCACCATTCAAATGAATTTCTTCTATGAGCTTCTCAAGCATAGCAGGCATAGTGTTCATCATAGCAAGAAATAGCTCACCCACATCGGTTCTATCATCCTCAGGACTTAATCCATCTGGGATTGACACAAATTTTATTTGTGACCCATTAATGCTTTCTTTAAGTCGTTTATGGGCGAAATCTGTGTTCACAAAAATGACTTGGCATCCATGCTCAACCAACTTCAATGCTATGTTCAACAAGGGATTCACATGTCCTGTAGCTGGACATGCTAACATTAACACTGTTGGAATTGGATTGCTCATGATGTATTAGTGTTTCTTCTTGTTTGAAAAATAGACGTATGTTCAGTGAAAATTACCCTCTTTTTCCTTGCTCTTTTGTTCCTCTGTTCAATCAAATAGAATAACCAAATATCTCAAAGCAATCAATAATCATAATAAATAACAATTCATAAGTTAAAAAAATAAAAATTAAATCACCACTTCTAACGTCAAAAGAAACTCTTCGAGAGAAAAAATAATTATGGGATCAAGTTCAAAAAAAAATAAAAAATCATACTAATAAAAATTAAGGAGTATATCAGAAATCTTCTAAGTAAATACTAAGAAATAATGTACTGTCACTTAAAAATAAATAATAATAAATAACCTTCCATACAAATCAGCAAAAAAAAAAAAATAACTCAAATAATATAAGGATTTAATTGTGATGAAAGGTTAATATATAAAATTTTACACTATCGTTTAAAATATTTGACTCATATAATAATCATCTTAAAATTATTGATATTATAATGCAAGATTGTTTGACAGTAAACAAAACTTTCAGTTAATAGTATACCAAAATTAAACTTATATAATATAATATAATATAATATAATATAAGAGTTAATTTTGATATACAATATAAAGTTTTTTACATTAACAATCAATTACAAATCATTTCATGTGTAACTTTTATGGTAGTTATGATAAAAGTCAAATATTTTTAATGATATGACAAATTATAATTAGTTAACAGTGTGCAAAAATATTTACTCTAAAAATGCATACCAATTGAATACAAAAGATAAAAACTCTTCGAGTGAAAAATAACTATGGGATCAAGTTCAAAAATATTTTCTTCTAATAAGAATTGAGGAATATACCAAAATTCTTCTCATTATATAATAAGTAAAATAGTCTCACTTAAAAATAAAAAATGATTAAACTTCCCAATAATAAATAACTCAAATAATATAAAACATAAAACGAAATTCTGACCGTATAAAAAAGGCACACCACTAAGAACAATAGTCTTCCAGCAGAAGGAGAAAAAAATCTTCCGCCTCACAGTCACTGCACTCACCCAGTATCGATGAAGAATTTCTCTTACGTGTGCCCTCTTAAAGGCCAAAATGCCTTGGTGCCCACGATAATGGCCATATATAATTATAATTCTTTTTAACTTTGACATAAGTCAAATGTGATGGCTTCTACAACTTTGTTTTCTTTTATGCCTTGCGTCCCACGAAAAAGGCCGAATAAGGAATTTCATGTCCTATTAAAATGCCACTTTCCCAAATAATAACATGTTGGCTTCCACAATTATATTTTTCTTTTCTTGTCCTTTTTATTTTCTTGAATTTAGGTCACGGTCGAACTCTACTAAAGAGTGACCAAACTAAAACAAAATCTCTCCTTCGGTGTAGAGATTTCTGAAATAGAAGAGAGTCTATGCTTTGAATTTACCTTCATGCCCTTCCTCTCACACGTTTATGTGCACTGTGCTATATTCATCGAGGGTTATACATTAGACTTTCCTCCCTCAAGCAGCCACAAGCACCACCAACTCACATCACCACGCCACCGAAGTCGCCGCCTCATCGTCACCGCCACCGTCTTCGTGCTCGAAATTGCCGGCGTCTTTTTTCCTTTTTTTCTATTTTTATTTCTATATTCTGTGTGAAAACTTTGTGTGGGTAATGGTTAATTTTAGTGGTGGGGGTGGATTTGGCATCAGAGTGCAAGAATGGTGTGATGTTCAAGGAGCATGGTTTGGGAATGACGGGTCTTCAAATTAAAGGGTGGAAGAATAATAGAGTGTGGGTTATGGAATTAGAATTATAACTAGGAAGGGGGGCTTGGGGGAATAGGGGAATAGAGTGTGATTATGAGGTTGCTGTGCCCATTGTTGTTGTCTTCTTGAACAAACTGCTTCAATTTAGCTTTGGTCACCAGTTAGACAAAGTGTTTCGTGCTCGGTCATGACAAACTGCTTCACTTATGAGGTGCTGATTTGGAATTGGATTTTTTGCTTTGCTGCGTCTTGGTTATGTTGCAGGGGAAGTGGTGCGTGAGTTGTCCTGTTTGTGACATTTTTAATTTTTTAATTTTTATATAATATAGTATAATATAATAATAGTATAATATGTGTATGGGTGAACAAACAAATAAATAACACTTGGGCCTAATCCTATTTCTCTTGGCCCTAGTCTATGGCACTAAGTCCTCTGTTGCAATGAAATCCTCCTCATTGGGCTCTTCTTCAATGTTGGCTTGTTGAGAAGAAACTTTGGCCGTAACATATACTCTAACAGTGTAAATTTGTTTTACATTATCAACCAATCAAAATCATCTTAAAAGTCATCAATTCCATGATTTATGATTGGTTGTCGGTGCAAAAATCTTTTAGTGTAAAAATCTTTACATTGACAGTGCAACATATTAAACTCTTTAAACTTTCAAGGTACACAACTTTCTCATCATTGTATTTGTTGGATTGGATTATTGCAATGTATTGAACCCTAGCAGCTCTTCTTCCCAACTTGGTTCTCTTCTTCCTTTTCTCCTCTCTTTCTCTTTGCATTGTTAATGTGCTATTGTTAACACATATTTCATTTAACGCAAACATACAAACTTGTCGTCCTAATGCAATTTTTCTGAAAGCTTCAAGTTAAAGCTTTTGCCGAATAGAGCTTTGAACGCTGGTTTACATTCATCAAATTTTAAAACAAGCAGGCCAAACATAATTGAAAGGGTTGCATCCATTTGAAATACAAATTGAGTACAGTACATGATTACTGAATTGAGAGAGAAATACTTAGTTACTTTTTCAAAAACACTACGTGATGACGAACAAAGACAATCATTATACTATCAGTATTTCAGCCACATGAGAAACCTACTAATATTATCATGGCTGTCTCCTTTAGTTTTTGTAGACCCTTGCTCTAATTATTTGTTCATCATTGATAAGTTGGTCCAATTACTTTTAGCCACTGCAACTTGTACACGAAAGCTCAATCCTTATTCTTTCAGCCACTCTACAAACCTTGTGAAGTTTTCTAAAGATCGACCTCCTTCTGCTATGTTGCTCATTAATTTCTTCTTTACCTTCAGAGACCTTGATCTTATGTTCTCATTGCTGAGTAGTTGGTCCACTCTTCTTTTTATCTCTCCACGTGACACCAATCCATTTTCATCCGAGTCAATTCCAAACCCAAGCTTCACCTCATCACAGATAAATGTTTTGTTATAAAACTGGTCAGTATAATATGGCCAACTCAAGAAGGGGACCCCATTAGACAACCCCTCTATGGTAGAATTCCAACCACAATGGCTAACAAAACATGCTATGGCAGGGTGGCTTAGCACCTTTTGTTGGGGAGCCCATTCAACTATTTTACCATGACTCCCCTTGAATTCATTCGGATACACCATCTTATTGCCCTTGTTATAATCTTGACGCACAACCCAAAGAAAAGGTCTATCAGTGAGCTCAAGTCCAAGAGCTAGTTCTGTGAATTGAGTTTGGTCAAAAAGAGTGGAACTACCAAAGGCGACATACAAAACAGAACGATGAAGTTGTTGATCAAGCCAAGTCATGCAAGAGAGATCTTCTTCCCAAAACCGCCCCAATGATGTTACAGATGCATTTGAATTATCACAACTTCTCAACAATGGACCAATTGGCAGGAGCTTTGGAATAAAGGATAATGTTGTGGGTTCAAGTTCATATGTGGTGTTGCAAAGGCACCAGTCAGTCAAATTCAAATTTCGTACTGCTTGCTCAAAATAATAAAATATTTTTTTCTCAGTTATTGAATCGTAGATGTTTGACCACCAAATAACTCCAGTATCCATTTTGGGCATACTTGGAAACAATTGAAATGTCTTTTTCATGACGGGGATACCTGCAATGCCATACAAAATGAAGCTATGTTAATTAATAAGTTGCATCATTAAATTTAACTTTTCACTCTTCAGTTAGTGAAATGTGATTTAATTTCTTACCTTCAGAATCTATAATCCCATTGTCAATCAGCATGGGAATATTGTTTGTCAAAGCAAACATAGCTGCTGATGCTGTCCACAAGAGAGCTCCTTTGGTTCCCAGCTTATGCGCAACTTTCATCCCCCATCCCATTGCCACATCAGCAACTATGCAACGGATTCTATGCTCACCATTCAAATGAATATCTTCTATGAGCTTCTCAAGCATAGAGGGCATAGTGTTCATCATAGCAAGACATAGCTCACCCGCATCGGTTCTATCATCCTCTGCACTTAAACCATCTGGGATTGACACAAATTTTATTTGTGACCCATTAATGCTTTCTTTAAGTCGTTTATGGGTGAAATCTGTGTTCACAAAAATGACTTCGCATCCATGCTCAACCACCTTCAATGCTATGTTCAACAAGGGATTCACATGTCCTGTAGCTGGAAATGCTAACATTAGCACTGTTGGAATTGGATTGCTCCTGTTGTATTTTTGTTTCTTCTTGCTGGAAAAATATACGTATGCTCAATCAAAATTAATCTTTTCGTTCCTCTGTTCAATCAAATACAATAACCAAATATCTAAAAGCAATCAATAATCATAATAAATAACAATACATAAATCAACGCTTCTAACGCTAAAAATAAAAACACTTGCAGAGAAAAAATAACTATGGGATCAAGTTCAAAAAAAAAAAAATTCTGATAAAAAGTAAGGAGTATATAAGAAATCTTCTCAGTAAATACTGAGAAATAAAATACTCTCACGTAAAAATAAATAATAACAAATAAACATCCATACAAATCAGTAAAAAGGAATAACTCAAATAATATAAGGATTTAATTGTAATGAGAGGTCTGTATAAAAGTTTTTAAAGTGTTAACCAAATTTTCTATTACCAGATCGTTTAAAATATTTGACTCTTATAAAAATTATCTTAAAAATTATAGCTTTATAATATATGATTGGTTAACAGTATACAAAACTTTACGTTAACAGTGCACCAAAATTAAAATCACACATGTGTACAATATAAAATATGAGTTTAATTTTTTTTTTTTGGAACATTATAAGAGTTTAGTTTTGATATTAATTATAAATTTTTTTACATTGTCAATCATTTATACAAATCGTTTCATATGTGAATTTTAAGATATAATTATGACAAGAGTCAAATATTTTTAATGATGTGATAATTTATGATTAATTGATCATGTAAAAAAAAATTTATATTGATATTGCATACCAATTAAATACAAAATATAAAAACTCGTCGAGTGAAAAAATAACTATGGGATCGAGTTCAAAACTATTTTCTACTAATAAGAATGGGGAAATATACTAAAAATCTTCTCAGTAAATAATAATAAATAAAATAGTCTCACTCAAAAATAATAATAATAATAATAATAATAATAATAAATAAACTTCCCAACAATAAAATAACTAAAATAATATAAAAGATAAAACGAAATTCTGACCGTATAAAAATATAAGTCACACCACTAAGAACAATAGTCTTCCAGCAAAAGGAGAAAAGATCTTCCTCTTCACAGTCACTGCAGTCACCCGATACCGATGAAGAATTTCTCTCATACATGTGCCCTCTTAAGGGCCAAAATGCCTTGGTGCCCACGATAATGGCCGTATATAATCATAATTCTTTTTAGGTTTAAATAAGTTTTTGGTCCTTACAAAGTTCATCAAATTTGGTTTTGGTCCCTGTGAAATTTTTTCTTAGGTTTTCATCCCTGTAATCACACAAATTTTGCAAATAGTCTCTATCGTCATCTTTTTCCATTATCTAATACTCATAGGTATCGAAGTAATTTTATTTTTCTGTCCGACTTGCTGTAAAATTTGGCTATAAAATAGAAACAAAATCATATATTAGGGACATAAGGTTAAAATTGCTAAATTCCTTCATTTTGTATGATATCTAGTACTCAGGGGGTACCGAGGTAATTTCTCGTTCTTGTCCGACTTGCTCCAAAATTTGGCTAGAAAGTAGAAATAAAATCATACATTAGGGTCATAGGGTTAAAATTGACAAAATTATTCATCTAGTATGATTTCTAGTACTCAGGGGTAACAATAGGGACTATTTACAAAATTTTCCAAAATACAGGAACGAAATCCTAAGAATTTTTTTTATAAGTATTAAAATCAAAATTGGTGAACTTTCCAGGGAGCAAAAGCTTATTTAAGCCTTCTTTTTAACTTTGACATAAGTCAAATGTGATGGCTTCTACAATTTTGTTTTCTTTTATGCCTTGCGTCCCACGATAAAGACCGAAGGTTTAAATAAGTTTTTGGTCCCTACAAAGTTCATCAAATTTGGTTTTGGTCCCTGTGAAATTTTTTCTTAGGTTTTTGTCCCTGTAATCTCACAAATTTTGCAAATAGTCCATACCGTCATCTTTTTCCGTTATCTAATAATTATGGGTATCGAGATAATTTTATTTTAACGTCCGACTTGCTGTAAAATTTAGCCATAAAATAGAAACAAAATCATATATTAGGGACATAAGATTAAAATTGCTAAATTCCTTCATTTTGTATGATATCTAGTACTCAGGGGGTACCGAGGTAATTTCTCGTTTTTGTCCAACTTGCTCCAAAATTTGGCTAGAAAGTAGAAATAAAATCATACATTAGGGCCATAGGGTTAAAATTGACAAAATTATTCATCTAGTTTGATTTCTAGTACTCAGGGGTAACAATAAGGACTATTTACAAAATTTTCGAAAATATAGGGACGAAATCCTAAGAATATTTTTTACAAGGACTAAAACTAAAATTAGTAAACTTTCCAGGGACTAAAAGCTTATTTAAACCAAGACCGAATAAGGAATTTCAAGTCCTATTAAAATGTCATTTTCTCAAATAATAACATGCTGGCTTCCACAATTATATTTTTATTTTCTTGTCCTTTTTATTTTCCTGAATTTAGGTCACGGTCGAACTCTACTAAAGAGTGACCCACATGACACTGTCACAAAACTTATATCTGTGAATAAGATATTTCAATTGAGTGATATCTCTAAAAAACTGTCTGTGATTGGTTTTGTTGTCAGGCGTGGGGATCCTAATCTAGTGGGGAAGTTTAACAGTTGATCTGTTTGTTATTATCCTTAATTTTTTGGTTCGATGTGTATATGGTTAAAAGTACCCCTAGCACTCTTTTCTTAATACAAATTTTTGGCTAATTATCAAAAACAAAGAAAAATTGCTAACATCGAGTGACTCAAATGAAAGTACTGGCAGCTGAAATGTGCTAGAAAGGATAAGGCTAAAACTTATTGATAGGGTTTTTCTTTAAATGAATTTATTTGTATTTATATATTGGGTAGTGGTAACAATATATTTGAAATTATATTATTATTTTTTTTTAAAAATAACTTAATTAAATTTGGTATTTTTGTTTTAGAAAAACATGACTTTTCTCCGGTTTATGTTTTTATTATATTAATTTTTTTTCCTAATATTAACTAGTCATTTACAATGCACTTGCTTTTATATTTTTTTTTTTAGAGAAATCAAATGTAATATTGTAAAAGATTTAATTGGTATACATCAATGTAAAGATTTTTTTTTACAATATTAATCAATGAGAAATTGACAAATCATAAAAAATATTTGACTATTATCCTAATTACCTTAAAAGTCACACATATCATGATTCTAATTAGTTAAAATTTGAACTTTATATATATATATATATATATATATATATATATATATATTTTGAAAGAACACACTCTATTGTAGAACTATGAGAAGAGGCCAATAAAACCCCGTAGCAAAAATTCATATAAGCAAGGCTCAGAAGTCAGAATAGAGTAAAGCAGGTCTATTACCAGAACTATATACCACCAGAAGTTGTAGCAAAGCAGGTCTATTACCATGTGTTTACGTGTAAAATAGCTAATCAACCGAATGGGAATTCGGTCAAGGAACACATATGAATTTTGATAAGTATCAGACGATTTGAACTAAAGGTAAAATCCAATCTCTAGCAAAGGGTTCCCAGACTCACTAAAGAAAGCATTTGGCACTAAGGTGAACTTAAGAAAGCTAAGAAATAAAGGTAAAGACTGGAATCGACTAAGTAAATAAATTGGCAGAAAGCAAAACATATAAAGTAAAGGCAAGGCAGTAAATTCCTAAATGTGAAGGCAAGAGAAGTAAGCAAAAACTTAAAAGTTGTATTGATTTTGTCGTGTGTTCACAATAGTCAGTACAATAGGTATTTATAGGCTCAATCTAACCATCAATAACCCCTTTCTTATTGGCTGATCATCCTAAATATGTGCAACTACCCTCAACTCAGCCACCCACGTCTCTTAACCATTATGGCCACAACGGCTACCTCTCCAACATTTGAGTTCCTATTTTCTCGGCACGTCTTGTGGCATCCGTTGGCAACCAATTCCATCACTCAGTCTTGTGCACTCCCACAATTCCTTCCAGCAGCTTGTGATCCATTATGCCTCAACTAACTCTGCTATCCAATCTAGGCCCATTAACACAGGGCCCAACCCAAGTATTTTTCTAGCCGAATGTGTTCTTTCGTTCTTCGGCTATATTTGTCTTCGGCTAATCATTCATAGCTAGCCGTTGTATCGGCATGCACTTTTAAATTTATTTTTGGGTGATAACACCATGGGAAAGAAAGTGGCATAACAGAACTTTTTTTAAATAAAGTAGCATGCAAAAGCATCACAATGAGAATGGTCATCCCAACAAGGTTGGCACCACCAAACGCACCAATCATTTGCAGCATGCTACTAATTTATTAAATAATAATAAAAAATAATAAAAACAAGTAGATCATGGAAGGACATAAATCAAAACTCATGAGGGAAAAATACAAAGAATCATGTGAATCTATAGCTAGGTAATCCTAGCCTATTACGACTAAATTCCTCCCAAACAAAAGATGGAGGAATGTCCCACCAAGAGAATCCCGGATTATTAATTCCAAATGCTGCTAATTTATCCGCACAAGAGCTCACTTCCCGAAAAATATGAAAATCTCTAAACCGAATTTTCTTTACTAAATGAGGACAATTTTTCCAACGATTCCTTAAGCTCCAAGGAACAACATCAATGGAAGCAAAAGCCTTGACCACAAGCAAGGAATCACACTCCAACCAAAGCATCTTCCAATCTTTTTGGTGAGCAATTTCAACCGCAAGCATTGCTGCTATGAGTTCAGCTGATAAAGAGGTTGTAATTCCAAGGTTCACAGCAAAGCAACCCAACATGGCTGCACTACAATTGCGAAAAATGCCCCCACAAGCTACATAGCCGAGAGACCCTCTAGCCGCACCATTAGTGTTGCACTTCACCCAATTTGGAAGAAGGGGAAACCAATTTATAGTAACTATCGAATGAGCCTTTTTCAGTTTGCCCGAAATATAAAATGATTTAAGGACCATGAATTCATATATTGAGTTAGTCATTGAAGTCTTAGACAGATTTCCTGACATTGAAACTGCTGTAATGATCATATTCTTTGCTTGATAATGAGAAACAAGTTTATTTTCAAACCTGCACTTATTTCTGCAATGCCATATTTTCCATATTACATTGATGAGAGCTGACAGGATGACTTCCCTAAGAAGAGCACTGCCACCGCAATTACAAACTGAAAGGATTGATTTAAAAGAGGCTAAATCAATATGATAATTGATTATAGAGGACAAACACTGCCATAAAACCATGGAGAATGGACATGAGACAAAAAGATGTTGAGAGGTTTCCTCATTTTTGCCACACAAGCCACAAATCGAAACCATGTAATAGCCCCTCTTTTGTAAATTATCATCTGTAGATAATTTCTCATGAAACAACCTTCAAACCAAGAATGACCTCGACGGAGGGATATGCTGCTGCCAGATTAGCTTCCCCCAATTGGTAGATTTTCTAATTGGATTAAGAAACATGTATGACTCCTTGAAAGATAGCATTCCCGAATCAGTTTTAAGCCAGACAACCTGATCAGGACAGGGCTCCAAGGGAATGTGTATTTGTTTTATCTGTGCAACCAGATCAGGGAACTGGTTCTATAAATATTCTGGTATAGACCAACTATCATTCTGAATAAAATCCTTTACCATGGCACTCAAATGCTTCGAAATAGAATGAGGGATGTCAATTAAATCAACCACAGGAGCAGAAAGTCATCTAGATGTCCAGAAGTTTACTGAATTCCCATCACCAATTAACCAAGAAACATTATCTGCTACAACATTTAATTTTGATTTAATCCCAGGCCAAATAGCTGATCTAACATAATGTGATATGGGGCTGCAATTTCTGAAAAATCTTGATTTTAAGAAGCTAGACCATTGTGAATTAGAGGCTATTAGCTCCCAGTTGAGTTTCAGCATAGAAGCCTCATTGATTGCTCTATAAGATCTTATGCCAAGACCCACATCTTCTAAAGAATTACATAGTTTATGCCAAGCCACAGTACAAATCTTTTTTTGATCAATACAACCAGCCCAAATAAAGTTTCTAATCCAACCATCAATTTGTTTTAAAAGAGCTATTGGCCAAGCATAACAATGAAAGCTATAAGCAAGGATGCCATGAATTATTGACTTCACCAACTGAACTCTACCCATCAAAGAGAGCAAAAACCCTTTCCATGATGATAACTTGATCTTGATCTTATCCACAATAGGTTGCAGGAGGACTTTCTTTGGTTTTCCTCTAAACAAAGGCGCACCAAGATAGTTAAATGGCAAATTGCCAATAGAAAATCCCAACATGCTGCTGATTTCAGAAGTTCTCCTTTTGTGACATTGAGCCAACATAGAATTTGCACTTGGCTAAACTCAACATTTGACCAAATGCACCAGAATATGACTGAAAAAAGGTCCATAAGATGCTTTAAGTTCTGTTTTGAACCCTTGCAAAAAAACTAAGATGTCATACGCATACATGATGTGACTAGGTGTAGAAAAGCCCCTTGAACTTGACATTGGATCCAGTTTTCCAGATTTGACTAACATGGAGATACCCCTGCTTAAAACTTCTTCAGCTAGACAGAAAAGGAGAGGAGATAGAGGATCTCCTTGCCTCACTCCTCTCTTACAACTAAAGAAACCTACAATATGGCCATTTACTGAGATAGAAAGATGAGCAGAGTGCAGAATCGGATTTATCCATTTGCAAAACCTTGGAGCAAAGCCAAAAGAGGATAGCACTTTTAGAAGAAAACTCCAATCAAGAGTATCAAATGCCTTTTTGATGTCAAACTTGAGAGCTATATTACCACCATAAGACTTATTTTGAAGCATGTTTATGGCTTATGAGGCAATACAAATACAATCTGAAATATGACTACCTCTAATAAAGCCCTTTTGCTCCTCAGATGTGATGTTAGGTACAATAGAAGCTAATCTATCAGTTAAGACCATGGTTATCAAATCGAGATACGTATCACGAATCGGAAGACCTATTTTTCGAATCGTAAATTGTATCTTCTTATGAATCGTAATATACATGATCAATAAAAATATGACATAAACAAGTAATATAAGGGGAAAAAAAAACATGAGGAGATATATCATATATCAACTTCAAAATAATTCTAGTCATAAATAAAAAAACCAATAATAAGAAAGAAAGAAGTGGAAAAATAAAAAAACAGAGAAAATAAATAAATAATAAAATAATAAAATAAAAAGATTCAAGCTTATATTGCAGTTGCACGATCCTTTTGTCTGACCCACTACGGCATTACCCACTTAAAAAAAAAAAAAAAACCTTCAACCGGAAGTGCAGACTATGTACACATGGGAAGAGAAAAGAAAGAAGTGGGCAAACAGGGGACCAAAATAAAAGAAAACAGAGGCATAATAGGACAATGAGGATCGACCCCAAGAAAGAAAAGTTCAAGAGAAGAGAAGAATTGGGACCGACTACTAGAGTTATATTATTCGACAGTTTCCCTACCTCTTTTCTAAAAAAAGTTGAAAAACACCCAAAAATTCATTTATCCATAATCGGGTCGCGTGACCAGACCCAGTTTCTTTGCATTTCAGCCACTTGCACGAATCACACAATACGGCGATATTATTAAGATTCATACGATTCTAGGACGGTTCACGCGATACCAGCTGCGATTCATGGCCCCTTTCGATTCAACCTGGCGATTCGTATCGAACAGCGTCATTTCCGACTCGTTTCGCAATTTGTATCGTACGATACTTACTACCATGGCTAATATTTTTGTAATTATCTTAAACTGAAAATTAGCTAAAGCAATTGGCCTAAAATTTTCAATTCTATCAGCACCACTTACTTTTGGAATCAGCACAACAACATTTAAAATTAAATTAGGATAAATCCAATCTTGAGAAAAAAAAACTACATAACTGAGTTATACACATCCTTACCAATAATATCCCAGAAATAATGATAAAAACATCCACCAAAACCATCGGGTCCAGGAGCACTATTTCTGTCAAGAGATAAATCAACTGACTTTACTTCCTCAATTGATGGATCTCTTGTAAGCATTTCATTTTCAGTTTCAGAAACAAGCTTTGGAATGACCTTATCAATCAGACCATTATCAATGCAGGAGTTATTTGAAGCATATAGATCCATGAAATATTGAACAACATTATCCTCAATAGCAACCGAGTTATCCAAGATAGTATCTCCCTTTTTCAACACTGATAATTGCTTTGATGTGTTCTTATTCTAGTGACTTCATGAAAAAATGATGTATTTCTATCACCATGAACAAACCAATTAAGTCTAGCTTTATCTCTCCAAAAAGTGTCCTGAAAAGCTAATGCTTGATCAAGATCAATTTGAGCCTGTAATTCTTTTTCATGTAAAGAATCCAAGAAGCCAAAACTGTCCAGCTGAGCTTGAATATCATCCAAGACAGCTTTAGCATTTTCCATTTTAAAATGGACATTACCAAAGATGCTTGTGTCCCAAGATCTTAAAGCACTCTTCAAAGATCTTAATTTAGATGACAGACCAAACGTTGGACAGCCCCACACAAGTTTATTCCACACCCAGAAACAACCCTTCTACAATCCTCATGAGCAGTCCACATACTAAGAAATTTAAAGGAGGAAGGATGTCTTGTATGCAGCACCTCTTTTAAGGATCAAAAGAAGAGGATAATGATCAGAATGAGATCTAGTTAGAGTGCAGCATGCTACATTATCCAAGAAATAGAGCCAATCATCATTACAAATAGCTCTATCCAGTCTCATCTCTATGTGACTTCTCAAACCTCTACCATTAGACCAAGTGAATTCAGATCCTCTAGTCATAATGTGAGTCAAGTTGCAGCTATCTGACCAAGCCTTAAACTCATCACAAGATGCTTTAATTGGCAATCTGCCACCTCTTTTTTCATGAGCTCCTAAGATTGCAAAACACTAAACTTGGACAAGTGGCATAACAGAACTTATTTGCATATTGCAACCAGAAAACATACTTGGAAGATTTTAATCCATGGAATTTTGATAAGAACAGACGAGGCAAAGTCTAAACTTTATAAGATTTCAAGTTGCTCAAGGGAATGTCTCCCTTTTAGTTGCCAGATAATTCTAAGGTGGATGGACTAGAGACCTTTTTACTAATTTACTAGTACTAGACTTGTCAATGGGGTTTGTTGAGTGGTGAATATCAAAGCACTTTGGTTTGCTTTAAGTTTAAGGCTTAGCTTCAATTGAGGATGCTAGTATTCTTTTATTATTGAGTGATCATAAGTACCCTTGCGAGTGAGCCTGCCCCCAACTTTATATTGGATTAACCTCCACCCTTGGATGTGCATGTCTTGGACACAGATATTTCAAACAGAAAGGCAAAAGATAATTTTATTACTTCTAGTCTTAATTAACTTTGAGTAATCTAAAGAAGACAATACAAAGCATAATAATTCTAAAACTTTTCCAATCAGTGAATACATATATTGCACAAAGTGGATAAAGAAGGTTATGGCATGGACCCTAACCTGTTTATGAATGTACAAGCCTTAGACAGAGAACATGATTATTTGGCCTATCTACTATCACCTCCTATCAGGATTTTGCAACGATTTTGGAGCTCCCTCAAAGAAATCAAAAAGATAATTTTCTAAATCATCAGGAGTGTATTTAATGTGTTTGTATATTATACTACCAAATCTCCCTGTAAATGACCTGTAAGCTGGGGTTATTTTGACGGCTAGAGAAATCTGCAACTCTTCACGAAGTTGAATATCTGGGATGCACCAAGCTGTTTGTATCCTGTAAAGATCCTCAAAGGCAAGGTAAAAGCTCCTTAGCCTCTTCTTAAGGAGACTTTTTGAGATAGAATCTGTACCTGGCATTTGAATTCCCTCTTCCTTAAGCAAGGATAAAATGGAACTCAAACTAGTTCTCTCATAATTCATTGCATGCTGGCTAAATTTTAAGTTGCACTTTCTAATCCATTCATCTCCATATATCAGCCTAAGTTCAGACCCTTCTACCTTTTGAGCCATGTAATGTATATTGTTCATTAGGAACAAGTGCTGCAATGCAACTTCTTTGTATAACTTGGACTTTTCATCAAGGTTGCATTCCAAGATTGAAGTTATTAATCTTAAGTGGAGGGACATTGAGGAAACTCTACCTGTAGATCCATGGTTTTTGTTGTCCTCTTCTGTATCCAGGCTCATGTCAGGTGATAGCAAAATGGCATCCTGTTCTTGTTGGTCCTTCAGAAGCAGATTTAGTGTTTTACTGTAGTCAGTGAGAATTGTAACATAATTCATGACATATCTGGTCAAAGGATGGATCCCACCACCTACAAAAGGGGTTGATGATGCATTTGATGCAATGCCATTTTGAAATTCAAGAAATGTTGCCATTACACAGTCTCCTAATCTCTTTAGAACCTCATGACATTCAAGTCTAACAGAAGAACCAACCTCATCTGAATACAAAGCATCAATGTCTGGCAAGAGGCTTGCTAGAACCTCATACATGTCAAGAATTTTAAACAACTTCTCAGGTTGGTGTGGGCCAATGGACATGGCCTCACCAAAATTCATTAGTTGTAATATTGAAGCCTTTGATGCATCAACAAAACAAACTAGACCAACAGGTACCCCTTCCCCAAAAATTTGTTCACTGAGCCACCTCTCACTTGCAAGATACACCCTAACAAAAAATTTCACAGCCCAAATCCATCTTTTGATTATGGAATTTAAAGTACCACATTCCATACTCAAGACATTCTCAATGCTCAGCCTTTCAATTTCAAGAATTAAGAAGCACTCATCCAAGGCATCCCTGCGAGCAATAATATAAGCATGGGAACATTCCTGGTCATAACTGCAAGCAATCATTAAGTTTGCAATACATCTGAGATGTGGTATCACATCTGGATCAACTAAATCAAGGGTATGCTCCTCTGAGGCTTTGGTGACACTGTCTCTTTGGAATGATTCCTCAAATGAGCCATCACCTAAAGATGCCACAGAGCTCTCATCAGCAATATCTTCTTCATCTGATCTAAAAGACACATATTTAGGCTCAAAAGGTTGCCTGTTCTGGGAAAGCAAGTTCCTAAACACTTCTTCAAGTCTTGCCATAGCCTTTTGAAGAATCCTATAAGCCCTATGCAAAAACTTATACTTTTGGCCATATTTGGTCAAATGTAAGCTTCCCAACTTCTCAATCAATCCATGGACTTCACCAGCAGCATTCAGATATTTAGATGCTTCATCTGGTCCACAATTCCAAATCATAGACTGATCTTCCTCCCATCTCATGATTATCTCCTCGATGGCTATAAGCCGATCTTCAAAGGCACTAACCCCCTTCTCCTCCTCCTCGTCCTCCTCACTAGACTTGGTCATGGAGGATAATTGCTTGCCAAGATCTGCCAGAATTTTATTGGCATCATTACTGAGACTCTTCTTTGACCCTAATGCCCTCACAATGTATTTTGCTGCAGCAATCAAGTTTTCATTTCTTTCTAGCTCAGGAATCTCAACCTCAGACTCCTCAAAGGCCATATTTAGAGAAACAGGCTCCAACAAGAACAATTACCAAAACCACTTCAACTTTTTCAAGATCTTACTTCCCTTTCAGAATCCTCCACTAAGGCACTACAAGACTATATACCACACACCCAACTAGAACTATGAATCACCAGAAGAAGTTTAGCAGGACTCACCAACCAAAGTCAAAATCCAGAGTGAAAATGGATAAAATACTTTGTTTTTTATGCCTGCATAAACCAAAAGACCATTGTTGTCAAAGGTGCTGAACAAAACCTGTTTTGAAAGAACAAGAAACAATGATATGATAATATTGAAAAGAGAAAGACACAATTTTTTTCATAAGAGGATATAGGATTTACCATGTATGGTTGTAGGATCCACTGATTACACTTAAAAAAAAAAATTGTGTCTTTCTCTACAACATGACCTAATCATGTTCTTCCAAAACAGGATAGAATCCGAATCATTGAACAATGAACAGATACACTGATTGCAACAAGAAGAATCGTATTAACCTACCTGATCTCCCTCCATGGTAAGCTTTGAGCATCTCGTTGTTGAAGTCCCTAATGGCTTGTGAGGATTCTCCTTCAAGCAAAAAATAGCTTGAAGTTCAGGAAGATAAGATAAGATTCATATATGTCAACAGAAGCAATAGAAAACATGTACGGTTTATTGACTTTTAACTAGAAAGCAATAAGAAAAAGCAAACGTTGGTTATGGAAAACAAGACCCTGAAGTAGAAAAACGAGTTTTTTGAAACTTTAAAAATCTTTGCCAGAATTTTCATTTCATAAGTAACAATTATGTTATTGTTGATGGCTGTCTCGTTGCTGCAACCTGTTCATTACACTTTTGTATGCTTTTGGAGGTTTTTTTTTTTTTTTTTATGTGCTTCGGAACGCGGTTCAATTGCATCTACTGGTTTTCGTGGAAAAGTAGTTTGAACTTTAGGAGAATGTTAAGGGCTAGCAGCCAGGCCGACAAGTTCTAATGAAAGATGGTGTGGTTAATAAATTAAAGGTTTAACTATTAACCGTTTGAAAATTTTTAAATATGTTTCTAAACTAAATAAAAAATTTGTAATTAGGTCCCAAACGTTTATAAAATTTTCAATTGACTCCCTGAATTAAAAAAGTTTTTAATTTGATCCCTAAACTTATATAAAATTTTCAATGGGATCCCTAAAATAGAAAATTTGATATTGATCTGTTGAATTGGATGGAACATTACTGATTTCATCCATGCTGGATAACCATATCATCCCTAAACTAGTGGCTTGGATGAAGGATGAACCCTGAGACGTTGTCACAGTAAAATGCAGCAAGATGCAACATAATGAAGTAAGATATAGTAAGTTGTAAGTGGGTGAGCTATTTTGGATGAAATTATTTCGAGGAAGGGATATGCAACCGTGAAACACAGATTGGGGAAAGAATGAACTATTTGTTCATATGAAGGAGAAGCAGTCGCAAGTCATGTTTTGGTTTTCTAGTTCAACATTTTATTATCTTGCAACCCTAAATATAAATTTTGGGTTTGGGGGGGGGGGGAGGGATTCCAGGTCACATTTCACATCAGTAAACTTAACGACCTCTTCTTGGAACCCTACCTCAGGGACTCAATTGAAAATTTTATACAAGTTCGAGGACCCAATTATAAATTATTTTAGTTCAGGGACTCAATTGAAAACTTTATAAAAGTTCGAGGATCTAATTACAGATTTTTTTAGTTTAGAGACCTACTTGAAAATTCTCAAATAGTTAAAGGACCAACTCAATAGTTAAGGCAAAACTATTTGATTGGTCCCTTAAGTTTATTTCATTTTACGATCTAGTTCCTTAAATTTATTTTGTGTCAAATAGGTCCCATAATCAATTAGGTTATTAATCTTTGTTGTTATTAATATAAATATAATAACTAGTTAGTTTGTTAATTAGTTAGCTAGTTTGTTACTCAAGTTGGTTGGTGAGTTAGCAATTAGTTACTAATTGTTATTGCTCAACAATCACTCTAAATAAGAGCACCAATTGTACTATTTCATCATCTTTTTCAGTCAATCAATTACAATGTTACCTCATGAGTATCAATATATCAATATGCTCTCTACCTCTCCTATCAATTTTATCTTCATCCCCTATGATCCATGGATTTGCAACAATTGTAAAATTACTCATTGATCTTTCTTCTTGATGATAGGCGTGTTTAAATTTCAAATAGGAAGGAGGTTCTAAATTAAGCCTTGAGGATTGAGGTAAATGCTCAATTATTCTCAAATTTTATTTTATCTCATTTAATCCTATCTTTACACGTAAAATGTGCATATGAATATAACTTGTTGTGTTTGAGGATGGATCCTCTATTTATGCAAATGTCATATTCTATTGCATTGGGTAAACTTAAAAGTTAAAAGCATATTTGTCACTAGTGCAGAAAAGGGATTTCACATCGGTTTTTTTTTGCTTTTCACATCGGTTTTGAAACTGATGTTGAAAAGGCCGATGTGGTTTATTACCACTTTTCACATCGGTTTTAAAACCGATGTAAAAAAGTCTGTTTCAGCAAGCCACATATCCTCTTCAGCAATTTTCCACATCGGTTTTCAGGAAAACCGATGTGGTAACCTAACTTTCCACATCGGTTATTTTAAAAACCGATGTGGAAAACGAACTTTCAACATCGGTTTTTAATATAACCGATGTGGAAAGTTGGGTTACCACATCGGTTTTTATGAAAACTGATGTGGAAAATTGGGGTTACCACATCGGTTTTCCTGAAAACCGATGTGGTTTTTAGTTTTTTTTTTTAAAAAAAAATCATCCTTTTCAGTATTGAGAGTCATTTCCCCTGTTTCAGTAATCCAGTAATCCAGATCAATATAGAATCTATATTGTCAACAGAATCATTTTTGTACAATTAAAACACACTAAATTAAAAGATTACTAACAATAAATATATTCAATTACATTCAGACAACAAAGATAATTAGAAACCAAAAAGCTACATATGATATATTATAGATTTCATGTCAAAACATATATCAGTCAAAAGTACACTATAGCTAGTACATGATGCGTTTATATACTAACTACATACAAACTACTGTTGGTACACTTCAAGAAAGAAAGTTGCCCAACGTATCCTTATGTTTTTATGTCGGCATCAGAGAGTGGAGTCGGATTGTTGAATATCTGCAAGTTTAATTGGACATAATTAGATTATATCTTTTAAGTAATAAACTAAAATTAAACATATAACGAATCTATATATAATTGTTACAACTAATTGTTACCAATTAGCATTTACCTCCTGCCATCTTTCAATGATACCGGAGGAGATAATTTCGACCATCCACTTCATCACATAGTATCCACATTCCCATGATCCACGTTGTCTATGAGACTACGTACAAATGAAACCTAGTTAGAATATGAGAAATTAAATAGAAATCAATAATTATACCCACTGCGCTTGAAGCGTTTGAACTAATAAATATCTTACGTTAGGAATAATCCATCTAATAGGCCGACGCCTTTCACCACACAGCATGCGGCTTGCATCAATAGACCTATCATAAGAAAATAAACATTAATTAAAGTATATCTAATAGATTTCAGATAATTAAAACAACTTCATTACTGATTCTAACTTATTTTAATGCTTACGTTTCCATGATGTTCTTCAGTTCATTCGCCGGCCTATGGCCCATCGAGCAGAAGAAGACCACGACATTCACACGAGGGCACAAGATCAACAACTGCCAATGTCGTCTGCATTTGCGGAACAATTAGTGACTAAGTCATATATAGTTATAATTAAATAACTGGTACTTACTTATAGAGATAAGGCACAAGGTAGAACTGATGATGGTCTCGGGCAACTATATCACGTATGGTGGCGACCGGGTCTTCTGATGCTAGGAGAACATCACCCTGAATGAGCATGGGGTCAATGAACCCATAAAGGGTGAGGTTGCCCTGATTAGCTAGCATGCGATGCAGATACCTAATATATTGATAAAACATGTTAATTATCATAGTATTTAAAATTTAATTATTTAACTTATAAATAAAATATACTTACGTGCACCATAACGAGATGTGGTGAGCACTAGCCATTTCATGGTCGAGCGCCATCTCCATAAGTTCCTTCTTTGGGATATACAGATCGTCATCCGCCCTGCCATCATGTTCCAACCTTACCAAAGCTACATCAACCTCCATGGTGACAAGCTTTATAGCAAGACGTTGAAAAACATCACCAGGATCCCCTTTGTCGTTCCCCTAAACAACAAAAAAGATATACATTAGTAATCACAGTTAAGTTATTTCATTCGTAATTAATTGAATGGTCAAATGAATACCTTGGCAGGAGCAGATTTCTCTGGTCTTCCTGGAGCTGACCTTTTAGGCAGAATATCATGATGATCATCAACATTCAGCTCACACCTATCAGGGGTGTCATCATCATCATCATCATTATCATCATCATCATCAGGCTGATGAGGAGGATCACATGAGCCCTTAGTGCTCACATGGACAGAGGGTTGGACACTTGTGAATTGTTGGGACATAGCAGCCATTATTGCCATCTGCTGGTTAAACTGCTGGGTCATCTCCTGTCTAAGCTCAGCTGCAATCTCCTGTTTTAGCCGTTCTCTATCTACAGCAACATCCCTGTGGCGTTGGTGTGAAGATGAACCATGGTATTGGCGAATGCCAACGCCCCATCCAACACCAATGACACGGCCCGGGTGGTCTGGTTTACCGATGGCAGCAGCTAAGATATCCTCGCGTCCTCTAGGAACAAAGGTTCCTTGAGTGGCCTGCTCGTCCAAGGCATCCTGCAACATATAAAATATTAGGTCACATTACAATTCAGTAACATTGTTAAAATCACAATTACAATTCAAACTACACATACAATCTTCTCAGCTACTTGGCGTGCCTCCTCAGATGTATATTGTCCCGTTTTTCTTTGTCGGACCCTCTTCCATTTACGATGGCGTGGGGGTGGAGGTGGATCAACAACTTCAGGATGATTTTCAGCATTAGGATCTACCTGAGATGCTGCTTCCTGACATGCTTTCTTTTCCTCTTCCACCATGGTCTGAGCAAGCTTTTTATATCCCCCATGAGACAATACATGCGGGTAGACATTCTTGCTTTGGTTTTCCTGCCCCTTTTTCCTGTTCTCCTGTTATAAATAGAAGATAATTAAATTACATCAGTAAATTAATAAAATTAATGAAATTACATCAATTTAGAGACAACTCAAATAAGTTAACCTGAAAGCTGGGATCATGTCGGCTCTGAACAAAGCGATCCCACGTCGCCTGGTCAGGAAACGGGTACACCTCAAGTGGGTTCTTTTCACAGCGTGGATTGAATACATAGTATCTGCCCAGGTCCACCTTAAAACCCCTCCAACGCTCACCAGCATACTTTATCCAACGCTTCTTCATATCTGTCGTATCCGGCAGGTCAAAGGTGAGCTACATTAACAACAAAAGAATCAACGAATTACTGTATGATATTAATAAGATTAAAATAAAGTAGATACAGACACAGGACGGAAAAGTATAGATACCAGAATAGTCTCCCATATCTGATCCTTCACGCCCTGAGGTACATCTTTCCAAGTCTCAATAAGTATGCTAGGCCTGCTTCGAGCAAGGGTCGCCACAAAACTAATAAACTGCTCTGCCATTGGCCCAATAGGATTGAGGTTACAATCAAAGTCGATTGTTATCTTTTGATTTGAACCACGGTTGGCAGTCAAATTCCTCATTCGTGTGGCACGTCTACCCATTCTACCCAAAGACGGGGTCTCCGACCCACTGCATGAAGGAGGGATATCCTCAGGATCAGCCATGTATACCTGTTTAGACAAAAACAAAAAGTCAGTATGTCTGGATAAATATCAAACATAACTTATAAATATCAATCAACGTAAGCATAACTTAAAAATATCAACGTAAACATATAATATGACTTTAAACATAACTCAAACTAAACTTACACTGTGGTCAAGTAGTAACGTTCTCCCATAACCCTTCTTGGTGATCATTACGAGTAGCATGTACATCGTCCACTTCATTTTCCTCATTGAAATTAGGCACCCGTGTTGAGAAAGAAGGAGTGTCAGAAATATCAAGAGTTGAATCTTGATTTCCCTCACTACTATTATACATGTTTTTTCCATGGAGAACCACTGACCACCTTTTGTTAGAAGGATCACGGATATAAAACACTTGTTTTGCTTGGGATGCCATGATGAAAGGCTCGTCTTTATTACCTACCTTATTAAGGTCCACCAATTTGAATCCTAACTCATCGGTTTGCACACCATTGTTACTGTCGACCCATTGACATTTAAACACAGGCACTCTAAACTTCATGTAATCAACCTCCCAGATCTCTTCTAACAGGGTTTTTATCTTTCGAACTAGAGAAATGCATGGACTCAGCGACGACCATAACCCCACTGTTTTGCATAGTACTTTTGTCATCCTGGGACTTTGTATAGAAGGAAAACTTATTGATATCGTACCCACTCCAGCATATGACATCAAAGTTAGGTCCCTGTGCTAGCCATTTTAATGTTTCAGAAGCAGTACCATCCTTTGCAATTTTTTCTTTAAACCAGTTCAAGAAAGTCTTATTATGCTTGTTCAAACACCATTTTTCATTCATTCTAGGGTAAGTTTCGTTGATGATGCTTTTGTGCTCACATAAGTATGGTTCAACCTCATCAGTGTTATTCAATATATACAAATGTGCTTGAAGCACTTCCTCCCAATCCATGCTCTTAACAGTGATACCTCGTGTACCCTTCCCATCATATCTTCCTTCATGACGAGACTTCGGAAGCCCTACAGGTTCCGCTTTTGACATGTAGTCTGTACAAAACTCAATAGCTTCTTCTGCAACATACCTTTCAACAATAGATGCTTCGGGACGGTGTGGATTCTTCATATATCCTTTCAAGATCTTCATGTATCGCTCAACCGGGTACATCCACCTTAAATAAACGGGGCCACACAATCTAATCTCCCTCACTAGATGAACAATCAAATGAACCATGATGTCAAAAAATGAAGGTGGAAAATACATCTCCAATTGGCACAAGATAATGGCTGCCTCATTTTCCAAGTCATCCAACTTTTTAGTGTCAATGACCTTGCTACATATAGCATTGAAGAATAAGCATAACCTAGTAATGGCATGTCTGACTTTTTTAGGCAAGATGTCACGAATGGCCACCGGTAGTAGTTGTTGCATCAAGACATGACAATCATGAGACTTTAAGTCAACTAATTTGAGATCTTTCATTGAGACAAGTCTCTTGATATTTGAAGAGTAACCCTATGGCACTTTGACTCCCCGTAGACATTCACAGAAACTTCTTCTCTTTTTTTGATAAAGTATGACATGCTGGGGGCAAATAAGTCTTCTTATCCCCCACTTTATGTGGAGCTAACTGCTCTCGTATACCCATCGCAACTAGATCCAGACGAGCATTCACACCATCCTTTGTCTTGCCTTGAATGTTGAGAAGCGTTCCGATTAAACTGTCACACACATTTTTCTCCACATGCATCACATCAATACAATGTCTTACATCAAGCTTGCACCAATATGGAAGATCAAAGAAGATCGACCTCTTCTTCCATATATTCTTCTCAGTAGCCTTCTTCTGGGACTTCCCATAGATAACATTAATGTTCTTCACCCGTTCATAAACTTGGTCTCCAGTCAAGGCCACCGGAGCAATTGCATTCTCCGGAAGTCCATTGAAAGCTTTTCTCAACCTACGATAAGGATGATTACGCTGGAGAAATCTCCGATGCCCAAGGTAGACTGTCTTCCTTCCATGTTGCAGTTGATGGTAACATGTGCCTTCTTCACATATTGGACATGCTTTATGCCCCTTAACACTATACCCGCACAAGTTCCCGTATGCTGGAAAGTCATTGATGGTGCAAAATAACATGGCACGCAATCTGAAAGTCTCACGGCAATACCCGTCGATCACATCAATGCCTTCATCCCACAACTTTCTCAAGTCTTCAATCAATGGACTCAGATAAACATCAATATCATTTCCTGGCTGTTTTGGACCCAAAATCATCATACTTAACATAATGTATTTGCGCTTCATGCACAACCAAGGAGATAGGTTGTAAATTACTAGGAGAACAGGCCATGAACTATGAATACTACTTAAGTTTCCATATGGATTCATTCCATCGGTAGCAAGTCCAAGCCTGAGGTTTTTGGGCTCAATGCCAAACTCAGGAAACAAACTATCAATTCTCTTCCACTGCAAAGAATCAGCCGGATGACGAAGCTGTCCATCACATTTCCTCTCATCTGCATGCCATCTAATATTCTTTGCATCCTTTTCATTAGCAAACAATCGCTTGAACCGCGGAATTACTGGAAGATACCATAACACCTTCGCAGGAGGACCCTTGGTGACCGCATCACAACTAGAATCATCATCCTTCACTTTGTATCGTGATACCCCACACCTGGGGCACTCATGCATCTCTTCAAACTCTTTCCTGTACAATATGCAATCATTGGGGCAAGCGTGTATTTTCTTATACTCCATACCCATCGGACACAATATCTTCTTCGCCTCATAGTTTCGGGATGGTAATGTGTTACCTTCTGGAAGCATGTCTTTCAACAACTCAAGCAATTCGGTAAAGCTTTTATCGCTCCACCCATTTCTCGCCTTCACATTGAACAATCTTAAGACCGCTGACAACCGTGTGAAATTAGTGCACCACGGATACAAAGCCACTTCCGCATCACTGCACAAAGTATCATACACATGTGCTCGCCGAAAGGACTCTTGCCCAATATCACGGATCATGTTCTCTAGTCCATCGTCCATATCTACGTCATCAACTTCCTCTCTATCCGACACCCTTGACCTGTCTAACGATTCACCATGACATATCCATATTGTATAACTCTTGCAAATCCCCTCACAAATAAGATGATCCCGTATCTCATCAGCTTCTAGTCGTCTCTCATTCAAACAGTTAACACAAGGACAACAAAACCTTCCGTCACTACTATCAGGAGCATTTGTTTTTGCAAATTGTAGAAAATCTTCCACTCCATTCTCATACTCATCACTTGTCCGTCTAGCATTCATCCAACCGCGATCCATGACTAAAACATTAACTTCATACTTAGTCCAACATCTTCATCAACTACTTCTTATGATAGGGTATGACCCTATCCCATTCGAGAAGAAACTTTTTCAACATTCGGTTAACAGTTAGTCCTTAACTCTCATGCTCATACCCGACGAAATTTCGGCAGCATTTCCCTTCGGTCTCCGATGTACACGACTTGAACGCGATGCCATCCACCACAATAAAGTATGCACCCGGAGAACGAAAAGAAATGTACCAATCCGAACTTTCATCAGGTATATAACATGAGAATCAACGAATAACTATTTTAACTGAATGAAGAAAAAGTTTTTTCCCAAACTGTCCAACTTGGACAATTCAAGATCCAATATAATGAGCTGTACAAGTACCTTAAGCAGGTACACGTGTGCTCATTAATATTGCATCTCAAACGGGAAACTAAGGCTTTAACAATATAGCATAATGTAATTTACTTCAGCATCCTAATAATACTTTAACAATTTTTGATGTACCAAATATAGTTAGCGGGTTTCGCGTGTATCCGCCGCTCACAGCAACAAATTCAATACATAACACCTGATTAATGTGAAACTAGAGCAACCCCTTTGGCTCTAACAGTAAATATAAAAAAATAACTTATTCGAACATCAAAATAAAATAAATAAAAATAAATCAATGACATAAGCTACTGCAGTCTCATTTCACATTGACACTGACTCATGTTTACATACATTACGCCTAACTGATACATACTGACACAACATATAAACAAGTTGTTGCAAACATCAGTGTACTGATCAAAACCCACACAACAACAATTTAGCAATTTGACAGAATAGAATATATGATAGCAGGGAAATGGAAGCAATAGATAATTTGGGGTTTAGGGTTTAGCAAATAAAAGAGAAATGGTTGCTTACCGATTGAAGCCACAATCAGTTGCCAATATTGCAAAGAATGGAGTGCTAGCTGAAAACACAAACCAATTAAAGAAGTCAGAGAAAGGGAGAAAACCAGGGAGATGGGGAGGGGGTTGTGCACAATGGGGAGAGAAAGAGAGGGGGGGTATAACTTACCTTGGTGGTGGCGCTGCGGTGGTGGCGTTGCGGCGGTGGCTTTGCCAACGCAAATAGTGAGCGCAGTGGAAAGGGAGGGGTGGCTACGGTGATAGGCGAAGGGGGAGAGAGGAGGCCAAATGGGGAGAGGCAAATGGAAAGGGTGGTGGCGTTGCGGTGGTTGCGTTGCGGTGGTGGTGGTGACGACCGGACTGCGACGGAGAGAGGTGGGTGTGGGATTCCGAGAAGAAGAGAGGAGAAATGGAGGGTTTTCTGGGAGGGAGACTGAGCGCAGCGCGAAAAATGAAAAGGGACTGAGTAATAAAAATTGATAATACACATCGGTTATCCAAATAACCGATGTTAAACACTTTTTCACATCGGTTATGGACAGAACCGATGTTAAATGTTGCGAATTTAAATTATTTTTTATCTTACCTTTTCCACATCGGTTATGGACAGAACCGATGTTATACAGTTTTCCACATCGGTTATATTGAAACCGATGTTAAAAGGTTTCAATTCATTTAATCAAATTTTTTATTCGTTTTTTCACATCGATTATTAAACAACCGATGTTAAAACTTTAACCTTTACACATCGGTTAATTAAAAAACCGATGTGGTAACTTATCAAATTTTTAATATTTTATTTTTGGTTCAATTTTCAACATCGGTTTTATAGAAACCGATGTAAAAACCATTATAACAGCGGTTAATTTTTGAACCGATGTGACAAGTTTTCAATTTAATTTCAAAAATGCCACCGCCTCCTTTTTCACATCGGTTTTCTGGAAACCGCTGTTAAAACCACGATGTGAAATGCATATTTTGCACTAGTGTGTATTTTGTTCCGTTTATGAGATTTAACTTTTAATTTTGTCCTCCAATTAGTCCTCTTAAGATAAAGGTCAAATTCCCCTTGGATTGTTCACAAATATCATATACTTTAGAGAGTATAAGTTCATCTCTTTCACTGGATCCTATTGATATATTAGACTAAGTCTTTAATCTGCTTTGTGTCCATCATTATCAGCACATGTAACTATTTCTTATTGCCGATATGGTTTGTTATCCAATTAGTTTTATTTCTGCTATTTAGTTAGGAAGTTAAGTTGGTTATAGAATTAGTCTTTCCCTCTTTCTTTAACCTCTTAGCTAAGCCTTACTGCTATATAAAGATAGCATGTACCATTTAAATCAATTAATGAAAATTGATGTTATTCAGTTTACAATTTGCTCTGATATTATAATAAGGTATCAGATTCCTAAATTCCCAGCTTCTACAATTTTCTTCTTCTTTTGTTATCATCGATGATCAACCTGTCTGATAGCAGTAAGGCAGCAACAGCCCTATACGAACCATGGCCCGAGAGGAATGCTAAGAGACCCAATTACCTGAAGGACTATGAGTGACCACTGATGCATGTTAATGCAGAGTATGTTGAGTCAGTAGTAGGAATATTATGCACGAGTTTGTTATTTCGTTGATAGTATGTCAGTTAGAATCTTTTATTTCATTAGATTCGCCATTTGCTTTTCGTTTCCTAAAATGCGGACAACCAATCACTGGCTTGTAAGTTTGTTTATATTCAGTCAGAATGAATGAGAAAGGCAAGAAGAGTGTTATCCGAAACTTCTTTTCTCTCTAATTCATACGAGGCGGCCTTGGACCTTGAATACAAGGCATTATCTCTGCTCTATCAACTGGTCTGACCTGCTCCCGCCATGACCAAATCCACCAGCGCCGCCACCGACCGCTTGGAGGATGCCATCCTCCGCCTCACCCAAACACAAACCTCCCTCACCACAGCCCAACACTACCTAGCTCACACAGAAAGTAGATTCCATCACCACTGCCCAATATGACCTGGCCCAGAAAGTAGACTCCATTCTCGATCATCTTGCCTCCTTGGACACCACACCCCGCCACCCGTAACTTCCTAAAATTTCAATATGATTATTTTAATAAAAAAAATAAGCTATTATGAGATTTAGTGTAAAAATTAGTAGTATAAAAATTAATGGGAATGGTTTAATGATTATAAAGAAAAATATATTAAAATAACTAAAAACAAAGTGAAGGGGGCCACGTCTACAATATTTGGCTTTGGCCAAATTGATGTTGACAAAAAAAGAAAGAATCGGGTCCCACGCAAGTCTAATGAGTCAGGGACAATTAGAAGAAAAAGGGAGAGCTTCCTTGGATTTTTTTTTTTTTTTTGTATATCACTATTTTAATTTTTATCTCCCAAAATATCACACTTTTCAAATTATATACCAAACTACCACACTTTACAAAAATAAGTTAGAAGTCTAGTTGGGAGGACTAGACTTCTCAACATCAATTTTTTTTTTTTTAAAAAAAATCTGGTTGAGAAGTCTTGTTGTGGGGGCTAGACTTCTCAACGTCGTTTTCTTCTTCTTTTAATTTAATATTTATATTTAATTAATTAATAATAACTTAATTCAATTAATAACCTAATTAATTAATTAAAGGATTACATTAAATTAATTAATAATAATTGCCTAATTATCATCAATATTAATTTACATAATTTTTTTATTTAAATAAGTAATTATAAATTAAATAATTAACACCATAATAATAATAATTGATAATCCACTCATTAAAATTAATTTTCATTTAGTAATTATACAAGCGTTCTACGCTTGCGTAGAAGACCCAGGACGGTGAGGACATTTATTTTTGCTATGACCCTCCACCCGGCACAATCCACATCTCTTATGATGACCCGTTTCCCTCATATCCATCTCTGTACGAAAGCGGGTAGATTGATGACGGCCCTTTAGATTTCTACACATGTTTGGATTGTGGAACACCTCAACTCCCGTGTATGGTGGCCAATATGCCTCGTTGGGCACCAGGGTGAACTCTTCCTGGTAAACTTTGAAGATAGTTTCCAATTTGTACATGACAGGCACATACTCTCTATAGTTGTAATGAACACTGGAACAAGCGGCGATGACATGTGAACAAGGGAGGTGCAGCGCCTGAAACTTCCCACAATCACACCACTCCTTGGTCAGGTCTACCATGAATTTTCCTGCTGGTCGTCCCTCTCACGGGTTCATCATTTCTTCCACCATGAATTTCATCTGACGTCGGTCGAAGCTACTGACACTGTGAGAGTTGGACGCCGCTTGTTCTTTCTCGAGGGCCTTGTCGACAACTTCTGAGTATTCTTGGCCGGATGCGATCATTACGGTGATCCTCCTCCCATTTTTGGCGAACATTGTGGACAACCTATAATAGGTTGCTTGGACCAGTGCGGTTATTGGTAGATTTCGCATCCCCTTTAAAATCGCATTTATGCACTCTGCCAGGTTAGTTGTCATGTGTCCCCAACGGCGGCCTTCGTCATATGCCTAGGTCCACTTCTCCTTGGGGATTTCGTCAAGATATGCCACTGCCTCTCTATTCCAGAGGAGGATCTGGTCTCGATAATACCGCTGGCTGGGTTGAGTCATTGCGTATCCTGTACAATTGGAATATAAATTTTTTCGAATAAACAATGAATATAAATATAAATATAAATAAAATCTAATTGTAATATGTATGACTGCGGTACTAACCCATGTTGACGGCCTTCTTCCTCATATCTACGTTCTTGAATATCCTTTGGAAGTTTTGGCCGATGTGTCGAATGCAATAAACATGTACCGATGGGGGATCTTGCCATCCGCTGTCTGGCCAGTTGTAGGCACTTTTTATAGATTCGTGCCTGTCTGAAATCAAGCAGAGATTAGCTTGCGGTGTGACGTGCCTTCTCAGGTTCCAGAGGAAGAAAAACCAGGCATCTGCTATCTCACCCTCCACTAGGGCGAATGCTATGGGAATTGGGGTGTTCTCCCCAGTTTGAGCAATTGCAAGCAACAAGGTCCCCTTGTACTTTCCAAACAGCCACGTCCCGTCAACCATAATAACCGGCTTGCAGTATTGAAAGCCATTGATACACGGTTGGAAAGTCCAGAAAAGACGACGGAAGATTCCCTTACCATGAGCTATTTGATCCCCCTCGTAAGCTGGCAGTGTCTGCAACTTCGTCATAGTCCCTGGAACATAAGTATGCAAAGCAAGTATCCATCTTGGGAGGTCATTGTATGATTTCTCCCAGTTACCGTATATCATTTCAATGGCCTTTTGCTTTGCTATCCATGCCTTCCGGTACGTGGTTGTGTAGTTGTACTGTACCCGTATGTGTGCAATCAACACCGAGATCGATATTGTCGGATCCTCTTTGACCAATAGCTTGACACTTTCAGCAATAATGTTTGAGTCAAGCTTATTGTGATCTTGCGACAGACTTGTTGATACACATGTATGATTTGAGTCCAACTTACGGATCTCCCAAAGGTCGAAGTTTTTGCGATAATACACTCTACATTTGAACAGGCATGCTGGACTCGGACACCTGATAATCCATCTATCGCCATCAGAGTGCTCTACCTTGAAATCCAGTGAGTGCTTTATATGGAACTCCTTGATCACATTTTGGGCACCTTGTTTAGTAGGGAACCTCATCCCTTTTTTCAGGGTCTCCGGGATATCAAGTTGTTCCACACAGGCACGAGAAAAGGAGTGGCCGTAATCATCATGTTGGTCACTGTCGTCCAAGTTCACACTACGGAAATGTGTTGGGGGGGGTCATACGGAGGAGCATTTGTGGAAGGACCCTAGGCCAGGTCCTTCTTCTTCTTCTTCTTATTCTTCGTTGTCGTCCACACGATCAGAGCGCGCAAGGTTGAAATCTTCATCCTCACTAAAGTCACCCACTTCTTCGTGGTGGAAACCAGCAACAATACTGATTGGGGTAGGGTGCATTGCAACTTCAACAGTGGTTGGTTGGTCATCGACAGCTTGCGAAAATGACTGATTGTAGATTTCAGTATGGTCAAATGATGGGATGTTGTGGTGGGTCTGGGGAAATGTCGGTTGGTAGGATGAGGAAGTATGAAAGGGGTTGTGGTCATAAGATGAAGGAAACGATTGGTTGTAGTGTGAGGCAGCAGGAATTGTAGTATGGTAGGGATCTGGTTCGGAAAAACAGTTGTAAAAGTCTTGTGTGGGGGCATTGAGATCAATGACCATAGGATTGGACGACCCAACTTGGGGGTCAACATTGTAGGCATCCTCCATGTTAGCGTATAGCTCAATCGTAGTTACACCGAGGTTTCTACAATTGTCGACAAACATGTCGAACATCAATTGTACTTCATCATCCGAGGCAAGATAGAGCTGCTCGTATCGGACATATCCAGATGCAATGGTTGTGGGATAACGATACACAAGATCGACAACCCTCTTGTTGTTGTCTGGTTGTATCTTGCTCTGGATAACGGATTTTAGCTGATTTAGTTTGATGTTGGTCCTCACCTTCATCAACTTTGACTTGTTGCACTGAAACATGACTCCTTCTGGGCAGTCCGTTACAATTTGTCCATTGTAATAGACACAAAGAAAGACAGTGACCAACATGATGATTATGGCCACTCCTTTTCTCGTGCCTAATTCAGCAAAGAATAGACACTCCTTTGTCCATTGTAATAGACACAAAGAAAGACAGTGACCAACATGATGATAGAAGGAGGAGCTCTAAAAATAGAATTTACTCATAAGAAACGTTTCAGCTTTTGGAGGTCTACGAAAGGTTGAGTAAAAATGTTTTTTCTCACCCTTCATGATACAATTAATTTGGGATGTTTACATGTATTTTGGTCTGTCATGAAAATTGTGTTTTTGAATTCTTTATTTGAGCCCTTAAAATATTTTGATGTTGTTGAAGTGAAATAATAAATATATTTTCTGGAATTAATAAAGAAATAGCTTGCATTAGAATTTGTCCTATTGTATTGTATATATATACATTTTTCAATTGTTTGTTGGCAAAACCATTGCCAAATCCAAGCTCAATGAATGAGAGTATAAGATATAATTTCTTTCCCCTGTGACGTGAATTATTTCTCCTCGGCAAGGTCATATAATATTAGAAATTTGAATTGGAGTTAACTTTACTGATCATGTAGCTGTTGCGCATGGTTTCACACATTATTTTTGTTTTAACGGAATTTAAAGTGAAGTTTGTTTGATTATAGTGTGAGTCAATTCCAGCTTTAATTATTGTTGATAAATATGTTTAATTGGTATGAATAGTATTGTTGTGACATGCACTTTTATGTTATATATATGATAGTGTAGTGTCGCCTTAGCATGTCATTATATCATTGTTATTAATGTATGGAGTTTGAGAACTCTTTTGATAGTCATTTGGGATGACATATTGTATTATGCATGAGTTGGTCATCACCTACCGGGGAGGGATGATGGTATACATTCTATTCCGGGAATAGAATGAGAGATATCACCATCCGGGATGGGATATATATAAGATAATTAAAATATTCACATCTGGGATGGAATATTAGATACCTCCATCTGGGATGGGGAAGGCGAGAGATATCACCATCCAGGATGGGATATCAGATAATTAAAATATTTACATGTGGGATGGAATATTATATACCTCCATCTGAGATGGGGAAGGCGAGAGATATCACCATCCGGGATGGGATATCAGATAATTAAAATATTCATATTTGGGATGAAATATTATATACCGACATCTAGGATGGGGAAGGCGAGAGATATCACCATCCGGGATGGGATATCAGATAATTAAAATATTCACATCTGGGATGGAATATTAGATACCTTCATCTGGGATGGGGAAGGCAATGGGACACCATTGCATGGATATGAGCTCGTAGATCTTAGTGAATCTGAGATTCACACCAGTTCTGGGAACCAAGGAGTCAAGTCAAGTGATTCTGGGAATCACCGAGTCATGTTCATGGAGTTGCATTGCATAGAGTTTGCATGGTGAATGTGATTAAATGTAATGAGATGTGACCATAGTTGATTTTATGAGTTGGTGATTTAGATGTTTGATGATGATTAATTTATATGATTATTATTTTGGAGATTTATTATATTTATTAAATTTAAAATTAGTGGATACCATGGATGTTTTTTCGGTTACCACGCCGGCTGCGAACAACACTATTTGCGAACCTTTATATTAAATGATTTTTATTCACTGGGATTATATCTCATTAAAAGTGTTGTTTTTAGAACACGAGTACGACGTCACTGAGACTGAAGAGGCTTGAAGACTTAGTGAATTTTCATAGTTATTTCCTAGCTTGGTTAGTATTTTCTTGAATAAGGAGCCGTTTGTGGCTAGACATATTTATTTATTGTTGGGTTTATTAGTAGACGCACGGTTTTGAGGAAAATGAATTTATTTATGTAAGAATTATCTTACCAATGTTTAATTTAAAATTATTGAGGTATCTCAGACATTTACAATTTGTGAAATTTTTATTGGAGTTTTATGCCTTATTATTTTTTTTTGTTGGGTTACTAATGTAAAGAAAAGCGTTACACCACCACCACCGCCCCCACCTCCCCCACCACCCCACCCTGAACATAAGCCATACCTGAAACTTGAAGTCCCATGTTTCGATGGAAAAGATGCTATGGGTTGGATCTTTAAGACCTCCTAATTCTTTGAGTACCAAGGAACGCTAGAGGAGGATCGCATCACAATAACCTCTTTTTACATGGATGGCGTGACATTAAGCTGGTTCCAATGGATGTATCGGAATGGCTTAATCACGTCTTTGCAGGGCCTTCTCCAAGCCTTGGAAACAAGGTTTGCTGCCTCCTTCTATGATGACCTTTGGCCTTATTCAAGCTCCAACAACGAGGCTCTGTGAACGACTACCTTACCGAGTTTGAGCAGCTAGCCACCGAATCATAGGACTGTCTACATCCTTTTTATTGAGCTGTTTCATTTCTGGACTCTCCCAGGAGATCTGCCTTGAAGTCCAGGCCTTGCAACCACTAACTCTCCCTCAAGCCTCCGCCATGGTTAAATTACAGGAGGACAAATTAGAGGACCGCCTTTTAGCTTCCGTTACAAAGGACACCTGACCTCCACCTCAGCCCCAATACCACACCGCCCTAACCCACCCACTCCCAACCCACCTTTATTACCCACACCACCCAGAGTCCCCTTCAAAAGAATATCCCCGGAAGAGATAGCCGCTCGTCGCGAAAAGAGACTATGCTACAATTGGGACGACAAATGGTCCATTGGCCATAAATGCAAGGGTCGTTTCTTCCTCCTTGTAGCAAACAATGAGGATGATACCTCTGACCCTAGCGACACCACCTAATCCGAGAACCTAGAACCCCTCTTAACAAACGTCCTAGACCCACCATCTGATGGCCAAATGAGCTTCCACAACCTATCCGGCCTTTCCATCCCCGAAACCTTCCGCATCCTTGGCACAATCTCCCACTTACTAGTGACCATCCTTATCGACGGCGGCATCACCCACAACTTTGTGCAAGCCCGCATCGTGAAATTCCTCAACCTCCCATCCCAACCCACTCTAACCCTCAAAGTCATGGTAGGTAATGGAAATATGCTCGACTGCTCCCAAGTTTTCCCTCACATTCCCATTTTCATTCAAGGCCACAAGTTCAATGTGGACCTTCATGTCCTCCCCCCCTCAGCGGCACAGACCTGGTCCTAGGGGTCCAATGGCTCGAAGAATTAGGCCCTATTGTTACTGACTACTAGGCCCTAACCATGCAATTCCACCACAATGGACTCCCTGTTGAACAACGAGCCAATGCGCCCAATAAACCTGAAGACATTTCGACCCAATAAGTCTGTCACTACATCCAAACACATGCTGCCTCAGAACTCTACCACCTCCAAATAATCCCCAGCCCACCCATACTAGCCCAAAGCACCGACCCGCTTGCCTACCCCATACCAGAAATTGAAACCTCCTTCACCGATACAACCAACTCTTCAAAATACCGACTAGCCTTCCCCCACCACGAGAAATCACCCACCAAATACACCTCCTACCCAAATCCTCCCCTGTGACCGTACGCCCATACTGATACCCCCATTCATAAAAATGTGAAATCAAAAAACAGGTGGCAGACATGCTCCGTTCCGATATGATTCAGTTGAGTCACAACCCTTTCTCTTCCCTAGTGTTGCTTGTCAAAAAGAAGGACAATAGCTGGCAGTTTTCCGCAGACTACCGTGCACTGAACGTCATAACAGTGAAGAATCATTTTTCGATGCCAATTATCGACGAACTCCTCGATGAGCTTGGAGGAGCCTCTTGGTTCTCTAAACTTGACCTCTATCAGGGCTTCCATCAGATTCCTATGGATGAGGTGGACATTCACAAAACCGCCTTCCGTACTCGTCAGGGCCACTACGAATACATGGTCATGCCATTTGGGCTTTGCAACGTGCCCTCCACATTCTAGGATACAATGAATGAATTGCTCCACCCATTCCTTCGTATGTTCATCGCTGTATTCTTCGATGACATTTTGGTTTGTAGCCAATCATTCCAGGACCATTTAATACACTTGGAGTGCGTATTCAGAACACTCCTAGAAGGTAATTTTTTCTTAAAAGGTACCAAATGTCTACTGGGTCAAAGACAATTGGAATACCTCGGTCATGTAGTATCACAGCATGGTGTCGCACCTGCGCCCTATAAAATTCAGGCTATGGTTGATTAGCCAGTCCCTGCCTTGGTGAAGGCATTACGGGCCTTCCTCGGCCTCAGTGGATTCTATTGAAATTCATCCGAGGCTATGTAGCAATTGCTTCACCTCTTACCGCATTATTGCATAAAGACTGTTTCAGTTAGAACCCTGATGCACAAGCTGCTTTTGGTAAGCTCATTACCATTGAGACGAATGCTTCTGGTTTGGCTATGGGGGCAGTACTGATGCAACAGGGACATCCGATCGCATTTTTTAGCAAACCTTTCTGCCCTCTCCTACAGCGTGCTTCCACCTATGTTAGGGAACTTCATGCCATCACCCCTGCAATTAGAAAATAGCGCCAATACTTACTGGGCGACTCCTTTGTCATACTTATAAATCATAAGAGCCTGAAAGACCTGATGACTCAGGTAGTCCTGACACTAGAACAACAGGTATTTTATCGAAGTTGTTGGGGGTACTATTAACTAAAATAAAGAACAAAGACATATCAAAAGATTGGAAGGGTGGAAATGAATTATATAATATCCCTGCATTGCTTCATGTAGTAATTAATGAACAAAAGATTGTAGGAGCTTAGAAAAGAAAACGATGGAAAATTGAATTGTACGTTTTTTTTAGAGTAAAGAATAGTGGATACGGTTAACTTGATGGACTTGTTGTATACAGGTCATATACATGTAAAGAAAATGTGAGTGAAAATAACTTGAGTTTGTGTATAATCATTTTTAGATAAAATATACTTGCAATAAATAATTATTTATGAAAAAAGTTACTTTAATTCTAAATTATAAAAAATATTATATTAGAAGTTATTTTAACCCGTGCATTGCACGAGTCAAAAACACTAGTAGTTAAATAAGAAAAGAAAATTAAAAAATAATTAACAGGAGATAACTTCTAAGAGATCATTTAAAATATTCTAATATATAATGAAATATTATGAGATTTTCTTCATATATTCTAACATTTACATTACATGTAAATAACTTCTAAAAAATTATTAATAAGAATTAGATACTTACCGTGAAAAATTAATATTTTATTTAAATTAAAATTGTGAAACAACTATTTAAGCGACCATTATAATTATAACTATATATTTAAAATGTTTATTACCAATAACTCTTTTTTTATTTGTTTTTGGATATTGATTTTCCCACCTCACAACTTACTATTCCCACCTCCCATTCACCTTAGAAAAAAATTTATTCCCTAATTTATAATCTCAAGCATTTATCTCCCTATCCGTTTTACTCTTCCCTCACTCTCTGTTTTTTTCTTTCTTACTCCGTCTATTTTCCTTCCATCTCTCACCTCTCAGCACACCACACTCCGCACTTCAAAGGGAATAGAGCATCCTTTGCATCATCCACTAGTATTGGAAGCAACGGTAATCACAGCATATAGGTAAGGTTTTTGTTTTTTTTCTTCCTTCAAATGGATTAAAAGGATTAAAATAATATCATTATTCAAAGTGTTAGTAGAAACCACCACTAAAAATGTTGAAATTAGTGATGGAAACACATTTGTCGCAAAAAACAATGAATTTAGGGACGAATTGCGTCTTAATTTATGGAATTTGGTTGTCTACAATTTAGCAACGGAATCAGTGACCAAATATGGTTGTTGTTGAAAATCTCGTCGCCAAAGTTTTTCTTTGAATTTAGCGACGGAATTAGCAATGAAGAAATTTTGTCTTTAAGTAACTCGTCGCTAAATCCATTACTAACTATTTGATTTGAATTTAAAAATGAAATTACCGCCAAAATAAGGGCACCACAAATTTTTTTGTCACTAAATTTGACGTTAATTTCTTTATTTGAAATCAGCGACGGAATTACTGACGGATATATTTCATCGCTGAAGAATCTGTCACAATTTTTGTAGTAAACTTTTCAACAAATTTAACGATGAAATTAGTGACACATTCTTAAGCAATGGATATTATTCGTCGTTAATTTCACCATTTAATTAAAAAATTAAATAAATTTCCTAATTAATAAACAAAATTTATCATCATTTTCATTCTTTATAATTATGATATTCAAATTATTTAAAATATTAAATCAAAATTGATAATTTAAAATTATAACTCTTGATTTTTAGTAAATTATTACAATTTTAAATGAATGTTATTAATATTATTATTATTGCTAATAGGCACATAAATGTCTATTTAAGAAAATTTTATTTTTTTATTTCCATTTTCTATCATACCAAACAAGCGGGAAGAGAATCTCACATTTTTTCTCTTTATTTCCTTCCATGTTTCTCTCGTACCAAATAACTTTTAAAATCCACTCTCTTTTTTTCATCATTGTCTTTGTTCCCAAATTCTTTCTCTTTGTTTTCTCTCTCTTCATTTTCTTTCTCAAACCGAACAAAAAGTGAGCTTTATTAATGCTTTGTTTGGTTTGAAAAAGAAAATGGAGAGACAAAAAATAGAAAGAAAGACTTTGGGTAGAAAGAAAATAGTGAGACAAAGAGTGGATTTTAAATATTGTTTGGAATGAGAGAAACATGAAAGAAAATAAAGAGAAAGATATTTGAGTTTCTCTCCCCACTTGTTTGGTAGGATAGAAAGTGAAAATAGAGAAAATGGGTTTTTCTTGAATAGACATTTATGCCCCCTATAATAATAATAATAATAATAATAATAATAATAATAATAATAATAATAATAATAATAATAATGAAATTTAAATAAATTAAGAGAAGTACAAAGGTGGAAAGTGTCTATGTATAAAGTACCAACAATGAAAAGAGATGTAAAATGTAAAGCATATACAAGACTTAATATGATATATATGACTGTTAAATAATTAAAAGTTAAATGCATATATATTTTTGTTTGTCATAACTACTACTAAACAAATCAATTCTGGTTTTGATATAAATTCGTATAAGCACTGGCTAGCTAATAAAAGCATGTGAGGGAACGGGTAAATGACACATGAAAACTGTGGAATAATTCTCTCAAAATCAGTTATCAAGTGGTTAAAGCTTTCGGTTAACTCAGTTGGAGTTGGTTACAACAAATTGATTCAGCTGAACCTGAAAGGAGCACGTGCAACCATTGTTCTAATGATCTATATATTAGTATAGGGACACGTCTATGTAGTGAGAAATAGATTGATAGATACACATTGTTCTTTGTAATTCTGCTTTGTACTTGAGAGAATAAGAAAGAGTGATTAGAGATTAAGGGAAGAGAAAATAAATTAGTGTGGCAAGGCTTGGGATTCTTGTTCTGTTTTCTTGTCAGTGTAATTAGCAAGGGGACAAGGGAAACTCTATTGGTTTTAGCTTGATCTTGTACTCTGTTTCTTTTCATAGTGGATATCTTTGCTCCCCCCTATGGATGTAAGCCCCACTGGCTGAACCACGTTAATTGCTTGGTGTTAATCTTTTTCCTTATCTTTCTTTAAACTTGTTAATTGCATGTTGGTTTCCGTTCTTGCTGCCGTGTGCTGTTGTGTGTTTGTGGGAAACTTGTACTTTATTGCATGTTGTTAATTGCATGTTGATATTCACTTACAATCGATGCCGTCTGTGGGAAACTTGGAACAAAGTGAACAGAAAAGCTCGAACATGGGATCAACAAAGCTTGACGTAGAGAAATTCTCTTGTACAAACGATTTTGGTCTATGGAGGATAAAGATGCAAGTGGTTCTAGTTCAACAAGGACTTGGAGATGCACTCCCTACTACTCTCTCCGCAGCAAAGAAGAAGGAGCTAATTGATAAGGCAAGAAGCATAATAATTCTATGCCTTAGAGATAAACCACTCAGAGAAGTAGCAAGGGAGCCAACTGCAACCGGTTTATGGATGAAACTCGAGTCACTTTATATGACTAAGTTCGTGGCAAACAGATTGTTCTTGAAACAATAATTATTTTCATTCAAGATGACTAAATAAATATCAGTGGCTGAACAGATTGTTGATTTTAACAAGATACTCGATGATCTTGAAAATCTTGAAGTGAAGCTGGGTGATGAAGATAAGGCACTCATTCTGCTAAGTGCCTTACCAAGCTCATATGAGCATTTCGATGATGCAATATTGTTTCGAAGGGATCAAACCATCACTCTTGATGAAGTGTATCCATAAGAACAAAAGAGTTTCAGAAAAGGCAAGAAGGCAGAACAGAAAGCGATGCAGAAGCTTTGAATGTGATGAGTGGCAAATCAGAGAAAAGAAATGGCAAGCCTAAGAAGTATGGATCCAAGTCAAAGAACCAGTGAAAGAACAAGTACAAATGCTTCCATTGTCACAAGAAAGGACACTTCAAAAAGGAATGCCCTGAAAGGAAGAACAAAGTCTCAAAGAACTTCCAAGAATCAGGAGATGCAGCCATTGTATCCAATGGGTATGATTCTGCAGAAGCATTGGTTGTGTCAAATTCAGAAATTGAGAAAGACTAGGTAATGGACTCAGGTTATACATTTCACATGTGCCCAAGGAAAGACTATTTTGAGTCTATAAAACTACAAGATGGTGGAGTAGTGTTGCTGGGAAACAATAAGCCATGTGAAGTACAAGGCACTGGCACAATTCGGTTGAAAATGTTCAATGGCCAAGAGAAATTAATCTCAGGATTGAGGTATGTACTTGAACTAAAAAGGATCTTATTATCTATTAGCATGTTTGATAGTTTAGGTTATAGAACATAAATTGAACATGACTTGATGAAAATACTCAATAATAATGTAGTAATAGAAAAATGATTAAAAAGAAATGGTTTGTATATCTTAGAAGGATCTACTGTTATTGCTCAAGCTGCTGTAGCTAGTCACACACACAATGATAAATCTAAATTGTGGCATATGTAAGTGAAAGAGGTTTATTAAAATTAGCCAAACAGAACATATTAAAAGTGATAGGAATTGAAAAATTAGAATTCTGTGACCATTGCATATTAGGAAAGGTTCATAAAGTGAGTTTTGGAATAGGCATGCATATCTCAAAAACACCTTTTGAATATGCTCATTTAGACCTTTGAGGTCCTGCAAGAACTGTGACTCATGGAGGTGGTTCTTACATTCTCACAATCATTGATGATTATTCTAGGAGAGTATGGATTTATATACTTAAAAACAAAAGTGACACCTTTGTTAAATTTAAGGATTGGCATACTCAAACAGAAAATAAAACAGGAACCAAGCTAAAATGTTTAAGAACTAACAATGGCCTGGAGTTTGTTTCAAAGCAATTCAACAAGTTTTGCATGCAATTTGGTTTTTAAAAACACATGACAGTTTCAAGGACTCCTCAGCAGAATGGATTGGCAGAAATGATGAATTGAACAATCTTGGAAAGGGTTAGATGCATGTTACTGAGTGCTGGCCTACCAAAAATCTTTTGGGGTGATGCTGCAGCTATTGTTGTTTACCTAATTAACAGATTCCCTTCTTCTGCAATAGGATTTAAAACACATATGGAGCTATGGAATGGAAAACCTGCATATTACTCTCACTTGATGACATTTGGTGCATTAGTCTTTGCACATATAACACAAGATAAACTTGAGCCTCGTGCAATTAGGTGTGCCTTCATAGGTTACCCTACTGGCACTGAAGGGTATAAACTATGGAGAATGGAACCTGGTTAACCTAAAAGCATCATAAGCAGATATGTTATATTTGATGAAACCAGAATGGCAATGCTATCAAAGGATCAACAACAAGCTAATGGCAAACCAGAGAATTCTCAAGTTGAGGTGGAGTTATCCACTCAATTAGGGAATGATGTTAGAGTCCAACCAGAAGAAAGAAATAAGGAGCAGCAGCCTTAACCAGTGATCAATGACTACAGTTTGGTTAGAGACAGGGCAAGAAGGAACATAGTACCTCCAAGGAGATTTGGTCAACTGATCTCATCTATTATGCTCTAATTGTTGGTGAAGATGTCCAAGGAAATGAGCCTAGCAATTTCAAAGAAGCCCTAGATAGCAAAGATAGGCAAGAATGTCTAGAAGCAATGAATGAAGAGATGCAGTCACTTCAAAAGAACAGAACTTGGGTTCTAGTTGATCCACCAAAAGGTCAGAGAATTGTAAGCTGCAAATGGATTTTTAAGAGGAAGGAATAAACTCAAAATGACTAGAAGATCAGGTTCAAAGCAAGACTTGTTGCCAAGGGGTTTTCTTAACTTCAAGGGGTTGATTATGATGAGATATTCTCACCTCTAATCAAGCAATGCTCAATCAGAATTCTTCTGTCCATTATCACACACTTTGACCTTGAATTGGAGCAGCTAGATGTCAAAATTGCCTTTCTTCATGGTGACCTTGAAGAAACCATTTATATGCAGCAACCCGAGGGCTTAGCTAAAGATAAGAATAAGGTTTGTCTACTGAAAAAAATCCTTATATGGTCTAAATCAAAGTCCTAGGAAATGATATAAAAGGTTTGATGATTTCATGATGAGGATGAGTTTTCAAAGACGCAACTACGTTAGTTGTGTCTACATTCTAAAAGAGAATGAAGAAGTACTCATGTATCTGCTACTATATGTAGATGAGATGGGAATGGTTTATCAATTAACTTCTGGTTGGACAAATGGCTGTCTAGTCCTTTAGTTGATATCATGCATATTCCTCCCAGTGTTCATAGCAAATTGTCAGCTTCTGTTGCGGACTTCATCTCTGATACTGGTTGGTTAATTCCGGCTGATATGTTGGTTAAATTTCTAGAACTTGGTCCTGAGATCTCCAGTATTGTTATCCCTCAACTTCCTGCTACTGATCAATTAATTTGGAAACCATCTTCTTCTGGTTTATTATGCTTTAAAGATGCCTATTCTCTCTTTTGCCATTCGGGTTCTCTGTGTTATTGGGCTAAGCTGATTTGGAATATGGCTATACCTCCTTCCAAATCTTGTGTCACTTGGAGACTTATTCATAATAAGCTTCCCACTGAGGATCAATTGCAAAAAAGAGGCTGCATCACTGTCTCCATTTGCTGCCTTTGCTTTGCTGATGCAGAAACTTCAAATCATCTTTTCTTCTGTTGCCCGTTTGCCAAGGATCTCTGGAACTGGTTTGGCTCAATTTTGGGTATGCAGCTGGACTACTCTTCTGTTCTCTCCATCCTTAACTCCTGCAATAGATCTTGGAGTCCTCAGTTAAAAATCATCATTTCTGCTTGCATCATTAACATAGTTTGGATCATTTGGATAGCCAGAAACAATTTAAAATTTGATAATAAGAAGACTTCTATCACTGCAGCTATCAAGTATGTGAATTATGCTGTTTCAATCACAGGTAATGTGTCTAAGGCTTCTATGTACTCTAATGCTGAAGAACTCAGAATTCTTAGTATGTTTGGTATTACTAGCAAATCGAGTAAGGCCCCAAAAATTTTCACAGTGCATTGGATTCCTCCAGCTATTGGATGGATCAAAGTTAATACTGATGGTGCCTCAAAAGGTTCTTCTGGTCTTGCTGGGGGTGGTGCAATTTTTAGAGACAAAAGTGGGGCTACCCTTGGCTGCTTTGCTGAGTTTTATGGCCAATCATTCATTCTCAGCTGAGCTTTATGCTGCCATGTCCTCAATTCATGTTGCTGCTGAAAAAGGTTGGCTCAATTTATGGATGGAATGTGATTCCTCTTTGGTGGTGCATGCTTTTCATAATCCTGATGTTGTTCCTTGGTCTTTAAGAGTCAAATGGAAGAATTGTATTGCTTTGACAGCTAGTTTTAATTTCAAGATCTCTCATGTTTTTAGGGAGGCTAATCATTGTGCTGATAATTTGGCTAATTATGGTGTAGCTTCCAAATGTTTCTCTTGGTGGAATTTAATTCCTAGTTTCATTAGGTCTGATTTCTTTTGTAATAGATGGGGTATTCCCACCTATAGGTTTGCTTAGCTCTTTCTTCATGGGTTTTGGTGTATGTCCCCCCATGATTTCTTTGTATTTTCCTTCTTATTTTAATAATATGGGCACTCTTTTTCCTTTATGATGCTTTTATCCCTAAGGAGGGTTTTACATCATAAGGTTTTAATGAGGCCCTAGTTTTATAAAAAAAAAAAAATACTATATGTAGATGACATGCTTCTTGCAAGCTCAAAGAAAGATGAATTTGAAAGACTCAAAGCACAATTGAAATCTGAATTCGAAATAAAGGAACTTGGAGAAGCTAAGAAAACCCTTGGGATGGACATTAACAGAAACAGATCAAGAGGAGAATTGTTCTTATCACAACAAGACTACATGAAGTGGTTGAAATGTTCAGAATGCATAAAGCAAAACCAGTAGGAACTCCTTTGGTGCAGCATGACAAACTTTCAATCAAGCAAGGTCATAAAACAGATGAAGAAAGGGAAAGAATGGCATCAGTTCCTTATGCAAGTGGGGTGGGCAGCATTTTGTATGGAATGGCATGCAGTAGACCTGATCTGGCATATGTTATTAATGTAGTTAGCAGATTTATGGGGATCTTGGACCATACCATTGGGAAGCATTAAAATGGATCCTGAGGTACTTATATGGAACATTAGCTTCTAGATTAATGTTTAAAAGAAAGGCAAATACAGGAGAGGCAATCATAGGCTATGTGGACTCTGATTTTTCTGGAAACATGGACATAAGGAAATTACTTTCAGGCTATGTGTTCACTGTATTTGGTACAACAGTTAGTTGGAGATCAGTGTTACAATTAGTGGTTGCTCTTTCTACAGTGTGAAGGAAGCAATATGCATGAAAGGACTAATTGGGGAGCTTGGAATAACACAAAGCAGTGTTACAATTTACTATGATAGCCAAAGTGTTATTCACCTATCTAAACATCAAGTCTACCATAAAAAGTCTAAACATATTGATGTTAAACTTCACTTTATTAGGAATGTGATTGAAGCAAAGGAAATCCTAGTTGAAAATGTTGCAACTAGGGATAATCCAGAAGATGCTTTAACCAAATCCCTACCCTTCTACAAGTTCAAGCATAGCTTGGACTTGATTGGTTTTCACTAATGTTCCAGGTCTGGTGAGGGAGCAAGGATATCTATAGGAAGGTTGCGACACCCCCTCCTTAGGGTATCACATTTAAGTAACTTGTTGTAGAATAAACTTACAGAAATAACATGTTGCTGGTTACTTTCGGAAAATAAGTTTTTCTAATTACTTATTCTTTTCAAAATTGGTGATAAAATTTTTCGTTAGTCTTTTACAAATTGACCTACAACCAACACCATCACATAATATACACTATATATATATATATACTAGTGTCTTTACCCGTGCATCGCACGGGTGACGTTTAACATGTTATTGAATAGGAATTTGATTCATTAAGTAAGAAAAAGAAATACTTTAATAATTTAAAAGCATTATATAACTTATATGTTCATATTATGTATAGTATTATTATATTAATTATATTAAATTAAATAACAGAATAATATTATTAAATTATTAAATATATATGTAACATTATATTATTATATTAGTTTCAGAAAAATAAAATATATTTTTTATTTTTTATGAAAGCATATAACATTAAAAAAAAAATTAGATAACAATATTGATTATAATATTGCCTATTCATCTTCCTACCCATTTTCCAAGGGGAGTGTCTCTTCGTTTTTCATAACTGGCTGCCACCCAATGAGAGTGGTTACTCTTAGAGCTTTCTTGAAGAGTTGCATATACAGAATAATGATTGCAAGCATTTATGATAAAAGGGAATGGCAATACTTCAATACTACCCCTAATGCTCCGGTTTGTTCATCTCGTCATACCCCAATGTTTCATTTCCGGACTTCATCAGAGCAAGAAAACTCCGTCAAGCTATTCAATCAAGAAGGTACGCTTAGTTCTACTTTGAGTTCATCTCTTTCATTTGAGTTGTATACTTCGTCTTTCAACACATCCTGTTTTGCAATTAGGGTTCACAGAAATCTCTTATGAACATTGCTTAGTTGTAGTTTTATTCTAAGAATGATGACCAAATAGAAGCACTACTCTGATTTGTTAACAATATTTCTTCTAATTTTGTTAACTACACTTTTATTTCTACTTTTATTGTTACCTTATATTACTTTATTAATTTGTATGTGTTTTTTAAGGTTTTGTTTGAATTTTATTATTATAATTATGGAGTAAAATGTGCAGATATGGCTTTGCATGTACATTTAAGTTTGATAATTTCCATTTTATGTTGTCTATTATTTTTATGATCTGATGTTTCATTTCCCAGATGGCTAAAGAAAGATACACACAGATTTTCTTGGTTGTTGAACCCAGGGTTGTAAGTGTTTTTATAAATATTGATTTTCGTGTAAATAAAAACATATTGATATCTGTATAAGTAATCTGTATAAGTAATAATTTAATTGTTTGTTTTGACTTAACAGGATAAGGTACCATTCCCTCATTTTTTCTATGAGACTTTCAAGGATGAATTGGCTGAGAAGTTGTATTTCACTGACCCAGCTGGTGCTTGGATCAGTATCAAATTGGAGGAGTCATCAAAAGGCTATCTGAGTCGTGGACTGAAGAACATACTGTATCACTACAATATGCCTCGAGGTTGCTGGCTGAGGTTGCTATATCTGGAGCAGAATAACTTTTACATGAATGTCATGGACATGAGGTTGAAGGAGATCCGATACCCCTTAGGAGTAACAATTGACTATGAAACATTTGTCATTCCTGGTATGGAAGACATCGATGCTGAGGACCCTGATTTGCTGAATGTGGAATGCAGGTCCAGATGTGAGCTAGTCTTGACTGCTAAGCAAACAAAAACAAATAACATGGTTAGATTTTGATAGATTGAATATAGTATTATAGACTTATTATTTTATGATATTTGATGAAACTTTAAACGATTCTTTTATTTGATTGCAGAATCTGCCAACAAGTTTTGTCAAGGAAGGTTGGTTGGGAGCAATGCTAGAAACAGTTTGGATTGTGGATAAGAATGGGAAGAAGTTCAAGTGCAATCTAAAATTTGGTGGAAGGAGGGATGCTGAAGCTCATGTGAGAGGCAACTGGCACAAATTCTGCACAAAGTATAATCTGAAACATAGGAGCCGTATCACTCTAGGAGTGGATGCAGAGGATTTTACCCTGATTCATGCAAGAATCAAAAATTGAGAAAGCTTTCTGTTTTAATGATGGAAGAATGAAGCCCCCTGGACGAAGATGTCATTTTTTTTTGGTTTTGCACATTTGGAAAAAGTGGGTTGGTTTTGTAATGGGGTTGTATTTTTTGCTGCTGAACTGGGATGGTTTTTAGTAGGATGACTGTAATAGATTGGCTACTTTTGGAAAGTAATGTGGCCTTTCTAGTAGAAGTTTTTTTTTTTGCCTCAAAATCCTCTATGTAAAAAGTAACTTTATGTTAATTAAGAAGAAGTTTATGTGGTTTAGGCTCAATACTATGATTGTTGACAGTATTATTTGCTTTTATAAATGGTTTGAATAGATATTGATTGACAAAATAAAAATCTGAAAGTTATTGAGCTGTTAAAAATCTGTAATATTGACAATGTTTACTCTTTTTACAGAAAAAGAAAGAATCAACATTTAATGGCAGTCATATTTCTACCAAATTGAGTAAGTTGATGAAGTTAAAGCTATAGATGTAAGGTCAAAAATAAAAACAATGCTAGAGGAATGGAATAGATCCATGGAATAAACAGCCTTGTTGAAGCTAAATGTCGAGGTCTACTTGTGGCTGCCAGAGACTACATTTTTGCCACAGTAAGTGCTTGGTTTCATATTTCAAATTTGTTTGAGAAAATATCCTCCATAAGTACATAGCTTTAGCTTTTAGGAAGGGAGTTGATATACTTGCTGATGTATGATTAGAAGTAAGTGTTGTTCTAATTGAGGAAACACAATAACTTCATACATGATTAAAAAACTGCATCCATTCAACTTTATACTTAAATATTGTTTACCTCAAGATTACAAAAACTCAAAAAGCACTGAAACATACATGACTCATCTAAAATGAGTAAAACAGTTACAGGTTTTTAAAAACTTCAGTGTATACAACATTTGTTGTTGAAGAACAGGGTATTCCTTCATCATCTAAAATGAGAACTTTCAAACCCGTTCTTGACTTTACTCTAGAGAAAGCAACATACAGTTGTCCATGAGTAAACACTGGTCTTTGCAAGTATAAACCAACTTGTGACAGTGATTGGCCTTGACTTTTGTTAATAGTCATTGCAAAACATAAAGATACTGGAAATTGCCTCCTGCGAAACTTAAAGGGAAATCCTGGATCTGAAGGAACCAAATTCATTCGTGGAATGTAAATCTTATCACCAATATTGTTACCTGTAATAACAGTAGCTCCTATGACATTCGTACATAACTCATTTACTAACAGTCTTGTCCCATTACAGAGTCCATTGGACTGATCCAAGTTCCTCATAAGAATTATTGGCACCCCAATCTTTAATCTCAACCTATGAGCTGGAATTCCTAAACATCTTATGTCATTCAGAAACTCAGTTGTAAACCATTCACCTTGGACTTCGCAATCTTCATCAGATTGCATAGTTGAGTCAGAACTCAAATATTCCTTCTCAGGTCCAGGAATCAAAGAAAGTATGTAATCATTAACAGTGTCAACTGAGTCCAGAGTAGGAGCTAGAATTGCCCTCTCTTCATAGAATTTTGAATTGTCAAAATTCTGCATAAGTTGTGGATATGTAAATTCAACTAAAGAGTCCAAAGTATTTTCAGAATCTTTTATCAATAAGTCATCTGGAATTTCCACAGAACTTTCACCATTTTCATCTGAATCTTCTGTACCATCTCCTATCTGAAGTATCCAGTCAGCAAAATGTTTGATGGAATCGATTTGGTCTTGGGCTGCTGCAGCACTGAGTCTCATGTTTGCTGTAAGATTGAACACCGTGCAGCTTTTCCAAATGTCAGAAGAATTAATTGTAGCTGAAACTATGTCATTCCTACATCCTTTTCTTATGACTGGTAAGATTTGCCTAAAATCACCTCCTAAAACAACAACTTTTCCCCCCAAATGGTTTATTTGAGTTTGCCTCTGATTCAACCCTCATAATATCCTTCAAAGTGCGGTCAACTGCTTCGAAGCAAAATCTATTTAACATTGGGGCTTCATCCCAAATGATTAATTTTGCATGCAGAAGCAGTTTTGCCTTAGGACTGCCTTGTCGTATATTGCAAGTTGAATCTTCATTAGTAAGTAGTGGAATGCAGAAGGTGGAATGAGCAGTCTTGCCTCCGGGCAAAAGTAGTGATGCAATTCCACTGGAAGCAACATTTAAAACTATTAATCCTTCTGAGCGGAGAGCAGCAGATAAGGTATTCCACACAAATGTCTTCCCAGTCCCACCATATCCATATAAGAAGAAAAAACCACCTGAGTTTGAGTGTACAGCCCTGATTATTTGGTCGTACACAGACCTTTGTTCTGCAGTTAGCCTATTCAATAGAGAATGATGAACTGCAGCAAGTTCTTCTCTGTCGTAATTCAATTCATCGGCCAAAAATTTATTTTGAAAATTGGAAACATCAGAGTGATTTGGACATGGCATACTATCAAAATCCTTTAGAGATTTTCCATTCTTTAATAGCAACTTTTCCAATTCAATCAAACAGAGATTCTTCAATTCATCATCTTCTATCTGGAGTCCTGAGATTATAATAAAATCAATATCATATAAATTCTGAAAAAGTATGGATGAAAAACAATGACAGGTGAATTTACATATTTTCAAATGTTACATTATTACCTGGCATCTTTAAAGCCTTCCTTCGTTCATAGATAATCCCATCAGACAATATTTTCCATGTAGAGTTCCACACAACATATGGTTTCGACATTGTGTTCATGACCAACAAAGTAACAAAGAGTCTTCTCAACTGATTTCCAGATGCCAATTCACTTGCTTCTGTAATGGCATCAATGAATTCTCTGTCATCATCCAGCAAACCTAGTGCATAACAGGCTTCTTGGAAACTCTTGTGCACTGTACCATTGACTGTTCTCAGAGACTCATAACTTGTGCATCCCCTTTGCATTGTAAGCAAAATTCTCATAAAGTACACCTCACCACTTCCAGCTGGAATAAAATTTAGTCTTCCAATAGAATGCCCCTGTTTTCTTATTTGCCATCTTCTTTTATCCTTCAAATAAACGAACCTGGTGGGAAACTCAGCATATGTTAAATCTCTACCTTCCACAAACTTTCTATTTGCCTCAAACCATGCCAAAAACATGGTCTGAAGTGTGTCATTTTTGCCAACTACATCATCAATCCTGTCTTCATCAGAAAAAAAAACTGACTGCTCGTTTGGAAGATGAAATGATAACCTCTGAACAGGCGGCCACCTATGATGAATTTCATTTTCAAAAATTCTCCAAGCAGCTTCACATGGAGCCAAGTATCTACAATCATAGTATTGCTTTATCTCATCCACAACCGCTTCTTTATCTTCTTTATTATTTGAAATCTCAATAGTAGCTCTATCCGGACCTTTATTAACGTACTTAAACAAATATTTAATAGAATTGGATTTGTTACAGTACTCCACATTGATATGAGCTTGATACCTCATTAAAAGAAATGGATTGTAAGGAACCACATATCTATTGTCTAAATTTACTCCTTTTTTAAAGCAAACTAAACCACTGTCTCGACGCTTGTATTTTGGATAACCTTCATCATCAATAGTAGTTGAAGGTTGGAATTTTTTGGGAAAAAATTTGGAGCATTTACCATATTTCATGCATGGAGACTGAGGATTAGAAGGTCCACATGGACCATGAATCATGATGTTTGAAACAGCTCTTGCAAGCCTTGGATACAACCTGCTGTCAGGTAGCTCTGCAGAGATAAACTTGTCAATGTCACCTCCGGTCTTCAATTTGGAAGAAGCAATCAGCCATAGTAATATATGTGCATGTGGAAGACCTCTCTTTTGAAATTCAATGGTATAGGTACCTTCAAAAACAGCATGTAATACATGTATCAAAGATTTGAATGACTATTACATATGGTAAGAAAACAAAAAAATCATAAAATCAAAAGTAAACATGCCTGCAACCACTTTTCCATATATTTCTTCCTTTTTAAAATCTGTCATCATCTGATCAAGCTTCATTTTGAAAACTCGTGTCACAATGTCTGGCCTATCACTGGCAGCAAGTCCTCGCACAGATACAAAATCGTGTATTTCTCTCCAATTTGCATTACAGGTGATTGTAATGAAAAGATCAGGGTAACCAAACCTCTTGCATATTGCCATTGCATCTTGGCAATTGTTAAACATGTACCTCGTCCCCCTTGTAAATGATGAAGGCAATATGATTCGCTTTCAAACTGAAGATGGTTGATTTTCTCCCCTGTGAACAGCTTCTTGAAGTCCTTTAACACATCACACCTGATAGTCTGCTGATTCTGACGTATCCATAATAGTCGTTGCGATTCAATCATAGTGTAACAGTCTACAATGAACTGTTGAAAAAGCCTACCACTGTTAACAACATTCCCATACTCAATATCCCTCTCTTGAATTCTGAAAGCAACAAATTCCCTCATAGTTACTCTAAGTCGTTTGCGATTTTCATCAAGCATGAATTCATCGCTGATAGGAATGTCTTCTTTATATCCATCTTCTCCATAAGGAAATAATAAGGGATACTGAAGAGGAATGAAGGCAGTGTGAGTTTCACCAATTCGTTCCATTATGCCAGTAGCATATTTTACCACAATATCTCTTCCAGGATCCATGTTGCTTAAATCACCAACTATCAAAGCTGCTACTTCATCAGAGGTTGGTAGATTATATGTTCGTGGATCTTTTGATCGATTCCTGAATAGCCTCAAGCATAAATTATCACAGTGTCCTTCTTTTAGATAGTCTCTTACTTTTCTAAAAGACTTGGCCAATTGATTATGCTGGTCCACCATTGTTTTCAACTCTTCTATTAAATTTCTATCAAGACCTTTTCCTTCCTCCTTTGATCTTCAAAAATAAATACATACAGTGAGAATAATGAAGAATCAAAATAATATCAAAAGAAGACTGGATTTTATCAATGCTGGTTTAGTCACTTGAAATGATGGAGTCTATTAGAAATTTCATTTTCAGTATCATAAATATACAGCTGAGCAAATTTAGGAATAGTTCCTTCTTCTGGAAGAAGACTTCCAATACGATGGAAATTTTGACCACTTAGAATGAATTGGGGAGGTCCACCACCTCTATTTAATGAAGATTCTACCTTTCCACCTATGGAAGTGAAAGAGAACATACTGTTGTATGCTCTTATATTTTCCTTATAATGATTACTCCTCGGATCGAGTCCATTCATTAATCTGAATAATAACTCTGGAGGCTTTTCCAAGTAAGGAAGTTGAATTTTTCCTGTCAGACAGCAGATAGAAAATTTGATATCCTTTGATCTACTGCATTTGTCAGCTCTTTCCTCAAACCACACCTGAGCTCTACAGTGCATACAAACAAATGAAGGAGGTCCAAAATCTATAGGCTCTGTGATTTTATGAAACAATTAGGATTAGGATTCAAAATAAATTAAATCTTTAATAATAGTAAACTGTTATAGTAAACTGTTAACTATTCTGAATTCTGAATTACATATCCAAGTATGAAAATATAAAAGTATTACAATAAGATTCAGACTAACCTTGACATTCAGCTCTTAGATAGTCATCAGAATGCAACAATACATTTGGTGGAATGTGTTCCTCTAAATTGAATCCAATGGAACGAACAGACTCAATAACATGTGTTGGTTGTGTCACATTTTTTGAAGAATGTAAGGAAGGAGATGGATCAACAATTTCTGATAAAGAAGTTGTTCCTATATCTAAATCATGGGCCATATATTAATATTAATATACAGAATATCACAAATTAGTTAACTACTCAAAGAAACTTAATATAAGATTACAGAAGAACTTGGTGTAAACTGGTGAAGAACAGACTTCCTGGTATTTTTAGACAATCTGTTGGCAGGAGTGTCAGTTGCTAACTGACTGGAATTTCTTGCGGAGTTAACTCGACCATTGTTTTCTGAAAATTAAAATGTCATAACAAAATAACATAACAGAAAAAGGAATATAACAAAATATAACCATGACCAATAACCAAATAAAAATGAAATTATCATAAAAATTATACAAATGGAAAGGGGACTATGACCTGCATGAGGAGCACTTGTAAAAACGTCAATTCCAGATTGTGGAGTGGAACAATTTGTAAAGATTACAGAAGAGCTTGGTGAAAATTGGTGAGGGTCTTGCTTCCTGGATTTTTTAGAAAATCTGCTTGTGGGAGTGACACTTGATAGCTGACTGGAATTGATAATGGAGTTAACTCTTGCATTGTTTCCTGGAAATTAAATTAAAATATGAAATAAAATATCGAACATGACCAACTAAGCATGAAAGAATAATATAATTGAAATGTATTATACCAAGAGATAGGGGAGACAGTGGACTCCTGTTGACTGCATCATTGTTGGTTGATGATGAAGAAGGTGTGGCCTGATGTTGAGGATTAGAGTTTTCGTCTGTAAAAATGTCATGAACATTTGACATGAAAAAAAAACTTCCATCAAATTTAAAATCTCTATTAAAAACAACTTTGAAAAATAGCTATGAAACAATGATAACTGTAACAGATTTTACAGGAAAATGTTAACCTGTAACAGGTAAATTTCGTTTTGATCCCTTGTTTTTCATGATGATCCTCCTCTTCAATCTTGCATCCTTACTGAAGGAAGAATCCATTGTAATTGACTTCTTTTGTTTAATGAGTGAATATGCAGTGTCTGAAAGATGTTGTGGAGATGGAAGAGAAAAATGAAATGCAAAATGTAATGGAGTGGAGGAGAAATAATGACAGCAGTTTAGGAAAGAATGATTATTCCTACTACAGCATCATAACTTTGAGCATAGGGTGGCTGCATACACAGCATCCAACAGTAATCATGTAAATAAAACAGGTTGGATGCATATGGTTTCATTGGTTGTTTAAGTATTTCATGACAAACAACTCAAAAAGTAGCTTCATGATTCCAATCCTATTACATGCAGAGCACACCACTGCAGTATCGAGGTTTGTTGTTAAACTTTGTTTATTTATAAGATGTCCTATTATTTTACTTTTAGTAAGCAAATGATAGCATTTACATGATTTTTTGGCGTTAAATGTTTTACACCTCATTTAAATTCACTTATAAACATATTAAATTTTTAAAAATTAAACTTAGAAGCATATATTATTTTATGAAAATTTAAATAGAAATGGAAAAATAAAAGTAGTAAGGCACATGTAAATAGTTTCCTTGGAAGTAACCTTGAGTCGAATTATGTATAGAAATGTCCATTTATAAGGCCCATTGTAGAAATGCATTAGATGATACCACCTATAAAAATTATCCTTGGAAGTAGCCTAAAGTTATATTAAGTCTGAAAAAGTCCATTTATAAAAGACATTTTCCAAAGTCTTCATGTCATGCCACATGCAAGAAGTTTCCTTGGAAGTAGCCTTGAGTTATTTAAATTTAAATATATAAACATTTAAATATAGAAAGATCTATTTTATAAAAGACATTGTCCAAAATCTTCAACGGAGAACACATGTAAAATGTTTCCTTGAAAGTAACATTGAGTTGAATTATGTATAGATAGCTACATTTCATGAGATGGCAAATGTAAAAACTATACTTCGAAGTAACCTTGAGTTGAATGATATATAGAAAAGTTCATTTCTAAGGCCATTTGTGCAAATGAATGAGGCGATTTCTACACTTACAAAGTTTCTTTGGAAGTAGGGAAGAGTCATAATATTTATAGAAAATGACTTTATTGCCATAGCAACTTACTTAAATTACTTAACAATATAATTGGTTGTAAAAACAACATTCAAGAAGGTTGGCAGCAAATGATAAACACCCTCCATTCAATAATGACATGGGATATTAACACAGTAAAGAATAACACAGTAAAATTCGGTCTCCAAAAAGCATCATATTACTGATTTCATCATTTCAATACTTGTCCATAGCATGGATATCATACTCCATGAAAGTTCAACAAAGGAAAAATAAAAAAAACAAAGCAAAAGATCACCCATGGAACAGAAGACTCAAACAACACAAAAAAGAAAACAGGACCCACAATTTTTCAAAACAAACAGGGAATTCAAAACAAACAGATAATCATCCCTAAGACAAACTATTCTTCAATCCTTTTCAATCTTAATGTCCTTCTTGAGAACCTTTGCACTTGCTTTTTCAGCAACACCTCCATCAACTTCAATTCCTCTTTTAGCAGGAGTCTTGAAAACAGGATCTTGGGTCATGTCAAGGTTCACTGCATCAGCACACTCTGATTGACTCTTATCAACAACATCACTGAATTTTTCCAGCAGATCCTATAGAATAAACAAATAATGATGGTTAAACAGTTAAAATAATTAAATAATAAACATAAACAATAAACAAATAATGATGGTTATATAAATATATATGTTTCTACCTGTGCAACCACATCATCAGAAAGGACAGCAGTCAAGCAAGGGGGGACTGCATCATCAGTCTGTTTTAAAAAAAACAGTTTGTAAGACACGAAAACAGAAATGGTAAAGGATACATAATAATGCTTGATTATAATTATAAGATATTTATTCTAACCTCCAAAGAAGTAGGTAAAAGCTTGAATTTTTCAACAATCACTGGATCCAAGCACATTTTTTTGACACGATAGGATTGATCAAACCTTGAATTGAAGCTGTTTTTCACCTCCACCTTAAAAAGAAAGGTCTTTTCAACCAAGTCTGAAATCTCTTTTGGAATAGGGAATGGAGAAACTGACTGTAATTAACAATTAACAAAGTTAACAATTAACAAAAGTACAAATAATTAAGAGAATCAGCAAGACATGAGCTAAGGTTAAGAATATAATGGACAGAAAAATAGAATAATTATAAAGGACTAAATGCTACCTTATCAGCTAACTCAACCAATTCAGCACACGACTTGTTAATTGCAGCAGTTGCATCACGGTCAAATATTACAAAGACAGCAGAATCTATCTCATCCATCACTTTGACTTTGATACGGTACCTAAAAAAAAACACACAGGACATCAGAATCATGAATCGGATGCAACAATTTTATGTAAAAGGAATCAAGTAACAACCTGGGAACAACATTCATGACATGCTTATTACACTTCTCACAAAAATACATCTTAGAATCAGGATAAACAGCCTTGTTGCAGTTACAGGCAGTATACCACCACTCTCCCCCCTCCAGCACATGTTTAATGGTACCCATAACAACACAGCAAATCTCCTATAACATAAGTTGAATAGCAAAAATAGCAAAAATAAAAGAATTAGGCAATATGGCTTACTTTAAATGTACAAATAATAACTAAATAACTAAATGAAGTGAATCAAATATCATATCAAATATCAAATATAAATAAAAACTTGAAGAAGCCAACATATATAATACCTCTTTGGTATCATTTAACTCCATAATGTTTTTCCTGGGAATCATAGATAGAAAATCCTCCTCAGCACTCACTCTTGATGAGTCTTACAGCTGACTGATGGTTTGAGAAGGAGAGTCATTGATCCAAGTCATCCTACCAAAGACAAAAAAATATGGAGTCAAATACATGAACTTGTTGAAATTTAATTTAAATTGTTAAATTTGAAATCTATCAATTCTAATTCTACATTCTAAATATACCTTTGCCTAAACTCAACAGCCTCAGCACATGTTGGGTTGAATATAATCTTAGTGGAATTCATAGCATTCTGCAAAGAAAGCTTACCTGTAACAAAAAAAAAAGCAAGTTTAAGTCATGTTCTATCATGAAAGAACATGCTTTAAATTTTATTCATCAACAGAGTGACATACCCTTAAATATCTTGACCTTTGCAAGCTGAACAATAACCATTGTATGTGCAACATTTCCAGAGCCCAGAAAGGCATTCAGTTCATCAACATAGGAACCAAACAAAGCACACTCCATCTTGAATCTAATAAGATTTATAAAAAGATTACCATGAATAGAAAGCAAAAATATCAAATGAAAAAAACAGATACAACCTGGAAAATATAAGACAGATAGGAATGAAAAATTAATACCCTTCAGAATCTAGTTCAATGACATTCATTTTGGTTGGAGTGCCATTCCTGACATACTCCTTCTCAGTTCCAACAGCAGTAAATAGTCCAATGACATCTGCAGATTAAAAATTTAAAGTTTAAAAATTTTAAAAACAACCAAATAATCAAATAATAGGATTCCAATAAAAACAACCAATGAACTTACCAACCAAGAAATCAGTGTTGTAGTCACCACTAATCTCAGGGAGACGAACAAATGCAAAAGGTGAAACAGATACCAATGCATTATCCATTAAATCAACCTTGGTACCATACTGAAAACTCAACTTGTACTGGTGTCTGGCAGCCCTGAAAAACTCTCCATTCGAAGCAAAGGAAAATCCAGAAATTGAATAAACCAGTCCCTCCATCAATGTCCTTTCGAACTTATAGATGAGAGATTTCCTTACAGAAGCTTGAATTCTATCTCCCTTTAAAAACATAAATAAAAAACAACACACATAAAATTAGTATAAAATTAGAAAAAAGCATTAGAAAAAAGCATATAAGGGATAAAATAGCTCATTAAACAAACAAAAACAGCTAACAGCTAACTACATTTTCGTCCATCAGCACCATCTCCATTGAAAAGGGAATCCCTGGCTTGCTGATATCGGGCACTTTCCAGAGTCGAACTACACGAACAATAAGAACCCAGCTATCCTTGGCAGGAGTCAAGACAGAGATAAAATCTCGTTTTGGACCCATAGCAGACGAGGAAGCAAGAACACCACAGGAAGCCATAAAGAAAGTGTTAAGTATTTCAGAGATTTCAGAGATAGGAAACGAAAAGATGTAGGAATGAACAACAGATGTAGAACTTGCTCATATTTATAGACCAATCTTCAGTTGTATACATCTACACATATACATCTATACATCTACACATCTATAGATCTATAATCATGTCAATTTTCAAATTCGAAAATGCATACCCATGCCTTCATTGAAGATTGCTGCTGCAGGAAACCCTAATCGCCAATAGATGCAATTCTTCAGGTGAGCAAGCCGTCTGAGCTGCACGGGGGAGTGGAAAACGAAGCAAAATCAAGAGAGAGAAAGATAAGGATGAAGCAGCGTGATACGGTGGAAGCATAGAATGGAAGTAGGAAGACATGGGAAGAATCAAAAATGAAATGATCATCGTTGGGAAGGATAAAAATATTTATTCAGCCGTGTTCTATTGGTTTTGTTAAATTCAAATGAGGAAGATAAGGATGAAGCAGCGTGATACGGTGGAAGCATAGAATGGAAGTAGGAAGACATGGGAAGAATCAAAAATGAAATGATCATCGTTGGGAAGGATGAAAATATTTATTCAGCCGTGTTCTATTGGTTTTGTTAAAGACATTTGAAAATCTTTTTGTTTTATTTAAACAGTATTAATAATAATAGTGACAGATCAGTGACAATTCAATTCAATAATGTGGGCCCCACAACAAATGAGAAGGATTTCATTGGCTGAATTTTTTTTTTTGAATAATGTTTTTTAATAATAGTGAGAGATAAAAGCAATAATGTGGACCCCACAACAAATGGGAAGGATTTCATTGGTTGATTTTTTTTGTGAATAGTGTTTTTTAATAATAGATGAGAGATAGAAGCAATAATGTGGACCCCACAGCAAATGGGCTTGGTAGAATTACTATTTATAGAAAGGTCCATTTATAAGGCCCATTGTTTAAATGCATGAGATAATGCCACCTGTAAAAAGTTTCCTTGGAAATAACCTTGATTTATATTATGTATGTATAGATATATATATACATCTGCATCATAAGAGTTTTACACAAGACCTTCATTCTACCAGGTCACTTTCTACTGTCGTAAAGACATAACAAAACTAACAACAACATAACTATACTATAGTGGGAGTCTGGAATCACAACTCAAAAAGATGGTTCTCAGTACCCAGAAAGTCAGACTATTAAAAACCCCACTATTCCAAAAAATGGAACCACATCCTACAGATGGTCGCTACTAATGAAACCTATTGGGAAGTCCAGAGTAGACATCCCCACCTCCAGGAGGTGTATCTGGAGAGGATACCTAAACCCCCTCTCCAACATCCGGGACTACACCATTCTTAAGAGGAACATAGTCCGGATCAGCCATCAGATCCTCCTCAGGATCCTCCTCCATCTCCTTCTGCACCTCCTCCGGGATGAAGACTATTGGCCCTGGAGGTGACTCTGAGGCTACCTGCTGTAAAGGCTGAACATGTGGGGGAGGGTGATGTTCTAAGTCCCCGTGTTGCACCAAATGCTGCAGAATCATCCAAATGGGAGGTAGTGAGACCTCAATAGTCTCCATACTATGGATACGAAGCTGTGGCCCAGCTACCATTGTCCCCGAGATAGTCCTGATCGGACCGGTGTAGGTGGCACTTAGAGCTCCCTGATTAATCACCTAAGCACCACCATCGTCCGTGTTGTCAAACGTCAGGGATCTGACCCCTGAGAAGTTCAGATCCATCCCGTCCTGATTTATCTGTACTCAGATATATATATTCCACATAGTAGAGGAAACAACAAACAAATTTACAAGGGTGAGATACCAATATATGAGTTTTGATAAGATAACCACATGCGCGACACGCAAAACAACAAATACTTGATATTCACAACATACGGAAAATTATCCAAACAACATAATAATTTCATCAATGGGATTTATACCTGACAGTCATAGCGATTTTATAAAAATGCATGACACTACAATCTAATTTGATATCTAATCTCTGGAGATCCCACAATTTTCTGTTTCATTTTGAGCAGATCAGGCTCTTTACATGGCCCATTGTAAAAATGAACTAAAACAATGTCCAAAAGAACATATAACACATTGGTCATCACTCAGTCCACTAAGGTTATTGTTCAAAAATGTAATACATTGGTCCACTCAGAACACAATAGTTACTGCGATCAATGGAGTTTATTGTCCATAACTTATTGCCTCACTTAGAACCCAATAGTCATTGCATTAAATGGAAACATAGTCCAGTAAAGATACATTGGCTCACTCAGAACTCAATGATCAAATGGAAACTATTAGAATTCTATTGTATAAACTGAACTGAATTTCCTCTTTCATTCAATTGAATTGATTTACACCAGAAACTGCTATATATAGCAGAAGGCCAAAACAGAATGCCAAACAGACTAACAGAAAAATAGATCCTAACTGCCTAACAATACAAAAGCTAATACAAACTAAGAGATAACACAAAACCTAAAACAACTAATCAGTTAGGCAGAGAAGGATAGATTTAAAGTAACAAACTGACATAACAGATGATATAATATTTGGAATTCATTACTCCCCCTCAAGATGAAGTGTGGGCTGATGAACACCAATCTTGGAAGCCAAATCCTGAAAAACCTTTGTCCCTAGAGCCTTAGTAAAAATGTCAGCTAACTGCTGCTTGGTAGGGACATAATCTGTCCTAATTGTTCCAGCTTGTATGTGTTCACGAATGAAGTGACAATCAACTTCAATGTGTTTTGTTCTTTCATGAAACACCGGGTTTGCTGCCAAATGCATAGCTGCTTGGTTGTCACAATAGAGAGTGGTAGGAGTAGAACAATCTACTTGTAAACACTTCAGTAAACTCCTTAGCCAAATGATTTCACTTGTTGCATGAGCCATTGCCCTATACTCAGCTTCACTAGATGACCTTGACACTGTGGTTTGCTTTTTACTTTTCCAGGAGATGGGTGCTGTCCCTAATTTCATTAAATACCCTGAAATTGACCTTCGGGTGAGAGGACAAGAAGCCCAATCTGAGTCACAAAAGGCTGATAGTTGCAAATTGTTGTTCTTAGGAAGAACTATGCCTTGACCCGGAGATGACTTAAGGTATTTAAGCACTCTTAGGGCAGCATCCCAATGTCCTTGCCGAGGAGCCTGCATAAACTGGCTTAGAACATGAACTGAAAAAGTTAGTTCTGGTCTAGTAATGGTTAAGTAAATTAGGCGCCCGATAAGTCTCCTATATTGAGAAAAATCAGAAAAATATTCTCCTTGCTCAAGAGCCAATTTCTGATTTTGCTCTAAAGGAAAAGATGCAGGTTTACATCCTAGCATACCACATTCATTAAGTATATCTAAGGTATATTTTCTTTGACATAAGAAAAGACCAGTTTTTCCTCTAGCTAATTCAATGCCAAGAAAATACTTAAGTGTGCCTAGATCTTTCATGTGAAACCATTTACTCAAGTGTATTTTAAAATCATGACAAGCTGTAGCATCATTTCCAGCAATTACTAAATCATCCACATAAACCAAAACGGCTAGAAAAATAGTGTTATGTGAATAAGTGAACAAGCTGTGATCTGCTTGTGATTCAATAAAGCCATATGCAACTAAAGACAAAGAGAGTTTAGAGTACCAATTCCTCGATGCTTGCCTTAAACCATAGAGTGATTTCCTTAACCTACAAACCATTCCTTCCTTAGGCACTTGATACCCTTGTGGTGCCTCCATATATACTTCCTCAACAAGTTCTCCATGAAGGAAGGCGTTGCTAACATCCATTTGATGTAGCTGCCACCCTTTAGCTACTGCAACTGAGAGCAAACATCGGACTGTGGTCATTTTGGCCACTGGAGCAAAGGTCTCATTAAAATCCTCTCCTTCAACTTGTGTGTAGCCCTTTGCCACTAGCCTTGCCTTGTATTTTTCTATTTCTCCCGAGGCCTTGTATTTGATTTTATAAACCCATTTACATCCTATGGCTTTCTTTCCTTTTGGGAGAGGTGTTAGTTCCCAGGTTTTATTTTCTTCTAAAGCCTTGATTTCCTGCTCCATAGCTTGTCTCCATTCTCTGTTTTGAACAGCCTGAACATATGTCTTAGGCTCTTCCTCAGTTGCAATGGCAGCCAAATATGCTAAGTGATTTTGTGAGAAATGTTCATAGTTTAGATACTTTGATATAGGATAGGCAGATCTTGAAGTTATTGGATCTTCTAAGGACCTCCAGGTTGGATTTGACACAGCTGAATGACAGAAGTAATCCTTTAGGTATGATGGAGGATGCCTTGCCCGAGGCACTTCTGGTGTGGCCTGCTGAGACAGAACAGCAGCATTCTCTCCCTCATTCTGAAGGTTCTCTGCTGTTTCAGCAGCATTCTCCCCCTCACTCTGAAGACTCTCTGCTGTTTCAGCATCTGCACCATCTTCATTTCCAGGCTGCTCTGGTTTGTTATGCTCGGGAGCTACTTGATCATCTTGTTGTGATGATTCTTCTTCCTCTGGAAACTGTGCAGCCTGCTGTGGGATATTCATTGGTGCTGTCCCAAGTTCTGTTTCTGCATTTTTATCATAAGGAAAAACATTTTCATAGAATATGACATCTCTAGAAACAGAGAATTCCTTAGTCCTTGAGTTGTACACTCTCCATCCCTTCTGCCCTATTGGATAACCCACAAATATGCATTTTTCTGCTCTGGAATCAAACTTGTCCCTATGTTTAGAAGCATTCCTCACATAGCACATACATCCAAAAACTCTCATGTGTTCATAAGTAGGTGCTTTATCAAAAAGCATTTCATAGGGTGTGATTCCCTTATTTGCCACAGTAGGTGTCCTATTGATTATATAAGTGGCTGCAAGAATGCATTCCCCCCAAAATCTTATGGGAAGGTTTGCTTGAAACCTTAGAGCTCTTGCCACATTTAGTATGTGCCTATGTTTCCTTTCTACCCTTCCATTTTGTTGGGGTGTTGCCACACAAGAGGTTTCATGCATTATCCCTTCTTGTTGGAAAAATCCCTTAAGAGTAGAGTTAATAAACTCTGTGCCATTATCACTTCTAATCCTTTTTATCCTTTTATTAAATTGAGTCTTAACCATGTTGTGAAAATTCATAAGAATATTACTAGTCTCAACCTTCTCTTTCATCAAAAATACCCAAGTTCCTCTAGTGTAATCATCAACGATTGTAAGGAAAAAATGAGAACCATTATGCGATGCGGTATGATATTTACCCCAAAGATCACAATGAATGAGACTAAAGGCTTCTTCAGCTTTATTACTACTTTGATGAAAAGTAAGTCTACATTGTTTTGATTTGTGACATATATCACAGCAAGACATTTTATTGAAATCAAAATTGCATCTAAGTAAATGTGATATACTCTGTAAAGACTGATTGGAAGGGTGTCCCATCCTTGCATGCCACAAGTTGGTAAGATCCCTTTCCTTTACTGCCATAGAGGAGCTAGCTGATTCTAGTTTGATCACATAGACTCCATCTTGGAGTTCACCTGATCCAATCTTCCTCCTCGAGGCTTGGTCCTGTATTTCACAAGAGTTCATGTGATAAGTAACAATGCAATTTAAGTCATGTGTCAATCTATATATGGAAATCAAATTACAGTTAAAAGTGGGAACAAAAAGAACATTATGCAAGCTTATTTTCTTATTTAGATGGATAGTTCCCATCTTTTCAACTAAGATCGTGTCACCAGTAGGTACAACAATGCGAAAAGGTTTGTCAAGATTCTTTACTTCCTCTAAGAGAGAAAGCAAATGGGTCATGTGGTGTGAAGCACCACTATCAAGAACCCAATGTTGACCTTTAAGCATTGTTACATTACCAGACATAGCCTCATGGTTCATGCGAGTTCCATGTAAAGCATGGCCTGTTGCATTCTGTTCCTGTTCTTTCTTTTGAGATTCATCAGCACAGGCATAATGTGCCATATTCTGTCCAGAAAATTTCCCTGCAGCTCTTTGTGTCCTGCGCATATCCCAGTTTGGAGGGTAACCCACAATCTCGAAACACTTTGCCTTAATGTGACCAATTTTCCCACAATGGTCACATTTTGGCCTTGCATCACGCCCTTTCTGTCTATTACTGTTATTCGTGTAGAAGGCAGAAGCTTGCTCAATCTTGGAGCTTCTATCTTTCTCTGCCAAGAACCGGGACTCTTCCCTTAGGACATGGTTAAAAGTGGTGCGAAGTGATGGAAGGGGTTCAGAATTTAGAATAGTTGCCTTGACATGAGCAAATTGCTCACTGTCAATACTGCCCAGAAAAAGATGAACTTTGTTTTCCTCTTCCCTCTTCATTAACGCCCTTGAAGCCCCACAAGTACACTCCGGTAATGGCTGCAGCTCACTAAGTTCATCGAGGAAAGCCTTGAATTTGGTGTAGAAATCTTTCACATTCACACCCGCTTCTTGTTGGATCAGACATAGAGTTCGCCATAATTGATGAATCCTAGGGGCGTTCGTTTGGGCGAAACGCTCCTCAAGATCCTCCCAAATTTCCCTTGCGGTGGTGGCGTGAGAAATACTGGCATGAAGACTTGGATCCACAGAATTCAAGATCCAAGCAAGAACCATTGAGTCGGCCTTGTCCCAGTTTAGGTAATCATCTGCTTCAGTTTGGGGTTTTTGGATGCTTCCATTGATGAACCCTAGTTTCGTCTTGGCTCGAAGTGCCGTCTTCATCGAACGTGCCCACGTACGGTAGTTGTCTCCATTGAGGGTTGCGACCACCAGAGGAATTCCTGGGTTGTCAGATGCGTTGAGAAAATAAGAAGGATTAGGCGATGGTGTGGCTTTCTTGTCATCAGAGGTAGATGCCTTCTCTGAAGCCTTCTTTTCTGCCTCAAGATCGATTTCGCTCTGTGATACCATATTAGAATTCTATTGTATAAACTGAACTGAATTTCCTCTTTCATTCAATTGAATTGATTTACACCAGAAACTGCTATATATAGCAGAAGGCCAAAACAGAATGCCAAACAGACTAACAGAAAAATAGATCCTAACTGCCTAACAATACAAAAGCTAATACAAACTAAGAGATAACACAAAACCTAAAACAACTAATCAGTTAGGCAGAGAAGGATAGATTTAAAGTAACAAACTGACATAACAGATGATATAATATTTGGAATTCATTAGAAACATAGTCCATAAAAGATACATTGGCCCACTCAGGACTCAATGATCATAACACATGGCACGTCTGCCAATAAATGCATGAGAAAAACTTTTATTCTCGTTTCGTTTTCTTTTTCGTCATAATATTCCCTTGCCGTAGCTCACAGCTCAAGATCATGCTTAATTTTATATTAAGACTTTTTCCACTTTAAAAAAACACTGGACACACAGTCCAAGTGTTTTAAACTCAACACAGGACACACAATCCGAGTGCTCAATCACAAAGCCCTAAACTAATGCACCAGTCTTAGGCTCGTTGATACGGAATTCACATTCTCTACATCAAACATAGGACACTCAGTCCACAAAACCTTAGCAGGACACCCAGTCCAATGACATAGATCTCTGATCTACGTGTCAACAGAACACTAGAGCCCCGACGTCTCGGTCACTAGGTTCATATTTTTTTTCCTTAAAACATTTCGTTCAGTGAAACAACAAATACAAAACCAAAACCTCCGAAAATTTATTTTAACGGATTATTTTCACTGAATTAAACTCTTTTACAGAAAATTCTTTTCTATTAAAAACATTTATAAAACGTGAAATCGTAAACAAATTCTTTTCTATCCAATGACTTCATTTCTGAAAATCGTTCTCATAAAAACATCTCTTTTAAAAATTTCTTCTAAATAAAATTTATAATAATAAAATAAAACTTTTTTCTCAAAATTTTCCATACAAATCTTTTTATAACTTAAATGACTTTTCTGTCATAAGTAATTGTTACGACGTCAATATTACGTTATTTTCGCAACCTAATTACTTTAAATAATATTTTATAATATAATTGAATTTATTTCAGAAAAACTAACGCCTGTGGAAAATTTTTACAGTTCCGCCCTTACTGTCACTAAATGACTCAGTTTCCACAAAAATATTATTAAAATAATATTTTTCCATTTTTCTCAAATTCCCACAAATTAATCACTTTGATTAATTATTTAAGCTTATTAAGCTTTTATCCTCAAATTAATTTAAACATTGACCAATGTCAGGTTTCTCAATCCATCACTCAACAGCAGATAATTTCACCACAATATAGCATGCCATACATCAAAATTATGGCATGCATCACAATTATAATTTAACACTTCAATTATAATGATGTAAATCAACATATCACCAATAAGCATATAACAAATTAAACAACAACCAACTTAAAATCACAGGAAATCACCACAGATAAATTACAGACAACTCTAAAATAATATGTGATTATCTTAAACTCCTCAGGCAAACTCCCCTTACCTCTTGAAGATTCAAATCAAACTTTCACAAACAACTTTCCGATTTGCAACCGGTTTCCTCCGTACCACTTAATCAACTTAATCCGATTGATCCTTCACAACGAATTGCAACCAAAATAAATCAAAATCAAACAAAACATACTTGTTTATGAGATCTAGGGTTCGGCCTCCTCTAGATCATTAGGTTAAGAAAGTTAAAAAATTTCTAACTTGTGGATTTATGATCCTTAAACATGATTGAACACCTAATCCAAGATCATGAACCAAGAACTTTGAATGAAACTCATCTAACTCCATAAGCTAGGGTTTCAACCTTGAAACTAAAGTGGGTTTAGACACTTCGCTTGATTTTCATCTCTTGGATTCAACAAACATACATAGTATAGAATTAGATTCAAGTGTCACAAAACAAAATTGAATAAAAAATCCACCCAACCAACAAAGTTAGGGTTTCGGCCCTCTTTAAAAAAGTAGGTTAGGGTTTGATTTTTGGTTTTCTAATCACTTGGATTCAATAATCATAAGGATTAGAAGATGAATCAAATGATCATTCAACAAGTTTTTGAAACAAATTCCCTATACACCTATAGGTGAGGGTTTCGGCCATGAGGGAAAGAATAGGGAGGAAGTTTTTGTTGAACACATGATCTTGGATAACAAATATATAGATGATTATAAGATCATAGAAATTGGTTTCAAATCAAATGGATTTTTCTGCATTTTCCTATGAATTTTTGAAGAAAGTCTCATGAACTTTGAACAAAATGAAGAACATGATGATTCATGGCATAAACTCATAAAGTTTGTGAAGAGAAGAACTTAGATAGACAAGATGAAGAGATGTTACCTCTTGAAGCTTAAAGAGAGTGGTGATTTTGATGATGTTCTTCCCAAATCACTAAGGTGTTCTTATGAAGTTCTTAAGAAAAATGATGAACTTTGGTGAAGAAGAAGTCATGAAATGAAAATGAAATTTGCCTAAGTGATGGTGATAATGGTGGAGCCGTGGGTTTGGGGGGCAAAAGGGTAAAAATGCATGATGGCATACTTGTAGTTTCCATTTGAAACTAGGGGCAAAACAGTCCTTTCCATGCCAAAAATATCTAATGGCATTTATGTGCCATTATGACTCGGATATGATTGTTATAAATGCTCGTTACATCAGTCATCTCAGCTCCGTTGCTGACCCCGTTGTTCATCTGACTCAGGTTTTCCTAAAGATATCTCAAAGTTTTCCCCCGCAGCAAATATAATATTATATTTTTACGCTAAATGTAACATCCCTGTTTTTACATATATGTTTAATTGCTTTATTAAGAGTGATTAATTTTTCAAAATGTTTATTTTTGTTTATTTGAAATGTTGTTTGACTTGAGTAATTTTATTTACTCATTGAAAAGATTTTACTGAGTGTGTTAACACTGTGTTGTTACAGAATGTGCATGCTTGCTAAACAGTAGCATTAAACAATTATTCTTTGTTTAGAAAAATACAATCTAAAATTATTTTGTTTAAAAAAATCATTTTAATAGTCCCTAAAAGAAATTTTTAGCATCAGAAAATGAAAACGAACATTTTTTTTAACTGGCAGAGACATTGGCCACGTCTTTTTTTCTCTCACCACTTCTTTTTCCTTCACTTTCCTCGATTTCTTCTTCTTCTTCTTCAGACCAAAACTACTCCTTCTTTCACTCACCAAAACTCCAAGACAAAGCTCCTTCCTCCTTCCATCTCACTCAGCTATCTCTCCCCTACACAGTCACGACCACCATGCCGCCCGAGTGGCCTGTACCGCGTCCGACCTGTGTTGCCAGCTCCGACCCGGGTCCCTGCTCGTGTCTGGTTCGAGCTCCGTCGCGCGAAAATGCGCCTCCACAACGGTAAGCACCTCCGGCCGCCGCACATTGTGGAGGAGACGACCTCGCCACTCGCCCCCTTCTGGTTCGTCTGTCGCCGCTGCTACGCCGTTGTGGCCGCTGCGGAAACACTGTCCTGCCGTACACCGCCGCGTCGCTGGAGCCGCCGCCGCTGCACCCATGTCTGGCCGCCGTCTCCTCTCCTTCTTCTTCTTTGGGTGAGTATAAATTTCACTCATTGTGTTTCAGTTTCAAAAATCCCAATTCCTCAAACCTTAACACTTTGATTTTAAATCTCAGATGTGAAATTAACTCTATTTTAGTGCAATTGGGGTTGTGAATTAGTATTTCCCTAAACTAATTTATTGTTTTTGGTTGGATATATTATGAACCCTAAAGCCCCAAATATGATTTTATTTGAAATTGAAATTGGTTCTATTTTTTTGAAAGTAAGTATTTAAATCAACTTAGAGTGAGCTGTTTATGATGAGTACCTGATTGCCTGAATTGTTTGATTGTTGTACATGCTTGGGTCGTCTCTCCGGGTTGTCGTTCATGTTCGTGCTTGCCTTGGGGAAGCAGAAGTTGCTATTGGGAACTATTTGGAGCCGACTGCATAGCTGTGAAGTTCCAGAAAAACCTCCGATCGCCTTAAAAGGTGGGGGAAGATTATATGTTAGGTGTAGTTTGGGGTATATGCGGGTTAGTATAACTGCTTAGGAATATTGGGACTTATCTTAGCACGCTTGCTTAATATTTTAATATTGTGATTATCTGTATGATTTTAGGATCTTATATCTTGTTATATCTGTTTAAATTTAATTTAGTGTTGTGCTAAATTGGATCTAGTTGAATTGGCGTAAGGTTCTAATTCGAGAATCTTACTTATCTCCGTACCTCGCGTACGTTAAGCGTTAGATATAATTCCAAGTAATTGGGCTCTAAGTATAAGCCTTATGTCAGATCGTTAAGTCGCTTAGGGACTTGTTGTGATGTGCATTTGTTTCCGAACTTGATTCGGGAGGTGTTGGAATATTACTATCAGTTGGTATCAATTTCTTATTTATTGAATCTGTGAATTCAATCTTAAGGTTTATCCTTATTTACGTTTTGTTAAGTCTTGGGCTCGAAATATTTTATTATATGGAGTTGAGGAATTTTTGGAAAGAATAGGCCAAATTATCGAATAGTAGAGGAAAATTATTGTCCTTGGTTGTTTTCACATTTTATGAAAGTATTATATTTTAAACATTAAATATTATTTGTAACTATTATTATACTTTTTATCCAAAATGGGTCAAAATGGCAAATTATCGAGTTAAATCATTTTATCGATACCTATACTCTAAAATAATTAATTTTAGCCTAAGTGAGCTTTAAGTTAAAACATTCAAATAAATTTGAGTCGAAAAGGATACTTTTGGCCAATGGTTCTTTTGAGCCCAACTCTTATCAATAACTGTTTTTATATTGATACCGACGCTTTGGAACTTCTAGCTCCTATGTTTTAGTGTCTCAATTAATCTGATTTGAGTCCTTATTAATATAGGATAATCCTCTTTTTTATTATCTCTTAAAGATCTTATCATAATCTCCTAAGGATCCTATCTAGAAATAACTACCAAATCTGTTACTATACTTCCATTGAACTTTTGACCATCTTAGAGTCTGATTTAGGATTCAATCATTAGACATTAATTTATATATATTTCTCTGAGATTTCTAACGACACCAAGAACGCCTTAATCGGAAACTTGTAGCTCAAGTTATGGTCACAATACCAACCTATATACAGTTTGGGCTGAAATAGGAACCCGTTATGTCCTAACTTGTATTTATACCATAGGACTAGACCTAAACCCTATTTCTCACATTTTTAACCTCATAATAGCTGTCTTTCTTCATTTTTCTTAGTTTTCCCTTGAACCCCTTGAAGCTATCGGAGTTTGTGAGTCCATTTGGGTGAGAAGCTGCGCTTGTTAGCATCGTTTAAGGTAACGTAGTTATCCTCCTTAATCTCTGTTTCCCTTCCTTTTGAATTGGGGATTAATTGGTTATTCTGTTCCCTTCTTGTTTGACCAAGGCTTGAGGAACTCGTCGAGCCGCTCGAGGGAACGTGTCTAGTTTGCCAACGTTATTGTTTTTGGAATCTTCATACCAGGTATGGGGAGAAGGAATAGTATGAATATGTAGGCTTGGGGGTAGCATAAGACGAAGGGTTATCCATGACCCTTTCCCTTTTAACATATTTATGTGTTTATATGATTAATTGTTATTTGATGATGATATTGGTATGAATGTCCTTGTTATTAAATGTTGTTTGTTATGAATATGTTAATGTTGAGATGCCATGATTATGATAACTATAATGTTATTGGCTGTTGCTGTGTTGTACTCTTTATGAGTGTTGATAGTTGAGGATGCTAATGCCAACAATAATGTTAAGACATTAAAAGACATTAATGGTGATAATGATAATTAAGGGATGTTTATCCCAGTTGTTCATAATACATGGATATAGTATGAGAGGAAATGTTATGTTCATAGGGCTTAGTTTAAAACCCTAGGATTGATTAGTGAGTGTTCTAGGAACATTAATAATGAGCTGAGATTAAAGGACTAATTCCTCATAATGATAAGACATGAATGTTAATGAAGAACAGTTAAGATTAATGAAGTTGATGATCAATAGACTAGTAAAAGCTAATAGGTTGAATCTATGAATGTCCCAAAGAATTGGCAAAGGGTCTGTGACCCTTCTGCCCAGAACAGCAGGGAGCGCATTTGAGCACGCCCGTGCTCAAATGGGAGTACACCCGTGCTCCCATTCAAACCCAGAATTGGGCGTGCTCAAGCAGCAGCACGCCCCTGCCTAATAGTCAGCACGGTCGTGCTGACTGTGAGCTCAGCACGACCATGCTGAAGGGTGAGCACGCCCGTGCTCACCTGACCAAAACAAAACCAGAATGTATGAAATAGTGGTTTTTAACCCCAAACGCTCTGCTTTATTTGCCTTCGGGCAATATTCCAACCTAATCATAGTCGTTGTCGTTCTGGAGGCATAGACACCTTTTATAGGATATTAGGGGACTGTGTGGGGGCCACAGAGACCTCGGGGATAGTCAGGCGTGGATCCTGCCAATGGTTCGGTGTATGCATCACCGGTGCCGGTGGAGACCTGGACAGCAGGACTATCTTGAAACTCCACTGAACTAAATATTATTTAGATGTTACGTACTGTCGTGTGAAAGGACCGCGGAGATGGCTGTTAGCGTACTCCAATCGGGACTTGTGCATTGAGTTGTTTACTCATATTACCTGAATGCTATCTCGACAGAACACTATGACAACAATAGTCTCCATGGAGCAGAGTTAGGTCGATGTCTTAGGCATGCATTCGAGTCTCAGCTTTTTCTGAAATCGTATATATGTATTTTATAAAAATTTCCTTAATTATATGTACCCACTTGATTGTTTTTTTGTAGCCGCATACCCATATCTATGTTATGAGCTTGGCATAGAATCTTATCTCCATATGCGTTTCTTCTTTCTTCTTGTGTATGTGAGTAGCTGATTCTGATAGCCGCACTGTACGTGGGACCGAGATAACTGATGGTTGATGATGCATCACGTGGACTTTTGCTCTTTTTGGAGGATCCCGTGTTGGAGAGATATTCTTGAGAATCCTCTTTTATTTTTGTGTTGTATATATATTAAGGGAAATTTTGATGTATCAGCCGTAATGGCAGTTTCCTGTTTTTATGACTTTGTGTTTATTTTATTTTACTAATGAAAATCAATTTCGGACTACTGTATCTATAATTTCTAAGTCTTTATTATAGTTGAAGTTTTTATTTTTCCGCCCGTGGCAGTTGATGTAAGACCAGAGACCAAGAAATTGTTTTGAATTAAGTTTTGACGTTATAAACTGTTTATTAGGTTTTCCGACTTCAAACAAATCTTCATTTTTCAAAGGAGACATTTCGAAAATGATTTGTGAAAATCCCTATTTTAATTATTATAATTAGTGTTAATTAAAACTAGGCGTTACACTAAAAATTTCAAATCTTCCAATATCGTAGCCAATACGATAAAAACATTACTTATCTCATTCACGACTTAAAATTAGGTTTTCTAAGCAGTAAACTTTTACTGTCAGTGAAAACGCAGACCGAGCTTCATCTGAATTTTCAACCCAAAATTTCATTGTAACCTTATGATATCAAGCATAGCATGAAAATGACATTGGAACCAAAATCATTTTCTAAGTCTCGGATAAAAATATAAACATTTATATATTTATTACCGACATTAGAAAATAGTAAAATTTTGGGTATTACATTACTACCCCACTAAAAACAATTTCGTCCTCGAAATTATGCACCTGTAAAGAGTTCAGGATATTGTAATCTCATCTTATCCTCAGCTTCCCACGTTGCTTCTCCTGTCGCCTCATCCCAAATATCCTTGACTAAGGAAATTTGTTTACCCCTGAGCTGCTTAATCAACTTATCTTTGATTCTTGCAAGCGAACTCTCATAAGACAAGTTTTCTTTTAATTGTACTTCGTCGGGTTTGATTACATGTGATGGATTAGGAATATATTTCCTTAATTGTGAGACATGGAATACATCATGAATGTTTGAAAGAAAAGGAGGCAAAGAAGTTTGATAGGCTACTGGACCAATACGACGAAGAATTTGGTAAGGTCCAATGAATTTAGGAATGAGTTTTCTGGACTTTATAACTCTACCTACCCTAGTCATGGGAGTGACTCTCAGAAATACATGTTCACCTTCTTGAAATTCGAGAGGTCTTCTCCTCCGATCTGAATAACTCTTCTGCCTATTTTGTGCTGTTGTCATCTTTTCACGGATTTGTTTAACCTTTTCCGTTGTCTACTGTACGATTTTGGGACCTAAAATCATTCTTTCTCCATCTTGGTACTAACACAAAGGTGTTTGACACTTTCTCCCATATAAAGCCTCATAGGGAGCCATCCCTATACTCGAATGAAAGCTATTGTTATACGTGAATTCGATAAGCGGCAACAGGTCATCCCAACTTCCACGATGATCTAAGACACATGCTCTCAGCAAGACTTCTAATGATTGAATCGTCCTTTCTGTTTGTCCATCGGTTTGAGGATGATATGCTGGAATTAACCTTAACTTGGTTCCTAGAGATTGATGTAAGCTTCCCTAGAAACGTGAAGTAAACTTTGGATCTTGATCTGACACAATACTCGAAGGTACTCTGTGAAGTCTGATCACTTCATTGATATAAATATCAGTCAATTTTTCCACGGTGTAATTGATCTTAACAGGTAAGAAATGTGCCGATTTCGTTAACCTGTCAATAATCACCCAAATTGAATCAAAATCTTTGGAAGTTCGCGGTAAACATACCACAAAATCCATGGATATGCTATCCCACTTCCACTCTGGCATATCTAATGATGTAAGCATACCCCCAGGTCTTTGATGTTCTACCTTCGCTTTCTGACAAGTCAGACATGATGCAACATACTCTGCTACTTGCTTCTTCATGCCTGCCACCAAAATCTTTGTTTCAGATCTTGATACATTTTCTTTGATCCAGGATGAATACTTAACTTACTCTTGTGTGATTCCTCTAAAATCATCTTTTTCATCTCAGGATTATCAGGTACACACACTCATCCATTGCACCTCAAGATGTGATCTGGTCCCAAACTAAACACTGCAACTTTTCCTTGTTCCATTAAATCCTTCTTTTCTTGAAGATACACATCCGCAACTTGTTGTTCACGAATTTCTTCCATTAACCCACTAGAAATTTTGATCATTCACAAACTGATCTTCTCTTTACTTAATTCCATAATCAAATTGAGATCACGAAATTTCTCATTCAACTCAAGTTCCCTTACCATCATAGCTGAGATATGAATGGCTTTCCGGCTAAGTGCATCAGCTACAACGTTCGCATTTCCCGGGTGATAATGTAACTTAAAGTCGTAATATTTCAGAAATTCCATCCAACGTCTCTGTCTCATGTTGAGTTCCTTCTGACCAAACAGGTACTTTAAACTTTTGTGGTCACTAAAGACATCGAACTTTGCTCCGTACAAGTAATGTCTCCATATCTTTAGTGCAAAAATCACTGCAGCTAACTCTAGATCATGCGTCGGATAATTCCTTTCATGAGTCTTTAACTGACGTGATGCATAAGCTACGACTTTCTGATGCTGCATTAATACAAAACCTAAACCTTGATGCGAAGCATCATAGTATACCTCGTAAGGTTCATTTGGTTCAGGTAGTATTAACACTGGCGAGGTTGTCAACTGTTCTTTAATCCTCTAAAAACTCTCTTCGCACTTGTCTGTCCATACAAAAGGTTGAGGTTGATCTTTCCTTGTAAGTAGAGTTAACGGCCCAACTATCTTGGAAAATCATTCAATAAATCTTCTATAGTAACCTGTGACACTCTTCTACCCCGCATGTTATAAGGCATTTAATATAATGGAAATTAAATAAAAGCAACATGCATTCACTGGATAAAATAAAACATTTGTCCGTGGGTAGAAAAGTCCCACATGAACGAGTTCACAACACGGAAAATTACACCAAGGTAAAACAAATAAAACATAATAAATAAACTACCCAACCCCGATGTCACAACTCAGAGCTGGTATAACCGTTCCGAAAAATATATCCTGGAATACAACTGAAACAACTAACTAACACAAGAACAACCCTACTATGAGTGGCGGCTCCTCAGAGTCACTCCTCTCCGGGCTGCTCATCATCCTCTGCAAAATGCCGATCAGGCCAAACACAAACAAATAACGGGGAGTAAGAATCATGTAAACAATAACGGCATGGAGATAGGAAGCAAGGTAAACAACCAGCATAGCAGCATCATAGGCATACATACATCAACATATACATATAACTCATCAACATCAACATCATCATCATCACTATGCTATACAGTGCAATGCAACGCTACTTCGCTACTCCAACTATGCATGTGGATCCAAACTAACTCAGGATGAACGACTTTGGAGTTACATATCCATATTGGCCATAGAAGCACCAACACCGGCAGTTCACCAAACCTTGGGTGAACCCCATGGATAGCCAACGCATCAAACCGTGGATGCCTCATCACGGGGGGCCGCGGTCACCAAACCATGGGTGACCTACTATGCAAATGGCACAACAACAAACAATCTCAACCACCTCCTTTCTCGGGCCATGAAGATCCCAAGGCTTTCAACGTCAACGTCAAGGTAACCTTAGACCCAAACCGTGGGGTCAAGGCTCCCTTGGCCAATAAGCACCAAGGTTCAACTCAACATGCTTGGGTCAATAAGCACCCAAGACTTCAACATCAACAATACCTTAGACCAAAACTGTGGGGTCAAGGTCCCCTTGGCTAATACGCACCAAAGTACAATTTATCAACGTGCGGTATCCCAACATACCCACTTAACATCTTAACATCTCACCATCTCATCTTCTTAATCATCTTTAACTATCCTAGATCATCATTAACCAAGTTGTCTAATCTTTATCTTTGATTGGCTATATCAACTTATCATCATTGGGGAAATGGGGTTTGAAACCCCTTAAGTCCTTTAATTTTGTTCCTGTCCAGGAGGGGTGAGCACGGTCGTGCTTAAACCCCAGCACGGGCGTGCTCAACATATGAAGGGCGTGCTACCGCTTAAGTGGAGCACGGTCGTGCTTCCTATTCGGCACAGTTGTGCTCAGCTGCACGGTCGTGCTCCTTTGCTGCACGGCAGTGCTTAATGCGCGGCCATTTTCCAGAATTCAAACTGGGAGCACGGGCATGCTCCCTGTTCAGCACAGTCGTGCTCAATGCACGACAGTGCTGTTCTGGGCAGAGTTTCAACATAGTTTCTAACCAATTATTTTAGGGATTAATTCCCTTAAACTTAACACGTTTTTACACCTAATTAACTAATTAACATATTTTATCAACGTTAACATCATCATAACAATCATAGCAATAACCACTCAACCAATCTAATCAACAACAACAATGACTACATTAACATGTTCATGCTAAATCAACCAACATAGACATAAAATACATTTTATAACATAACAACCAATCAGAACATATATTCACATCAACATAGCCATTTAGGACATTTAATCATATATCATATATCATACATAACAAACCGGGGTCATGGGAAACCCCTTTACCTTACACTACCCCCATTGCCTATGAGTACACTACCCTTCTCCCCATACCTGGGTTGAAGCTTGCTCTAACGGTCAAATTGATCACGTCCCCACGAGCGGCTCAGTCCGAATCTACGCCATGGTTAACCAAAAACACAAAACCCATTAGTTTCCAATTCGGAACCATTAAAGGAAACCACAAGGGACAAAAAACATTACCTATATATGAGCACAAATGAAACAACGCTTCCCAAAGGCCTCCAATACTCAAGAACTGCACTGAATATGAGGGAAAAAGGGAATGAAACAGTAGCAGCCGCACTAGGGTAGTGGCAGCCACCAAAATAGGGTTTTCACGCAAATCCTCGGTTTTTATGCAAACATATATAGTCTGAACTTGAGCACGGTCGTGCTAGACTTAGCGTCAGCGAGACGCGGTCCGCACATTGAGCATGGGTGTGCTCATTGTTGAGCACGGGCATGCTCAACTTTAAATCAGAAACACGCTTCTAACTTTAAACACGGGCGTGCTGGCTAATGAGCACGGGCATGCTCATGTACCAGAAAGGGACTTCTAAGCCAAAATCCCACTTAGCCCTTAATCAAAACAGCTTAATTGAACAAAACCAACTTAAACAACCAAACAAGCTTTAAAGAAAAACACTTATGAAAAATGGGGTGTTACATAACCGGCTAGACCGACAAAACTTCTGATCTCCATTACTATCTTTGGTCTTTCCCAAGAAAGTACTGCTTCAACTTTTGCAGGGTCGACAGCGATTCCTTCTTCGGTAATCACATGTCCCAAAAATTTTACTTCCTCGAGCCAAAACTCATACTTAGACAGTTTTGCATACAAAACTTTCTCACGCAGGATTTGTAAAACTTGTCATTAGTGTTCTTCATGTTCCTTATTACTCTTAGAGTAAATGAGAATGTCATCAATGAACACAACAACGAACTTATCAAGAAACGGACGAAAAATCTGATTCATGTAGTCCATGAAGATAGCAGGTGTATTCGTCACTACAAACGGCATTACGAGATATTCATAATGTCCATAATGAGTTCTGAACGCAATCTTTGGTATATCTTCAGTCTTTACCTTAATATGATGATAACGGTCCTCAAATCAATCTTTGAGGACACAACAGCTCCTTACAGTTGATCCATCAGATCATCTATACGTGGTAAAGGGTACTTATTCTTGATCGTCACTTTGTTAAGTTGCCGAAAATCCACGCAAAGTCTCGAACCTCCATCTTTCTTCCTCACTAGAAGAACTGGTGCTCCCCATGGGGGAACACTCGGTCATATAAACTGTTTCGATAAGAGGTCCTCCAGTTGAGTTTTCAACTCAACAAGCTCTGTAGGCGACATCGGATATGGAGCGATAGAAATTGGTCCAGCTCCTGACACTAAGTCGATGGAGAATTCTATCTCTCTTACTGGCGGTAAACCAGGAACATCATTAGGAAACACATCCGAAAATTCTCTTACTATAGGCATCGTACTCAGATCGATCTCCCTTTAGACTTCTAAGTTAGTTAAAAGCAAGTATCCCTGATCTCTTTCTTTCAAAAAAGTTCTTACTTGGTTGGTAGCTAAAAATCCAGAAATCTCAGGATTGGGAAAAATTAAACTTTTATGAGCACAATCTAACAGGTTATGGTTGGAAGATAACCAATCCATGCCTAAAATCACATCTAACTGTATTAAAGGAAGGCATATCAGATTAACAAGAAAATGTCTAACCTGAATGATAATAGGACGGTTCAGACATATATAATTTACGGTAACTGGCTCAGCTGTTGGGGTTGAAACAATCAAATCATAGGATAAAGAAAAAACAGGTAATTTCAAATGTCTCATAGAATCCATCGTAATAAAGGAATGTGTTGCACCCGAATCAAAAAGTATAGTTAAGAGATTATCAGCTATGTCGCAACTAACTTGTATGAGATCATCAGAATCAGAAGCCTCAGCACCACTCATGGTGTAAACTCTCCCCTTAGCTGTCGGCTTATTCATCTTTACAGTGCTAACAACTAGTCCAGACCTCGGCATACCACAGTCTCTGGCTAAATGCCCCATCTGACCACAATAGAAACATTTTGCTCCTCTAATTGGTCAATTATTTGCCAAGTGACTCAGATCTCCACACTTGTAACACTTTCTGCATGGGCCTTGATTTTGATTCCTCTGGCCTCCAACACTTGATGCAGTAGCTACAGGGCGGTATGATTGCTGGATAAATTCATACCGCCCTATAGCTACTGCATGTGCGACATGCAAAACAACATATACTTGATATTCACAACATATGGAAAATTATCCAAACAGCATAATAAATTCATCAATGGGATTTATACCCGACAGTCATAGCGATTTTATAAAAATGCATGACACTTCAATATTCAAGATCTAATTTGATATCTAATCTTCGGAGATCCCGCAACTTTATGTTTCGTTTTGAGCAGATCAGGCTCTTTACATAGCCCATTGTAAAAACGAAATAAAACAATGTCTAAAAGAACATATAACACATTGGTCATCACTCAGTCCACCAAGGTTATTGTTCAAAATGTAACACATTGGTCCACTCAGAACACAATAGTTACTGCGATCAATGGAGTTTATTGTCCATAACCTATTGCCTCACTCAGAACCTAATAGTCATCGCATTAAATGGAAACATAGTCCAGTAAAGATACATTGGCTCACTCAGAACTCAATGATCAAATGGAAACATAGTCTGTAAAAGATACATTGGCCCACTCAGGACTCAATGATCATAACACATGGCACGTCTGCCAATAAATGCATGAGAAAAACTTTTATTCTCGTTTCGTTTTCTTTTTCGTCATAAACTTCCCTTGCCGAAGCTCAAAGCTCACGACCATGCTTAATTTTATATTAAGACTTTTTCCACTTTAAAATAAACACAGGACACACAGCCCAAGTGTTTTAAACTCAACACAGGACATACAGTCCGAGTGCTCAATCGCAAAGCCCTAAACTGATGCACCAGTCTTTAGGCTCGAGGATATGGAATTCACATTCTCCACATCAAACTTAGGACACTCAGTCCATAAAACCTTTGCGGGGCACTCAGTCCAATGACACAGATCCCTGATCTATGTGTCAACAGAAAACTAGAGCCCCGACGTCTCGGTCACTAGGTACATTTTTTTTATTTAAAATATTTCGTTCAGTGAAACAACAAATACAAAACCAAAACCTCCGAAAACTTATCCAAGTTTAACGGACTATTTTCACTGAATAAAACTCCTTTACAGAAAATTCTTTTCTGTTAAAAACGTTTATAAAACGTGAAATCGTAAAAAAATTCTTTTCTTTCCAATGACTTCATTTCTGAAAATCGTTCTCATAGAAACATCACTTTTAAAAAGTTCTTTATAAATAAAATTTATAATAATAAAATAAAACATTTTTCTCAAAATTTTCCATACAAATCTTTTTGTAACTTAAATGACTTTTCTGTCATAAGTAATTGTTCCGACGTCAATATTACGTTATTTTCGTAACTTAATCACTTTAAATAACATTTTATAATATAATTGAATTTATTTCGAAAAAACTAACGCCTGTGAAAAATTTTCACAGTTCCGCCCTTACTGTCACTTATTGACTCATTTTCCACAAAAATATTATTAAAATAATATTTTTCTACTTTTTCTCAAATTCCCACAAATTAATCACTTTGATTAATTATTTAAGCTTATTAAGCTTTTATCCTCAAATTAATTTAAACACTGACCAATGTCAGGTTTCTCAATCCATCACTCAACAGCAGATAATTTCACCACAATATAGCATGCCATACATCAAAATTATGGCATGCATCACAATTATAATTTAACACTTCAATTATAATGATGTAAATCAACATATCACCAATAAGCATATAACAAATCAAACAATAACCAACTTAAAATCACAGGAAATCACCACAGATAAATTACAGATAACTCTAAAATAACATGTGATTATCTTAAACTCCTCAGGCAAACTCCCCTTACCTCTTGAAGATTCAAATCAAACTTTTACAAACAACTTTCCGATTTGCAACCGGTTTCCTCCGTACCGCTTAGATCAACTTAATCCGATTGATCCTTCACAACAAATTGCAACCAAAATAAATCAAAATCAAACAAAACATACTTGTTTATGAGGTCTAGGGTTCGGCCTCCTCTAGATCATTAGGTTAAGAAAGTTAAAAATTTCTAACTTGTGGATTTATGATCCTTAAACATGATTGAACACGTAATCCAAGATCATGAACCAAGAACTTTGAATGAAACTCATCTAACTCCATAAGCTAGGGTTTCAACCTTGACACTAAAGTGGTTTTAGAAACTTCGCTTGATTTTCATCTCTTGGATTCAACAAACATACATAGTATAGAATTGGATTCAAGTGTCACAAAACAAAATTGAATAAAAAATCCACCCAACCAACAAAGTTAGGGTTTCGGCCCTCTTTAAAAAAATAGGTTAGGGTTTGATTTTTGGTTTTCTAATCACTTGGATTCAATAATCATAAGGATTAGAAGATGAATCAAATGATCATTCAACAAGTTTTTGAAACAAAATCCCTATACACCCATAGGTGAGGGTTTCGGCCATGAGGCAAAGAATAGGGAGGAAATTTTTGTTGAATACATGCTCTTGGGTAACAAATATAGAGATGATTATAAGATCATATAAATTGTTTTCAAATCAAATGGATTTTTCTACACTTTTCTATGAATTTTTGAAGAAAGTCTCATGAACTTTGAACAAAATGAACATGATGATTCATGGCATAAACTCATAAAGTTTGTGAAGAGAAGAACTTAGATAGACAAGATGAAGAGATGCTACCTCTTGAAGCTTAAAGAGAGTGGTGATTTTGATGATGTTCTTCACAAATCACTAAAGTGATCTTATGAAGTTCTTACGAGAAATGATGAACTTTGGTGAAGAAGAAGTCATGAAATGAAAATAAAATTTGCCTAAGTGATGGTGATAATGGTGGAACCGTGGGTTTGGGGGGCAAAAGGGTAAAAATGCATGATGGCATACTTGTAGTTTCCATGTGAAACTAGGGGCAAAATGGTCCTTTCGATGCCAAAAATATCTAATGGCATTTATGTGCCATTATGGCCATTATGACTCGGATAGGATCGTTATAAATGCTCGTCACATCAGTCATCTCAACTCCGTTGCTGACCCCGTTGTTCATCTGACTCAGGTTTTCCTCAAGATGTTTCGAAGTTTTCGCCCGCAGCAAATATAATATTATATTTTTATGCTAAAAATTTCAAAACTTCCAATATCGTAGCAAATACGATAAAAACATTACTTATCTCGTTCACGACTTAAAATTAGTTTTTCTGAGCAGTAAACTTTTACTATCAGTGAAAACGCAGACCGGGCTCCGTCTGAGTTTTCAACCCAAAATTTCATTGTAATCTTATGATCAAGCATAGCATGGAAATGACATTGGTTTATCCAAAATCATTTTCTAAGTCTCGGATAAAAATATAAACAATTATATATTTATTACTGATATTAGAAAGCAGTAAAAATTAGGGTGTTACAATTTAGAGACAAGGTGGAGAATTATGGAATAAGTTTCTCAAAATAGTTATCAAGTGGTTAAAGTTTTCAGTTAATTCAGTTGGAGTTGGTTACAACAAATTGATGCAACTGAACCAGAAAGGAGCACGTGCAACCATTGTTCTGGTGATCTATATATTAGCATAGGGACTTGTCAATGTAGAGAGAAATAGATTGATAGTTACACATTATTCTTTGTAATTCTGCTTTGTATTTGAGAGAATAAGAAAGAGTGATTAGAGATCAAGGGAAGAGAAAAGAAAATAGAGTGTGGCAAGGCTTGGGATTCTTATTCTATTTTCTTGACAATGTAATTAGCAAGGGACCAAGGGAAACTCTATTGGTTTTAGCTTGATCTTGTACTCGGTTTTTTTCATAGTAGATATCTTTGTTCGCTCCCGGTAGATGTAAGCCCCACCGGCTGAACCACATTAATTGCTTGGTGTTAATCTTCTTCCTTATCTTTCTTTAAATTTGTTAATTGCATATTGGTTTCTGTTGTTGCTGTTGTGTGTTGTTGTGTGTTTGTTTATTGTGAATGTTTAATTAAACTAGCAATACTCTATATAACTCCATTTCTATACATTAGATCTAAAGAACCACCATTCATAATATCGATATAGATGCTCTACAATATATCATTTATAAGGAAATGTAATATAATAGAATATTATGAAATATTACCTTATCCCACTAGATTGCGACAACTACATTGATCAATGGTGTTGGTCTCTACTAAAGTTGTCTTATGGTGTATCAATAAAAATTTTATGTAGGTTGAGTTAAACTTACACATCAAATCATGTAGCTACCATGGAAAAATGAGATAATCAACTCCTCAAAATCATTCCAGATTATCTAATCCAACTTAAGCAACAAAATGGCACGACCCTTCAAGGAACAGATTCAAAAGGGGAACAACATCTACAATTAAAATTAGAATGAAGTTGTTATATCAAATTTTAGGTCTGAATTCTTCCAAGTTGTTATACCAATGAACAAAATTAGGTTTTAGATTTTAATCCTTCTAAGCAACATATTTTGAACAAAATAAGATGAAAATGGAAGAGAGAAACACCCGAGCTTCAAGATTTGAAGCTTCAAATCAATTTCCAAATTCAAAAATAAAAATCAATAAAATGATAACCTCCACAAATTGCACGAAAAATACAACTGATTCATTCGGTTGTGGCAGCGAGAATCTCCCTCCTTCATCGTAGAATAAGGTAGCAAAGTGAAGGAGGAAGAGAAGTTGGTCGTTGTCCGATGAGAGAGAAGCCGGTCGAGCTGTGTTTGGTGCAAACACGCAACCAAGATCTAGAATCCGATGGATGTACTTATAGAGATGGAAGAGCAATGGAGAATAGTGGTCGAGAAAAAAGGAGAGAGAATGACCAGAAAACTTAAAAAGTGTAAAACACAAATAGTCACTCACAAAATGCAGGTTGTAACACCCCGATTTTCCGCGGTTTTCCTTTTTCGATAATGAGTGAATTTATGTTAATATATTTACTGGAACGTTAGAAAATTATTTTAATTAAACGGAGTTCACCACTCAGCTTCAATTGAGTGAAGGAACTTATGATTAAATTTTGGGTCGAAAAGTCAGACGGAGCCCGGTCTGCTAATTTCACTGACAGTATCATTATACTGCTCAGAAGACCTAATTTTTATCTGCGAACGCAACCATTAGGTTTTATATTTTGCCCCGGTCCTTTTTCATGTTTCAAAAAAATTGCATGAGCTCTGAAATAATAATATTTTATTCGGGCAGAATCTTCAATCGGGTAAACGACGGAGCGAACGATGGAGTTTCCAAGAACGGATAAAGAGTTTATCCTAGAATTTTGAGATGATTCATATGGATGAGTCACACTTTTGAGTCTAGAAGATTCTACAAGGTTAGGATTAGAATTTGAAGGATTTTGCACTTAAGTCCTTGAACTTTCTCTTAATTGCACTTTGGACCCTAAGTTAGTTTCTATGCTTTTCTAAGTGAATTGGGCCAGAATATTTGCTCCAAACCCATTAGAGGGATTCAGCCTTGAGGCCCAAATTCTTTGTCCATGGATTAAATTTCATGAAACCAATTGAAATCATATAAGTTTCCTAGATTATGTTTATGCCTTAAGCATTTTGGTGGGCCAAAACAATTGAATTCAAGCCCATTTTCATCAAGCCCAAATGGCACAAGGCCCAAGCCTTTCCTTGGCTGCCATAAGTGCAAGAAGTCTCCACATCCTTCTCTATTCTTCCACAATCTTCTTCATCTTCTCCAACTTCATCTTCTTCCTCTAAGAACACACTTTGGTGTTCATGATAGCAGAAATTCCACCGAAATTCTGACCCTTTTATGTTATGAAACTCGGAAAACTCTCAACATGAAAGTTGTTCCTCTTTCTCTCTTCTTTCCAACTAGCTAAAGATCATCAAAAACGGATGAGTATATTGAGAGTTATGACCAAAATACAGAAACTGCCCAGAATCCTCAGATCCATGCGAGACAGCAGAAAGAAGCCTATTTTTACCCCTGTTATGATCCGAACCAAATAAAACCTTCAACATCAAAGTTGTTCCTTTTCTTCTTATATTTCCAATAAGCCAAAGTTTGTAATTTTTTGATGAGTAGATCATGAGATATACTCACAAAACGAACACACCCTCAAACTGTCCAGATTTTATATAAGTGTTGGTTGATCATTTTCTTCATGTCTTCAATCTTCAAGAGGTAAAAGCTCAACTCCTTGATCATCTAAGCTTTCATATTCAATTGTTTCTCATGTTTATGCCATGAATCATATTTTCTCATTTCTAGATCTAGAACTTTGAAAAATCACCATAAATCATAGAAAACTTCTAAAATGGTGAAATCAATTTCTATGTGCTTATAATCATCTCAACTATTGTTATCTATGAGCTTGTCATGAACAAAAGTTTGCTTCCTTGTTTTCCTCTTAAGGCCGAAACCTAGCTTAACTAGGTGGAGGAAACTTTGTTCTCCTATGTTGAGAATGATCATGTATTCCATCTTTATGCCATATAGCCATGCTAGATCCAAGTTTATTTGAGAAACAAAATCCTCTAGCTTCATTTCTAGGTCATGGCCGAAATTCTTCAAAGATGTATAAGTATGATTTTGTGTTCTTGGTTCATGAACTTAAGTTTTGTACCACTTAAGGATCATGTAATCTTCACAAATCCAAGTTAGTTTAACAAAATGAAAACCCTAACTTTGTGTACCCTTGATGGCCGAAAATGATGTCTTTGAGGTTAGGAGGTTTTTGATTTAAAACTTTGTTGTTTTATTCTTAAACCATTGTCTCAAGTGCTTAGGATCATTAATCCATGACTTAAGCAAGTTTAGTGATTTTGAGCCACAAAACCCTAAGGAGGCCGTGACCTATTAAAGAGGATTAGGTGTTTGTTTTGCTTGTTTTGATTGGTTGTTTGGATGTGTTGTTGAAGGTTAGTGTTTCGTGACACGTACGTGTGTCACCGATTATTCAGAGCCGTGTCAAAGTTATTCGGAGCCGTGTCAACTTTCTTAATCGGAGGCTAAGTTCTTCAAGAGGTAAGGGGAGTTTACCTGAGGGAATTTTCCCAATAGCTATTAGCTTTAGTGTGGTCTGTATACTTGATATGTGGCTGTGGTGCTTTGATTATGCTGTTTACGTTGTGTTGTTTATCTATGTTAGATGATTTATTTGCTTTTAATTTATTTAATTATCTGCAGTTGTTTATTATATTGCTATGATGCATGATCTGCCTGGTGATATAATTCTGATGATGTTGTTGAGTGTTGTTTGTGAAGCCTGACAGTGGTCAGTGCACAACCGACTTAATCAGATAAAAGCTTTAATAAGCTATATACATTATATTCAATGTTTTATGGGAAATGTTGGAATATAAAAGTAGTGGAAAATATTATGTGGGAAAAAAATGAGTATTGAGAAATATTATTATTTTAATGATTTATTTATAAAAAGTCAACTATGAGTCACAGTGAGGACGTAACCGTGAAAATATTTTAGTACTGCTAATTTTTACGTGAGAAATTCCGTAATATTATAAAAAGTTATTTTATGAAATTAATCTTCAAAAATAACTTAAGTATGATTTTAGAAAATTGTTTAAGTGGAAAAAGCTCAGTTTTGGCTTAATTAGCTTAAAAGATGTAATTTGACGGCAAATTGGAAAAGTGTCGACGACAAGTATTTTTAAAGCGGCAGTACGTATTTTAGATAAACTTGAGCCTCACGTGATTCTCTTTTGGAACATAAACGTTATAGAAAAGAATTTCAAGTAATCGATGATTTTATAAAGGAGTTTTTTATAAAGGAGTTTTTCTAATCGTGTTATTTTCCGTCAACTTGGATAAGTTGCGGAGACTTTGTTTTGGATTTGTTTTTCACAGAATGAAAATGGTGTTTACGTTGAAACGTGAGCCTAGTATCAGAGACGTCGCGATACTAGTATTCTTTAATTTAAGCACGAAGATCTTTGATCCGTGTTACGTTGAGTATCGATGTTATGAGATTACGTTGTTATGGACTTGGTATCCTTTTCACGTTGTATATCCACGTGGTGGGTTACGTTGTAAAAGGTAAATGTTGTTTTCTATGACCACAAACCCCAAGGCTGATTGCAAGGTCTAAGGTTTTGTAATTGAGCACTCGGACTTCGTGTCCTGTGTTGACGTTGAAAGATCTAAACACGTTGTTAAGTTAATACGTTGAAAATCATGAGTAGTCGTAAGCCATTTTGAGCTTCGGTAAATAAAGACTGAACACAAAGAAAAATGATGAGAACAAATGTTTTACATGCATTCATTGGCAGACGTGCCCACGTTGTGAAGTGTGATACGTTAATGAGTAAGGTATTTCATGCCACGTTGTTTTGTGTGAATGCCTTGAGGTGTGAGGTATTTCATGCTACGTTGATTCATTATGCCTTGATGGACAATGGAAAACCATATACGTTGATCACTGTGCTTTGTGTTGGACAGTGTGCTATGGTAAACACGTTGTGCCTAATATACTTGGCAATACCATATACGTTGATCACTGTGCCTTGTGTGGACAGTGTGCTATGGTAAACACGTTGTGCCTAATATACCTGGCAATCGAGCCTGATCAGCTCATTTACACGTTGTTGGGGATCTCTGGAGATTTAGCGAAATGTAGAGAACATCTATTGAAGTGTTCATGCATAGTTTTCAAACGTTGATGTTTGGGGTATGAAACCCATTGATAAAGTACTTGTTTACTTATGAGAGTGTATCATGCTATAGTTGTATGTGTGTATATGCTGTTTTGTGAGTGGCGCTTTTAGTTATTATGTTAAATCCATATATTGGTGTCTCACCCTTACAATATAACAGGTTACTCTAGTCTACCGTATTCCTTTGGTATACTAATATGGACGAAGCGGAGGGATTCACTAAGTCGCTCGAGGACTTAACTCCTAGATGCTTGGAGAAGTATCTGTTAGTGGGAATGACCATAAGGGTATTCTCAATAACTGTCTGTTAGTTACGACCAGCTTAGGTTCTTTTTATGTGATGTTATGTGTTGAAATAAACGAAGTTGATAAAGATCTAAGTGTGAAACTTACGAGGTAGTATAGTTGTATGACTTCTGTATATGCTTATATATCTAAGTGTGGTTATGATTATGTCATTGTTAGGGAGTTAAAAGGAAAAAAAATTTATCACCATATTTTGAAGAGATTCACGTTGAGAAATTAATATATTCCGAAAGCAACCAGCAAATAAAATCTTATTTTTCCGCAAATGGGTAACCATGTGATGACCCGGGAGTAGGGTGTCACACAGGTGTAGGTAAAAGTAACCTCTAGTAACAGAAAATATCTCAACAGTAAAACTGTAAAAGTATCTGTCATTGTATGACAAATTTTTTTTTTTTTGTAGTGAATGTATGGTCGGTATAAATATTTTTCTCAATTTTCCATCAATTATATATTTTCACATGCATTGATAAATCCATATTAAATGTAGATTTATGGTGTCAAAAGGAAGCATTTAAGTGGAGAATGAGTTTGAACTTAGAAATTTTAGGAGTAGAATAGGGCAATTTAATGGCAATTCGATTTTGATACACATTTTAGAATTTCCTAGATTTAAGTTGTTGCTAACTTTTGGCACAATGTTTCAAGTTTAGAAGTGGAAAAAAAAAATTCAAGACCCATCGCCCAACGAAATTCTATGAATGTAAGTATGAGATTGTATAGTTGAGCGATTTCGAGATTATACAAGTATGAAACTGTATAGTTAAAGAAAGGTTAAAAATATTTATTGGTACTACATATACCAATATGTTGCATCTTCTTTTCGGGAATCCATAACTTAGAAACTTTAAGGTTAAACCTACTTGACTTGGAGCAATTCTAAAATCGGCAACCTCCTGTGAAATTTTCCTAAGAAGCATGCACGCTAAGGAAACTCATGTTGGTTTGTGGAGACAATTATCAACTCATAAAGCAACCTGGTGGTTACAGATTGTCCCCTGAAATTTTTCAGTTGATTGTATGCCAAAATTTCTGGCAAATTAATTTGTCATTAAAAGGTGTGTAGTTTTGTGACACCCTTCTACCCCGCATGTTAAAAGCCATTTAATTTTAAAACAATTAAAGGAAAAACATGCAATTATTGAATAAAATAAACAATTGTCCATGGGTAGAAAAGTCCCACATGAACCGTTTACAATGCGGAAATGAAATAAGTTTTAAACAGTAAAAACTTATTAAACCAATAAATATAACCTAACCCCGATGTCACATACAGAGCTGGTATAACCATTCCGGAATAAAATCCACGGAATTACAACTGAACTAACAACTACGAGAACATAAACTAGCCCTACTATGAGTGGCGGCTCCTCAGAGTCACTCCTCTCCGGGCTGCTCGTCATCCTCTGCAATGTGCCAATCAGGCCAAACACAAACAACAAACATATATAGGGAGTAAGAATCGTATAAACATATTAGCATGGAGATAGGCAGTAAAGTAAACAGCAAGCATAACAGTATCACATCAAACATAAACATCATCATTATGCTATGCAGTGCAATGCAGTCCTACTCCGCTAACCCATCAATGCATGTGGATCCACTAAACTCGGGATGAACGACTTCGGAGTTAAATATCCACATTGAGAATCTACTCAACGCCGGAGAATCTACTCCTTGGATAGCCAACGCATCAAACCAACGAATGCCTCGTCACGAGGGCGCTAGGAGAATCTACTCCAACCGTGGATGGCCAGATCGCCATACTCTAGGACGATCTCCCCTATGTCGAACATCCCTCAACAACAACTCCGATGCAATGCGTATGCAACACAACAACAACGGCAACACCACCTCCATAACTCCAACGGAATCGACCGAAGGTAACAGCGGAATCAACCGCAACACTTGCCTCACGGAATCTACCTGAGGACGCGGAAACAACCGCAGTACCTGGGGCAAACTCTCGGCCACCAAAGTACACAACAACAACAACACCTTAGACCCAAACCGTGGGGTCAAGGCCTCCTTGGCCAAAAAGCACCAAGGCACAACTCATCAGCTTGCGGTACCCAAAAAGGTATCGACTTAACATCTCACCATCTCATCATCTTTATTTATCTTTAGTAACATTAACCAAGTTGTCTAATCAGTTATCATCATAGGGAAGTGGGGTTTAAAACCCCTTAAGTCCTTTAATCTTGTTCTGTCACAGTGGGTTGAGCACGGTCGTGCTCGTAACCCAGCACGGTCGTGCTTAAGCACGTGAGGCCGTGCTCCCCTGTAAGTGAAGCACGGTCGTGCTTTTTAATGAGCACGGTCGTGCTCAGCAGTACGATCGTGTTCTTTGTCCTGTACGGCCGTGCTAACAGCGCGACCATCTCCCCAGAATTTAACTGGGAGCATGGTCGTGCTCCCTGTTCAGCACGGTCGTGCTCATCGCGCGACAGTGCTGTTCTGGGCAGGAACAGTAACCATTTTTTCCCAATTTCAAGAACAGAATCCATTAATCATCCTACGTCAATTATCATACATTTTAGGCATTAAAACTCATCGTACAAACAGCATCAACTACAATATTAGTATCAACCCAAACATCATATTCATCTCAACAATTAACCAACAACATCATGCTCATATTCAACACAAAATCATCATCAACAATATGAAGCATTTAACATACAATCATACAACAGTTAGAACATACATCAAGAACATAGCCACGTCATAAATCAGTATATCACATAATAACGGGGTTATGGGGAACCCCTTACTTTACACTAGCCCCAGACCTATGTAAATACTACCCTTCTCCCCAAACCTGGATTGAAGGTAGTTCTCTAAGACTTCCTAACAGCAACCGGTTCCTCTCCTTTAGGCTGCTCACGCACGAACGAGCCTTAAACAAACAGATTAAAACGGTGTTAGTTTGCCAACCAAAAACGAAAGGAAACTAAAGAAAAGGAACGAAACATTACCTATACACGAAGTGCAGACGAAACCACGTTCCCTAGCGTCTCCAATACTCAAAACCACACTGAGTATGAAGGAAAAAGGGAAGAAAGGAGGTTGCAGCCGTACTAGGGTTTTTAGTAGCAAAGATGAAGTGTACGGCGCAACCCTGAGTCTGCTCAACATATATAGGCCTGGACTTGAGCACGGTCGTGCTCATCCTCGAGCACGGTCGTGCTCAACTTAACGTTACAAGACGCGATCAACACGTTGAGCACGGTCGTGCTCAACTTAAAATCAGAAACTCGCTTCTGACTTTAAGCACGGGCTTGCTGGCTAATGAGCACGGGCGTGCTCATGTACCAGAAAGGGAATTTAACCAAAAATCCCACTAAGCCCTTAAACGATAAATCCAACTTAACCAAAACCAGCTTAATTAAAATATTCTGAAAAACAGGGTGTTACAAGTTTGGCATGTCCTCTTTTTTTTTTTTCCAGCATTTTTATCGATATGATATTTCTTGCAAATTTTGTTTGTTGACCAACATTTTATGGTAATATGTTCAAAACTTCAATTTTCAAAGACTTTTCAGGATTCTCTATGCATGTGATCGATGATAATAAGTGTGTGTGAGTGTGAGTGTGAGTGTGAGAGTGTGAGTGAGAGTGTGTGTGCGATCACTTAAAAAAGTCATGTGTCTTTATGTTCTAATCTTGATTATTCATATATTGATCAAAAGGTTCAGGTTTGCTTCTCACACTCACATATAAAAATTCCCTTCACTTGATACATCTCCTAATATATATATATATATATACATATATATATATATATAGGTATGCACTTTCAATGTAAATATTTTTATACTGTGAACCAATTATAAATAATCACATCATCAGAACTATTTGACTGTTATCATAACTACCTTTAAAGTCAGTCATGCCATGATTTCCTATTGGTTGATATATATGTGAAAAAAAAATTACAGTGATAATAGTCGCCATTTTTTAGAAGGTGTATGCTAGCAAGTTACACCTTCGGGTGTGTGACACCCTCTACCCCGCATGTATTTATAACACGTAAAAGAGCATATAAAAGAAATTAATAAAAATAAAAATATGCATATTCATTTGTTGAAAATAATAAAGACCCATGGGTAGAAAGGTACCACATGAACAAGGTCTCAACAACGCGGAAATAACAAGTTTATAAAAGAAAACATAACGATAAACAACATAACCCAACCCCGATATCACATATAGAGCTGGTATAACCAATCCGGAAAAAACATCACGGATAAACAAACTAAAACTAGAACTGAAATTGGGAAATCCTAACTAAGAGTTGCGGCTCCTCAGAGTCACTCCTCAACTGGATGCTCGCCGTCCTCTGCATAAAAGATACATGCCAAAACAACAACAGAGAAACGCGGAGTAAGAAACATATATGAAACATAACGGCATGGAGATAGGAAGCAAGATGAACATGCATCATATAATCAAAGCATATAATAACATATAACATACATTTATAACATATTCACATCTTCATGATAATTCAACCAATTTATGCTATGTGATGTAACGCTACTCCACTACTCCATTATGCATGTGGATCCAATTCAACCAATTTATGCTATGCGATGCTATGCGATGCAACGCTACTCCACTACTCCATGATAATTCAACCAATTTATGCTATGCGATGCAACGCTACTCCACTATATAACATATTCACATCTTCATCATTATTAGTGATTATAATTAATTATGTATTAATAATTTATTGACTTAGTATATATCCAATGCCTAATACAGCTACGAGTTACTTTTTTTTAAAAAATATATATATATCCAACGCACTATGTTTTGGAAAAAAAAAAATCGATCTTGGAGTCCAACACATGCTCTTGCTCATTAAGAATTTTTTTTTTCAAATAACCCAAAAAAAATTAAATACCCCTATACGGCAATACCCCTTTTCCCAAATTATATATCGACAAAATAAGTAAATTGGTCCTATATATATTTTTTTTACTTTTTACATTGGTCCTATAAGTTTTCTTTTTTCAAATTGGTCCTACATGTTACATTCTGTTTCCACATCAATCCTTTCCGTCAATTTCGACCTAATGCCGTCAGTTTTGACCTGACATGGCTATCATGTTAACCTTACACCTGACTTTTGATATGACGACATTAGGTCGAAATTGACGAAAATGTAGGTGGAAATGGTAAAAAAAAGTATAAGACCCATCTACCTATTTTGCCTTATATATCAATCTACCCCGGAAAGTCGATTTTGTCAAGATCGACTTTCCTCTTGTATTTTTTTTATTTTTTTATTATTATTTATTATTATTTCAAGTGAGAAGTCGGCTTCTCTAATGCCAACTTCTCTCAATATTGCTTTTTGTTTTTAAAATAAAATTTAAGGCTAAATTTTGATTAATTAATTTTGGTAACTAAAAGATAATAAAAATCAATAATATAATTAAAAACATTAATTAAAAATTTACTAATAATTGATTACAAAAAATACACTAAAATAAAATTTCTAGGATTACGTAAAAGTCTCAGCACAATTATGACAATTATTCCTGTTATGACCCTCATGCCGACATAGTCAGCATCTTTTTGGGTGACCCTTAGAAAGTCATGACTTGGCTGATTTTGTGCCTCAATGATCCATATGTTGCCTAGCCTATTTAAGGCCTAGCTCGGCCTAGCCTATTTAGTAAATAGGCCAGGTCAAGACTTTATAAAAAGCCTATATGCTAGATAGGCCTGACCTAAGGCTTTAAAAAAAAGCCTACTAGGTCTACTAGGCCGGCCTATTTAATATATATATGCACATAAATATATATGTATAATATAATATATTATAATACTATAATATATTATTTACATTATTAATAATATTTAAAGGTAAAGGCCTATTGGCCATGTAGTGGTCTACTTGCCTATTTATTTGTGAATGCCTAGTGGCCTATTTATTAGTACATGTCTACTAACTTCTTTGTCATTAGAGACCTACAAGCCTATTTACAAGTAAAGGATTGTGACTTATTTATATATGGAGACATATTTAAAGGTCTTGTTGATAAGTAGGCTTTTAAATAAGCTTTCAGGTCAGGCCAAACTTTAAAGTAGGCCAGGCTCGAGCCTTAAAAATTGGCCTATATTAGCTTATAGGCCAGACTCAGACATCGTGATTGGAACATAGGCCAGGCTGAGGCTTACCAGGGTCTAGCTCGGTCTAGCCTATTCCCACCCCTAGGTGGAATCAGATGCTAAGGTCATGATTGATACCTTGAAAGCTCCGAACGTTGCTCACTCATATTTGGGCAACATTGTCCAAGATTGTAAAGCTATTGAGGCCCATTTTGATAGTATTTTTTATGTGTTACTTTTGACGCCTTGCATTTTTGCTACATACATCTTGCACTAATTGTTTTTCCAAAAATACCCTTTTCACTAACCTAATTTCATGAAAGGTCATTTTACACTTCCGGAAATTAAATTCCGGAAGTGTAAATTTTACAAAAGATGATTTTGCATTTTGCACGTCCGGAAATTAAATTCCGGATGTATTAAATTTTGCACGTCCGGAAATTAAATTCCGGATGTGTAAAATTTTACGAAAGGTCATTTTACTCGTCCGGAAATTAAATTCCGGAGACTAAATTTTTATGTCCGGAAAATAAAATCCGGAAACATTCCGAAAAAACAAATACGGATGTTTCTGAAAAATCACTCGCACCAATTCCGAACACCCAATACGCCTTTTCTTTTGAAGTGCACACCGCCTAAACCTTCTGCTCTTCAAATTCTGTTTCCTCAATTTGTGACTCGGCAACACAGTATACAAGATCAGGCTCCGGTTCCATATAACCAGCAACGGCAACACATCCAGGAGACACAAATCCATCTGGAGCACGTGGGTGCCAAATTGATACTTGACTGACATAATCTTCTAAACAATTTCGCCACACCTACAGAGGGAGACACATCGTTCTTAGGTGATGATGATAAGGCATAACACATCTATCTAAGCATTGATGGTTCTGGTGCAGACATTTTGGAAAAAATACAACACAAAAAGATAAACGATCCTTTTTCTTTATCATGTATGGTAACTAAAGATATTCCTTTGTCTTCCGGAAAATGGTTTCCGAATAGTTTCCGGTGTGTCCGGAAATGGGTTTTCGGATAGTTTCCGGAAGTGGGTTTCCGGAAGTTTTCCGAAAATAATATTGCTATTTTTCCGAATGTTTACGTATGTATTTACTTGCACCTCACCACCATTCACAGCACGACAACAACGAACCAACAGTAGCCCTTTAAACCTGCAACTAGGGGTGGGAATAGGCCAGGCCGCCCGACAGGGGCCTATGGCCTGGCCTGTTTATGGCCTGGCCTGGCCTGGCCTGTTTAATAAAAAGGCCAGGTCAAGGCTTTTTCAAAAGGCTTTTTAGATAAATAGGCTAGGCTTGAGCTTCAGAAAAAGCCTACGAAGCCTGATAGGCCGGCCTGATTAACATTATATATAAATAATAAATAAATATTAAATATATATAAATAAATATATTAATAAATATATAATATATAATAATAAAATATAAAATATTTATTATAGAATCCTATCCTAATTAGTAAACATATAGTGCAAACAAGGAAAAAACCTAATCAGACTAAAACCCTAGGTTCCTTTCTCTTCTACCCCTGACTCCACTCACTCCAGACGGCGCCGTTCTGCCCGCTCCTCCACGGTCGGTCGTCGCCTCCTCCTCTTCGTCCGGTTCGGCCTCACTCGCTCGCTTCACTCGCTTCGCTTCGTTCGATCGCTGCTGCTGTCGTTGCTCATCGTGGCTCCGCCGTCCCTCGCCATCCGTTCGCTGCATCATCATCGATCCGCCGTCGCTATTTGAGGTTTGTTCCACTGTTTCGTCCCCTGTTTTGTCCCCTGTTTGGCTGTTTCGTTCCTAGTTGTGACTCTTTTTCTTCTCACTCTTTGTTCCACTGTTTCGTCACTTTCATATGATTAAAGAGTGGGGCTGTTAAGAATTGGCAACCAAAAACATTTAATGTCTTTTTCTTTTCTGGATTTTATGGTCTGAGGCCTATTTGTTATAGTTGTATTTTGTATTTTATGGCCTGAGGCCTATTTACTACTATTTTGTGTTTTTATCATAGACCTTGAATATCTATTGGTTATATTTTGTTTTTATGGCCTGAGGCCTATTTAATCGTTGGCCTATTTGCTTCGGCCTTTTTAGCAATAGGCCTGTGGCCTATTTAGAAACAGGCTTGTGGCCTTATTATGGCCTTCACAGGAAATAGGCCTTTAAAAAGGCTTTCAGGCCAGGCCAGGCTTTTAAAAAGGCCAGGCCAGGCATTAAAAAAAGCCTATGTCAGGTAATAGGCCAGGCTTAGGCTTGATATTTTTGAAACAGGCCAGGCCTATTTAGCTAAAGCCTGGCCTGGCCTGGCCTATTCCCACCCCTACCTGCAACCCACTCTCAAACCAATTTGAAAACACTCACAAAACTCACCCTTTCATTATTATGTCACAATGGTGGCAGAATAGTGGCAGGAAGGGTAGTTTTCTGGTGAGAAGGAGGGGAGGAAGGAACTGTGTTTTCTGGTGTGGGTGTTGGGTGTGGGTGTTGCCGTGTAGGTGTAGGTGTTATATGTTGGAGGAGGAGGGAAGCTGCTTTGTAAAGAAAAGGGTATTTTTGGAAAGAAAATATCAAAATCCAGTTACAAGGTGCCACTAGCAAATTACACGGTGTTAATAGCAACGGCCTTTTCTATTCTCATGTATGGAGAATGTGTAATCAGTCAGCCTCCTTATTAGCTCAATTTGCCTTGACCACCTAATTGTGTCTTGATTGAGGAATTCCCTCCCATCATTTCCAATTGTATTTTCCTGGACATGAGTCGAAGTTTTAAAATAAAAATAGTTTTTTTTTTTTTTGGTTAAAAAAATGGTGATTAGATAAACCAAAATAGTGAGAATTCCTTATCCATTCAAAGGTTCAAAATAATGCCAAATCATTCTAGCTGTAGAAAAAATTCTGTTTATTCAATATAGATAGATAAGGAAGGTATATTATTTATATGTGACACGAATTCTCGATTTGGTCCCTATATATAAAAATTTATTAAAATGGTCCTTATATCTACAAAAAGTCTTCATTTGGTCCCTATACGAGCAAAAAATTATTAAATCAGTCCCTAAAATTTTGTACGACAGGGACCAATTGGGGACTTTTTGTACGTATATGGATCATTTTAATAATTTTTTATGTATAGGGACTAAATCGAGAATTTGTGTCACGTATAAGAATAAAAGTATTACTTTAACCTTTTTTTTTTTAAGCAGTATATTATTCCTCTTTAGAAATATGCTTTAGAAGGATAAATAAATAAATAATTCGAAAAGGGAAATTTTGGGTGGGCCATTTGCTCATATTGCCCATTCCCAACGGACATGATATTTGAATCCCAATTGCAGCAATGCTTCACCAAACTCGACCGTTGCAAACCATTTTTCTCGAACATTCACCTTATATTCCTCCACTTTCTTATACCCAATTCCAATTCCACCATTTCAACTTGTTGCATTTTCATAAGTTGGTTTTTTGGTTAATATAATTATAATCCCTCATGGAAAATATGCTGAAAACGCCTCCAAAAGTCCCAATTCAAACACAAACAGCCCAACCTGAATGCAAAACACCAACTCCAGTTCAACAACCAGACGAGAATGACCGAAACTTCAATGAATTGCGCAAACCAGTCACCCCAGATCGACTCAGAGTCCCCAAGGCTTTCAAATACCCAGAAAGGTACACAAATATGTTAATCATTTCTTGAAATTTTATGGAGCAAATATGCAAATGACTTTTGAGTTATGAGTGTTTGGATTCCATCCAGAAAGTCCCAAACTAAAATTTGGGCAAATGCTTCTCTCTTGTTGCGTTTGCCCAAACACTCATTTGGGTCTTCTGACCGGAATCCAAACACACCCTTTATGGTTTGGATTCCCCTCAGAAAAAGTCCCAAACTAGAATTTGGGTAAAATATACTCTCTAATAGGTTTGCCCGAATGCTCCTTTTGCATCTTTCCGACGGGAATCCAAACACATACGAATCACTGGGTTAGTGACAGTCTTTTTCTTTATTTTTCTTAGGTATACAAGCCCAACTGATTTGATGATCTCCCCTATAACAAAAGGCCTTCTTGCCAGAGGTAAAAAAGGTGGTGCACTATTACCACCGGGTAAAAATCAACCCAAGGTACCAATAACACCTTGTTTCTGCTACTATTCTGTTTTGGGTGCCTTGTAATTTTCAATTTGTGGTATATATAATATAACAGTGCTAGTTTTCTGTTAACTGATGTGCTTGCAGGATGTGGTTCCTTTTCAGAACATGCTGCCAATCCCAATCGATAAGAAACTCAACTCAAATTGAGGAATTTAAAATGAATGAAGCTTTGTTCAACATGATGAATCATGTGAGAGAGAAAGAGAACTATCTCTTTTGTTCCCCATCTTAAAGAACTGTCTGTTCAGTAATTAGCTCCTTTTAGCTTGGCAGGTCTTTGAAGTTTTGTGGCGCTCTTCTGATTTTCTTGCCAAATAATTTGGCTTTGGAGGATCATTAATCTGTTTTGTACTAGAAAAGTCTTCTACTTTGAGATTCTTTTGAACCTTGGAGAAACCTACATTAGATTTCCTGTAGCCTGTTGGATCATTTTATTTTACTCTTCTCTTGAAGATTTTATTGATTATTACTGAATCCTGTTTTATTTTGTTGTCAACTATACTCATGCTCCAATCTAGCTTATACTGAAATTCTTTTAGTTATTGAGACTTTAATACCATATATTATAAACTAACTTTACCAGACCTTATGGGGCATATGGTGCATCACCATCACTACTTCAGTGTAACCAAACACACTATTATAATATTTAGGTGAGGGCAGGTGAATACTAAATAGTTTTAGACTTGGATGCTCTCATATTTTGGAACAACATTTTGAGAGAGAGACAAAATTTTTCTCTCCAGCAAGATAATATCCTCTTACAAAATTGGAGATGATCCACATCTAACAGTTTTATATTACCCTTGCAAGCAAAGAGGTTATTTCCGGGATTTGAACCACGCAAGGCGGCAACAATACTGTTGTGCCAAATTTCTGAAACAGGTGGTAATAATATAGACTCTGGAAACAGGTACATTACTTGTTGTCATCCACCACTAATTTCTGAACTAAACAGGGTAAGTAAAAATTGGCCTTCTATATTGCAGTTCGGGTTGATTTCAAGCAACAAATGATGATTGATGGGAAATGATTACTATATTCACTCTAAACGGACCTCATACCATTGGACTGAGCCAACATTCCCATCAATTTGAAGTTCACACACAGACCTCACTAGGAAAGAAACAGCATCATCAATGGTCTCGTATCTTGCAAGATCAGGAGGAAGAGCCTTGCCAGGCCAATTTTCCAGCCACCTTTTCAATGTGGCCTTCAACTCTTCCTCAGTAACAAACTTCTCATCCTGCCCTGGTTCTAATAGTACATAAGTCTCAGTCCTTTCATTTGCCCTTCTTCGCCTCAATGCAAAAACCTGATACCAAGTGCATGTTATTGTTAACCAAAAGCAGAAAATGTACATGGATGTTACATAGGTGACATAAAATGAAACAAGGGAAAGAAATCTTAAAAAATTTAAAACTGTCACCATGTCATAAGTGAAATTTAAAACTTTTAATTATTAAAAGGGTGGCCTAGTACAAGAGGCTCTCATCTAGTAGGTCAGGGAAGGGTAGATGTATTCAGTCAGGCATTTTCTAGGATTTCAATATGTGTTCTCCAAGTCACAAGGCATAACCTTACCATTGCGTCCAGCCTCATCCTCGAAAAGACTTAATTATTTTTCTCTGAGTTTTCAAAAAATGAAATGTATTTCCTAAAAACTGAAAAAATGAGAATAACAATCAATGATGTTTTCTTTGTAATTATCTATTTTCATATGAAATGAAAACAAAAAATAATGAAATAGAAAGATTTTGGAATAGACATACCTTTGTTTCACTTCTGCTTTCACTTGTCACTTGAGGCAGTCTGTGATGGATTGAAGAACTAAAACATGTAATTTGGCCTTGAGATGTTATATTGATAATTGGACTCTGAATATGGTAACTTGCTGTTGCTGCAAATAATCAGAAGTTTAAAGTTTTACATACTATGGATGAATCTCATACATGCTCTTAAAAAATAAAATGTAACTTTTAGGAGAATCATTATTAACAAGACAAAAAGTGTTCTCTTTCAGTGACCAAAAAAACGTAATGGATTTAGTACGTTGTGAACAAAGCTCAAAAGGCAAAAGATAAGAGCATAAACATTGCTTACAGCTGAAGGACCCAACTCCAACATTGAAGAGCTGAAGCTGCAAAACTCCTACCATAGCAGCTATTTTGCGCTAACCTTTATTCATGTTTCTGGAGTTTTGCACAATTATCGTCCTGACAGCATGTGTCAATTACAATCACAAACTCTCGGGATAACTTCTTTTATTTTAGTTATGTAATTACCCTCCATTGTTAATGTATTTTCAAATTTGCCCTTCTGTACATTACTTCTCCTTTTTTCTTTTTGAGGTACCACTTTTCGCCTCTAAGAAAAAAAAAATCATTGAATAATCTTCGAGAATGACAAAAGAGGGACAAGTTAGCCCCTCTGTTTGTCTCCATCATGAACACACCATGAGATTGCAGATTGGTACTGTTAGAGTGTCCAAGTATCGGTTAAACTTGTCCATCTTACCTGCATTGGTGCATCTAGTGTGGTTCATCTGATGCATGTGGTGGGTTGCTTATAACATGTAGGGACTAATTTGGCCCACGATAAAAGTTGTCAGGAACTAAATTGGGTTGCTTAAATAATAGTTTGAGGACTTTATTGAGTCAATGCATAATTTTCTCATGGTCTATTTTGTACGTAGAGATTGTTGCTTGGGCACCTGGACATACTAACAGCACATATTAACACTCTAAAGGCTTGTCCCTCTTTGTCATTCTCAAGGGTTATTCGATAAGTTTTTTTTAATGACAAACAGTGGTACCTCAAAAATTGTCAATGACTAAAATGGGCCTTTAGTCTTTTTTTTTTTTTTCCCTTTCCTTCTACTTCATTTTGGGTACAATTTGGTATCTATTTTAGATTGGCGAACGGACTCATCGGTTCTAGCCCAACCTGCACCACCCTGCACCCGCTTGACATACTGCAAAAGGGGGCTGCTATTTGCGCCTTGCATTTTGCTGTTTACATCTTGCATTGGTTTTTTTTAAAACTTTTTTCCTAAAATGCCCTTTTCTCTGCACAAAACCTAACCTTACAACACTCTTTTCCCCCACTTTCTTCTCTACACCTTAACCCACCCACAGAGCACCTCATCCACACCTACCTTCTTCCTCCCCCGCTTGGGCTCTTTGTTAATGGCAGAAGGGGCATTTGGTCGAGCACTTGGTGTGCCTCAAGGTGTATGAATGTTGACCCCGACACCACAACCTCACACCACTCCGCGTACCAGATCTGCAAGAGAAGTACCATCCTGGCCTCTCCGCCGCTACCTGGATCGTGCTGTTGCCACCATTTTCAACCCGGATCTATGTTGTTGTGCCACTTTCAAAACAAATCCAAAAACTACACCACATTCAACCTTCGGAAAATCGATTCCGAAGGTGCATTCGGGAGCTACCGGATTTCGTTTTCCGGAAATCACTTTCCGGACCCTTTCGGAAACCCTCTTGAATCTGCAAATACTACCGGATTTTGTTTTCCGGGTACCTACCAGAATTCGTTTTCAGGACGCCTACCGAATTTCCTTTTACGGACGCTATCTGAGTTCCTGTTTCGGCACCAATGGCGGAAGAAACCGCTCTGGAGAAGTGGGCTAGGGAGGTGGACGAATCACAGGAAGGAAACGAGCAGGTTTTGTTGGGTTCCATTTTCATATATATGCTTAATAACACATGTGATTGGAAAAGGAAAGCACCTGGTTTTGGTCCCATCATGGTTCTATCTCAGGCGCAGAAGAACAGGAAGAAGAAAAGGTGTGGGGTTTTCTGGAAATGTTATCACTTATCAAGGGTATTTTTGGGGGAAAAAACTTTAAAAAAAAAAAAAAAAAAGATTGCAAGGTGTGGGGAGCAATTTGCAAGGTGCAAATAGCAGGCCTCACTGCAAAATGGTCACAACCGGCTCCATATCACGTCCGACCCAAGATATGTCCCTTGGGAGATCGAGTGTTCAAACTGGGAATGATCTCATGCATTGGAAAAGGAGGTTAATTTAGAAACTCCCACTTTCCCGCTACAAATATGAGTTTAACATGATATGACTGCAGATGTGACTGAGTTCTCTGTAAGTCCTTTGTAGTGAATATCAAGCCTAGGAAAAATGTGGTTATCATTAAAGTTCTTTGGCTGCCTCCCCCTTGCTACTGGATCAAATGCAACACTGGTGGTGCTGCAAGAGGGTCTCCAGGTTTGGCTTCTTGTGGGGGAATTTTCAAAGATAGAAGTGGAGCTTCTCTGGGGTGTTTTGCTGTTAATCTTGGAGTTAAGCACTCATTACAGGTTGAGATTTTTTGGGCCATTCATGCTATTGAAATTGCTTATAACAAGGGTTGGCATAACCTTTGGTTAGAGTGTGATTCTTTGTTGGTCATTATGGCCTTTAGGTCCATAGATATTGTTCCTTGGCAGCTTAGAAATAGATGGAAAAATTGTATAGAGTTAACTGGTAGAATGAGATTTTGGTCTTCTCATATCTACCGAGAGGGCAATAATTGTGCAGATAAAATTGCCTCTCTTGGTTTCTCTTTTCTTGATTTTCATTGATGGAATACTATTCCTTTTTCTATCAGTGAGGATTTTCATAGAAATAGGATTGGCTTACCTAATTATAGGTTTAAATATTGTTTGTCAAGGGTTTTGGTCCATGTCCCCCTTGATTTTATTTGTACTTTTTTCCTTTTTATTAATAAAATTTTGGTATGCTGCAGATGATTGGTGGGTTCTGGGGTGCCAACCTAGCTGGGATGTCAGTTCTCATAGTGATGCTTTTGCATACCTAATATTTTGCTCAAAAAAAAATATTTGACAAACTTTTATTCTCATTTGATTTATGAAATATTTTATTCGTAACTAAATTACATTTCTGGGAATTTTAAAAATATTTCTTTCCCATCCTCGCCCACATGGGAATTGAGTTTATAACTTTCATTCACGAATAAGACATCTTTTATGTTTGAGAGTAATTTTCTAAAACTTGTAACAAACATGACAAACTTTTATTCTCATATCCATTTTCCGGAAAACATTAAAATATAACTAATATCAATCGCTATATGAGAATATTCTAAGCATTATTTAGTTACTTTGCAAATATCACCCCGCCGCTCCATCCTAGATGAAGGAGGACTAGGGATGGCAATTTAGACCCTACCCAATGGGTACCCACAAAAAATACTCACAATGGGTAGGGTAAATACCCGCTTTATGAGTACCCAGACCCGGACTTACAATTAGTTCATGAATTTATTAATTTGCATGTTTTTTTTTGTGATATTTCCTTATTTTGGATGTTTTAATTTAGTTTAATATTTTGATATGTAATGTTTCATGAGTATATTTGATAAATCTTTATGTTATTTCCTTATTTTGGATGTTTTAATTTAGTTTAATTGATTTATAATGTTCATTATGTTATTTATTGTTTTTTCTTAGTTAAAGTGCGTACGGATGTGGGTACTTAGGAATCCTAAGAGTATGAGTAATAACACTAAAGTTGCTATCCATGCGGGTATGAAACCGTGTATGAGTATTTTTTTTTTTTCAAATAGAGATATGGAGATGGGTATTATAATACCTTACCCAGACCCTACACATTTTCATCCTAAGAAGGACAACAATAGTATCCATCTTCGTCCAAGTGGAACAACATTCAAGGTCCATAACTTGTTGAATTACAAATTTAACCAATTCATTGAATCAAGACCCATAAGTTTTACCAGTTCAATTTTCGGTTTGTTTTTAAAACATTGCTATCTTTGGCTTTTGGTTAAGATTTCTTAAGGTGTAGAATCACGTTTACTGAGCAAATGTGTTTTTATACCGTAATTTAGACGTGTTAGGTTTATACCATATTATATTATATGATAAGCTATAATCACTTTGAATATATTGTTTCATGTGAATTGTATATGGATTATAAAACTACTAAAATCTTGCAAAGTTAGTCAAAATAATTTTTAATTTAACTCTGATAATAAAATATTTTCATTAGGCTCTAACACCTACCAAAGTTGGTTAATTTTGTTATGTGTAATAGTTAATCACTTTGTTACATAAACAAAGTAATTCCGAGATCTTCTCCTTGCCTTTCTTTATCATTGTCATCCCTAACTGTGTTTCTTCATAGACAAAACCATATACCCCAAAACCCAGTTTTTATCTCCTTGATTTTCCTAGCCCCCATTCAATCTTCTCCCTCTTTTCCTCAAATTTTCATTGTAGTTTTCATTGTTATTTTCCATCTCCTGATTTGTGGTGCAAAATAGTTTAATCTCATTTTTGGGTTCTTGTCATCCGCCTTCATCGTGCACCAATTTTTTGATTGAAGGATCAATTACAAATTGAAGCTACTGGGTTTACAGAATTAATTCCGAGTATTTGAGTAAGTTATATAACTTTTCCACGATATTTTATTTGTTGATATAATATTTGTTCAGCATTTTTGCATGAAGATAAATGTTGTATTCTAATGATACAAAAACAATCTCTTGTGAAATTTGTTGTAGCTCTTATGTTCATGACCTATAATAAAATATTAATTCATCTATACAAGAACTTGTTAACTCTATTATCACAAATGTATGCTAGATTATTAGAATCTAATCCATCTTTTTGTCTAAATTGTCTAAAAGTGCTGTTTGTCTTCCTTTTTGTAGAGTTCCAAAATTAATGGCTTTCTTGAATTATGAGAATAAGAGAGGAAGTGGTAAGAAATTGAAAGTGCATTTTGATCTTCCTGAGGATGATGATTATCCCATTTCTCATCAGAAGGACACAACTTCTTCTATTTCATCAGACTCTTCACTAGATTCAGATGATGATTCAGAAAAGGATGATAACAATAGCATAGATAATTATGAATCTAAGAATAATGATGGCAATGGTTATGGCTCTCCTGTATGGAGCTATCAAGGTGGGTCAGTTACACAGTCTCCTCCAATGCAGATGATGAGTCCATCTGGTTATGATCCAAACAGAATTCCCTCTTCTATATTTTCTAGTTCAAGTCCTATGGAATGGAGTGTTGCCTCAAATGAATCACTGTTTAGTATACACTTAGGAAACTACAGTTTCTCTAGGGATTATGCTTTTACACTCAATAAATCTGGGGAATTGCCTAGGACTAATGATTTAGCCAGCATGCCTACTACACTGCCACCTGTTCAAGAGGTAGTTCATGACAAACATGTGGTGAGACATTCTGTATCATCAGATACATCAGAACAAACTGCAAGTTTAGTTGTGGAGAATAACCATAAAAAAACAGAATCATCAACAGAAGTTGACACAACTGTGTTGGACAAAACTCCAAAGGATCATAGTAAAGAAGCAATGGTCCCTGGTGAGGAGGCTAAGAACTACAACAGTGCATCTTACCGTTCAGTCGAAAGCGATCGTTCGTTTCAATTTCCTATGTGAGCTCCATCATATCTTACCTATATGAGTGTTATATGCCATACTTCACTTAGGACACAGGATATTTAATGCAAACCAACAAGACTCAGAATGTTTTTTCATTCACAAACACACAAATACAAACCCCAGAAAAAATAGCATATGTTAAACTAGGAGTAATGCTATATGCAGACTATTTCTTTTAACCTCTTCAGAGTTTGCTTGTAGCACATATAATGATACAATCTAGTATTGATGAGAAATGTGTTTCTGTCATATTATTTATATTGATAACATCTAGAAATTTAGTAATATCTTTTTATGTAAATTTTCTATGGATAGCTTATCATACATATAATTAAACTCAGTCATGAACTTTAATATTAGTACCACATAATGAGCACATACAAAATCGAAATAGAGATGCACTAATAATATCAGTTCCATTTATCTTATCTGTTTAATTGTTGTTCATCAAAGTAATTTAAATTGAATTATTTTGATTTCTTTAAAGGGTAGGATTTCCTGCTATTAACCATCACTTTCTTCTTGATTTCTACAGTTTGACAGTTGATGGAGGAAGAACTAGTTCTTCCACAGTAGAGTCAGAAAAGCAAGAAAAAAATGAACAGCAGCAGCAGCCAGAAAAGACATTGGAGCATCCTGATCCTGAAACTAATAAAACATTACCAAGGAAAGGTGGAAGAAGATATTGGTGTTTCTGCTTCTCTTGTTCTTCACCATGTTGTTATTGAGAAAAAAAACTCTTCAAATGATATTGGAACAGCAATCATTAGGTGTCTCTGCCTCTCTTTTAGAATGCCACCTAATCAAATCTGCACATATAGCATGTCTCCTGGTTACATGGGACTTATTTCAATATTGTGTATCTTCTCTAAAATGCAAGAGGAAAAGGCAGTTCCAGCTTGGAATCCAGAGCTAACAGGTGCAGCTTTGGTGTAAAAGTTTGAGAAGTAAATGATTTTCATTTTAAAATGATGGAGGGTGAAGATGGAGTGGTAACAGCTTACTGATTAATAACTACTCGTGTATATATACATATCAGATGACATAGTTGGATTGGATTTGCGTTTCGCTTCGTAAGGTACCTTACTGTGAAGCTACATGAGGAAATGTGTACACGAGAGAGTGTTCACATCTAAAGCAATGCTAGCATCACACTCTTAAATACATTCCTCTTAACACACCCTCTATTACTGGGTGGATTTGAGACCATGTGTTTTGGTGGGTCTCACATGAAATCTAACCCAATAATAGAGAGTGCGTTAAGGAGGAGTGTGGTAAAAAGTGCGTTCTTAGCATTTTTCTTACATGTATTAGCAGCTTTAAGTCCATGAATGCCTTTTCTGGTTGTATCCCCTCCCATGATTATTTGCATTCTGTCCAAACAAATAGGAGGACAGCAGTAATCAATGGCCATGATCTTAGATCCAATTAGTACTGTATGCCACTTTTTTTTTAGTGTGCCCTTTGTGAGAATAGAAGTACCACTCATGATATCTGCAGTATATTAGATGATGGTTTCCAATGCTAAAATCTACTCATGGGGCTTTATTATTTGATTTTCTTTCCTATTTACTTTGAAATCTTTTGTTTTAAACATCAGCTTGTTATGGACTGAAATTCAACTAGCAATATTAGTAAATTAGGTAGTCCTCTGGTTTAATGACGAGACCACGACAAGTGTATCGGATCGATGCAAGTAATAAAAGAATTTAAATATCGTCCTCTAGGATCAAGAACCAAACACTTAAGAGTGTTGAAAAGTCACCCACCTTTTTTTTTTTAATGATTATCATTTTACAGTTTCCAAAAGGTTGGATGCCTACTCAAATTGCTATTGCCACCATTAAAATCTTACCATTTACTAAATTAGATAAAAATTTGATACAACAATAACTTGCATGCTATTTTTAACATACATATTTTCCTATAAAATGGATCTTCTTGTATGAGTGAACACATTCAATAAAATAAACATATTAGAAAGTTTCTTCTTCTCCTTCCCTTTATTGTTTACAATAGTTTTTTCTTCTTCCCTTTATTCTCAACGATTAGTATTAGAGTCTGCGTGCTCGAGTAAGTGCATAGTACAAGTGCTTATGACCAGGGATCGTAATAGGAGATTTTGCTAGAAACAGTATGGGAATGTGATAGTTGGTCTAGGACCAAGTTAAATTAGTTGAGTGTCGAGCGCCAACCAGTTACCATTGCAGATCTCGCATCCTTAGCTAGCTCGATAGAGAAGCTTGATAAAAAGATGATACATGGTAGGACTGGACAAGGACCCGAAGACAGGCCAGATCCCCAAAAAACTGGGAAAAAAACAAGTGGATAGAGTTGGACTGGCTCAATGGGTCACGGGATGAGAAATCCAGTTTTATATGGATTCCAGTGGGCGAGTTCAAGTTTTGTAATTCATTTTCGTCAGAACTCAAGCCCGACCGAATAACGAGGATTACAATAAAAAAACATTTTCGTTGGGTCCTAAATTAATTGATCATGTTGTGAGCTAAGAAACTTTGGATCCAATCCAATAGAAAACAATCGAATAGGGGGGTTAAACCTGATGAGTTCATTTCTTCACAGACAGCTCATTCTACTTTTGAGTTCTGAGGTCTTTGCCTCAAGTACGACATCCTTCTTGTTGATCTCCTTTGTCACAACTCACAACTTACAACAAAGCTACCCATGGTCCAGAGTCCACCGTCGAGTCACCGTCTCCCAGCTCCACCGTGCGAGAAAGTAGAAATAGCTCTGCCTCTGTCCAAATCCATCACGCACGCTAGCCCAGAATCCGGATTCAATCGCAACTTATGCTCATGTCCTCTACGAGTTATGTGCCAGCTTGCGCCGCCGTCGTGTGACCTCCATCTCTATCATGTCTCTGCACCTCTGTCGTCCTCTCTCCCCTGGTCTCCCTCGTGAACTCGGATTGCTCACCAAACCCCCTTCCCCACCGCCACCACCTCACATTCCGGCTCGTCCTCTTATCGCTTTTCATATTTTGCCGCCATGCTAAAGCCATCATCAGAAACTGCAGTTGCTTCCAACGAGGAAAAGCCCTAAATCCTACAAGGACGTAAAATGTGGCCATAAGAGGTGTTGCATGACAGATATCTTCTAGTTTCAACCTTTTTCTCCTGTTACGGATGTTTGTTTAGATTAATTTTGTTGAAAGGTGACTTTTTTGGGTTTTTGTTGAAAGGTTGATTTTTTATTTTTATTTTTTTTGGTTTCTTTGGGTTTGTTTCTGTTCTGTAAGCTTCGATAAATTTTTTTTTTTTGTTTGATCCAAAACCCTACTAGCCCACCTGCTCACTTGCTGACTTACCCAAACCGCCACCCACCCAATCCGATGGCAAAAACGGACGAAAATGGATTAGATATGCTCTTTGTTGGTTTTCTTCGGATTGGGATTTTTGGGTCCCAGTCTATCCGTAATCGAATGGTGTCCAGCCCTAATACATGGAGCATCCATATAAAGTACTATTGCTTAGGCGAGACTTTTTGGGTGGTGGTGGTGGTGCTGAAACGACCTCACCTCACCAACCGACGAGGAGGAGAAAAAGAAGTGGATGGTTAAAACTGGGAAGACATGAATGTGTTGTCTGTCATCGTGGAAGGCGAGTTCTTTCAGCGGATCAAGGAGTTAAATATAACGAAGGGGGCTTGTTATACCCTAACAACACTATTCACAAAGAAGAGTGATGGGAAGCTGCAACTATTGAAGAATGAACCTATGTCTCTTGAACAAGGGGACATGACGGTGAGACAATATTTCACCAAATTAAAATTCATTTACAATGAAATTTCAAATTGGACTCAGAAAGTGCAGTCAATGAGGCGAGAAAAAAAGGCATTATTATGTATGAAATCTCAAATACCATCGGTTAATTACAACTACTCGAGACTGGGCCAAGAAACCAACTCTGACGAAGTTAGAAAGTACATTGGTCAGCCCAGAAGAAGCTTTAGACAATCAAATGTCTAAAGTTTCAAAAAATGAGGACGATAGTTCCTTTTTTTTTTTTTTATAACCAAAAAGAGAGCGCCTAGAGAAGACAAGACAGCTGCAAAGTCTAGCAACGAATGTGAAAGCTCAAGTAGAAGACAACAAGTTTGGAAAAGAGGCCGACATGGGAAAGGTCCATTGTAATGGGGAGCTAGACAACCCTGATACATAGACGACAAAGATGAAAAAAGATATCATCTCTAAGAGGACCAATGTTACAAGTGTGGCAGGAAAGGTCATTTTTCTAGAGACTATCAAACCGAGAAGTTAGAAGGTAATGCTGCTACACTCAATGAGAGTGAAGAAGAATAGGATTTTCAAGCATCGACTACTGTAAAGAGGTTAGTTCTAGTAAAGAACTAGATAATGGAGAACAACCCCTTAGGAACAACGATGAAGAGATTGTCGCATCATGCTTATATGAACCGGTAGAGGAGATGGCGTTAGTTATGGTGAATCACACAATTAATTATAATGATGATTGGATTGTTGTCACAGGGCCGGCCCAACACTTATGGAGGCCTAAAGCGAACTCTAAAGTGAGCCCTTTTATAGCAAATAATAAAATTTTATTAAAATTACTCTATTTTTATTTAAAATTAATCTTTCGTGCTTTTTGGGATGCAAAATCATTTATTAAATTATTGTAATCAATATCATTTAACAATTCTTTTTTAATTGATAATAAAGATAGTTCACTTAATCTTTGTTGAGACATTATCGATTTTAGACAAGATTTTATTAATTTTAGTTTTGAAAAACTTCTTTCTGCTGAAGTAACGGTTATGGGGATCGTTAACCAAATAACAAATGATGTAATAAGAGACTGAGACTAAGAGATGAGATGAGTGAAAAATGAGTATGGTCTGAGAGAGTCAATAAGAGTAAGAGAGTGACGTGATGATTGAAAGGTAAAAATAGAGATGAGGGAGAACATATTTCTGTAAAGATAAGTGTAGAATGAAGAGTATCATTTCATTTTTTTATAGCAAAATAGTAAAGAATATTAACTTTATTATAATAATAAAGAGCCATTATGTAGTGAGATAGAAAACCGTGAAGTTAGCCTTGAATGAAGAAAATGATTAAATGAAGAGTCTTTTTTGTACAGCTGTTTACTCAATTTATTTTACAATTGACTCTTAATTTTTTAAAAAAAAAAATATTATTAAAATAGGTAATAAAAAAAAATATTGAGGCCTAAAGCCCTAGCTTCACCAGCTTCACCCTTGGGCCGGCCCTGCAAATTGTTGATTCTTGTTGCTCCAACCATATGACTGGGGACAAGGAGAAATTCTTAAATGTGTCAAAGTAAAAGGGAGAACGAGTTCTAGTGACAACAAATTGCCAATTTCTCATATTAGCAAGACAATTATCATCCCTCGCTTTAGTCCACATTAGTTGCAGGTGAATCAGGTCTATCACATACCTGGAATGAAAAAGAACTTACTGTTAGTCTCGCAACTGACATCTTCAGGCAATTATGTAGCATTCAAGCAGAAAGTTATGAAAGTACCGAAAATTGAAGCTTACAAGTCCGCCACTCTCGGAGGGAAGGTGACTTGAGTCTATCTATGTAATGTCAGCACAAGAGGCATAAATGGATAAGACGAGAAAAAATGAGACAACAGATTTATGGTACGCAAGCTTGTACATGTCAGCTATAATCGATTGAAGTCGATTTTGAAGTAATACATGTTAAGAGGTCTATCGAACTAGGAGATTCAAGATAACATTATTTGTGTTGGATGTCGATATGTTAAAGCCCAAGAGCTACCATATTTAGATTCCAGTTATAGAGTTGTTATGCCATTGAAACTAATGTATTCAGATATTTTTGGATCAGTAAAACAACGTTCAATCAGCAAAAACCAATACATGATCACATTTATTGGTGATTTCTCAAGGTATGTATGGCTAAACTTATGAAGGGGAAATCAAAAGCTTTAATAAAGTTAAAGAGTTTAACGAGTATATTGAAAAAGAAGTTGGGTGCGAAATATAATGCTTGTATACAGACAACAGGGGAGAATACACGTAAAAGGAATTCACTTAATATTTACAGATGTACAACACAAGACGACAACTAACCTGCCTAAATACTCCACAACAAAATGGAATTGCAAAATAGAAAAATTGACATTTTTCAGAGACGTGCAGAAGCATGTTGCACACTAAAAATTTTCCACCACGATTTTGTGTGCAGTGCATGAAAACAGACATTTATGTCACCAGTAGTCTACCTCAAGTTAGGCCTGGGTTAATTTCACCATATGAGAAACAATAAGGCACAAAGCCAACACTAAGCTACTTTTGAGTATTTGGATGTCTTTGCTATGTGCTCGTGCCAAGTCAGGAGAGTAGCAAATTCAATAAGAAGGCGATCCGTTGTGCATCTACGAGCTATGATAGTAAACGAAATTGGTGATGTTGTGATCCAACAACATGATTTTGATATGTTTCTAGAAACATGGTGCTTGGCGAGTCATCTTCATATGTTGTGATCCAAACGGTATTATTTTCGTACACATAAACGGAGGGAATAAATCTAATACCTCCGTGACCAACATGTGGTTTGTTCTAGTAGTAAGTGATTTGGGCACCTTAAGTGAGTGATGAAGGATTCGAATTCAGGTTCTTTTATATGAAAAAAATCTGATTGGGAGGGGAGAATCCACCTGGTGCCCAACAGGTTCCCGATGAAGAGTAATCACTGCTAACGGTGATGAATACTTCGTATCCATGTCATGATTAAAAAAAAACAAAACTAATACGTCATGTTTAAGCGAAAGCACATTCTACTTGACACATTAATGAAATAATGTATCATGGTTTTTTATATAAAAAAAAAAAAGAGAGTAAATTTATAAAAATAAAATTATTTTAATGCACCCACTATAAGATATGACCTTTTGACAACTTTCATTAGCCCACGTGGGATGCTTTTCCACCCAACCATGTATTTAACTTTAAGGAATCTTTAGCGCTTTGTGTATTACTATTTCTTATGTTTATTATTATTATTTTTTATTAAATTTTTATTACATGAATTAATTTTAACTACTGAATCTTTTTAATAAAAAGTTAAAAGAATAAAAGTGATAATATACATAAAAGATTTAATCAAGTGGTTGAGTGCAAGTGGTTAACGCACTACTGCCTAAAGACAAATCATTTGAGCTCTGTCCGAGTTCGAATCTTGGGTATGCAACAACCCTTGGTCATGTTTTACTAACCACGAGGCCGACTAAGAGATTAGTCTTATAGCATTAGCGGATTCAAAGGATCTAAGTCGCGGGGATATTTCGAAGGTTCACTAAGTCCCAAGGACTAATTAGGATGAGTAAAAAAAAAAAAAAAAAAACATAAAAGAGTTGATATAAATACTCATATCTTCTAAAGCAAACCCCTTTATTAACTTTAAGCCTAACAACCAAGGAGTCCTTAATAATATGGAGGTGGTTCTTCATTCGTTGACCGAGAAATTCTAATGTTTTTCGGAGAATTTTTTTCATGAAAAAGAAAAAAAAAATCAGTCATCTATCATCTTAATTATGTATACAAACAATATGTATCATCCTAATTAAAGTTATCACTATATTTCACTCCAATTATGTATTTATTTTATGAGGTAAACATCAAACGTAAAATATCTTAGGTGAGGTTTAGTTCATGAAATATTTTATTTATAATTATATTACATTTTTTTTTTACAATTGTTATATTACATTTTTAGGCAGTCTTATTAAAATCGGACCGGCCCGGCCGGTTGGATCGGAAACCGGACCTGTGGCCGGTCCGGTTATGATGTTAGACCGGTTAGACAATTGAACCGGTGCTGAAGTCATTAACTCGGCACTGAACCGGGTTGAATCGGTGTAAACCGGCGACTTGACTCGCTGAATCGGACCGGATGCTGATGCCATACTGCTGAAATGAATATCGCCATGCATATTTTTTCCAAAATGTCACGGATTGGACTCGAACACGGGTAGTGGGAGTTGAAGCACAGGAACCGTGCCACTGGACCAAGAACCGTGCCACTGGACCATGATGCCTACTTGTGATATGTTTGGAAATTATTATATATATACATAGTTTTATTTAAATTTTAATTTATTTTAATACATACCGGTTCAACCAGTGACCCCCGGTTGAACTCGGTTCAACCAGTGACCCATTGAACCAGTGCCTTGACCGAGTCGATCACCGGTTCGGTTTTAATAACATTGTTTTTAGGAATCTAACTTTCATGAATTTCTCACCCACACATTTAGGAATAAAATTTTTAACTTCCATTCACAAATTTTATTTCAAGATAACTTTTATGTCTAATTTTTTTTTTCTTGTACTAAATATGGTGAACTTTTATCCCAACCTCACTTTTTTGAAAATAATAAAATGTGTATTATACAAAACGTAACTTACTCTAATAGCACTTAAAAAAACTCTTTTACAAATAGAGAAATTTTTAGATGATCTAGAAAATACAAAAATCTGATATTGACATATTCTAATTATGTGAGTGTCCTAATTAAAAAGAGACATAGTAAGAAATTTCTATTATTAGTGCACTTTCTTTGTGGGGATATTATTTTATATTATTAATATATTACACAATTTCAGCAAAATTGTAATAACCAATTCTTTTACAAATTATGATGAGTCCCATAATAACTAATTCTTTATCCACATTAATATTGGCTATATCCAAAAGTGATTGCTCGTAGTGACAGTATTGTGCCTTTAAATGAATTTTATTTGCAAAGTCAAAGTTGCAAATCTTGAAGTCGTCACTTTGGGAAAAACTTCACCTAACAACTACTGCGCGACACAAGAATTAATCTCACAGCTTTGTTCGTAGGATATCCGATTAAGATAATATATATAGCCCAGATTTTCTCCTATAACTCTCATATAAAAAATGTGCTCTCATTAGATACATCCTTTATATATATATATATATATATATATATATACCAGCTATATATTAAGTTGAAAGTGAAACATTTTTAACTTCAATTTAAATCATCATAATTTTGTTTAGAGTAGTTTGAGAATGTTTACAGACTTTGAGGAACCACGTGGGAATGGTCCCCTCCCCATCCTACCTGGTATGTCCTGTGGACCCCTTCATCAACCATACCAATTCCCAATCGCCACGAAACTCTCAATTATGGGAAAAAAAAACAATAGTAGTAGTTTTTAATATTAAAAAAACAAAAATAAAAGACAGGAACGAAGAAAAACGCGTTTTGCGAAAAGAACACAGTTGAATCTTGTTTCTCTGCTGCTCCTTGTTATTCTCTCTTTCTTTCCCTTCAAAATTAGAATTAGGGTTTTCAGAAAAACCCTTTTTCTCTCTTCACCCTCTACTGAAAAATCAAAAAGGGAAATTTCAGTAATTGACTTTCATTTTGCATCTTTGTGAGATGTTTTCTTCTTCTCACTACAGTTCAGTGATCAAATGGAGTTCCTTCACCTCCCACTTCCACTTCATCGTGCTGCTTCTCTTCACGCTCCAAAACGACGCCGTTTCACCCGATTCGGACAAATCCGTGCTCCTTCGCTTCAAGAACTCACTCTCCGACCCTTCCGGCGTTCTTTCCACGTGGAACCCCGCCGCCGGTAACAACTCCGGCCACTGTTCCTGGTTCGGCGTCTTCTGCGACTCGAACTCGCGTGTCGTCGCGCTAAACATCACCGGAAATGGTAACAGAAACTCTCACCCGTGTTCCAATTTCAATCAATTACCGCTTTATGGTTTAGGAAATAGGAGGAGCTGTGAGGGTAAAAAGGGAACTTTGTTCGGAAAGTTTTTACCTTTAATAAGCGAGCTTACTGAGCTTAGGGTTCTTTCCCTTCCGTTCCACGGGTTGGAGGGTGAAATCCCTGATGAAATTTGGGGTATGGATAAGTTACAAGTTCTTGATCTTGAGGGGAATTTGATAAGTGGGTATCTTCCGTTTCGTGTTAACGGTTTGAGGGATTTGAGGGTTCTGAATCTTGGGTTTAATAGGATTGTTGGGGAGATACCAAGTTCAATTTCATCTCTTGAGAGATTGGAGGTTTTGAATTTAGCTGCAAATGGGTTGAATGGTTCTGTTCCTGGTTTCTTGGGTAGGCTCAGAGGGGTGTATTTGTCATTTAATCAGTTTGGTGGGGTTATTCCGAAGGAGATAGGGGAGAATTGTGGGAAGCTTGAGCATATGGATTTGTCTGGTAATTTGTTGGTTAAGGGGATTCCAGCAAGTTTGGGGAATTGTAGTCGGTTACGGACGCTTTTGCTGTATTCGAATCTGTTGGAAGATATTATTCCGGCTGAGCTTGGTAATCTTAAGAGCCTTGAGTTGTTGGATGTTTCAAGGAATACTCTAAGTGGTTCGGTTCCTCCTGAGCTTGGCAATTGTTCAGAGTTGTCTGTCCTTGTGCTGTCGAACCTTTTCGATCCGCTTGGAGATGTCAACAGTGCGGCAAGGGATGCTTCAGCAGGGGAATCAGTTTCTGTAAATGATGAATTGAATTATTTTGAAGGTGCAATGCCTGTGGAAGTTACATCACTTCCAAAGCTGAGAATATTGTGGGCTCCTATGGTGAATCTGGAAAGCAGTTTTCCAAGCAGTTGGGGTGCTTGTGATAACTTAGAGATGGTCAATTTGGCTCAAAATTATTTCACTGGGGATTTCCCAAACCAGCTGAGTTTCTGCAAGAAGCTGCAATTCCTTGATTTAAGCTCAAACAACCTTACTGGTGAGGTATCTGAAGAACTTCACGTACCCTGTATGACTGTGTTTGATGTTAGTCGGAACATCTTATCTGGTTCGATTCCTGAATTTTCAAACAATGTTTGTCCCCCTGTTCCTTCCTGGAATGGGAATCTGTTTGAAACGGATGACATGTCCGGTCCATATGCGTCATTTTTTTCATCAAAGGTTCGTGATAGATCCCTATTGCCATCACTGGGACAAGTTGGCCTTTCAATTTTTCACAACTTTGGGCAAAACAACTTTACTGGCATTCAGTCTTTGCCGATAGCACGTGACAGGCTGGGGAAGGAAACTGTTTACACGTTTCTTGTTGGAGGAAACAAGGTTACAGGACCTTTTCCTACAAATTTATTTGAGAAATGCGATGGGTTAGATGCATTACTTTTAAATGTCAGTTATAATAGGTTTTCTGGTCAGATTCCTTCCAACTTTGGTGGAACATGCAGATCCTTAAAATTTTTTGATGCATCTGGAAATCACATTGCTGGACCAGTTCCCCTTGGTTTAGAGGACTTGGTCTCTCTTGTTGCTTTGAACCTCAGTTGGAATCAGTTAGAAGGTCAGATTCCCGCCAGCCTTGGCCAGATGAAGGTTCTGAAGTTTCTCTCTTTGGCTGGTAATAAATTAAATGGGTCAATTCCTAGCAGCCTGGGGCAGTTGCACTCTTTGGAAGTCTTGGACCTTTCTTCGAATGCATTTACCGGTGAGATTCCAAAGGCTATTGAGAACATGAAAAATCTAACTGATGTTTCGCTCAATAACAACAAGCTTTCTGGACACATTCCTCCTGGTTTGGCAAATGTCGCTACTCTCTTGGCATTTAATGTGTCCTTCAATAATTTGTCTGGATTCTTGCCGTCACATAGTAATTTGATTAAATGCAGCAGTGCTGTTGGGAATCCATTACTACGCTCTTGCCGTGGATTTTCTTTGACTGTGCCATCCACTGATCAACAAGGACAGGTTGATGATAATTCTTATAACACTGCACCAGCACAAGATACTGGCAAGAAGAGTGGGAATGGTTTCAATTCTATTGAAATAGCATCCATAACTTCTGCTTCAGCTATTGTTTCTGTTCTTATAGCCCTAATTGTTCTATTCTTTTACACACGGAAGTGGAAGCCAAGGTCCAGGGTTGTTGGGTCTACCACAAGAAAAGAAGTTACGGTGTTCACTGATATTGGGGTTCCGTTGACATTTGAAAATGTTGTCCAAGCCACAGGAAATTTCAATGCAGGCAACTGTATTGGGAATGGAGGATTTGGGGCAACCTATAAGGCAGAGATATCCCCAGGAAACTTAGTGGCAGTCAAACGTCTTGCAGTTGGACGTTTCCAAGGTGTTCAACAATTCCATGCAGAGATTAAGACCCTTGGAAGGCTTCATCATCCAAATCTTGTCACTCTGATTGGTTATCATGCTTGTGAGACAGAGATGTTTCTCATATACAATTATTTGCCCGGTGGTAATCTGGAAAAGTTTATCCAGGAAAGGTCCACAAGGGCTGTGGATTGGAGAATTCTTCACAAGATTGCGTTGGACATAGCTCGGGCACTCGCCTACTTGCATGATCAGTGTGTACCTCGTGTCCTTCATCGCGATGTCAAGCCCAGCAATATCTTGTTGGATGATGATTTTAATGCTTATCTTTCTGACTTTGGATTGGCCAGACTTCTGGGAACTTCAGAGACCCATGCCACAACTGGTGTAGCAGGAACATTTGGTTATGTAGCTCCTGAATATGCCATGACTTGCCGCGTTTCCGATAAGGCCGATGTGTATAGCTATGGCGTGGTGCTTCTGGAGTTGCTATCGGATAAGAAGGCATTGGATCCTTCATTTTCTTCTTATGGGAATGGTTTCAACATAGTAGCATGGGCATGCATGCTGCTGAGGCAAGGCAGGGCAAAGGAGTTCTTCACTGCTGGGTTATGGGATGCCGGACCAGGAGAAGATTTGGTTGATGTCCTGCACTTAGCAGTTGTATGTACGGTTGATTCTCTATCTACCAGACCTACAATGAAACAGGTTGTGAGAAGGCTTAAGCAACTTCAACCCCCATCATGCTAGCCCCTTGTGTGAGGCTTTGCTCCTTTGACATAGTAATCTTAGAAATATGCCACTTGTAATTTGTAATTTTAGCATTGGTTCCTTTTTTATGGTTTCTCTTAGGCTGAGTTCCAAATTTGTACCTAAATCCCCCCCTGTATATGTTAATATAGTTGTGCCCCCAATTTTCCATGCTCTTTTCCTGATTCTTAGGGGGCTTGGGGATGATTCTGCTGAAGAATGCAGATATTTGAGCAGCACGTTTATTCCATATCTATTTGTTCAATAAAATAATAGAATAGAATCAGTCTCTTGAATTTTTTATACAGTTCTGCTTAGTTTATTTATTTATTTATTTATTGTCTGTTGAAATGATGCTGTCATTTTAATTCCCTCAAAGGCAGATTCTTAAAAATGATTACCAAAATAAAACAACTATTTTTGACTAACTGAACATTTTAAAACTAAGTTAAACACATCCAGAAGGATTTGGTTGGATGCATATAATATGTCTAATAGATAATATGCTTTCTTAATTTTATCAGTGTTAGAATACTACCCCGTATTCTACACTTTAATCTGATCTTGCATATTAGAGGAACCAAATGCTAAAGGCCTTTTGTTTGAACCTGCAATGCTTATTGTAGAGATGATTATATTTTCTTATCTTTTTGTTGTTACGTCAAATACCAACAGTGTAACATAATTAATATGCTAAACGGTTAATGGTTATGCAATGTTCAAAAAATGAGAGTTAATCAAATTAAACATATTACTCGTGATTGGTATAATGAACCACATAAGCCATATCAAGTTTAGCTGAAGCGTAGTTTCTTAATTTCATTATTGATTTCATATATTTTTTAAATTGCTAGATTGTATAATATGGGCAAAATCAATTTGCGAATGAACTTTATTGCAATGTATTAAAAATCAGACCGCAGTCATTGAACCCGTCGAACCGGAGGTAAATAAATATATCTTTCTAATATTATATATTATATTAAGTAATAAATTTAAGAAAAATCAAAATTTAAATTAACATAAATAATCATATTATATATTTTATAAGATAAAAAATCAACGAAGAAGGACAAATAATAAAAACACATGTATTATGTATTTTTATAACTTATCAATAGACCTTTATTTGACGAAAAAAATATATTTTTATAATTTAAAATTAAAAAAAATTGAAAATTAAAAATGACTGGTACAAACAAGTTCTAACCACCGGTTCTTGATCGATTTTCATTGGTTTTGAACTGGTTCCCAAACTAGTCGAATTTGAGGGTTCAACAAATTAAACACCTGACCGGTTCTCTATCCAACCTATCGAACCGGCCAGTAGGTATGATTTTTAAAACAATGCTTTATTCATTGCTTTTATTTTTTTCACCGGGTCTTTGGGGTCAAGAATTTTAGTTTAAGGTCAACATTTTGACTGGGACATTATTGTTGACTTTTCATGGACCTTTTTTTGTTGATCTTTTGTTAAACGATATTGAATAAATCAATTTCTGCTAAAAAATTATAAGCCACATAATTTGTATATAGTTTAGTTTAAAGTAAACTTGGACAACATATCAACTCATGTTAGTATGGACATAAAACTCTGACATCACTTTTATAATAATAATCACGTAATATTTATAAGTATGATAAACTTATAAAAGTTTAATTAAAATATTTTTTTGGATAAAAAATTAAAATAAAATTTTGAAAATGAAAATCAATTCGTTAAAATTACTATTTTTAAGTGCCCCCTATATTTAAATTTTATTCAACTTCGTTCTAATGCAAAAATTCAAATCACTATTTTTTAAGCAAAACACTCAAATCTCCAAATTATGAGAACTAAGAACTAGTTTGGATACAGTTCCTATTATTTTAAAAAAAATTATTTTTAAAAAAAATAAAATTAGTATATATGAGTGTTTGGACGCCAATTAGTATACAGTTTCTAAAGCTATTAATTCAACATATGGAGAAAGTGGAAGAAAAAATGATTTTTCTAATACGATTTTATTAAAGCACAACTAAAATAAATACTTCTTATAACATATTATATCTAGATGAAAAGTAATTGAATTTTTTTTAAAAAAAAACTTTATGGAAATAAAAAGTTCATATTAAGAAACATTGTTTATAATGGATTTTGATTCTCTTCTTTTGTCCTCTCATTTTTTTCTCTCATGACCTTTTCTCGAAAGACACAAGCAAGTTTTAGTGAACCCTATGCTTAAAAGCCATAATAGTGACTCAAAGCAGCCCCAAATCAACAAAACTAGCAGGAAAGAACACACTTAACAAAAAAGAAAGTCTAACAAGTACCGCGTCTCCTCGTACCTTGAATAAGAAAGACATCAGAACCCTCCATATATAATAGGCATGAAGAGAGTATAAATTGGATATCACACATCATTGGCTTTTTTTTTTTTTTTTTTTTTTTTTTTTTTTTTTTTTAAGCATCACTCATCATTGGTTATCCTAGCCTCACAGAATAAGTCAGAATAATAAGCTAGATTGACAATAATATGCTTCAATGGATGGTGACAACGCACAATATGTCCTCACTTCCCCACCTTTCACGTACCTTCTACCCATATTCCATTGGCCCCTCTTCTAGTCTCCTTTGGTAGACACTCCTCCAACATGTTCCTCCCAATGTCTTTGGTTTTATTTGTCTTACTACTTTTCATTTGGATAGTAAATATGTCAAATAAATTACACATTTCTAGAAACTAAACCAAAATACACCTTAATTAAGAATCTGGATTCTCTCCAGCCTCTCCTGTTAATCAAAATTGGTGGCTGCCCACCAAAATAGAAAAAATATGGTATGTCTTCTTTTTTATTGGTCAAGAATGATGGCCACCAATCAAGAAAGAAGCAAAGTCAAAATTGATTTTCTTGGTAAAAAATGATGGCCACCAAATCAAGAGAGAAGAAGAAGCAAAATTGAAATTTTCTTCTTATGTTCACATTGCCATAAACCTCTATAAATAGGAGCCATTGCTAATGAAGGAAATCATTCCAACATTGTGAGAATTTCAAGTAAGCTCCAATAGCTTAGAGAGATAAGCATTTGTGAGAGAAAATTCTAGTGAGAGAGTTTTGTGAGGAAAGAAATTATTGGGTGTAATCGGGTTGTGACTAGTGAGAGATTGAGTGTTTTTTAAACACTTCGTATATTTCCCTTTCCAGTAAAAGGACTGCAGCAGCCTGAAGACATAGGCATAATTGGCCGAACTCCGTTATCAAATTTTGTGTGCTATTATTCCGCATTTTTGCTCCTTTTCTCATATCTGATTACAAAAAATTTGGGCTAATTTCGTAACAACTGGTATTAGAGCTTTAGGTTCTCTGAAGTACGGTGGTTCATAGAAATTGTAAGAAATGATCCAGAGGAGGTCAGATTCGAGTGGGAGCGATGGCAACAGACGAAGGAAAGGTGAAAATTGAAAAGTTCGATGGTGTAGACTTTGGCTTTTGGAAGATGCAGATTGAAGATTATCTGTATCAGAAAAAGTTGTATCAACCCCTCCAAGAAAAGAAACCAGAAGGCATGAAGGATGAAGATTAGACTCTTCTCGGCAGGCAGACCCTCGGAGTTGTCCAATTGACGTTATCCCGTAATGTTGCTTTCAATATTGCAAAAGAAAAGACCATGGCAGATCTTTTGGTGGCTCTTTCCAGCATGTATGAAAAGCCGTCAGCATCAAACAAAGTTCATTTGATGAGGCCGTTGTTTAATTTGCGGATGACAGAAGGCGGATCGGTTGCTCAACATCTCAATGAACTCAATATAGTCACAACCCAGTTGAGTTCAGTTGGAATCGAATTTGATGAAAAAGTACGAGCATTGATACTTTTGTCTTCTCTACTAGAAAGTTAGAATGCTACTGTCACAGCTGTGAGTAGCTCAACGAGAAGCAATAAGTTGAAATTCAATGATATTTGTGATCTGGTTCTCAGTGAAGAGATCCGACGGAGAGAGTCGGGTGAATCGTCATCCTCTTCATTTTTGCACACAGAGTCAAGAGGAAGAAATTCAACGAGAGAGAAATAGACGTGGTAAATCAAAGAACAGGCATTCCAAATCCAGAAATCATCATAGTTCCCATAAATCGGAAAATGTCGAGTGTTGGAAATGTGGTAAGTCCAGGCACTATAAAAATCAGTGCAAGAGTGCACCAAAGAATCAGGAGGCGGAGACAGAAGCAAATGTTGCTTCCACCTCAGGAGGTGATGATGCATTAATATGTTCTTTGGAGCATAAGGAAGAGTCTTGGGTGTTAGACTGTGGAGCATCCTTTCATGCTACTTCACAGAAAGAACTCTTTGAGAATTATGTCCCTGGAAACCTCGAAAAACTCTACCTTGATAACGAACAATCCTGTGAGATTGTTCGCAAAGGTGTAGTGAAAATGAAGTTAAATGAATCTGTTTGGGAACTGAAGAATGTCAGACACATTTCCGACTTGACAAAGAACTTAATCTCAGTAGGCTAGTTGGCTAGTGACGGCTACACAATAGTCTTCCATGGTGATAATTGGAAGATTACAAAGGGTGCAATGACGATTGCTAGCGGTAAGAGGAGTGGTACTCTTTACAAGACAGCAGGAGCATGCCATTTGATTGCAGTTGCAGCAAATGAAAATCCCAATCAATGGCACCAGAGACTTGGCCATATGAGTGAGAAAAGGATGAAGATCATGCACCCGAAGGGAAAAATTACCAAGTCTCTAGTCAGTTGAAATTGACATTTGTGAAGATTGCATACTTGGAAAGCAGAAAAAGAGTCAGCTTTCAAACAAGTAAAAGAACCCCAAAGAAAGAGAGACTCGAGCTTCTTCACTCTAATGTTTGGGGCCCAACAACTGTCCCATCCATTGGTGGGAAGCACTACTTCATGACTTTTGTTAATGATCACTCAAGGAAGGTATGGGTATACTTTCTGAAACATAAGTCTGAAGTATTTGAGGCTTTCAAGATATGGAAAGCCATGGTAGAAAATGAGACAGGGTTGAAGATCAAAAAGCTCAGAACCAATAATGGTGGTGTATATGAAGACACCAGATTCAAGAAGTTTTGCTACGAGCATGGGATCAGAATGGAGAGAACCGTGCCTGATACGCCTCAACACAATGGTGTAGCTGAGTGTATGAATAGAACATTGACTGAAAGAGCCAGAAGCTTGTGTGTGCAGTCAGACTTACAAAAGCAGTTCTTGGCAGAAGCGGTCAACACGGCAACTTACTTGATCAACCGAGGTCCATCGGCACCATTGGAGCACAAAATACCAGAAGAGGTATGGAGCGGAAAAGAGGTAAAACTCTCACATCTTAGAGTTTTTGGTTGTGTAGAATATGCGCACATCAGTGATCAAGGCAGGAATAAGCTTGATCCCAAATCAAAGAAGTGCACTTTCATCGGTTATTGTGAGGATGAGTTTGGCTACCGCCTATGGGATGATGAAAACAGAAAGGTTATTCGCAGTAGAGATGTGATCTTCTATGAAAGAGTGATGTACAAGGACAAGCATAGCACAGATGCCAACAACCTAGAACAAAGTGGGCCAGTGTATGCAGAGGTGGACGATGTCCCAGAAAGTCCTATAGTTGAGAATCCTCAACCATAGGAATCAACTGAACAGAGTAGTGAGCAACAGTCTAACACACCAGAGCCTTCTACTCCAGCTCCTGTATTGAGAAAGTCTTCTCGGCCTCATGTGCCTAACAGGAGATACATGGACTACATGTTGTTGACTGATGGAGGGGAGCCTGAAGACTATGAGGAAGCATGTAAAACCGCAGATGCCAGCAAGTGGGAACTTGCCATGAAATATGAGATGAAGTCTTTGATCTCCAATCAGACATGGGAACTAGTTAAGTTACCCATAGGAAAGAAAGCATTTCACAACAAGTGGGTGTATCGGGTGAAGGATGAACATGATGGCTTCAAAAGATACAAAGCCCGACTAGTCGTCAAAGGATTTCAGCAAAACGAAGGAATCAACTACACCTAAATTTTTGTTCCAATTGTGAAGCTCAATATTATTAGGTATGTGTTAAGTATTGTTGCCAGTGAAGAGATATATCTTGAGCAATTAGACGTGAAGACTGCGTTCTTCATGGAGACTTAGATGAGGAGATATACATGCACCAACCTGAAGGATTCTTAGAGAAAGGGAAGGAGAATATGGTCTGTAGATTAAAGAAGAGCTTGTATGGCCTGAAACAAGCTCCAAGACAGTGGTGCAGGGAGTTTGAAAGCTTCATGCACAAGGAAGGTTTCCAGAAGTGCAATTGCAACCATTGTTGCTTCTTCAAGAGATATAAGTCCAGTTATATCATTTTGCTACTTTACGTCGATGATATGTTAGTAGCAGGTTTAGATATGGACAAGATCATAGGCTTGAAGATGCAGTTGTCAAAAGAATTTGACATGAAGGACTTAGGTCCAGAAAAGAAGATCCTTGGAATGCAAATTACGAGAGATAAGCAAAGAGGAATTTTGCAGTTATCTCAGGCGGAGTATATCAGTCGTGTTTTGCAAAGATTCAACATGGGCGATGCCAAATCGGTTAGCACACTTTTGGCAAGTCATTTTCGCATATCCAAGGATCAGTCCCTTCAGACAAAGGAAGAAAGAGAATTTATTGCTAAAGTTAAATTAATATGTGAGGTAAAGCGGTCATTCTGCTAATTGTTCCAATATTAAGCATTGGGGGTTAAAAAAGGAACTTAAAATCCCAAGGGCAACCACAAGATAATAGTAGGACAAGAAGTGGGAACTCATATGACGAGCCACCTTTCCTGAACATTAGAAGCTCCAGTAATGGTTTTCTGGTACAGTAAGTCAGCCATATAGATTGCATCCAATCCTATGAGCCATGAAAGATCGAAACATGTAGACATCGATTGTCATTTCATTCGAGAGCATGTACAATCCATTTTCATCAACCTCATCCATATTAACACTCATCAACACAATTGGCCAATTCACTCACTAAAGCCCTACTTCAGCCTCAATTTCAAAGATTAATATCCAAGCTAGGATTGTTCAACCCTTACCTCCGAAATTGAGGGGGAGTATCACGTGGATCGATTAAATTAGTTAGTTATTGGTTGAGTTTTTAGTTCATCAGTTAGAAAGTTAGTTTAAGTTAGTTGAAGTTCAGTTTTTCTTTTACACTTCAGCTATATATATGTAAGTAGATTGTAGAATCAATTCAATTCATCTCTTGTATTTTTACAGTTTCATATATGAGATCAGAAGAGCACAATGTGAGTATATGTCTTGACAGGAATATTTTAGTTTTGATGACTGACAAAATAAATCTCAGAAGTACTAGATTGCAAAAAGCTGAAAAGAGTATCGAGAAGATAAAGTCTTTCAAGATGGAGATAAGAGAATTTTATTAATTGTATTGTTTGTTTTAGATTCCCTTGTAAATGGTAAGTAAAGCTCTCATAATTAAAATTGACCACACACACATTAAAGATCTTTTAAAACCAAACCTAATTGGCTTAAAATGGTCTTAAATGAGTAATTAAATTCGTATTTGTTTTTTTTTTTTTGGGACAAAATTAAATTCATAGTCATTAAGTTTTGAATAAGCTGTTTTTAAATGAGAATAATCGATTATGATATTATGAATAATCGATCATATAATTGTTGAAAACGTCTAAAATAGATTTAATTGGCTTTAATTGAGTTTCAATGAGTAATTAAGTCTTATAGCCGTTAAGTTTTCAAATCTGATGTTTTGAATATACATAATCGATTATAGCTTCTGGATAATCAATTATGAATCTGCTGAAAGATTTGAATTTTGAATCAGAGAGATTATAATCGATTATGTAATGGATTATGCATTTTAAGTGCTCGTAGGTTTATAAACAGAGAATACATAATCGATTACTCTATTCGATTACTCTGCAACTTTCTAAGAAGCGCCTTTTAATTTGAGTTAAAAGAATTGATTATACCTTTAAAATAATCTATTACTGCGAGATAAAAATGATTTTTCCAAAGGGTTTGACCTAATTTCCTTGTGCTAATCAAATTTTCTATATAAAGGGAACCTAGGCAGCTTTCAAAAACAAAGAGAGTCCTCATTTTACTTTTGCGTTGAAACTCTGTCCATCTATTCTTTCTATACTGCTCACTGCTCTTACACTTTGACCATATTACTTTGAGAGCTTTATACACCATATCAGGGACGAACCCAGAAATTGTGGCTAGTGGGGGCAAAAAAATTTGTTTAAAAATATCATAATAAAAAAATATATAATAAATATGGATAAGCAATAAAAAAAACTATATAAAATAAACAATATTTAATGTTGTTTGATCTCAATGTAAGACCTAACTGATAAATGAGAAATAATTCATTAAGTAAAAGATAGAAGATTACAAAATTAAAATTCACTCTCACCAAATTCTTATTTATACTCAATGTCTCTCACATAATATACATAATATTATGATTAAAAAAAAAAACACCGAATACCTACGCTTTTACAAATTACAATTGTCTTCTATGCATTTTCAAATTATAATTTCACTGTCACCAAATTCACTATTACACCCAATTGAAAATATTGTATGATTTTTTCATTTTCAATACTATAAAAAATATCTCTATATATATATAACTAAACAATTATTCTTCTTCAAAAAAAAAAAAACTAAACAATTATTCTACCATTGGTATCTCATACAATTGTATATTTAATTCTTCACAAGTGAGCGATAATAATTTGTCATATGGGGGGCAACATCTATTTTTTTTTTTTATGGAGGCAAAAATAAATTACTAGATATATTATTTGGAAAAAAATTGCTTACTGGGGGAAAATGTCCCCTATCCCACTACAAATAGGTCTGTCCCTGCACTATATAGGTGTCTTTGTATCTTGTGCTTCAATTTATTTTATCAGCACTATTAAGAGTGCATTTTTGGTGGTAAGAGTCGTGTGACTCAAACCCTTCTTCTATTCATCATTCTTACAAGAGAGGTGATATATCTCTTGTGAGTGTTTGGTGGATGTGATCCCATTATTTGAATTTGAGGCTCTTTCACCGTGGGAAGTGATATCCCTGGTCTGTGAGGAGTACTCTTCTTTGTGAAGGTTTCTAGTTGTGCATGTGCTAAAAGTTAGTTATTGAGTGAAAACTCTTGGTGTTTGGCCTTAGGGACTGGATGTAAGCCACTGAGGTTCAGGATATATCTTGTGTCATTTCTTTCCCTATCTCTTTATTTTTCCCAAATTATTTTACTTCCATTTACCTACCGCATTATTATATTCACACAGTTTTCCTAATCGCGCTTTAATTTCTAAGGATTTATTTTTCAAGCATTTTAATTTGAAAAGAACTTGTAAATTATGTCTTTAATATTAAAAGGGTTTTTGATTCATTACAAAAGATTTCATTTTTATTTAAAACTCAATTCACCCCCTCTTGGGTGACGGTTTCCACAGCCAACACACATTACTTAGTTCTCTATTTTCTTCTCTTTGCCTTTGCATACTGAAGTGATTGGAACTTCAAATGTGCATGTGAAGCAATTGTCTGATACAAAGTAGCTTCAAATGTGTGAAGCAATTGTCTAATCCAAAGAAAACAATATGAGTCAAATCCTTTTTAAAATTATGATCTCAATTATGTACACATAATTCGCATAATTTGTACTTATCTTTTCAACTTTTTAGTTTATTTTGGTTAACTCTTTCATGGCAATGCTATTTATATATTTAAGCCATTAGATAATTGTTTACATTTATTTATAATAGAGATTAATTTTTATGATTGCCTACATAAAATTAAATGACTCTAAGAAAATAAAATAAAATAAAATAAAATAAATGTCATTAAAAATGTGAAATCAACATTTAATCATTTCTTTAAGGTGATTGTGAATTTTCTTTTTTTGATAAATAGTGCAAGATTTCATTTAAAGATCTAGCTGTTTTATCAAAATGATTACTCTCTCCACCTTCTAGGAAGGATTGAAGAGCAAACACCCTGTCATGTGTACCAAGCTAGATACCAAAAAGATTACATCTAAAGCTCGGTCATAAAACAATAAAATCACCTATGGTCTCACTCCTATCTAATTTTCTAAACACCCTGTACAAAAGTAAAACTCTCCAGGAACCAAAAACACTTAAACCTCCAACTCATTATATTACACTAACACCAGCATGTCAATAAGAACAACATAAAACAAACTCCTGTTTATGACTGGAACAGGTGCACTTTGTTGCAGTAAATATGCACCTAATAATAATAAGGAAACTTAATCACACACATTTTCACTATAAGCACGTGTGCAACATTCAGCATCAAACTATATATCATGTGGAAACTCATTTGTAGCGTGAGAAAAAGAACTCCAACTTCACGCCTGAGAGAAGATTGACGTCAATTTATGTTGGAGCAAGAAACACCATTTATTCACACATGGGAACTGGGAAGACATAGCAACTTCACTTGTATTTCCGCGAGACACACCTGATCAGAAGACATTTTATGCACAATATTCCTCTAAGACTAATAATTTTAAAGAGCACCTATGGACCTTTCGCCTTTCAACAAAGCAGTAGAGATAATTTAATGATTCTAAAGATGGTTAATCCTCTAATTCCAACCTGCAGAAAACATCTTGACTAAAGCCATCTCTACTCACAGATCATGCACCCCCTGTAATTACTAACACGAGACACAACACCCTTGATAAAACAATTATGCTACATTTCATAGACTACCTTATTTATATTAATAAACACCCCTACATCTGATTCCTTCCTACTCCATTTTAAGGAATTTTAAAACTTGCTCTGGGGTTTTAGCCATAGTTCATTCATTTCACACCCACATAAGCCACCTACCATCTATTTGTGATCCCTCCTTTTCAAGTGCATCTCCTATATCATTTCCTTCTCTGTTTATGTGCACAAACTAAACAGTTTTTAGTGATAGCAAAATGTTCCTTAGCTTGTTGTAGTAAAATCTTATGTTCCACAGACATTCCTCTTTATTGTTAACCCAAGCTAATGCATTCCTTTTTCCTCACCCGGCCAATTCTGTTGTGAAGACATTTCAAGTGCAAAAACAATTGCCATAAATTCAGTCTCATTTGATTCCAGGACTGGCTCGAGCGAATGAGGCCTAAAGCAAATTTTGAACGAGGCCTTTTTGTTTCAAGTGAGAGAGTCTACTTGGATCAGATTATGCTTTATATTGGCCCTTTTTATTAGCATGTGTAGCCTTTTTGGTTCATAAAAACTATGATTAAATAATTTTTTTTCTTGGTGAACCTAAAGCTAGGGTTTTAGTAGCTTCACCCTTGGGCCGGCCCTGTTGGATTCCCTTATTCATATAGAAGCTGCAAACTTGCCATTAATTATGCCAAATTCATCTCTAAGCACTCCTATCCATACTGCTCCTTACTTCCCTTTTGACGAACCATCAACATTCCACTTCAGTTTATTAAATGGTGGAGGATGCCAAGTAATGGATGATCTTTGTGTTCTACATTGATTCCACAATCTCACACAGTCCAACTTATTTGCGATTTCACCCGGGTTGAGAGGACAACCTTGATTCCATATCCTTCTACCCAAAATCCCAGTCTTAATTTAATAATATAGAAAAGTTTTGTCCAGTCGAACTCTTTTTTTTTTTTCAGTCATCTGGTTCCTTTGATGACACACTGACCAAATTACTAAAAAAAAGGCAAATCCATAGCTTCTGCTATAAATCGCCATTTATTATACCCCTAATCAGCATTCAAACCACTGCACAAGTGTGTTTGATATAGACATCTGAATATTCCACAATTTTAAATATTCGATCCATAACCTTCATTTGAACTTGCAATGAAGAATGATTGATTGTCTCCTCCAGGTCCACACAAAGAGGACACATTGCTTCATTTGCTTGAATCAAATTCCCATATCTTTAGTCTACTCCTTGTACTTTAATCCTTGATGTAAAACAAACCAAACTAGTAATTCTGCTCTCGAAGGGGCTAAACCATTCCACAAACCTCGCATATTATTAGTGACTGTACTTAGATCCCATATTGCTTTGAAAAACGATCTTACTGTGAAATTCCTTTTGCAATTGAATCTCCACCACAATCTATGTTGTATATTTCTTGCTAGATTCACCTCCTGTAAATATATCATTAATTCCTCTAGTTGCTGAAGTTCAATGAAATAATTGTCTTCTCCAAGTGAGATTCTATTGACATTACATTCCATCCCAAAAACCCATATTTGCTGTGAACTCGTTTTGTAAAGACACTAGATAAAATCTTGGAAATTTATCTTTAAACATGCCTCTCCTTTCCATTTGGATATGCATCCAAAACCTTGGATTCCTACCATCTTCTATTTTCATTAATTCCTCTAGTTGTTGAACTTCCCAATGAAATAATTGTCTTCTCCAAGTGAGATTCCACTGCCATTACATTCCATCCCAAAAATCCATATTTTGTATGAACTAGTTTTGTAAAGACACTAGATAAAATCTTGGAAATTTATCTTTAAACATGCCTCTCCTTTCCATTTGGATATGAACTCATTTTGTAAAGACACTAGCTAGATACATTACATCCCAAAAATCCATATTTGCTATGAACTCGTTTTGTAACGACATTAGATAAAATCTTGGCAATTTGTCTTTAAACATGCCTCTCCTACTTTCAAAGACGGGAAGATTACAAAGCATATCAATCTGAGTGTCTATATTTTACACTAAATAAATGTTATTATAGTCTCCTAAAACTTTACGTGATATTATTTAAAACATAAATATGAAATTAATTATTAGATCATAGAAAAATAAAAAAACATAAATATTATGCGATATTGAAAACAAATTATTCGATTGGTGCATTTTTTGGTACGTTAGAAAGCTAATGAAACATATTTCTGTATCCTCTCCAGTGTCATTGACCGGGTGCGGAAGATACTGATACATCAGCAGGTAGGATGTAGTGATTGGTTTGGTTATGCCCATTTGGCTTATGATCAATCTATGTGTAATGTTGCTCATGTCTTGATAGGCTTAACTGTTGCATGTGACACTAAAATGTGGATGGAGAATGCCCCAACACTTCCTGTTTCAACCTGCTTGTACTGTTTCTCCATTATCTAATGAATGAAGTTTGTTTACTGTTACAAAAAAAAAAGGATATATATCAATGCGACAACTTCAATCAACATGCACAACTACAACAAAAGTAATAGTTATCAAATAACTAACGAGTGTGCGTCATCGATCAATTTATCAAAATGAGATTGCATTGTTTCAATTATTTTTTTCATCTATTATTCCGATTATTTTAATCATGTATATGTTGACACAATTATTTATAAATGGCTTAATTGTACTTTTGGTCCCTCAAGTATCATGATTGTGCGATTTTGGTCCCTGAGGTTTTAATTGCGACAATTGAGTCCCTCAAGTATCGCGATTGCACAATTTTAGTCCCTCAGGTTCCAATTACGCCAATTGAATCCCTTAAGTATTACGATTGTGCAATTTTGATCTTCCAGATATCACAATTATACAATTTTAAATGTGAGTAGCCTACGTGACACATGTGGGACTGATTTTGCACTAGGGATGGCAAAACGGGCCAACCTGCCCTGCCCGCCGCCAACCCGCCTAAAACGGGGCGAGGCGGGGTGGGTTGAATGTTAAAAGTGGGTTGAAAATCACCCCCACCCCGTTTAAAGACGGGTTAGCGGGTTGGCCCGCCAAAAATTAAATCTTTAATTCTCTAAAACGTGTTTAAATTAATCATGTTCCCACGTGAAAATTACATCCGACCTGTTTGTGTGAATAATTTCTTTTGTATATGATTTTACTATTATAATATTAAAAAAAATATTTTTTATTATTTATTCAAATTCTATTAATAATATTTGAGTATTGTTACAAATTTTAAACATCATAAACATAATAATGTAGATTAAAAAAACTGTATGGTTATGTTTATGTAGGCCTAAACAAAATATTTAAATTAATATAAAGATAAAAAAGAAATAAAAAAAAATGAAGGTTGACTTGATGGGTTAATGATGTGTGTGAAAATGCATATATTTTCATATTAGTTAGCATTTAATTGTTGCATTTTCTAGCATAGTTTTTGGTAATTTTTAGCATTTAGCATGCATTTTTGAATTTACCTTTAGTTCGGATGATTTCTGAAATAACCAAAGTGAACACAAGAAGGGGGAGTTGAATTGTGTTTACCAACTTTTTCGGTTACTTAAAAAGATTTTCGCAGGCACAACAAGCAGGTTTGATTAAGAGAGGATTAGACGAGTGAAACGTCTAATATTAAAACAGAATAGCACACACAAACGAAGAAGGTTAAAAAGAGTTTGATAACCACAGTATTAACTCCCCAAGTTAAAAAGCTAAGACTGAAACAATACTCAAGCAAATTAAAAGATAAGGGAGTAGAAATATCACTCAAGAGATTTATACTGGTTCACCCCAAAATCCACAGGGCTACGTCCAGTTTCTTGGCAGCACCAAGTTTCCACTATAACTGAGTAAATTACAGTATAAGTATTCTTTGCACACCTAGCCTCTTCAGGCTCAACACTCAAGCAAGTATTCTTTTCTCACCTAGCCTCTTCAGGCTCAAAGACAGTAAGAGATAAAAGGTTTGTATAGTTAATACAACTTGCAAGTCTTTCAGATCACACTCAGAGAGTGGAATAAATATGAAGTATGAAAGACTGCGAATTTATATCAAATGATTGAATATGTATTCAATGAAGGAATGAAGTGTTGGGTTTTCTTGAGATAATCCTTTTAAAATCATATCTCAAGACAGAAGAAAACCATTGCCATGGATCACGTATTCCAAACATGAATCACAGAAAGGCTATTGTGTTTACCTCTTGAAGCGTGCTTTCCTTTTTGGATCACTAGTACCACGAAGGGGCGACACCTCTACTCAGTCCACGCGAGCAAATGAGCGTCGAAGCTATGCGTCTTGTGCTAGCTGACGGCTACGGGGAGGCACAGTTAGCCAGACCAGGTTAGAGGGGAGAGCACTTACCTTTTATAAGCTGGCAGCTCCCTTTAACCTAATTGCTTACCCTATTGGGCTTTGTACACTACAAGCCCAATTGCCCTTTAAATCAATTAAATCATATTTAATTAATTTAACTGCTCCGCATTTGCTCTATGCGTGTGACCCTATAGGCTCCCACTAAGTTGGCAATAATATTAATATTATAATAATATCAAATATTAATTATAATATTAAATATTATAAATAATGAGTGGCATCTAGCAACGCATCATTACTACCCAATTAGCGAGAGTATCGGTGATCCGATTTTAGCCTTACCGCGACCAAAATTTACCGTGTAGTAAATGTCCCTTCGTCCATATGTCTTAATTGAACACAAGGCATAAGAGTGTCATCCTTGTTATGTTCAATTGTTTGTTCCTCGATCCCCAAGTAGACGTGTAATCACAAATGGGCCCAATATCACATATTGGCCCACTTCCGCATGGCCACGCATATTTCACGTCTCACTCTATCGAGGGGCCCAAGACATTACCCCTGTTATGTAGGAGGGACGAATCCTGTCTACATCGCTCACACTCCTCAACATGATTTATTGCAGGCCCAATAACTACCTTTATGATCACCCTGTTACGCATGACGTTTGATAGCATTAAAGCCTACAACTCCTCATGTAGGAATCGTAGTGACTTCAAGTCGAAGGACTACTTCACTATGGTCGCCATGAGAATACTTATGACACTTACATAACTATTATGAAGTATTCTCATAGTGGGTTATCCGGTATAAATATTACTCCTAATATTTATACCTGTGTGCCGACTTGATATCACATATCCATGACCCGTGGGATGTGGTCATCAGTCTACTCACACAATAGTCTCTATGTATTATTGTCGTCCTAATTAACAATAATACTTGACTACGGATATTTAAGAATAGTGTTCTATTATTCAATGAGGTCTCATGATTAAGTCACGTACTTAATATCTCATTGAATGAACTGCCTATTCTAAGGACTTTATTATGCTATAAATTAATAACATAATAAATTAATGCCTTATTCATATATCAAATATATGATCAAATTCATGATATAAATAATGATCTATTCAAAATAGATTGGCCACTAGGGCTTACACCAACAATCTCCCACTAGCACTAGAGCCAATCATGCATTAATCTAACACCCATCGATCTAGTGTGAGTGTCATGCTACCACCGAGCAAGAGACTCCATTTGCGGATTATTTAGTGTGGTTATTTTGCATATCTTCACATCTCTCCTCTATCGATCATCTATCGAATGAGATGGAAGCACCTAAGTATATGTTAGGATCGTTGGTGAGATCATGTTTCCTTAGCTTATGCGATTACTCCATCATCATCACAATGAGATCAACGGAGTTCGCAATGTTAGGAATTATTCCTAGTTCATAAATGAACTTCCCAATCCAAACGGCCTTTAAATCTGCATTTAAGGCAACTATATACTTGGCCTCTGTAATGAAATCTGCAACTGCCTCACGCTTGGAACTTTTTCAAGCATACAGTGCCACCATTAAGATAAAACACAAATCCAGACTGCGATTTTGAATAAACTTTATCGGTTTAGAAACAGGGTCGATGTAACACCTTACAACGACTTCTTCCTTACCTTCATTTGTCAAGAATGTATCCTCAGTTCTTCTCAGATACTTGAGGATGTTCTCGACTACTGTTCAGTGACCTTCACCGATATCAATTGGTACCTTCTTGTCATGCTCAAAGCATACAAGATAACTGGTGTAGTACATAATGTACTCTGACTAAGGCCTAGCAATTTCAGCGATCTATCTCTATAGATCCTGAGTCCTAACGTGTAGGAAGCTTCGCCCAAGTCCTTCATCGAGAAACAATTCCCTAACCATGTTTTCACATTTTGTAGCATAGGGATATCGTTTCCGATAAGCAGTATGTCATCCACATACAATATAAGAAAGACCATCTCACTCCCACTAACTTAATTGTACACACAAGGTTCATCCTCGTTCTTGATAAATCCAAGCCGTCTTACAACGTTATCAAAATGAGGATTCCATCCTCTGGAAGCTTACTTTAATCCATGAATGGATCTCTGCAACTTACATATCTTTCCAACATCCTTTGGATCGACAAAACCCTTGGGTTGTGTCATGTACACATCCTCGAGGAGATTCCCGCTATGGAATGAAGTCTTGACATCCATCTGTCAAATCTCTAGTCATAGTATGCAGCAATAGCAAGTAGAATCCGAATAGATTTAAGCATCGTTGGGGAGACAGTTTCATCATGGTCTACACCATGAATTTGCTTGAAACCTTTCCCAACCAGTCGCAGCTTAAAGGTACCCACTTTACCATCCATGTCAGTCTTCTTCTTGAAGACCCATTTGCACCTTATGGATATTACCCCTTCGGGTGGCTCAACCAAGGTCCCTACCTGGTTCATGTACATGGATTCCATCTCGGATCACATGGCCTCAAGCCACTTCTCAGATTATGGGCCAATTTTGGCCTCTTGGTAGGTTACAGGCTCATATTGATCCATGAGCAGCACGTCACCTTCCTGAGTCAGGAGAAGTCCATATCTCTCAGGTTGGTGATGTGGCCTGTTAGACCTACGCAAGTCTTGTGTTACTTGAATCGGCTGTTCAACCACAACATCTTGTGGAACCAGTTCTTGTTCCATTGTAGGCGGGTCAATATTTTGTGGTACTTGGATTTCTCCAATTTCTACAATCCTCCCACTGTCTCCTTTAGAGATATTCCTTCTCAAGGAACACTCCAGTTCTAGAGACAAACACTTTGTCCTCGAAGGGGTTGTAGAAATAATATCCTTTGGTTTCCTTAGGATATCCCACAAATATACACTTATCTGATTTGGGCCTAAGTTTATCTGTCATAAGACGTTTCACCCTAACATACCCAAATCCTCATAAATGACAAATCAGGCCTTCGGCCCATCCATATCTCATATAGAGTCTTTTCAATCGCCTTAGATGGAACACGGTTAAGAGTGAATCCAGCTGTAAGTTGAGCAAAGCCCCAGAAAGAGTCAAAAAGGTCTGAATGACTTATCATGGATCCCATCATGTCTAACCAGGTGCGATTCCTCATTTCGGACATACCATTCCATTGTGGCATTCTAGGAGGAGTGAGTTGGGATACTATCTCACACTCTCTCAGATAGTCATCAAACTCTTGGCTTAAGTATTCATCACCACGATCTAATCGTATGACCTTAATACTTTTGCCAAGTTGGTTCTCTACTTCATTTTTGAACTCTTTGAACTTTTCAAAAGTTTCTGATTTGTGTCATACACAAGTCCATATCTACTGAAGCCATCAGTAAATGTGATGAAGTAAGGAAAACCACCTCTAGCAGACTTGCTTAGGGGCCCACACACATCACTATGTATCAAGCCCAAAAGATCACTGACCCCTTCACCTTGCCTGATGAATGGGGTCTTAGTTATCTTCCTCAACAAGCAAGATTTGCATACATCAAACGATTCACAATCGAATGATTCCAAGAGTCCATCCTTATGGAGCTTGGAGATGCTTTCTCACCTATATGGCCTAATCGGCAATGCCAAAGGTTTTCGCATTTATATTATAGATGGGCATATCAGGATTAAGGACACAAAGTCCATTGTCCAAATACTTGCTAGCATAGAAAATATCATGTGACTGATGTTTCTACCAATAGCTAGAACATAATAACATTTATTTAGTTCCAAAATAAGCCCCGAAGGCAAAGTCAAAAACTTTTATAGTTAATGCAGCAACTTTTGTTCCATTTCCTATTCACAAGTTGACTTTGCCTTTAGTTAACGTCCTACTCCCTTTGATCCTTCACATTAATGTGAGATCCACATGCGGTATCAAATACCCATGATTTTGAAGTAGGTTGACTTCTATAATATAATGCTCAAGAGGAAGTCATACTTCCTTTCTTTTCTCATACTCTTTCTTGTATCTTTAGTAGTCTTCAAATTTCTGGTCAAACCATAATGAAATCAACTGCCTTCCTTTGTAACCCCGCCTATTTGCTTCAAGGCATAAGTACTGGGCTTGAACTTGTTCTTACCCTTGTTCTTCTCCTTGTTTAGCAGGCTTAAGACTTTCCCTTTCAAGACTATCACAATAGTCTACCCTTTTATATTGTAGAGACTCTGCTCGGTAGTTCTCAACTTCCTTGCAATCTCTAGTAGATGTTTGTCAAAATCGTTCACAATGATTTGACTATACCGGCAACAATTGCAAGACCATATCACTAGCCAACATTTGGCCAAAAGGAAATCTCATTTTAGCAAGCTCTTAATGTACTCAATAATATGAAGTACTATCGGGATTTCCCAACTGTCAGTTCGCAACTGAAAAAGGGTCGGAAAGACTTATGGTTCTTATGCATTGCATGCTCTCAATAGAGCATCATGAGGTGCATGATCATATCACGCACCTTCATGGTTGTAAGCATGAAGAATCCTATATCCAGGACATCGACTTGATGCTTCATAAGCATCCTTTTCGATCCTAGTAGGAACTGGTTGCTCAGGTATCATTTGCTCGAGAACATACAGCTATTTCTCGTACTTGAGGACAATCCTCAAATTCTTGTACCAATCCAGAATTTTAATTCTGGATACCTTGTCCTTCTTAAGGACAAATCACAGTAATAAAATATAGTGTTTTATTTCATGGTAATTCTAATTACAGAAACATGCAAAATATAAGTATCATGATAAAACATATTTAATAAGGTCTTTTATTAAATACGCTCCCACTATTTTACTCAAATCAATGACCCTCATCATTGACTCGGAAAATCTCGTTGGAAGATTTTCTAGTGAGACCAAGATCCATATTTCACCTCGTTTTGAGTCAACTTTGGCTGATCTCCCAAAACTTAGTTATTTAGGTAAGAAACTCCTTTCTAATTACATCTCATGTAACTCTTGGATCAGTTGGGTGAATAACTCTTATTCCAATTCATCTCTATGAATTAAAGCCCAACTCAACGCCTCTAGGCCCATTTCAATCCTATTGAATTCGGCTTAGTTAAGTTAGACCCAATGGATAGCATTTGGACATTACAATTGTCCCATCGCATCTTACTAGTATAGAAAAATGCACTCCGCTTTGGCGGACCTACACACATTCGATATTAGTCTTGATGAGTGCCATGTATTGGAAGGCTTTTAAACTTAATATTTCTTTTTGAGGGATTTTTATTAAAATGATCTCACCGGCGTTGTATCACATACAAAGCGTCTCTCAGCATACATGCATACATGCTATCATACATTTAACAAACATATATAACATTTAAAACATACATGTATACATACATTTCATGCATCACATACAAAATATACATCTCATACATTTCATGCATCTCATACATAAACATATAAGATAAGGTAATATAGTTATGGCCTCCTAAAAAAGTAAGAATTAAATAACTAATTTATTACAATTCTTTGACCCTCGAGCAAGCTTCTCAAGCCTCTCCAATGATATTATCATTTAGTGTTGCCTCCTCTTCAACTCGAAGAATTACATTTATTTAAAATAAATAAATAAATAAATAAATAAAGGCATGACACGCAGGCCGTATTAAAATAAATAAATCACGACACGCAGGTCGTATTTAACTAAAAATAAATAACACCATAATCTAGGGCCATAACCATATACCTTAAAATAAAATATTTAATAACAATCAATAATAATAAAATACTTCATTATTATTATAATTATTAAATAAACTTTAAAATTAAAAACTTCATGAAATCAATTGCCAAAATAATAACACACGTAATTACACAATATCAATTTGTTAGATTGATTTCGCATCTTATGCAATTAGGTGCCAGACTTAATCTTTAGTCTTTATTACTTTGCTTTCAAAAAGCAAAAATAAGAACACGTGATAATTAGTCAATTGGCCAGTACATATTAATTCAAAAAGCTTATCACAATTTGAATGATACACAATTTGAACATTGCAATTGAACATTTCAATTTGAAATCAAAATCACGTACCTTCACGCACATCCTTTTCAAAAGGGGTCAGATTGCCCTTTTTGAAATCAAACTAGAATACATTATTTCCAAATCAAATTAATATTTCAAAAGCAAATCTTGTACTATTTATTCTGCCAATAAAAAGTAAGGTCAATTATCATTGACTTACAAGATATTAAAATTGATCCTGATATATACATATCTTAACTCAGATAGATTACATACAATCTTTTATTAACTGTTTTCGCAAATCTCAATACCACGATCGGCAATATTGTACTTTTAAAACAATTTCAAAAGCCATACCCATAAACAAGAACATGTCGAAGAACATTCATGCGCTTACACAGGGATAACATTTATTCTATTGAATCATATTCAAAAGCAATAAAAAAGTTATCAAATAAGGCAAACAAACACATAAGGATTCATGGTAACTACGACCATACGCTCTGATACCACTGTTGGGTTTTCTTGAGATAATCCTTTTAAAATCATATCTCAAGACGGAAGAAAACCATTGCCATGGATCACGTATTACAAACATGAATCACAGAAAGGCTATTGTGTTTACCTCTTGAAGCGTGCTTTCCTTTTTGGATCACTAGTACCACGAAGGGGCGACACCTCTACTCAGTCCACGCGAGCAAATGAGCGTCGGAGCTATGCGTCTTGTGCTAGCTGACGGCTACGGGGAGGCACAGTTAGCCAGACTAGGTTAGAGGGGAGAGCACTTACCTTTTATAAGCTGGCAGCTCCCTTTAACCTAATTGCTTACCCTATTGGGCTTTGTACACTACAAGCCCAATTGTCCTTTAAATCAATTAAATCATATTTAATTAATTTAACTGCTCCGCATTTGCTCTATGCGTGTGACCCTATAGGCTCCCACTAAGTTGGCAATAATATTAATATTATAATAATATCAAATATTAATTATAATATTAAATATTATAAATAATGAGTGGCATCTAGCAACGCATCATTACTACCCAATTAGCGAGAGTATCGGTGATCCGATTTTAGCCTTACCGCGACCAAAATTTACCGTGTAGTAAATGTCCCTTCGTCCATATGTCTTAATTGAACACAAGGCATAAGAGTGTCATCCTTGTTATGTTCAATTGTTTGTTCCTCGATCCCCAAGTAGACATGTAATCACAAATGGGCCCAATATCACATATTGGCCCACTTCCGCATGGCCACGCATATTTCACGTCTCACTCTATCGAGGGGCCCAAGACATTACCCCTGTTATGTAGGAGGGACGAATCCTGTCTACATCGCTCACACTCCTCAACATGATTTATTGCAGGCCCAATAACTACCTTTATGATCACCCTGTTACGCATGACGTTTGATAGCATTAAAGCCTACAACTCCTCATGTAGGAATCGTAGTGACTTCAAGTCGAAGGACTACTTCACTATGGTCGCCATGAGAATACTTATGACACTTACATAACTATTATGAAGTATTCTCATAGTGGGTTATCCGGTATAAATATTACTCCTAATATTTATACCTGTGTGCCGACTTGATATCACATATCCATGACCCGTGGGATGTGGTCATCAGTCTACTCACACAATAGTCTCTATGTATTATTGTCGTCCTAATTAACAATAATACTTGACTACGGATATTTAAGAATAGTGTTCTATTATTCAATGAGGTCTCATGATTAAGTCACGTACTTAATATCTCATTGAATGAACTGCCTATTCTAAGGACTTTATTATGCTATAAATTAATAACATAATAAATTAATGCCTTATTCATATATCAAATATATGATCAAATTCATGATATAAATAATGATCTATTCAAAATAGATTGGCCACTAGGGCTTACACCAACAATCTCCCACTAGCACTAGAGCCAATCATGCATTAATCTAACACCCATCGATCTAGTGTGAGTGTCATGCTACCACCGAGCAAGAGACTCCATTTGCGGATTATTTAGTGTGGTTATTTTGCATATCTTCACATCTCTCCTCTATCGATCATCTATCGAATGAGATGGAAGCACCTAAGTATATGTTAGGATCGTTGGTGAGATCATGTTTCCTTAGCTTATGCGATTACTCCATCATCATCACAATGAGATCAACGGAGTTCGCAATGTTAGGAATTATTCCTAGTTCATAAATGAACTTCCCAATCCAAACGGCCTTTAAATCTGCATTTAAGGCAACTATATACTTGGCCTCTGTAATGAAATCTGCAACTGCCTCACGCTTGGAACTTTTTCAAGCATACAGTGCCACCATTAAGATAAAACACAAATCCAGACTGCGATTTTGAATAAACTTTATCGGTTTAGAAACAGGGTCGATGTAACACCTTACAACGACTTCTTCCTTACCTTCATTTGTCAAGAATGTATCCTCAGTTCTTCTCAGATACTTGAGGATGTTCTCGACTACTGTTCAGTGACCTTCACCGATATCAATTGGTACCTTCTTGTCATGCTCAAAGCATACAAGATAACTGGTGTAGTACATAATGTACTCTGACTAAGGCCTAGCAATTTCAGCGATCTATCTCTATAGATCCTGAGTCCTAACGTGTAGGAAGCTTCGCCCAAGTCCTTCATCGAGAAACAATTCCCTAACCATGTTTTCACATTTTGTAGCATAGGGATATCGTTTCCGATAAGCAGTATGTCATCCACATACAATATAAGAAAGACCATCTCACTCCCACTAACTTAATTGTACACACAAGGTTCATCCTCGTTCTTGATAAATCCAAGCCGTCTTACAACTTTATCAAAATGAGGATTCCATCCTCTGGAAGCTTACTTTAATCCATGAATGGATCTCTGCAACTTACATATCTTTCCAACATCCTTTGGATCGACAAAACCCTTGGGTTGTGTCATGTACACATCCTCGAGGAGATTCCCGCTATGGAATGAAGTCTTGACATCCATCTGTCAAATCTCTAGTCATAGTATGCAGCAATAGCAAGTAGAATCCGAATAGATTTAAGCATCGTTGGGGAGACAGTTTCATCATGGTCTACACCATGAATTTGCTTGAAACCTTTCCCAACCAGTCGCAGCTTAAAGGTACCCACTTTACCATCCATGTCAGTCTTCTTCTTGAAGACCCATTTGCACCTTATGGATATTACCCCTTCGGGTGGCTCAACCAAGGTCCCTACCTGGTTCATGTACATGGATTCCATCTCGGATCACATGGCCTCAAGCCACTTCTCAGATTATGGGCCAATTTTGGCCTCTTGGTAGGTTACAGGCTCATATTGATCCATGAGCAGCACGTCACCTTCCTGAGTCAGGAGAAGTCCATATCTCTCAGGTTGGTGATGTGGCCTGTTAGACCTACGCAAGTCTTGTGTTACTTGAATCGGCTGTTCAACCACAACATCTTGTGGAACCAGTTCTTGTTCCATTGTAGGCGGGTCAATATTTTGTGGTACTTGGATTTCTCCAATTTCTACAATCCTCCCACTGTCTCCTTTAGAGATATTCCTTCTCAAGGAACACTCCAGTTCTAGAGACAAACACTTTGTCCTCGAAGGGGTTGTAGAAATAATATCCTTTGGTTTCCTTAGGATATCCCACAAATATACACTTATCTGATTTGGGCCTAAGTTTATCTGTCATAAGACGTTTCACCCTAACATACCCAAATCCTCATAAATGACAAATCAGGCCTTCGGCCCATCCATATCTCATATAGAGTCTTTTCAATCGCCTTAGATGGAACACGGTTAAGAGTGAATCCAGCTGTAAGTTGAGCAAAGCCCCAGAAAGAGTCAAAAAGGTCTGAATGACTTATCATGGATCCCATCATGTCTAACCAGGTGCGATTCCTCATTTCGGACATACCATTCCATTGTGGCATTCTAGGAGGAGTGAGTTGGGATACTATCTCACACTCTCTCAGATAGTCATCAAACTCTTGGCTTAAGTATTCATCACCACGATCTAATCGTATGACCTTAATACTTTTGCCAAGTTGGTTCTCTACTTCATTTTTGAACTCTTTGAACTTTTCAAAAGTTTCTGATTTGTGTCATACACAAGTCCATATCTACTGAAGCCATCAGTAAATGTGATGAAGTAAGGAAAACCACCTCTAGCAGACTTGCTTAGGGGCCCACACACATCACTATGTATCAAGCCCAAAAGATCACTGACCCCTTCACCTTGCCTGATGAATGGGGTCTTAGTTATCTTCCTCAACAAGCAAGATTTGCATACATCAAACGATTCACAATCGAATGATTCCAAGAGTCCATCCTTATGGAGCTTGGAGATGCTTTCTCACCTATATGGCCTAATCGGCAATGCCAAAGGTTTTCGCATTTATATTATAGATGGGCATATCAGGATTAAGGACACAAAGTCCATTGTCCAAATACTTGCTAGCATAGAAAATATCATGTGACTGATGTTTCTACCAATAGCTAGAACATAATAACATTTATTTAGTTCCAAAATAAGCCCCGAAGGCAAAGTCAAAAACTTTTATAGTTAATGCAGCAACTTTTGTTCCATTTCCTATTCACAAGTTGACTTTGCCTTTAGTTAACGTCCTACTCCCTTTGATCCTTCACATTAATGTGAGATCCACATGCGGTATCAAATACCCATGATTTTGAAGTAGGTTGACTTCTATAATATAATGCTCAAGAGGAAGTCATACTTCCTTTCTTTTCTCATACTCTTTCTTGTATCTTTAGTAGTCTTCAAATTTCTGGTCAAACCATAATGAAATCAACTGCCTTCCTTTGTAACCCCGCCTATTTGCTTCAAGGCATAAGTACTGGGCTTGAACTTGTTCTTACCCTTGTTCTTCTCCTTGTTTAGCAGGCTTAAGACTTTCCCTTTCAAGACTATCACAATAGTCTACCCTTTTATATTGTAGAGACTCTGCTCGGTAGTTCTCAACTTCCTTGCAATCTCTAGTAGATGTTTGTCAAAATCGTTCACAATGATTTGACTATACCGGCAACAATTGCAAGACCATATCACTAGCCAACATTTGGCCAAAAGGAAATCTCATTTTAGCAAGCTCTTAATGTACTCAATAATATGAAGTACTATCGGGATTTCCCAACTGTCAGTTCGCAACTGAAAAAGGGTCGGAAAGACTTATGGTTCTTATGCATTGCATGCTCTCAATAGAGCATCATGAGGTGCATGATCATATCACGCACCTTCATGGTTGTAAGCATGAAGAATCCTATATCCAGGACATCGACTTGATGCTTCATAAGCATCCTTTTCGATCCTAGTAGGAACTGGTTGCTCAGGTATCATTTGCTCGAGAACATACAGCTATTTCTCGTACTTGAGGACAATCCTCAAATTCTTGTACCAATCCAGAATTTTAATTCTGGATACCTTGTCCTTCTTAAGGACAAATCACAGTAATAAAATATAGTGTTTTATTTCATGGTAATTCTAATTACAGAAACATGCAAAATATAAGTATCATGATAAAACATATTTAATAAGGTCTTTTATTAAATACGCTCCCACTATTTTACTCAAATCAATGACCCTCATCATTGACTCGGAAAATCTCGTTGGAAGATTTTCTAGTGAGACCAAGATCCATATTTCACCTCGTTTTGAGTCAACTTTGGCTGATCTCCCAAAACTTAGTTATTTAGGTAAGAAACTCCTTTCTAATTACATCTCATGTAACTCTTGGATCAGTTGGGTGAATAACTCTTATTCCAATTCATCTCTATGAATTAAAGCCCAACTCAACGCCTCTAGGCCCATTTCAATCCTATTGAATTCGGCTTAGTTAAGTTAGACCCAATGGATAGCATTTGGACATTACAATTGTCCCATCGCATCTTACTAGTATAGAAAAATGCACTCCGCTTTGGCGGACCTACACACATTCGATATTAGTCTTGATGAGTGCCATGTATTGGAAGGCTTTTAAACTTAATATTTCTTTTTGAGGGATTTTTATTAAAATGATCTCACCGGCGTTGTATCACATACAAAGCGTCTCTCAGCATACATGCATACATGCTATCATACATTTAACAAACATATATAACATTTAAAACATACATGTATACATACATTTCATGCATCACATACAAAATATACATCTCATACATTTCATGCATCTCATACATAAACATATAAGATAAGGTAATATAGTTATGGCCTCCTAAAAAAGTAAGAATTAAATAACTAATTTATTACAATTCTTTGACCCTCGAGCAAGCTTCTCAAGCCTCTCCAATGATATTATCATTTAGTGTTGCCTCCTCTTCAACTCGAAGAATTACATTTATTTAAAATAAATAAATAAATAAATAAATAAAGGCATGACACGCAGGCCGTATTAAAATAAATAAATCACGACACGCAGGTCGTATTTAACTAAAAATAAATAACACCATAATCTAGGGCCATAACCATATACCTTAAAATAAAATATTTAATAACAATCAATAATAATAAAATACTTCATTATTATTATAATTATTAAATAAACTTTAAAATTAAAAACTTCATGAAATCAATTGCCAAAATAATAACACACGTAATTACACAATATCAATTTGTTAGATTGATTTCGCATCTTATGCAATTAGGTGCCAGACTTAATCTTTAGTCTTTATTACTTTGCTTTCAAAAAGCAAAAATAAGAACACGTGATAATTAGTCAATTGGCCAGTACATATTAATTCAAAAAGCTTATCACAATTTGAATGATACACAATTTGAACATTGCAATTGAACATTTCAATTTGAAATCAAAATCACGTACCTTCACGCACATCCTTTTCAAAAGGGGTCAGATTGCCCTTTTTGAAATCAAACTAGAATACATTATTTCCAAATCAAATTAATATTTCAAAAGCAAATCTTGTACTATTTATTCTGCCAATAAAAAGTAAGGTCAATTATCATTGACTTACAAGATATTAAAATTGATCCTGATATATACATATCTTAACTCAGATAGATTACATACAATCTTTTATTAACTGTTTTCGCAAATCTCAATACCACGATCGGCAATATTGTACTTTTAAAACAATTTCAAAAGCCATACCCATAAACAAGAACATGTCGAAGAACATTCATGCGCTTACACAGGGATAACATTTATTCTATTGAATCATATTCAAAAGCAATAAAAAAGTTATCAAATAAGGCAAACAAACACATAAGGATTCATGGTAACTACGACCATACGCTCTGATACCACTGTTGGGTTTTCTTGAGATAATCCTTTTAAAATCATATCTCAAGACGGAAGAAAACCATTGCCATGGATCACGTATTACAAACATGAATCACAGAAAGGCTATTGTGTTTACCTCTTGAAGCGTGCTTTCCTTTTTGGATCACTAGTACCACGAAGGGGCGACACCTCTACTCAGTCCACGCGAGCAAATGAGCGTCGGAGCTATGCGTCTTGTGCTAGCTGACGGCTACGGGGAGGCACAGTTAGCCAGACTAGGTTAGAGGGGAGAGCACTTACCTTTTATAAGCTGGCAGCTCCCTTTAACCTAATTGCTTACCCTATTGGGCTTTGTACACTACAAGCCCAATTGTCCTTTAAATCAATTAAATCATATTTAATTAATTTAACTGCTCCGCATTTGCTCTATGCGTGTGACCCTATAGGCTCCCACTAAGTTGGCAATAATATTAATATTATAATAATATCAAATATTAATTATAATATTAAATATTATAAATAATGAGTGGCATCTAGCAACGCATCATTACTACCCAATTAGCGAGAGTATCGGTGATCCGATTTTAGCCTTACCGCGACCAAAATTTACCGTGTAGTAAATGTCCCTTCGTCCATATGTCTTAATTGAACACAAGGCATAAGAGTGTCATCCTTGTTATGTTCAATTGTTTGTTCCTCGATCCCCAAGTAGACATGTAATCACAAATGGGCCCAATATCACATATTGGCCCACTTCCGCATGGCCACGCATATTTCACGTCTCACTCTATCGAGGGGCCCAAGACATTACCCCTGTTATGTAGGAGGGACGAATCCTGTCTACATCGCTCACACTCCTCAACATGATTTATTGCAGGCCCAATAACTACCTTTATGATCACCCTGTTACGCATGACGTTTGATAGCATTAAAGCCTACAACTCCTCATGTAGGAATCGTAGTGACTTCAAGTCGAAGGACTACTTCACTATGGTCGCCATGAGAATACTTATGACACTTACATAACTATTATGAAGTATTCTCATAGTGGGTTATCCGGTATAAATATTACTCCTAATATTTATACCTGTGTGCCGACTTGATATCACATATCCATGACCCGTGGGATGTGGTCATCAGTCTACTCACACAATAGTCTCTATGTATTATTGTCGTCCTAATTAACAATAATACTTGACTACGGATATTTAAGAATAGTGTTCTATTATTCAATGAGGTCTCATGATTAAGTCACGTACTTAATATCTCATTGAATGAACTGCCTATTCTAAGGACTTTATTATGCTATAAATTAATAACATAATAAATTAATGCCTTATTCATATATCAAATATATGATCAAATTCATGATATAAATAATGATCTATTCAAAATAGATTGGCCACTAGGGCTTACACCAACATGAAGAAGTTAATGAAGAGAGTAAATGCTTCTGTGCAGAGTTCTTTTTATCTTAAAACTTTTTTTTTTTTGGCTTCATCTTCTTTGTTTGATCTATTTAAAGGCTTCAATCAAGAGATCCGTTTTGACACAGCTTCAGAAAGTGTTTGCATCTGACTTGAGCTTTCTGAGACACCATTTAATGCCAAAGAGTCGTTCTGAGTATTCATTAAATGCTTGAAAACATTGGGCATTGTCAAGAGTGTCCAAGAGTACACTTTAAACTGAACAGCTGTTCTTTCAGAGTATATGGCAGCAGGCTTCTTGTACTTGTTGTAGAGAGCTTTCCTCTTTCAGTGGAACATCAGTTTACTTTGCATAAAGTACTTTTTACTTTGTACTAGAAAAGGCAAAAGGTTACTGCAGTGGTGCAGAGATAGCGTGTTTATTCCTTAAAACCTTGAAACAACGTTCTTTATTCTTTGTCCTTTGAGCTATTGTCCATAGGTCTTCGAGATCCTTAAGGATGGCATATAATTTTGAATATGGTGACTTTGGACTTGATTTCTGACATACTGACTTGGTGTCAGCAATGAGAATTTTTAGACGGGTGAAAGTCATCCAAAAACTTAGACGGGTGAAAGCTTGTTCCAAAGTTAGACGAGTGAAAGCTTGTTCCAAAGTTAGACGGGTGAAAGCTTAGCTGAGCCAAACTTAGACGCATGCTTCTTGCCACGTCATCAACTGTGCTTAGTCTTTCTTGAGCGTTGACTTTCTTTGATTAATTTTCTAGACGAGTGAAACTTAGATGAGTCACTGCTGAGCTTCTACTAAAAAGTAGACGGGTGAAATTTAGACGAGTGACTTCAAGTCTATTTTCCTGCACACTTATCAAATATATCAGTAATTTCTTTTGGTTCAATATTACCATACTTGAACTATTTGGAATCATCAAAACATAGAGGATTTACACTTTGAATGTGTTTTAGACTTATGAGGTCTAAACATTCTCCCCCTTTTTGATGATGACAAATATCTTTTCTGATTTTATTGAACATCAAAAAGAAACAGTAGAAATTTCTAAACAGATATAATTGATCAGGGTATGTTAAGCTCCCCCTTAGTTTATGCACTAAGTAAGGACAAATATCAGAACATCATGATATTAGAAAGAATAACATACATAAAATCATGAAAACTTAATTATATTTTCTCCCCCTTTTGGCATCAATCAAACAGAAAGAAAATCAGAGAAGATAAATTGCCAAATGAAAAAACTCATTTCATTGAATCAAAGTCATGAAGGATTACAAGTGATAGACATCACTGACTTAGTACATTGCATGACTCCACAAAGAAATGAAAAACAGATTTCTAACACTAAGAACTAGGGCCTCCTTGGCTTTTGAAGAACGCTTCCATCATCTACTGCATTGCTTGCTGCTGAGCCAACATCTGGGCTTGAAACCCAGTCTGTTGAGCAATTGCTTCATCCTGTCTTTGAATGACAGTCTGCAAACTTGTAGCCATTTCATCCAGTCTCTGATGAGCAGCAGGATCAAATGCAACAACTGGAGCAGTAGAATCTGTAGTGGCCAGAGAAGTTCCAGAAGCTGATGGACAAGGAGGAGGGGTAGGAGGTAACTCTTCAACAATAATATCATCCTCAGGGTGAGGATCTAGAAACACATTTGTTGACAGAGTGGTTTCAAAATCATTATTAGGGTAGAATTCTTTTAAAAAGGCATGAATTCTGTCATGATGTAGAGGGGAATCTATGATAGATAGAAGAAACTCATAAGATCTCCTAATGAGATTTATGTGAGTAAAAGGGGCAGTTTCAGGAAAGTTTAGGACAGAGAAGGGGAATACCATGAAAAAGGGAGGGAGAAAGTAAATAGAGGGTGAGACGGGGTAGAGAGCATAGGCTTGGCTACCTCTAATGGGAATGTCTGCCTTCTCTTCTTCTGTCAACCCAGAACTGCAGCCACCCTTAGAGAACATCTTCTCTTTGAATTTCAGCTTCTGATCAGTTCTCTTGATAAGGGAGAACTTCTGATCCAATGGCAGGGATATTGTCTTCTGCTTTCCTTTTAACACCATTGAGTCAGGCATTACTCTTATGGCAGTAGAGGGCTTCATGAAGATGTGAGGATTAAATAGCCATTTTCCTACTGGCTTCTGCAACCTTTCCAGCCTCACAATCTGCCTTTCAGCTTCCAGAGAAGCAATCATGTCCAGAGTCTTGCCATCAAGGTAAGAGGGACAGAGATCATCTGTTACAGAGAAGGGTGTGGTTCTGGAGGATGAGTTGTAGGGTAGTAAAGTGGCTAAGGGGAGAGAGTTGTGTCTGGTTTCAGAGAATAAGTCTGGAAAGACTGTTCTCAGAGGCACTTGGCATTGGTTTGAGATATGGTCAGGGATTGGTGATTGTGGTGAGGGTGGTGAAATAGGGTTGTCAAAATACTCAAAGTCATTGATATCCTCAGTTTGAGGAATATCATAATGGTGAGATATTTGTGGTGAGGGTGGAGCAGGTGAGTGAGTATCAGACATGTGAGGTTCTGATATGGTAGGGTTAGGTTCAGAAGAGTGATGGTTAGGTGATGTATGTGGTGTGGAAATTTTTGGTGATGGAGGGGGTGTTGGAATTTTTGGTGATGGAGGGGGTGTAGGTGATCTGTGTGGTGGTGTAGGCATTCTTTGAGGTGAAGGTTGTGGAGTTGGAACTGTGGTGGTAGAAGGTTCTGTTTCCTGAGGTGGAGGGGATGAATCTTTCTGAGGTGAAGATGATGGTGATGGAGATGAAGAGGAAGGCAAGACAAGTTTCCTCTTTGTAACAGTTGTTCTCTTCTTTTTAGGGATCACAGTCTCTTCTGATTGAGACTCCCCCTCAGCTTGTACTGTCCTCTTTCTCTTGAATACCTTGGTAATTTTAGGTACAGCAGCTTCCTCAGAAACAGCAGCAGCAGCAGGTTCAACAACCTGAGTAGACTCTTCAGTCCCAGCAGTTTCAATAGTGGTTTTTGTAATCTTCCTCTTCTTCCTCTGAAGCTGATCACTAATTTCCTCAGCTGGTTCCTCAACCACTTCAGATTTAACACCAGGAATGGAAACAGTTGCTTCCATCTGAGCAGAGGCTTCAGCATTGCCATCCAGAGTAGGGTTCAGGTTCATCTTCATTAAGGCCAGGGTTTTTGTGGTAATCTCAGTACAGAGATCAGCAGAAACAGCCCTTCTTAAATCCAACTTACAAGCCCTGAAGATCCTAGTCATAACCATTCCAAAGGGGTAATCTTTATCTTTTCCCTTTGCTGCTTTCTCCATATGAATAAAGATTAGATCAGTAATGTTTATCTTTATTCTTTGGACAAGATGGAATAGGGCAAACTTTTCCAGCAGATTGACATGGTTTCTAGACTCAGTCCTAGGCATTACACAGTTTATAAGTAAAACATGTAAAAACCTTGCCTTGAGGGTCAGATACTTGGAGTCCATGTTGTCAGGGTTTGCAGTCCCATAGAGTACCAAATTTACATTAGCTTCCCCTTGATCCTTCATCCAGTCTTTGTAATGCCCAGCTCCTTCCCTAGGGCATCTTGTTACTTCAGCGAGTAACTCGTGAGTGATGAAGATATGATCCTCACCAACATCCCCAGAAATCATGTGGGTAGTGGTGTCCTTGGTGATCTTCGCTGTAGTCCAGAAATCCCTAACAAGAGCAGGGAAGACAAGTTCTTGCAGTTGGAAGAATGGTAACCATCCAGCATGGTTAAGTTCTGGGAGTACGTCCAAACCTTTGGTTCTGAGTTCATCAAAGTTTGGAACTCTTCCAGGGAGCACCTTCTTCAACTCAGTAACAGATATCTTAGTCTTCTCAGATAGCGTCTCAAGGAGGCTTTTGGGTGCCATTGATTTGAGAGAAGAGATTAGGGTTTGATAGAGAAGGTTTCGTGAAGGTGAAGACGAAGAGAGCTTAGAGAGAGAGTTTGTAAGCAAGGAACTTTTGAGTGGGTAGTTTTTGAAAAGACACGGGTTTATGCTAAAAACGCTTGAGTGCTTTTTGCATTGGGAAAGAGGAAAGAGAGTGTTGCCATAAATGACAAACAATCAATTTCAAACAAAATATAATAAAGTATTTAAGAAAAGGAGGGAAAGTGCAATGTACGTGTCTCAGTCAGAAATTAGCACTGAGTGCTTTTAGCCACGTCATTAGATGCTTGGCTAAATTAGACGAGTTAAGTAATCATAGAGAATATAGACAAGTAACATGGCAAAACATTTATTCAGGTACATTATGCATGTTAAGATTTCTTCTTATAAAAACAAATCTGTCTTCACTTAAAGGTTTGGTAAAAATGTCTGCCCACTGATAATCAGTGTTTACAAACTTAATTTCAAAAACACCTTTTTGAACATAGTCTCTAATGAAATGATGTTTTATTTCTATATGCTTTGCTCTAGAATGTTGTATTGGATTTTTAGACAGATTAATAGCACTAGTATTATCACACCAAACAGGTATATTATGCTCAATCATTGAATAATCTTCAAGTTGATATTTTACCCAGAGTAGTTGTGAACAACAACTAGCTGCAGATATATATTCAGCTTCTGCAGTTGATAGAGCAATGGTGCTTTGCCTTTTGCTTGACCAAGAGATCATATTTGTTCCAATGAAGTGACATCCTCCACTGGTGCTTTTTCTATCAATTCTGTCTCCAGCAAAATCAGCATCACAAAATCCAGCTAACCTGAAATCTTCAGATTTCTTATATAATAGACCAAGGTTAGTGGTTCCAATTAAATATCTGAAAATTCTTTTGACAGCCTTATAATGAGATTCCTTAGGGTCAGATTGAAATCTAGCACAAAGACAGACACTGAATTGAATATCAGGTCTGCTAGCAGTTAAATATAGCAAAGATCCAATCATACCTCGATAGACAGTTTGATCTACCTTTTTACCTTCCTCATCTTTATTTAGAACAACCGTTGGATGCATAGGAGTACTCATAGGCTTTGAATTTTCCATTTTGTACTTTTTCAGAAGCTCCTTGGTGTACTTCTGTTGATGGATATAGATTCCATCATTTGACTGTTTTATTTGAAGACCAAGGAAGAACTTCAACTCTCCCATCATGCTCATTTCAAATTCATTATGCATCAACTCAGAGAACTCTTTGCAGAGCTTTTCATTAGTAGCACCAAATATAATATCATCAACATAGATCTGTACTATTATGAAGTCTTTTCTTGAGCATTTCTTGAAAAGTGTAGTGTCTACTTTTCCTCTAATGAAGTTATTTTCGATTAGATATATGCTTAATCTATCATACCAAGCTCTAGGAGCTTGTTTGAGTCCATATAAAGCTTTCTTAAGCTTATAGACATGGTGAGGATTTTCAGAGTCCTCAAAACCTGGAGGTTGCTTGACATAAACTTCCTCCTCAATTATTCCATTTAGAAATGCACTTTTAACATCCATTTGATAAAGAGTCATATCATGTTGTGCAGCATATGTCATGAGAATCCTAATTGCTTCTAGTCTAGCTACAGGAGCAAAAGTTTCAGTGAAATCAATACCTTCCTGTTGATTGTAACCTTGAGCAACTAGTCTTGCCTTGTTCCTTACCACTTTTCCATCTTCATCTAGTTTGTTTCTAAACACCCATCTGGTTCCAATAATGGTTCTCTTTGGGTTTAGAAACTAGTGTCCAGACATCATTCCTTTTGAACTGATTTAGCTCTTCTTGCATGGCTAGAATCCAGCTTTCATCTTGCAGAGCTTCTTCAATCTTTTTAGGTTCCAAATCTGATATGAAGGCCATGTTGTTTTCATTGAAGGCAGATCTGGTTCTAACTCCTTGAGATGGACTTCCAATGATGAGATCTTCTGGATGATAGGTCTTGAATTTCCAATCTTTCTTCAGAGTCTGAGTTTCAGACTTATCAGCATCAGTCTGTATTTCAGATACGTCTACTTTTGACTTGTCTGAAGATTCTTCTACTGTAGGATTGAGTTCAATACCTGCAACATCATCTTCTAGATCTGATAGTTCCCTATCAGTCTTCAAACCATCATTAAACTTTACATGAATTGATTCTTCTACAACAGAAGTTCTAGAATTGAAAATTCTAAAAGCTTTAGACATTTCAGAATAACCAATAAATATTCCTTTATCTACTTTAGAATCAAATTTACCAACATGATCTTTTGTGTTGAGAATATAACATTCACAACCAAATGCATGAAAATATGATATGTTGGGTTTTCTGTCTTTCCACAGTTCATAAGGAGTCTTATTTAGAATAGGCCTAATCAGTATTCTGTTTTGTACATAACAAGCAGTGTTAATGGCTTCTGCCCAGAAGTACTTAGGAAGATTATTTTCATTAAGCATTGTTCTTCCCATCTCTTGAAGAGATCTGTTCTTTCTCTCAACTACTCCATTTTGTTGTGGAGTTCTAGGTGCAGAGAAATTGTGAGAAATACCATTTTCCTCACAGAACAGTTTGAACTGCTCATTTTCACATTCTCCTCCATGATCACTTCTTATAGCAGAGATACAAAAACCTTGCTCATTTTGTACTCTTTTACTGAATACTGAAAATGCCTTATAAGATTCATCCTTGTGGGTTAAGAAGAGTACCCATGTAAATCTAGAATAGTCATCAACTATGACAAAACCATATTTCTTTCCACCTAGGCTAGCTACACTAACTGGTCCAAACAGATCCATGTGTAACAGTTGCAAAGGTCTAGAGGATGTGACTTCTTTCTTGGATTTGAAACTTGATTTTACTTGTTTACCTCTCTGACATGCATCACACAAAATATCTTTCTTAAAAGAGATGTCAGGCAATCCTCTCACAAGGTTATGCCTTTTCAATTTTGAAATTTGCTTCATACTAACATGTCCTAATTTCTTATGCCACAGCCATTTTTCATCCTCTTTAGACATAAAGCATGTTACACTTTGATCTGAAAGTTCAGTCATGTCAATCTTATACAGATTGTTTTGCCTTTTAGCAGAAAAGAGGGTTTTTTCCATTACAGTCATTGACCATGCATGCATCCTTAGAAAAAGATACAGAAAGTCCACTGTCACATAATTGACTTATGCTAAGCAGATTATGTTTTAATCCTTTCACAAATAACACATCATGAATAATAGGTAAGGGAGGTTTACCACCAATTTTACCTAAACCAACAACTTTTCCTTTCTGGTTGCCACCAAAAGTTACATGTCCACCTTTCTTAGGTTGGAGGTCTAGGAACATAGACCTTTCGTTTGTCATGTGTCGCGAGCATCCACTGTCCAAATACCATGACAGGTGTTTGCTTTGTTCTGTTGAGAATGTCTGCAACAGGAATGATCATGACCTTAGGTACCCATATTTTCTTGGGTCCTTTTTTGTTAGTGTGAGGAGTCTGTAAAGACTTCCTTCTCTTTTTGTGAATACACTTAGACATGATATGTCCAGCTTTTCCACAGTAGGAACATATAGATTTAACAGCTATATTTGAAAACTTTGTTGATCCTTTATGATGTTCTTGATTGGAATATCCTATACCTTCTTTGTTAAGGGAGTGCCTCTGACTTCCTAAGAGTTTAGTCAGATTATCTCTACCATTAACAAACTTGGCAAGATCTGAGGTGAGCTCTTCTACTTTCTGTTGAAGTTTAGTTACTTCTTCAGATGGTAGAGTTTCAACTGAGATCTCAACTTCAGACTTTTCAGTCTTAAGTTTACTATTCTCTTCAGCTAACTTTTCACACTCTAGAGATTTCTGTGTGTACTCATTAGAGAGTTTAGCATACTGTCTCTTGAGGGATCTAAAAGCTTTAGATATATAGTTGGATTCTTCCAAAAGTTCATCATAGGCATCATTCAATTTTTCAAGTTCAGAATGTACCTCAGTTTCTGATTCTGAATCTGTATCAGCCATAAGACAGAGGTTTGCTTCAAGCTCCTCTCCTTCACTTTCAGTGGAGCTTTCATCAAGATCTTCCTAAGTAGCCATCATTCCTTTCTTCTTCTTGTTGAAGAATTTCTTGGAAGATTGCTTTTTGAGTTGAGGGCATTCTGCCTTGATGTGACCAGGTTTTTTACATTCATAGCATACAATGACATTTCTGTCATTAGATCCACCATCCTTGTTGTGCTTGTCTTTGTTGAAGCGCCTGAAGGGTTTGTCTTTTCTGAAGTTTCTTTTCTTCCACAGCTTCTTCATTTTTCTGGTGAAGAGAGACAGTTCATCATCTTCATCATCTGAGTCATCCTCATTTGATTCTTCAGATTCTTCTGAAGATTCATCTGCTTTGAGAGCTTTTGAACTTGCTCCCTTAGATGACTTCTTGTCAGCTTTGAGTGCAATGGACTTGTTTTTCTTTCCATTGTTCTCTTCAATCAGTTCTTGTTCATGAATATGAAGAGTCCCAAGAAGCTCATCAAGCTTCATTGTTGTTAGATCCTTGGCCTGAGACACAGCAGTTACAAGTGGTCTCCATTGTTTTGGAAGACTTCTGAGAATCTTTTGAATGTGTTCCTCAGTCTTGTAAATTTTTCCCAGAGATTTCAATCCATTGGTTATGGTTTGAAACCTTCCGTAAATTTGGCCAATAGTTTCACCTTCCTCCATTTTGAACAGCTCATACTTTCTGACAAGCATGCTGACTTTTGTTTCTTTGACTTTGCTAGTTCCTTCATGAGCAATAGCTAGTGAGTCCCACATTTCTTTTGCAGACTCACAAGCACAGACTTTTTCAAATTCTTCTCTGCTCAGAGCACACATGATTGCATATCTAGCTTTGGCATTAAGCTGCCACTTTGTTCTTTGATCAGTGGTCATGTTTGCTTTAGGCACTTCCTCTCCTTTGTCATCTTTAGGGACAAACGGACCTTCATCAATGATATCCCAAAGATCAGAGTTAGTGGATTGTAAAAACCACTTCATCTTTTCTTTCCAGTAGATGTAGTCCTCTCCATTGAAGAAAGGAGGTCTCGACATTGAGGATCCTTCTCCAGCATGGTTCTTGCTTCCACTGGTTTCTCCTGCCATCTCCAAGATCTTTTCCTCTACACTGTTAAGTGCTCAACCCAGAGGCTGAGCTCTGATACCAACTGAAATAACCAAAGTGAACACAAGAAGGGGGGGTTGAATTGTGTTTACCAACTTTTTCGGTTACTTAAAAAGATTTTCGCAGGCACAGCAAGCAGGTTTGATTAAGAGAGGATTAGACGAGTGAAACGTCTAATATTAAAACAGAATAGCACACACAAACGAAGAAGGTTAAAAAGAGTTTGATAACCACAGTATTAACTCCCCAAGTTAAAAAGCTAAGACTGAAACAATACTCAAGCAAATTAAAAGATAAGGGAGTAGAAATATCACTCAAGAGATTTATACTGGTTCACCCCAAAATCCACAGGGCTACGTCCAGTTTCTTGGCAGCACCAAGTTTCCACTATAACTGAGTAAATTACAGTACAAGTATTCTTTGCACACCTAGCCTCTTCAGGCTCAACACTCAAGCAAGTATTCTTTTCTCACCTAGCCTCTTCAAGCTCAAAGACAGTAAGAGATAAAAGGTTTGTATAGTTAATACAACTTGCAAGTCTTTCAGATCACACTCAGAGAGTGGAATAAATATGAAGTATGAAAGACTGCGAATTTATATCAAATGATTGAATATGTATTCAATGAAGGAATGAAGAAGTTAATGAAGAGAGTAAATGCTTCTGTGCAGAGTTCTTTTTATCTTAAAACTTCTTTTTTTTTTTTTTGGCTTCATCTTCTTTGTTTGATCTATTTAAAGGCTTCAATCAAGAGATCCGTTTTGACACAGCTTCAGAAAGTGTTTGCATCTGACTTGAGCTTTCTGAGACACCATTTAATGCCAAAGAGTCGTTCTGAGTATTCATTAAATGCTTGAAAACATTGGGCATTGTCAAGAGTGTCCAAGAGTACACTTTAAACTGAACAGCTGTTCTTTCAGAGTATATGGCAGCAGGCTTCTTGTACTTGTTGCAGAGAGCTTTCCTCTTTCAGTGGAACATCAGTTTACATTGCATAAAGTACTTTTTACTTTGTACTAGAAAAGGCAAAAGGTTACTGCAGTGGTGCAGAGATAGCGTGTTTATTCCTTAAAACCTTGAAACAACGTTCTTTATTCTTTGTCCTTTGAGCTATTGTCCATAGGTCTTCGAGATCCTTAAGGATGGCATATAATTTTGAATATGGTGACTTTGGACTTGATTTCTGACATACTGACTTGGTGTCAGCAATGAGAATTTTTAGACGGGTGAAAGTCATCCAAAAACTTTGACGGGTGAAAGCTTGTTCCAAAGTTAGACGGGTGAAAGCTTGTTCCAAAGTTAGACGGGTGAAAGCTTAGCTGAGCCAAACTTAGACGCATGCTTCTTGCCACGTCATCAACTGTGCTTAGTCTTTCTTGAGCGTTGACTTTCTTTGATTAATTTTCTAGATGAGTGAAACTTAGACGAGTCACTGCTGAGCTACTACTAAAAAGTAGACGGGTGAAATTTAGACAAGTGACTTCAAGTCTATTTTCCTGCACACTTATCAAATATATCAGTAATTTCTTTTGGTTCAATATTACCATACTTGAACTATTTGGAATCATCAAAACATAGAGGATTTACACTTTGAATGTGTTTTAGACTTTTGAGGTCTCAACAATTTCTGTTTGTTTTTGTTGTACAAGTAGGTGGATTGCAAATTCTACAGGTTAGCCATGGAATGTTCCACACCCACGGATGGTTCTGCACTATTACTTTCCTTAATTGAAGGTTCCACGGCCTGACCATGGTAGCTGCCATGGCCGTGGAACATAGATGAGCATCTCATAAAACAACTGAAAGATCCACGACCAGCCCATGGAACATTCCACGGCCGTGGATCTTGGTAAACTATTGTTGCGCGGATTTTTGAAGCAACTGGAACGATCCACGGCTGCCCATGGAACATTCCATGGCCGTGGATCGCGTGCGGCAGAATCATAACTCCCAAATTATTGTCTTTTATTGAGGGAGGAGTGGTTACAAATCAAAGAGGATGTTAAAAGGAATGGAGGGGGGCTCAAAAATGATACAGAATACACTACAGAACACAAAGAACATCAAGGATTAGAGGGATTTTCCAAAGGAGGTCTCTAGGATTTCTCTATTGCTACAACTCTAAGAGTTTTTCTTCTCCTTCTTTTGTATTTTCTTCTTTATTCTGAATGTTACTTTGGATTCCTATGGATTTTATTTTGAATATGTTTGAGTAGTTTCTTTATTCTAGGATGAGGGATTAGCCCAATTTGTTATTGACAATGTCTTGATATTTTCTCTCCTTAATCTATGAATTATATTTATGATTCATTTTTGCACACCAACTGTTTGTGAATATGTGGCCACATGTTTTACATGATTATTGATCTTGATGGATGAACTGAAAGGTGAACCTTAATTTAAGAACTCTAAAACATAACTTAAATTGTTAGTACGAAAGTATATTAACTTTTCTTAAAGCAATTCTTGAATTATCATTGTTCTTAAAGGGTTCATCTTAATTTGAATGCCATGAAAATAGGTATTGGATTATTTTGGGCACGTTATCGTATTCTGAAAGGAAACGGTAAATAATTAGGATAATTCGCTTTCATAGATAATTCAGATGATTAAAGGGGAGATTTTGTTATAGACTTGTCAATACTATTGTGGTGAATCCCGATTCCTAGAGTTTTTTATAAATTGTTTTCCTTATTCAACTCTTAAATTGCCTTATAAATTATGTTCCTTCTAAATTATCTTTTCTTGGTTACTTTAATCTCTTGAAAAATCGATTCATCTAGATAATCATAATTGTGTGTAATTGGTACTCAACAACACTGTCCTAGTGGAACAATATTTTACTACTTGGCAGAATCGTGCACTTGCGATTTACACAACAGTTAACCTGCCCCACCCCGTTTTCTTGGTGGGTTAGGCGGGGCGGGTCACGGAGGGTTGGCGGGTTGAAAAGTGTAACCCGCCCCGCCAAAAAAGACGGGTTAAACGGGTTGGCCAGTCGAGTCTAACCCGTTTTGCCACCCTTATTTGGCACTTAGTGAGGTCAGTTTGACAATTTACATGACATTCCTATATAGCATTATTGACACCTCACATACTTTAATTAACAGATAGGAATGTCATGTCACTAGTGCAAAATATGCTTTTAACGTCAGGATTTTAACATCGGTTCAGTTTTAACCGGTGTAAAAAACGAGGCGGTGGCATTTTTGAAATTAATGTCAAAACTTTTGACATCGGTTCTTAAAATAACCATTGTTAAAACTTTTTAACATCGGTTCCTTTTAACACCCGATGTCTAAAAGTAAAACAAAAAAAATATATTTAAATTTTGCTTAACTTTTGACATCGGTTCTTTGCGACCGATATCTAATGTCAAAAAACAACATCAGTTTTCTTCACAACCGATGTCTATTAACTCAGAACCTATTTTGTTTTCTATTCATCCCTCCTTTCTCACAGCGCCCTTCCTCTACACCCATTTTTTTCCTAAACCTAAACCCTTTGTTTTCACCACCAAAAGTCCATCGTCTCTCACCGCCAAACCCACCTCATTGTCTTCTTCTTGCGTCGTTCGTCGTCTCTCACAGACGTAGAGGTTGGAGCGCTCTCCAGTCACCACGGCCTTTTGGAATCGAAAATATTAGGGATTTCAGAGCAGATTAGGGATTTCACTTGTGCCGCACCTCCGTCCACCCTATGTCGCCGCGTGCTGCTCCTCCGATCACCACTCTCACTCCCCCTTCGCGTGTTCTCGATTCTCTGTAAGTGATTCTCAATTTCACGAACCCTACGCCATCCTCCGTCATTCTCTGTTTGGTACATCGGTACGAACCCTATTTCCTTCATTTTCAATTTCGCCTTTGTTTGAGTGGAACCTAGGGATTCCTCATCCTATGGATCCATGCAAGTTCTTCGGCAAAGGAGCGTGTAGCATATTGATATGTATTTATTTTTTCATTATCATTAATTTCAATTCGTGCGCTGTGTTTTAGGAGCGACTCGTGAAATCGGTTAAGTAGAAATGGATGAAGCTGTTACAATCGGCGAATACCTTGAAGAAGTTGAGGAACGAGAGTTGGTCAGTCATTTTCTAAATTCTCGCTATACTTTAATGGCTCTTTGTTGTGAGGTGTTATGTATTTTTTATGCTTGCTTTTGTTCACCTATGTAATTACTTGCAGTTCATTTACTTGGTAAATCTGTCATCTGATAGCGTGAATCCGCAAGTATACGGCTTCATCGTCAAGTAATAAAAAGATCGAACCCACAGAGACCGTGATCTTAAACAATAATGTTAATTATTAAATCAATTAAACTAAACAAGGAAAGATTTGGTTTTTGAATTTAAAATTAAGTAACAAATCAATTATTAAAAATCGCAATCAAACAGAATCGGAAAGTAAATCAAATCGATTGTTTTTCAAATCAAAGGAGATTTCCAGGAATTGGGTTACCAAAAGACTGCTTATGCTACTAAATTGACTACCCCTCTTAATTATCAAAACGCTTTGAAGGTGGATTTATCCTAATAAAGTTAATGTTCCCTCTCGAAATACAAGAACCGTACCCAATTAAACCAACCCTACTCTCGTGGTAATTGTATTTAAATTGAACCATTAAGGTTTGTGACAATTCAATGAACCCTCGAAGGACCACTTCTAGCTCTCGTGATTTAAGTCCTAAGTTCAATTCTTATGGATCCAATACCTAGGTTCACTTCTCAGTTCCTCCCTAGAATATCTAAGACATGCAAATAGGTGGTCAATCAATTCACATGGATGAAGCACAATAAGAACCAAATCTAAAGCAAATTGAAATTAACAAAAGGGAAAACATCAATTCATAACATAAAACAAGTCTTAGGCATAGTCCCAATTCCTAGAAATAAAACGACTACTCAAGCATTGCCATGTTCATAGCAATCTTGGTTAACAAGAACATAAAAATCCTAAGAGAAGAGAAGAAATTGGAGAAGAAGAGAATTCCTAAATTAAGCCTAAAGTAGCAGCCAAAAGATCCCTATTTTCGAGCCTAAGAGTCCTATTTATAATGTAGGTTAACTTGGGATTAAATCAATTACAAATCAGATCAAACAGAAAATCAGAATACCTAAATTAACGCGTCACGGCCGTGACAGGTTCTGCCTTGTTTACTTCTTGCACTAGAGGGATGTCACAGTTGTGATGGCTGTCACTGCCAGGCCATGACAGCTTCTGACTTGCACTTTCTTCTCTTTCTTTAGTCCCATGCAATCACGGCCGTGATGGTGATCACACCCAGACCGTGATGGTCTTTGCTTTGCTCATTTTCCTTGCTTTTCAAGCTCCATCTTCATCTAAACTCCAATTTAACTGGTCTTGATCATTTTAATCATAAATTCCTGCACACAAACACCATAGAACCACCTTACCCGTTCCAAAGGGAAAAACTAACAAATATAAAAATAAAAATGCCTAATCTACATGAAAATGCATGCAAAATGATGAAGAAATATGAGGTGAAATCACACTTATCAAACTGCCCCGAGCTTAAGATTTTGCTTGTCCTCAAGCAATAACCAAGGCCAGACAAGATAAACAATTAGAGCATGGACAGTGAACCAAGAATACGAGTAACAAATCCAAGTAACAGGCATATCCAAATGAGTAACCAAGAGACAATCAATTTCAAGTCCAATTAGAAGCTTAGGTTCCCTAAATTCATGTCTCTCACTAATTTGGGCACTCTTTTCACCTCACTCAAGTGTTTAAGGACATATGACAATTCGCTCAATTTCCTCAAGGAAAGTACCCTACCATGAGCTTGACTATTAACCAAAATCTCTACTTTATTAATGAAGACACATAAGAATCAAGAGGTCTTTTATTTTGGTTGTAATGGGGGCCATGGGATTAATCGTTAGGTGGGGAAACAAAGAAAAGGAAAATTCAAGAAGGCTAACAAAATATCAAATAATGCAAAGCATGACAACCTTCTAAAATACCTTTTTGGGCATTAATTTCACTTTTCCACCTTTCTTTCTTTTTTTCATTTTATTTCTCACTTTCTTTTTCTCATCCCCTTCTCCATTTTTTTTTTTATATTTTTAACTTTTCATCAATTTGGAGAATGGGAGATTTACAATTCAAGAGAAATATTTATTTATTTTTCTTTCTTTTTCATCCCACAAATTTTCAAACTACCATTTTGCCCTTTTTCCAATACTTTAAAAGGTGTCATACCATGCATCATTTATCAAAAACAATCAAGGTACCAAGGAAAGCATTTTATTTTTATTAGGCTCAAAATTGGGCAACTAAGGGGTAGCACTTAATCAGTCAAAGCTCAAAAGGCAAGAAAAATACCTAATGCCTCAATCATTTTCAAATATATTTTCAAAAATTTCTAAGTTTCAAAATGGTTTCAAGTCAAGTTCTAGAGAATACAATCCATGAGGAAGAAAACACTCAATCACAAGGAATAGGGTAAATTTGGAGAATACCTCTTTTAGGCTCAAGAATATCACATTTAGTAGTTTGAAATCAATGAGAAACACAGAATCCAAGGAACCACATGCTAATTAACAACTATCAAAAGATCATCTCTAGAATTTTAATTTTAGCCTATCACAAGAATTCAAAAATTGGGTTCAAAAATTCACTGTCTCAATTCATTTGGCACAAAGTTCTCACAATTGGATGAAATTTCTAAATAAGGGGCAATCTAATTATGTGATAATGCAAAACTACACATGAATGCAATATGAAGAATGCAATATGCAAAAATAATACCCCTACCCCAAGCTTAAAAACTTACATTGTCCCCAATGTAAATAATCAAGTCGGAGGAGAAGAAAAAATGGAACAACTCACCTAGGTGGTGGTGGGTGGTGGCTCAGATGCCAGTCATAGAGCTGCTGGAACACGCGTCACAGGCATGACAAACGTCACGGCTACGCCGTGACCAATTCTGCTTGGCATCGATACGCACATGAAACTCGGCCTTATCACGGTCGTGACCCAATTCACGGCTAGGCCGTGATCCTTTTTTATTAGTCTGTTGCTGGCCTTTCACGGCTGTGAAACCGGTCACGGCTAGGCCTTGATACATTCTGACTTTCTGGCACCTTCGCATTACGCCCGTGAACTCTGTCACGGCCTAGCGGTGTCATCGCTGACTTGCATTTTTTTTTTCATGCGTTTTTGCTCTTCATGTTTTTCCAACCTGTAAACACACTTGGCAAAACCATCAATTTGTGATCTTTCTCCTCTAATCTTCTCAAATTATTGAAAACAAAAACAAAATAGCTAGGGAAAGAAAACTTGGGTTGCCTCCCAAGAAGCGCTTATTTACGGTCTTAAGCTTGACCATAGTCCCTTCAATCAACCAGGATCAGCTGGGCTAGGAAGTGAAAGAACACCCCTCTTCCACGGAAGTCCTTCAAAGGGCCTATTTTGTTCATATGGCCACATGCGCTTTCGCTTTTCTCTTTTTACTTTGAGTCTCTGGCCTTACTTCCTTCCAGCGGAAGTTTTAACTCCACATGTTGAGCAACAACTGGTTCATCTTTATTCGATGCATTATTTGTCATGCAAAGTTTGGGAGTTGCTTCCATGTTAAGCTCTTCCTTTACCTCCGGAGGCATTATCTCAATCCTGCACACATGACTCTCAAAAGGAGGGTTGTTATATGAGTTAGTCAAATCAAAATCCACCTTACCTTCCTCTACATTCAAAGAGAGCTTACCATTTTTAACATCTATTATTGCCCCAGCTGTGGCCAAGAATGGCCTTCCAAGAATGATAGGGAATTTAGAATTCCCGTTCATATCCAACACCATGAAATCAGTAGGAATGAATAGTTTCCCTACCTTTATGGGGACATTCTCTAGTATGCCTAGAGGGTTTTTAGTTGAGCTATCCGCAAATTGTAAAGAGAACTTGGATGGACCTTGGTTCCTAACCTCTCAAAAATGGTAAGTGGCATCAAACTTGCACTAGCCCCTAAGTCACATAAGGCATGGTCTATTTTCACTTCTCCAATAGAACAAGCAATAGAGAAACTTCTTGGATCTTTTAGTTTAGGAGGCATATTAGTTTTTATCATTTCATCGCGCTCCTCAATTAAGCTCTTAGTCTCTTTTTCTACTTACTTTTTCTTGACTAGCCTTTGTGGGAAAGGTATTGGGGATTGGTAAGGTGGTGGAGGGATATACTTTGGTTTAATCTCTTCTTGTTCCCTCATGTCCACCTCACACTCCATGCCCTTTTCAACTACCCCAAGCTTATCATCCCTCTACTATATAGCATTACAATGCTCATTGGGATTAACTTCGGGTTGTCCCGGAAACGTACCCTTAGTCCTAGAAAATGTACTAGCTTGTTGGGCAATCTGAGTTTCTAACATCTTATTATGGATGGCTAAGTTATCTACCTTAGAAGTTAAGTCCTTTATTGCCTCATTGACTGCCCTACCTTGTTGCCTAAACTCTTTATTTTGCTTTGTTTGAGTTTCAACAAAATTTTCCAAAAGAGACTCAAGTTTAGAATTTTGTACCTGAGGATACCCCGATGCGGGTTTCATATTACCTTGGCCTTCTTGGAATTCGTGGTTCAACGTGTTGTTGTAGTTCCAGTAAGAGAGATAAGGGCTATTCTTCCTTCCTTGGTTGTAAGAGTTTGGGGGAACATAGTTTGGCAACTTCGGATTCATGTCATAAAAATTGTGACATGAATTCACTTGTTCACCCGAAGCGCCTTTGCAGGAGCACTACCATGTGGGCACTCCATTATGTCATGTCCCTGCATTCCACAAATCTCACAAACAACATTAGTAGCACCTATTGAACTCACATTAGCCTTTTCAACCTTATCAAAGCGTTTACTCAATGAGTCAACTCTAAACATAATTAAATCATTACTATTCATTTCAAACTTACCCCCCCCCCCCCCCCCGAAAGCTTTTTCGGGTTATTACCTCTTTCTGAACCCCATTGGTGATAGTTGGTGGCTACGCTTTCAATGATATTGAACACTTCAGTCAGTGGTCTTTTCATCAATGTTCCACCAGCTGCAGAATCAAGTGACACCTTCGAAGAATAGTCCAATCCATTGTAGAAGGTATGCACTAAAAGCCACTTCTGAAGTCCATGATGTGGGCAAGATTCTAGCAATCCCTTGTAACGATCCCAAGCTTCGGATAAGCATTCTCCGTCCTTTTGGAAGAAGCCGGTGATCTGAGTTCGTAGGTAAGCGGTCTTGGATGGTGGAAAGAATTTTTCCAAGAACGCTTGCTCCAATTAGTCCCAAGTTGACAAAGTATTAGCAGGCACTGACTTCAACCAAGCTCTTTCCTTTCCAGTCAGAGAGGAGGGGAATAACCTCAAGCGGATAGCATCAACCGGTGCACCTTGGATTCTTATTGCATCGGTGAATTCCAAGAATGTCTCCACATGATCAGTCGGATCTTCCGAGGGTAATCTTCCAAACTGATGTTGCCTAATCATGCCAATTAACTGGGGCGGTATAGTGTAGTTCTCCACCTCAATTTCTGGCCTAGCAATCCCAGTTAGCAAACCCCTAGCATTTGGGGCTGCGCAGTCCTTAAGTGGTATGGTATCCAGTTGATTGGCCATGAGTGGAATGGGGATCAACCTTTCTCTCGCTCTTTGTCTTTGTAGTATTCTACGTCTATGAAAAGTCTTTTCGATCTCAGGATCAACTTCAGTAAGAGTTCCAAGACTTTGGGATCTTCGCATAAAAGAGAAAAATCACCTGCAAAAAGAGAGATAGATACACTAGAAAAAAAAATGTTCAGAAAAATCAATTTAAAAATTAAATTGAAATTCAAGAAAGCACAGTCCCCGGCAATGGCGCCAAAAATTTGATAGCATGAATCCGCAAGTGTATGGCTTCGTCGTCAAGTAATAAAAAGATCGAACCCACAGAGACCGTGATCTTGAACAACAATATTAATTATTAAATCAATTAAACTAAACAAGGAAAGATTTGGTTTTTGAATTTAAAATTAAGTAACAAATCAATTATTAAAAATTGTGATCAAACAGAATCGGAAAGTAAATCAAATCGATTGTTTTTCAAATCAAAGGAGATTTCCAGGAATTGGGTTACCAACAAGACTGCTTATGCTACTAAATTGACTACCCCTCTTGTTAATTATCAAAATTCTTTGAAGGTGAATTTATCCTAATAAAGTTAATGTTCCCTCTCGAGATACAAGAACCGTGCCCAATTAAACCAACCCCTACTCTCGTGGTAATTGTATTAAAATTGAACCCATTAAGGTTTGTGACAATTCAATGAACTCTCGAAGGACCGCTTCTAACTCTCGTGATTTAAGTCCTAAGTTCAATTCTTATGGATCCAATACCTAGGTTCACTTCTCAGTTCCTCCCTAGAATATCTAAGACATGCAAATAGGTGATCAATCAATTCACATGGATGAAGCACAATAAGAACCAAATCTAAAGCAAATTGAAATTAACAAAAGGGAAAACATAAATTCATAACATAAAACAAGTCTTGGGCATAGCCCTAATTCCTAGAAATAAAACGACTACTCAAGCATTGCCATGTTCATAGCAATCTTGGTTAACAAGAACATAAAAATCCTAACAGAAGAGAAGAAATTGGAGAAGAAGAGAAATCCTAAATTAAGCCTAAAGTAGCAGCCAAAATATCCCTATTTTCGAGCCTAAGAGTCCTATTTATAATGTAGGTTAACTTGGGATTAAATCAATTACAAATCAGATCAAAAACAGAAAATCCGAATCCCTAAATTAACGCGTTACGACCGTGATGCCTGTCACGGCCAGGCCGTGACAGGTTCTGCCTTGTTTACTTCTTGCACTGGAGGGCTGTCACGGCCGTGATGGCTGTCACGACCAGGCCGTGACAGCCTCTGACTTGCACTTTCTTTTTTTTTCTTTAGTCCCATGCGATCACGACCATGATAGTGGTCACACCTAGGCCGTGATGGTCTCTGCTTTGCTCATTTTCCTTGCTTTTCAAGCTCCATCTTCATGCAAACTCCAATTTAACTGGTCTTGATCATTTTAATCATAAATTCCTGCACACAAACACCACAGAACAACCTTACCGGTTCCAAAAGGAAAAACTAACAAATATAAAAATAAAAATGTCTAATCTACATGAAAATGCATGCAAAATGATGAAGAAATACGAGGTGAAATCACACTCATCATCATTATGGATCTATATTAGGTTTAATTACTTGCAGGTCATTTGCTTGGTAAATCTGACACAATATGAAAACTGCAGTTTTGAAGGGCCTGCCTGTGCTATTGGTTTTGATTTTATCTTTGCTAAATATTCTAAAGTCTCTTAACTATATTTTACCATTGGCATTGATGGGTTCTTTTTTGCTATAAAGGAAGTTTCACTGGTTGATCAAGGGAATCAGGGAAAGCAAAGTGTTTATCAACTGGAGCAGGTGAGACAAGCTTACTCTTTCTATTGTTGTATAGTTTTTTTTTGGTACTTTACATTTTACTACTGAAAAGTCTTTGATGAGAAAAAAAGGTTTTCTTACAAAAAGATTTTGCTATCTTGTCACTTATGCAATATCTCATTATTTTTTTTAGAGGAGTTTAACTCTATTTATCATTTCCTTAAATGTTTTTCCTTCTATATTTCTTCTCTCAATGTGTTTCTTCCTCTCTTAGGAGATTGCGCTTTTGAGTCAATTTGAACATGAGAATATAGTTCAATACTATGGCACAAAAATGGTACTTTTCTTTCTGTCATCTCATGTCTTCTCTGTTTCCTCTTATGTTCAATTTGATATTCTCTTGTTGTTTGTCATTGTTGAATCTATGTTGAAAGTTTTCATTACAAATTGTGTTAAATGTAACAAGTCTTTACGCATCCTGAAATGTTTTACTGGCTGCTAGCAGTTCAAATTAAAATTGTTAATTCTGTTGTTTTCAGTTTTAGATTGTCAGCTAGAAACAAGTTTAGCTTAAGCTTTTCTCATTCTTCTCAATTTATTTGTTTTTGTAAGGCTTGTAATTTTATTCTATAACAACTGTCTTGTGTGAACTTTTAGTTTGTACTTTACATTCTACTTGTTTATTGTAATTCTATTTGTTTATTGTAATTTTTTTTTTTAAGTGAACTTTTAACATCGGTTATTATCGAGAACCGATGTCAAAAGTGTTGTTCTTTGTTTTAAAAACTGTTGAAAAGAACTTTAGACATCGGTTCTAATCTAGAACCGATGTCTAAAGTGCTATTCTTTTCTTAAAAAACTATTTTAAGAGCACTTAAGACATCGGTTTTTGCTAAATACCGATGTCTAAAATGCACTTTAGACATCGGTTGAAAACCGATGTCTAAAACGCCCATATACAACATCGTCCGTTTCAACGTCAGTTCAAAAACTGACTTTAAAGGTCAATTTTAACCGAAGTTAAATCCCTTATATGCACCAATGTGTAAGTTATCAAGCTGGTCTCATAAAGTATCAAATTAGTCCCCGTAGGCTACTGACATTTAAAATTGTATAATTATGATATCTGGGGGACCAAAATTGTACAATCGTAATACCAGAGGGACCCAATTGGTGCAATTGGAACCTGGGGGACTAAAAATGCACAATGACGATACCTGGGGGACCTAATTGTCACCACTGAAATATGAGGGACCAAAATCGCACAATCGTGAAACTTGGGGGGACCAAAAATGCAATTAAGCTTTTATAAATTAATAATAAACAAACATCATCATAATTCACAGCAAAAGATAAAGTTATATTAAGGTAGTTATTATAAAAGTAAAATATTTTTAAAGATATGACAATTTATGATTGGTTGATGGTGTAAAAAAATCTTTACACTAATCATATATATCTATAAACAGAAAAGTTATTTAGACATCTTTTTTTTTTTTTTAATCAAAGTAGTATGCTAGTGCATCACTATAGAATATGACCATCCCAACTATGTTGGCACCATCACCCTTGTCTATCATTTGCAGCATACTACAATTCAATTAATAATAAAAAGAATACAAAGGAAAGGAAAGGAAACAAAAGACATGGGGGACATAAGACCTTAACCCATGCTAAAAAAAGAAATCTAAGAAAACCTATAATTGAGAAGACCTTGCCTATTTCGACCAAACTCTTCACCAATAAAAGGTGGAAAGGAATCCCACCAAGTAAAACCTTGGTGATGAGGACAATAAGAGGCAAGCCTATTGACACACACATTACCTTCCCTATATATGAATTACATTAAAGTTCATAGACTTCACTACTTCAATACAATTCTTCCATCTATTATGTAATTTCCATGGAATGCCTAATCTATATCTAAAAGCCATAACCACCAGCTATGATTCAGTTTCAAGCCATAGATTAAACCATCCTCTCCTTGAAGCAATCTCCACGGAATACCATATAGACACCGTAATTATGAAAGTCTGCATTTTATTGGGTTGATGAAAACAATTAAGAGAAAAACTTAGTGTTGTTATCCATTTGAGCTGTACAAATAACATACCTCATCAATTGAACCTTTCTTCATATATGTATCATTTTATATTTATAAGCATTTAATCATTTAATTATAATTAGTTGTACTATATTATTTGCATATTTTTACGTTCCTTTTATCAAAAACTATCAAGTGCTTCCATTACTATGCATTTATTTAATATATATTGTTAGTGTAAAAAAATCATGATTTCAATCAATTATAAATTGTTACATTATTTAAAAGTACAAATAATATAATTTGTAATTAATTAATAATATAAAAAAAGTTTGTCGATGGATTCAAAAAGAACTTTATATACAAATATGGTGGCTTCGATCATAAGGGAGCAAGTAAGTCCCTCATGGTGAGGGGATAAAAGTGAACCCTTAGATTTATTGTTAAAATAATTGAATGGCTTTGATTAAAACTGGTAAATGGCCAAACAGATCAACAAAAAAAATCAAAATGACACTTTTGTCCCTTTTCCCCTCATCCCACTAGAAAGTGAAATGCGGGTAAAAAGAGGATTTGGGCACGAACAGTACTGCATAAGAGGTTGGTCATCAGAACATCATAGCATTGCTCATATGCTATGAGATAATGCACAATCATCTTGGACAAAGTCTCTGCCACCAATTTGGATGCCAGCCATACAGAGAAGCATTTGGTCAGGAAATAATTACAAATATAGTTCATATAAACAATATCATTCAGTTTCCTACTCTAATCTCCTCAAGCACACAAGTTTTCTACATGATAGCTTAAAGTATAAGCACTGTCTAAGCTTCTCTGTTTCTATGGAAATAATCCACAATAAAATGGAAGCATCTTCTAGCAATGAAACAAAAATAAGTTTACACATTCAGAATCAAGATCACAAGTTCATGATCTCATACAGAGCTCACAAAAACTGTTAGGGTGACTTGATCTCTCATGCCATTGTTTTAGTATATGACGATTTTGTCCTGTTCACAGCCTCCATCCCATTGCCTAGCAGAACTGTGAGTCCCCTACGCCGCCGCCGCGAGCTTCGCCGCACGTCCACCACAACTCCACTGCGCACCAGAGCCGTAACCCCCTTTCCCATAACGCAGATCACGTCACCTCCCTCCCCATCACAGAACCGTGAGCCCCCTACGTCGCCGCCGCGAGTTCAGTCTCACGTCCACCACCACTCCACTACGCATCAGAGCCGTAACCCCATTTCCCGTAACTCAGATTGCATAAGGGAAAAGGAAGAGGGCCAAGTGGGGATAGGGATGGGGTGGTGGTGAAGGAAGGGTAAAAATGGAATATTAGTCTCTAATTTACCTGTTGTACCCCGTCAGAATTACTCCCCCATGGGTGAGGGACTTAGTTGCTCCCTCACCCTAGAAGCCACCTACAAATATAACATGCCTAAAAATTCTATCAAGATAAAAGATTAGGAACATTTAACTATTTTTCTATATCATTTGAATATTTTTTTTGCGATCTGTCCAATCCAAAAAAGCACAGGTGATAATGTAATACATTTGCGTTAAAAACCCTTTCTTTCTTTTTTTCTTTTTTGTCTTTTTTTTTTTGGTATAAGAGAAGAAGAAAAAAGACAAAAGTTAGAGCCTATCAAAAGAAACAGAAGACAAATCCCCAGGAACGTAATCATAAGCCAATCAGGAAGGGTGGCGTCTACAATGAAGCATGTAACAAAGTCCCACACCGATGTTTCACTTATTGTGACCGTTAGATTTAATGATAAAATATTTAATGGTCCAGATTTGATACTCCCCAAAAAAAAAGTTACCTTCAACCAGTAATACGGGTAACAAGAAAAATTAGAAAGACAATTTTATCCTTGTCCCTCTAAACCCTCTTCCTCCATCGTCCACCCCACCATCCACTGGTGGTCGCCGGCGGCGATGGGAGATTCCGCCCCCTCTCTCCTCCGCCATCCCCACCCACTCTCTCATCTGCCATCTCCATCCCCTTCTCTGTCATCCCCACCCCTTCCCCTGCTCCACCACCCCATTCTCCGACAACCCACAAGTCCAAATACCACCACTTTAGTTGCAGGTTCAAACTTTTAAACAGAATAAAAACTTGAAACGCGGTGGTTCATCTCTGACATGCCGCCTTGCTTCGAAAGTCGGATCTCTTTTTCAGCCATGTTCTTTCTCTGTACGCTTTGTACGGCATCGGGATCTGGGTTGCAGCGGTGGAGGAGCCCGGAGCTCACGGTGGTGCGTTACTGCCACCTCCATTCTCTGGCGGCAATACTCCTCCGAGTCCACCGTCTCGGGGCTCGTCGCCTCCCTCTGTCCAAAGAGCACACTCCCCTTTGACCCCGAGAACTCCTTCGACCAAGCAAGTAGTTCATTTGGTTCCCAGATCTACAACGAAAATATTGGTGGGGTTGGATGGAAATTTGTCAGATCTGGAACGAAAATAGTTATTGGTAGGGGTGGTGGTTGAACTTTCAAATCTGGGTTGAGGGGAAGAAGAGTGAGGACAGCGGCACTGTTGTGGTGAGGGGTGGTGGCGAGGTTGATGAGCGGCGGCGGGGTCTTCCGGCCAGTGGTGGTTGTGGGTAGGTGGCTAACGGTGGTGGCAGAAGGGTGGGGGTAGGGATGGGGTGGTGGAGGAGGGGAAGGGGATGGGGATGAGGGTAAAAATGAAATTTAAAAAATAAAAGAATTTAAAAAATAAAAATAAAAAATCTAGAAACTTATTATTGTAGGTTCAGAAACTCCTACACCGGTGTAGCTGATGTGTTAATACTACATCCTAGATGCCAGGAAGACCATCAAGAAGCTCTATAGAATTAGAGTAATGATAGGTGAACATCCAAATGGAACATCCATTTAGGACACCTGGTTAATCATGTATAAATATTTGGTTAATTCAGTTCATTATATGGTTAATCATGTTAATGGACTTATTTACCATAACCATTTAAATATTTGGTTAATCACATGCAAATATCTAGTTAATTCAGTTTTTTATATTATTAATGGGTCATCATAAATTAACCAAATATTTGCAATTGATTAACCATATAATAAACTGAATTAACCAAATATTTATATATAATTAACCAGATGTCCCAAATGGGTGTCCCATTTGGACACCCATTTGGGTATTCACCTATCATTACTCATAGAATTATTACGGTGAGTATCATGCTTAGCCAAATTATCGGCACAGAAGTTTGCTTCCCTGAATATGTGGGTTAACTTCACCTGCCAGTTCCTCTTAAAAGACTGTGGATATCACTAATATAATAGCACCATGTGTTTAAAATTCTTTCTGACGTAATAACAAGATGTAGGTAGAGACATTCTTAAGAAAAATCAGATTAAGCTAATTAATGTTCCCAAAATTTTTATTTCACGGTACAAATGAAATGCTGACAAGTCCCCAACATAAAATGGGAGATGCTTAAGGAGCCACCGGTTGAGTCAATACAAATTGAAAGTACTACAAAGCAAGGTATTCAATCTAACATATATTGCTCGAAGTATAAATGGTGAAATCTTCTCTCTCTTACCATACTCAATTTTCAAAGCATTTGAAGGATTCAAGTTCTTGAGCAAAAAGAGCAGCAAAAGCTTCCATCTCAAACTTGTTCAATGCCAAACCAATCTCAACTCCTCCATTGCTATTCCTACTTTCCGCAAGAGAAAAAGCTCCTGTTTTATCAATAGAAGTAACATCCACTTTTTTAGGCCTTCCCCATCCAAAATCAATACCATAAACCGCAAACCTTGGTGACCCAGCAGTAGAGAATAATCTATCCCCCATTGCAGATTGTACCTTTGACATCCAATTTTCAGCTCCATTTAGCACTCCATCCTCCAACTTATTCAAATCACCAATTATCTCCTCTAAAGCACTTATGAACCCATCATTTCCTAGTAGCTTTTTTGTGTCTACAACAACCAAACGGGGTATAACACAATTTCCAAAATATGTTGGCACAATTGGAGGGTCCAAACGGGATCTACAATCCACACTAAATATAAAAGCTACCCTTTTGGCCTCTGGTTGTTCTACTTTCACTAAACATGACAACAAATAAGCACATGTAATAGAAAATGTTGATACCTTGGTTTTCAGTTTCACCTTAGACTGTGCATATTGCTTAAGCTTTTGGATATGTGAGGGTGTCAACTCAAACAAACCTTTAACTTGCTCTTTCTTCATAGCATTAATAGATTCCCACACCTTGAGGCTTCGATTATTTGGTCCATCATAGTTCAACCAACCATCCACAAACGCTTCATTGATTCCTGAAGGGTCCCTTATCACTGATCTATCAAAAAAAGGTGTTAGATTTTCATGTAATGATGGTGATGATGATGAATCAATGAGCTTAGAGCAAAAATAAGCCCATGCTTTCAAAAACAAAGTTGAAGATTTTCCATCAACAGCTGCATGGTGTGTGGTGATTCCAATACAAAAACCAAACTTTGGGAACAGAGTGACTTGAAGAGACAATAAAGAAGCTTTTTCATGAGAAATATTCAAGTGGGGTATTAAGGGAGAACGTTCTATTGCTTCACAGAGATTGGAACAAAGATGGTTGAAATCAGCATTGGATTCAGCTATAGTGAAAGGGACAGCATCACCAGGGACATAGTTAATGATGGGGTTGTGTGAGTTTAGTGGCCAAGTGATGTTTCCAGCGAGAGGGAGAAAGTGTTGGAGTGTGAGGGAAAGGGAGTGTTTGAGGGTTTTGTCTAAGGTGCACCACCCACCAAAGTGGTGCAGTGGTGCACCACCCAAGTGGCAAAATCTGGACCATCCAGATTGCCACTTGGGATTTTGACTTTTCAAACCATCATAAAAGGTCAAGGTTAGAATGAAGCACTCAATTAGGTGGTATATAGATGAACCACCACTTTTAACCATTGGATTTGTTATTAAATTAATGGATGGTTTAGATTTGATGATAAAATAGAAAAAAAATCTAACTTTAACCTAATCTTAGCCTCTCTGCCACCAACCACCGTTCTCAGCCTCTCTACCTTCGACCACCGTTCTCAGCCTCTCTCCGACCACCGTTCTCAGCCACGTGACCTCCGACCACCGTTCTCAGCCACGCGACCTCCGACCACAGCCTCGACCATCCGACCACCACTCTCAGCCTCGACCCTCTTTCAGGTTTGCCAATCTGCTGCTAAACAATCAGCCTCGACCCTCCGCGTTATCTCTCTCTGTCTCGGTCAGTTCCGCTGAAGCTTGAAGAGTTGTGGGGCGGCGATGGCAGATCTGGTTCTTCATCGCGCGGAAGAGGGGCTGATGGGCGGAGGGAGGCCGAATCTAGTCGAGCTTGTTGGTCCAGTTACAGATCTGCTCAAGCTTCTGGCATTCGAAGAAGAAGGGGACACCGGAGCGATAAACGGAGTCGAACGTTGCTGGCGGCCGAACGGAGAAGAAGATCTGGTCGAACGTTGCTGGTGGTCGTTGACGTCGAGGGATTCTCTACATCAAGCATCAACGGAGTCGAGCGGCTGCGTTACTCGCTAGAGGGAGGCGAGGCGAGGTCAGCTTTCAAGTAGCCAGAAGATCTGGGTTGTGGAGGTTGCGGCACGGCGGCGGATCCCCCGGCTAGTGATGTTGTGGGTGAAGAGGCAGATAGGTGGGAAGGGGAATAGGTCATTCATTTAGGTTAAAAATGGTGGTACATGATGTACCACCTATTTTGATGCTTCATTATAGCCATGACCCTTTAAGAATGTTTGAAAAGTCAAAATCCCAAGTGGCAATCTGAATGGACAAGATTTTGCCACTTGGGTGGTGCACCACTGCACCATTTAGGTGGGTGGTGCACCATAGCCTTCACCGTGTTTGAGATTGGGAAGAATGGATTCAAAGAATGAAGAAGTGGTTGTTGCCTTGTTGGGTTTGGGAATTCATAGAAGAAGAGACGTTCAACTGGTGGGAGTCTTAGCCAAAGTAGGTCGAAGAAGGTGAGGGGTAAAGGGGTTGCGGTGGTGGTTCCTTGTGGCGGTGCCACCGAGTAAACTTGATGAACTTTCAGAGTTGTTGATTCAGCCATGTGTGTGAGAGAGTGATGGGGAATTGGAATTCGAAGCTGGTAACGTATGAAATGCTTTCGATGTTCAGACAATGGCTACATAAGAAAAATAAGTTATAACGCATAAAGATATTTTACACCTCAAGTCGTCAACTAGTAATTTATTCTCATATCCTTGATAGCATTGGTATACAGTATACTAAGAGGAGACCATTCGAGGCGCATCTTCAATAGCGATATAAGCAATCAACTTTATCCTTTTTAAGCGGACTTTCTCGATTTTAATGAATCTAATCAATTTTCACTTTAATAAGAGTTTCTATTAACTCATAAATATTTTTAATCTCTCTTCAATATTCCATATTCTCTATCCTAAATTTATACACACAAATGTTAAACAATACATAAGCAATGATTTGCTTATAGAAGCAACTCTCTCCAATTTTAAACAACCCAAAATTATATGTGACATATCAAAATACTATTTTATTTTGAGTTTAATTTCTATACACTGTCAGTGTAAAGATTTTTACACTGACAGCCAATCAGAAATCATGAAATTGATGACTTTCAAAGTGGTTAGGATAAGAGTCAAAGATTTGTGACGGTATGTCAATTTCTGATTGGTTGACAGTGTAAAAAACCTTTATACTGTCAGTGTATACCAATTAAATCCTTTTATTTTTAAGCAACTCAAAAACAACTCCCATTGAGATGCTCTTATGAAGGAATTAAAAAAACAATAAATTTATATAAAAAAATGATATATTTATTACATATCAAAAATATTAAATTTATATTTTTAATATAATTATTTTTATTGATTCTTTAACTAATACCCCCATGACTAGTAGGTAATACTCCCTCCGGTCTCTCTTATAAGCAAAAAAAATCTCAAACTTTTTGGTCCAATATTAAATAAGATTAAATATTCATCTTAAAATATGTGTTTTATCTAATTTTTACTACTGGATGGAGTACTATTTAATTAGCTCTTCTCATCTAAAGGCTAAACTCAAAAAAATAAAAAATAAAAATTGTCCCTCGAGTGAATAAATTAATGTCGTGATTTAATAAAGAATGATAGATGAACATCTAAATGGGACATCCATTTGGGATACCTGATTAATCATGTATAAATATTTGGTTAATTCAGTTCATTATATGGTTAATCACGTTAATGAGCTTATTTTACCATAACCATGTAAATATTTGGTTAATCACATGTGAATCTCTGGTTAATTCGGTTCTTTATATGATTAACGGATCATCATGAATTAACCAAATATTTACACGTGATTAACTATATAATAAACTGAATTAACCAAATATTTATACATGATTAAACAGGTATCCCAAATGGATGTCTCATTTGGATGTTCACCTATCATTAATCATTACTCTTAATAAACGCTTTCATATTCTGTCACCAATAGCTGCACCGAAGTGGGCAGTCGTTGTTTGTATTCATGTTTCGACGTTACGACACGCAATTACAGGCAGCTTTTCGTCATTGACTCATTGGGAGTTTAATTAAATAACTACGATTCACATGATGCCGCCACACCTTGAATAATAAAAGATTAATTTCAATATATTATTAATGTAAATTTAAATATTATCGATAAATCATGTCATTCCATATGAATTTTGAGATCTTGATTAAAAAAAAAATATGAATTTTGAGATTCCTTACCAAAAAAATATGAATCTTGAGATCATTATGATAAAAATTAAAAAAATTAAATGATGCAACATTTTTTTTTTATACTAAATCATACTTATAGAATGTCATTAAAAATCAAAGAAGCAATACAACTTGGAGTTTGATAAAAAAAAAATATGGGGACTAGGCTTAAAAAGGCCACCTTAACTAAACTATGAGCACTCAATGGGTATGGCTCAGTTGGTTGTACAGGTTGAGTTTGTCGGGGAGAACCTGGGTTCGAATCTCATAGCACAAAAAATTTTGCCCCCTTTTTGATTTGAAAAGTGACTAGGGGACAGGACACAAATGGATGAGGGATAGGACAAAAACCCTAAATTTTGTCCCAATTTTGTCTCGCGCCAAACCATAAAACAATTTTTTATCTCATGATCAGACTACCAAACGAAGACAAAATTATCCTTACATATCTCTCCCACCCCACATCACATCACATTACATTAACGTTATTTAATTTTTTTCAAATGTTAACTTTATATATTACATATTAATAATATATAACATTATTATAATAGTAATAATAATATATTATCATATATTATATATTATAAAAATATATTATATATTGCCTAATACTTACATATATTAATAATATATATTAATAATATTATATATTAATATATAATAATATATATTACAAAAGATATCATGTTATAATTAATATTATTTTACTTGTGTTGTCCATAAACTATCAAACAATGTATAGGACAAAAAACTGTCATATGACTCAAGGGATTATACTATACTCTCCTGCTTGTCATATGTCTTAATACATATAATCGCACTCTATGAACAACCCTATTTGCTAATCTCCTAACAAAATTTACATTGAAGTGATGGTGTAACAAAATTTATTATTGGTTGTAAATCTTTTATATGTTATAATTAATTCTAATTATAAAAGGCTATTATAATGAAGATAAAATTAACTATATATAACATGATAAAGGAACAAAAGAATTTAAAATTAAAAGTTTTTATTGAAATTGGATCTACTCACATAGCATGTAATTCTGTATTTAAATATTTCATTTTTTTGAAAGGGTATTTAAAAAATTCATTAAAATCAATTAAACTATAATTTTAAGATGGAAAACTATTAAAAAAGAATGAGTCTCGCTAACGAGTACCCTAAGGTCATTGGTTAAGGAACCCATAAAAGAAAAATTCGTATTAAAAAACTAAGTGTCACACTCTTCGAAATGCAAAATACAATATTTCTCATATAAATTTTTTTTTAGTGATTTCTTAAATAATATCCTAAGGACACTTGTCATTCTCCAAAAAGAATTAAGGAAAGAGTTATAAAGAATACTGTATAATTAATAATTATAGACCCTCAAACCACTTCGCTCCTCTAAGGTTGAATGACTTGATGATCTCAAAAAAGGTTGAAAGTTGAATGACTTGATGATCTCAAAAAAGGTTGAAAGTTGAATGACTTGAATCGTCCTCATCGGCTGCGGGAATATTTGTGCAGAATCTAGAAGGTTTATTAGGTGGTGGACAGTGGACCTCCCCCAAAAAAAAAAAAAAAAATTTTATACAAATATTATTATAGCAATCTTAAAAATATTATTACTAATTAATTTTTAAATATTATTTTTTATTTTTTAATATAACATATAAAACTATATTTAAAAAAAAAAAACATATTGTTCATAACTTCGATACATTAAAAGTTCCATTTCACTCAAAACTGTCATAACCTATAACCCAAAGTTGTTTCCTAGAATTTAGTTAAATATGCATTTCGTTCCAGGTTGGAGGCCTCTATAATTGATTTTACCTTCTATCAAACATGATTTTAGTAAATATGAGATGTTTGATTACTATCAAATAAAATTAATTTTGTCTCCAGAAGCGATTCTGATTAGAAGATACAAAAAGTAGCTTTTGAGTTGAGTTGAGTTGAAAATTTTATACTAAGTTTTACATCAAACATATTTTTAAAATAAAAACATCCAAACATGAATCACTTCACTTCAAACTCAATTCTAACCAAATCAATTTTACAAAATCAATTACATTCAAAATCAGTTTTATCAAATGCTCATTCAATCACACACTAAGTAAACATTGTGGGCTCTTTGATATAAATATGACTTGTATGAAAATCTAATAGAGGACGAGACCTTAGATTTCTATCAAATATGTTAAGATTGTGTACAAATATTTTGAATTTAAATATTTTTATATTTTTTAATTATGTATAGGGAATAGACTCAATAGAGTAGAGTTTTAGTTTTTAGTAAAACTATTAAGTTGTTAATTATCTTGATTGTTAGTTTTTTTTTTATGTTACTTTTAAACTTTTCATCTAGTTGAGTTTCTTTATTATATATTCGTTTTATCTTTTTTTTTTAATTGAATAAAAGTTTAGATTGGGGGAAGAAACGACCCTTGCAAGATCAGGGAATACCACCAACCTCAACGAGGATTTATAGTGAAATTTACATATTCATTTTATCTTTAATTGTGCATAAGAAACAAATAAGACATGCAATACAAATTTCAATTAGTCACTTATGATAGTGTAGAATTTTTATTAAAAATAATAGGCCATTAATTGTCTTGATTGTTAGTTTTTTTTTATTATGTTATTATTAAATTTTTCATCTACCTAATTTTGTGTATTTTGTAATCGTGGTTTCTTTAATTGTGCCGGATAAAGCATGCAATACAAACTTCAATTAGTCACTTAAGATAGTGCAGAGTTTTTAGTAAAACTCATCTTTATCTTTATTATTAAAAGGAAAGTGGTAGCTGGGACTAGAGCTGTCAGTTTGGCCCTAAGCCCTAGGACCAGCCCATCTGGCCCGCAATAATAGTCCAGCCCATTTAGCCCATAATTAGAGCTGTCAAATGGGCCACCTTAGCCCATTTAGCCTAGCCCATGTGGGTCAGGGTCAAATGGGCCACAGGGCCAAAAGGCCAGTATTAAAAAAAGCCCGCAAGGCCAAAAAGCACTAAAAAGCCCCAGGGCCAGGGCTAGCCCATGGGCCATAATTTTTTGTGATAGTCCTATTTATTTTATTTATTTATAAAACTTGACAAAAAGAACAACAATTATAATCATTCTAATATTATGTAATAATATCATTCAACCTATGAAATTAATGATTCAAATATGTATTATATGCTATAGTTTTCTCTAAAAAATTGAAGAGAAAGCATTGTTTTATCTCTTTTCATCCTTGTCTTTATATGAAATGAATTGTTAAAATAGATAACTGATATCAAATTATTGCAATAGATAATATTTGAGCTAAGGGAAATCATTCACTTGGATTACCTAAGTGGTTGTGCGGTTAGTGAAGGAAAAATTATAGCATGTAATACATATTTAAATAGATAAGTTCATAGGTTAAATGATATTATTACATAATGTTAGAGTGATTATAGTTGTTGTTCTTTTTGTCAAGTTTTATAAATAAATAAAAATAGGTCTATCAAAAAAATTATGGCCCATGGGCTGGCCCTTAGTGTAGTCTAGGGCTTTTTGACCCTGTGGGCTTTTTTTAATGTGGGCCTTTTGACCCTGTGGCCCATTTGGCCCTGGCCCACATGGGCTAGGGCTAAATGGACTAGGGCCGGCCCATTTGACGGCTCTAGCTGGGACATATATGTCAAATCACTTGGACAATATGGAGTATCTTGATATTTCCCAGGCCAAACTTAGGATAAAAATGTCAATACAGTTGGCAATTTATATCAATAAATTTATAACAATAAATGTATATATATCAGTAAATTATTGTTAATTAGGTTTTTAGTCCGGCTCTTAGTTTTCTTCTAATGTGAACAAAAGGCTTCTTTCTTTCTCCCTTTATAATCCTGGAGACATGAATATGTTATGGTTTGTATATAAGCACATGGTGCTACAAGTATGATTTTTTGCCTTCTTAACTGTTACCTCATAGTGATTCAATGAACCAATTTTTAAAATTGAAATGTGCAGCATCCAATGGTCAAATTTCACCGTTTTACTGTTATAACAGCTAACAATAATAAGTATTATTAAAACATTTGGTATTTTATTATTTTAAAAGTTACTGTCGAATAAAATTCTAATGTCATTTTTCATGGGTAAGTATAAATTGAAGTAATAAAAATAATAATAAATTAACGTAAATTAAAAAATAAGAGGATCAGGAGTGATTAAATAAAATTTTAGGAGAAATTAATACATATGCTCAGAAAAAAATATTTTGTGCAACCATAGCGCAATAGAAGCAAAAATTACAAAAACTAAACTTGAAAAACTCATAAAAAAAAATATTATATAAAATAATATTAAAAGTTTTTATACGATTGACGTTTTAATATTGTAACACTATGTTTAAAAATTAAATTGATTGAATAATAATATAAATTAAAAAATTAACGCACAATTTTGACAAAAACGGTCTAATGAAAAAATGCACAGTTTTGACAATATATATCAAGGTTAAATTCTATAAGTAATACTTTTGGCATTTTTATATTTAAGAAAAAAAATGTACACTGATCGAAGATGGTTGCAGACCACGCCAAACTTAACCAGTTTAATTCAAAGGTTCTTGATAAACATAAACGGAACCAACCTCGAAATAAAAACCTAGGGTAAGACTGATGACTTAACAGGATAATATTATGTTTAAAATGTTAAATTGATTGAATAATATGGGACCAAGTCACGAGATTAAGGAACATATATACCTTGATCTGTAGGATAATGATGAGGTGGGAAGGGGGGGGTTCTTAATCTATGTGTAGAAATCTTAAATTACCAAAGAAAAAGAACGGAGGGAGTATAATGTTTTTAATGTATTGATCGTCGGAGGAGTTCAATAACAGGTTTACTCAGGTAGCGTCTGAGGCTGCGTCTTGCTCTTGTGCCTCGGATCCTTCCCAGCTGGACCCCGCCGAGGTTGAGCGACTACAGACCCGGGTGTAGATTGATGTACCGAGCGGGAAGAAGAAGGGGCGGATTTACGGTACTGGGAGCCTAGCTCGTACCATCCGTCGAGGGACGCCGAGCTTGACCATTCGGTAGGCTACATCCTCCGGCTCACAAGACACGAAGGAGGTGTAGCGGCTGAGGCAGGAGGTGCAGCAGCATAGGGAGGTGAACAAGTGCATGATGCAGCAAATGGAGACATTCTATACGGTGAAGACCGCTGTGTTCGATTTTCTCCCACCCAAGATGTAACATCCTGTTTTTTCGGAATTATTTTATTAAACTGATTTTATTAAGTTGGATTTATCAGTCGATGGCTTAGTCGGATTTTTGGCTAAAAGTCTCTTTCTGGTACATGAGCACGCCCGTGCTCATTAGCCAGCACGCTCGTTCTTAAAGTCAGAAGCGTGTTTCTGATTTTAAGTTGAGCACGACTGTGCTCAACAGGGAGCACGCCCGTGCTCAATGCGTGGACCGCGTCTCGGTGATGCTAAGTGGAGCACGACCGTGCTCAAGGGTGAGCACGACCGTGCTCAGGTTCGAACGTTATATACGTGAACAAAACTCAAGGGTTTACGTTTAACCCTAAATTTTGGTAGCAGCAGCCACCTTGTGTGCGGCCAGAACGAGTCTTCTTCCTTTTTCCTCCTTCTTGATCAGTTTCGTGAGTGTTGGAAGCCTTGGGAGACCGCTAGCATATCTGTGTTTATTACATAGGTAACGTTTCTTCCTTGTCTAAGTTTCCTTTTCATTATTGTGAACAGGGAACTAATCCTTCGTGTTTTAATTGTTGAAGGATCGTTTGAGGCCGAGCCGTCTTAGGGGAGGAACCGTTTGCCGTTAAGACCACCGTTAGAGCTACCTTCAATCCAGGTATGGGGAGAAGGGTAGTGTTTACATAGGTTTGGGGTTAGGGTAAAGTAAAGGGGTTCCCATAACCCCGGTTGATACATGCTACGTATGTGTTAATTGTCTAAATGCCTTGCATGTTATTATGTTGGTTGCTGTTATACATTGTATGTTGATATAAGAATATGTTGGTGTATTCATTAATATTATGATGGTTTCCCTATGAGTTTGGCATGATGATAATAGTTGTTGTTACATGATGTTGATTGACTGATGTGATTCTAGAGTTGATGATGGTTTTTAATCCTTAAAATGCACTGTTAATGGACTTAGGATTAATGGATGTAAAAACCTAAAAGTTGGTTTAAAACTCAGCCTCTGTTCCTGCCCAGAACAGCACTGTCGCGTGATGAGCAAGACCGTGCTAGACAGGGAGCACGACCGTGCTCCCAGTTGAATTCTGGGTAAATAGCATCGCTGTTCAGCACGGCGGACAAAGAGCACGACCGTGCTCAATAAGAAGCAAGACCGTGCTTCACTTAAAGGGAAGCACGCCCCTCACGTGTTTAAGCACGACTGTGCTGGGTTACGAGCACGACCGTGCTCAACCCTCTTGGACAGAACAGAATTAAAGGACTTTAAGGGGTTGTAAACCCCATTCCCCAATGATGATAAGTGGATTAGACAATTTGACTGATGTTCACTAAAGATAATTAAGATGATGAGATGGTGAGACATTGAGTTGATAAGTCGATACCCATTGGGTATCGCAAGCTGCTGAGTTGTGCCTTGGTGCTTTTTGGCCAAGGAAGCCTTGACCCAGCGGTTTGGGTCTAAAGGGTTGTTGTTGTTGTTGTACCTTGGTGGCCGAGAGTTTGCCCCAGGTACTGCGGTTGATTCCGCTTAAGTCCTCAGGTAGATTCCGCGAGGCAAGTTGTTGCGGTTGATTCCGCTGTTATCTTCGGTCGATTCCGTTGGTGTATGGAGGTGGTGTTGCCGTTGTTGTTGTGTTGCATACGCATAGTATCGGAGTTGTTGTTTAGGGATGTTCGACATAGGGGAGATCGTCCTAGAGTACGGCGATCGGCCATCCACGGTTGGAGTAGATTATCCTAGCAGCCCCGTGACGAGGCATTCGTTGGTTTGATGTGTTGGCTATCCTCGGAGTAGATTCTCCGGCGTTGAGTAGATTCTCAATGTGGATATTTAACTCCGAAGTCGTCCATCCTGAGTTTAGTGGATCCACATGCATTGTTGGTTTAGCGGAGTAGGACTGCATTGCACTGCATAGCATAATGATGTTGATGATGTTGATGTTTGTCAAGATGTTGCTATGTTTGCTGTTTACTTTACTACCTATCTCCTTGCTATTATGTTACATGATTCTTACTCCCTATATCTGTTTGTTGTTTGCGTTTGGCCTGATTGGCACATTGCAGAGGATGACGAGTAGCCCGGAGAGGAGTGACTCTGAGGAGCCACCACTCATAGTTAGGGCTTATGTTTATGTTTTGTTAGTTTTCAGTTGTAATTCCGTGGATGTTTATCCCGGAACGGTTATACCAGCTCTGTAGGTGACATTGGGGTTGGGATATATTTATTGGTTTGTTTTGTTTTTACTGTTTTAAACTTATTTCATTTCCGCGTTGAAACTGGTTCATGTGGGACTTTTCTACCCATGGACAATTGTTAAGTGCTTTATAACGTATGGGGTAGAAGGGTGTCACACAAGAGGCGCAACGCTCTGCAGAGGGTCTTCTATACTAGCCAGCCCTCCACTTCTACCGGTCCACCTTCGCAGCAGCATGATGCCGGTGTGTCTTCTCAGACGCAGCCTGATGGTCATCTTACGCCGGTGAACTCCCCCCGCCAGGATGACGATGAGGGTTATTATGATGAGGGTTATTAGGATAGTTATAGTTGTAGGGTTTTGTAGCTGTAGGGTTATTTATTATGGATTGATATTGAATTTGTTTTATGCTTTTATTTTATTTTAATTTAATTACTTTTTTAATTTTATTTGTAATTTCAATTTTAATTAATAATATAATAATATAATAAATAAATTAAAATAAAATAATAATTAATATTTAAAATAAAAATAAATTTAAATATTAGAAAATAAAAAATTAATTATTAAAATAATATAAAATTAATTATTAATAATTAAAACAATAAATAAATAAATAATAATAATTTTCAATTAAAATAAAATTTAATAATTTTCAATTAAAATAAAATTAATTAATTTTAATATAAAAAAATAAATTGCAATCACTTGCGGACAATCCGTCAGTAATTTTGGAAACGTATTTCCGACGGAACTGTTCGTCGTTAACGCCCTCAGGCACTTACCGACGGACGTTTCCGTCGGTAGCTGGGCAACCCTCCTGATGAGTTACCGACGGACCACCCAAATCCGTCGGAAACCGTTTCCGACGAGCTCATAACTGACGGACACGTGGCCGTCAGAAATCCGTAGGTAATCATCCATTACCGACGGTGTTTTGACATTTCCGACGGCTTTTGGCCGTCGGTAAGCGCGTGTTTTTTTGTAGTGTGAAATTACAAAGATTTTCCATACAATTTTGGTCTTGGCCCATTAGGTTAAACCGATAACTTCACTCACCTTCTGCCCCATCTATCATCTTCTTCATGATCTTATGTTGCTGCAACATTTCCCTTCCCACCTTCAAGACCATTGCCTTAGCGACGACCAAACACGAGCAAGGGTCCGGTGGCGGCTGATACGATGCAGAGGCTCTGACGACATCTCATGTGGAGGCTCTAACGAATCTGACTGCAGCGGTTTGGTCGGTGTTTTTGTGAGTCTCAACTCAGCCACCATAGGAGCATGCGAATACGACGGCTTCGAACTGACCACTTTTCTCCAAACGCACCCTTTCCTAGTTAGTGAGAGGTACTTTTGCCTTTGGCAATCAGCGGATCCACAACGTTCTCGAGGACGCTCAACCATGGCGGGTGGGCTAATGACGTCCCACCGGCCGCCGCAAGTGGAATTGAGTTCGGCGGCTCAAGTGGCGGTGGTGGGGTGTCCGTCCCCTTCACGATCCACCCATATGTCGACGACATCACCTCTGTTGCAATGCCCTCACCCACATCGCAACAATATGTGCTAAGAAAGAAGGCACTCCAAAAAGAAACCACATCTGATATCCACTCTACTACTGAACACTCAGATTCTTCCTCCAAGTTGTTCCTAAAAACCTTCTGGCGTAGCCCCAAACGTGCAATCGCAAAAATCAGGGTTAAGAGCATCTCCGTGGTAGAGTCGGCCACAGGTGCAACGAGATCACCTGTCCCAAAGCTTGGTACGCCATGATGACCGACCCACAATCGGTTGGGTGCTATTGGAGGTGGGATTTCTGGTATGACCGACCCACAGTTGGGTCCAGGAACCAAAGAAAACACAAGGAGGTCTGAATGTCCCGATTGAAGAGGTGGAGAGGGTTGAGGTTGGCGTGACATAAGCTGGTCTTGGATGGTTTGTAATGAGGCAAGGTAAGAAGCATGACGACGATCCTGGGTGAGGTCAGGTGTTTGGATATGCATTTTTTGTTGCTGATGAATATGAGTGAGTTGCAGAAATGAAAGCACCAATGATAAGAAGTGATATTGTAAGAGAGATTGAATTCTCTCGTTGGTGAGAAACCTTGAGGGAGAGAGAGATTTTTGGCTAATTTTATTGCTTCCTTTCAATTCATTTACTATTGGTTTATATAACAAATTCTTTAAATCTGTTTCCTGATTTACAGGACCTCATCACACATGGCCTAACTAATTTACCTAATAAGATGCATAATAGTAAATTGTTCCTATTCTAAAATATTCCTAATGTAGTCAGATGGAGACTTAAGGTATCGAGGCTTCTGAGTCTTTCCTTCGGGCTTGGCACTGGGGCTCATTTTCGGTGCTTTCTGTTTCCTTTGGGCCAATAATGTTATCTTCAATTGAATCTTGCCTAGTATCAAAACCCCTAAAATTCAAACTCTTCCCCATCTTTCCTTCTCTCTCTCCTTCCATACCTTCTTCTTCTAATTTTTTTTGGTACTTCACTGTAGAGTCCACCACAAACTTGTAGGCCTTAAAAGTTTGTAGCTTTGAAATCCATGTTTTTGTCCCACTTACCACTGCATCCTCCACTCCATTCAACGCTTCAATTCAATTAATTATCTCCTCCAGAGCATTGATGAAACCATGATTTCCTGTGAAGTTGATCGTGGATTCAGCCACTAGCAATTGGGCCGAACGCGATTTTCAAAATACATGGGCAGAATTGCATAGTGTTGGATGAGATCTAGGATCAGGAGATAATGAGATTTAAACTAAGAATGCGATTGTAAAGTACTCCCTCTGGTCCTATATATAAGAGGCAAAACCCTAAAACACACAGATCAAGAAAATGTATTGAAATAAGCTATTTGTAATTAATATTCATATAAATTTACAAATTTAACCCTTCAATAATTAATGAACAAACCTACTTGTATTGAAAGTTGCACTGTCTCGTAAATATAAACCCTATTATAAATAAGGGTAAAATTGGAAATGAGCATTTAATATTTGTCAAAATACATGTATGTCTCTTATAGTTTGGACTTAAAAAAAGTAGTCATTTGCCTCTTATAATAAGGACCGGAGGGAGTAGTAGTGATATTTGAACATCAAATAATAATGTGACATTGTATGGCTCTGTTTGGTAAAAATTAGCGGATAGTGGATAGCGGATAGTGGATAAGCTAGCTGATAGCGGATAGCGGATTGGATTTGAAGTGTTTGGTAAAACTAGCAGTTGGGCCAACTAGCTAATAAATGTAAAATGACATAAAATGATATTTTTGCATTTTTTTTATATAAAATATATATATATATATATTATTTATTTTAAATAATTATTACTTTTAACATTTTAATTTATTTTAAATTATTTATCATTTAAAATTTTAAAATACTAAATTTTATTTTTGTTATTAATTTAGTTTTAATTATTTTTAATAAATAAAAAGAAATAATAAAATAAATTTATATACTGATATGATTTTTATATAAATTTATTTTTTATAGATAAAAATATAATTTCTATTTTTTTATCCTAAATATAAATCTAAAAAGTGAAATTAATTCTTATTTATATACTATGTTAAATGATCAGTGTTTTATTTTATTAGCTAAGGATAAATGAGGAATTTAATTAAGATAGTAGGGATAAAAATGGAAGAAAAAATGATAAGCTATACTCTATAAGCTCAAACGCTACTTCAAGTAGTGTCTGGAAAAAGCACTACACGCTAGTGAAAAAATACTATACACTAATTTTAAAAATGATTGCCAATTAGGGCTACTTTTCCATCCGCTATAAGCTATTCGCTATACGCCAGCAGATTTGGCAAACCAAACCGACTCTATATATTTATTTTTATCTCCTACTATTTTTTATTATCTTTCTATACATATATCTCGAAAACACATTAAAAAAAAAATCAAACCGCATGGTATCCCCATTTTTATGTTAAAAAAACATTCTTGTTGTAAAGTGGTAGGTGTATCACCGTTTTATCCGTTATCATTAAATGTTTCTGTGACCAAGTCGGGGTTTTAAAGGGTCTTCAATTTCATGGCTGAGATTTTCAGTTGCATCACCTCTTGAAAGCAATAATCCTCAGTTTAATATAAGGCAACATAGTTCAGTTAACACCTTCCACTTTCCATTCTTTTGGATTAACGTCATCTTTTCCTTTGGTTTAACTTTCGTGATAATTTCAAAACTTTACTACCATGCACTTGATCTTCGGACTGTAATAATTTTATTTTTATTTTTTTATCAAGATTTATTTTAATATGAACTGCTTCCAGTGTTTTTTTATGACTTGGATCTCACAGGATCATTCTATCAATTGATGCTTCCATTATGTTGTTAATGGTATATATGATGCTACTAATTTTAAAAGATACTATATAATAAGCTAATGCTGTCAATTTTTATTTATTCATCTTCCAATAATGTTCACTAGTTACAAGCACTAGAAAGATTTTTTGACAGGGCAAAGGCTCTATGAGCTGGATACATACTGAATTATTGATGCAAGGCTGTGACACTTTGTTTGGTTTCACATTGGAATCCTTCGAAATTGATTTTTCCCTATGTGAAACATGATTTAAGTAAAAAATGAGATGTTTGATTACTATTAGGTAAAATTAATTTTGCTTTCAGAAGTTATTCTGACTAGAAGCTAAAAAAGTAGCTTTTGAGTTGAATTGAGAAATCTACACTAAGTTTTACATCAAACTTGCTTCCAAAATAAAAACATCCAAACATAAATCATTTCACTTCAAACTCAATTTTAACCAAATCAATTTTACAAAATCAATTACATTCAAAATCACTTTTATTAAACGTTCATCCACACATACATTAATGAAAGCTTTGAGAGCTACTTCTACCAACACCCTCAGTGAAATCTCCTTCCCTCAAAAGGGTAAAGTTTCAAAGCATTAAAAGGATTCAAGTCCTTGAATAAAAAATGCATTAAAAACTTCCATTTGATGTTTGTTCAATGTCAACCCAATCTCAATTCCCCTATTATTGTTCCTACTCTCTGAAAGAGAAAATGCTCCAGTTCTGTCTATAGAAGTCACATCCACCTTCTTAGGCCTTCCCCATCCAAAATCAATACTATAAACCTCAAACTTTGGTGATCCAGCAGTAGAAATTCTTCTATCCTCTGTTACAGCATGCCTATTTAAAACCCTTTTCTCTGCCCCATTTAAAACTCCATCCTCAATTTTAACTAAAGCTTCACATATACCCTCCAAAGCATTAATGAATCCATCATTTTCTAATAACTTCTCTGTCTCAATCTCAACTATTCTGCCTATAACACAATTTCCAAAATATGTAGGCACAATTGGAGGGTCCAAGCGGGTTCTACAATCCACACCAAATATATAAACTACTTTCTTGGCCTTTGGTTGTTCTGATTTAACCAAGCATGTCAATACATAAGCACATGTAACAGAAAATGTTGATAAGTACTGAACCTTCACTTTCAGCTTAGACAGTGCATAACTCTTAAGCTTTTGGATATGTGAGGGTGTTAATTCAAACAAACCTTTAACTGCTTCAGATACCATTGTGTTGTTAATGGATTCCCACACCTTGAGACTTCGATTATCTGGTCCACCTTGCTTCAACCACGAGTCCACATAAGCTTGAGCAATTCCTGTAGGGTCTCTTATCACTGATCTGTCAAAGAAAGGTGTTAGATTTTCATGTAATGATGATGATAAAGATGATGATGATGATTGTATGAGCTTAGAGCATGTATAAGCCCATGCTTTCATAAACAAAGTTGAAGATTTTCCATCCATAGCTGCATGGTGTGTGGTGATTCCAATACAAAAACCAAACTTTGGAAACACAGTGACTTGAAGGGCCAAAACAGAAGCTTTTTCATGAGAAGTGGTCAAGTGGGGTATTAAGGGAGAACGTTCCACTGCTTCACATAGATTGGAACAAAGGTGGTTGAAGTTGGAGTTGGACTCAGCTATAGTGAAAGGGACAGCATCGTCACCAGGGACATAGTTGATGATGGGGTGTGGTGAATCATGTGGCCAAGTGATGTTACCAGCGAGAGGGATGAAGTGCTGGAGTGTGAGTGAAAGGGAGTGTTTGAGATTGGGAAGAATGGAATCAAAGAATGAAGTGGTTGTTGGGTTTGGGAATTCATAGAAGAAAAGACGTTCAACTGGTAGAAATCTTAGCCATAGCAGGTCAAAGAAGGTGAGGGGCAGAGAAGTTGGGGTGGAAGAAGTGATTGTTCCTTGTGGTGGTTCAACTAGGCATACTTCAAGAACTTTCACAGCTTTTTGTTGCTCCATCACTCACCACTGTATTGGGCAAATTCTGTCCTGCACAGCATTCTATATATAATATGGACCATATTTTTTGTTTGGAACAAGAATACGTAAATCAATAGTTGAAGCTTTTTCGAGACAATAAAAGATCATCGAAATAAATTGTCCTTTTCCATAGAGTTTTTTCTTTACAATATGATGTCAATTGGACGGTTACACATTTAATTATTAATTGACAATTCATTCAAAGTGGGTCCTTGTCTATGTTTGAATGGATTATTAAACTGCATCTGTTGAGATGTCTTCAAAGTAAGTCACATGCTCCATGCGACTTGACCCAGTCTTCCTTGTTGACCTGAAAACAGTAAGTATACCACGTTGCCTTCTACCTCATCCTTCTTTTACTACAAAAGTTAGATAAAGGGTATGACTTATTTCATACTCCCTCCTATCACTATTATAAGCAAAAATTGAATAAAACACATATATTAAGGTGGTTAGTTAATCTCATTTAAAAGAGTCATTGAAAATAAAAAATTAAGTTTGTTACCTAAATTACCATTCCTCTTATTTATTAAGCTTGTGTTGTTGAGAATAAAAGGAGTCATTGGAAAACAAAATTTATATTAAATTAAGGGTATTTTGAGAATAACTTCATTAAATAGGATGTAAGTAGTTGAAATTTACTTATATTTTGGAACAAAAAAAATCGAAATTTTTGCTTATATTATTGATCAGAGGGAGTATCTATCTTTAATATGTGAAAATCCAAATTTCACCTCCTTTTTATTATTACATCATTTTTTTAATATTTTAATGTTAACTATTTATATATTATTAATTATTATTTTAAAACAAAAGTGATCTGATTAACAATTATAAAGTAAATATAACTAAAGATGAAAAAAATTGATATGAAAAATATTATTATTGACGGAATAATTAATATTCCCAATTGGTAACATTGTAGAGTAAAAATGCGTTGTGTTCAGCATCAGAAATGTTTCCCTTGGTCTTAGCATGAGCCGAAATGAAATGGGAGTACCCAGAAGTGGCCTTTGAATATTGGTATCCCAAATTGTCACTGGCCTAAGAATGCAGGGATGTTGGCAACGAAATTTGCCTTGATAGAAGAATATGTAGAGAAAAACAAAATACTCCAAAACACACAACCAGACTTTTATTCACTCACAAAGCTTAGTATTTGTTAATGACCAAATACAAGTTCTAGAGAGGGAACTCGTTGGAGCTTCCCTATTATAATTCTCTGAAATTCTCTCACAAGAACAAATACAACAACAAAGTAAGTTAACAAATGGCCAATACCCTATTTATAAGCCCCATGGTCAATTCCTTGTTTTGACCGTCAACTATTGAAGAGAAGTTCAAATTGAACTAAAACTCTTAGGCATGAGTTGTTAATTTCTTAATAACTAAGTATTGACTTTTCAAAAGAGAAGTTCAAATTGAATTAAAACACTAACTATGAATTGGCAAGTCCTTAAGGGCTAAGTCTTTGACCTTTCAAAGCTTCTGGATCATTGTAGACAAGTTTAGTTTCTAACATCCTCCCTTAAACTTGACTTGATCATTCCGAGCATGTTCTTCAACTTCAAGAACAAACTGATCTTGAGTGGCTTTGTAAAGATATCTGCAATTTGATTTTCTGATGAACAATGTTCAACCACAATCTCTTTATCTCTAACCAAGTCTCTAAAGTAGTGATGCTTAATGCTGATGTGTTTGCTGCGTCCATGAAAAACTGGATTCTTTGTCAAAGCAATTGTTGATTTATTGTCACAAAATATTCTTGTAGGACCTTCTTGTTGATGTTGTAATTCACTTAGCATTTTCCGTAACCAAACTGCTTGAGTTGCACAGTTTGTGGCTGCTATATATTCTGCCTCTGCTGTTGAAAGGGCAACTACTTGTTGTTTCTTTGATGACCAGGAAAATACACCTGACCCTAAATAAAAAGCATAACCTGAAGTACTTTTCCGCGTTTCAGTATCAGCTCCCCAATCGCTATCTGTGTATCCAACTAGTTCTATCTTGTTAGCATTTGAATAAAAGATACCATTTTCAATTGTACCTTTAATATATCTTAAAATCCGCTTTGCTGCTTGCTAATGAGATTGTCGTGGTGAATCCATGAATCTGCTTATGAGTCCAACTCCATAAACTATGTCAGGTCTTGTTGCTGTCAGATACCTCAGACTTCCTACTAATCTTCTGAGATTAGTTGGATTGATAAGGTCACCACCACTTTCCTTTTCAAGCTTCAATCTTTCTTCAACTGGTGTCAAGATTGGTTTGCAAGCTTCCATCTTAAACTTCTTCAGAACATCTGCTGCATATTTCTTTTGTGAAATAAAAATTCCTTCACACATCTGTTTAACCTCAATGCCTGGGAAGTAAGACATCAGGCCCATATCAGTCATTTCAAACTGTGTAGTCATATTCTCCTTGAATTCAGCTAACCATTTGGAGTTGTTTCCGGTGAAGATTAAGCCATCCACGTACAAACAAACAATAATAATGTCTCCATTTTTGTTGTTTTTGACATACAAGGCATGCTCATATGGACTCCTATGGAAACCATTGTTGACGAAGTATGTGTCTATACGAGTGTACCATGCTCTGGGGGCTTGCTTTAATCCATATAGTGCTTTCTTCAACCTGTACACCTTATTTTCTCCTTGTTTTAGATAACCTGGTGGTTGCTCAACGTAAACTTCTTCATCAAGTATACCATTTAAGAAAGCAGACTTGACATCCATTTGGAATATTTTCCACTGATTCTGTGCAGCAATAGAAATAATCATATGTACCGTATCCATTCTGGCTACTGGAGCAAATACTTCAAAGTAATCAATTCCATGTTTTTGTTTGTACCCTTTTGCCACTAATCATGCCTTAAAACGTTCAATCTCTCCATTTCGTTGAAACTTTGTCTTGTATACCCATTTAACACCAATAGGCTTCTTTCCTTCAGGGGGAGTTGCTAACTCCCATGTCTTATTCTTTTCTATGGCTCGAATTTCTTCATCCATTGCTTTTATCCAACGATCATCATTGGCTGCTTCCTCATATGTCACAGGATTACAATCAGCAAATAAAGCATAATAAGTAATGTAACACCTCGATTTCTGCTGTTTTCTTTATTGATAAACAATTATCTGTTTATATTTTTGTTTAAGACTTAGAAAATTATTTTGGATAAACCAAGATCATATTCATACTCTACTTTACCGTAGAGAGCTCCGATTCGATTTTAGGTTGAAAAGTCAGGCGAAACCCGGTCTGTGAATTTCAGTGACAGTATAATTATACTGCTCAGAAAACCTAATTTTGACTCGTGAACGAAACACTTAAGGTTTTTATTTAATTTCCTACAATATCAAGGTCTCTAAGCCATTGTTTTACTCATGGCCGAAATTCATTTTTTTAGGGTTGGAATATTTGATTTCAATCTTTGTATGTTAACCTTTGTTTTAGGGTTTTAAGTGATGATAAGTCACTAATCCAAGAGTTTAGAAATTTTAGAGATTTTCAACCCTAAAAACAGCCCTAGGCCGAAACCAACATGTAAGATTTTAGGTTTGATTAAGTTGTTTGTTTGTTAATTGATTGTTATGTTAAATGAAGGATTGTGTTAGTAGTTGTTGTTTGGAGTTCGTGGAGGAAACCGGACCGGATTTGAAAACCGAGACTTCATTGAATCAAACTTGAATCTTCAAGAGGTAAGGGGAGTTTACCTGAAGAGCTTCGATAGCTATGTGTATCATTTGTTTGGTGTGTCTATAATAATTATTGTAGTTGTAGTGTTTGTTTTGAAATTATTGCGTAATATTCTGTGATGCATGATTTATCTGTGAAAGCATGCTATAATTTGTGATGTGTGAATTTATTGTTGATTGTGAAAGCATGTGATAAATTGTGTTGTATGATATTTTCTGTGGATTTTGTGATTGGCTGGAAGCCTGACATCGGTCAGTGCTCATTGGAAATTAAAGATAAAACGTTAAGAAGAATTAAGGGAAACAACATGTTTTTGAAAATAAGCGGATTTAATTTTAAGGTAAAAATAATAATGTTTTAATGAGTTTTAATGAAAGAATACATTAATAAATGACAACGCGTACGTAACCGTGAAAAAATTTCACTTTCGCACTTTTTGTCAAAATACCGGAAAATAAAATGGAAACAAATCTTAATGTTAAAGAAATGTATTTTAAATATTGTTTTAAGGTTAATAATAAATAAATTTTCAAGAAATAAGGGTTTTCTGTTTGCCTAACGGCAGTAAAAAGAAAAACGATCTTTTAAGAAAGAAAAATGGAAAAATAACTTTACAAAGGGAATATGGATTTGTAGAAATCAAAATACAAGATTTGAGGAAAAATGATTTTCGTTACGTTTTAAAATGAATTTCATAAAAGGATTTTTGGAAAAGGATTTAAGAACAGCGGACGTTTTCCGTCAAACTTGGATAAGTTTTTCGGAGTTTTTGGTTTTGGTATTCGTTTTTTCACCGAACGAAAATTCTTGGAGGAAATAAAGGAAAGGATAAGGACCTAGATTACCGAGACGTCGGGCTAGTGTTCCTAAAAGGAAATTACCTTCTGGAAGGGAAAGGAAATTGGAATACCTAAGGAAAGGTAATCGGGAACTTTAGAGGAAAACAAACGACAAAGAACAATTACGATAACAACAGATTTTACATGCATAGTCTGGCAAATATGCCAATTTGGGCAGACGTGCCTTGGGTATCGAGCTACAATTTCACAAAGGGTGAATTGGGTAAATTGGTTAGTTACGGACCAAAGATAAATTCTAGGGTCTTTGGGTCTTAGGGACATTCGGGCTTCGAAAATCCAGCGAATACTTGGGGCCTTGCAACCTCGGGTCGTGGAATTCGGCTACCCGGCACGAATGTACTCAATAGGGAACTATTCCAATATTATTTTAGGTGCTCCATCGTGATATTCCCTGAACAATTGGAGCCGGACCTAAATTTAGAGGCCGATCTCATGAGACAATTGTGTTAAGGGTATTGCAGCCTAATCATTGCTCGAAGGAGGGAAGTTAGAAATCTCCGGAGAATAAAGGTCAAGACTCATAGGATGGATATTGAAGTGCCATGCATTTTTGGAAAAATTACGATTGGATGACCGGGTATGAATCCCATTGGTAGGAAATAATTATAGTATGTGTATATGATGTTTGTTTGAGTGTCGTACATGTAGTTATCATGATGAAACTCCATGATGGTATCTCACCCTTACTTTATTTCTTTTCATGTTGGGTTTCTACTATGCTTCTATATGTATATATTCGAGTACAGATGAACCAAATGAGTCTGATATCGTACACGGGAATACGTTCCCTGCACTTTGACGAGGGTAATGACGGATGTGCGTGGAGGATGGACCTGGATACTTCTGCGGGCGGGGAGTTCTAGGGAGGACTTCCCAATGATTTTATAGTACGACCAGCTATAGGATCTGTTTTGAGTTACTGTTGGGAAGTAGTACTATTACTATTTAAGTTTAGTTTGTGTGTTTTCCTTATACTAGGACTTAAATAAAGGATTGTAATATAAAGATCCATATGTAAAATTGTATTGATGCATATATATATGTATTTGGTTGTTTGTTAATTTACATCGGTAGAAGAAAAAAAAAATCTACAACTAATTTCAAGGAAGTTAAGAAATAGAGAAAATTATATTTTCCGAAAGCAACCAGCGTAATTATTTTTAGACTTTTAGTTTTTCAATATGTAGCACCCAAGGGAGGGTGTTACATTAGTGGTATCAGAGCTGGTCGAGTCTTTCGGGAATCCTTGGGAAATAGGTCTGTTATGTCTATGTTGTGTGATCTCTGACTTAGAATTTTTTTAATTACTTCTTAGAAGTAATGCGTGGTTTACGTTTCAGTTTCTGGTTTTGGTTTAACTGATTGTGGCTTGTAGGTCAGTTATGGAACCAGTTGTTGAACCAGAAGCTGGACGTGGACGTGGACGTGGACGCGGCCGTGGAAGAGGCCGTAGAGGCGGTCGTGTTGGCGGTCGTGGTAATCTGGGAGAGAATCTTGAAGAAGCTGGTGGGATGGACTATGCAGCACAGGCAATGGAAAATGTTGCAGCTGCTATTGCGTTACAGACGGCAACTATGGCTGCCCAAAATCAACAAGAACAACTCAGAGCTGAGCAAGCTGCAGAGGGAAAAGGATTGACTGCTTTTCGGCGTCAGAATCCGTCACAATTTCATGGGGATGCTGATCCCGAGAAGGCTGATCTTTGGATACAAGAATTAGAGAAGATTTTCGAACTGATTCATAGCCCAGAAGGAGTCAAAGTTCAGTATGCTACGTTCCTGCTCGTGGGTGATGCTGAGTACTGGTGGAGGGGCGTCAGACAATTGATGGAAGCGGATCATCAGGGGATTACTTGGAATGCATTTCGTAACGCATTCCTGGACAAGTACTTTCCTCAAAGTGCTAGGACTGAGAAAGAACAAGAATTTCTGCGTCTACAGCAGAGAGAAATGACTGTTGGGGAATACGCGGCGAAGTTCGAATCGCTCGCCAAGTATTTCCGTTTCTTCCAAGCTCAACCTGACGAAGAATGGAAATGTGAGAAGTTTGAAGGAGGATTAAGGTTTGAAATTAAGGAGTCAGTACTGCCGCTGGAGATCAAGAATTTTCAAGCTCTGGTCGAGAAATGCAGGAAGGTGGAACAGATGAAAAAGGGAAGAGATAACAGAGGGAATTTTGGAGGACCATCTAGATCCAAGAATCAGTACCAGAATCAGTACCAAAACCAGAGAGGGAAACAAGCTCAGGGAAAGCCTTATTCCCGACCACCCGGGAATAATCAGAATCAGAACCAGAATCAACAAAATTATCGTCCAGTCGCTTCTGCGTACAATAGTGGAGGCCAAAGGAACCAAAACCAAGGCCAGTTTCGAAAGTGTTTCAAGTGTGGAAGCGAAACTCATTTTACTGATAATTGTCGACTCCAAGGAGTGCAGTGCTTCAAATGCGGAAAGATAGGGCACATGGCCAAAGACTGTCAAACTCAGAAACCGGCATCAAACACCAACAATTCTAGCACCAATAAACCGACAGCTAAGGGAAGGGTTTACACCATGAGTGGTGCTGAGGCTTCAAATTCCGAAGATCTCATACAAGGTAGTTGCGACATAGCTGGTAATCTCTTAACGGTACTTTTTGATTAGGGTGCAACGCACTCTTTTATTGCGATGGATTGTGTGAGACATTTAGAATTACCTGTTTCTTACATGTCATATAATTTGATTGTTTCAACTCCAACTGCTGAACCTGTTATTGTGACTTCTATATGTCTGAACTATCCTATCATTATTCAGGATAGACATTTTCTTGTTAATCTCATATGTTTGCCTTTAATTCAATTAGATGTAATTTTAGGCATGGATTGGTTATCTTCCAACCATATCCTTTTAGATTGTTCCCATAAGACCTTAGTTTTTCCTGATCCTGAGATTTCTGGATTTTTATCTAACCACCAAATGAGAAATTCTTCGAAAGAAGGAGCTCAGGAATATTTGCTTCTATCTAACTTGGAAGTCGAGAGGGAAATCGACTTGAGTATGATGCCTGTAGTTAGAGAATTTCCGGATGTGTTTCCTAATGATGTTCCGGGTTTACCACCTGTCAGAGATATCGAATTCTCCATCGACTTGATTCCAGGAACCGGCCCAATTTCAATCGCACCGTATCGGATGGCACCGACAGAACTTGCTGAGTTGAAAGCTCAACTGGAGGATCTTTTGTCGAAACAGTTTATCCGACCAAGTGTTTCCCCGTGGGGAGCACCAGTTCTGCTAGTAAGAAAGAAGGATGGAGGGTCGAGACTCTGCGTGGATTTTCGCCAACTCAATAAAGTGACGATCAAGAACAAATATCCTTTACCGCGTATAGACGATCTAATGGATCAACTAAGAGGAGCCATTGTGTTCTCAAAAATCGATTTGAGAACGGGATACCATCAGATAAGGGTGAAGACGGAGGATATACCAAAAACTGCGTTCAGAACTCGCTACGGACATTACGAATATCTTGTAATGCCTTTTGGAGTAACAAATGCACCTGCTATCTTCATGGACTACATGAACCGGATTTTTCGTCCGTTTCTAGATAAGTTCGTTGTCGTGTTTATCGATGACATTCTCATTTATTCTAAGAATGATGTGGAACATGAAGAGCATTTGAGACAAGTCCTGCAAATCCTACGTGAGAAGGTATTATACGCAAAGCTATCTAAGTGTGAATTCTGGCTCGGAGAGGTAAAATTCTTGGGGCACGTGATTACTGAGGAAGGAATTGCTGTCGATCCTGCAAAAGTAGAAGCAGTACTTTCTTGGCAAAGACCAAAAACGGTAACGGAGATTCGCAGCTTTGTGGGTCTAGCCGGTTACTATAGGAGATTTATTGAAAGTTTTTCCAAGATAGTGGGACCGTTAACTCAACTGACAAGGAAGGATCAACCTTTCGTATGGACTGACAAGTGCGAGGAGAGTTTTCAAAAGATCAAGGAACGTTTGACAACCTCGCCAGTGTTAATACTTCCTGAACCGAATGAACCTTACGAAGTGTATTGTGATGCTTCATATCAAGGTTTGGGTTGTGTATTGATGCAACATCGGAAAGTCGTAGCTTACGCGTCACGACAATTAAAGACTCATGAGAGGAATTATCCGACGCATGATCTGGAATTAGCTGCTGTGGTTTTTGCACTAAAGATATGGAGACACCACCTGTATGGAGCTAAGTTTGATGTCTTTAGTGACCACAAGAGTCTGAAATACCTATTTGATCAGAAGGAGCTCAACATGAGACAGAGACGATGGATGGAGTTCCTGAAAGATTATGACTTCACGTTACAGTATCATCCAGGAAAGGCGAACGTCGTAGCAGATGCACTAAGCAGGAAGGCCATTCATATCTCAGCTATGATGGTGAAAGAATTAGAGCTGATTGAGAAATTTCGTGATCTCAACTTAATCATGGACGTAAGTCAAAAGAAAATTTGTGTAGGAATGATCAAGATTTCAAGTGGATTAATGGAAGAGATCAGAGAACAACAAGTCGCCGATCTCGATCTTCAAGAGAAAAAGAAGTTAATGGAACAAGGAAAAGCTACTGAGTTTAGCTTGGGACCAGATAACATCTTAAGGTGCAATGGACGAGTCTGTGTACCTGATAATCCTGAGATGAAAAAGATGATTCTGGAGGAATCACACAAGAGCAAGTTGAGTATTCATCCAGGATCAACTAAGATGTATCAAGATCTGAAACAAAAGTTTTGGTGGCCAGGCATGAAAAAGCAAGTCGCAGAGTATGTTGCAGCCTGTCTAATTTGTCAAAAAGCAAAGGTAGAACATCAAAGACCAGGCGGAATGCTTACATCGTTGGATGTACCTGAATGGAAGTGGGATAGCATATCAATGGATTTTGTGGTAAGTTTACCGTGAACTTCCAAAGGATTTGACTCAATTTGGGTGATCGTTGACAGGTTAACAAAGTCAGCACACTTTTTACCTGTTAAGATCAACTACACTGTGGAAAAGTTGACCGAAATTTATATCAAGGAAGTGATTAGACTTCACGGAGTACCTTCGAGTATTGTTTCAGATAGAGACCCGAAGTTCACTTCACGGTTTTGGGGAAGTTTACATCAAGCGCTGGGAACTAAGTTACGCTTAAGTTCAGCTTATCATCCCCAAACTGATGGACAAACCGAGAGGACGATTCAATCGTTAGAAGACTTACTGAGGGCATGTGTTTTAGAGAATCGAGGAAGCTGGGATGACCTTTTGCCGCTTATCGAGTTTACGTACAACAATAGTTTTCACTCAAGTATAGGAATGGCACCCTATGAGGCCTTATACGGAAGGAGATGTCAAACACCTGTGTGTTGGTATCAAGATGGAGAAAGCACGATTTTAGGACCAGAACTTGTGCAACAAACAACAGAAAAGGTTAAACAAATCCGTGAAAAGATGAGAATGGCACAAAGCAGGCAGAAGAGTTACTCTGATCAGAGGAGACGACCCCTTGAATTCCAAGAAGGAGAACATGTATTTTTGAGAGTCACACCCACGACTGGGGTAGGTAGGGTTTTAAAATCCAGAAAACTCACTCCAAAATTTATCGGACCTTACCAAATTCTTCGTCGTATTGGTCCAGTAGCCTATCAAATTGCTTTACCACCTTTTCTTTCAAATATTCATAGCGTCTTTCATGTCTCACAATTGAGGAAGTATATTCCTGATCCATCTCATATAATTGAACCCGATGAAGTACAATTAAAAGAAAACTTGTCTTATGAGACTTCACCTGTGCGAATCGAGGATAAGAGGATTAAGCAGCTCAGGGGTAAACAAATTTCCTTAGTCAAGGTTATTTGGAACGAGACAACGGGAGAAGCAACATGGGAAGCTGAGGACAAAATGAAGTTACAGTATCCTGATCTTTTTCCAGGTAAGTAATTTCGAGGACGAATTTTTTTTTTGTGGGGTAATAATGTAACACCCCGATTTCTGCTGTTTTCTTTATTGATAAACAATTATCTGTTTATATTTTTGTTTAAGACTTAGAAAATTATTTTGGATAAACCAAGATCATATTCATACTCTACTTTACCGTAGAGAGCTCCGATTCGATTTTAGGTTGAAAAGTCAGGCGAAACCCGGTCTGTGAATTTCAGTGACAGTATAATTATACTGCTCAGAAAACCTAATTTTGACTCGTGAACGAAACACTTAAGGTTTTTATTTAATTTCCTACAATATCAAGGTCTCTAAGCCATTGTTTTACTCATGGCCGAAATTCATTTTTTTAGGGTTGGAATATTTGATTTCAATCTTTGTATGTTAACCTTTGTTTTAGGGTTTTAAGTGATGATAAGTCACTAATCCAAGAGTTTAGAAATTTTAGAGATTTTCAACCCTAAAAACAGCCCTAGGCCGAAACCAACATGTAAGATTTTAGGTTTGATTGTTTGTTTGTTAATTGATTGTTATGTTAAATGAAGGATTGTGTTAGTAGTTGTTGTTTGGAGTTCGTGGAGGAAACCGGACCGGATTTGAAAACCGAGACTTCATTGAATCAAACTTGAATCTTCAAGAGGTAAGGGGAGTTTGCCTGAAGAGCTTCGATAGCTATGTGTATCATTTGTTTGGTGTGTCTGTAATAATTATTGTAGTTGTAGTGTTTGTTTTGAAATTATTGCGTAATATTCTGTGATGCATGATTTATCTGTGAAAGCATGCTATAATTTGTGATGTGTGAATTTATTGTTGATTGTGAAAGCATGTGATAAATTGTGTTGTATGATATTTTCTGTGGATTTTGTGATTGGCTGGAAGCCTGACATCGGTCAGTGCTCATTGGAAATTAAAGATAAAACGTTAAGAAGAATTAAGGGAAACAACATGTTTTTGAAAATAAGCGGATTTAATTTTAAGGTAAAAATAATAATGTTTTAATGAGTTTTAATGAAAGAATACATTAATAAATGACAACGCGTACGTAACCGTGAAAAAATTTCACTTTCGCACTTTTTGTCAAAATACCGGAAAGAAAATGGAAACAAATCTTAATGTTAAAGAAATGTATTTTAAATATTGTTTTAAGGTTAATAATAAATAAATTTTCAAGAAATAAGGGTTTTCTGTTTGCCTAACGGCAGTAAAAGAAAAACGATCTTTTAAGAAAGAAAAATGGAAAAATAACTTTACAAAGGGAATATGGATTTGTAGAAATCAAAATACAAGATTTGAGGAAAAATGATTTTCGTTACGTTTTAAAATGAATTTCATAAAAGGATTTAAGAACAGCGGACGTTTTCCGTCAAACTTGGATAAGTTTTTCGGAGTTTTTGGTTTTGGTATTCGTTTTTCACCGAACGAAAATTCTTGGAGGAAATAAAGGAAAGGATAAGGACCTAGATTACCGAGACGTCGGGCTAGTGTTCCTAAAAGGAAATTACCTTTTGGAAGGGAAAGGAAATTGGAATACCTAAGGAAAGGTAATCGGGAACTTTAGAGGAAAACAAACGACAAAGAACAATTACGATAACAACAGATTTTACATGCATAGTCTGGCAAATATGCCAATTTGGGCAGACGTGCCTTGGGTATCGAGCTACAATTTCACAAAGGGTGAATTGGGTAAATTGGTTAGTTACGGACCAAAGATAAATTCTAGGGTCTTTGGGTCTTAGGGACATTCGGGCTTCGAAAATCGAGCGAATACTTGGGGCCTTGCAACCTCGGGTCGTGGAATTCGGCTACCCGGCACGAATGTACTCAATAGGGAACTATTCCAATATTATTTTAGGTGCTCCATCGTGATATTCCCTGAACAATTGGAGCCGGACCTAAATTTAGAGGCCGATCTCATGAGACAATTGTGTTAAGGGTATTGCAGCCTAATCATTGCTCGAAGGAGGGAAGTTAGAAATCTCCGGAGAATAAAGGTCAAGACTCATAGGATGGATATTGAAGTGCCATGCATTTTTGGAAAAATTACGATTGGATGACCGGGTATGAATCCCATTGGTAGGAAATAATTATAGTATGTGTATATGATGTTTGTTTGAGTGTCGTACATGTAGTTATCATGATGAAACTCCATGATGGTATCTCACCCTTACTTTATTTCTTTTCATGTTGGGTTTCTACTATGCTTCTATATGTATATATTCGAGTACAGATGAACCAAATGAGTCTGATATCGTACACGGGAATACGTTCCCTGCACTTTGACGAGGGTAATGACGGATGTGCGTGGAGGATGGACCTGGATACTTCTGCGGGCGGGGAGTTCTAGGGAGGACTTCCCAATGATTTTATAGTACGACCAGCTATAGGATCTGTTTTGAGTTACTGTTGGGAAGTAGTACTATTACTATTTAAGTTTAGTTTGTGTGTTTTCCTTATACTAGGACTTAAATAAAGGATTGTAATATAAAGATCCATATGTAAAATTGTATTGATGCATATATATATGTATTTGGTTGTTTGTTAATTTACATCGGTAGAAGAAAAAAAAAATCTACAACTAATTTCAAGGAAGTTAAGAAATAGAGAAAATTATATTTTCCGAAAGCAACCAGCGTAATTATTTTTAGACTTTTAGTTTTTCAATATGTAGCACCCAAGGGAGGGTGTTACAAGTAACATCTTCCTCCCTATCATCAGGATCATCATCTCTACCAACTTCATAATCTTGTAAGTGAGCAGGTGGACGTCGTTCTCGTCGTGGACGCAATGGTGGATCATCAAGACTTGTTGTACTTGAGGTTCAACATTTTCTTCATTTACTTCTTCATTTATGGTTACTGGTACAGGCAACAACTCCTTTTCTTTCTCTGACCAATCCCACACTCCATTTTCATCAAAGGTAACATCACGACTTATGATTACCTTTTAAGAAATTTTATTGTATAACTTGTAGCCTTTAGTTTCTTCACTGTACCCAACAAAGATGCATTTTTCCGCCTTGTCATCGAGTTTTTTCCATAGTTCATCGGGAATATGTGCATAAGCAATGCAACCAAAAACTTTCAGGTGATCAAGATTGGGCTTTTGTCCACTCCAGGCTTCTTGTGGAGTTTTATCTCGTACACTTTTAACAGGACATCTATTTAAGATATAGACTGCACAAGCCACTGCTTATGCCCAAAAACTCTTGGGCAATTTCTTTCCATGTAGCATGCTTCTTACCATCTCCATGATAGTCCTATTCTTCCTTTCTGCCACTCCATTTTGTTGAGGAGTGTATCTTGCAGTTACTTGATGTTTAACACCATGCTTTCTCAAGAAATCATCACAAACTATGTACTCAGTTCCCCTATCAGTTCTCAATGTTTTAAGAGTATAGCCACTTCTCCTTTCAACATATGCCATAAAATTCTTAAGTATATCACAAGCATCAGATTTGTTTTTCAAGAAGTAAACCCATGTCTTCCTACTAAAGTCATCAATGAAAGTAATAAAATATCTGCTACCTCCATTGGATGGAACATCCACATAACATAAATCTGAGTGCACCAGCTCAAGTGGTTTTGTAGCTCTCCATGCATGCCCTTTAGGAAAAGGATCACGATGCTTTTTACCCATGACACATGTTTCGCATAGCTGATCAAGAACTTTGATAGCCGGCAAGCCTGTAACCCACTTTTTGTTTGCAAGAAACTTGATGCTTTCAAAGTTGAAGTGTCCAAGCCGCATGTGCCAAAGCCAATTATTGTCAACAATTGTAGCTGTGCAACACAAGGAATCATGGTACTTAATATTCATTGGGAACAGTCGGTTGTTTGACATGCTTGTCTTTGCTATCAAGCCCATCTCCAAATCATTTATGGTGCAGCCTCTTTTGTTAAACCGCAAGTCATAACCTTTCTCAGCTAGCTGTCCCACACTCAAAAGATTTTGACATATACCCAGTGCATAAAATACATCGGAAATATAATTCAAAGATCCATCCTTTAATCTGATGGCAATCTTCCCTTTTACCAAGACTGCAAGTCTTGAATTATCACCAAGCTTAACTGTGGTTTGGAAGCTTTCATCTAAGTCAGAAATAATTCTTTTTTCCCACTTAGATGATTGTTGCAGCCTGTATCTAACAACCATTGATTATCATCTTTATCAGCAACAACGTTACTGGTTATTAGCACCGTCTTCATATTATCTTCATTTTCTGCAACATTTTCTGCAACTCGAGCATGGCCTTCTCTACTATTTGAAGCTTTAGCACGACATTCTCGACTATAGTGACCATACTTATTACAGTTATGGCACTGAATATGACACTTGCATTCAGATTGAAAATGTCCATACTTCTTGCATTTGTGACATTGAATATTGGATTTATTTTGAAAATTACCTCTGGTTCCGTGGCTTGAGTTAGTTCTAGGAAACCTTCCTCTACCTCTGGAATTTTGTCCTCTTTGGTTGTAATCCACCCTTCTTTGCATTGATCCTTCACTTCTGGGATTCGCTTAAGCTTTTAATGCTTGCTCAGTTGTGTCACTTGTCCTTTCATTCATTCGCATTTCACGTGACTCCAAGGATGCTTGCAAATCATTCAAGGTCATTTTGCTGAGATCTTTTGATTCTTCGATTGCTGGTACCACGTAATCAAATCGACTTGTGAGAGTGCGCATGATTTTCTCCATGATTTCTTTCTCCGTGATGTCATCTCCATTATTCTTCATAACGTTGACTAGCTTATCCATTCGTGAAAAATAATCACGAATACTTTCATCATTGCGTTGTTCCATCAGCTCAAACTGTCGTTTTAAGCCTTGCAACCTTGTCCGTTTAACTGGGTCAGCTCCTTCATATGTTTTGAGCAAAATTTCCCAAGACTCCTTTGCAGTTTTAGCATGGAAAATTTTCTCAAGACGGGCAGCTCCACCGATTGACATATTAAAAACAAAGCTTTTTCATTGAGTAGACGATCTTTGTCTACTTGCTTCGTATCAGCCTTTGATTTTTCTCCTTCTGTTGGTTCAATAAAACCTTTCTCCAAAATTTCTCCAAAGCCACTAGTTTTTAAATATAGCTCCATCAACCGTTTCCACATAGCAAAATTTGACCTTCCATCAAACTTGAAAACTATAGTTTGCACATGTTGAAGTTGGGTTGCTCCCGTGCTTGAACTTGATGCCATCTTGTTTCAACCTGGCTCTGATACCAGATGTTGGCAACGAAATTTGCCTTGATAGAAGAATATGTAGAGAAAAACAAAACACTCCAAAACACACAACCAGACTTTTATTCAGTCACAAAGCTTGGTCTTTGTTAATGACCAAATACAAGTTCTAGAGAGGGAACTCGTTGGAGCTTCCCTATTACAATTCTCTGAAATTCTCTTACAAGAACAAATACAACAACAAAGTAAGTTAACAAATGACCAATATCCTATTTATAAGCCCCATGGTCAATTCCTTGTTTTGACCGTCAACTATTGAAGAGAAGTTCAAATTGAACTAAAACTCTTAGGCATGAGTTGTTAATTTCTTAATAACTAAGTATTGACTTTTCAAAAGAGAAGTTCAAATTGAATTAAAACACTAACTATGAGTTGGCAATTCCTTAAGGGCTAAGTCTTTGACTTTTCAAAGCTTCTGGACCATTGTAGACAAGTTTAGTTTCTAACAGTGGGCAATTCATCTCCATATATTGGTAAATCAGTTATGGCAGTCACATCAAGTAATGTTGGGCTAGCCATGACGAAAGGGAAAACGAAGCCATTAATAGAAGTTGACCAGAATCCAACAAAGCCAAAGATCAGCTCCATGTTGAGGGGGATATCATATTGCAATCATTGCCTTTGATTTTGGCTACACGGGCTAACCAGTCACAGTAGGGTTGAGTTTTGCGAGGCCACGAACGAAGATCAGAAGGGCATTTGTCAATAGTGAACCAATTAGCTGTGATTGGTAACACAAAGGGCTCTGGATACAAGTAGTGGTTTAGATACACCATTCCTTCGACTATATACAAAGTAGAAGGATTGAGGGCAAATGAGTTCTGGACCACAAGAAATATTGAGGAATCGACAGAAGGAGCTGGTTCAGGTGATGATAGGGATGATTGTGCAAGGCTAAAATATGAATATTCAGCTTCATCGTCCCCATAAGAGTGGCTTTCGTTTTGGGATTCAGAAAGGAAGTAAATCGGCTAAAGAAGGGTTTTAGAAATGATCTTGAAATTTGAAAAGGAAAGTGGTTGAACGGATAAGTAATAAATCTTATCAATACTCGTTTAGAATAGGATAAGAAACTACCCAATCGCTTATCAAGATCTGTAAAAAATGGATTGGGTGTGCGGCTCAAGGAGCATTTATTATAGAGAAATGATTCCGTGACACAAATTCTTACACCTTACACCATATAGTGCCGCACTGTACGGCACTGTAGCTTCACTTGTGGATATATGCCTTGACAGGTACCTTGGTTTTGATGATGAGCAAAAGGAAAATTTCAAGTCCAAGGACAAACACGCAAATTCAACTAAAGGACCAAATTGCAAAAAGCGTGAAAAGGACCAACAAACAAATATGGGGTTAAAAGGGAAATTTTCTTTTATTGTATTGTTTGTTTTAGATTAAATGTAAATGGGTGTGTATCTCTCAAAGGTAAAATAAATCACACACACACACACAAATCGTTTTGGAAAAAAGTCTTCGAAATTAATTTTACCATATCCTTTTTCAGACCTTAAAGATTTTCAAAAACCAATTTACACGAAGAATAATCGATTATGATAATCGATTATGCAGCTCATAATTATGTTTAAATGGATCTTTAAATAACAGAGCTGTTGGGTTTTTGAAATTCGAAATTCAAAGAGTGATAATCGATTATAGTAATCGATTATGACTATTTTCGACATGTTTTAAACTCAGTTTTTAAATGGCTTAAATGTGCTTTAATGGAGATTTGATTCTGTCATAGCCGTTGAGTTTAAAACTTGAATTATAATCGATTATGTTTTGCAAAAATCGATTATTCATTTTTCAGATCAAAAGTCAGAGGCTTCATAATCGATTAGGGTAATCGATTATGCTTACTTGATTCAGTCCAAGCTTTCAAACAGAGACCAAGTAATCGATTAGTATAATCGATTATGACCTGACTATTTCATAATGCGCCTTTTGATTTGGCCTAAAATAATCGATTATGTTTTTCAGATAATCGATTATGGCTCGAAAAAAATGAGTTTTCAAGAGTTTTTGACCTAAGTTTCAAAGTAATATATATGGGTCATTTTCAGAGAAAGGAAGTAACTAACACTGAGCCAATTCTATCTATCCTTCATTTCTCTTGAATCATTATCTATCACTCTCATACTCTTACACTTGCATAACAAATACTTGAGAGAGACATACATACCATATGGGTGGTTCTCTGTATTGTGCTTCAATTTGTTTTTATCTGCACTAATTAGAGTGCTTTATATTGGTAAGAGTCGGATTGACTCAAACCTTCTTTTGATTACTATTCTTACAAGAGAGGGTATATCTCTTGGGATATTTTTTAGGCTCTTACACAAGGGATTGTATGTCCTGTGATTTGTGTTAAGGGTTCTCTTCATTGTAAAAGGTTCTAGCTGCGCCTGTTTAAAAGCTAGTGTTTGAGGCTCTTACACAAGGGATCGTATGTCCTGAGATTTGCGTTAAGGGTTCTCTGAATTGTAAAGGTTCTAGTTGATCCTGTTTAAAAACTAGAGTTGATTGAAAACCCTTGTTGCCTTGGGGACTGGACGTAGGCCACGTGGGTAGTCTGTGGCCGAACCAGGATATATCGCTGTGTCAATCTTCTTATCCCTATTTCTTTTACTTTTGCTTTATCATTTGCAAAAACGTTTTTACTTGCACGCGATAAAGTTTTAATTTGAAAATAATTTCATATCCGCTGCTAATTGTGTTTAAAGTTTCAAAAGGTTTTTTTATTTATCAAAAAAGTTATCGTTTTTATTTAAAACCCAATTCACCCCCTCTCTTGGGTATGGTTGCCACGGCCAACAAGTGGTATCAGAGCTTCGGCTGTGGTTAGTAGCTTAACAGCTCAGAGTTAAGATCCTTTTGGCAACCTTTTAAGTTTTCCAAAATGTATGGTTTTGAAATTGACAAACCACCATTCTTTGATGGTGAGAATTACAATTATTGGAAAATGAGATTTGAAATTTTTATACAGTCAATTGATGTCGACTTATGGGATATTGAAGTTCATGGACTCATTCTCAAACCCAAAGAACATCAGACTGAGCTTGATAAAAACTGTTTTTGCTTGAATCTCAAAGCTATGCAAATTCTTCGAAATTATTTGTGCAATGATGCTTATGAGAAAATTAAAAATTGTGATTATGCCAAGGATATTCTGAATGTGCTTGATTATAATTACCTTGTCACTAATACTTTTGAGAATGAAAGCAATTACAGGAAAGGGCAAACTTCAATGGAGGAAAAATATCCTCAAGAACATGCCAAGAAGAAAGACCACGAAAGCAAAGAGCTAATGATCAAGAAAATAGAAACAACACTCCAAGCAAGTCAAAGAAACTTGGAGGTAATAGATTCTAAACTAAATCCATTGAATGACAAATGTTTACATGCTTACAATAAGTTGTATGATGAATTGATGAGTTTAGAAACTAAGAACATGAATTGCTTGATAAATATTGCATCTATTGAAAATGATTTAGAAAATGTGAAAAATGAATATACTTGTTATAATGAAGAAAGCATTGTGAATTTTGAATCCTCGCCATGTTATGAAAACTATATGATTCTTGACAATCAAGTTGAGGACTTATTTCATGAAATTGAAAAATCAAAATAGTCCACATGTGTACAATCGTCTTTAGAAAAAGAAGAATTTCATGTCAACTATGATTTGTCTATTGTTAATCACGATACATATGAAGATCACAAATGTTCTATAGTTGGAAATGAAAATTCTCATTTTAGAAATGAAAAGGATGTAACATGTAATTATTGTGGAAAATTAGGACATATTTCTCATATGTGCAATTATAGGAAAAATAATTCTATGAGAAATAAAGTCACTTGGGTGCCCAAAGGCAAAAATTGCTTATCCACTAATCCACAAGGACCCAAAATGAAATGGGTACCAAGAAGCTTCTCTAGTTCTTCAAATATGCAAGAAAAATCAAAGTTTGGAAAACAATCTAGCTCGCATGATGAATTGACATCAAGAAGAATGCTTCACAGAGTCGAAAGTGCAATCACTACCAAAAGAAGCAATGAATTCTTGATGAACAACTTAAACAAGAGCAAGATAGATTATGCAAGAGATACATTCAAGATCAATCGAAAGTGGGTAAGAAAGAACAATATTGTGAACTCACGCAATGAGGTAACTTCATCCTCTATCTCCTATACTTGCTCAAACGTGAAATTTGCTAATTGGAGGTATGTTGTTAAAAATGTCTATATGAAATCAAAGTATATTCCATATGACAATCTCAATTTGAACATGATTGTTTGATTGTGAAACTTTGTGAAAATGCCATCTTTATGCTTGTATGTTAATTGATTATTATTTGAAGTATGGCATAAATAATTTGAATAAGTTATAAATTTTCCTTGTTATAAAATTTGAAAATCGAATGGGATAATCGATTATATGCTTCCTCGATTAAAATAGGGAAGAAAGTCAGAAGTGCTGTAATCGATTAAGGTAATCGATTATAGGATGATGCTATAAAATTCGCAGAAAACAGTAGGCACATAATCGATTAGCGTAATCGATTATGCTAATTTGGCATTTTTGAAAATGTTTTGTTTTAAATCAAATCCTAAATTAATGTTCTAATAAATGTTTCATTTTGATATGATATCTGATTTAATTCCTTAATCTTTTTCAAAATATCAAATTAAAATGAATTCAAATTTGATTTGACATTAATCTCTTTTATGATACAAAATTATTTTTGAAATATTATTGGTTTCAAAATTTGATTTAAAAATTATTTTATGGTATAAATTCATGACCATACGTTATTCAAAAACTGATTTCTTGTCACGAAATAATTAATCACTTTTTCAAATTGAAAATCACTAAGTTTTTTAAAACATATCTTTGATATTGATGGTTGAAAAATGTATTGTAAATCAATTCTTGAAACTTAAATAATAAATAAATTATCATAATATCTCTTGAACATGTTAATAAAGATAATTCAATTTCTGAGTTTTTAAATTCAAAATTCAAAATATTTTCTTATTATTTTCGAAATTCCCAATTATAAAAATATATTTTGAAATTCAAAAATCATCATCTCATCACTTTATTATAAAATTAAAATTTGATTGAAAATTATTTTAAGAATCAATTAGTAATTATTCATGATTGCATTTTATTGAAAAATTGATTTCTTGCCATGAATTAATATACTACATATTTTCAAAATAGAAAATCATTAAGATTGCATCAATAAATTATTGATGTTGAGTGATTTGAAAAAATATATTGAGGATTGATTTTGAAATTTAAATGATCAACAAATATTTTGATGATACTTGTTTTATTTTCAAAATTCAAATTTTCAAGGGAACATTAATATCAAGTTTTTAAAATTTAAAGTGAGTAATCGATTATCACAGTTAATAATCGATTATATGCTAGGCGCCAAAGGTTGATTTTCAAATAGAGAAGCAGTAATCGATTAGCATAATCGATTATGCCTTTTGTGCGCGCAAACATGTTCTAAACAGAGAGGTTGTAATCGATTAGAGTAATCGATTATGACGCGATTAGTTTGACTAGTGAGCTAAACCTATTGCACTTAGACCTAATTATCTTTCCTACAAATAGGGATGTTAAGACAGCCATTCATAACATACTAATCCTTGTCAAACAATGAGACTCTTGAAATCAACCAGAAGAAAACATCATAGGATCAATATCCAGTCACTTGATGTTTCACAAAGTCGTCTATCAAAAACATCAAATGAAGCTCCTCCAAATACCTCCTGTTTGACTTCTAAGACAGCAAATCTCCTCTCAAGTGAAGAACAAAGGAAACGTTTTGCCACATACTTCATCTATCACCCTATCATTTCCCCTAGCTACATCAATCTGGACTCATTCAAGTTCCAAGAGTTTGAACTGTTTCAAACTCTCTCCAAACTTGATCTTCTCAAGTTCTGCTCAATGAATGATAAAATATATCCCTCACTGGTCAAAACCTTCTACTGCAATCTCCGCTTCCACTCCTCTCTAAAAGCCTTCTCTTCCGAAGTAAAAGGAGTATCCTTCACCATGACCTTCACCTCTTGGGCTTCTGTGTCTTGTCTTCCTAAAGATGGAGACATAATCACTAGCCAAAATCTTAATACCTTATGGGAAGGAAAATTTCAGAGAGATATGGTGTGCAGTACCCTTACACTTCAAGGTTCAAATATCAATGGTAGTATTCATGACAAACACTTAACTCTGAGAAAGAAATTGATCCACCATGCAATAGTACATTGGCTTCTACCTCGCTTCATGGATCAGTCAAGGGTCTTAGAGGAAGACATAGCCCTAATGTGGGTCTTAGAAAAGGGTAAATATATAAATTGGGCTGCTAGTACTCTGATGCACATGGTAAACTGTGGACTTTCCTCTTCAAGTTCTCATCTTCCCTATCCAATGATGATTACCAAAATTCTTAAACACTTCAATATTCCATTAGAAAATGAAGAGGTAATCCCAATAAGGAAGAATGCTGGTCTTGATGAAGATACCTTATACAAGATGGGTTTTGAGCTGGTGAAAAATCAATGGATTCCAGGAAAATAGAACAGCTCTATCTTAACTATTGTATTTCCCTTGCTTTGGTTTCAAATAAAGGTGTTATGTTTTGATCTCACTCTTACATCTCAAAATTTCTAGACATTGATCTTGTCCAACAAATTGATTATTCAAAATGTTAAAAACAATTTTCAAAATCTGTTTTTGGACATGTTAGCAAGATAAAAGTTACACCTTCTCAAAATATCCCTCACAAAATCTTCGGAAAATCTGGAAAATTCAGATCAAATCAAATCTTGACTAAAATCTGATTTCAAACCATAAAGATTGTGAAATCAGCATCAATCCTCTAACCTTCCAACCTTGAGAAAGTGTATAAATACATCTTTAAACATTCACATCAAAACACAAAATAATCAATTTGAAAAAGCTTCCTTTCCTCAACTCTCACTATGGTTTGCAACTCAAGAAAGAATGTTGAAAAGACTCCATCAGAAATTAAGATTCCTCCAAGGATGAAGATGCTCTTATCCTCCAAGACTCAACAAGGGCGGATTTCGGCGATTTGCATGAATAGGCCTATCGTCCCTCTCAGCTACATCAACAAGAAGGAATTCAAAGATTCAACCTTCAACCTTTTGAAAATTCTATCAAATCTCAAACTCACCGCCTTTTGCTCTCGTAAACTGAAGATTTACCCATCCTTGGTAAGGCAATTCTATGAAAATTTCTCCTTTCAATATTCATCAAAAACCATCTCTTCAAAAGTAAAAGGTGTTGAGATCAACATTCCTATTGAAATATGGGTTAATCTAACCCGCCTACCAAACCAAGGCACTGACATCTCTCTTGCAAATCTAAAGTTGGTATGGAAAAATTCTTTCAAGAGAGAAAAAGTTTTAAAGAAATTCATTAATCCAAAAGCCAAGCCATCCAAAGTAATCTCCTTTAAAGCTCTCAACTTTGAAGAACAATTGCTCCACTATGTTCTTGCTAGATGCCTTCTTCCTAGAGGAAATAATGTGACAAGAATTTCAGAGAACGACATAGTTCTCATGTGGGCCATCAACAAGGAGAAGAAGATCAACTAGGCCACTGCAGTTCTTCAACACATGGTAGATTGTGCTTACTTTAAAACTGCTTCTCATCTTCTCTATCCTATGCTAATTACAAAGATCCTCAACCATTATGGCATTCCATTAGAGGGTGAAGAAGAAATAGAGCCTCAATCCAATGATAGCATCAATGAAGCATATCTAGCATCATTAGGGTTTGTGAAGCATGATAATACTTGGCTACCTAAGGAGAATCAAAGCACCAAGTAGAAATTATAGGCCTTTATGTTTCTTGTTTTTGCTACATTTGATATTTTGAATGTTATGTCTTTAAGCTTAATGAAAGTGTGATTAACTTTTTCATATTAGCACTTCATCTTTTTTTGACGTAAACATTATTCATCAATTGGAAATCAACGTATGGTAAACAATAAAAGACAAACGTAATAATCGATTAGAATAATCGATTATATGGAGAAAAGAAGGGAAAATCGATTAACCAAGAACGGTAATCGATTACGGATTGTATAAAATTTAGAATCAACTATGACCATCAAAATCCAAAATTGATTGGATCTAAAAATATTTGTATGGTATTCAATGAGTACTGGATCTACACTATACCATAATATAAAAAGATTCTCACATTTATTAAAAACAAATCTTTAGGTGAAGAATCCTTGATAATAAATGCACATTTCTTTTTGGGGGAGAATTATTTGTATGAATCCTAAATCCTCTTCAAATGGTTATAACTCCTATACTGTCATTAATCCTGGCACTTTTGCTTCCATACGCACACTCTTTTATTATCTATGACTATGATGTGAGGTTTAATATGTATATGCATGCCATGGCTCAGTATGTCTTATGCTTAAAATGTTTAAATCTTGGTGGATGTATGCCATGAAGTATTTAACTTGCTTTTCCCGCTTTTTGATAATGCCAAAAGGGGGAGAGATATTTGAGTGCATGCTTAAGGGGGAGAATTTTAAATCTTGCATAAAGTGAGGGGGAGTAGAGCAAACGTTCAAACTCTGATATATTTATACTCATTGCTCTAACTCTATCTTTTAGAAATTCCCTCATAAGATGTTTGTCATCATCAAAAAGGGGGAGTTTGTGGATATATGCCTTGACAGGTACCTTGGTTTTGATGATGAGCAAAAGGGAAATTTCAAGTCCAAGGACAAACACGCAAATTCAACTAAAGGACCAAATTGCAAAAAACGTGAAAAGGACCAACAAACAAATACGGGGTTAAAAGGGAAATTTTCTTTTATTGTATTGTTTGTTTTAGATTAAATGTAAATGGGTGTGTGTCTCTCAAAGGTAAAATAAATCACACACACACACAAATCGTTTTGGAAAAAGGTCTTCGAAATTAATTTTACCATATCCTTTTTCAGACCTTAAAGATTTTCAAAAACCAATTTACACGAAGAATAATCGATTATGATAATCGATTATGCAGCTCATAATTATGCTTAAATGGATCTTTAAATAACAGAGCTGTTGGGTTTTTGAAATTCGAAATTCAAAGAGTGATAATCGATTATGGTAATCGATTATGACTATTTTCGACATGTTTTAAACTCAGTTTTTAAATGGCTTAAATGTGCTTTAATGGAGATTTCATTCTGTCATAGCCGTTGAGTTTAAAACTTGAATTATAATCGATTATGGTTTTGAAAAAAATCGATTATTCATTTTCAGATCAAAAGTCAGAGGCTTCATAATCGATTATGCTTACTTGATTCAGTCTAAGCTTTCAAACAGAGACCAAGTAATCGATTAGTATAATCGATTATGACCTGACTGTTTCATAATGCGCCTTTTGATTTGGCCTAAAATAATCGATTATGTTTTTCAGATAATCGATTATGGCTCGAGAAAAATGAGTTTTCAAGAGTTTTTGACCTAAGTTTCAAAGTAAAATATATGGGTCATTTTCAGAGAAAGGAAGTAACTAACACTGAGCCAATTCTATCTATCCTTCTCTTTTCTTGAATCATTATCTATCACTCTCATACTCTTACACTTGCATAACAAATACTTGAGAGAGACATACACACCATATATATGGTTCTTTGTATTGTGCTTCAATTTGTTTTTATCTGCACTAATTAGAGTGCTTTATATTGGTAAGAGTCGGATTGACTCAAACCTTCTTTTGATTACTATTCTTACAAGAGAGGGTATATCTCTTGGGATATTTTTGAGGCTCTTACACAAGGGATTGTATGTCCTGTGATTTGTGTTAAGGGTTCTCTTCATTGTAAAAGGTTCTAGCTGCACCTGTTTAAAAGCTAGTGTTTGAGGCTCTTACACAAGGGATCGTATGTCCTGAGATTTGCGTTAAGGGTTCTCTGAATTGTAAAGGTTCTAGTTGATCCTGTTTAAAAACTAGAGTTGATTGAAAACCCTTGTTGCCTTGGGGACTGGACGTAGGCCACATGGGTAGTCTGTGGCCGAACCAGGATATATCGCTGTGTTAATCTTCTTATCCCTATTTCTTTTACTTTTGCTTTATCATTTGCAAAAATGTTTTTACTTGCACGCGATAAAGTTTTAATCTGAAAAGAATTTCATATCCGCTGCTAATTGTGTTTAAAGTTTCAAAAGGTTTTTTTTATTTATCAAAAAAGTTATCGTTTTTATTTAAAACCCAATTCACCCCCCCTCTTGGGTATGGTTGCCACGGCCAACAGCACTGTGCGGCACTGTAGCATTTATTTATTTATTTATTTATTTATTAAGTTTTGGTTTTTTTAAAATGTTATTTTTTGATAAATAATTTTTTTGGTTAAGTATGTGTAAATATCTGGTGAATCATGTACAAATATCTGGTAAATTCAGCTCATTATCTGGTGAATGAGTTTTTTGAGAAATAAAATTTTTCATTAAGTATATGCAAATATCCGGTAAATCATGTACAAATATCTGGTGAATTCAGTTCATTATCTGGTGAATGGGTTTTTTGAGAAATAAAATTTTTCATTAAGTATGTGCAAATATCCAGTGAATCATGTACAAATATCTGGTGAATTCAGTTCATTATCTGGTGAATGAGTTTTTTTGAGAAATAAAATTTTTGGTTAAACATGTGCAAATATCTGGTGAATCATGTACAAATATCTGGTGAATTCAATTCATTATCTAGTGAATGGATTTTTTTGAATATAAGTAAATATCTGGTGAATCAGGTACAAATATCTGGTGAATTTACTTCATTATTTGGTGAATGGGTTTTTTTGATAAATAAAATTTTATTTTTATAAAAAAACTAAAATTTAAATTAAAAAAAAAAAAGAACTGCTACAGTGCCGCATAGTGCGGCACTATATGGTGTAAGCCGTATGGTGTAGGAATTTTGTGTCACCCTATCATAACTCTTATTATATCCTTCAGCATCAACGGAGATATCAGCTGAAGGACACAGGTGGGCAAAATGTTATCACAAAAAAGAAAATTAGTTGATAGTCAAATCCGGCAATTAGCTGATTGAAGTGGGTTTATGACAGATTCTCAAAAGTCTGGAAAGAAATGACTCAATAGATAGGGGTGACTAAGAAATACAATTTACATCTATTCTAGTGAATAAGGGAAATGGAACTAAGGCTTCTTAAATGTTCCAATGATAGTACTAGGTATGACCTTGCTATGCTCTATACTGAAAGGGATAAGCCTTAAACTAAAGAGGGACATCCTTCGGGGTCAAATCAGGAAAGGACTTTGCCAAACAGTAAATAGCCGATTAAAGGCAATTAGTCGATAGTTGATATGGCAATCAATTGATTAATAATTGTCACTAGGAATGAGTTAATTAATGAGGATTATTTGGTAATCAACTAATGAATGTTTTGGTAAAAAGCAGCATGATATGGCAGTTACTTGTTTAGCTGATGGCTATATCGGAGATTTAAATTGATATTGCTTTATCTGTTGAGAATTGAATCCCCTAAAAAATAGGATAAAAAGGAAAGTTTGTTGCTAAGCTGAAGATAAGGGATAAAACTGAAATGGAACATGCAAAAGTTGTTTGCCAACTGATATCAAGATGTAGCCTGAAATTTAGGGATATTGTTGAACGTGATTAGTCGACACTGGTTGTGGTTACAAGTAGTCGACTTTATGACCATTTTTGTCAGCCACGATGTTGCTAAAATGTAGGGGATTATGGCCAATAAGGGTTGTAGTTATTTAGTTATTTTCAGAGTATAATATTGTGTTTATGTCATTGTAAGACTCCATCAATCAATTAAGATTTGTCTTTTATCTCGCAATTTACTCGTAATTTTAGTTACTTAAATTTTATGCAAACTTAGTTAGTTAGTTCAACTTCTTGCTCTAGACGCACTTTGGAGTAGTCTAGAAACTCACACATAAGAAACAGAGTCCTTTTCTTGACGAAATCGACAGATAGGGAAAATCATTTGTTAGCCAAATAGTCGAGGATTCGACTAATTATTTTCACGCTACAACAGTTTGTAGACTCTATTTCGTTGGTGAAATTTTAACTTTCTGATTTGACTGCAAGCCTCACCTGTTCCATAGACCTAACAACCGAGCCACCTGTTTGATTTTGGTGACGTCCAGATTTTGAATTTGAAATTACTTTTTCCAGCTGCAAATCATCCTCCACCTGAGCACCACCTAAAAGGACCATCGCCATCATTCTAATGTTGTAGATCATCCCATTGATATTAGATTTGACTAATTTATTAATAACCTGTGGATAGGATGTTGAAACTAGGATCCTTGCAACATCTAAACACAGCTTTTATTGTGTCCTCTGCTACTTTGGGAGATTTGATTTGAGCTTGTAGCTTCCAATCTAGAAATTATCCAACTCTTTTTCCATAGCCTTAACGCTCAATACATCCTTAAACCGTACAAAGCTAAACCTCTTTCCTAACTTATCTCCCTTTGCAGGAATATAAACATCCTTCGCAGAGCCCCATTTGGATAAAAAAAAACTTCTGAAGCTTCTTCGTACCAATATCATCTGGGAAATTTATAAAAATGAATGAACTAGTTCCAACCAAAAGCTTGTGATTCTCTTCCTAAAAATAAAAACCCTGATTCTGCCCATGTGCATCCAAAGGAGAGTTACCATTACTGATGGAAAGGTTTGGTCCATCCCTTACCATGTTTCTCTCAGGGATCATGTTGAAAATCCTAAGAGCCTAAGAGGATGAGATTAGGATAGGAAATGCCCCTTTTTTACATAGTAATGTTATTTGTACATTACAAATTTGACAATTTTTGACACCTAGTCAATGGAGTTCAAAAGCATGGTTAATAGTGTATTGGACTTGGTTAATGGGTACACATGTACCTTTAGTAGGTGGGTAACTTGTTAACATATGTTGAGATTCATTAACCTCAGCTGCAGACATTTGACCCCTGCTGCACCCACCCCTACCCCTACAGCACCCTCCCCGACCCATACCAGACCCTCCCCGACCCAGACTACATCATTCTCGACCTATACTGCACCAACTCGATTCCATCCATGACGCTCATTTGTCGGCTACTCGTCGCCCCCTACTCCACCCACACCACACCCTCCACCACCAACACCATCATCTACTGCGCCAGTCACACAGCCAGGATTGTCGTTTATGCCTATTACCGGGATGACGACACATCCGGACCCGACCATTCCATCCTCATCATATGCGCCCCACGTCGATCATGGCACATCATCGTCTGTGCATCAGTCGGCCGTGCCGGAGTAGGCCAGGATTCTGGTACGTGAGGAGCAACCATGGATCCGGCCTATTAGTGGAGCGTAAGTATTTTTTAATTTAATAATTTATAAGAATTACTATTTTTGTTATTCAATAAATTTGTTGTTTGTCATATTGTTGATTTTTTAAAATTATAAACTTGTCAGGTTGGTCCCATCGAAAGCGGACTACAAGGCCGTTTCACACTCCATCATACAGTAGTATCATCGCTACTGGCCATCATGGGGGAAGATATCGCAGCACGATAGAGATCGTATCTTTAGACGATTCAAGGTAAGATGTTTGTTTTTCTTGTAATTTTATAATTGTTTTTCACGCATTTTATATATTTTAGTGTATAATTTTGTTAATTATTTTTCCCTTATTAACAGGACCTTGTGCTCTGGCGTTCGGAGCATGCTGCAGAGATACGTGATATCTTTGAGCAGAGAGCAGGTCCTAGACTCGCGGACATGCTCAGGGAGCGTAGGAACCGTCATATATGCTTAGATTGGATCAATCCCAACATCTGGGCCCAGCTATGTGAGTATTGGAACTCTCCAGCTTACAAGCTGAAGTGTGAGCAAGCAAAGAAGAATTGAGCTTCTGAGAGGGGCGGGAGCCTATACATGGGTGGTTCGATTAACCACGTCCAGCATGCCATTAACATGGTATGTATATGTAAATAATTAAATTTATAAACTTTATATTTTCATTAATATTTTATTTTATAATTAATTGATTTTCATTTGTGTGTCATTTGCAGGTAGGACCACTTGACCGATCGATTGATGTTCCTACGGTCTTTACAAAGACCCATATACGCGGATCGACCAGCGAGTTTGTTGATGAGAGGTTCATGCGGACGGTGGTGAGCTTTAATGTTTTTTTTTTTTACTTTTAATTTACGTGTTATTATTATAGTTTAATAATATAATGTTTTTTATTTATTGATCATAGGAGGAGTTCACTGCCAGGTTTAGCCAGGTGGCGTCTGAGGCTGCCTCCTGCTCTGGTGCCTCGGATCCTTCCTAGCTCAACCCAGCCGAGGCAGAAAGACTACAAACCTAGGTGTGGGTTGATGTGGCCGGCAGGAAGAAGAAGGAGCGGATTTACGGTACTGGGAGCCTAGCTAATATCTTCCGTCGAGGGGTTCCGAGCTTGACACATCGGGAGACTGCATCTTCTAGCTCACAGGACACGGAAGTGGTGCAACAGCTGAGACAGGAGGTGCATCCGCAGAGGGAGGCGAACGAGCGCATGAGGCAGTAGATGGAGGCATTCTCACAGGTGGTCGGAGTTGTGCTCGAGGTGCTCCCACCTGAGAGGTGAACCACTCTGCAGGGGGTCCTCTAGACCAGCCAGACCTTTAATATTTTTTGGATACGACAAAGGTCATGATTATAATCATTGATGTGATAGATTTTACTATTATCATGATGGTTTAAAGTCTTCGTATGAGACCGTGAGTGGGATATGAGAAAAATATTGAAAATAGTAAATTTATCTTAATTTTTTTAGCATGTATGAAATGACGTTGATCAATACTTGTCATATGTCAATATTCAGTAGTTGGAGAGTGTGAAATCCGTCCTTATTCCGTAGGGCAGTGAGAATTTGACTTCTTTTACCTAGTTAAAGTAAAGTGATAAAAATATTAAAGGGATCAATATCAATATTAAATATAAGTCCAAGGACTAAACAGTAATCTTAGAGGCGTGGAAGGAAGAAATATTTCTTAATCTAGGGATCGTTGTGCAATAAGCTAAGAGATAAAATAATGAAATTGAGAGAGGGAGATGCTCCCCCTCTCATTCTAACGTGAAAAATAGCAAGGGAGAAATGAGAAAGAGGGCTGCTAGGGTTTGGGACTAGGGAGGAGAAATGGTAAGTTCTATCCTACCTCTTCCTCTTCTTCGCTCTTGAAATTTTCATGGAGTTCATGTTCTGCTTCATGGATATAGACCTTGCAATACTACAGGAGGAGTAATAATAAATATGAATTATGTGAAATGTTTGGTTATAGACTATGAAAGTGTGATTATAGACTATGAAAGGGTTGAGTTATTTAAAAAGTTCATTATGTAATTTTTACAAGTGTCTTCTCTCACAACTTTATTTTATCATGCTTATACTTTCGGTTTATGCCCTTACTAAGTAATATAGGTCACTCTCTTAGTGTCTCAGATACAGGTGTAAGTGCTATTGGATCATCCCGTGCAACCTCGACTACTTGAGTGGGGTTTCTAGTGTAACACCTCAACCATGCCAAACTTTTAATTTTATTTTGGATAAGCTTGGTTATGTAAAACCCCTTTTTGTTTAACTTTGGATATATTATTTTGATGTAGAGTTGGTTATGTAAAACCCCTTTTTGTTTAACTTTGGATATATTATTTTGATGTAGAGTTGGTTTCCAAGAAATTGTTGCTTAAATGTTTATGGAAACATCCTGTAAGGAATCTTTGAATTGTTTTTTTTTTATGGGGTTTCCCTATGATATTAGGACAAGTTTATATATACATATTGAAAACAAGTTTGGGATCCTTTTTAGATGTGTTTGGAAAGACTTCGGATTTGGGGCCTTGTCCCCCTTTCTGGCTGGTCACAATTTCGATTTTGGGTCGTGACAGAGAGCTAGCCTCTCACTAATATAGGTGGCTACCTACTGCATTGTATCACCATCATTGGGAGTAATAGGAGCAAGACAGTCAAGCCGTAGACAGTTTGAAAGAAATTGTTGTGTATCTAGTTTTTCTCTATAATGCTTCCTTGGCCTATGTTGCTGGGAATGCCTAAATGACCTTAATTGGGATATTAACCTTTCTTCAAGAGCCCATGTCTTGTTTTCCCTGAAATGGGCCTGACTTGTTGAGTCTGAAAAGTACCATGTTTTGAAATTACAAAGATTTTCCATACAATTTAGGTCTTGGCCCATTAGGTTAAACTGTAACTCCACTCACCTTCTACTCCATCTATCATTTTCTTCATGATCTTATGTGGCTGCAACATTTCCCTTCCCACCTTCAAGACCTCTCCGGCAGTGGCTGATACGATGACGGTGTCTCATTTGGAGGCTCCGACGACATCTCATGCAGAGGTTCTGGCGGCGGCGGTTTGGTCGGCATTTGTGTGAGTCCGAACTCAGCCACCATAAGAGTATCCCGGTACGACGGCTTCGGACTGACTCACTCTTCTCCAAACGTACCCTTTCCTAATCAGTGAGAGGTACTTCCGCCCTTTGTTAATCAGTGGATGCAGAACGTTCTTGAGATTGTTCAACCATGGTGGCTGGGCTGATGACGTCCCATCGGCTGCCGCATGTGGGATCGAGTCCGGCGGCTCAAGTGGCGGTGGTGGTGTGTTCGTCCCCTTCACAATCTACCCATGTGTTGACGACATCACCTTTGCCGCGACGCCTTCACCCACATCGCGATAATAGGTGCTAAGAAGGCACTCCAAAAAGAACCCATATCCAATATCTGCTCTCCTGTTGAACACTCTGATCCTTCCTCTAAGTTGTTCTCGAAAACCTTCTGGCGTAGCCCCAAATGTGCAACTGCAAAAATCGGGGTTAATAGCATCTCCACCATCGGGTCGGCCACAGGTGCAACGAGGTCATTTGTCCCAAATCTTGTTGCGGCCATGGTGACTGACCCACAATCGGTTGGGTGTTGTTGGAGGTGAGATTTCTGGTACGAGATGGCGGAGTTGTCGGTTACTGGCTGGAGTAGAGGTCCGGGAGCCAAAGAAAACACAAGGAGGTCTGAATGACCTGATTGCAGAGGTGGAGAGGGTTGAGGTTGGCGTGACAGTAGCTGGTCTTGGATGGCTTGAAAGGAGGCCAGATAAGAAGCATGGCGACGATCCTGGGTGAGCTTAAATTCGTGGAAGGTAGTGGCAAGGGCAGTGATGGAGGTGTGAGCTGGGTGAGGTGGTCAGGTGTTTGGGAATGCATTTTTTTTGTTGCTGATGAATATGAGTGAATTCAGGAATGAAAGCACCAATGATAAGAAGTGATATTGTATGAGAGATTGAATTCTCACGTTGGTGAAAAAGCCTTGAGGGAGAGAGAGAGATTTTTGGCTAATTTTCTTGCTTCCTTTCTATTCATTTACTATTGATTTATATAAACAAGGAGAATGCTAACAAGTGCCCTTAGGGCATTGTTTAAGGAACCAAAAAAGGAAAATTTGTATGGAAAATGATGTATTTAGCATTTCGAAAAACGTAACACTTAGTTTTTAAATACAAATTTTCTCTTTATAGGTTCCTTAACCAATGCCCTTAGGACACTCATTAGCAAGATCCTATAAACAATTCTTACAATCTATTTCCTGATTTACAGGACCTCATGACACATGACCTAACTAATTTCTCTAATAAGATGCATAATAGTAAATTGTTCCTATTCTAGAATATTCCTAATGTAGTTAGATGGAGAGTTGAGGTATTGAGGCTTTCTTTTGGGCTTGGCACTAGGACCCATTTTCGGTGTTCTCTATTTCCTTTGGGCCAAGTTTATATCTTTGAAATCCAAGTTTTGCCCTACTTTGCACTGCATCCTCCACTCTATTCAACGCTTCAATCCAATTAATTATCCTCTCCAGAGCACTGATGAAACCATGAATTCCTAAGAAGTTGATTGTGGATTCAGCCACTAGCAATTGGGCCCAACACAATTTTCAAAATACATGGGCATAATTGCATAGTGTTGGATGCGATCTAGGATCAGGAGATAAAGAGATTTAAACTAAGAATGCGAGCATGATTGTAAAGTGAAAAAGTAGGTGTATCACCCTTTTATAGGCTGAGTTTTTCTATTATGTACAACTTTGTATAGATTAAGAAATCCAAAAACAGTAACTATTTATGGAAAAACTAAGCATTTCGGTTTTGAAAGTATAAAATACATAAATTTCTATATAAAATTACTCTTTTGATATCCTTAACCTGTGCAAAATTGCACAGAATAGAAAAACTCTTATATGATATCATTAAATGTTTCTGTGGCCAAGTCGGGTTTTTGAAGGGCCTTCAATTTCATGGCTGAGATTTTCAGTTGCATCACCTCTTTAAAGCAATAATCCTCAGTTTAATTTAAGGCAACATAGTTCAGTTAACACCTTCCACTTTCCATTCTTTTGGATTAACGTCATCTTTTCCTTGGTTTAATTTTCATGATAATGTCAAAACTTAACTACCATGCACTTGATCTTCGGACTGTAATTTTTTTTTATTATCAAGATTTACTTAACATGAACTGCTTCCAGTGTTTTTTTTTTTTTCTTCTCTGACTTGGATCTCACACGATCATTCTATCGATAGATGCTTGCACTATGTTAATGGTATATATGATGGTACTAATTTAATTAAAAGATAAATAATAAGCTAATGCTTTCAATTTTTATTTATTCATCTTACAATAATATTCACTAGTTACAAACACTGGAAAGATTTTTTGACAGGGCAAAGGCTCTATGAGCTGGATACATATTGAATTATTGATGCAAGGCTGTGGCACCAATAAAGGAAAGCTTTCTATCTAACATAACTGCCTGAAACATACTCAGTGAATTCTGCAGCATTAAATGGATTCAAGTCCTTGAACAAAAAGTGCATTGAAAACTTCCATTTGATGTTTGTTCAATGTCAACCCAATCTCAATTCCTCTATTGTTGTTCCTACTCTCTGAAAGAGAAAATGCTCCAGTTCTGTCTATAGAAGTCACATCCACCTTCTTAGGTCTTCCCCATCCAAAATCAATGCTATAAACCTCAAACTTTGGTGACCCAACAGTATTGATTCTTCTATCCTCTGTTACAGCATGCCTATTTAAAACCCTTTTCTCTGCTCCATTTAAAATTCCATCCTCAATTTCAACTAAAGCTTCACATATACCCTCCAAAGCACTGATGAATCCATCATTTTGTAACAACTTCTCTGTCTCAATCGCAACTACTCTGCATATAACACAATTTCCAAAATATGTAGGCACAATTGGAGGGTCCAAGCGGGTTCTACAATCCACACCAAATACATAAACTACTCTCTTGGCCTTTGGTTGTTCTGATTTAACAAAGCATCTCAACACATAAGCACATGTGACAGAAAATGTTGATAAGTACTGAACCTTCATTTTCATCTTAGATTGTGCATATTGCTTAAGCTTCTGGATATGTGAGGGTGTTAATTCAAACAAACCTTTAACTGCTTCAGATACCATTGTATTGTTAATGGATTCCCACACCTTGAGACTTCGATTATCTGGTCCACCTTGCTTCAACCACGAGTCCACATAAGCTTGAGCAATTCCTGTAGGGTCTCTTATCACTGATCTGTCGAAGAAAGGTGTTAGATTTTCATGTAATGATGATGATAAAGATGATGGTGAGGATGATTGTATGAGGTTAGAGCATGTATAAGCCCATGCTTTCATAAACAAAGTTGAAGATTTTCCATCCATAGCTGCATGGTGTGTGGTGATTCCAATACAAAAACCAAACTTTGGGAAAAAAGTGACTTGAAGGGCCAAAACAGAAGCTTTTTCATGAGAAGTGGTCAAGTGGGGTATTAAGGGAGAACGTTCCACTGCTTCACATTGATTGGAACAAAGAAGGTTGAAGTTGGAGTTGGATTCAGCTATAGTGAAAGGGACAGCATCACCAGGGAGATAGTTGATGATGGGGTGTGGTGAATCATGTGGCCAAGTGATGTTACCAGCAAGAGGGAGAAAGTGTTGGAGTGTGAGTGAAAGGGAGTGTTTGAGATTGGGAAGAATGGAATCAAAGAATGAAGTGATTGTTGGGTTTGGGAATTCATAGAAGAAAAGACGCTCAACTGGTAGAAATCTTAGACATAGTAGGTCAAAGAAGGTGAGTGGTAGAGAAGTTGGGGTGGTGGAAGTGATTGTTCCTTGTGGTGGTTCAACTTGGCATACTTCAAGAACTCTCACAGCTTTTTGTTGCTCCATCACTCACCACTGTATTGGGCAAAATCTGTCTTGCACAGCACTCTACATATAATAATATGGACCAGATTTTTTGCTTGGAACACTCCCAGAACAAAGTTTTTTCTATACAATATGATATTAATTGGATGGATACACATTTAATTATTAATTGACAATTCATTCAAAGTGGGTCCTTGTCTATGTTTGAGTGGTTTATTAAACTGCATCTGTTGAGATGTCTAAGTCACATGCTCCATGCGACTTGACCCAGTCTTCCCTGTTGACCTGAAACAGTATGCCTACCATGTTGCTTTCTACCTCATCCTTCTTTTTACTACCAAAGTAAGATAAAGGGTATCTTTGATTCGCATTGAGGTACATGACAAGAAAAATAGTACAGGACAAATGCTTAAAACACAGCACAACTCTTTGTCGTGTATATTATTGGCTTTGACTGTTCTGTCTTAACCAAGCATGTCAATACATAAGCAGATGGAACTGAAAATGTTGATAACTGAACCTTCCTTTTCAGCTTAATGCAATTGGATACAGTTTTTTACAATATTGTATAAGAGATACGGATTGCAAATTTGAAGAAAGCCTTACGAATTGTCCTTGCCCGAACTTGTTGCAAAACCACCCTCTTTCAATAAAGTTGGGGAACCTGTGCATTGCAGCTGAAGTTGCTGGCATAAGAGAGCATAAAAAAAATAAATAAAATAGAAAGATAATTTTAAGTTGCAATTTTAAATAAATAAAAATGATTTAACAGAAACATGTTGATTCACATTAAAAGAAAAAACAAATTTGAATGATCTAATCTTAAGCTGCTTTTAACTTTCATGAATTACCCATAGCCACCAAATTATAAATAGCAAGTTGTCAACACTCTATATAAAAAGAATCAGAAAGGTTTAATAAAAAAAGGCAGTTTAGCACAAGCAGAGGTATAAAATTTCCATCCCCATTATTGTCTCCTCCAAAGCTGAGGCCATATATGATACTGAGACTTCAGTCACGTGATACTTATCACAATTATACACACATCAGTAAATTCAAACAATTTGCTTTGGCTAGAATTCAATTTATAGAAGTACATAACATAAATGCTTGTGTAATCATAGAACTGGGAATAGACGACCATAAATATAGCTTCGTCTAACCGTTTTCTTTAGAACCAAAAATCACACGTCTGAAACCCAGAGAAACCGGAGCAGCAGAACCAGAAACACTTGCTTGTGTAATCAAATGACCAGAAATGAAGTAACAAAACCAAGAACACAGCTCTTTCTGTCTGTACTTAAGGACCTATGTTGCCACTCAGAACAATACTAGTTGTGGCCTTGCCAATGCAGGCAGAGTTTCCAAAGCCAAAAGAGAATGCTTCACGGATGGGGTGAGAAAAACCTACTATGCAGTGGAATATTAGAGTGAATAGCCCTTTATATTAGAGGTCTCTCATTTAATAGATAGGATAATAACAGTAGGTCTAGGAATAAACAAAGTACTGATTATCAAATACATCAAAATTGTCTCAGGAAAATATTACTAACTGTCAATCAAAATAATGACATGCAGAGAGCATTTCCTTGTAACTAGAATTCATGGTTAAGATACTACCACTGACATGATGAGAATACAATACAATCTCACCTCTGCCACAATACAAGATTAATTAAGCAGTCAAAATTAGTATATAAGAAAAACAATCAAATATATATATAATATTATATACAGACAGACACAAACACACATTCAATTAGGAGGAGGATGGACTTTAGTTTGGTATGCAGATTGCACTCTTGATTCCAACAAAGCCACATATTTATCAAGCATAGAGACCACAGCTTCAAATTCAGTGACTTGCTTCTCTATGGCATCAATCTGCTCAACATACTCATTAAAGCTACCACTCTTGCATTTCAACTGCTCCACAAAAACTCTCAACCCTGAAGCCAAATCACCAAACCCTTTGTACTCTTCTGCCACCCTCACATTCATCTTCTCCAACAGCTCTAGATGATTATTAGTACCCTAAAACACACAAAATTACGAAATTAAACATCACAGTTGAACTTTGAAACAATGCCACATTTCAATTGAACTTATGAGATTTATGATTTCACCTGAAGCTCTGATTTGATCATGGTGGAAATGCTGCTAAAGAGATCGTTGAGCGATTCAGCAAGTTCGTCATGTTTCGGATCTTGAGGATCATCATTCTTCACAGTATCCATAGTTGGCACTTCGTGAGTTGGAGTACTATTGATCAATTCGCAAGGGAAAGGTGGCAATAATGGCGCAACCCAAGACAACAATCTAACCAAGCAGTCAAGATTTGCAATTTACAAGAATAGATGAGAAAAACTTTTTGTGTATATGAAATCATGAAGTTTAGTGAATATTAAAATGCTATGGAAGCATAATCAAGTAAATGATACATAACAAGTATAGGCAAAAAAGTCCTCAAAGATGGAAGAAGAAGAGAAGAAGGAAAATGAAAATACATCAACAAATAAATCAGGCCATATAATCCAAAACAACTGGCCCTCCTCCCATGTCTTTTATAGCCTTACAGTAACCAATATCAATATGAGATTTTCAAAGAGCTCATAAACATTTTATTTTTTGGAATTGTGATAAGGAAAAGAAAAAGAATAATTTTATACACAAACATTTATACTCACATTCGTATAGCTATTATCATTTGATTACAACTAATCCAGCCTTATTATTTACTCTAATTTTGCCACCTCACTCTAGTGTGAGGTGATGTGCACCAAGCATTATTCTAAAGAAAATGATTCTAGCACACCAAAATTAGTGCAACATTTTTGCAGCAATTAACAAGGTGAGTAAATGGGTTTACGATTTGGTAACTTGTTATTGATAAGGTAGTAACATATGCCAATCCATACACCTTATTAATGACTGAGTCATCGATGGTGTAAAATTTTTGGTGTGGAAATAAGATTTGTTGTGAAGATGATAAAGGGTTCACTAGGATAGTAAACATACTGCACCTTTGTCAGATAGACCTTCAGAGTATGACCAGCAAAACCCAAGTACTAAAGCCAAAATATCTGAATAGCACAACTGCCATACACTAAGCAGCCTAAGATACTGTGTGCTTAAAAGTTGCAAGCATACAATTAAACATCCTTACAACAGTGAAAACAGTCTAGTAATTTCCAAGAAAATATCCGGAATAAAAATGCTAACGACACTCTCTAACACACTTCTTCCAATACACTCTCTCTTATTGGTTGAAATTCATGTGGATCCTATATAATTCAAGGGGGACCCACATGAATTATTAGGACCCATTGCCAAAATAGTGGGATCCATTTGAATCTTAACCAATAGAAGAGAGTGTGTGTTAGAAAGAAAGTCTTAGAGAATGTGTTGCAAAGATATCTCATCTTTGTGTATAAGTAACCACTTTACTAACAAGCACTGACCCTGTTAGGCATCCAATCAGCAAACCTCAAACAAAGCCATAATTGGTTCTTCTAATTCTAATCACGCAAAGAAAAAAAAACTGGTTTGTCATGAGGGAACCCATCAACGATGTATCTTTGTCATTCCTATCCTATCATAATAATCAAATCTGGTTATGTGTTGGCATGAAACGGAATTTCAAGATATGGAACAAAACTCAACAACCCAGATTGATTCATTATCAAATCCGCTAGAAATATAAAACTTTGTTAGAGCTGATTAACTTGAAACTTACAAAGTGATAAAAAATGATTGTTGGAAGCAGCAAATAAAAGAAAAGGAATAAAATGGAAGTGGAATAAGAAACAATTACAAAGGATAAAAAAAAAAACGCACCAGAAGCTCGGGAGTGTAAGAGAAAGCAGATTACCACAATGTCAATGGCTCAATGCCGAAGGGAAGGGACGATGCAAAAGAGATGTGGGCCTGACAGGCCTAAATCCAGATCCACCTGAATTATGTTGGTTCTGCCCCAATTTTCTCAACTAAATTTTTGGTTTTTTTTTTTTTTGTGAAACTAATTTTTTGTTTTAATTTTAGGGGCTTGCTGATGAGTGTTATAAGAGCTTTGCTATTAACACCTTATTTTTTGCTATTCACACCTTGCATCACTTTTTTTAAATAAAATTCCCTAAAATACCCCCCTCTTTCTCTTCCTCACAGCACCCGTCCACACCTACTTCTTCCTCCCACACTTCAAATCCAGAAATCATCCGGAAAATCAAATCCGGAATGTATAATGAGACAGAATTCGAAAAACAAAGAATCCGGAAAATCGAATCCGAAACGCTTCCGGAAAATCGACATGAAGGTCAGTGACGCAGTCGTCTTCTCCAGCGCATGATCTCGACGGACGACAAATGAACCAGAGTTGAGGCGAGGAAGGGGAACGCGAAACAAAGCCTCGGGCCATAGAAACGAAAGGTGGAGACGTCATCCAAGGGGGGTGGTACAAAGACGGCACTGACATGGGTGTCGAAGCTAGACAGAACGAATTCTGAGCACTCCAAGATCGAGGTTGGTGAATCCAGATCCATGAAGACCGTGGTGATTGCTGAGGCGGAACCGACCGTGGGGTTGCCATCCGCGTGTGATTTGGTGTGTCATCATCCTCGATCATTGTCAGTCTGACGAACAGTGGCTTCGAAGCAAATATAGTGGTGGTCGGGGCTAATTCCGCTTCAGAATGGTTGAATGGGCTGTTCGAGATGGCAAGGTAGGTGTCACCAACTTCCAGAAAGAAGGGGTATTTTAGGGATTTTTTTTTTTAAAAAAAAGGAGATACAAGGTGTGAATAGCAAAAAGCAAGGTGTTAATAGCAAAACCCATGTTATAAGTAAGGGTGACAAATGGATGGACCGGATGGATTTTGATTCGGATTATAATGGATCGGATAAAAATAATCCATCAATCCATTTCGATCCATTAAAATTGTATTAAAAAAATCCAATCCATCCATGATCCATTTAATAAAAAACCATACAATCCATCCATTAACCATTTTTACATGGATGAATATCCGACCCATCCATTTAAAATTATATTATAGATTGAAATTTAATTTTTTTTAACAAATTTTATTTACATTTAATTCCCAAACAATAGCTTTTAAACTCTTAACTTTTTTTTAAATAAATTAACAAATCAACTTTTTGAAACAAACAAGCCAAACACAACATACCCAAGGCTGTATAGTATGGAAAGAAATCTAGATTGAAACGTGTTCTTGAACATTTTTCTGCACTGGCAAGAGCCATAAATGAGGTCAAGTTTTCAATGCAAAAGCTAAGGGCGTGTGTTTAACATGCAATTCTAAATGAACCGTAAATGATTTGGACTAATAAAGTAAAGAAATAAATTAAACAAATAAATAAATATATATATATATATATATAGGCTAGAAAACACTTCTGATGCAATTATCTTTTGTGTTGGGTGAAAATGATCCAAAAAATATATATTAACTTTTGTGCCGGATAAAAATTGATCCAGTCTTTTATTTTTTCGGTCCAGTGGATTTAGGGGAAAAAATGAGATGGATCACTATCCATCCATTAATAAGATAGATCCAATCCAGTCCAGTCCATTTAGTTTTAATATTATTGTTGGATGGGTTGGATGGATTTTAGTGTGGATGGGCTAGATGGACAAATGGTCCATGGATCCTTTTGCCAGGCCTAGTTATAAGGCATTGGTTAAGCAACCTATAAAAAGAAAATTCGTATTGAAAAACTAAGTATAACACTTTTCGAAACTTTAAATACACAATTTCTCATACAAATTTTCCTTTCTTAGTTCCTTAAACAATGTCCTAAGAGCACTTGTTAGCATTATCCTTAATTTTAGTATAATGTCACAGGTCGGTTTTGATTCGAATTTGCAAGAGAAAAAATCCGAAAAAATCCACATCATTTTGCTTGGTTCGATTCAGATTTGTAAAAAAATTTCAAGAAACCTTAACAAGTTGGTTTGATTCGAGTCATCCGATTTACAATGGTTCAAATTCTACCAGAAAAAACAAAAGTAAATTTGTTTGTGTTGAGCATTTTTCTTCATCTACCAGATATTTTGATGTGTCTAATTGTTTGGATATGCTGCAACCTATACATTTTTTTAGTTCCCCGAAATTGAGGGGTTTTGATTTATTTATTTATTTTGTTAAAAAATGAACTAGGGGAGGTGTTAGAGGGTTTTGGAGGCTATCCTCCCTTCTTCATCCATTTCTCCTCAAACCCTTCCCCTCATTTTCCCTTCTAATTCTCAAACAGACCCTAAGGCCCTGTTTGCATGTTTGGAGGAAAAGAAAATGGTGGGAATCAAAGGGGAAGAAAGGGGAGGGAAGGAAGGAGAAGGAGAGTATTATCCCTCTCTTTACTTGGGAGTGCACATTGTATGAGAGGAAGGAAATTGATGGTTTACGACATGCTTTTACAAATTGACCATTATTTGAAAAAATTAACTTAAGTAATATTATTTAAAAAGTATAAATTTAAAAAATGAATGAGGGTAAATTAGTAATTTCAATTACTTTTCCTCCAAAATACCCTAAAAAGGGGGGAAATGAAAAAAGTGGGCTGAGGAGGAGAATGGAGGATTTATTAAAATCCCCAAAACATTTCCCTCTAATTAATAGAACTTACAAACAAGGAAGGGTCTCTAATAAACCTTTCATTTCCTTCAATTCCCCTCCAAAAAATGACTCACCAACAAAGCCTAAATGTTGAGCAGAGTATTGACATGTTTCCTTTTCAAATTTAGATTACCTGTTGCAATCACAAATTAAATGTCTATGTTTGATATTTTCGGAGAAAGAACTATATCTATATTTTTGGCAAACATGGAGTTTGGAATACAAGGATGTTAGAATAAAAGATGATCAATCTAGTAGTGTTCGACGACAACTTCGATGACAAAGGGGAGTGTTCAATGGCAACTGCGACAGATGATGACAATAGCAGAAAAGGAACGACGACAACATGAAGGATAGGAAGGGTTCGACTAAGCTAATAGATAAATGGGCTAAAGGCGTAAAGGCTAAAGGCCAAATGGGAAGGAAATTGTAAATCTATTCCTAATAGGAATCTTTAAAATATAATTATTTATATAAATATTAAAATATGAATAATCGATTCACCTCGGCACAGTTTCAGAAATCATGAATTCGAAAACCAAACTAATTAAGATTGAGTTTGATTCGGTTTGGTTTGGGTTCAATCCAAATAGCAAAAAAAAGGAATCAATTTTATTGGTTTGATTTAGATTCTCGCTTTAATATAAACCAATGAACACATATGCTCAAAGTCACAAGTCATACATATGATAAAATATGATAAGTTGATCATATAAAAAACTTCATATTAACATTGTATTTAAATTAAACTTTTTTTTCCTTCTATTCTATGCTTTATATTTTATATTTTGAAATATTATTAGTATTTTCCTCAATCATAACATAATTAAGATGTGACTATTAATATTTTTCTTCAATCAAACTATCAGTTGTAATGTCACACCACATTTTGTTGAAGAGAATGAGTGGATGTCACATGTTCTTTATGCTAGTGTAGTTGAAAGCATTATATATGTTATAATTATGATTTGCACTCGTCCAAATATTTTACATATATACAGCTAGTGTTATTAGCAAGTATATGGGGCATCTTGGCAATTAGATGCATTGACAAGTTGTAAATGGATACTTCGATATCTTTGAGGTACTAAGAATGATGCCCCAGCATGTTAGGAGTCATAATACAAGTGATAGTATTATTGGTTATTTTGGCCCTGATTATGTTGGAGACGTTAAAGGTGATTTTAAATTTTTTTAGCGAGTATATGTTATACCTACGCGCATTGCCTTCTTCACCTGCACTTTCACTCTTTGCCTCTCTCACCACCTCTTCTGCACTAACCCTCTCTCACCACCGCGAGCTTCTCTCCACCACCACCACTGCGAGGTCGTCTCCACCACCACCGCGACCGTATTCTCTGGTGAGTTCTCTTCTCTCTTCTCTCTACTCTATCGCGACCATTACAAGGGTTTTCTATCTCATTGAAGGTTCTCCAGTAAACCATTCCACTTCAGAGCGCCACTCTCCTTCACCACTGAGCCACTCTCCTTCTCCTCTCTGTGAACGCGGTAATGTCCTAAACTTCAATTTTGCTTTCTGATGTTACAGATGATCATGTAATGAGATGATAATTTTATCATTTTGATAAGAGTATGTGTTGACTGATAAATGGTGCTTGTAGTTCTTTTTGTTCTTCTTTGTGAGTCATAGTTTGAACATAAGGTTACTGATTAAACAAAACGTTATTGTTTAATGTTTCATAACAATTTCCATTTTGTTGTGAGGATTGACGGATTCAATGAACATGTAAATGGTGGATTGTGATTTCTGTTTGCCTTATTATTTGTTCTAGTTGTAAGAATGATGACTTATGGAATTGTTTATGGTTGTCTAACTCAATTACTGTACAGAATTTAGGATGATAAAGAAGTTCTTATGTTGGCTGTTATTTGGTCATTTTGTGACAAGATTTGAAAGAAATTAAGTCAATATCCTCTTGCGCAGCTCGAGTGAACAGCAGCAGTCCATCTTCCGCGTCCGCTGTGACACCTTTCTACCCCGCATGTCATAAGGCGTTTAATATAAAAACAATTAAAATGAGAACATGCATTATACTGAATAATTTAAAACAATTGTCCATAGACAGAAAAGTCCCACATGAACCAGTTCACAACGCGGAAATTAAATAAGTTTAAAACCATTAAAACATAACAAAGAAATAAACATATCCCAACCCCGATGTTACATACAAAGATGGTATAACCATTCCGGAATAAAATCTACGGAATTACAACTAAAAACTAAAAACTAACTGAACATGAAACTAGCCCTAACTATGAGTGGCGGCTCCTCAGAGTCACTCCTCTCCGGGTTGCTCGTCATCCTCTGCAAGGTGCCAATCAGGCCAACAACAAACAAACAAACAGATATAGGGAGTAAGAATCATGTAAACACAATAGCAAGGAAGTAGGAAGTAAAGTAAAACATGCAACATAGCAACAACTTAAACATACATCAACGACCAACATGTTATGCAGTGCAGTGCAATCCTACTCCGCTAAACCAACAATGCATGTGGATCCACTAAACACGGGATGGACGACTTCGGAGTTAAATATCCACATTGAGAATCTACTCAACGCCGGAGAATCTACTCCTTGGATAGCCAACGCATCAAACCAACGAATGTCTTATCACGGGGGCGCTAGGAGAATCTACTCCAACCGTGGATGGTCAGATCGCCGTACTCTAGGACGACCTCCCCTATGTCGAACATCCCTAAACAACAACTCCGATGCAATGCGTATGCAACACAACAACAACGGCAACACCACCTCCATAACTCCAACAGAATCGACCGAAGATGACAGTGGAATCGACCGCACAACTTGCATCGCGGAATCTACCTGAGGACTTAAGTGGAATCAACCGCAGCACCTGGGGCAAACTCTCGACCACCAAGGTACAACAACAACACCTTAGACCCAAACTGCGGGATCAAGGCTTCCTTGGCCAAAAAGCACCAGGGCACAGCTTAACAGCTTGCGGTACCCAATGGGTATCGACTTATCAACTCAACACCTCACCATCTCATCATTTTAATTATCTTTAGTAGACATTAGCCAAGTTATCTAATCAACTTATCATTAATCAACTCATCATTGTTGGGAAATGGGGTTTGAAACCCCCTAAGTTCTTTAATTCTGATTCTGTCCAGTAGGGTTGAGCACGGTCGTGCTTAACCCCCAGCACGGTCGTGCTTAAACACGTGAGGGCGTGCTGCCCTTTTAAGTGAAGCACGGTCGTGCTTCCTATTGAGCACGGTCGTGCTCAGCAGAACGGTCGTGCTCTTTGTCCTGCACGGCCGTGCTAAACAGCGCGACAATCTTCCAAGAATGCAACTGGGAGCACGGTCGAACTCCTCCCGCGACAGTGCTGTTCTGAGCAGGAACAGAGACTGAAACTTAACCAAATTCCAGGGTTTTTAATCAATTAATCCAAACATCAATTATCAACATGTTTTAAAGCTTAAACTCATCATCATAACAACAACCAACTCAACAGTGGCATCAACCCAACAATAACATCATGTTCATAACCATCACAACAACATAAACACAAACCATATATTATGAACATGGCATCTAAATCACATATCAACAATTACCAACATATTATCATAATAGTTAACAATCATGCATCAAACAGATATCAACACAGCAAACCTGGTTATGGGAACTCTTTACTTTACTCTAACCCCGAGCCTATGAGTACACTACCCTTCTCCCCATACCTGGATTGAAGGTAGCTCTCTAACAGCGGTCCTAACGGCAAACGGTTCCTCCCCTAAGGCGGCTCAACCTCAAACAATACCTTAAACAACCAGAACATAAACGTTATTAGTTTCCCAATCATTAAAAGGAAAGGAAACCAACAAAAGGAAGGGAACGTTACCTATATGCGAAGTACAGACGTAACCACGTTTCCCTAGGGTCTCTAATACTCAAAATCACACTGAGTATGAAGGAAAAAGTGAAAAAGGATGTTGCAGCCGCACTAGGGTTTTAGCCACCAAAATATGAAATGTACGGCGCAACCCTCGAGTCTGCACAACGTATATAGGCCCGGACTTGAGCACGATCATGATCGACTTAGCGTCACGATACGTGGTCAGCACATTGAGCACGGGCGTACTCACTGTTGAGCACGGTCGTGCTCAACTTAAAATCAGAAACACGCTCCTGACTTTAAGCACGGGCGTGCTGGCTAATGAGCACGGGTGTGCTCATGTACCAGAAAGAGACTTTTAGCCAAAAATCCCACTAAGCCCTCAACCAATAAATCCAACTTAATAAAACCAGCTTAATAAAATTAATTCCAAAAAAACGGGGTGTTACAATTCCACCCCCCTTATAAAAAAAATTTGTCCTCGAAATTTACACGTACCTCAACGGAAAAGATGTGGGTACGCCTCCATCATCTAGCTCTCCAGCTCCCAGGTAGCACTTTCCTTAGTTGCCCCACTCCAAACCACTTTGACCAAAGGAATCTCCTTGCCTCTTAGCTGCTTTACCCTCCTATCCTCGACTCGAAGGGGTAACACCTCAAACGTCAAGTTCTCTTTCAATTGTATGGCATCGGGTACTATCACGTGACTAGGGTCATAAATATACTTTCTGAGTAGAGACACATGAAAAACATTGTAGAGATTTGACAAGAACGGGGGTAAGGCTATTTGGTAGGCGACTTTGCCGACTCTCTTGAGGATTTGGTAAGGACCAATGAACCTCGGAGTAAGTTTTCTCGCCTTGATCACTCTACCAACCCCAGTCGTCGGGGTAACTCTCAAGAATACATGATCGCCTTCCTGGAATTCGAGCGCCTTCCTCCTTTTATCATGATAGCTCTTTTGCCTACTCTGTGCAACTCTCAACTTTTCCTGAACTAACCTGATCTTTTCCGTTGTTTCCTGGACTATCTCTGGCCCTAGCACCAACACTATCATTAGGTTCACTCCAACACAAGGGTATAATAAAGAGGCTTGACCTGTATGTCCTAACCTGATCTAACCTGATCTTTGCAATAATCGATTATGACGCGACAGAAATGAATTTTAAAGAGGCTTGACCTATTTTCTTTAGACCATCACTTCTCACTTATAAAAGAAAAGTTAGGCAGCTATCATAATAACCAACATACAACTCTACTATTTCTCTCTGTGCTAAAACTCTGAAAATCATTTTTCTATACTACATCTCTTACACTATCACTTGACCATATTATTTTGAGAGTTCTACACACCTATACACCATATAGGTGTTATTATTCTTGTGCTTCAATTTGTTTATATCAGCACTATTAAGAGTGCATACTATTGGTAAGAGTCTGATTGACTCAAACCTTCTTTTGATTACTACTCTTACAAGAGAGGGTATATCTCTTGGGATATTTTTGAGGCTCTTACACAAGGGATTGTATGTCCTGTGATTTGTGTTAAGAGTTCTCTTTATTGTAAAGGTTCTAGCTACGCCTATTTAAAAGCTAGTGTTTGAGGCTCTTACACAAGGGATAGTATGTCCTGAGATTTGTGTTAAGGGTTCTCTGTTATTGTAAAGGTTCTAGTTGATCCTGTTTAAAAACTAGAGTTGATTGAAAACCCTTGGTCGTATTGCCTTGGGGACTAGACGTAGGCCACGTGGGTAGTCTGTGGCCGAACCAGGATATATTGTGGTGTTCATTTTCTTTCCTTATCCTCTTTACTTTATCGCACTTTATTTTATAGCGCTTTAGTTTCAAACAGTTTATTTTTATCAAGCGCTTAAATTCGACAAGAAGCTTTTATCCGCTGCAAATTTTGTTTTATATCTTAAAGGGTTTTGATTTTTACCAAAAGATTTCATTTTTATTTAAAACCCAATTCACCCCCCCTCTTGGGCATGGTTGCCACGGCCAACACTTTAATAACTCCATCCACCTACGCTGCCTCATGTTCAACTCCTTTTGATCAAAGAGGTACTTCAAACTCTTATGATCACTAAAAACCTCAAACCTCGCTCCATAAAGGTAATGCCTCCAGATCTTTAAGGCAAATACCACCGCTCCTAGCTCTAGGTCATGGGTAGGGTGGTTCTTCTCATGGGTTTTCAACTGCCTAGAAGCGTAAGCAACTACCTTACCACTCTGCATCAACACACCGCCTAAACCTTGCTTCGATGCATCACAATATACAATGAAAGGTGTATTAGGATCGGGCAACACTAAAACTGGTGCTGATGTCAACCTATTCTTAAGGGTTTGGAAACTCTCTTCACACTTAGAGTCCCACGCAAACAACTGTCCCTTCTTGGTGAGACAGGTTAATGGTAAAGTTATCTTAGAGAAACCTTTTATAAACCGCCTATAGTACCCGGCTAACCCCAAGAAACTCCCAATCTCAGTTACAGACTTTGGCGCTTCCCACTGGAGCACCGTCTATACTTTAGCTGGGTCCACTGCTATGCCACCCTTAGAGATGACATGTCCTAAGAAGCTCACTTCCTCTAACCAGAACTCATACTTAGACAACTTAGCGTACAACTGCTTCTCCTTAAGGGTCTGCAAGACAACCCTTAGGTGTTCCTCATGTTCTTCCTTACTCTTGGAGTACACTAAGATGGCATCTATAAACACCACCACAAACTTATCCAAGTAAGGGTGAAAGGTCTTGTTCATGTAGTCCATGAAGACCGCAGGAGCATTGGTCACACCGAAGGGCATAACCAAGTACTCATAGTGACCATATCGCGTCCTAAACACTGTCTTCAGGATGTCCTCAGACTTCACCCGAATCTGATGGTACCCTGACCTCAAATCTATCTTTGAAAAGACGCAAGCGCTCATCAAATGGTCCATAAGATCATCAATCCTACGGAGGGGATACCGATTCTTTACGGTCACCTTGTTGAGCTGCCGATAGTCGACACACAACCTCATACTACCATCTTTCTTCTTCACCAACAACATAGGTGCTCCCCACGGAGACACACTCGGCCTAATGAACTGCTTCTTCATCAGGTCCTCTAACTGTTCCTTCAACTTAGCTAGCTCTAGAGGAGACATTCTATAGGATGCTATGGAGATTGGCCCGGTGCCAGGCACTAAGTCTATGGTAAACTCAACATCTCTCTCTGGGGGTAAGTTATAAACATCCCCCGGAAACATTTTAGGAAATTCTCACACAACAGGCACGCTGGCGACATCAGGAGGGCTGCTCTCTACTTCCAGGGAAGCTAACATCATGTATACTTGAGCTTCGTCTCTCATCGAAGCTTGAACTTGGCTAGCAGAGAGAAGGTCCGGATTCTTAGACTCCTTTGGAGTTCCAAAAATCAAGGTTTTATCAAAACATTTTAGAAGGACATGGTTGGAAGATAACTAGTCCATGCCCAGAATAATATCCAGGTCTTTCAAAGGTAAGCATACAAGATCAGCAATGAAGGTTTTATCACTTATAACAATATGACAGTTCTTGCATGCATAAGAAGTGGAAACATGTTTACTTGTGGGTGTAGAAACCAACAAATCAAACTCAAGAAAAGTAACAGGCAATTTAAGACTCTTGACCCTATCATGCGATATAAACGAGTGAGTAGCACCCGAATCATATAATACAGTTAATTGAGTTCCATCAATAAAACATGTACCTTGGATCAAGTCATCAGACTCGGAGGCTTTGGCTCCACTAAGAGTAAAGACTCTTCCAGTGGTCTTCAGTCTGTTGGCCTGAGACTTCTGATTCTTGCTAGCACTGGGAGGCTCGGCCTTGGTTCCATCACACTCGCGGCTGATGTGTCCTGGCTTGCCACATTTGAAGCAGATGACTTGTGTTTCCTTGCACTGAGATGAATAATGGTCCTGTGCTCCACACTTTCCACATCTTATAGCTCTAGGGACATCAGAAAACCCACCCCTGAAGCTATTCTGCTAAAACTGGGGCTTCCTTACCCGTCGGGGCATACCGCTGCTTGCCTTTATCCCCCTGGTCAGTCCTCTTGCCACTCTGATTATCCGATCCTCTGGAACTAGCAACCCTGAACTGACTAGCATCCTCATAAATCCAACACTTGTTGACCAGAATCGGAAAAAATCGGATCTCCTGATAACTGATGGCCTGTTTGATCTCAGGCCGGAGTCCCGCTTCAAACTTCACACACTTGGAGCGATCATTCGTCTCATGCTGGTAAGGAGTGTAATACCTAGCTAGCTCCTCAAACTTGGCCGCGTAGTCACCAACTGACAACGACCCCTGCCTCAAGGACAAGAACTCCATCTCCTTCTTGTCCCTGATATCCACTGGAAAGTACTTCTTCAGGAATCTCTGCCTGAACACAACCCAAGTAACTGCTGTGCTCTCAGCCTGCATCCTCTGTCTGCAGTTATCCCACCAATTCTCCGCCTCTTCAGTCAACATGAAGGTGGCGAAGATGAGCTTCTGCTGATCATTGCAGTCCATCATACGGAAGATCTTCTGTCTCCCTTAGCCACAATAGTGTTCCCTCTGGATCGTACGCTCCCTTGAACGATGGAGGGTTGTTCCACTGGAACTTATCCAGTCCCTAGAACTCAGCTGGCCCACCGTTGTTGTTAGGGTTGACCTGACCAATAGCATTGGCTAGAAGTGCCAATGCGTCAGCAATTGCCTGATCGTTACGCCCTCTGCCGGTCATTAGTTCCTGTACATGTCCAACAACAACTTTTAGTACAGAACTTAAGCGGGTAAAAGCGATAGGCAACTAACTTAAACATCATTATCTATAACGAGTATAGACAATTCAAACAAGAGTCACACAACAGACTCATACCACATCCGAACAATGTGACACCTTTCTACCCCGCATGTTATAAAGCATTTAATATAAAAACAATTAAAATGAGAACATGCATTATACTGAATAATTTAAAACAATTGTCCATGGGTAGAAAAGTCCCACATGAACTAGTTCACAACGCGGAAATTAAATAAGTTTAAAACCATTAAAACATAACAAAGAAATAAACATATCCCAACCCCGATGTTACATACAGAGCTGGTATAACCGTTCCGGAATAAAATCCATGGAATTACAACTAAAAACTAACAAACTAACTGAACATGAAACTAGCCCTAACTATGAGTTGCGGCTCCTCAGAGTCACTCCTCTCCGGGCTGCTCGTCATCCTCTGCAAGGTGCCAATCAGGACAACAACAAACAAACAAACAGATATAGGGAGTAAGAATCATGTAAACACAATAGCAAGGAAGTAGGAAGTAAAGTAAAACATGCAACACAACAACAACTTAAACATACATCAACGACCAACATGCTATGCTATGCAGTGCAGTGCAATCCTACTCCGCTAAACTAACAATGCATGTGGATCCACTAAACACGGGATGGACGACTTCGGAGTTAAATATCCACATTGAGAATCTACTCAACGCCGGAGAATCTACTCCTTGGATAGCCAACGCATCAAACCAACGAATGCCTCATCACGGGGGCGCTAGGAGAATCTACTCCAACCGTGGATGGCCAGATCGCCGTACTCTAGGACGACCTCCCCTATGTCGAACATCCCTAAACAACAACTCCGATGCAATGCATATGCAACACAACAACAACGGCAACACCACCTCCATAACTCCAACGGAATCGACCGAAGATAATGGCGGAATCGACCGTACAACTTGCCTCGCGGAATCTACCTGAGGACTTAAGCGGAATCAACCGCAGCACCTGAGGCAAACTCTCGGCCACCAAGGTACAACAACACCACCTTAGACCCAAACCGCTGGATCAAGGCTTCCTTGGCCAAAAAGTACCAAGGCACAGCTCAACAGCTTGCGGTACCCAATGGGTATCGACTTATCAACTCAACACCTCACCATCTCATCATTTTAATTATCTTTAGTAGACATTAGCCAAGTTATCTAATCAACTTATCATTAATCAACTCAACATTGTTGGGAAATGGGGTTTGAAACTACTTAAGTTCTTTAATTCTGATTCTGCCCAGTAGGGTTGAGCACGGTCGTGCTTAACCCCCAGCACGGTCGTGCTTAAACACGTGAGGGCGTGCTGCCTTTTTAAGTGAAGCACGGTCGTGCTTCCTATTGAGCACGGTCTTGCTCCGCAGCACGATCGTGCTCTTTGTCCTGCACGGTCGTGCTAAACAGCGCGGCCATCTTCCCAGAATGTAACTGGGAGCACGGTCGTGCTCCCTGTTCAGCACGGTCGTGCTCATCGTGCAACAGTGTTGTTATGAGACTGAAACTTAACCAAATTCTAGGGTTTTTAATCAATTAGTCCTAACATCAATTATCAGCATGTTTTAAGGCTTAAACTCATCATCATAACAACAACCAACTCAACAGTGGCATCAACCCAATAATAACATCATGTTCATAACCATCACAACAACATAAACACAAACCATATATTATGAACATGGCATCTAAATCACATATCAACAATTACCAACATATTATCATAATAGTTAACAATCATGCATCAAACAGATATCAACACAGCAAACCTGGTTATGGGAACCCTTTACTTTACTCTAACCCCGAGCCTATGAGTACACTACCCTTCTCCCCATACCTGGATTGAAGGTAGCTCTCTAACAGCGGTCCTAATGGCAAACGGTTCCTCCCCTAAGGTGGCTCAACCTCAAACAATACCTTAAACAACTAGAACATAAACGTTATTAGTTTCCCAATCATTAAAAGGAAAGGAAACCAACAAAAGGAAGGGAACGTTACCTATATGCGAAGTACAGACGTAACCACGTTTCCCTAGGGTCTCCAATACTCAAAATCACACCGAGAATGAAGGAAAAAAGGAAAAAGGACGTTGCAGCCGCACTAGGTTTTAGCCACCAAAATATGAATTGTACGGCACAACCCTCGAGTCTGCACAACGTATGTTTGCCCGGACTTGAGCACAGTCGTGCTCGACTTAGCGTCACGAGACACGATCAGCACATTGAGCACGGGTGTGCTCACTGTTGAGCACGGTCGTGCTCAACTTAAAATCAGAAACACGCTCCTTACTTTAAGCATGGGAGTGCTCATGTACCAGAAAGGGACTTTTAGCCAAAAATCTCACTAAGCCCTCAACCGGTAAATCCAACTTAATAAAACCAGGTTAATAAAATTAATTCCGAAAAAACGAGGTGTTACATCCGCGTCCTCCGTCTTTGCTGTTGGGTTGTTTTCTCACAAGGTTTTTTTCTTTCCCTAAACCCTATTCTTTGCTGTGTTAATAATTCTTTCTTTAAATTTTTTACTATCATTACTCTTTATGAAACAATGTGATTAGCAGTAAATGGTTTAAAATGAATATGATTAACCGTAATGGAATATAGCCTAAGGATCCTTTCTTTGGAGCTTGAGAACTATAATGAATTGTAATTGGTTTAGTTAGACTGTATTTAGTATTTACTTCCTGAAATTTTAAAATATCCTGGGATTGGCTACTTTCATGAAATTTTAAATTTAACTTTTCACCACATTGGTTTGAGGATCCGGTAAGATAGTTGAAGGTATAAAAAGCATTAGGTACGAGAATAACAAAAAAGGCCCAATGAGTGAGATTTAAATCTGTTAGGAGTGTTAATAACAGTAGGCAGTTATGTTAGTTAAGTAGAATGTAACATTAGGCAGTTATAGTGGTTCAGAAGATTGTAATAAGAGTTCTGTATAAAATGAGGAGGTGATAACAGAGGAAGATATGAAAAGTATTGTGAAGTGAGTGGTAGGGTATATATGATTGTTAGGTTTAGGACAACAATATCGCCATGAAATTATCTTGATTTATAGGGTATATATATGGTTGTTAGGTTTTCAAATGCTAGTGCGTTTTTCCAATCTCCCCTATTTTGCTTATATTGGATATGTGTGTGTATATCTATAGAGCCTATCTAGCTATGGATCATAGTTGGATGGTTTGTAAACGCACAAGTGATGAGTATCTGAAGGGAGTGGAAGAGTTTATAGAATTTGCTCAAAGAAATGTTCCTAATATTAAAGGAATGTTCTGTTGTCCTTGTGTCAAATGTTTGAATACAAGGAAATGTGCGGTCAAGGATATACGTACTCATCTTATTTGTTTTGGGATTTGCTTGAATTATACAAGACGGATATGGCATGGTGATGTGTTGTTAAATAATAAGTCAAGTGTCTCCCAAAGTGAGGACGTTGACATAGATATAGAGGATGATCGAGTATAGGACATGATCCGTGATATTGGACAAGAATCTTTTCAGTGAGCACATGTGTATGAAAGATTGTGCAGCGATGCGGATAAGCCTCTGTATCCGGGGTGTACTACTTATACACTGTTGTCAACGGTGTTAAAATTGGTTTGTGTGAAGGCGAGAAATGGTTGGAGCGATAAAAGCTTTACCGAATTGCTTGAATTGTTGAAAGACTTGCTTCCAGAGGGCAACACATTGCCTGACCGTAACTATGAGGCGAAGAAGTTATTGTGTCCGATGGGTATGGAGTATAAGAAGATACACGCATGCCCAATGATTGCATATTGTACACAAGTGATTATGAAAAGATGCACGATTGCCCCAAGTGTGGGTTATCACGCTACATAGTGAAGGATAGTGACGATGGAGATGAATTTGATGATTCTAGTTGTGATGTGAAAAAAAAGGTTCCTCCTACGAAGGTGTTGTGGTATCTTCCAATAATTCCAAGGTTCAATCTAGGGCTGAACATCAGTTGGACTTGGTTGGATTCGGGCCCAAAAAGCCGAACCAAACCGACAAGGAAGAAAGGTGACCCATTCCTGTGTAATTGTATACTCGAATAAGGTTGGTCGGTGCGACACCCTTCTACCCCGCATGTTAAAAGCCATTTAATTTAAAAACGATTAAAGGGAAAACATGCAATTATTGAATAAAATAAACAATTGTTCATGGGTAGAAAAGTCCCACATGAACCGTTTACAATGAGGAAAATGAAATAAGTTTTAAACAGTAAAAACATAACAAACCAATAAATATAACCCAACCCTGATGTCACATACAGAGCTGGTATAACCGTTCCGGAATAAAATCCATGGAATTACAACTGAAACTAAGAACTACGATAACATAAACTAGCCCTACAATGAGTGGCGGCTCCTCAGAGTCACTCCTCTCAGGGCGGCTCGTCATCCTCTGCAATGTGCCAATCAGGCCAAACACAAACAACAAACAGATATAGGGAGTAAGAATCGTATAAACATATTAGCATGGAGATAGGCAGTAAAGTAAACAGCAAGCACTGCAACATCATATCAAACATCCACATCATCATCATCGTTATGTTATGCAGTGCAATGCAGTCCTACTCCGCTAAACCATCAATGCATGTGGATCCACTAAACTCGGGATGAACGACTTCGGAGTTAAATATCCACATTGAGAATATACTTAACGCCGGAGAATCTACTCATTGAATAGCCAACGCATCAAACCAACGAATGCCTCATCACGGGGGCGCTAGGAGAATCTACTCCAACCGTGGATGGCCAGATCACCGTACTCTAGGACGACCTCCCCTATGTCGAACATCCCTAAACAACATCTCCGATGCAATGCGTATGCAACACAACAACAACGGCAACACCACCTCCATAACTCCAATGGAATCGACCGAAGGTAACGGCGGAATCAACCGCAACAACTTGCCTCGCGGAATCCACCCGAGGACTTAAACGGAATCAACCGCAGTACCTGGGATAAAATCTCGGCCACCAAGGTACATAACAACAACACCTTAGACCCAAACCGCGGGGTCAAGGCCTCCTTGGCCAAAAAGTACCAAGGCACAGCTCATCAGCTTGCGGCACCCAATGGGTATCGACTTATCAAACTTAACACCTTACCATCTCATTATTCTAATTGTTTTTAGTAAACATCAGCCAAGTTGTCTAATCATTTATCATCATAGGGAAGTGGGGTTTGAAACCCCTTAAAGTCATTTAATTCGGTTCTGTCCAAGAGGGTTGAGCACGGTTGTGCTCGTAACCCAGCATGGTCGTGCTTAAGCACGTGAGGGGCGTGCTCCCCTTTAAGTGAAGCACGGTCGTGATTCTTAGTGAGCACGATCGTGCTCTTTGTCCTGCACGGCAGTGCTGAACAGCGTGGCCAGTTACCCAGAATTCAACTGGGAGCACGGTCATGCTTCAGGTACCAGTAAGGGACTTTTAACCAAAAATCCCACTAAGCCCTTGAGCGATAAATCCAACTTAATAGAACCAGCTTAATTAAATAAATCCTGAAAAACAGGATGTTACAGTCGGTCGGTCGGTGGGTCAACAGTCGGTTCTGCACGGTTTTGGTAAAAAAAATGGGGACAAAGATGAAGCAACAAGAACAAGAACAGAACCCATAAACAAGAAATTAACAGAAGCAAAAGAAAAAAAAAAGCATCAAGATGAAGCAACAGAAACCCATAAACAAGAACAAAAATCCAAATCTGTACAAGGTAACAAACTTTCAACAAGAAAAATCAAATTTTTCCAACAAAAAGTACCAAAACATTCTACAAAAAGCACTTCTTCTTCTTCATTCGTAGGTCTGGACATGTAGCAGTTGGTGTAGATCTGGGCTTCTCCGTTGGGCAGATCTAACTGGACAGCGATTCGCGGCTGAAGGGAACTTGTATGTCTTCATGACAAACATGACGAAGACGATGACCAAAAGCGACAGTGACGAGCAACACGGCTATGCCGGAGAGGACTCGGACATAGTGAGATAGAGACTATGAAGGAAGCCTCCGATTCAAGTTCCTCAATCCCGTGGAAACCCTCCATCACAAGGCTCGATACCCTTGCATCTGTTTGCGACCGCTGCCTGCACATGCGAATATAACCGGAGACACAGGGATTGAGAGAGGTAGAGAGATCGAGAGAGGCGGAGAAGAGATTGAGAGAGGCGGCTGCTATGGTTGAGAGAGTCTGAGAGGGGAATGAGATTGAGATCCGACTTTTGAATGCTGATTTCTTGAGAAGGGGAAGAGATAATGAGAAATTAAATTAAATTTAGAACAAATGAGAGATAAAGCAATAAGTGAGATTTTGGGAAATCGAAATAGTAAAAAGGATAAGGATAAGACAAATTTGAGGGGCCAATCAAATTGAAGGGAGATCAGAGCTAACCAATAGCAGTGAAGGAGAATCAGAGGCTTTTAAAATTCACATCTTTACTAATTTGGTTGGATGCGGTCGGTGGAGGAAAAAAAATTGGGGACCTGCACTCGCCTGTGAGAAACCGCCCCTAACTGACACCAAAACCCGATGACCCGTAGTACCGGTTAAACCCGCCCGTTCAGTTGCTACTGTTTGCAGATAGACTGGGTCTCGGTCGGGCCTATTTATTTGTCCAGCCCTAGTTCAAGCGATTGTTCGCTAATGTAAAAGACGCAAAGAACCTTAGATGGCATGATGATGAGAGGAAAAATGATGGACAGGTTCGCCATCTGGCTGATTCTGTGCAATGGAAGAAAATTGATACTTTGTTTCCGGATTTTGGCAATGAGCCAAGAAACCTTAGGCTTGGACTTGCTACGGATGGAATGAATCCATATGGCATGTTCTTCTTATAATTTACAACCTACCTCTTTGGTTGTGCATGAAGCACAAATACATGATGTTATCTATGATGATTTCAGGACCAAAGCAACCAGGAAATGACTTAGATGTTTATCTAAGTCCCTTGATTGAAGACTTGAAAAAGCTGTGGGTGGAAGGTGTTGGTGTAGTTGATGGGTATTCTCACGAGACTTTCAAGATGCGTGCCATATTATTTTGCACCATCAATGACTTTCCAGCATACGAGAACTTGTCCGGGTACAGTGTTAAGGGGCATAAAGCATGCCTTATATGTGAAGAAGGCACATGCTTCACTCAGTTGCATCATGGAACGAAGACGGTTTACCTTGGGCATCAGAGATTTCTTAGACGTGATCACCCATATCGTAAGATGAAAAAAGCTTTTAACGGATGCCAAGAGAGTGAAAATGCTCCGACAGCCTTAAATGAAGAGCAAGTTTATCAACAGGTGAAGCACATCAATGTTATCTTCGGCAAGGCCAAAAAGAAGGCTAAGGCTACTAAGAAAAACATATGGAAGAAGAGGTCGATATTCTTTGATCTTCCATACTGGTGCAAGCTTGATGTCAGACACTATATTGATGTGATGCATGTGGAGAAAAATGTGTGTGATAGTGTAATCGGAGCGCTTCTCAACATTCAGTACAAGACAAAGAGAGTTGTCAAAGTACACGTGTGGAGGTGGATGAGTTGTCAAAGAGGGAGCGGGAGTTTGAGGTGAAACAGCGGGAGCTGGAGTTGGCACAACGGGAGTTCGAGTTGTCTCAGGTATATTCACAATGATCATATTTCTGAATTACTTATGTTTTCTTTATTCTTAATTACTTATATTTTCTTTATTTACAATTGAAGGCAAAGTCGAAGCCGATGTCGCTTCGTCAGCCTCCCATTACTCGTCTGTTCTCTCTTGGTGAGGATTTTGTGTTCGAGATTTTTGTATGCCCACTGGAACACGATGGATGGAGGGCACGCCCAGACCCAGCACGTCTTTTCAATTCTGTGGTGAGGATCTTGGGCAGTTTTGCACAAATGGTGAGTGGATAGCCAACACGGTTCTGAGTATTTGGTGCATGTAAGTACATTTCAATTTTATAATTTATTTCAATTTTATAATTTATTTCAATTTCAATATATTATGTAATTAACATCCACTTATTTCATATGTTAGGTATCTACATCGCTTTCTAATTGACAGGGCCTGCAATGTTTATGGATTCTTAGACCCCACTGTCATGCTGCCTGATTTCTTGTCCGATCATAGTAAAGTCAGTGCATACATTGGTGACCTAGTGGGAGGAAGTAATCTGAAAAACATATATCTGGCACCCTACTTATGGGATAGACATTGGCAGTTGCTCCTGCTTCATCCTTCTAGGCATATTGTCGTATTCTTATGCTCTCTCCACTAGGACCCGCCGTAGGAGGAGGTGGCCTCTATTTAATTTAATTTGTAACCTTTGATTTTTATTTTATTACACACATGATGAACATATAATTGACATGGATATTTTGTTTATGATAGCGCGATGAATGCATGTATCATATCTTGCGCCAATGGGAAAAGTAGGACTTCAAAGTCAAAAGGAAATCCTGAATGAATTATCCTCAATGTTGCTAGTTTATTAAATAGTAATTAATATTATAATTACTATATATATATATATATATAGGGAGTGTATCATGTGAGAACTACTATTTATTATGAGAAATGAGAACTACTAATAAGAGCTGTTAGATCGCAATTAAAATGAATGAAGGGATCAGATTTTATTTAACCATTAAAAGGTCACATGACCTGTGTCCTCTCCACCCCCTTCCTCTCAATTCGTCCAGATACCAGAAACACCAACTGGTTGCCGGAACCACCGAGCACTGAATAAACACCAATTGATCGCCTGTACCACGTAGTACCGCTTACCAAAATTGTCACTTTCCAAATCCCATTTGCGTTTCTTACGTAAGTTTCAAGTTCTTATATTTCAACAACCAGTTGTTCACTTTGTCTATGCACTTTGATATGCCATATCATGCATTCTTGTTTTTTGTTTCCTTTTAAAAGGATTTGTTTCATGCTTTTGTTTGTAGCAGGAGTGCAAGTCTAGAATAGATACCAATTAGAATGGAGAAACAACATGTGGTGAGTTTGGAGAAATTCACATGGAAGATTGAAGCTTTCTCTAAAGTGAATACCAGGAAGATTGAAGCTTTCTCTAAAGTAAATACCATGAAACTCTCCTCCAAGGCTTTCAAAATTATAGTTTTGAATTTTCAAGTGAAATGCAATCAAGTAAATGATGCATATAAGATGTTTGATAGAATACCACATTAAAGTGCTGATGTTTTCTAGTTTAGTTTAGTGTGTGTATGGCAAAAGTTTTCCATTGCTATGTGTCTTTTGTAATAGCTCTACAATTGAGCGCAACTTGTTATGATATTTTGTTGCTGGTACAGTCTTGGTCCTTCTCTGTTTATGCTGTCAAAAGTCTATTACCGAAGTGTTGCTATTTTGCAACATTTGATGGTTTCAAATAGCTTCAACAATTACTAATCAGACACTCTGTTATTCTTTCTTGCATTTGACTAGTGCAGATTGGTAGTTCTTTTTCCATTGGTTATTTGCTAGTTTTTTAAGTTTATAGGTTTATGTTGAAAGCAAACAGAGGAAGGCAAGGCGTTATGTTACAAAGAGGCAACAAAACTATGTATAAGAAGAGGAAGCCTCAGACTGATACATGATGGCAGCTGCGATATTGTTGTGTGTTGTTGCAGGAACAAAGAAGCGGTGGCAATACGTGATGGCGGCTGCGGCGTTGTTCTACGTTGTTGCAGGAATTACAGGAACATATATGTGGCGGCAATACGTGATGGCGGCGGCGTTGTTTTGCGTTATTGCAGGAATTATAGGATCTATGTGAGTGATGGCAGCTGCGGCGTTGTTATGGGAACGAAGAGGAGAGTGGATAATATGTGATGGCGGCAATACGTGATGATGGCAAATTGAAGGAGGAAGAACTTGAAAGCTAGGTGAGACACCCCGCTGTGCCTCGGTGTTTTATTTGGAAATAAACTTGATTATTATGTTCTTATTCTTAAACTTAACATGAAAATACGGCAGAATTAAAACTTAAATTATTAGGTAAACATATTCATGTATAATAGGAATAAGAAAACATGACCACATTAAACATATGTAAGTGCAATCAGAGTTAAACAAAACACTGTTTTAGGGCATCCCGACAATAGGAGCCCTAACAGGTGTACAAGTTATACAAAACGTAAAAGCGGAAAAGATAAAACGTCGTGACACGGACGCACTGGCCATAACTAGGACTAGACCCTACTCATCATGGGTCACAGCTCGTCCTACAGCATCCGGCTCGTAAGGAGTTCCGTCCAGCTCCTCCTCGTTCGGCTCATCAACAGGATCTTTGAACACGAACCATGAAAGATAGAACAAAGCAAAGAAAAGTACAGGGGATAAGAAACATGCCATCATCAAAAGCGGAAAAGATTCATAGTAAACTAAACAGTAATTGTCACAGACACAACATCAATCAAAGTCATCCATCCTTCATTAAAGTTCTTATATTCACCTCTACCCTCACTCAAAAACTAAACCTTGATGTCAAAGCGGTTACGGAATTCCTTATCACAGTAGTGATTCTTGATCGATCGTCCAAGCGACACGTCCCAATCCCGGTGCACATCCTTAGTCATGTTGAGATGCTCAATGCTGCGCAATGACACTCCTAGTGGCACGAAGCTCCCGGTGCATACCCCGATCGTGGGTACTCATGCTAAGCATGACACTATAGCTGCACGATGATCCCGGTGCACACCTCAACCATGGTAAGAACGCTCACGCTAAGCGTGACACTATAGCTGCACGATGATCCTGGCGCACACCTCAACCACTCCCGGAGGTGCTCATGCAAAGCAATGACGCTCATAGCTGCACTTGTTAAGTTTACCCTTGGACGGTCCCACAAGGACTTCGGTTGTAGAAACAACCCAACTCATGAACCTCACAGACTCTTATAGTCGTAACCTAGTGCCTTAACCTCAGATCAAAACCTCAACACAAGCTCTAAGTCAAAATACCTCATTATCACAAATTATTTAGGCTAGGCACCTCTAACAGTCATTATGATCCTCGCACCCAAAACAACTCATCTCTTAAACATCACATATATCATCACTTATCCACTAAGCATACAGTACACCAAACAGATCATGCATCATATAGAACAATTCAAGATATTCCAAACATAAACATGGCATACAACCAATTCAGTATAAATAATAAAAACAGATCATCCATCAACAGTTAATAAATATCAACCTAATATCGATAAACCTACAATCCCCGAATCACTATGGGTGTTTCAAAAGCAATTTAAAGTGATTTTGGTCTTGTCGATTATTCGACTACTAGTAGGGTTTAGGTCGCCCTACATAATTACTAGATAATTTACTACTTATCGATTCCGACGATAGGTTGGTTCTTTCCCCCACCTGAGTGATCACCGAAGGTTTGAGCCCGCAGCTCCTCGTTATCCGATCGATATGTGTTAACACCACCTTCAACCACACAACATAAAATAACCAAATCAAACAAACTCATCCTTATTTTTGAAAGCCTAGACTCGGCCTTGTATGACAAAGATAGGCTAGGGTTTTCAAATCGACACAATCTCTTAGATCAATGATCTTAGAGTATTAAGGAGTAGGAATCAAGTACTAGTTTTCACAAACCAAATCAAAAACATTTTATTTCCTTTAGTGCAAGTTTCGGCCAACATAAATAAATTGGCTAAAAATTTCTAAACTTTCCAATCTCTCTAGGCTAGCATCCATACATAGTAAGGAGCTTGAAACCATGATCATTTCGGAAAATTAAAACAAAACATCCTAGGTCCATAAACCTTAGGTTTCGGCCATCATAGGATTTTTAAACTAGAAATCTTTAAATCATCCAATCTTTTAGACATAGCATCCTTTGATATTAAGGAGCTCAAATCTATGATCATTTTGGAAGAAAATAAAACTTACCATTTTTGCCAAAAACTATTAAAGTTTCGGCCTTGGTATGAAATAAAGGTTAGAAATCTTCAAACTTTCCAATCTCTTGGATTTAGCATCCTTATACATCAAGGAGCCTTAATCCATGATCATTTTGGAAAAACAACTAAACATTTTTACCTTAAACTCTTAAAGTTTTGGCCTTTACATGAAAAATGTGTAAAAAGCTTTAAACTTTCCAATCACTTAGACATAACACCCTTTAGTATAAAGGAGCCTTTGTCATGATCATCTTGGAAATGAAACTCAAATACAAGTTCATACAAACAAAAGTTGAAAGAAAATTTCCTAGGCGGTAGTATAGGTTTCGGCCATCCTTGGAAGAAATGGCTAGAAATTTTTGTTTAACACAAGCACATAATATGTGAAACTAGAGGTTAATACAAGACTATAGAAAGTGGTTTCAACTCAAAAGGATTTTTCTACAATTTCCTAGAGATTTTAGAAGTTGGAAACCCATTAAAAACACTTAATGAAAAAGTAGAGTAAACTATAAAATAAAAGGTGAAACTTGCAAAAAGATTGGTATGAGAGTATTACCCTTGATGCAAGGATCAACTCTTGTGAAGAACTTGAAGTGAAACTATGACTAAAAATAGAAGCTTTATGAGTATGAAGTTTGAAGAAAAAGGAAGAAGAAGAAAATGGAGTTTTTAGTTGTAGGAGGAAGAAATGAGAGAAAGGAAGAAGATGAAGTGTTAATATAGAGGAAGAGAGAGGGATTTTCGTGCTTGAGGAGAGAGGAAATGTGCTTGGGCTCCAAGTTTTGGTTGTGGTGTGTTTGGTTGGAAAAAGTGAGGTAAAATGAGTTTTAGGAATAAAAAAATTAAATTCAAAAAGTGTTATGATTACTACTTTTAGATGTGTCATAAACTTTAGTCCATCAAGTCACATCAACCCTCATCAAGTCACTTCAACTCATTTATGTTCCCAATTCTGCTCCATAGCATTCCCGGTTCAGGTTCCCGATCGTAATTTCGCCCGAATAAAATATTACATTTTATTTCTGAACTCAAATTTTTGAAATTAACCAATGTTCAAGGAAACACTATAAAAACACTAATGATTTCGTTCACGGGTCAAATTTAGGTTTTCTGCTCAGTAAAAACTTACTGTCAGTAAAAACGCAGACTGGGCTCCGTCTGAATTTTCAACCCAAATTTTCACCATAGCCTTCTACCATGAGATAGACTACGAATATGATTTTATTTTCATTAAAAAAAAATATTTTCTAACTTTCATATTAAAATATAATTACTTATATTTTATTTGGTTAAACAGTATAATGGAAATCAAGCTGTTACACTAGGATCACATGACTTTTTTAAGTTTTGTTTTAATCTGGTCCATCAATTTGTTTTAATTATGATCCAACGGCTCTTAACAGAAGTTCTTATTTCTCATAATAGATAGTGTATATATATATATATATATATAATTGACATTAAATTTCATTTCTTTTGTAGTCTCGTTATCAGACAGATGATTGGTCGTGTGCCTATTATGTGATGCTTCATATGTTGAACATCGTCTCCGCATCTATTACCGAGGGATGGAAGAAGGTATTTAATTAAAAAATTTATTTAGTTATATATTTTATTTTTTGTGATGATTTGATTTAATGTTTATTTTATTTGAACTTGTGCAGGCTTTTAGTAGCGATCAATCTCCTCTTTCGAAAGAAGATTTTAAAAACCTGAGGATGCGATTTGCAGACTTCTTTTTAAGTATGCTGCAGAAAAAGGAGTAAAAAAGATACTTCCTGCATACTTAGAAAATAATGTGTAGCTTGTATGAATTTACATTATATACTTAGAAGATAATGTGTAGCTGTATATAATATATATTATATTATATTATATTATATTATATTATATTATATTATATTATATTATATTATATTATGACTTTTTCATGTATTGTGGCCTAGCTAGTAATAGAATACTGAATTGTGTTAATTAAGATAAATTCTGTATAATTGTGACTAGCTAGTTTTGAATATATATATTAGAATGCAAATGCATGAGTTAATTTATGTGCAAAGTTCTCCATATATGGACTTGTTAGTGATGACTGTGTGCAAATTTTGTAGTCTGTGCAAATTCTGTATTCTGGAATGTTAGTGAATGCAGGGAGTTAGTTGGGGGAAAGGGATATTGCATAAACAGAATTGAAAAAAAAATACTTTTAACGTCTGCTTTTTATACAACAGACATCTATTGTATAAAAAAGACATTAAAAGTAACACTTTTAACGTTTGTTGCATAAACAACAGAGGTTAAAAGTGTTACATTTTGCATCTGCTCACAACAGACGTTAAAAGTTTAATGTCTGTTGTATTAACGTCTGCCTTTTTGTGACGTTAAAAAGCACTTTTAACAGATGTAAAAAGTGCTTCCTGCATTAGTGACTTTTGGGAGGTTACGTCTTCAAGATTTCAAGTAGTGCAATTACTTGGAAACCAACTTTACAATCTACTATTATACTATCTACCACAGAAAATGAATATATGGTGGCAATAGAACAAGCGAAGGAAGTCATATGGCTTAGAAGATTTGTTGACAAATTGGGTTTAGAACAAGATACTACCTTAGTTTATTGTGATAGCCAAAGTTCCACACATTTGACCAAAAATCAAATGTTGCACGAGAGAATCAAACACGTCTCATATTTCATTTTATTTGGAAATATTTCTCAAGTTACCTGTAGTGAAAAAAGGTTAGTACTTCTAATAATCCAATGGACATGATAATGAAAACAATTACAGTTTCTAAGGTTAAGTACATCTTACAGTTAATTGATATTCATAAAATGTGAGTTGGCCCTTACGGGCATTTTGGAGAAGACAACAAACAAATTTGAGGCTTGAAGAAAGTTCAAGTCAAGGTGAAGATTTGTTAATATATGACTAGAATTTCATTGATTAAAAACAATAAATTTGGAAGGCTTTCCTCTATCCTAGCTAGCAAAATTCTGTAACACAACAATTGTTAAGAAGCTTACCTTCATTATAGGAAGCTAATTTTTGTGTTACTTTGCATGAATTAACGATATCTTTCAGCCAAACCTCAAAGGCCCTATACATTCCATTGTTTCAAGACATTTGGAGAATGATATGAACGATGTCTTTCGTAGAGGAGAATTAGTTTATTCATGTTTTCCCTTTTGTTTATTTGTTGAGTTATACAACAATAAGAAAATACCAAAGTATTTAAAAGTATTTGAGATATGGGTTTGAGTGAAATGTCATTCTCCATATTTTTTATTGAATATATATGACAATCGTCTTTGCATGTAAACCTAGATTATAAGCTGAATCACATTTATACTTCCATTTTATTTAGACAAATTTTTAATAAAGTATCCTGAAAACTAAGCAAAACTTAGGGACAAAACTTTCCTAGTATATGGCATGTTGACGAATAATTGATACCTATTAAACAACAATCCCTCGTCAATAGAGGCGGAGCTTCGTTGGAGCGAGCCTGAGGGAGCAACGACTCCTCCCAAAGATTTTTAACCAATTTTTTTAATATAAAACATTTTAGGTTCTTTACAGCAGTTAGGTTCTTTTCCTCTACAACGCCTCACGTCAGATGTGTCGCAAGCCATCAACTGTAGTAGTGCAACCACAAATCATGCTCCTTCACTTGCGACGTATACCATTATCTCTGTTTATGTACTCATCTCTCACCTATGCCTTTTGCTTATGGTCTTCTTTCCTCTTTTACATAACATTGATGTTAGCCTCTCTTTCCTCTTTTTTTTTTCTTCTTATTATATTATCATTGTTTTTAGCTTAATTATTTGTTTAAGGGTGGTTGGGCTTGATGGCTTTGGGCCAGGGAGTGTAAGAAAGGATCTGACCCTCCTGTGTCATGACATTCTCAGGTTTAGCCTACTATTAGAATGCTAGCAACACTGCCAACGAATGTTTGTCCGGTTGGTAAGGATAAGGCTCATAACCCACAAGATCGTGAGTTCGAATCCCACTTCCGATATGAGGACCTCGTTGGTGAGCCCCCGGGAACCAACTCACCTAAACTTTTCCCCACAAAAAAAAAAAAGAATGCTAGCAACACTCTCATTCCAACACACTCTCTTATTGGTTGAAGTTCATGTGAGTCCAACAGAATTCAAGTGGGACCCACATGAATTAGTGGAACCTATTTCCAAAATACTGAGACGTATTTGAATTTTAACCAATAAAAGAGATTGTGTTAGAAACAAAGTGTTAGAGAAGGTGTTGGTAGAACTCCTCTTTTTAAATTATTATGGTGTTAGAGAGTCTAGATCCTCTATTTCAATGGATTGGTTTTCAAATATAAAAAAAAAATATGTACAAATAACACATGCATTAGACTCGTTTTAATAAGAGACGTAAAGTTTTATCTTAGAGTAAGGTTTATTTAAAGATAAAAGTACCAAAAAAATAAAATAAAAAACAAAAATTAATTCAAATGAATGGTATATGTGCTCTTGTTATGGATTTCAGTGAGCAAGAGAAAATTAATTTGATATCTCAACTTTCACATTTTATTCTTGACACGGATAGTCAAGAAGATTTAAATAACTTATCAACTATGTCTGAATTTTGTGAAGCTTTAGCAAAAACAGGAAAGACAAATACATATTACTTGATTGATCGGATAATTAGCCTTATACTAACTCTTCCCGTTACTATACAAAAAGATCATTTTAAATGAACATAATCAATATAGGTTTGCGCCTAATAAGATGGAGAATGAATTTCTTGCAATTATAATATGGGGGCTTATATTAAAAAAGAAATAGCTAAAACTTATAGTTCTGATTCAATCATTAATGATTTTGAGTCATTAAAAGAATGATGAGCGATACTTTGAATGCATGTATACCTTTTCTTTTATATATTTTAATGTTACTTTGTATTAATGTTACTATTGTTTTTTTGACAATGTATTAATGTTACTTTGAAACTTTAATAAAATTAATTTAATTATAATATTTTAGATAGTAGCTAATGATTCCCCAAAAAATTATAGTCAAGATCCATAACTACTGCTTCTCAAATAAAGATTGTGGGATCACCAACCTGGTATTGGAAGAGTTGGTAATGTGACTCGATCTCCCCCAAGGTAAAGAATGCAAGTTCAATTCCTAGAATTGCCCAGTTGGAAAACAGTCAAACCCTATGTATAAAAAATTGGATGTTCGTCGTTGCCGAACTAGGGATTAGTCTGTCTAAAGTGTCGAAGCTGTGAGATCATCCCGATGGACCCACTGAGCAGTCAAATGCCTTAATTACGGTGACTTAAAAAAGGGGGATGATTGTGGGATCATCCATTTAGAAAACGTAAAGTTTATATTAAACGAGAACTTATTAGGCTTAACTATCCGGCCTAAATCAATATTTATAAAAGTTTGTTTGGTTTTCTCTCGGTACTGTTTAGGGTGTCCTGTACTCAAAGGGGAATATGATATGATGAGATGCTAAAGCAGAACGGAAATAAACATTAGAATGAGCCGACAAAGCGAGGAGCATGCGCACGCTTACGACAGAGTAATGCATTGAAGACAAACGTTAGAGATCTCACACATCCCAACGAAGCATGTCACGTCTCCAGTTTTTTTACCATAATTGTGCAGATCTAGTAAATTAGTCTCCATGTTAGTTGAAAAAATTAAATAAAAATAAAAAATTAAATAAAAAGCTAAGAGTGTGTTTGGGAAAGATTGTTTTCCCATATTTCAGCTGTTTTTTAGCTTAAAAGCTGTTTCATAGGTAATCTATCATGTTTGGCATTTTGCTTAAATTTATAAAAAAGCTTTTTTTAGGGGAAAAAAGCTGTTTTATGCTATCTAGTTTTTTCTAGCTTAAAATTGTTGTGATTTGATTATTTTTCATTCTCAAAACTCTCTTCCATGTTTACCCCTACAAAACTAACTTCTAAACAAATATTATTAAATTATACAAATAATTTCATACCCTTTTTTGTAATTCACTATGTAAAAGTGATTATTTTTGCACCATCCAAACGAAATAGATTATCTTAAAATCGTTTTTCAGCAAACATACCCAAACAAAAACAGATTCTGATTATAATCGATTATCACAATAATCGATTATTTGAAAACAAATTATCAGCATAATCTTTTTTTCCAGCTTTCCCAAACACACTCTAATAATACCCTCAAGTTTTCATTTTAAAAATATGTGTTTAATACTCCCTCTGGTCCTATATATAAGAGGCAAAACCCTAAAACACACAGAGCAAGGAAATGCATTGAAATAAGCTATTTGTAATTAATATTCATATAAATTTACAAATTTAACCCTTCAATAATTATTGAACAAACCTACTGGTATTGAAAGTTGCACTGTCTCGTAAATATAAATCATATTATAAATAAGGGTAAAATTGGAAATGAGCATTTAATATTTGTCAAAATACATGCATGTCTCTTATATTTTGGACAAAAAAAAAGTAGTCATTTGCCTCTTATAATAAGGACCGGAGGGAGTATTTTGAGAAATTTTTTTTTTCTGAAGAAATATAATCTTTGAAGTTATGTGTTTAATCTCTTTTTTAGAATTTTTACTTGAGATGAATGATTTTTAACACTTTTTTTATACATAAAATTTAGATTGAGGGGATGATGTTCTAGTCTAAGATAGGGAAAAACTTCGGGCTCTATGAGCACTTACAAATGAATTTACATTTATCTCCTCAAAGAGACTAGTGGGCTATCGAACCCGCAACCTACCAGATATGAAACCATGTCATGCTGCACTAGACGAATCCTTTGGGATATGATTTTTAACACTTTAATATTATTCCATAAAATCTTACTAGATTTTAATTCATTTTTGTGAAATCCTTGCTCATATAACATTGGCTTTGTTTGGCAAGCCCAATAAACTAGCTTATAGTTTATTTGACTCGCTTATAAGTTTGTTTGACTGAAATAGAGGTGTTTGATAAACAATCTTATCTCATTAGCTTATAGCTTTTCTTTATATGCCATTTTATTTAGCTTATGACTCATAGCTTATAGCTTATTGGTTTTTCTCTCATTGTGACCCCATTCATTTAATGAAATCCACACTCGATCGTACCTCTTATTATATGTCCTTTAATGTCATTTTACATTTATAAGCTAGTTTAACTGCTAATGTTATCATACACTTTAAATTCAATCAGTTAGTTTTTTAGTTATCAGCTATCAACTATAACCTTTCAACTAAAAAATAGCTTCAGCTATAACCTAACTTATCAGACATAAGCTAACTTATCAGCTATTTTTACCAAATAGAACCATTACCTAATTAGATAACTTGATTTTGGTGACGGTGCTTCAATCGAAGGGGTTGGGAAGCTGTTGTTTCATGAAGTGGTAGACGTTAAGGGTTTAAAAGTTTGGAAGGGGATAGGAGGGAAAGGTTTTGAGGAAGAAGAGAGAGGATATTCTTCCATCTTGCATGGGATTTTTTTTTTCCATAAAAAAATCAAGATTTTCCAAAACCCTCTAATTTGGGCAAACTAAAAAAATTAATTAGAGAAGGGTTTTGGAATGTTTTAGAGGGTTATCCTTCCTTCCCTATCACTTTTCCCCCCACTTTTCTTCTCAAATCCTTTTCCTCTCCCTTCCTCACTCAACTCCCCAACAGACCCTAAGGAATAGGACAAGGATCCAGCGCATTTGATAAAGATGATAATAAGAAAGAAGGAAAAACAAAACGTGATTCAGTAAACCTCAAATTCCTTGTTACATTCACGCTCACCATGATTCGGTAAGCCAATATGGCTACTCATGTCTTAGCTTGTAGGAGTGTTTTGAAGGACAGTTCTTATACTTACCATCAAGTTCTCTCTTGCATCGCTAAGATTATTTTTAATGAAATGCTATGAGTAACTTTCAGTTAAAAAAAAAAAGAGAGAACTAATATTATAATTATTATTTAAAATCTCTTGAAATCAGGAAAATTCACTTATATATCCTTAATTTTAGATATTACAATTGATTGAATTCCAACCATTTTCCAACCGAAGATATTCCATATCCAGTTAAACATATGTTAACACTCTCATATATATATATATATATATATATATATGAGAGTGATGTTAATGTGACAGTGAGTACAACAGATTTGGGTCATTAAATCATAAATGAATGATCAGATTTAGATTTACTTCTTTCATCTCTCATTATAACACACTCCTCCCACTTAAGTCGTCCTATATATGGGGTACATATATTCATTTATATATTTAATATAATAATATATTATATACCAATATGTGGTTGGTCCAAGTAGTAATTAGCTCGAGCCCCTTAAGTAAGTGGTCAGGTGTTCGACTTCTGATTTTTCTGAATGGAGAAAATTTGGTTGGGAGGGGACAACTCTTAAATGACGTCCAAGTCCCTCATTGAAGATTAATCACTGTTTACAATGATGGATATTTCGTATCATTGACATGGTAACCCTAAAAAATATATTATATACGAGAAATGAGATTTATACTCAAAATGGATTAAGGTATCCAAATATCTTCGGCCGAATGTTTAAAAGGGATTAAGGGCCTCTCCTTTTTTTTCTTTTTTTTAAGCCTTTTTTATGTTATGAGAAAGAAAGAGACATAAACATAGACAAAAATAAATTTATTTATATCTCTCATAACATGAGAAACATATATAGAAGAAGATCTAAATCTAATTAAAAAAATTTTTTTATTCAATTATGTATAAGGGATGATCCATTCAAATTTGCTTATGTCTTTTTCACTCTCCTAATATGTTTTTCGTTTTCTAGATCGCATCTTCTCACTCGATAGGTGTGAGACTAAACTCTCGAGTTTTAATAGACGCCTAAGCGTAGACACCTCATAATAATGTTTTTTTTCATACACTATAGGGATCGAACTCGGGACCATATACAAGCTTAACGGACCCAAGCCCTTCCACTTAGAGTAACACACATTAATTCTCTCTCCTAATATTTTTTTGGTAACCATGACATAGGTACAAAGTATCCACCATTGTTAGCAGCGACTAATCTCCGTCGGGGAACCTGTTGGGCACACAAGGTGGGTTCTCCCCTCCTAACCAGGTTTTCTCCATACACAAGAGCCAGGATTCGAACCCTTGACCACTTGTTTAAGGTTCCCAAGTCCCTCACCACTTGGATCAACCACATATTGGTAATTCTCTCTCCTAATATGAAAAGGAAACATGAAAGAAGAAAATATGGAAATGATCCAAATCCATTTAAAAATACTTTTTATTCAGTTGATTTAAGGTATAATAACTTTTCCTCACGTCTCTTCCTCAGCCAACCTAGGAGCAGTGTCATGAAGTAAACTTCATAATATTCTCATTTTTTCTATGTGAGCTGTTGATACCAAGCCAAAGTGGATCTCGCTTTATGGCATTGTGTTAACACACAATTCAGCTCAAGCTCAATCAATTCACATAAATGGTTATAGGATAACCACTGGCAGTTTTCAAACTGCTCATAATTCATAATATATAAATCACGTATACAATCGATTAAAAATTCACCTCACATATTAAGGGCTTGGATATATACCCCATTCTGGTCTGGCATCCCTTGTGCTTGCTGATTCTGATATGGGTTTTTGTTTTGAAGACCTTATAGTCTTTTAGTTATTTTTTTACGATCAATGTACGTACCAAAACAAATAAAAGGGTAAAATGGTTTGTAGTGTTTTCAGTTTTTACCTATGAATTATTGTTCCAGTGAAAAATCAACAAAAAGAAAAGATAATCTGATAATGCTACAGAAACTTCTGCTCCTGCTGCTTCTGCTGCTGCATTCTGGGTATTCAGAAAGGTGAGAGTGATTCTTCATGACCTTTAACCAAGGGCTTCTGTTATAGATCTATGGACCATTAAACCATTTATTGGACCATAATTGTATTTGTACCCTTCACAGTGACACAGTTATTTGTCAGTCAGTTTTTTTTTCAGAACTCTCTTTAGATGCCCTTCACTGCTTGTTCAGAGCCCTAGCATTCCAAGTCCTATTCGTTTTTTCTTTGTCTCAACCAAGTCACTCTCTCTCTGGTACAAGTAGCAGTGTGCACCAGTAGGGATAATAACACATGAATGAACCAGCAGCTCCAACTGTAGAAAGAATAATCTTTTTCTTTCTCCTTTCAGAAAGGAGTAGGAGAACTTGGTCTCTTTGTCTTACTTCATCTTCATCCTTTTGCTAAGATTCTTCTTCCTTTTCTTCTTATACTGATCTTAAGTTCTTATCCTTTAAATTTTTCTATATATGTTTTATTTGGCTTTATAATAAAGTGACATATACTGTGGCCTTTAGCATTCACTTTACTAAATCATTGTATTTTCTTTCTTGAGTTTCCTTCATGAATCAAGAAACAAGGTTTGTACATGATGATGATATAATACTAACTTTCCTATCAACCCGTAGTCTATTTTTTTTTCTAGAAAAACATGTATATTTTCATTTAACTAGTTCAGTGGACAAGTTTTTAGCTTTTCTTAGTGTCTAGATGGAGTAATGCTTATAGGGCTGAATCAGTTCGTTAAGTTTCAGGTTTACAAGTGCATCAAGCTCTTGCAGATCTGAACAAAAATAAACCAGGATGCCTTAGGGTTATTGAAGTGTCATGTCATGTAATGTATATGTATGATATGGAATTGAAGCAATAGAATTCAATTATACTTCCCTTTTTTGCTTTTTATGGAACATAAAAGAAGGGCCAAAGAAAATTGCATCTTTTGGAATATTAGTCCAGACTCCAGATCAGATAAACGAAATTACTGAATATTAGTCTAGTAACTCTAGTTTAATAGTTTTTATTTTTGTTCATATATACCGTAAAACATTCCAACATGGGATGGTTGACTTTTCAACCAGGTCATATGACCAAAGTCCAACTAACCCAAGTGACAATCTGGATGGTTCAGATTGTGCCACATGGGAGGTGTACCACTGCATCATTTTGGTGGACGGTGCACCATAGCCTTCACCTCTAGTAGGTAGTACCTCATAAGTCATTTTGTTTAAACCAACCATTGAACTTGATTAAATTTTCTATATAAACATGAAGAGATCTATTAATCAGTTTTCTGACTTTCTAAATGTTAATTTCAGGTTTTGTCTTCTTTTGCTGCTGACACATTAAACAGAAACTGAAGGAAATTATTGTGATGATAATTTTCTTCAGTGACTGAGCCCTGAAAAAGAGGGGTATTGTGGGGCAATTTTAGGGTTTTGAAGTTGGGTATATATCTACATCAAGCTCCCTGGTGAAGCATTGAAGGCTAAACCCAATTTTCCAAATCGTGTTTGCCAAATGAAGAAGAGAAGAAAACTTGTGTACGTTTCTGTATCTTACACATGACTAATTGACTTTCTTTTGAAGAAAGCATGCAAATCAATTAATCCACTTGTGGGGTGTCAGCTGTTAAGTTTTTTCTCAGTGAAAACCTCACAACTTGCACCCCCATGCATATCTCTCTGCAATAAAATCGTGTGGTCCTGAATTGTACCGAGGGTTCTAAAAGATAACGTATATTGGTCCATCACCTATAGCTTTTTCTTGTCCGAAGTAGTTATCATACACAAAGACATGACAATACTCTTGGACTAGACACCACAACTTTTGAATCTCTCTAAAATTACTTATCTAAAGTGGATTTTTCTGTTTCTCCTCCATGTGATGCCTTCCTGTATTTTTGTTTTCTCTCTTCTTTTTTTCTTTTTGATCTCTTCTTTTATCTCGTTTTATTGTCCTTTTCTAATTTTATGAATATAAAGCTAATACTAAAGAGTGAAGTTTTGTAATGATAAAGTCCATGCAATTTTATTTTCCTAATAAAAACTGCTAGACAATCATTTTTAGCCATAGTTTTTTTTTTTTTTTTTTGGGAATGAACTACACACTTTTTCACTATTAGATGAATAAGTGATATATAGTTTTATGGATTTAATTGGTATGTACTATTGGTATTAAAAAAAATTATATTGTTAATCAATTATAAATTAACATATTATTAAAAATATTTCAACCCTTGTCATAACTAGCTAAAAAATCATACATATGATGATTTGTGAATAGGTACAATTATAATTTTTTTTGTACAAACAGTATATCAAAATCAAAGTCTAATTTTATTTCATCTGTGGGGACATTTAATTTTTATCTAAATTATAGTAATTTTTTAGTAGTACTACTCTTTCCTAATATAGTATAAAGAAAAGCAATATCACTTACTGAAAAAGAAGAAGAAAAAGAAACAGTATGAGTGTGTACCCATGAAGCCTGCTAAGAGAAAGATCAAGATTCAAGATCCTAATTGGAATAGATTGTTGTACAAAAATATAGAGAAACTTCACAAGTCCAGTCACTATCCTTTCATCCTTTTCTTTTCTTCTTTTTCCTCTCCAATTTTTTTCCATCTTCCCATCAAGTTGTGTAGCATCAGTATTTACATTTTCTGTGTAACTATAATTACTCACTGAATATGTTCCGCAGGAACATCTTAGAAATGATGCCAGATGTTAATAAAATAGAAAGCATGCAGCGATTTACATGGCTTTGCTCTTAATAAGAACAAACATTTTCCTTGATGCTAATTTGTCTTGCTTCTATGGCCCCCCATGTGATGCGTTTCAGTAACAAAATCTTTTGTAGTTGTCGATAAAGTGTGACTAGCCGCTTTTTGAAGCATGTAACAAATGGTCCATAGAGGTTATCATATTTATTTGTTATAAGAAACAATTTTTGCACTATCTTTTCACATAATCTTATACATTATATATGTTTTCTCCTCTTGGATATCCTCTCCCACGAGAATGTATGGAAAAAATTACTTTTTTTATAAGCAAAAAATATATTGATTTGAAGTATAAGGGACACTTCAACCCGTATATAAGGAGAGCAAAGAAAATAACCTATGGACCATTGATATACTGCTCCTAGGACTTGGTCTACAACATGCAATAGCTTTGAAAAATCAAGTATTGTACCCTTGAAGAGAATCCAAACCCATTTGTCTTAGGGTAAATAATTATTTTTTATATAACTTACAATAAATCTAGTGTAGAAATTAAATTAGTCCAAGTCCTACATAAGAATCGAAAACATATAAAATATGAAAAAATATGTCAAACTATCAATAAAATTAGGGTCTTGCTAACGAGTACTCTAAGGGCATTGGTTAAGGAACACACAAAAGGAAAATTGGTAATGAAAAACTAAGTGTTACACTCTTCGAAATACTAAATACACCATTTCCCATACAAATTTTCCTTTTTTGGTTCCTTAAACAATGCTCAAATGACACTTGTTAGCATTCTCCATAAAATTAACTTAGATAAAGTTGTATAATTTCCCAAATGTTTGGCAACTCAATTATGAGAACAACATAGTGACATAGCAAGAAATACCAACCCTAAGTCACCCCCTAACTAAAATCATCAATGAAATCATTGTCCATCATGCCTGACCATAAAATGATAAGATATAGACTACCAAATTCATTTGACCAATAGAGTTATATCCCACGTGGCCACCTATCTGCCATTGCTTTATCTTTCAGTGCGGCGTGGTCGGTTCCATTCCGGCATCTTCTTTTTACCAAGCTGTATGTGGACTCAACTTCTTCAACAAATTTATTCTTCTATGCAATCAAAAGCAAATCCAAGTTTGAAACCTTGATATATAGTTATAATAACTTTGTATCAAAAGCAAGGTGCACGCTTCGTCCTTCTCTCTCTCCTTTGGTGCATGGTATCAAACAGTGGTAAGTTCATTCATGCGTGTTTTTGCTAGATACTATATCTTTTCATCCATATATACCTAGGGTTTAATATAAACCTAATTCAATTTTACTTGTTCAGGATGTGAAATTTGTTGAAATATTGCATATTTGTGTTAAATATTTAATCCTTGCACCCAATTTAATTTCTGAGTTTTCTGTTGCCTTGTGCCTTTCTTCTGCTGAAATTAAACCATATTTTGCTGCAAACATTTTCATATAATCTGATGTGAGACTGGCATGTTTTTCCGATGATTTTATTATTATCTACTGCATTAATTAGTTCTTCTTTAGTTATTTTTTATTATTATTCAAGCTTATGTAATTCCATGAAAATAACAATTGATTTATATGATTCATTATGTTATAATGTCCAATAGATTGATCTTAGGAACTGCATGCACTTAGTTTGCTATCTCTAAAATGGGGTATAATTTGATCTAAGTTTAAATATTTACCTCATTTTCTTTTGAACACAGTTTGAATTTCATTAAATTTCTTCAAAAGTCAGCTATCCATCCATTTTCTATTATTTTTCTCAATCTTAATTAAGTCCATAGTTTTCTGAAGCAGATACTAGGAGTGACAACCATCAAATTCATACAGTGAAATTCATCCAAATTAGGAGTTTCATTGTCGAAAGGTGGAAGAAAAGTTTGAAAACAAAAAGCTGAAGAACAAAATTCTACACTGGGAAGAAAGCAACAATGACAGAAATAAGATGATTAACACTCCAAAAGAAGCAGATTTTCCATTAAAGCAAGAAGGTCCTTCAAGTGATGAAAAAGCAAAAGCTTCATCAACCTCATCATCATCACAATGGCTAAGATTGAAAGATCCAAGGATTGTGCGTGTGTCTAGAGCCTTTGGAGGAAAAGACAGGCACAGCAAAGTGTGCACAATAAGAGGACTAAGAGACAGAAGGGTGAGACTATCAGTCCCCACTGCCATTAACCTATATGATCTCCAAGATAGGTTAGGGCTTAGTCAACCTAGCAAGGTTGTTGATTGGTTGCTTAATGCTGCTAAGCATGAAATTGATGAACTCCCTCCACTACCAATACCTCCAGGGAACTTCACCCTTGGTTATCCATCTCTTGGTACTACTACTTCAAATGAAGTTAGCACCTCTAGTACTCTATGGAAATCAAAGTCTAAGGAAGTTTCAGGTCAAATGGTTAATGATCATGAAGAGGATCATAAACAAGGAAGCAATAATGATTGTCTTGGTGCACATGTTTTGCCAAATAATAATCTCTTATTACCAAGATCAGCAAATCATCCTTCTTTCCTTGGCTTGATGAACACTATGCCACTTCTTGGTAACTACCAATGGGAGCATTCAGCTGATGTTAATGCTCAATTGGGAAACCATGGATTTGTGAACCAAACAGATATGCATAATAGCATTAATGTTGTACCTTTTCCATCAACATTGTCTTTATCAACTGGGGGTAGTAGTGGTTCTCAAATTTTGTTATGTCAACCTGGAGCAAATGCAACACAATCATATTTCCCTTCACATGTTGCAGCAATGGAGATGGATCAAAGACAAATCAACATTAACCACTATCATCAGATGCTGATGAATTCAAGTTCTCATCAAAATCTCTTGACCAACAATAATTCTCTCAATCCATCTCAACAGCACCTCAGGATGAGTACTTCTAAGCTTTTTCATTCACCTAATAGCAGTGAAAGCCAATCACATAAAGACAAGGATTTTCCATCAGAGTGATACACAAATGTTACAAAGGTTATGTGAACATGCGTGTGGATCATGAGGATTGTGAGAAAAGTTTGTTAGTTACAAGATATTCCATGTGATGGGTTTGAATAATCATTTTGTTTTTGTTAATTCATGTTTGATTTTGTGCTGTTTACTTGTGTTTAATTATTATATAGGTCTACAAAGGTTTACAAAGAATGGTTTTTCAAAGGTACCCTGAAGTGATAATGAGTTGCTCCACTAAGAGAACGCACGCAAAGATCTGTTTACTCTTTCCTGAGAAAGCTATGAAGTTGGAATTAAAATTATTGTTTTGATGGTGCCTTTGTGATTTATTTGCTAAACAGTTATGTGTTTGAATGAGACAGGATTCTACTAAGTGCCATTGTCTTGCTATTTTTATTCGATCTTTATTTGTGTTTGAGTTACATGAGATTAGTCTCATAGCGGGTCCAAAGGATCTAAGCCGATACTTCGATGGCTCACTCGGTCCCAAGGACTAATTAGGGTCAATACCAAACCAAAAAATACAGCCAAAGAATGTTTAATTAGCTTCTCCTAGAAATGGCCTTTTTCATATCAGTATTGTTAGAATAATATATATTTATTTATTGTATTGTAGGATATTTTAGAAGATTCCTTAAGATTTAATTCTGATTTATGTTTTTATTTATTATTTCCTGATTTAATTAGGACTAAAAATTCTACTATTTATAAAAAGGACTTTAATTATGTTATATATATATATATATATATATCATCACATTAATCCCATTATGTCTTTTAACCCTTAGCAAGAACCATAAATCGTTTAGCTGATTCAACATTAAAGAATGAGAATCAACATTCAAGACCTTATTAGGTCATCTAAGGTAATAGAAGGTTTGTTCAAGTAAACACGAGTTGTGTAAGTTGATCCCTCGGCTATGAAATTTTAGCATTGCTTTTCACGATTGTATTTTTTTCTACCTATGCTAAAGATTTGGAATGACTTCTTTTATATTTTTTCTACCAACTTTGATACTGATCCATATGCCATCATTGTTCTAGACTCGTAAAACAAAACAAAATTATTCCTTTATAATTTTTTTTCTTCTCTATTACATTTCATCAAATGTCTCATCACGTGCACTAATTAACCGAATACTTAATTATGTCTCTCAACCTTCGCAGTCCAACCATGGAGGAACAAGTGAATTGAACTTGGGTTCCATCCAGTTGCTAGCATTTCTCTTCTAACTTAACCTTCCTTGTCCAGTGAACGAGATTTAGGCAAACTATTGGTCAGTGTTCATCATTTACACTTTTTCTCGTTAAAATATTTACGTGTACGGACTATTTTGAATTAACATTAACATAATGAATAAATCGTGAAAGATTCCATTTCAAAATAAATTGTTATTAAGTGGAGTTATCCAATAGATATATAAATTGCATCCCAGAATTTGAGGCAAACGATGTCGGATTTCCAACAAAGCAGATCTTTTTACACTTGCATGCTATCACCTTTGCCCATCTGACTAAAAGGGTGCACTCTTTTTAGCCACTATGAGAAAAAAGTGTGTTATGCATTGTATAGAAGCAATTTTGAAGAATCGATATGAAGTCAATTTTAAGGCGGGTCAGGTTGATATCAACCAGGTTGTAGAAATGAAAAAAGTTAGGATATGAGTATGAATGAAAGGAAAATGTGATAAACTGATTTTCTCATTTTACGAGTGGTGGATGAATCTTAAACAACATCTACTGTTATATCTTTACTTATAAGTAGGGGTGCTTGTAGTTTTTGTAAATATAATTGAGGTTATTTGGGATGAACATATAGAAATGAGATCTGAATTCTCTACCTTTGGGGCGGGAAAGTCGCTCTACCTCTCCTCTCCCATAGAGTGGATTACGTCTGGCGGATCAAATTAAGCCACACGAATTAAGCCAGGTGCACCAAGTTATGTAAGGCGAAATCGCTCTAGCTATGTGAGAGGAAAGGTAAAGTGCATTTCCCGCCCTAAAGGTAGAGAATCCATATCCGTGGAAATGAATTATATGACCAAAACAATCTGGATATACTGAGTTCTAATTTGCAAAAGTATTTCATATGAAGCTGAGGTACGCCTAATGGCATTTCTAAGAACGTGTGATAATATTGCTTGCTTTCATATGAAATATACCTGTTCAAGAAGATGAAGGAGGACATTTCTTGATGCTGGTATCAATTCTTTATTATGGATTGGAGAGGAGTTGGTTTTGTTGTTGATGCTGTATCTAGACTTTTTTTGTTGCTGGTTTAGTGATAATATTGTTGCTCTCTTTTGTTGATGTTGTGTTGTTATAACTTGATTATTTTCTGCTGTGATCTTTGTAGGTGTCCAGGCTATGGAATATGGATTATATTATGAAGCGCATCCGTTTTAGTGAATGCTTGTTGAGGTTTTGTATAAGTAATTTTGATTTTGGATTGGTGCTGATATCCTTTGGTTATTTAGGGGGTTTAATTATTTAGGATTATGCCGTGTGGTTTCAATTTGGAATACTATTTTTGTGATGTTTATGGATTACTTTTGCACCCATCTAACTATATTCTTTGCCTACAAAAAACATGAAAAGGGAAATTTTTGAGTGTAAATACATGAATGAGAGTGGAAAAGCAACCGTTAGTGTGATATGATGAAAAATAATAATGTGTGTATGTGTGATCCATCATCCATGTGAGTGTAAGAGTGTCATGTAGGGTAGGCACGGTATATATTTTTTTAGATGAATCAAAAAAATATATAAATAATAAGGAAAGTGAAATACATATCGGGAGTACAAGTTGTATCCCAAATATGTAAATATTTTCCAACAATACAAGTAGACAAATTAACTAACACAACCCCCCAACCACTGAAGTTCCCAAACACCAGAGAGAAACAAGCACCACCAAAAAAAACAAAACAGAATGTGAAGTCCCTAGACCCATGTAGGGGGGGGGGGGGGGGGGGGGGGGGGGTGGCACTAGCACCACAAGCACCACAAAAGGACCACCGCCAAACTCTTGAATCACTGATCCAAATGATGAAAGCCAAAGCTGGCCATCCAGAAAAGCTTTCTATCGAAACATAATTAGTCCTCAGCTACTTAGCAGCGAAGCCACATCACAGAGAAAGGGCACCATCAAATATAGCAGTATACTTTCCCCACCAGAAAAAACCGAATATGAAGAGAGATCAAAGTCAATAGAGCAGCAAAATTCATCTAACAAGTTTTGAAAAAGATCTTCATAAGAACCACTAAAGAGAAACATGAAAAAGATTTTCAATACCAGCATGACATGTACACCAAGGTCGACTGAGTAGCACGAGATCAGCCTTATAGGCAAAGAAAAGAGAGCCAAAGTGACATCCTGTAGATTTGGTAGGCCAAGAGCAGAATAGCTTTACCGAACAATAATTTATAGCACATAAGAAGTGTCATAAACAGATCACAGTAACCCCGAACTAGAGAAAGTCACCATGGTTGACAATATAGCCAAACCACCAAGATTAGTTCCTCGATGACAAATTGGATATTGGCTGGCCAACAAGATAGCAGGAAACAAACTGCACAGTAAGAAATTATTCTAGAAAGAAACTTGTCCAAGACCACCAAGATGCACAGCATAAGCGCAATAGAAAACCACATCATACACCTGCCAAAACAACCTAGAACTAGCACTCACCATTTTCCCCACTAAAGTGTTTCCCTCAGGACACAAATATGTCCCAAAGCTAGCCGATTACCCATCTCACATTAGTTTCTCTCACACTCAGTATGTGTAGTCTCTCCTCACAAGCCGCAACCATGTAGCCAAAACGAGACAGCCTACTTTCTTTAATATCAGTGCTTCACAGACCTGCAAAAAACACAAAGATATAGAAGGAAGAAAGAAAAACACATGTTAGAATCCAACTCTCCCTGAGAGAGCATCCCATTTTGTTTCACAACCAAAGAACATCTCACACCCAAAGAACCGCTTCCGCTCTCAACAATTTAACTCTCCCCATTTTCTTTAGTTGTACCAAGAATGAATACTTTCTGTAAACTCCCTCCCACATCACTCACTTTTTACCACATCACTCACTTTTTCTCTTAATGAATTATATGTAACTCAAACCGTGACAAACACTTTCCACATAGTGACATAGGCTATCCACAAAGAGAGAATATTCTGGACAGCACCACCCAGCTAGTTTCAAGTTCTATTAGTAATAGTGCTACACCCTTTTAATGCACTCCAAAGGATTCAAGCACACTTCCTTACACAAGAGAACCAGTACCATGACCTGCCTATCACCAAGTCAAAAAATCAAGTCCGGCGGTTCCTCCTTGAAAATCACTGCATTTCTTTCCAGCCAGAGAGACCAAATAACTGCATGCCAAATAAAGGAACCCCTTTTCTTCTTTTTTCTTCCCGAAAACAGCCCCCGATGTTGATAAAAGTGTTCAGCTAGTGAATGGTGTTGCACAACTGAGACACCCATCCATCCATCCATATACTTTCCCCCACAGGTTTTGGGCGAATGGACAAGAGATGAACAAATGATCTGAGACCTCACAACTGTTACTACAAAAAGGACAATTAAGGTCCGAAGTAGGTTGTAGAATACCTCTTACTAAAAGATTGCTCTTTGTCGGAATCCTGTTAAGAAAAGCATGCCATGAAAAGGCCAGAATTTTAGCCTTGCACTGCGACAAAAGCTTTAGGGCCACCGAAACTTCAGATGAAAATCCATGAACAACCCTTGCCTTTCTATCCAGATACCTGTATGCAGATTTAGTCGAGTAGCCTTTTGAAGGCTCCAAAGACCACTCCCATACATCTAATCTATCCTAATTGAGGGTCACTGATCCCAACACTGATAGTAACTCAACCAGCAGTTGATTTTCCCACACAAACAGTTCCCTTCTCCATTCCAAATTCCATACCCACACCCCTTCATTCCAGAAGCCACATGTTTCAATCCGGGATTCCTTTTGCTTTGAGATAGAGAATAGCCTTGGGAAAAGCTCTTTTAGACACACAATACCCACCCAAGTATCCTCCCAAAATTAGTTTTATCCCCTCTACCTAAATTCCAAAAAAGACATTCAGCAAACCAGTCAACCGAAGTACTAAAAGTACCCAAAGAACCCAAGTTTCTCCACCAAGTTGAAACCTTATTCCTTCTTATGTTTTCGAGACACAGCTTAGAGCCCACCACTAAAGTACCATACCTTGCCCTTAAAACTTGTACCCATAACCCATCTTCACCCTTAAGGAGTCTCCATCTTCATTTTGCCAAAAGTGCTATATTAAACCATTCTAAGTCTTTGACACCTAGGCCACCCTCTAATTTTGGCTTGCAAACCACCTCCCATTTTATCCAAGCTATCTTTCTTTTTTCTTCACAGTCCCCCCCACAAAAAGTTTCTTTGAATTCTCACCATCTTCCTAATGATTTTCTTTGGTGCTTTAAAGATAGAAAGGAAGTACAATGGTAAACTGTTTAAAACAGATTTAATTAGAGTTATTCTCCTCCCCAAAGAAAGATGTTTTCTTTTTCATGAAGATAGCCTATTGGACATAGTTGTAATTACCGGTTCCCACATGGCCATACTTTTGAGGTTAGCCCCAATAGGCAGTCCCAAGTATTTAAAAGGCAACTCCCCACATTTACAATTAAGAAATAGAGCTGCTCCCTCTCTGAGATTATCTTCCAATTAATTCCTATGTGCTACTCTTGTGAAAATTCATTTTAAGCCCTGAGATTAACTCCAAACATCTCAAGATTGACTTCATTGCCCACAAATTACTCCAAGAGGCTTCACCCACAAACAAAGTGTCATCTGCATATTGCAAGATTGAAATCTCTAAACCCCCATTTCCAACCTTGTACCCTTTAAAAATACCCAAGTCAACTGCATTTCTCACTAACCCAATTAAACCTTCTGCAACCATGAGAAAAAGGAAAGGTGCTAATGGGTCTCATTGTTTTAGTCCTCGTTGGATATTGACTTCCTCCGTTGTTCCTCCATTTACTAGTACTGACAACTCCCCTCTAAAAACACATTCCTTTATCCATGCCCTCCATTTATCTCCCAACCAGAATCTCACCATCATATAATCTAGGAAATTCCAATTAACCGTATCGTATGCTTTTTCAAAGTCCACTTTAAAGATCAAGCAGTCTTTTTTCCTTTTCCTTGCATCATCCATCACCTCATTTATAAAGCCACACCATCCCAAAGCAATTTTCCCAAAGAAAGGCCGATTGGTTAATGGAGATCAGATCCGGTAAAACCTTTTTCAATCTGGTGGCAAGTACCTTAGCTAAGATTTTATATAGGCAACCTATCAAAGAAATCGGACGGTAGTCCGTTAACCTTTGGGGACAACTGATCTTTGGAATCAAAGCCAAATAATAAGAGGTCATTCCTTTTGGTAGCTTTGAATTCACAGAGAACTCTTCAAACATACCCCTTACTTCCCCTTTTAGAATATCCCAAAACTCTTTGATAAAGTTGAAATTGTAACCATCCGGCCCTAGGGCTTTATTCCGATCACAACTCATAACCGCAACCTCTATCTCATCTAAACTAAAAGGACCACTCAACTGCTGTAAAAGTGCATTAGAAGCCAAAGGAAAGGAGATTCCATCCAACCTGGGCCTCTCCCACCTAACCTCTATAAAATGTGAAGTGAAGAACCTAGTTATCTCATTTTTTAATTCTGATACCCCCCTCTACCCAAAGATCCCCTACCAGGATGGCCACCAATTGATTCCTCCGACACCTAACTGAGATGCACGCATGGAAGTATGAAGTATTTGCATCCCCCTCAGTAACCCATTTTTGCTTAGATTTTTGTTTGAGGAGGCTCTCTCTATCGCTCAGTTTTTTCCATAACTCTGAAAGCTTTTCCTTCCTCTCAGTCACTTCCAGTACAGATAAGCCCACTAATTCAGCTTTTGAATCTAATACGCTAATTTCGTCTTCCAAAATTCTGATTTTTTTCATCAACATTCCCAAAAACCTCTACATTCCACTTTTTGATAACCTTCTTCAAGTTTTTCATTTTCTCCTTGAGGATGAAAGCCTTCCACCCTTGAACACTATCTTCTAGCCATCTATCAGTAACTAATATTTTTAAAATCTGGGTTGGACAACCAACAATTATTGAACCTAAACGGTTTCGGTCCCCAATCTTGATTCCCCCACTTTAAGACTATCGGACAATGGTCCGAATCATCCCTGTTAAGGGTCCACTGGGACGAGATCCCCTATTCTTGGATCCATCCGTAGGAGAGAAGGAACCTATCTAACCTACTCATAGCCGTCCCGTCTGTCCGGTACCAAGTGAATTTCCTCCCTAGAAGAGGAACATCTACCAAATCCATTTCAGTTATGAAATTATTAAAATCTTCTATTTCAGAGCTCCCCCTTTGGTCATGTAAACCTCTCCGCTGATCCAGATTACTAACAGCGTTAAAGTCTCCCACAACACACCATATAGCATCCCCAAACTCTCTTTTAGACATAATTAAATCTTGCCATAAATTCCTTTTACCCTCCAGGTTGCAAGGAGAGTAAACATTGACCACAAAGCACCTAATTTTCCTAACTCCCCATTGCAAACAAATACCAGCAAAACCAGTCCCTGAGAAACTAAAATCAATGTACTATTTGATGAGTCCCAAATATTTAGTAATCCCCTGTAAATCCATTAGCCGGACAAAAAGTCCAGCCATAGTCTATATTTCACCATAATTGTTCACATAAATTCTAATCTATTAACTCCATCTTTGTCTCTTGTATTATTATTAAGTCTAGTTTTTCCAACAAAATAAGATTACGGATTTTTTTATTTTTTACCCCCGACCCAAGCCCCCTAAAATATTAAAGGAGCCTATCTTCATAAAACACCTTTTTTAGCACCAGAGTATGAAACATTTGTTCTATCCTTTTCCTTTATTTCTCTAAGTTTTTTAATGACCTCACTCTCATTCCTCGAAAAACTAACTCCTATTGCTTTCCCCAACTCCCAAGCTTTTCTTGCAGCATCCATGTTTAAGTTTTCCTTTAGTATAATGTTGCACCTCCTATTTTTGGAAACAGTAGTAGACTTACCTACATCAACACCCGATCCCTGACCACTTGAAGAAGTAGCATCTTCCCTGGAGCTTTGCCGAGGATTGTTGCCACTGCTTCTAAGGACACCGTTCTCTGACACCAACCAACACTTGGTCCCCTCGACTGATTCCGAACTAGGCACCGCTGCTTTTCCCTTCTCTTTTCTTTTGGCCTCATCATCGCTCAGCTCAATGTCATCCCATTGAGTATTGCCCTTTAAAACCTGCGTATTACCCTACAACACCTCCTTTTCCTTGCATTTAATTTTGCTTGTTCTTCGCCTATTAGATAGGGTGCCAACCAGTCCCAATTTGTTGAAAGCCCTTTTCTTCTCCCCTTTTGTTGCCCTTATTCCGTCGCCCCCGGTAACCCCTTCCTTCTTCTTTTTTTTCGTCCTCTTAGGTTTCCTTAGAGTAGCAATCGGAGCTGATAGAGCCATAGACTTCTCACCATCAGATACTGCTTGTAACCCACTATCCACCCCACACACTTGCTGGTCCAAATTCTCATTCACAGGCCCTGAACACCCCATTTGAGACTCACCTTTCCTTTTAGAGCCCACCCCATTCGTCCCTTTATTTTGGTCCTTCACTAACGGCCCATTAGGACCATCCTCCTCAATCCCCCTACTGTCTTGTCCCCCACCGAATGGCAATAAAGTTATCAGGATTTTGTGTTTCCCCATAGTCCTTTTCCTGTTCACTACCCCCAACTTTTACACAGTCACCATCTCGATGTCTTTCCCCCATCACGGCCTCGTTTACAGAGCCAACTTTCGAATTCAAAACAGCTCCCCTACCGATTTTCCCCGCCAGAACCAGGTCATCATCGGAGAATAACGTGTCCGGCACCTCCAAAAGGCTCCCAACCACGAATCCATACCCATCTGAAGAGCTGTTATCCTCATCAAGAATCTTATCCTATGATTTCATCTAAAAAACCCCTGACCTAAAAGCATCTTCCATCATCCTTATAATGAAAATCAAATCATTTATTTTTATGCTAACAACCTTGTTGATAGATTCTTGTACAGTAGTTGCCACCAAAGCCTTCCCCACATCCAGTCTTCTCTTCAAGGTTGTATCCTCATCCAGTTTTACATAATTACCAACCATTAAAGCCAGAGACTTGAAGATGTCTTCCTTCTAGGCATGAATTGGAAGCCCTGTAAAGTTAAGCCACACCATTCTTTCTCTTGCACTAGACCTGGACTCCATGGTCTAATTTCATTGAACCAAGTTGACAATTTTTCACTCTCTTCCATTAGAGTAACTACAACGTCTTCGCTAGTTTTGGAGCTCAAAAGGACCAGGCTACCACCCATTGGTGTCAATGTGACAGAGAATATTCCTTCTTGTAACAGCTTCTTCTGTAATCCTAGTATGCAATCAGGATTAATTACTTCACCCACATAACTATCATTTAACCAGTTCATTTCATTCTCCTCTATAATAAATGACATCCCTGTCCATTCATTCTCTATAGTAGCATTAACTCTAGGAGCATTAACTCGCCTCCTATCTCCAAAACCTGTGTTGTTTTGAGGAAGTTGTTTATTAACAAATACTCCTCCTTCTGTTACAACCTTGGAAAAGGATACCCCACTTCTGATGTTTGCCGCTGTAAAATTTCTCTTTTGCTCCTGCCTTTGTGGGACCGGTGGGAATCTTCTGGAGTAATCACAATTGTAACGTGGCAAGTTAACAGTCAGTCTCCTGTCACCTATTTGGATTATTTGTAGTGTTTCCTTAAAAGTTTTTGCATTTCCCACATCCAAAAACTTCACAAAGCCGAACCTTTGACCCATTTTGTCTTGTTTAGGAGGAATATATACACCCAGCACCTTTCCCCAACGCAAAAAAGACCTCCCACATCTCCTTCCTACCAAAGTTCTCCAGGAAGTTAGTAAAGAAGTAAGAAGATAGAACCTTGCTATCTTTACCTCTGTTTCTAATTTTCTGAGCGTACGCATCTGACCTTTCTCCAGCTGAGTTTAGATAGTTTCCATTTGTCCAAACATTCCCAGCATTTGGTGGATGTTTGATCAAAGGGAAAAATCTTCCCTGCCCTTCGAAACCCTCTCCAAGTGAAAGCCTAACACTCATTCTCTCACTCTCGCTTATCCTATATGTTAAATGAAGCAATTAACTTCAATTGTGTAGGCGCGGTATATATGAAAGTGGGTATATGGCATGGGTCAAGTAGAAGTGAAATTCAGTGGGACAATTGGTAATGGGCTTTTAGTTTTCAGTAAACCAAGAAAATATTTGAAGTGTGGCAGGGCTCAAGCTTGTTCAGTTTCATTTAAAATAAGTGGAATGCTGCCAAAGCACTTTTTAATATTCTTTTTATAATACATTCTCTTTTATTGGTAGGGATGGCAATGGATAGTATCTGGGTAGGGTATTATAGTAGTCGTCCCAATACCTACGTTTAAAATTACCAGTACCCGCGTGGGTAGCAACTTTAGTACCCTTACCCGTATCCTCTGGGTATCTAAGTAACCCTATCCACACTTTAACCATGAAAAAACAATAAATAACAAAGGAAAAGTTATAATAATTAAAAAAACGATTCAAATGTCTTTTAAATCTTCTCATAAAACATTACAAATCAAAATATTTAAATAAATTAAAACATCCAAAAAGGAATTATAGATGCAACTAGGTTTAGAAAGTTAAGAATCTTTAAATTAATTTGATTTTAAAATTTGTTTATAGTTAAAATTATATATATTAGTAATATAAATAAATAAATAAATAAATAAATAATTATATATACATATACATATGTGCGAGTGTAGGCGGGGTGGGTACCATAGTACTCGGACCCACACTCATACTCATTCAAATTTAAGGGTAAGTACTAGTACTCGAACCTCTACCCATTGTACGGTAATTCCCTACCTATTGTGGGTAATTTTTGCGGATACCCAAGGTATGGTACTAAAATTCAAATGGTTCTCACTATTTTGGAAATGGATTCCACTAATTCATATGGATCCCATTTGAATTTTGTAGGACTCACATGAATTTCAATTAATAGAAAAAAGTGTGTTAAAAAAGAGTGTTAGAAAGTGTGTTCGCAAGCATTTCTATTAAAATAATTTTGTGCCCACCCCCTCTTACAAGCTTCTACAATGTTCCATTTAAAAAAATCAAACTACTACCTCTTTGACTGCTAGAGCTCTAGCAACCTAGTAACTAAAAAGTCATATAATTGAGATTGACATGACGTCTTAATTTAAAATTTGAGAGTATTAGGTTTAAGGGTTTTTTTTTTTTTGGCACTTATATAGTCTAATTTAACTTGATCATTCCTTTCTAACGTGAGATTTTTTTTTATCCATATCTTAGTTACAATTGAAACTTCCAACAATCTTCTCCTCAAGTTTATGTTTTTCCCCACAGTCACTCCCCGTCAAAGCAAAAGCCTCTTGAGTAGTTGGTGGTATCAACAAGAGCCTCATCTCCTACCAATCGAGCCACACACTCTTCTACATATTTGTAGAGTCATCATTGTCCATTATATACAATGGAACATATTGCCCAGCCTCCACATTTCTAGGATAACATCCAACACAAGGAACCGCACACATCAATCCACCGACTATTGCCTCTCTCCAATATACATCCCAATAACTATCAATTTTGATAACCACTTATTGGATCGAGAAGCCCAAAAACTGTGAGTTCTTCATCCAATGAGCTAAGCAAATAATCATATAAATGGATTTGACACCATATCTTAACACCAAAACCTTAAGGAATTAGGTCTATTGGTCTTTTCCACTTATATGGTGCGTGTTTGGTTACACGGTGGGGAGTATTAGAATTATATTTGCCTCCTATCAAACGTGATTTTAATCAAAATGCTCCTTGTCGCAACCGAAAAAATCGCGACGAGGACAACCATAAAAAGATTTATTAAGAAAAAGTAGAGTCGCCACCAATTTTATTTATTTAGGATAAAAAATTGGAAAAAACCCTAAAAAACGGTCTTTGGAACCAAAATGAGTTCGGAAGTCGGTTACGAGTAGGGAAGGTGTTAAGCACCCTACATCGCTCATTCTAAGAATGATACCTTAAATAAGTTGCGCAAAAATTAAATTATTTATTTTTACCCCAAAAATATTTACAAGGAAGAAATTATTTATTGATATATTTTATTTAATATTTTATGTTTCTTCAATTCTTTTTTTTTAAAATAAATAAATATTATTGGTAAATCTTAAATAAGGTTGAACATGGCACATAAGTCCATAGGGTAACCTCGAAGCTAAAAATTGAACATGACACTTGTCATAGAGCAACCCATAAACATTAAATAATTATTAATTAATTATCTAAATTAGCAAATTAAAAAGAACACAAAAATAAAGGAAAAATTAATTTCGGTTTGACGGGATGATTGACCACGCTCCTACGTATTCCCTGCTGCAATGGGAAACTCAAAACCACGTATTTCTTGTAGAAAATAATTGTTTGTTGGTTGCTTTTATTTTTTTATGAAAAGGTTTTTTTTTATTTTATTAAAGAAGGTTTTTTTTATATTTCATTTAAAAAAAAAAAAAAAGGAACCCCTAAACGAGATAGAACATGGCAGATACGTCCACAGAGCTACCTCGTACTTAAAGAATTGAGTGTGAAACATTTCACAAAGCAATCCCAAAATTTTTAAATATTGCTTTTTACATCATCTTATTTGTTTATTTCAACATAAACAAGTCATAAGAATGGAAAATCAGATTCAATGCCTTTTTTAAAACCCTTTTTTTTATGCATCAGACCCACTTGGCTTGGACCAATATACTAACCCATTAGCCCAATAACATTTTTAAAATTAATTGTACACAAATATTTGAAGTGAAAAGCAATAGATGGAATAACCTAATATCAAAACCTACACATAAGCCTTCTCTATTTCACCTGCTCAAGAACAGAAAGAAGGAAAAGTGGTGGTGACTGAACGGCGTGGGAGAGCTTGCTGTGCAACGGCGGCGGCGTCACGTCTCGAGTCGTCGACGGTAGGCTCGTAACTGGATCTGGGCAGCACCGGCGGGGGCGTGTTCCTCCAGTGGCCACGTCGCACGATCAGAGCAGGGGCCAAACGTGCAGGGGTAAAAACACTGCAGAGCAACCGAGGAAGACGGTGGCGGCTTGGGATCACGACGCGGCGGTTCGACTTTCCGTGGTGGAGGCGCGTTCGTGCGAGACAGGAACGGCGCACCGGCGGCGGCGCGATCACGTCTTCTCCTCCCTGTGTCGACGAGCGGAGGTAACGCCTGTGGAAGGGTGGCCGGATTGTGATGTGGCTTAGAGAGAGGGAAGAGGGTGAGTTGAGGTGAAGAGGGAGTGAAAGTAAAGTATTCTGCAGAGGGAGAAAAAAAGAAGAAAAAGAATTGTGGGTCTGTTGAAGGAGAAAGGAGAACGTGGGAGAAGAAAGAAAAGGAAAAAGAAAGAAAGAGGGGAAGCTGTATTTTATGGTTCTTTGTGTATGGGGGACATTTGAAATTTTTCACTTCACTCCTTTCTCCTCTCCCCTTTTCTATGTCGTTCCCCATTGTGATTTTATAATGCAATTTACTTGATCTTGATCCTAAAAGTATGCCCAGATTAAAATCTCTATCTAAAATCAAAACTTGTAAATCATATCTGCAAAAATTAAGGATCAGAAACAAAGGATTTCTATCTCTAAATCAAAATGTTGGAGGGAAAATCAAAGGTGGCTGCTAGGGTTTGAGTAATGGGTTTGAGTAATGGGTTTAACTGGTTTGGCCCAATAACAAAAATAAACCCAAGTGTTTAACATAAAATTAAATCTTTTTTTTTATGTTTATTTTTTATTTTTTATTTTCTCTGCACAGTTTTTATTTTTTTGAAATTTCTAATGGATATTAAAAGACCCGGTCAAAATAGGGTGTTCACACTCCTAATAACCAACGGATGGCAAGTTCTTTTCCTTGTGTGGATTCTATTTCAATGGGAATAGAGGTGTTTGGTCACTTCAAACTCAATTCTAACCAAATCAATTTCACAAAATCAATTTCGTTTTAACCATGTTTATCAAATGCTTATCCAAACACACAATTAGTCTTGTATAAAAAACACACACACACACACACACAAATCGTCTTCAACTTGCCCATTGATTTCCAATGTGAGACTTCTTCATCCAAGTGAGAAACAACAATATGGAGATCTCGGTGAAAAGAATAAGGAAATTAGGATTTCGGGTTCTTGATGATAAACTCTCCATTGATGTGTGTGAAACATGCATATATTTTCATATTAGTTAGCATTTGATTGTTGCATTTTCTAGCATAGTTTTTAGTAATTTTTAGCATTTACCATGTATTTTTGAATTTACCTTTAGTTCGGATGATTTTTTTTTTGTTTTTGTTGCACAAGTAGGTGGATTGCAAGTTTTACAGGTTAGCCATGGAATGTACCACACCCATGGATGGTGCTGCTCTATTTCTTTCAGCAACTGAAGGTTCCATAGCCTAGCCATGGTAGCTGCCATGGCCGCAGAACATAGAGGAACATCCCAGAAATTAGCTGAAAGTTCCATGGCCAGCCCGTGGAACCTGCCATGGCCATGGATCGTTTGCGTCAGAATTATAACTGCCAGGTTATTGCCTTTTATTGAGGGAAGAGTGGTTACAAATCAAGGCGGGTGTTAAAAGGTGGGAGGGGGCTCGAAAATGGGACTATAGAACACAAAGAACATCAAGGATTAGAGGGATTTTATAAAGGAGGTCTCTAGGATTTCTCTATTGCTGCAACTCTAAGAGTTTTTCTTCTCCTTATTTTGTGTTGTTTTCTTGGTTCTGAATGTTATTTTGGATTCTTATGGATTTTACTTTGAATATGCTTGAGTAGTTTCTTTATTCTAGGATGAGGGATTAGCCCAATTTGTTATTGACAGTGTCTTGATATTTTCTCTCCTTAATCTATGAATTATGTATGATTCAGTTTTTGCACACCAACTGTTTGTGAATATGTTGGCCACATGTTTGCATGATTTTTGATCTTGAGGGATGAACTGAAAGGTGAACCTTAATTTTAGAACTCTAAAACTGAATTTGAATCGTTAATCATGAAAGTAGTTTAATCTTCTTTGAAGCAATTCTTGAATTATCATTGTTCTTAAAGGGTTCATCTTAATTTGAATGCCATGAAAATAGGTGTTGGATTATTTTGAGCACGCTATCGTATTCTGAAAGGGGAATGTAATTAATTAGGATAATTCGCTTTCATAGATAATTCAGATGATTAAATGGGAGATTTTGTTATAGACTTGTCAATCTTATTGTGGTGAACCTGATTTCTAGAGTTTTTATAAATTGTTTTCCTTATTCTACTCCTAAATTATCTTATAAATTATGTCCCTTCCAAATTATCTTTTCTTGGTTTCTTTAATCTCTTGAAAAATTAATTCGTCGAGATAATCATAATTGCGTAATTGGTACTCAATAACATGGTCCTAGTGGAACGATATTTTGGTATGTTATTCATCGAGCTACAATTTGGTATAGCATGATTATTGTTTGACTTCTCTTTTGATTGGATCGTGATACCCATTTTGTGGAGTTTCTATATTGATGTTTGGCTATATCCATCTTTTGGTTTATGTATTGTTGATCCCTGCCAGTTCTTCTAGGAAGATTCTTTTTGTACCCATTAACTTTTTCGGTAGAACTTTTCGGTGGACTTGGTTTCACGATTTCTTCAGCTTATGCCCGTGCTCCCAGTTTGAATTCTGGAAAATGGTCGCGTATTCAGCACGGCCGTGCAGCAGAGGAGCATGCCCGTGCAGCCGAGCACGATCGTGCTCAAAAGGAAGCACGATCGTGCTCCACTTAAGTGGTAGCACGCCCGTGCTGGGGTTAAGCACGACCGTGCTCACCCCTCTGGACAGAATCTGAGATTAAGGACTTAAACAAGGGTTTTTAACCCCAATCTCCCCCAACGATGATGATGACATAGTTAATCAAGGATGAAGGTTAGATCACTTAATTAAAGATTAATTAAGATGGTTAAGTCGGTAACCGTTGGGTTACTGCACGTTGACGAGTTGTACCTTGGTGCTTTTTGGCCAAGGGAACCTTGACCCCGCGGTTTAGGTCTAAGGTGTTGTTGGTGTTTTACCTTGGTGGCCTAGAGTTTGCTCCAAGGGGGTCTTGACTTGGTTGGGTCTAAGGTGTTGCGGTTGATTCCGCTAAAGGTTTAAGTATTGCGGTAGATTCCGCTGCGGTCGATTCCGCTAAAGTCTTTGGTTGATTTCGTCAAAGCAAAGGAGGTGGCGGTTGCCCGTTGTTTGTTGTATGCTGCATGCATCATTGGAGATGTTGTTGTATGTGGATGTTCGACATATGGGAGGTCGTCCTAGAGTACGGTGATCTGGCCATCCACGGTAGGAGTAGATTCTCCGTGCGCCCCCGTGATGAGGCATTCGTTGGTTTGATGCATTGACTATCCAAGGAGTAGATTCCCCGGTGTTGAGTAGATTCTCATTGTGAATATTTAACTCCGAAGTCGTTCATCCTGAGTTAGTTTGGATCCACATGCATGTTGGAGTAGTGGAGTAGTGTTGCATTACATTGGAAAGCATACTTGGTTGATATGATGTTGATTGGATGTTGATGTATATCAGTATAAGTAGGGATGTCAATTTTACCCGTACCCGCGGGTAAAATCTGCCACAGGTACGGGGCGGGGGGCTAAACGGATACCCGTGGATTAAGTTTGGCGGATTTTTCCCATTACCCGTTAATAAACGGGCGGGTGCGGGTATGATACTACCCGTGCCCGTGGATACCCGCACCCGTAGGGATATTACCTAAATACCCTAAAATAAACCCTTGGTTCACATCACACACATATCACTCAATATCATCATACTCTCACTCACTTCTCACTCTCACTTGCGCCACAACTCACCAACCTTCAACCCCTGTTTGCGCTGCAGATCGCCGGACTCCGCCAGAAGCGCCGCTGCCGCGCCTCCCTCCCGCACGGTAAGTTCCCTCTTCCCTCTTCCTTACCACCGCGTGCCTCTTCCGTTTTCCCTTCTCAGTCACCGCTTGGCTTCGTTCCACAGCCACTGCGTGGGCGGCGCCTCACCTCACCAGCCACAGCCACCGCGTGGGCGGTGTGGCTTCGTTCCACAGATCTAATCAAAATTAGAGTAATGGACTTAATGGTTTACCCTCTCTGTTTATGGTGCTGCCTTCATTATGTTTGATCACAGGTTATGTTACTGATTTAATGGGGTTTGGGTCCAGCCTGCTCTTTCTATGGCCTTTCCACTGTCTCGACGGTTAGGCCTTGGAGATTAATTCTGTTTTTCCACAGGTTTTGTTTTGGTGTTGTCTACAGGTTTAGCTTTCCTGTTGTGGATTTATCTTTGGCGGTTGCTGCTGGTTCCTATTCATCATCCAGGAATTAGGTGAGCTATTTTTGGGTGTTTTATTTATTAGTATCAGGGGCTGTTTGGTTTCTATGATAATTGTAAAACTGTCATAGTTTGTTCAACTTTGGTGATTACTTTGGTTTTGGAGTTTTCTATACTGATACAAAAGGGGTTATTGGGTGCAGGTTCACCAATTGGTAGCCTTGTAAATGATCTGAGTACTTCTAGTACTATTAGTCTATTAAAATAATACAATTTTTGATTCATAAAAAAAAAAAAAAAGAGTAATGGACTTGGTGTAATGGAATAATCATTTTGAGTTACTTTAGTTGATGCTCTGTAATAGGGTTTTCTTTGATAGTCTATGGTTTGGGTTTTCTTTGATTCTTAATGGTAGAAAATAGGTGTATCAAATATTTAGTTCTGTTTAAATTTACAGATTCAGTTCTGTTTTTGTTTGTAGAATGTCTACCGAACAAACCTCAACTCCTATGGAAGATGTGCAAGAGCAACTACAAGTTCCAGCTAATGTGGAGGAATCAAATGTGGGTAATGCTAGTTCTATGAATGTAGAGACTAGTTCAACTCCACATCAAGCTGAAAGCTCAATTCCAAGTCAAGCTGGCTCACTTCAATGGAAGAAAACCTCATATGTTTGGAATCATTTTTCACAGCAAAAGATTAATGGACAGTTGAAAGCCGTTTGCAAATATTGTAGCTCAAAACTTTTGGGTGACCCAAAGCAAGGAACATCACACTTGCGCAATCATTTCAAAACTTGCAAACTTCGAACAACTAGCGATATAAGGCAAGCGTTTATCAAAACTGAGAAAATTGGAGGTGAAACAATAGTGGTTGGTAATTATGCGTTTAATCAAGAAACAGCAAGGCAAGCACTTGCTAAGATGATAGTTCTTCATGAGTACCCTATGAAGATGGTTGATCACACAGGTTTCAAAGAATTTTGTGATGCTATGCAACCCTTATTTCAGGGGATTTCTCGCAACACTGTTAAGAGTGACATCATGAAATTGTATAAGGATGAGAAAGAGAGTATGATGAAGTCGTTGTCAAAGAATCAAAGTCGTATTGCAATAACTACTGATATGTGGACTGCTAGTCATCAAAACAGAGGTTATATGACTGTCACGGCTCACTTTATTGATGATTCATGGACCCTACAAAGTCGACTTGTTAGGTAACAACACTAAACTATGTTGACATTGTGACAATTCTTATTATTTTTGTTATGTTGTTGGTGATATTATTATTGAAATATTTGTTTGATTGTTAGGTTCATTTATGTGCCTACGCCTCATACTGCTAAAATTCTTGCTGATGTCTTGTTTGAATGCTTGATGGATTGCAATCTAGATAGGAAGTTGTCCACTTTGATTGTTGATAATTGCTCTACGAATGATGCTATCATTGAACGCATTTTAGATAAGATTTCACCTAGGTCTCTTGTTTTGGGTGGTCAATTGTTTCACATGCGATGTTGTGCTCATATCCTAAAGTTAACTGTGAAAGATGGTTTGTCCATAATCTCTGATGCTACTGATAGTATTAGAGATAGTGTTAATTTTTGGATAGCAACACCCAAAAGAGATGAGAAATTCATAGAGACATGCGCTCAAGTGAACATTTCTTATGGTAAGAAGCTCATTCTTGATTGCAAAACTAGGTGGACTTCTACATTTTTAATGCTTCAAGTAGCCATACAATATAAAGTGTTTGATCGATTGGCCCAACGTGAGCATCAATATAAAACATTGCCTAGTGAAAATGATTGGAGGATGGCAAAAGAAATTTGCCAAAAGTTGGAAATATTCTATGATGTTACCCAATTGTTTTCTGGTACTCTGTATCCAACTGCTAATGTTTATTTTCCAAAAATATGTGACATTAAATTGGCATTGATTGAGTGGCTTGGCTGCCCTAATTTGGTTATTCATCAAATGGCTGCAACCATGATTAGTAAATTTGACAAGTATTGGAGTGCGACCAATGGGGTGATGGCTGTAGGCATTGTGTTAGATCCAAGGTACAAAGTTGATTTGTTGGATTATTTTTCCCTCGAATTTATGGAGAGAATTCTAATGATGAAATTGATAAGGTAAAATCTATTTGCCAAGATATGGTAAAAGAGTATGAAATGAAAGTCAAGGGTAAGGAGAGTGTTACTTCATCTACAGCTCCAAACCAAAATGAAGTAGATGTGGGTGTTGGAAGAAAAGAAGGTTGGAGGTCAGATTTTGCCAAGCATAAGAGGTCAAAAAATAATTCCATAACAAGTACTAAGTCAGAAGTTGACCATTATTTGGAGGAGCCATCGTTGCCTGATTTAAATGAAGAGTTTGACATCTTAGGTTGGTGGAAGGCTAATGGGTTAAAATATCCAATATTGCAAATGATTGCAAGAGATTTCTTAGCAGTCCCTATCTCAACCGTTGCTTCTGAGTCTTCATTTAGCACTGGTGGTCGGTTTCTTACTCCTCATCGTAGTAGATTGCTCCCAGATACTTTAGAGGCAATGATGTGTGTCCAAGATTGGCTATGGACGGATGTGAAAGGTAATAAAGTTTATTAGTCTTAACTAAAAATCTATATTGATTCATTGTTACAAGTCTTTTAATTAACTTATTTTTCTTTTTCAGGTTCTTCAAAATCGAAAATTGACAACATTGAATTGAATACAATATTGGAAGATATGGATACCGAGATTGTTAGTAAATATTTTTTAAGATTTCATTTCAAACTTCATAATTATGTTGGTTGCTTGAATTTTTATTCAGTTGCTTTTTTTCTTCTTTCAGGAACAAGTGGTCAAGGTGGTGTTGGTGAAATGGTCAATATCAATACATAATTAGGAATTGATTAAATCTGTTTGTCTAGTGGAGCACAATCCATTGTATTGGAAGACTCTCAAAGTCCTTATTTCATTTCCTAGATTATTTTCATCTATTGTGTTGTTTCATGGATATTTTAAGTGTGATGTATTAATTTGTAGGTGTTATTTCGTTCAAATACTGGAAGATATTAATGTGGTGGTTTGTTTAAGTTTTATGTGTTTTTTTTTCAATTAAAAAACAGATTTGTTTGTTGTTCACAACTATCCATGGATATCCGCGGATACCCGTGAAAACCCGCGAATCCGTTAAGAACCCGTTAAACGGGTACCCGTGCGGGTACGGGGCGAGCATGGGTGGATTTTTTATCCAACGAGGCGGGTAGCGGGTGACCAGTATCCGTGCCCTCCCCGCCCCGTTGACATCCCTATGTATATGTATCTATGTTGATGTATGTTATGATGATGCTATGTTGTATGTTTTACCTTGCTTCCTATCTCCATGCCATATATGTTTACATGATTCTTACTCCCTGTTCTTTGTTTGTTTGTTTGACCTGATTAGCACCTTGCAGAGAATGGCAAACAGTCAGGAGAGGAGTGACTCTAAGGAGCCACCACTCATAGTTAGGACTTTTCCTTATGGTTTAGTTAGTTCAGTTGTATTCCAGGGATTTCATTCCGGAATGGTTATACCAGCTCTGTTATGACATCGGGGTTGGGTTTTTTTTTTTTTTGGTTACAAAGCAAACGAAACCAAAAGGAAAACAAAAGCAGAAAAAACCAGTGCCTAGTAAAAGACACTCCCATAGCATCAGCTAACAAAATTGAATCCATCCCGGACGGCGCATCATGGAGCATCGTGAAGCTAGAAGCAGAATTGGCTCCCACCTTCGCCAGAAAGTCAGCTGCAAAATTACCCTCTCTAAGAGTATGGAGCACAACACAATGCCAATTATAATCCAGCATTCTCTTAACAAAGGCAACCTCATTGCTAAACCTGTGATGCACATTCAAGTTATTCTTAATAAGCTCAACTGCAGTTGCTGAATCTGAGTAACAAAGCACTTGTTTATAGCCCTTGTCCCAACAAAGTTGAAGACCATGAAAGATGCCAAGAATTTCTGCACGCAGGATGCAAGAAGACGCAATCCTGCCATGAAACCCATGCAGGAATGAACCATTGTGATCCCTCACCAAACCACCAAAACTTGTGGCTCCAGACTCATTGAACACACTCCCATCAACATTAAGCGCAACCCACCCATTATGAGGAGCAGTCCATGAGACTTGTTTGTCAGTATTCCTCTCACCCTCTAGAACATCGCCATTAAAAGCCTTGTTCATGGTAGAATACAAAGAAAAGTATTGTCCACACAAATCATAGACTGAGTGGTTTTTATTCTCAAACACTAGCTTGTTTCTTGAGCACCACAAAATCCACAAAAGGACCGCGACCCCAATGTCAAGCTCTCCAATAGTGTCATGTAGCCAGCTTTTAAGACTCATAATACTGACCTGAGTTAGATTAACTTGAGGGAAACACAAGTTCCACACAACCCTCGCCCTATTGCAGAGAAAAATGCAATGGATGATAGTCTTAGCTCCCTGACCACACCCAGGACACACATCATCATTTCCTATGCCCCTTCTCGTCAACTCAGACTTTGTAGGAATAGAATCACGGTAAAGTTGCCATATAAAAAATTGAATGTTGGTTGAAACCTTTAACTTCCATATCCATCTCCAGCTATATACCCCTCCTTACAAGAGTAGATGCCCGAAATTGCTGGCTTCCAAGACCAAACATCTGACACCTCCTCCTCTAGCCAGGGCTTGATCTGCTCAATCTTGTTTCGAATCTCACTAGGTATCATAGTGTAAAGGATCTGCCAGTTCCACACATTCCCATACCATACATCCTTAACTTTCAAGTCCAAGTCATGAATGTCCACATAAGGCACCTGATGGCAAATAGGGGTTTTCGTAGCCCAAGGGGAGAACCAAAGACTAGAATTACCATTACCAATCTTCATCTCAAAGCCATCCTGGGTTTTGTTTAGGTTCTTTGTTTATGTTTTATTGTTTTCAAAATTATGTTTCTTTCCGCGTTAAGTGTTACAATGTGGTATCTTTCTATCAAGTTTTATTTTAATCGAATAAATGCATGTTTTTATATTACTTCTTTTAAATAAATATTTTATATTAACATGCAGGGTAAAAGGGTGTCACAGGACCAATCTACCTATTTTGCCTTTTTTTTTTTTTTTTGCCATTTGATAGCTTGCTTTGTGTGGTTGCTATTTTACTGTAAGAATATTTTCGTAGTGCTTATTTACCTGCACATGTGGTAGAAAATATTTTTCTTCACCTGTAGAGATGGGTGATTATTCTAAATTTTTTTTTCCAACCATCATGAACCTTTTAAGAATTTGATGATAACAAATATTGATGTCTTTTAACAGTTATAAAATTTCTCTTGCCCTCGGTTGATGTTAATTGGACTTAGAGCATCTCTAATGTTAAAGTATAAGTAATCTACTTTGGTTGTTTAAGTAGGTCCCATTGTGGACCCTATAGTGTCACATCACATTTAAACAACTTATCCATTTTTCACTATAATAGTATGTACAATAAGCAATCCTTAAGCAACCTAATTTTTTATTCTTTTTTATTTGCTATTGAATTTATTTTATCTTAAAATATTAATCCATTTGGTTGCTTATAAGATGGTACAACACAAATATTGTTTTTTAATAGATAGATAAACCCTTCATTGGGTTGCTTATACAAGCAACCTTAATTATAAGCAACCGGTGATATAGTTCAAACTAAAAAAGATAAGCAACCATTGCTTACCCATAAACAACTAGTAATGGAGATGCTCTTAGCTCATGTAAGGGGCACTATTTTAAAAGATCCCAAGAGGAGGTTAATGGTGTGTTTGGTATAGAAAAAAATAGGAGATAAAAGGATAGGAGAGAAAATGAGAAGAAAAGATGATTTTCTCTTGTTTGGTAAGCAAGAGAAATAGAGAAGGGAGAAGAAATTGAGTAGGACCCAACCAAAATTTTATTCTCTCCAAAGATGAGAAGAAAATGAAGAAAAATAGAGATTGATAAGTTAAATTACTCACCCACCCTTATTAAAAATATTAAATTAAAATTATAAATTAATATTATATGTCTCATTCAATTATTTAATAATTTTAAATAAATTAAATTAAATTAATCAATTATTTAATTGAATTAGACTAATAGTTTAATTAAATTGAAATTAATAAAGTGATTATATTAAACTAATAAATTTTATTAGTTAAAATAACTTAAATCAATTAAATTAATTTAAATTTTTTTTTTAAATTAACTTAATCAATGAAATTAAAATATTTATATGTGCTTTTTAGTTAGGGGTATTTTTGCCTTTTTAAAAACAACTACATTTCTCTCTTCTCACTTTCTATCCAACCAAACAAAGAGGAGGGAGATAATACATTTTTTCTCCTCTATTTCTCTCATATTTCTCTTACATCAAACAACACATCAAATCTATTCTATTTCTCAAATCTTTTTCTATTCTCATAGACTTTCTTATATTTTTCTCTCTTCTGCTATGCTTCTCACAACCAAACAAAGCATAAATGATGTAATATAAAAGTCTTAGCTAAATTACACTTTTGGTCCCCAAATTGTTATTAAATGTTCAATTTGGTCCCCAAGTTTTTAAAATATTCATTTTGGTCCCCTAATTCCTTAAACTTGTTCAAATAGGTCCTTCCGTCAAGTTGACTAACGGCGACGTCAAGTTGACAACGGGACGACAATGAACATTTTAAAAACTTGAGGACCAAATTGAACATTTTAAAACAACTTGGGGACCAAAATGAACATCTTAGAACAATTTGGGGGGACCAAAATGGACATTTTAAAACAATTTGGGGACCAAAATGAATATTAAAATATTAAACTTAATGCCACGTGTCAGTAGGTTTGACGTCGCCATTAGTCAACTTGACGGAAGGACCTATTTGAACAAGTTTAACGAATTAGGGGACCAAATTGAACATTTTAAAAACTTAAAGACCAAATTGAATATTTAATAATAATTTGGGGACTAAAAGTGTAATTTAGCCAAAAATCTTTATTGAGCTAGCTCAAGCCCTCGAGTCTTCTCCTACCCCTAGTCGTGAAGTGGAGAATACTCCCGCTGTCAAACCAATACCAAACTTAGTACCAAAAGCAACTGTTAGACTTCAACAAGACGCTCCAACAGTCCCTTTTGTGCTGGAAATGAGATGTTAGTTTTGTCTTTAGTGGTCAAGTTTGAAGTGGGTATTGTTTTTCAAAACTTAAAATCTAGTTTTTCAAATTGACTATGTTTGTTATTATCCTAAATATGATAATATAAAGGTTTACTCTTCTATTCGAATCACTACAACTCTGTCTCTGTTAGCTTTTCAGATCTTATTGCTCTATTTTAATTTTTAAGCTATTTCTGTTCTGCTTCAGGAAAAAAAAAAAGAAGCTATTTCTGTTCTTCATCTTCTATTTATTTCATGCTGTTTTGTTTAATGTTCAACTAATTTAATCTTACTCAATTCAGTTACTGCACTATACCCAACTATTTAAAAAACTTTTATTAACTCATTTTTTAGAAAACTTGAAATCCTTCTCTTATCACCATTAACTCTTACTGCTACAAATATCTATTTGCTTGGTTGAAGGTTTCTTTATTTTCATTCTGTTGGTGAGAATTCTGCAATACTGGAAAGCAGAAAAATTCACAAACTGCAATTTATATAGAACATGCCATGTTGTCTAGAATCTTAACAGTGGATGTATTAACCATCTTCAAATGGCAAATTACAATATCAATTATGCTGTTGAGATACAAAGAAGGGGATCTGACCCTCATAAATTTAAGACATCTGTTATTGAACTCAAAAAAGATAATGTCACTGTTATATACATTTATCTGCATTTCTACATGTATTTCATCAACATACACTATAAATACATGCAAGAAAGATGCAGCTAGACATAAATGTTCATGAGTTTATTATACCAAGTAAAGGTTAAACTTTCAATTATTCAGCTTAGATACCCCTTAAAGTATATGTATAGATAGGAAAAAACGATAGTTAACAGACTAAGACTGAATATTACTTCTTAAACTGCTTACTTAGCGAGAATTCCTACTTGGGAAACAGCAGTTGCCTGCAATGCCGACCAGGATGGTTAGCTACTTCACCACTCACAACTTCAGTTATCAAATCTTTAAAGATCAACCTTTCAATATCCAACACAATATTTGGTATCTCTCTGTAAGAATCTGTCAAAATTGTGGGTTGATGCGTCAAATCTCCCCATAGGAGGCTTGTCAAATACTCATCCTCATTAGCCAAGTTGGCATTCCCATTTTTATGTTGTAACTGATCTATTTCTGTGCAAAGCTCATCCAAAAGCCGCTGCCCTTTAACTTTTCTTCCTGCTGGCTTATTTGGCAAGCACCACATAATGGAAGAACTCTCCAATATCAGCTTTTCAACTAGAATGTCATTAACAACATCAAATATGAGTTTTCTTTGCATTTGCTCAGGATTATTAATCATGGCAATCTTCTTCACACTGTGCTCAATATTGAAATGCATCTTGTTACTCCTGATTTGCTCTAGTGCAAGGAACAATTTCGGGCTAATCGGGTGACTCGGTGAACGAAATGCCTGGCTAGAGCCCGGACTGCTGAGCAGCCCTGATGCTAACAGTATTTGTGATATATATTTATGATCAGGATCCTTACTGTCACTGAAATTATTTAATTTCAGTTGAAGAATTTGAACCAAATTTTGAGTTTTCATGTCAATATCTTCGGTTCCATTGCTGAAGTTGGTTTTTCTTGTGTTGGAAGAAAGAGGAAGATCTTCTGAGTTCTCCTCACTACTATCATAAGAATTTAGAGCTTCATCTGTAGCAATAAATTTGAAGAGAATCAAAATGTAACTCAAACAACATTTCCTAAATGGTTTGTGTGAATGGCATAGGAAAGTGTATTTGGTGCATTGATTCATTTGAAGATGATTTTAGACTAACATGAGATTCAATCTATGTTGCTTAGAAAAGAAGTGTGCAACATACCTAAATCTTTTGAGATGTCTGATTTCTTTTTAACAGGAGAAGGTGGGTCTTCTATATAGAATGCAGCATCAAGAACAGACACAGGACTTGGTTGTTCTGCAGTAACTGTTGTCTCAGCCATAAAGCTTTCCTTGCTCAACTCTTTTGCTGCATTCTGGACAATGGAAGAATGTTAAACCAGGTGATTAGGGCCCGCTTGGACGAGCTTTTAAAAAAAGTGTTTCTATGATATAAAAGTAGAAGCAGAAGGCTATTATTAGAAGCAGAAGTCATCATTTTGCGTTTGGATGAACTTTGAAAATTGGCCTTTTATGAGATTTGTTGCAGGGACATCATTGTTTAATAAAATATGATCCATCATCAATATCTCTCTTTTAGTGCATCTGCTTTTTTTTAGAAGCTAGAAAGTATAGCTTCTCAAAAAAAACACCAAAATGTGCTTTTTTCACTGCTTTTGCTTTTTTCAAAAGCCCATCTAAACACTCATATTTTTCATAAAAGCACTTTTATTTTAAAAATAAGTGTTTTTTCTAATAAATAAGCCCATCCAAACTGGCTCTAGATGTAAGAATTTAATTATTGGGAGGAAGAAATACTTACATTTTGATGCAGGCCATTCAGATGGACGGAGGTGCAATTGTTCTTTTCAGAATGATCAACATGAATGACTTCTATGTCACTGTGAGAGTCCATGCTTCTGTTGCTGTCAAAATCTGTGGAAATTACATCAACTTCATGCTTAAAATCCCTTCTTTGACAGCTGATCTCACTGAAATGTTCATTTCTTTCCTGCAAAGTAGAGAATTTTTGTCTGGATGTTGTACTTGGGGAAGTCACTTCCAAAGAATGCCTATTGTGTTGTCTTCTGTTAGTGCTGGAACCTGATGATGGACTGGTTGGTGGAGAAGGCCTCTCCAAACCAAACTTCTTATGTAGTCTTGGGCTCCTTGTCTCTGCTGTATTATTGGAGTTGGTGGTGCTTTCTCTATTGATGACTTGAGGAACTTTTGAGGATTGCATCAACATTGAAGTTCCCATTTTATTACTCTTATCTGTTGAATGAAAGGGTTGACTAAAAGGATCCTTGTGATGTCTGCTTGTTGGACCTATACCTTTTGCTTTTTGCCTGTTAAGCTTGTCAAACATTCTTTCATTTGTGTGACTACCAGGGACAAACTTGCCTGATTTACCATGAATTTGCATTTCTGTGGAAGCAGCATTGTGATTGTTGGTTTGTCTTGTCACTTTTGCTTGTTTCATGATAACAATTGGCAATTTACTACCCTTGGCTGAATTTGACTTCTCAGCAGTGACAGATGTTGGATGATCCTTCTGTCTTATTCTTGGACTTTGTACTTTTGAGCTTTCACTGAAACTACTATTACTCCTATTGTCAGATGAAGAATTTGAAGCCTGATCTCTTGCAATATCTAATGAATCTTTATATCTCTGCATTGCATCAAGAATCTGTTTAAGAGCTCTTAGATCCTTTCCAGAATTTTTGAACTCGAGATCCGCCATCCTTTTCTCAATTTCCCCATATACAGATATGGAGGGGTTTGAGGCTTTTATTGAAGACTCACTTCCCTTGGAAGCCTGTAATTGAGAACCTTGGCTTGCATCAAGTTGCCTGCATTGTGAATATGGTTTCACATTTGTGATTGAAGCTTCACTCTTGGACTCATGCAAGGTATTCTCATTGCTTGTCCTAGGGGATACAGAACTTCTCATTGGAGTATCACAAGTTTGTGTCCAACCTGCAGGGAATGCTTCTAGTCCCATTAACTTTGCTACAACACTGGATGGTCTTTTAGAAGTTTCTGATTCTTGTAGCTGCTTAACCCCATACCCTTTATGTGGACCCTTCAAAAGGTTGTTGGATTTTGTTCCTTCACCTTTGATGGATCTTTCTCTGCTGTCCAAAGAAAGCCTTGGGAGTTCCTTGTGCTTTGTAGCATATTTGATTGTATCTTGTGTATTCCTCTCATCATAAGAGAGCCTTGGAGAATCCCAAGGTGCATGAGACTTAGCAAGAATATGGAAAGGTTCATTGGTAACCATAGCTCCTTTATGGACAGATTTTGGTGGCTGCAAAGGCCTAGGAGAGTCTATGTGTTTTAACACGCGACCCTTCTTTTCGTCTTTAGACACAGTTTTCACTGACAACCCTTTGGCTTCTCTATGCATTGAGTCTTTGACAATATCGTAGAAATCAAGAGATTGATGATCTGAGGTGTCAAGTTTTTTCATTGTTGATGCTGAATTGGAATTTTCAGGAACTTTGATTTGAATGATTGATGGTGGTTCTATCTGAATTGTTCTGTTAAACTCAAGGGATGACATGCTAGATGAACATGATGATGAAGACATAGAAGTTACTGATGATTCTGTTGAGAATTGTTGATTTTCTCTTGAAACTATCACCTTCTTTGCCTGCAATAATATTCACATTTTCTTTAAGTGATTCTTCTAAATTTCTCTAATGATTTAAAGTTGAACTAGTGTTTTCTACTTATCTTACCGTAGCCTTCTGCATTGTACTATTCTGTTCTTTGATGTGATTACTGGTTCCACCTGAGAAAGGAAGGAAATTTTAGTAGGAAAAGTAATTTGTATCTGTGTGAAAACTTTAACCTCAACTAGCTGATCATTAAATTCTTTCTAAGAAGTATGTTAGCATGTTAGTGGTTACACATGTTAGAGCTCAACAAAAGTACAGAAATTGTTTCAAAAAAAAAAAAGCACAGAAATTGATTATCATGGATTTGAGTTGAGCATAATCGTGTGATCATTATTCTGTCACAGAAATAAGGATGTTTATGGCAAAGAGAATTTTTGAAATATTTAAGGAAAATCCTATTATTATTATTATGCTAACCTGTGCCTGGTTAAGAAAAATTAAAAAATGTAAGTTTTCATTGGAAAATAATATATATATATATATATATAAATATACTGTATTTAGTTTCTCAATAAAAGATTTATTACTTTTTCCCCCTTAAGCACCTACTTGGGAAGACCCTTATTATCATTATTGTTGTTATTTAAAGAACCATGTGCTATTGTGCCACTTTGGAATTTAGAACTTATATCAACTTCAAGCAACCAACATGTATTAAATGTGGAAATTAAAATGCAATAATTCATCATATTAAAAAAAAATGCAATAATTCAAGGTATCGTAAGGTACAAACTCACATAAAAACATATTTGTATCTCCTGACACTGCTTACAAGGGGCCCTTCTTTAAAACATGAAATTTTCTAAAAACTTTTCAAACATCTAAAGCAGAAAATCCATTTGAAATTTTCATATCTTGAAATCATTAATTTCAGAATTTTCAGTGTTTCATATAAAATATAAAAAATGGAGTGATTAACATATGAAATTGAAAACTACAAAGAAAGTTCCCCAAGTTAGATTAAAGAATTACTAGTAATTGGAACATGAAGATTGAAGTTTACTTTGGCAACAAGCAAACCAAGTTAGATATTAAGAAACCAGGATGCAAAAGACTGCCATGATTTCATTTGGAACCGATTGATAAAAGGACAAAACTTAAGTACAATTCCATATATATATTAGATGTTGTTAACAATACCTAATATATCAATAGAATTGTACATAAGTCTTATACTTGATAAAAAGTCTTGCTATGACTAGTAACTACCTGATATAGCACTGTGACTAGTTCTCACCCCTCTCATCCCACCAAAAATAAAGTAAAATAAAAAAGCTGAAGAATAAAAGAAGATAGAGCCATGTGACTGTGAGAGGGCCCATTACTGACATATCGTAAGTTAATTGGGCCAGTCCATTACTATTGGAAGAAAGCGATTTCAATATGTATATCTGTCAATCAAACTTTCAAGATTAATGATTTTTGCCAAAAACTTTCAAATAATTGATCCGAACAACTTTTCTCAACACAAGAAAAATTATGATAAAAACATGCGTATATTTTTTTATACATAAAACTGTTAGGTATTTGCAAGAAATTTTTCTAAATCAATTGTTCAAATAATACTCTCCTCTTGCCAAAATATGAGAAAATCACCATCTTTAAAAATAAAGATGAGGAAGGATGAATTTATATCGTTATCAGTCATTTTTTTACTTACACTCAATTTTAATCACTATTTATTATAATCAAAGAGTGTAAACTATTAAAATTACAATCATTGATGGATAAAAATAAAATCAATAATACAAGTGAAAAATGACTTACGCTGATATAAACAGGTCAAACTAAAAATGGTACTTTCAAAATCACCTTAAAATTGAAATTGCATAATCAGAAATAAAGTTAAAATGCAGAATACCTGGTCCTGAAGTAGGTCTGTTCTGAGTCTTCTGACTGTGGCTGCCACTGCTTTGGTCAGTGAGGAACCGGTGGCGATCAAACAGCTGAAAAAATCCACTGATGCACCCAATCTGCTTCTGCAAATCTGAGTTTTCATCCTTCACTGATATCAAAACTTTTTTAGACATTTTCTTTTACTTCCCTTCAACTTAATTTTCCAGAATCCACAAGGCCTCAATTAAGAAACTACCATGCCCCCACTTCTCTCTCACACAGAATTTAGAAGAAAAAGATCTTTTTTGAGGCTTCAATGAAGGTAATAGAAAAAATTTGAAATGCCCTCAAGGTGATTGATTCAGAATGATGAATTGGCCTTAATAATCAGAAGCTTATAAAGAAGATGATAATAATAATAATAATAATGGGGCATTGACTAGAACTTGCATTAACTAGATGAAGACTTGGTCATGCAAATTACGTATTAATGAGTTGGTTTTTGGTGTGTTACATGTGTATGCATGTGAGCACAAGAGAGAATGTTCATGACCATATGAAAAGAACCAAGAAGATAAGAAAGAGATACAAAAACTAACTGAAAATTACATATATGTTGGGTTTTAACATAACAGTGGAGAGAATATCTCCTGCAAGAGCAGAAAGAACAAAAAGAAGTGGAAATGAAGCAATTCCAAAGTGCTACTGCTAGTGAACAAACTCTAGAGAAATTTGATAGACCCAAGAAGGGATGTTCTTTTTCTTTTTTTTCTTTTTGTTTCTGGGTTTTCTCAGAGAAATATGGAATACTTCTATCTTTTTGTTTTCTCTAGCAGAGGCAGCTAAAGAGGCTGAAGTGTGTGAAAGAGGAATTTGTAGTTCAGAATAAGGCTTCTAAGAATATATAAGAATTAAGAAGTCTTGGTGACAACTTTTTAATTACATTACGTAAGAGAGAGGGAAAGATGGGTGGAATTTGGGGTGTCAAAATCTGAGTGTAACAGAGAGATAAGAGTTGTTAAAACAGAAAAATGCTTGATGCATCTGTTTCCATTCACATTTGCTTACATTTTTGTTTAGATTCAAAATATATATATTTAAAATATAATATTGATCTAGTTGGTAAGGATACGACTTATAATCTATAAGGTCGTTAGTTCGAATCTCACTGTCAATGTAAACCTCGTTGGTGGGTAATCGTGAGACCTATCCTAACCCTGATAAGCTCCCGGGACTCAACTCACCTAAACTTTCGAGTAAAAAAAAAATAGGTGAAATTAATTATGAATATCATATAAATATGAGAGAAAAAGACATAAAAATAATTCTGTTTGAGTTCCATATAAATTTACTTTTGTTTCTTTCTCCCTTATATTATGAGATAAACAGAAAAAAGAATTCCAATTTAAATCAAATCATGTATTTGAGAATATGTGCAATTATTGTAAGGTAAGAAATTCAAGTACTGGAGTCGTCACCTGAAAAAAGTTTTATTTAACCATCATTCTTAATCTGAAGATTAGTCTTACTATTTTATTTGTGAATAAAAAAAGAAAAAAATTGTAATGTGCTTGCCTATAAAATAATCATTGGAATATAAATATTTTTTAAAAAAATAGAAGGGAGGAAAAGGGGGAGAGGAATAGGTGTGTCAGAATGTGTAGGTCAGATAACTCAGATCTGCTATGTTCATTTCCTAGCACTTGCATGTAGACAAAACAACGTGGGTGGGTCTGTGGCTTGGATCTCTCTCCAGTAGCATGTGGAGTTTGTCAGAGAGAAGAAAAAAGAGGGAAAAAATAAATAAAGAGGAATTAGATTTTGAAGCAAAACATAAGAAAATTGAAGAAAAAAAGTGGATAGAGCTATTCAGTGGAAGCCTGCAGGTTTTAAAGAGCTTGTTCAACCATTGCCATACATATCCCACTTTCACCGAATTGCTTTTAATTTTGATGGGTTCTCAATCTCGTTTCCAAACTTGGGACCAGACCTCAAAATGGAACCAATACGATAGATATTAATTCACTTTGCCATTGAGATGCATAAAAACCTTGTATAATTTAATACTTGTTATTTTGCATTTTATTTTTACCATTGTTATGGTAAATTGCAGTGCATGGTAACATAAATATTCCTATTGTAGTTCTCTGAAGGTCAATGCTTAACCTTTAACAACTGATGTAAAATTGGGAAATGAAGAACATTTTTATAGGAAATGGATTATTTTTTTATTTTTTTTGATAAATAAAAAAGTATATTGATTGAGTACAAGAGGTACTCTAACCCATATACAAAGGTAAACAACAAAAAGGAGTCACACTGCAGAAATAATATTGCCAAACAGTCAGTATTTGCTTTACAGAAGCCAAACCCTGCATAAACTACAATTTTAATACTCTAATGTATTTTATACGAGACAATATGGCTGGCTGAGTTCTTTTTTGTAGGTACGTTTCAGAAATGTGGTCCAATATGTGTAGTCACAACTATTATGCAGGGGCAGACAGGTACCAACTCTTGAATATGTTTGGACCATTAGCATTTCCAAAATGATGAATTAAAAGATTAAGATCAATTTTAGAGGGACTCCTTTGGAATCTAGATCACTATCGTTTTCGCCGCAAAATTTTGGTCCCTTATTGGTTATTGCCACTCCCGCAAGATGGTACCACAATTTATTTAGTGCCTCATCTCTATCATTAATAGTTTAATACTGAATGAGCTAGATTAGTATATATATTTCACTTATCTAAGCATATTTTTCCAGTGACAAAGCTGGTATTAGGAGAAAGATTAGGGGAAAGTGTTTTGAACAATTTTTTTCTAAATAATAACTATGGAATACGTAGAATCATAATATCATATGACTAGATGAATATCGAATGTGAATGTGATTGGTGAAAAATTGTCGATTTTTCTATGTAAGTAGGGGTTAGGATTCAAATCTTACATTTTACAACTCTCAATTAATACATTTATCCCACATCTCAAACTACCTGACCACCATATGACTTCCTTACAGATAATAAAGTTAAAAATGGATTATTAAATAAAATTGGATCACTTAAACAAGAATCTGGTTTTGCACGGATAGTAATTCGTAAAATTAAAAAGTACAAACTTGCACACTCGTTTCCACTAGTTTTTCTATCTCATCAATGTTAACAAAATTCATATTGCTTCATGAAAAAAAAGGGTATCAAATAGCATTGTTCCATATATAACTTAGGACTATTTGATCGATCATGTTCCGGCCAAAAACCAAAACACAGTAGTATCTCCTTCTGTATTGGGCCTTTGCTGATTTGGCCCAATATGGAAGCTGCTTCTCCTCCTTCCTCCTTATCCTTCGTGTTGAACCGAATTGGATACCTGCGAAGACACTCCGACGCTTAAGTCAGCAATCGTCTTGCAGATAATATATATATATATATATATTATATATATATATATGCTTGTAACGATAAAATACAATGGTCTTTCAGTTTTATAGTGTAGTACTTTCTCATGATCTTCCTCGTCATCTTATATAAGCGCTGGACTTTGAAGGTTGTTTACTAGAGGACGCCATAACAAGTAGCTAAGGTGTGAGGATCATGAAAAGCAGCAAAACGGGGAGCTTTCTTAAAGAGAACTTCAACAGGAAGATGGTGAAAGAGGGTGATGGCATTTACTACTTGCGGTGTACTATATCATAGACATAATTAATTAGAAGATATATTTAAGGGGATCATCATTGTTTACATGTAGTCCCGCGTGCAGAAATTTGCCAAATTAACACTGGAAGCTAAACGTTACATGAGGTCAGGTCATCATTATGTGCAAGATTATTACCACTACAACCCTTTCTTACTAGCTTACTCATGATACTTCTCACAAACAAAGCTATATGCTAAATTATATTATAATAACGTTTATAATTAAAGGACATATTAATGCTTTCATGAACTCCGCTCCAAAATGCAGGAAGACTAGATGAATATTTGTGCTGCATTGATAGCTAGCAACGAAAATTAAAGATTAATTAGAAGTACCGTTTAATTTAGCTTAATGCTAGCAAAACTCTGTCACACACTTTTTTCTAATATATTATCTTTTATTGGATTATATTTGATTATTTCTTTAAAATATGATTTAAAAATAAAAAGTATTAAATATAATCTAATAAAAAAGAGTATATTTAAAAAAGTATAAAAAAATATGTTATTATCATTTCCCTATCTAAAATAAACATATTACTCTTATAATACTGTAGTATCATGTTCACCTAAATATTAATGTGTGTTTTGTTTTTCAGTCACAAACTTAAGTTTGTTCAATACAATATTTCTTTTCACATTTTATATTAGATTCACTTTTTTTTTTATAATCAAAGTGTCATTCTAAACGGACATTTGTCACTGCAAATGGAAATCCAAACGTAGCCTAATTCTTATTAATTAAAGTGCAATTTTGGGAAGCTAATAAGCAGTCCGATAACATTGTACCAAATTGTACCTTTTATGTGCAATATGGAGAGTTCATGGATCTAAATTATAAACAGCGCAGCCAGTCTTTTATAGGACGATAATTCTGCCAAGAATTTATCTACATAAATGAATGGTTAACACAAAGTCAATATTTATCTGATTAAACTAATAAGTGCACATGAAAAGGGGTTAGATGCTTGAAATGTACTGCTGATAGATGTGATCTCAATTATTGCCCTTGATTCAATTAGCAATTTCCAAGGGATAAAATAAGTATTTTTTTTATTTTGTTAGGGATGGAACCAGGGTATTTTCATAGCCAATAGTCGTAAGACTGATCCCTCGAGGATATAGAGTATCAGTTAAGGGGCAACTTCTCTACCAACAGATATAACTCTATTCCTATCACCAGGATTCGAACCCTGGACATATGGTTAAAAGGCTCAAGCTACTAGTCACTTGGATCGGTGGATAAAATAAGTATTTAATTGTATTAAAACATTGCGGAAGGTCAGAACCCAGAACCCCATTAATTGTACAACTGTGCGCGTGATACATAATATTGAGGTTAACAATTATTAAAAGCTATCACACTTGCATACCTTCTCAATATTTCTTAGATGCATGTGAAAGGAGGCTATATATATATTTAAACTGGAGGCTGTTGCCTAATCCTCTTTTGAATGAGATATAGAAGTATCAGCCACTTAATGCAAAGAGCATTTTAAGTAATTAAAAATTAATTGAAATTAAGATGCCAACTTTGATTTTATATCAAGTGCAGATATATAAAAGGGGTACGTAGTATCTCTCAAACAGAGATATTGATAATGGATAATTGTACATAATACTTCCTTGATGTTATTACAATAAATCTTAATGAAGGGTATGTTCTTTTTTTCTTTCTTTCTATTTTATGACAATTAAATGATAGTAATTCAATTTAATATACATTCTTCTACCTTAAAGGCTATTTTTCTCACGTCACCATATTAAAATAGTCATAGCATTATTGATTTGTTTTAACTCTATATCCTTGGGTGCGTTTGCACCAGGGGTGAATGTCGATTTGCAACATTCAGTCCTAAGCTTTATTTCCAATCCATTCATTTGGCCTTTCTTGGCAATGTTTGCTTTCAAAATTGCAAAGAGGGTAAAAATCATTTACTGGCTTTTCCACACCTTGTTGATAGATACTATTTGGTCAATTAAATTATATAAATATATTTTTTTTATAGACAAATGTTAGTTATTAGGTTGTTATATTATAGGGTGTAGAATTCGACTTTACATCTTATAACTCCTAACGCATTTGTCTCATACCCCAAACCACCTTACTCCCTATATAAACATTATTGCTTTTGGTCTTGAGTATATAAGTTTAAAAATATGTTATGTTAGCTTTAGGAAGCAACTTTGATACTCAAATGACACTGGAAGTCGGCTAAAAATCAATTTTAATATAATGATTTGAACTATAATACAATTTTATTTTATTGATGGCCATTTCCTTGTCTAACATATACTACTCCTCCTGCATGGAAAGGTCAAAATCATTTGATTATTGCTGCATATACCTAAGGAAAGGGGGCGATGGGGATTGATTGTTGAAGTATATAGAAATTAGAAAAGGGAGATACACGATCACATGGGAAAAGTTGAAGCTTCACGAGGTACCTTACTTTTGGGCATGGACCAACTTACAAGCAAGTTATCTCCTACTCCTAATTCCCTAACAAAAATCCCAAGAAGCTTTACATCATTATAGTAGTGGTGTATGATTGGCACGTGACGTTTCCATCTAACAGCAACAATTGCATGTGCTTTACCAAATTAATTAGCGAACGTATAAGAGTTTTAGACAATATAAAGAATATTATACAGTTGATATGCTTATATCTTAATCCTGGTATTAATCCTAGTGTTTGAATTTGTGGTGAAATAATATTAAAAGGTTCAGTCCTTTGTTAAGTCACATTATCTTTTCTATCCATATAATTATGCCTATGTTATGACTTTAAGCCATGAAGAGAAAGAGCATAACCCAAAAGACTAGTCCATTAGGTGGGAGAGCCTCGTGACTTAATTACCATATTGAGCTTTTTTATCTACTAAATGTGGGACTTGTAACATTGCCACACTCACTCGATGATAGCCATTTCCCCTTATAGGCGGCTTCACTGATCACCTATCAGTATTCTATTATATCTTAAACCAGCCTATAGGTAGCCATTTCTGTAGCCTACACCAATTATTATAACTTAAGCTCATGAGGAGAGCTCAATCCAAAAGACTAGTCCATTAGATGGGAGAGCCTCATGGCTTAAGTACCACATTGAACTTACTTATCTACTACTCATAACAGCCTATTAAGGATAATGTCTGGTTATGGTCTAATAGGTCCAATAACACGAGAGCAACGGTGGTCCAATGATAAACTGAACTCTACTATAACAATAATGGCTAATTATGTCTGATATAGTAACAATAATGGTTATGTCTCTCTCACTCTTTCTCTCTCTCCTACGTTCTTGGTCAGGCACTTGTGGACGACCTTTAAAGTCCCTTCCGGAGTGCCTATGGAGACGCTTCAATGCTTGACTTAGCAAGAAGGTTGATGGAGAGAAGCAAAACAAGAGTAAGAATGTATGAACATGTGTATTCTTTCTTTGAGGAATGAAGTCTCCCTGTATTTATATAAAGAATTCTTGTACCCCTGGGCTTTTGAGTGTGGTTGGCCCATATGAAGTGACTGATATCTGAGCATCAGTCATCTCTCAGCCACCTGTGGGTAAGGGCGATGAATTGAGTCATCCTTGCTGCATTCTTAAGGTAGCGTGCGTCAAAAGGTTGAGATCTTGTCGTGTCAGTTGTATTGTAGGACAAGTGGGTGTCTTGTCACCCGTCCATGTCATAGCTAGGGCGGCATCCCTAAGGGGGTGGTCAACAGGTTTCTTGGGCTAATGATAGTATCTTTGAATTATTTTGTCCATTAGGTGGATTCTTGGACTGCTCGGCCAAGAAAAATTCCTTCAATTTTTTTTATTGTGTATTACTTTTATGAATTATAATTTTAAGGTTATCATGTCATTGGTATGATGTATCCACCATCTTAAATAGCGATCAATCTCCGTCGGGGGCTCTGGACGACATTTAAAGGTGCCCCTCTAAGTCGGGTTTCTCTCAATACTCAAGAGGCATGAGTTAAATCTATGACCACTTGCTTAAGAGACTCTAACCGGTTACCACTTGGACCAACCATATCATATGTTGGTTGTTATTATCAATTATGATTTATTTACCCTATTTTTTTTCTCACATATTTTATGAAAAAAATTTGCTTATAAGATATGCCTTTATTGCCTTATGTTACTCCCGAAAAGGCTCAAAACATTGCTCTCGGCATTCCATGCTCCCATAATTAACAACAATATCATGCATGCTTGTGTTTGTGACAAACCGAGAGTTGAGAGGAAATTTCCTATTTCTTTGGTCACTATCTGAAGGTAGGAAAATAAAGTGCAAACTAGCACTAGCTAGCTTCCTACGGTTTTGCATTTTCTCAGTTTCGTGATCCATGTGGTTGATTTTTTTTATTAAGTCCCCATTCTGTTACAGCATTATCTTCTTCTCACTTGTTTCTTCTTACTGTTTTATAGTTTATTCTGATGCACCCAAACCATTTAAATTGGTTTATATTGATATGTCTCTTCATCTTTTTCTTTTGGTGTAACTTTTTATGTGGTTATAACACTCTCCTAGTCTCCTCTATTTCTTCTCATTCTGTCCTTCTAAGGTTGTTGCCCTGTGCTTAGTATATATTAGAACAAATTCTGGAAAAATTTGTTTCATTTCTTTTTCTTTTTTTGGGTACAAAATTTGTTTCATTTCTTAGTTCAAGAGTTCATGTTGTGAGTGGTAAGGTGAATAAGGACTTAGCAGGATTCTGTTTAATAGTCCATTAAAAAATATGAACCTACTCCAAAAACAAAAAATTAGTATGATGAACTAGCTAGTATATGATGTAATATAATGGATACAAATTTGCTAACCCAAAACGTGGTGTCTCTGTGTCCCCTACCAATCAAATGCTGGGAATATGTATAAGTGTTAATTAGTTAAGATTTTATTTTATTAAGTGGCACATTGTCATTGATAGAGGACAAAGAATGTGACAGGAAAGTTAGACAGATAATCTTTATTCGAGAGTAATAGTATCATGTTTGTCGGACTATAACTCATGATTTTTTTGTCCTCGTCACTGACGGTTGGGGGAGTAAAAACAGAATTTAAGACATATAAACAGATAATACAGCAACTGTGTTGGAATTAATAGACTTACTAACGCTTGGGGAAAAAAAAAACCAAGACATGTGGACAACAAATGAAGTTGCTTGGTCATTGTTGGGAAAAAGCCAGAGATAACAATCTCTAATGAAGCAAATATTTTCCCCTTCATCTGTGCAAATAAATAGGCACAACAAAAATATTCTTCCACAGGATAATATCAATGGCAGAAAAATAAATAGCAATGACACCACAATTTTTAACGTGGAAAACTCCCCAGTGTAGGGATAAAAACCACGGGACCAAGTCCAGCAAAAAACTTCCACTATAAATAATAATGGGTACACCAAGTCTTCCTAGAAATACTAGGGAACATCAAATCAACAATACTTCACCTAAAAGGTGGATATCACCAAGCAACAAGAGAGAAACATCACAAAAGGGGGTATAACAACCCAGCTCAAAGAGAAGGCAAAATCACAAATAAAATATATCAAACTGACGAGCTCATTGGCAAGAACAACATACTGAAATTTCAGCAAAAACGGAGCAAGTTTGCTATATCACCTTCCACCACCTGAACCCCTTTCTTCTTCTCTTTCTCGGCGCCGTGCTCTCTCTGTCACTCTATTTTTCTTTTCTCACGCACAGTAGTCACACACACACACTATGCTTTCTTTCTTTAATTCCCAAAACCCTTTTTCAATGTTACATGGGCTTGGCCCATTAAAATCTTTTTTTTTTTTTTTTACTTTTTACCTAGTAGGTCCCATTAGGAGGGAACCCACCCAACAAATCTCCCCCTTCCCGACTAAGTGGGAAGATATTGCTCAACCATGCCTGCTTTCTTTCTGCAACAAATCAACTTTGTCATAGGCAAAGCCTTTGTCATCATATCTGAACCATTCTCATCAGTATGGATCTTTTCAAGTGAAAATGCCTTCATCTCTAGCGCCTCTCGTATCCAATGATACCGCACCTCAATGTGCTTTGACCTGGAATGAAAAGTCAGGTTCTTGCTGAGATGGATAGCACTCTGACTGTCACAAAATAACACAAACTTCTCTTGCTTGAGGCCCAACTCTTGTAGGAATTTCTGCATCCACAAAAGTTCTTTAGAAGCTTCAGTAACAGCAATATACTCAGCCTCAGTGGTGGACAAGGCAACACATTTTTGTAATTTTGATTGCCAAGACACCGCTCCCCCTGCAAAGGTCATCAAGTACCCAGAAGTAGATTTTCTAGAATCAACATCACCAGCCATATCTGCATCTGTGTAGCCATCTAACACAGGCTGACCAACCCCAAAGCATAAACATACTCTAGAAGTGCCTCTGAGATATCTGAGAATCCACTTCACTGCTTGCCAGTGGTCTCTACCAGGATTAGAGAGAAAACGACTAACAACTCCAACAGCATGAGCAATATCCGGCCTTGTACATACCATAGCATACATCAAACTACCAACCGCGGATGCATAAGGAACCTTCTTCATCTCTTCTTTGTCTTTCTCACTTGTAGGACATTGTTGAGAACACAACTTGAAATGACTTGCAAGTGGAGTACTAACAGGTTTGGAATTGCTCATGTTAAACCTCTCTAACACCTTCTCAATATACCTCTGTTGAGACAACCACAATTTACCATTCTTCCTATCACGAGTAATTCTCATGCCAAGGATTTGCTTTGCAGGGCCCAAGTCCTTCATTGCAAAGGACTTGCTCAAATCTTTCTTCAGACAATCAATCTTCTTAGTGTCATGACCAACAATCAACATGTCATCCACATATAGCAAGAGGATAATAAAATCACCATCAGGGAATTTCTTCACAAACACACAATGATCAGAGGTAGTTTTACTATAACCATGTTTCTCCATGAAAGAATCAAATTTCTTGTACCATTGCCTTGGTGCTTGCTTGAGTCCATACAAACTTTTCTTCAACTTGCATACAAGCTGCTCTTTTCCTTTGACCTTGAAGCCTTCAGGTTGATCCATATAAAGTTCCTCCTCCAAATCACCATGAAGGAATGCCGTCTTCACATCAAGTTGTTCAACCTCTAGGTTCAAGCTAGCTGCTAATCCAAGCACAACCCGAATAGAGGACATCTTCACCACAGGTGAGAAAATTTCTTCAAAGTCAATGCCCTTCCTCTGATTAAAGCCTTTCACAACCAATCTTGCTTTGTACCTTGGTTGGGAGCTATTTTCCTCTGCTTTCAACTTGAATACCCATTTATTCTTGAGTGCTTTCCTACCCTTAGGCAACTTCACCAATTCAAATGTATGATTCTCATGCAAGAAATTCATTTCTTCTTGCATGGCCTTCAACCATTCTTCCTTGTGCTCATTCACAACAGCCTCTTCATAGCTTTCTGGCTCTCCACCATCAGTGATCATCACATACTCATGTGGAGTGTATCTTTGGGAAGCATGACGCTCTCTAGTAGATCTTCTCAACTGAGGCTCAACTGGTGGCTCAAGTGGAACATCTTCAACTGGCTCATCATGGTGAGGTGTAGGGTCATCAGTTGCATTCCCATCATCTACCTGTATATCTCCCCCATCAACAAAAGTTCCAATAGGAGGTTTAGGCACAACATCATTATAACTTCTGGCAACTGGTTTCTGTTTCTCAGCTTTCTCAAAATCTTCAATGGTTTGGTCTTCAAGAAATATCACATCTCTGCTTCTGATAATTTTCCTGTCAGCTGGATCCCAGAGTCTATAACCAAACTCTTCATGACCATAACCCAAGAAGACACACTGTTTGGATTTCCCATCAAGCTTGGACCTTTCATCTCTTGGAATGTGAACAAAAGTCCTGCAGCCAAACACTCTCAAATGACTATAAGAGACATCTTTCCCTGTCCATACTCTGTTTGGAACATCACCATCTAGTGGCACTGAAGGAGAAAGGTTGATCAAATCCACTGCAGTTCTCATTGCTTCACCCCAAAAGGCTTTGGGTAATTTTGCATGAGAGAGCATACACCTGATTCTGTCATTAATGGTACGATTCATTCTCTCTGCAACTCCATTATGCTGAGGCGTCTTAGGAACTGTCTTCTCAAGCCTGATTCCATATTCTTTGCAATATTCTTCAAACGGACCCCTGTATTCACCACCATTATCTGCTCGGACACATTTCAACTTGCTTCCCTTTTCTCTTTCAACACTTGCATGAAAGTGCTTGAAGACACCGAGTACCTGGTCTTTAGATTTCAAAGCAAAAGCCCACACTTTTCTAGAGTGATCATCAATAAATGTAACAAAATATGAAGCACCACCAAGAGACTTACAATCCATAGTGCAAACATCAGTGTGAACTAAATCAAGAACATTGGGCCTCCTATGAGGACCAGAACTACGAAATGAAATTCTATGTTGTTTTCCAACAAAACAATGAGAGCAAGTATTTAAAGATGTACCTTTCATAGGAAGAAAGTTTTTCCTGGCAAGGATGTTGAGTCCTTTCTCACTCAAGTGACCAAGGCGCATATGCCACAAATCAGAAGAAGCATCTTCAACCTCATTCACTTCCTCCTTGCTTAACTTTCCAGGCATCCTGTAAAGAGTAGTGAAACTTTCTTCCTTTGCCACCACTAGTGACCCTTTGGTGAGCTTGCATATGCCACCACCAAAGTAAGTGTGATAACCCTCAATGTCCAAGGCTTTAACAGAAATCAAGTTGAGACGGATATCTGGAACATGTCTGACATTCTTCAATTGCAGCTTGCACCCGATGCTAGTTTCAATCCAAACATCTCCCATACCAACAATTTTACATACCCCTTCATTTCCCATTTTAACTGTGCCAAAATCAACAACAGTATAAGATGAGAAGAAATCACGCCTAGGAGTGACGTGGTATGAGGCTCCAGAATCAATAATCCAACTGGAATCATGGCATGCTAGATTTATAGAATTATCATCACAGACAATGTAAACATCACTATCAGATGCAACTGCAGCTGTGCCTTTATCATTTTTCTTCTCTTGATCTTCATCTCTTTCCCTTGACTTCTCTCTCTTGAGTGACCTGCAATGTCTTTTGATGTGTCCCGCCTTGCCACAGTGATAGCATGTCACTTCTTTTCTAGTCCTGGACTTGCTTCTTGACTTGCTACGGCTATCACGACTATCAGATTTTTCATGCTTATGGAAATGTCTGGTTTGGCTTCTCCCCCGTGACTCTGCAACTAGTGCTTCTGACTGAGTGGAGGTAACAATCAAACCACGCTCCTTTCTTCTAGCTTCTTCATTCAACATGCTCTCTTTTACCATTGACATTGTCAACTTCCCATTAGGAGCTGAATTAGTCAGTGTCACAACTAGAACTTCCCAAGTGTCAGGCAAGGAACTAAGCAATAACAAAGCTTGCAACTCATCATCTAATTTAATATCTGATGCTGTCAACTGATTCACAGTATTCTGAAAAATACTCATATGCTCTGCCATCGAATCCCTTTCTTTGTATTTCATATTCACCAGCTTCCGGATCAGAAATGCTTTATTTTGCACATTCTTCCGCTCATACAGCTCGGCCAATTTCTTCCACATTTTCTGAGCATCTGTTTCTGTATCTACATGAGGATATACACTCAAATCCAGCCACTGCCTAATCAAAGCAACTGCCTTTCTATTCATCTTCTTCCATTCACTTTCATTTTTATCCTTGGGGCGAGCAGTGTCCCCCTCAATGGGATCATACAAGTCTTTGCTGTATAACATATCTTCCATGAGGGTCTTCCAAAGTGTATAATTTGTAGAGTTCAGCTTAATCATATTTGGCCCTTGATTCTCCTCCATTTAAATGCACAGAACAAAACAACCTAAGCTCTTGATACCACTTTGTTGGGAAAAAGCCAGAGATAACAATCTCTAATGAAGCAAATATTTTCCCCTTCACCTGTGCAAATAAATAGGCACAACAAAAATATTCTTCCACAGGATAATATCAATGGCAGAAAAATAAATAGCAATGACACCACAATTTTTAACGTGGAAAACTCCCCAGTGTAGGGATAAAAACCACGGGACCAAGTCCAGCAAAAAACTTCCACTATAAATAATAATGGGTACACCAAGTCTTCCTAGAAATACTAGGGAACACCAAATCAACAATACTTCACCTAAAAGGTGGATATCACCAAGCAACAAGAGAGAAACCTCACAAAAGTGGGTATAACAACCCAGCTCAAAGAGAAGGCAAAATCACAAATAAAATATATCAAACTGACGAGCTCATTGGCAGGAACAACATACTGAAATTTCAGCAAAAACGGAGCAAGTTTGCTATATCACCTTCCACCACCTGAACCCCTTTCTTCTTCTCTTTCTCGGCGCCGTGCTCTCTCTGTCACTCTATTTTTCTTTTCTCACGCACAGTAGTCACACACACACACTATGCTTTCTTTCTTTAATTCTCAAAACCCTTTTTCAATGTTACATGGGCTTGGCCCATTAAAATCTTTTTTTTTTTTTTACTTTTTACCTAGTAGGTCCCATTAGGAGGGAACCCACCCAACAGTCATCAATTCTTGATTCCTATGGATGTGCAGCACATAGACTTCATATTTTACACCCTTTTATAGTCTCTAAACTATGATATATGTATTTAGTTTATGTCTTTTTCATGGTATCTGAAATATTGAAATCTTGGCCGACTTCAGCATCTGCATTCTATTTATTCTCTTTAAAATATCAGTAGTTTTTTTTTTTTACTAAAAATGATATTCATTTATTTAAATTGGTAAAATACATCGAAAACAACACAAATTCAACATTGCTAAAAACCAAAAACGATGAATCTGCGAACAAACTCATAGCACCCAGGTTAATAGCATAACACGGCAAAATGCCTACAAATGTGATAAAATCAAAGTGACCGGAATACCCATGCCTCCGAATCTGTAACGTTGACGCCCAAGTCTTGATTGAATCTGTAATGGATCGAAGCTGATCTGTCAATTTGAACCAAACAAACACCACAACAAGACGGGAAACCAAACGACGCCGCAACAAGACGACGAACAAAACACTACCGCAAGCAGACAATGAAAACACGGAAAAACACAAAAGAAAAACCAGATTTATGTGGAACAACCACTTATTTAGATAAAAGGAGAGAAAAAACGATGTAAATGGGTAATTCCAAGTCAAAAGATTGCCCAAAACCACCCCCTTCCGGTGGATGAGGAAGAAGGAAAAAAGGTGTAGAGGGAAGGTTGAGAGAGAGAGACGGCTCTAGGTTTTGGTAAGAGCAGGTGTGTCAAAAAATAAGTTAATGACCTCTAATTCTTAGCAAGTATTGATTGATTGTAAATCAATTTTTATCTTTAAGTTATGATTTATGTTAGAATTAACTGTTTTTAACTCTCAACAGACATTTCAATGCTAAAACCTTGTTTAATTTTCATTATTTTAAATAGCATCCAAGTGTCATTTATTATCTCTAACATATGTAATTGTTTTGAGACAAATTGGTGTGGATGTCTTTCACATTTTTAATGATCTTTTAAACTTATTAGCTTAGCAATATGTTGCAATCTTTAAAGTTTTTACTTTGAGTGTGTTTGGGAAAGCTGAAAAAAAAAGAATATGTTGATAATCTGTTTTCAAATAATCGATTATTGTGATAATCGATTATAATCAGAATCTTTTTTTGTTTGGGTATAATTGCTGAAAATCGATTTTAAGATAATTTATTTCGTTTGGGTAGTGTAAAAATAATCACTTTTATATAGTTATCTATAGTTTTTTATTTTAATATCACAACTACATGCTTGTGCGACGCTGAAGAATTGTATTGGTCAAGATGAATAGTGTTGGTCAATTTGTGCGGCTGAGGGAAGGAAAAACGCTTTTTCGGAAGACAGTCCTCACCAGCCGCTTGTATCAAAATAGCGTTTTACAACAAAGAAAAGCTTTTTTGAATATTAAGCAATTGACCCAAACAAAACAACTTTTTATCAAAACAGCTTTTTATGAGAAAAAAAACAGTTGAAACTCCCAAAAAGAATCTTTTCCAAACACCCTAGAATGGTCGGTGGTGAAACGCTTGGATTTATCTTAAGATAAAAATTAGAATTTTTCGAAGGTCGTAAGTAAATCCTTTAACTGTCAGATTTTTTTTTTTTTAGGCTTTGAACTGCATGCGTTAAGAAGGGGAAGCAAGCTCCAACTGCTACCACTAAGTTTTTTTGTCCCCTTAAGTCTTTGAATTGCATGCTTTAGGCTATGTTTAAAATTAAGTTACTTTAATATCCTTGTAAATTTAGAATTCAAAAGTAATGATATTTTAATCAATTTATTCAACTAGATAAACTAATGAATGGGCTTCATGTGATAGAATTGTTTGCTGATTGACTAACAAAGTTGAATTGCATTTTGTAAATTTTATCAATGTAAAAGCTATTGGATGTTACCGATTAAGAAGGAAATAGATTGAGTGTGTATTTGGTTCCAGATAGGAAGTTGTAGAATTGATTCTACCCTTGTCAAATATGATTGTAGTAAAAATGAGATGTTTAGTTACTGTCAGGCAAAATTGATTTTGTCTTCAAAAGTGATTTTGACTAGAAGCTACAAAAAGTAGTTTTTGTGTTGAATAGAAAAATTTACACTAAGTTTTACATCAAACTTGCTTTCAAAATAAAAACATTCAAATATAAATCACTTCACTCCAAACTCAATTATAACCAAATCAGTTTTACAAAATCAATTTTATTCAAAATCACTTTTATCAAACATTTATTCAAATACATGTTGATATATATTGAGAAAGAGAGACTTCCAAGTCGAGCTAAAACTATAATCTTATTCACATTCCAAGGAATGTCCAAAAGGGTCCCAAGATGGTGTGACCATTAAACAACGGACAGACCATGTTATATATAGAGTTGGAGTGGATTATTATTATCCAATATATTGAATAAATTCTTGATACCATCTTGTCCCTTTGTCACATGAGAAAAACAGCCTTTATACACATGTAACCATTAAACACTAACGTGTTTTCGTTTTTTTTTTCTTGTTTGGTGGGGTAACACGCTGAATTGGAAGTCATAACTCATAACACTTGGTTATCTATCACTTTCATTAGAGAATTCCAATAATTGAATGATATTATTTCTCTTTCTTAATATTTTAAGAAGATTTGATGATTTGGAAATAAATAAATAGCATAATGGAAGATTATGGTCCCCACTAATATGGATCCCTTGCACACGCATAACTTTTTTTTGGTAGAAAAAACGGTAGAGAGATGAGCATATAGTGGATTTCAATAATAGCTGTCACGTGTACTAAGAATTATTGACAGTATTAAACCTAATTTCTGTTTAATGCAATCACATTGACTGAAAATTATAATATAATAATTAATATGGAAAAGATTACGAAAAGAATTTTATTTTTATTAAAAAAAGAACTTTCAAAATGATTTGTTCAATTCAAAAAGTCAGAAATATATAAGTTTGACAGACTATCCGAATCTAAACCTCAGCAGTCTCTCACGGAGTCACATGCCTCCATCTCACGAGAGTTTCAATATTTTTCGGCTAACCCCTAACCATAAGATTTCTATGGTTTTTTTTTAATCATAAATGTCCTAGAATGTGATACCGATCCTAAGCCCAACAAAAGCGAGCCCAATACTAACTATTGAGAGGCCCATCCAAGACACCAAGTTCCTTAACCCTCGCTGCCGATCTTTTCGTCCCTCAACTTTTTCAATCGTGCAATTTTGATCCTTAAAAAATTTTAATTACACATTTCGTCCTCTAATTTATTGAATTATGCAAAATCAGTCCTTTCGTCCATGACAGGCCAATGTGTAGTAAGGACTGATTTTGCAAAATTTTACAAATTAGAGGACTAAATGTGCAATTAAATTTTTTAGAGATCAAAATCATACAGTTGAAAAAGTTGACGGACAATATATGCAATTAAAATTTTTTAGGGACCAAAATTGCACAATTGAAAAAAGTTAAGTGACGTAATTGCAATTAATCCCAAATATTACAATTGTTCCTAATAATATGCGTGGACGGTGGATCAATGAGGAATAATATATTATTTTTAAAATCGACCATATTTATAAAAACTTGATTATAATACAATTAGTTTTATCTTTAAATATGTTAGATGAAAACCGATTTTAAAATAACCTAATTTATCGTTGAATTACATAAAAAGAATGACTTTTATATATTAAATTATCAAAACAGCTAGAGTATTTGAAAAAATTATTTGGTTCAGAGCAAAATAATGTTTATCTCATATAAATGTAAAGTAATCACAATACAGATAAAGTTTTTATCCGAAACAATGATAAAAATTTAGCTTTGGGAACAAAGCCTTTTAGCTCATGTTTAGCAATGAAGCTGGGCGAACACGGGTAATAATATCCCGCCATTATTCTCATTGGGTGAAAATTTGTCTGATACCCATCCGATATATATACAGATATTCATTAGTTGGGTAATTAAACGGATTTTATGAATATTCGCGGGTACTTATGGATATTCGTGAATATCTATAAAGTATGAAGTTTTTTAAAAATTAAAAAACAAATTCAAAACAAAAATTATATTTTCTTACCACAATAAATAGACATTTTTCAATTATCTGACACTATATATAAATCAATCACTTAATAGGAGTAACAATATTGCAATGAATTATCAAGAGCACCTAAAAATATTTAAGTAATATCATATATCGGGGTACTTGCAAGCATAAGTACTTCAATATCCATCCTCGCCCTTAATAAGGGCAAAGAAAAAATCCATTTATTTTACATGCTGCTGCGAGTACCCATTTAGTGTGTGCTTGATTTGAAGGTTTCAATTACAGGAAGTGCTTCTGCCATGATCAAACGTGGTTTGACCGAATACTTTTGATGTTTGGCTTCCTTGGTCAGAAAGTGATTATAGTCACAAAATCACGTTGATCTTGAAGCTACAATTTGTAGGTTTCACGTTGAATCCAAAAATTGATTCTACAATTTGTGACTTGACAGGTAATGTTGAGTCAATAAATCACTTTTTTCATTAATGTATCCAAACATAAATCACTTCATAGCATGTTTGGGAGGGCGGTATGAGAGGGTTGGACGCGCGTCAGTGAAGCAACTGATAGTTGCTTTTGCATCCCTGAACGCAATTCTAAGAGTGGATGACCGGTTTTCCAAACACTATCACTTTCAACTTACTTTTAACCAAAATCAATTCTACAAAATCAAGTCCTACCAAAATCATGTTTGTCAAAAACTCGTCTAAACACACACTTAGTTATCCGAATCAATCTCATAGTGGGTTTTACTCACATATATTCAGAGGTATGGATAATTTTGTAGGTGGGTTCTCCGATGAGAGACCTCACCAAATCTCTCACCATGAGAGACCTCTCCCAACCAATTGATTTTGTAAAAAAAGACTTGAACGGTCCAGATTGATGACTTGATACCGGTTTTGTGGGTAACAATTGACACCACTTCTCCCTCATGCTACCTCCTCCTCCATCAGTCCTCCGCCGTCGTGACATCCACCGCAGCCGAAGTCAAGCCATAACTAAACTGCTCCAGCCCCTCCCACCTACCATCATCTCACCCTACCACCACCACCACCACCACCACAACATACCACAACCACCATCACTGTCATCCAAACTTCCACCGTCATATTTGCCACCACTATCGTACACACTCGAGCCACCTACTGTAGTCGCACCCATCCTTTAAAGAGAGACGTACAGCGCTCAACGGTCAGACTTTGGGATTGCGGCGCTGCAGTCGGAGGAGACACGAGCGGCGGCAGTGGCAGTGGCAGTGGCGCGAGGTGCACACAGATCTGGGGTTTCTGGGAGATGGAAAAGAAACAAGTGGACTTGGACGGAAACCCGCTTCCTCCGATGGCCATCTGCGTGATCGGCGGCGGCGGGACCACCTGTCCATCTCTGTCATGGCGGCGGCGGTGGAGGGCAACCAAGGTGTGTGGCCCATGATAACTGGCATATTGCATACCCCAATGATGCTTGGATCTGGCAAAAATAAAATAAAATTGGAAGCACAGGCTTATTGTGTCGTGTCCATCTCTGTCCTCATGCTTCGGCTAGCTTTGCCGCCGTTCACCACGGCTGATCGTGCGCAGCTCTCCATACCCAGATCTCGCCCTCATTCAGTCACAGCCATGCTCGGTCCTCCTTTCCGTTTCTCGAAAGGTGGCTCGGTGGTGGCAGGGTGTCGGGTCGTCGAGGTCATGGGTTGGATCTGGGCAATGGAGGACTGAGGTGGTGAACGCGCGGCAGATCTCGCGGTGGCTGGTTCTGCCCTGGGTCTGAGCACGTGACGTGGTGGCCTGGTTCGAAGTGCTGTGGCCTTCGTGTGGAGTACGGCGCGGTGATGGCCGAGGTGGACGACGATTCTGGCGCGGCGTGTGTGGGGTGGGGTGGGGTGGCGGTGGCGGTGGCGGTGGCGGTGGATCACGGCGCCGCCGCAGAAGGAGGGGATGAGGGAAAGGGTGACTTTTTGTTTTTTTGTTTGTTACCTATTGTAGCAGGTAATTTATCATCTCTCATGGTGAGAGATTTGCTAACATCTCTCACTCTAGAATTTGCCTAATTTTGTAATCCCAACTCATGTTAGTTAGCGGGTTAATGTGTTAGCCCATGGGTCATTTTTTTTCCCCCTTCTTCGTAAGTTCCTTTCTTTCTTTAGAACTTAGAAGTGTCTGGGGTTCATAGGCCAAAGAATTGAAAGATTCTAAAGAGAAGTACTGAGTTAGAGTAGTCACTATAATGTCTGCGTCAGTGTAGAGGAATGAACAAGTACATACAATGGCATGCTCAAAAGCCATAATTGCTTGCTAGAAAGTTGAAACGCCGATTGCGAGTTTCTTCACGTATATTCTCTGAAAAGAACTGATAGAGGAAAAATTAGAAGAGACAAAAGTCCTCGTTACAAATACAAACCCCACATATAGTTACAGAAGCTAAAAGTTTGATTCTCTTTGTGTGATCCAATGCATCTCTTCCATTAAAATGACTAGTCCTTGTATCAGTTGGACACTTATCTAACTATCTGGCTCAATTATGTTATCATATTGCTATAGTGCAACCAAGATTTCAAATCTGAGTCTGAAACATAAATCTGGGCCGCGACGTGTTGATTTTTTTGGCAGTTGCCGAAATCATATCGCTATCGTAATTACAGCTGCATCAACCGTATTTTCTCATAATATCTGCAACTTAACGCAACCACGACCGCATTTTAAAACCTTGAGTGCAACAAACCCTTCGATTTGCTAGAAAAGATACACACTTGAATTTTACGTAGCAATAAGATTATTTATGATTTTGGACTTGTAGTGATTAATTAATCCCATAATTTCGTTCCTTATCATAAGTGGAACTAATAACTTCATTATAAATATAAATATATATAGATATATATTAACTTAATTTCTCATTCAAATTCATAATCAGTATCAATTTTCATTTAAATTAAGTCTCAAATGTTGTGTGATTAGCACAATTGATCACCTTGAACAAGATCATGATTCATGAACTCATGATATAAGAAATATCAAATATGCAGTTTTAAGTTTTAAGTTTTGTAGTTAAACCATATGAGCAGCAATTTAATAATATACTTTGTTCTGTCCTATTGTTGGACGGTAGGGATTTGAAGAAGCTCATCACTCCATTCTCCATGAGGCTTTTGTATTGTAGAAAGAGGTTAGGTACCTACAACAAGGACTCCAATGTCAAGTGAGAGTGCTGAACAGGAAGAGATCCTTATCCTCGTGATTACTAGAATTATTTATAAGACAGTAAGCGTCAGTTTATTTTCGCGGTGGGTACATGTTGAACGCATGGTAGTGTCGAAGCTACTACTTGGAGCTTCTAATTGGACGTGCGGCGAGAGTCTTGTGACCGTGGAAACAAACACGTTATAAGTAAATTCTAAATTAGAATCAAGAGCAATTTGGGCATCTCATATACCAAGGGCAAAGCTTCCAAGCACCTTCATGAAAATGCTCTCTAGGATGAGACATTTCATATGCTGAAAGAGTAATGTAACTCTTGAACTTTGGATTTGACCTTATTAGACCCTTATTAGATTTTGAGTCTAACTCAATCCCAAAAGCTAGCTCATACAATGAGGATTGCCCTCTACTTATAAACTCTCATTAGAGACTATCTCTAGTCTTGAGTCAATATGAGACTTGGGTTTTTCTCAATACACCCCCTCACGCCCAGCATTATTGGGCTTGGTGTGTGGATAACATGGTGGATAGCCCAATTATGGATCTAGGATAGCTCTGATACCATATTAGATTTTGGACCTAACTCAATCCCAAAAGCTAGCTCATAGGATGAGGATTGCCCTCTACTTATAAGCTCTCATTAGAGACTATCTCTAGTCAATATGGGACTTGGGTTTTTCTCAATAACCCTGAACCCGGAATCATATATATATTTCCCTGCAAACATAAAATTATTCGCCTCATGCTCAATAATGAAACTAGCACTCAGCTCAAGGGTAAAACTCCTTTAAATATTTCTCTTTTGTGATTACGGTTCATGGTTTTCTGTTGTTATCTTGACATAAACTTTATGTTTGTGACTTTGTGTTGCTACTTGCTAGCAGCCTTGCAATATCAAATCAACCCGTTCATTGTATGAGATCTCATCATGAACTTTTCAGCTATTCTGCAGGCTGAAAATCCGAGATTAATAATTCATTCACAAAATTAACCTAATGATTAAGAATTTGTAAATATTTAGAAACTGAAAGATGAGCACGAAACCAGGAGGAGCACCCGGCTAGCTTGCACAAAGTTACCATGATGATCAAATACAGTCTTAATAAACTCAACGTATTATAAGAAGAAAGGCACATGAATGCTCAGTGTGTGTTTATATGAGCGTTTAATAAAAGTGATTTTGAATGAAATTGATGAGAACCAAACATGCACTCAATAATCATATTCATCCACAATTGCAGTAAGACTTGTCTCCCTGTCCAAGTACTTGTCTTCAGCCATGCTTCCAATTGATGGGAAAATATCCTTTACGCTCATTAGGCATAAATTTGAAAATTCAATTCCTCCTGCCTAATAACCGAATGGCCTATGGTTACCAATCAAATTTTCGCCCATTCCATGTTGGAAAAAAAAAATTGTGGCAGAAACAATTTGGCCAATCCTATAGCTTAAGTAGTTCTAATGCAGTATTACTATAAACAGACCTAACAAATCTGAAAGATTTTCATTAAAGAATAAATAAATAAAATTCTAAAAGGCAATTCCCTTTCATTTTGTGCAATTAAACCAGAAGATAAAATTATTTAAAGATACATTTAGTCCCATAAGAAAATTAAACAATAGACAATCATGAACTGTTAAAAAATGTCATTAATACTTTTTAAAGGAAACCTCAACAACCATATTAGAAATATAACAAGTATTTAATCATTGATAAAACAAATAAAAACACCATTCAAATTCAATGATAACTTGCAAAAAATTTCATGAGTCGACATCGAAAAGCTCATGCGTCTACCCCTCCTTGATTCATTTTCTTCCTTCCATTCCAATAGCCAGCTTCTTGTTTGTCACAGCTTTTCATCTTTACAAAAGGTTTTACAGAAATGTTTGAAGAAAGTTTAATGATGGAAACAATTGTCGTACAGTTAAGAGGAAAAAGAATTGAAAATCATTCTATATCTCCATTTCTCTTTAAAAAACACTGCTCTGGTTCATTCAGGCAGACTGTACACTGAAATTCATGTTGACAGATATGTTGTCATCAGGTTGACAGGCAAAAAGACTACCAATAACCTGGAGGTAGAAGTTCCAAGATTGACTTGTTTCACTGATAGCTTCTTGGCCAAATGGGTGTTCCTCAACATACTTTGGCATATTTTCAGCTTTTGCCAATCCATTTAGATATTCTCGAAGATCTCCTCCAGCAGCTGTCATAAATCATAACTATGTTATTGATCAAACATGTTGGATTACCCTTAGAAAGCATAAAGGTCCCACAAAAAAAAGGAAAGAATAAGGTTTTAGTTAATGCATCTTTGATGTTGCGAAATCATAAATTGTGCAAAAAGGTATGGCTCCCACTAAAAGCCAAGTTTAATCTGGATGTATAAACGACCACTTAATTATGTTTTAAATCAGGCCATATAAAAAAATATGCAAAATTGGTTTTGCTTTCCTTTTCCTTGACCACTAAGAGATTCAGGCCAAAAGATAAAGAAAGCTAGAGAAAATAAAGGTCAAGTATATAAATTAAAAAGAAAGAGAACAAGTCAAGCCTGCCACAGTCCATTAGCAGGATTTAGCCAAGCCTCAAGCATATCCTTATGACTGTGACTGAGATACAGAGTAGGTCTTTATTAAGATACCATACCTAGTGAGTTGTCGCTCTTGTTCTGATAGCTGAATGTAGGAGGGAAGACTGAGGTGTGTGGCTAAAATTATTGATCAAAACATTCAGGAAAAAAGTTAGGAAATGGATAATAAGCTGTTGCTAAAGAAAGTGTGCTTAAACAAGGAAAGAAAGAAAGAAAAAGTTAGTAAGTTACAGGATTAAGCAGTGCTTTATAAGGAGAATCTTCCAACAGCAATGTATTTGACTCATTATAATATCCATTCTCCCATGGAAGATTAGGATCATGCTTCTCCCAAATTTTCCTCAGATCCTTAAAAACCACACACTTGTGCTTGTTTTCAAGAGTTCTAAAACTGGTTTGAGTACAATGAGAAAGATCCTGCATAAGTCAAGAATATGTAGAATCATATGGAAGCAGAACAGGGTTTACCTCTAACAAGAGTGAGAAATTAGGTTAAAAAACAAACAAATGCCATCAATATCATGATACAATAATATGACAGTGCCAGACCTGCAGAGTTGTGAATTGATGCAATTCATGGTTTGCATAAAATGAAGACACAAGAAGAGAAAGAAAAAGAAATTCATTCATAAATTACATTTCCATGCAAAAATGCAAGATCACCAAGCAATAGAAATACAATTGAAAAATCCAATGCCATCCTTTGCCAAAATAGTTGTCCAAAATCTCACATCTCTAAATATGTATTCTTTATACAAACTTACTGAACCAAGATCTCTGAGGTCAATGAGGAACCCAAAGAAAACTGAGTTAGAAAGTAAAAAAAAAAAAAAAAAACAGGTTAACGATTGCTTACCCAACAGAAAAGAAACTTGTTTTTCATGTCCCCCATCAAATAATCAACGACACGTTCAACATTTTTCCTACAAAAGCACAAAATCCAGAAGCACATTTACGGTACCGCTGATTGTAAATAATCTACAAGATTCCAAAAGGAAAGGAGGACACGTGTAATTTTGTGGAAATAGAAATGAAGACAGATAAACTAAACACAAGAAGATGATTAAGTCAAATTTATTAAAGATAGTTGAAGTGTACTTTTTTCGTGAAGACCATAAACCAACTTCAAAATTCTCGAAGCAGAACTTTAGAAACTCACAATAAAAGGGCCTCTTGAATACTGAAATGAAACACAATCTAATTAGTGAATTATGGATGATTGATTAAAAATGTAGAATAACACAATCTTTACTCACTTGCTCGCCTTGCAATGATTGCATCTGCTTTGTGATCCTTTGGAGGAGGAGAAACTATTTCTGCAAGCAGCCCATTTATATCAAGCACAAGAAGTTTTTTCTTCAAACATCTAACTTGTGTTCCAGTCAAAGAAATTCTCATAATTTCTGATGTGAGCCCTTCATTTATGGCAGAAACGGATAATGTCTTCATTTCATCAGTATAAGAAGAAAATTCTTTGTCATTTTTCCTTTTGTCAGCTACAATTGACTCTGTATTCATTGTGTCTTTAATAACTTCCTTTGGAATGTTACAAACTATATTATTGTTTTGTACTGCATGGGGTTCCATCCTGTTTTTTTTTTATCTCTATCCACCTGAAACAGGAGCCACCTTTCCAAAAGAAGAAAGAAGCAAGATTAACTTTTTATCCAGGTTTTCAGAGAGCACTTGAAATTGAAAACCAATGTAACTCAAACAAAATTAGTCATTCAGCGAACACTACAATTTCCATATGAATGTCAAGTGTCAACAGTCTTACTCTAGTCAGATTCCAAGGTCTTACAGTATCCTATATCATTCCATTATGGTTGCCCTGCAAATTTGTACAACAAAATATTAGAAAAGGTAACATAATTATATTTACAGAAAAAAAGTTGGCAAACACGCTTAATTTAGCATTACAGAGTAAAATACGCCTATTGCTAGAAAAAAAAACTCCATGTTCCACAGTTTTAAAGATGTGACAGAAATATCTTGGAGACTTCAATCCCTCCATTATGGGGCAGGCCTCCTCAATGTTTTGGAGCATGCCTCAGTCCCTTGCACCCACTTTCTGTATAAAGCTTCTAGCTGTGCATTTATTTCCTGGAATTAAGAAGGCAATTTAAAATATCAAGTCTAAATGAGCCATAGCAAGGTTACCAGTTACCATCTTAAACAAAAAAATTTAGTTTTTCTATTCTTTAACTTCAGCATTTAGATCATCTAGATTGCTAACAATCTGCAACAAGTACTGCAACTTGCAACTACATATATATAGGCTCCACTTTGCAACTCACCTTCTAGCACAGTGTGTTTGGTATCATAGTAAATGGAATGAATGAAACTGTAAGAATACCAATATATCTAGAGAGATTGGACACCTTGATATGTTGCTCACACACCTCTCATTTTCTAAATCTTACTAAGCACATCTTAATGGAAAATGATATAAATCTTGTAAAACTGACCCTATTCTTCATACTAGTCCTTTGTATTCTTGAAATGTTTTTTTTTCTAATGCTGAAATTCCAGGTCAAGATCCAATAGCGTTATGTTGCATTTTCTACAGAACTTGCATGCCATTCACTGTTAAAGTCTTCTTTTTAATGTTTTCCTTATGTTATTCAAAGATAGTCTTATGTTAATGTTAAAGTCTTCAAATTTTGTGCTCGGAATTCACTAGAAGATAACTTTTATTTTGACCATATAGTATTTTATTTTTAAATAAAAAGATCGCCCCTTAAGCTGTAAACTTGAACAAGTGGGAGATAGTAAGAGACACTGCCATTTATCCATAATATTTTGGTTCAGGGCATATCTTATTACAAATAAATTACAACTTCCGGGAATCTCATTCCCAATAATATTTCTTTTACACCTAGATATAATAAAATTTTCAAGTTTCATTTATAAAATTTATGCCCGGGAATAATTTTTACATCTTGTAACAAAAATTATTCTTATATTCCTTAACTAGTGACTAGTATTTGCAAAAAAAGAAAAGATACAATAGTTAGTAGCGAAGTATAAATAGCCGAGTTCGGATTGAAGAGACATCGTACCTAGGTAGGAGCAAGAGAGAGCCTTTGGCTAATGAGAATAATTCGCTGCTTCGAAAAGAACGACGTACAGTGAGAACTTTGTTGTTCTCCACGACATAGACATTCACAGTTTCAGTTCCAGTTCCAGTTCGGTTGTTTTAAGAATTGTAACCAATGGAAGCGGGAAAGAAGAAACAGTGAAAAACCAAGGCACCCTAGTTAGGGCCACTGTAAAGGGAGAAAGCATGTAACAAAATATGGTCATGTGCTAACGGGCTCGGACCCATGATAAGTGGTTACGCTCTCAATTTCTGACTCTTGCATTGAAAAAAACTAGTTAGGAGGAGACAACTTTTAAATGTCGTTTAGAATCCACAACAAAAATTAATCAGAAATTAATCACTATTTACAATGGTAAATAGGGGTAAATAGGGGTATAAGATTCGAACCAATGACCCAATGAACCAGAAAATCCAAATCCGATGATGATTGATTCGGTTCTCGATTTCAAGGATTTTGGAACCAAACCGAATCAATTATTATATTCTGATATATAATATTTATTATATATTAATATTTATATATTTTAATAGTTTAATATTTATTATATTTATTTTTATATATTTTGAAATTTCATAATGTTTGAGTCTGAATCGAACCAAACCGAACCAACCCGTTCTTGATTGGTTTGGTTCATGTTTTGTAGGAAAAATTCTCAAAACCGAACCAAACTGAATTGAATCATTTTTTATTAGTTCGGATTTTTCCTCCACCTAAAACCAAACCAAACCGTCTCGTTATACCCCTAACGATAAATACTTCGTATCAATGATATAGTAAAAAAAAAAAAAAGAGAGAGAAAGCTTGTTGCATTCATCTTTAATTAGTTAAAAAATATTGTCATCTCAACAAAATTTTTGTGGTTTCTCGGGATATCATCCGTGTGTAATTATGAAGACTAGTCCCTCGAGTCAGGTAGGAGCACAAGGGTGGCAAAGCTCGTTCTCCAGAGTTTTAACGCTGCTGCATTATTGGAGTTCAGCTTTGAACTCGAGACCACTAATTAAACTGGAAGAGACCCGTATCATCTCATCTAAGCATCCTTGGGTGTAATCTCAACTCATTTTGAGTATTAAAACATTTATATTCTCATTTTACACTTAAAATTCAATTTAAAAGAGCATCATCTTTTGCCAATAAATTATTTTGGAATGGGCAAGTTAATTGATTTTTATTTTAGATCGGAAACCCAACTCGATCCAAGTAATTAACTAAAGCACGAGACATGAACGCATTTGATAAAGGTCTACTAATTCAAAGAATAGCATTCCCATTATTTTCTTTAGGTTAAACGAATCATTTGGTCTCTATTATGTGACACTGACTTTGAATTTGGTTATTGTTGAACCTAGATGAATCATCAATTGGCTTAGATAGTATATGCTGTAATTAGAAGCTATGTGATGATTCTGTTTTGCCTTGTATTAGTTAGTTGAGAAAGTTAGTTGGTCATAACTAATTATAACTACTTTGATAGGGAAAACAGTTAGCATAGAAGTCATAGCTTGTCTTGTATATAAGTGGCTTAATACCACTGATAGAAGCACTAGAGAAAATCGTTGTTGTAAAGTGAGAGTGCAAGTGTGATAGCACATAGCTGATCAGGAAATCTTGTACAAAAAATTCTTTGCATAGTGAATTGGATCTCTCTTGGCTGCAGTGTGGATGTAGGAGTCTGTTTTCAGCTCTGAACCACGATAAACTCACTGTGTTCACCTTATTCTTCCTTCTTCTTTCTTTTATCCTTTTCTTTTCTGTTCTTAACTGAGCAATTCTCAGTTTGCATTGTTCTTACATAGACAGAATTGTCTTTGTTGTTCCAACAAGTTCATAGACCAATTCACAACAATCGGTATCAGTAGCAAGCAAGACCGATATGGGGCCAATCAAGAATGGGTACAACCAAGTTTGACATTGAGAAATTCAATGGGGAAAATGATTTCAGCCTCTGGAGAATCAAAATGAAAGCTCTTCTTGTCCATCAAGGACTCCAAGATGCTTTGGGTGGATCGGCTAAACTCCCATAGACCCTCACAGAGAAGGAGAAGAAAGACTTGGTCAGCAAGGCACACAGCACAATCATCCTTTCCCTTAGAGATGATGTTCTTCGCGAGGTAGGTGGTGAAAACACAGCAGCAGGAGTGTGGCTTAAGCTCGAGAGCTTGTATATGACAAAGTCACTCACCAACAAACTGTACCTGAAGAAGAAGCTCTATCAGTTAAAAATGGAGGAAGGAGCTTCGATCAAAGAACATGTATCCTTATTTACCAAAGTGGTTCTTGATCTCATAAGTGTTGATGTTAACATCGATGATGAGGATCAAGCAGTTATGTTGTTGTGCTCTCTTCCATCGTCATTTGATAATCTTGTTGACACTATAATGTTTGGAAGAGACACACTTTCTTTAGAAGAAGTGAAAGCAACCTTGATGTCTACGGAGATGAAAAGAAGGATCACTGAGCATGGTGGAAAGGATGATAGTACTGATGCAGAAGGTTTGTATGTGAGGGGGAGGCCAGAAAAGAGAGAAAAGAAGGGCAAGAACAAGCATAGATCCAAGTCTAAGAACAAGAAGTGTTATTACTGTCAAAAGGAAGGTCATTTCAGAAAAAAAGTGTCCTGAAAGAAAGAGAAAGAACAATGGAAAGTGGAAAGACTCGGATGACATTGTTGTAGTAGCTGATGGCTATGAAAGTTCATATGTGCTGGCCGTCTCAGGAATTGTGCTGTGATGAGTCAATACTAGACTCAGGATGTTCATTTCATATGACTCCTAATCTAGACTGGTTTGATTCTTACAGAAAAATTGATGCTGGAAAGGTCTTGATGGGTAATAATATAGCTTGCAAGGTGGCTGGTATTGGCATAGTTAAAGTGAAGCTGATTGATGGTTCTATAAAAGTCTTTATAGAAGTTAGACATGTTCCTGAACTCAAAAGGAACTTGATTTCTCTTGGTATGCTAGATGAAGCTGGATGCACTTTCAAGGGAGAGAATGGGACTCTAAAGATCAGCAAAGGTTCACTGCAAATGATGAAAGGAACCAGGAAAAATGGTCTTTACAAACTATAAGGTAAAACAATCATTAGCCCTGCTAGTTTAATTTCTGATGCCAAAGTAAACTCCACAAAACTATGGCATTGTAGACTTGCACATGTTAGTGAAAGAGGACTAGAGGAACTACACAAGCAGGGCCTAATAGGAGAGGGAGACTTTGATAAACTTGATTTCTGTGAGTACTGTCTCTATGGCAAACAGAAAAGAGTTAAGTTCTCCATAGCCACACACACCACCAAGGCTATTGTTGACTATGTGCATTCAGATATTTGGGGACCAGTAAGGGTTCCTTCATTAGGTGGAGCAAGATACTTCATCACCTTCATAGGTGATTGGTCTAGGAAGGTATGGATCTATTTGTTAAAGCACAAGAATCAAGCTTTCAAATGCTTCAAGCAATGGAAAGTACTTATTGAGAATCAAACAGGGAGACAGATCAAAGTACTAAGGACAGACAATGGACTTGAGTATTTGAGTGAGGAATTCTCTGAATTCTGCAAAGATAATGGGATAGCTAGACACAAAACAGTTAGACTAATTCCTCAACAAAATGGCCTGGCAGAAAGAATGAATAGGACCATTTTGGAGAGGGTTAGGTGCATGCTATCCTATGCAAATCACAATAAAAGTTTCTGGGGAGAGGCAGTGCAAACAGCATGCTACCTAATAAACAGGTCACCTTCAGCTACCGTTGGATTCAAAACACCAGAGGAATTGTGGAATGGGAAAGCTGCAAGCTATGATCATCTCAGAATTTTTGGATGTAATGCATACATTCATGTGAATGAAGGAAAGCTTGAGCCTAGATCTAAGAAGGGAATTTTCTTAGGATATCCAGAGGGTGTCAAAGGCTATAGAGTATGGCTGACAGGTCCAAATGGAGGGAAAGCTGTGATTAGTAGAGATGTGGTTTTTCAAGAGGAAGACATGCTTGGAAAACTGAAAGACATACTTGAATCAACTAATCATACACAGAACACAAATCAGACAGTTCAAATTGAGGTGGAGAAACCTGTTGAGGTAGAGCAAGACTGTCATGTAGAAACTGAGCAAGCAAGTCCACAAACTGACACAGGAATCTCATTGTATAATTTGGTCAAAGACAGGGAAAGGAGACAGGTCAGACCACCTCAGAAATATGGCTATGCAGACCTTATAGCATATGCTCTGAGTGTGGAAACTGACTTTGAAGACACAGATCCAGTCAACTATAGAGCAGCAATGGCAAGTGCTGACAAGGATAAGTGGAAAACTGCCATGGAAGAGGAGATCATGTCCTTAATGAAAAACAGCACTTGGAGTCTAGTGGAGAAGCCTGCAAACCAGAAAATTGTAGGCTGCAAGTGGATTTTTAAAAGAAAATCTGAAGTTCCTGGAGTTGAATTGAGCAGATACAAGGCTAGGCTTGTGGCAAAAGGCTTCACTCAAAGAGAGGGGATAGACTTCAATGAAATCTTCTCTCCTGTAGTGAAGCATACAAGCATAAGAGTCATTTTGGCTCTTGTAGCAACTCATGATATGGAACTTGAACAAATGGATGTGAAGACTGCTTTCTTGCATGGCAATCTAGATGAAAGGATCTATATGCATCAACCTGAAGGCTATGAGGTGAAAGGAAAGGAGCACATGGTCTGCTTGCTTAAGAAATCATTGTATGGTCTTAAGCAATCCCCAAGGCAATGGTATAAACGGTTTGACTCTTTTATGATCTCAAACAGCTTTAGAAGAAGTTCATTCGATAGCTGTGATTATCTTAAAAGAACAGAAACAGGAAGCTTCATATATCTTCTACTATATGTAGATGATATGCTAATTGCCAGTTCAGACATGAATGTTATCAACAAGCTCAAGGCTCTTCTAAACTTAGAATTTGAGATGAAGAACCTAGGAGCTGCCAGGAAGATCTTAGGCATGGAAATTGTTAGAAGAAGATCTGATGGGCTACTCTTCCTCCATCAATCAAGCTATATTGAAAAAGTGTTGAAGAAGTTCAATATGCAAGAAGCAAAGGCTGTTTCCACACCATTAGCTGGACACTTCAAGATGTCAGTGAATCAGTCTCCTAAAACTGAAGAAGATCAGAAGTTCATAAGCATTGTTCCTTATTCCATTGAACTGGAAGCCTCATGTATGCTATGGTATGTTCAAGGCCTGATCTAGCATATGCTGCCAGCATAGTCAGCAGGTTCATGGGAAATCCAGGGAAGGAGCATTGGTTGGCAGTAAAATGGATATTCAGATATCTGAAGGGCTCAAAAACTCTTGGTCTTATTTTTGGAAAAACAGATGTAAGAAACAGTGACATAGGAGGGTTTGTTGATGCTGATTTTGCAGGAGATGTGGATAAGAGAAGATCACTCTCAGGCTATATCTTCACTCTATATGGAAATGTAGTTAGTTGGAAAGCAAACTTGCAATCGATTGTTGCTTTGTCAACTACAGAATCTGAATAAATTGCTCTCACAGAAGCAATTAAAGAGGCAATCTGGTTAAAGGGTTTTGTTTCAGAACTGGAGGATAAAACAGTTTCAACAACTGTTTGGTGTGATAGCCAAAGTGCTATTTGTCTCTCTAAGAATCAAGTATTTCATGAGAGGACAAAGCACATTGACATAAGGCTACACTTCATTCGAGACATCATTGCACAAGGAATGATTGAGGTGAAGAAGGTTGCAACTGAACACAACCCTGCAGATATGATGACCAAAGTGATTCCTGTTTCAAAATTTGAGCATTGTCTAAATTTGGTGAACATTGGAACCTTCCTGAAGTGAAAGTCTCAGCAAGAGACTTGGAGCATTTCTATCTATGGATTAGCATTGAAGATTCAAGGTGGAGATTTGTGGAACCTAGATGAATCATCAAATGGCTTTAGATAGTATATGCTGTAATTAGAAGCTATCTGATGATTCTGTTTTGTCTTGTATTAGTTAGTTGAGAAAGTTAGTTGGTCATAACTAATTGTAACTACTCTGATAGGGAAAACAGTTAGCATAGAAGTCATAGCTTGTCTTGTATATAAGTGGCTTAATACCACTGATAGAAGCACTAGAGAAAATTGTTGTTGTAAAGTGAGAGTGCAAGTGTGATAGCACATAGCTGATCAGGAAATTTTGTACAAAAAATTCTTTGCATAGTGGATTGTATCTCTCTCGGTTGCAGTGTGGATGTAGGAGTCTATTTTCAGCTCTGAACCACGATAAACTCACTGTGTTCACCTTCTTCTTTCTTTTATCCTTTTCTTTTATGTTCTTAACTGAGCAATTCTCAGTTTGCAGTTTGCATTGTTCTTGCATAGACAAAATTGTCTTTGTTGTTCCAACAAGTTCATAGACCAATTCACAACAGTTATTATATGTTAAAAAAAAAAAATCGGTCTTTATTTGTATACTTATTTTTTATTTGGTCCTTGTCGTTTATGGTGCTATAACATCGTTGGTTGGAGTTAAAGTATAGGCATCAAGTTCAAAATGATTGTTATATGTAGAGATCGAATTCAAGTTTTTTTATTTTTTTTTTGAATTTTATGGTCCCAATATATGACAAGCATTTTCACTTTGGGCTTTATACGTGATATTCAATTTGAATTTGGCTCATATACTTTAACTCCAACAAATGACGTTATTACACCAATAAATGGTGAGGATCAAATTACAAATAATTGTACATAGATGGACCAAATTCAAAAGAGTTGTGTTATTTGAACATCAAAATTTAGACACCGTATGTGTTTCTTTCTATCTCTCACCTACTTTTTATCATAGGTGTATACACGCATGTCGAATATACATAAGAAAATAATAGGGACACCATACGATGTCCTCATTCTGGTGTTCAGAAAACATTGCTGAATTCAAAATCAGTATCATGTATAAGGACCAAATGTTTGATTTAACATTTTCTTTATACTCAGTTACGTGATGCTATTCAGTTACTTATTAATGTCATTAATATTTGTTTTGTGCAAACATGTAATCCTATGTAGTTATTTATTGTGTTAACCGTCTAATGTTGGACAAAGGAGTTAAGGGCAAAAGTGAAAAAAATTTGTGTACATGAAAACCTACTATTACCATCATAGATAGATATAGATATAAAATGCCTTAATACTTATGTACAATCGCTTCAATTACCAAAAAGTAGTGTTTCAACAAATGTCTCATTTCGTATGTTAAAATCTTACAGGAACCTAGATTAACCAAGGAAAGGATCCTAAATTAGGATGGAGAGGTCAGGAAGACCTGGGGTGGAAGCCTCCAGCGAGTCCTTAGGAAAAACCTAAGTCGCTCGAGAGGAATACTAATCAATGAATACTAGGTTATGAATAAGGCTCAAATTATGTGAAATAATCATGGTACTAAAAATGATTTAATGTCTTGTTATAGTTATTAACATTTTCAATTGTCTATATATACTACTCATATTAATCATTATTTTATAAAATAAAAAATTAAATTATAGTTTATTAGTAAGAAATGCAGATAAACAAAATTAAATCTATCTATAAAAGGTCATAAGTTCGTATAGATGTTGTCATTGTGAGGTTCTTGACGATCGGTCTGACCTATTCACACTCCTACTTTTAGTAATGTCGTTTCTAAAATTTGATTTCTAATTAAGAGTGGCTGGGTTTATATATGTTTTCTGCCTCTCAACAAATATGCTTAAAAAGAAAAAAGAAAAAATCGAGACCCGTGTAGTTAACGATATTCAACACTTGTCCCGTCCTACTAATATGTCCTAACCCGAAGTTAATTATCACGAGTCCAGGTTTTAGAAATCAGACTCGACATACATTGGGGACGAGTTTGGGTTATACTTCGGGTCATTCTAACCTGACTTGGTATTCTATATTCTTTTAAAATTTAATTTTTTTTCACACAATAAATTTTTTTTGGTTGCCATTGATGATATATTTACATTATCTTTTGCATAACATGAATCTATATTTATCTTTATGTTTTTTTTAAATATATCTTAGTTTTGTTTCTCACTTTTAAATTTCATGATTTAACTATATATAATATTGAAATTGTACATTATGTCACTAAATCGAGTTGATCTGATTCCGCTCCAACATTATCTGGTCATAACCAAGTTGAATTGAGATCCAATAAAATGGATCTTTCAAAGTATTGGATTGGGTTAGGACAAAGCTAAATCCGTCATCCATCCCACCAACACTCACCTGTAACACGGAAAGGGTGCTAGTACATGTATCTATAGATAATATATTTAAAACTCATTTCTAGGAAAAGTTTGGACAAGTTTATGGTGAAATGGCTTCATAAACAATCTTCTAAAACACTTTCTATTTTTAGTAATTTTTACAAAGTTCTTTGTTAGTGCTTCACAGCTCATATTTTTTCCATCCTCAGCAAATGAGTCACACACATCTCTCTCTCTTTCCCCTTAGCCGCTTGCTACACTCATTGATTGATTCTTTCTCTTTTCTCCTTCTTTTAATTTATTTGATTGATTTCTTTTAATTAGTTTTAGTTGATTTCTTTTAGTTGCCGCACAAACATTTGTTTTGATTGATTGTTTTTTTAATTTAAATTTAATTGATAATTGATCTTCTTTTTCTCTGGTATTTCATTATCTTATTGTTGGGATGTCAAACCTTCTCTACCTTGCTGCTCTTTGTCTCTGTGTGACACCTGGGGCTGAAGAGGGCAGGGAGTGGACGCTGGTGCAAGAGAAAGCATGGTCAAGGAGTGACTCCTGACATACTTCCAGGTGGAGGGATACATGAATGAACCAGTTCCACATCGAAATGGGAGAGAACCTGAGATCATGCAGGTATAGGACTGTATAGTTGAGGGGATCCCAAGGCTGTGCAGGTAGGGGACTGTGCAGTTAAGGGTAGCTTAAAAGAATTGATTGATACTATTACTACCTATACAAACAAGATGCATCTTTTTTTTGGGAGTCCATCACTTAAGAACTCAATATTTAAGCATGCTTGAATTGGAGCAACTATGGGATAGGTGACCTCCTGGGAAGTTTTCCCACAAAGCTTGTGAGTGAGGAAAAAACACATTGAAAAGACCTGTGTTGGTATGTCGGGACAGTCCTCAAGCCGTAAAGCAGCCTGAGATGTTACATTCTACCACTTCTCTGCCCAGATGTTTGTGTGTGCCCCACATTGGGTGAGAGTAGTTGGGTTTCATGCATGCTTCATTTCCACGGAAATAATTCTTTTCATATAAATTGAACCACTTTTAAATCTTCGTGGTATCCGAATTTCATATTTCCAAAGACCCTAAGATTGACATTTTCGTGTTTTCAATTCAATGTCTTCCAAATTTGATTCCAGTGCAGACATTACCCAACTAGCCGAGATTGTTCTGCAAAATGCTATGAACTCTACAAAACTATTTTTCAATCCTGATTGTTCTGAGGCTATTGATATAAAAACCAGGTGTTTTGATGTCCTTTTTTATTGCAGTTATGATTTTAAACCCCTAATATTTAATATTTAATTTAATTAAATTATGTTTAGGTGCGATACAAACCGGAAAAAAATGGAGTCTCCCACCTAAGAATTGAGTCAGCTGCAGATTAGTCAAGGATTAGTATTTCTAATGATTTCTTGGAAACAACGCCTAGAAAGACAATTGAGGGTTGAAGGCTTGCAAACAAGTTGACAACTCATTTAAATTTGTATTTGAAAAGGGTGTATCTTATTTTAGTTTTTATTTTCATGCGGGAGTCTGCCTATGTTGATTTAGGGACTATCAAGCATATTATGAATGAAGACCGGTGATATACAGCTTGCATATGCAGTAAGTCTGAGAGGTTCTTCTATGACAAGTGTAACAAGCTTATTTTTAACATTGTACCAAGGTATATACCTTGCCCATTATATTTTATATTTGTTTTTAATTTTTAATTTGTATAATTTCTTTAGGATCTTAATTTATGCGCATGAATTAAAAAAAATGGGTTAACGGATATTGTATTCAGGTGAGAGTGATTAACGATACCGATTATGCTACTTTTGTAATGTTTATCACGATACCTCCCTTCTGTTGAATAAATAATGTGTTGACATGATTGAAGCATTTGACATGATTAATTATCTTGAATCCTTTCAACTGTATGAGCTGTATCCTTACCAACTGGACCAACCTTCGTTGGCAGTTTCTATTTCTATTTCTATTACTCATTCTATTATTCTATTATTTTAATAATCATGTGCATTGCACCGCCGCCAACCTTCCATTCCCTAAGGATATTTATGATTTGGCAAACAAGACTTTTCTTTTTAAGGTTGAGTTCAAAAATGTTTTCAATTCGAGGTTTGAACAATCCTTTCGAGTGAAGAGAATATGCAATGATCCTTGAAGTTCATGGAATCTAACCCCAAATATCATTATCTAGTATTAGAAGCTTCAAGCTTCCACACCGGAGCAATACTACTTACTTCCCTAATCAATCAATCTAGCACTTCTACTGTTTCAGGAATAAAAGAACTCCTTTAGACAACATCATTAAATAGCGAGTACCTTTTTAACTTTTTCAATTACTTCTCAAAGCTCTCTATTTCTTATATCTCTTAATTATTTATTTTAATATTCATCTTTTGATTAATTTCACTCAAGCTCTTCCCTCCTTTGCAGAATGTAGAACTGCTCATAATATATTTGAAAGCAAGTTAAATATATGAATATCGGGTAACAATGTCTATAATTTGTTTACATAAACTTCATTTTATAGTTAGATAAATTTTGATATTTATATCACTGTTGATGTTGATTATGTACATTATGTTGTTGCCTTGCATTCATTTCCATCTACCTTAAAATCTTATATATGCTCCTTTTAGTTTCCTTCACGAACAATACCAAAATGATACATGTTACAACCCAAAGATCATACCTTCCACTTTAATAATTCGACATCTTTAATCTCTCAACTCTTGTTCAATACCAACTAATTTTTTTTTTCCCATTTCAATACCAACTAATAATTACCACAAGTTACCACCTTCACCACTTTTCTTATCCACCAACAACAAATACTTTTTATTTTCAAAGATAAAACAATAAATGAACCATACATCTCATCTAGCATCAAGTCCATTAACAATAACGTGTTTACTTCAAAGATGGAAGTTGGAACATCACATAACAATCTGATACCTTGCACCTAGAACTTTAAGCAGCAATGTAATAATGTTCATGCCTTTAGGGGTAGGAATTTCCATATTTTGTTCCAATCTAAAAGCTAACAAAATTACTTATTATAAAACATTATAAATGCTACTAATCTATGCTCATAAAAATGCTACTAATCTATGTTGTCAATATTTCGTATTGTTTTGTTTCATGAATTTGACTTTTATGTCTTTGTAATTTGATGAGAACTTAAGCTTACAGTAGCGAAAAAGATAAAAGCTACAATCATGCAAACTGATGCTATGTATTAACTACAATATTGCATATGATCCAAGTCCCATTAACAATTAGGCTTCTCTACAACATGTTGGTCCACTATACAAGGCAAGTTCATTACATGAAATCTACAAATTAGGGTGTTGAATACCTTTTTTTTTTTTCCTTTTTAAGAATCATTATATGTGTGTCTGAGATTATTTTACCTCATTTTTTTGCTTTTATGCAGGATTCTACAATAAGCAGGGGCGGAGCCAAGGGGGGCCTTGTAGGCCATGGCCTCCCCTAGCTTTATACAATTTTTTTTTAAATATATACCTATATATTTCTCCCCAAAAAAAAATTGCTTTAGCCCAAACTTATGAAATCCCAAGTTTCAGATGGTATATTGTTTTCATATAAGATTCAAATAATTTAAGGTCTAAAATTTAAAATCATTGTGTAAAATCCCAATTACAAAACCTGACCAGTAATAGAAAGAAGAACCAGTGAACACACTCCCCATCTCCAAACATCAAAACACATACAGAACTGAACAGAAATGGCGGCGGCACGACTGTTTCGCTGCTTCAATGCGACGGCCGGAGACGCTCTTGACTTTGCAAACTGCGACAGCAGAAACGAAGAGCCAGGAAGACCGTATATGAGAGAAAGGCAGAAAGCGTGTGTGTCTGTCACAGTAACTTGTAAGTAAGTAAGTTCCTTTCTTTTGATTTTTTTATTCATTCTCTTGATCTCTTCCTTGCTAAGACAATAAGACAAAAGGCAAATAACAAAATAGGCTTTAGATACGTAGCTTTGCATTTAGTTTTCTGAATCCGATAGTCATAGTGGCTAGTGGGGAGTGGGGACCATGGGTGAGTTTGTTTTTGTTATTTAATTAATTGTTTATGTTTATTCTTTTCATGTTTTTGTCCTTTTTTGATTTTTTTTTCTTATTGTTTTAGTGAATCTGATTTTAATTCATCAAATTTCTTTTATATAAAATTTTTCTTGCAAATTTTATTTTTTAGGTTCACTAATTGAGTCAAAGTGATGCCTAAAAACAAAACTATTGACTCATTTTTCAAGAGGAAAGAGAGAATAAATGATGAAATACAACGTAGTGCACCAATTTTGAATTCAGAGAGCAATGTTGAAAATGTTCTTGAGCCACCTATTGAGCCACCTCCTAAAGCTATAAGAATTGAAGAAGGACAAATTAATATTGACACTTTGGTACGTGATCCCAGAAAGCGTCCACAAATTTGGGATTATCCTATCAATCAACAAGATGAAATTCGTAGGGCATATATGAAGTTTGGACCATATCAATTTATTATGGATGAGTATCCACTTTCCGATCAAGATGATCATCCTCGTCGATTTCAAGCTCATTGGTTTAAAAGTTTTCATTGGTTAGAGTATTCACCAGAAGTAGATGCTGCTTTTTGTCTTCCATGTTATTTATTTTCTAAACGATAAGGTGCATTCACATCAACAGGATTTAGAAATTGGAAAAAGGTGAATAATGGGAAAGAGTGTGCATTTTTATCTCATGTGGGAAAAACTCCTAATTCTCTTCACAATGTTGCGGTTAAATGCTATGAAGATTTGAAGAACCAGTCATGTCACATTGACAAAGTGATGTTTAAACAAACTTCACAACAAATCTTGTGTAATCGGTTGCGTCTTAAAGCCTCTATGGATGTTGTTAGATGGTTAACATTTCAAGCTTGTGCTTTTCGAGGACATGATGAAAGTTTGGAGTCTAAAAATCGAGGAAATTTTATTGAAATGATAAAACTTTTGGCTTCTTATAATAAGGAAGTGGATGAAGTTGTTTTAGAGAATGCCCCTCAGAATGCAAGATACACATCACCTACTATTCAAAAGGAGATTTTACATGTCTTTACTATAAAAGTACAAAATGAAATCCGTAAAGGGATTAGGGATGCGAAGTTTTGTTTGATTGTTGATGAGGCTCGAGATGAATCTAAAAGGGAACAAATTGCTATTGTTCTTAGATTTGTTGATAAGTATGGATTTGTCAAGGAGCGCTTTATAGATGTAGCGCATGTCAGAGATACTACTTCGGCTACTCTTAAACAAGAGATTTGTTCAACATTATCTCATCTTAACCTCAACATTCAAAACGTCCGAGGTCAAGGATATGATGGAGCTAGTAATATGCGTGGAGAGTGGAAGGGTTTACAAGCTTTAATTCATCAAGAATGTCCTTATGCATATTATATACATTGCTTTGCCCATCAGTTACAATTAGCTCTTGTTGCCGCGGCTAAAGAAGTATCTGATGTTCATGCTTTTTTCCTAGACTTGACTCATATTGTCAATGTTGTGTGTTCTTCTTGCAAACGCAATGATGAGTTACAATCTGCTTATGCCACTGAAATTGCTCACTTAGTTGAAAATAAAGAGATTGAGACAGGAATGGGAGCCAATCAAATTGGCACATTACAAAGACCCGGAGACACTAGATGGAGTTCTCATTTCAAATCAATATGCAGCCTTTTACGTATGTTTGGTGCAACTATTTCAGTTCTTGAGGATTTAGCTATTAATAGATCATCTTCATATTCTCAAAGAGGTGATGCTATTTATGCTCTGAAATTATTGAAGTCATTTGATTTTGTTTTCATTTTACATTTGATGAAAGAAATAATGGGAATCACAGACAAGCTTTGTCAAGCATTGCAACAAAAATCCCAAGATATTTTAAATGCCATGTATTTGGTATCTAGCACAAAATCATTGATTCAGAAGTTACGAGATTGTGGTTGGGAAGCTCTCTTTGAGAAAGTTAGTTCTTTTTGTCACACTCAAGCTATTCAAATTCCTGATATGAGTGTTTCTTTCTCTGACATAGTTCGTTCTCGCCGTTACAAAGATGTTTTCACAGTTGAGCATCACTACCGTATAGATATATTTACTACTGTGATAGATTATCAGTTGAAAGAGTTGAATAATATATTCAATGAGCAAGCAACAGAGCTTCTTATACTGAGTACATCTTTAGATCCTAAAGATGCTTCCAAGTCATTTAATGCTGATAATATTTGTAGTCTTATTGAGAAATTTTATTCTTCAGATTTTTCAGAGCAAGAGAAGATCCAATTGCCATATGAATTACAACATTATCAGCATGACGTGGTTAAAGATCCAAAGTTTCAAAATTTGTCTACCATTGCTGACTTATGTCAAAAATTGGTAGAGACTGGCAAATCAGATGTTTATCCTTTGGTTGATAGATTGACTCGTCTTATTTTGACACTTCCTGTGTCAACGGCAACTACTGAGAAAGCTTTTTCAGCTATGAAAATCATTAAAACAAAGCTCTGAAACAAGATGGAAGATGATTTTCTTACTGATTATATGGTTGTTTACACTGAAAAGGAGGTTGCTCAAAATTTTACCACAGATATGATAATTGATGATTTTTACTCCATGAAGCATCGTCGTGCGCAATTAAAGAAGTGAAGATTTTAGGTATATACTTAAGTTAACTAAAATTCTATTTGAACAATTTATATTATATTAAGTTGTTAATCAATATCAAACTTGTTTCATTTAATTTTCTGCTATGTATTAGTTATTTTTATTATTATTTATGTTATGTATATTTAGTCTTGGCCCCCCTCTTAGAAAATTCCTGGCTCCGCCCCTGACAATAAGTGTTTCAGCCTTTGGCGTTTATTTTTAAAATTTTTAACAAATAGTTTTTTTTAAAAAAATGTTTGGACAGTCTTCTCCTTTTAATTTTTTTATCTACGTACTAAATCTATTTTACGAATGGTTTTTGCTGATATAATGTAATGTTTGTCTTCATTTTAAAATTATAGGTTTAATTATGGCGACATTCTATTTTAAAAAAAACAATATTTTCCTTTATTTTTTCCCTCCAACCACATATAATTTATTTATATTTATATACTTTTTATATTATATAAATATATTGCATAAATATTGTGATATTACACGTGTGTCGCACATGTTACATACTAGTAAATAAATATTAGGCTAAAATATTATTTTTAGTTCCTTAAGTTATTTTTAGATTCATTTTAGTTCCTCGACTTTAAAAAGTTTCATTGTGGTCCCTTATGTATGAAAAGTCACATTTTGGTCCTCTCCATCACATTTGTTAGTGACGACGTTAACAACGTCCTACATTGAGAGACCAAAATGATTCTACTTAAAATGTTGAGGGACCAAAATGAATATACTTAAAACATAAAAAGGTTGCATCAACTATTGTTAACGGCCACGTAGGACGGTGTTAATGTTGTTATTGACGGATGTGACAGAAGGGACCAAAATGTGGGACATTTCATATATAAGAGACCAAAATGAATGTTTTTAAAGTTGAGGGACCAAAATGAATCTAACAAAGAGAAATGTTAGCAACACACTCTTTAACACTCTCTTTCCAACACACTCACTCCTATTGATTGAAATTCTTGTAGATTCTACAAAATTCAAGTGGGATCCACATGAATTAGTGAGACCCGTTTATTTCAACCAACAGGAGAGAGTGTGTTGAAAAAAAAATTGAGAAGTGGGCATTGCAACGAGACCTGAACCAGCCAGCATCCACCCGAACTCGTCCCGACTTTAACGGGGAAAACCCGCTTTGACTGGGGACGGAGGCGGATGGGGATACTGATACCCGCCTTGCCCCGACCTCGACCCTGCTTGATTTACGTAATTTACGTAGGGGATTGGATTTATTTTGATTGAAATGTTTTATTCTGTATAAAGGGATACTTTTTTTTAAAAAAATTACATGACATTTGATTGTGCTTTTATTCTGGTGTTTTGATGCTATCAGTATTATTTGAAGTATAACGAAGTGCTTCTAAAGCACTAGTTTCTTTTTAATTTGTAGATGAAAGAAAACTAAGTTCCAGTATCTGGTTGATTGTTTTAATTGTGTGAAGGTTTTATTTGTTTATTTTTTGGAAGTACAATTTTTGAGTTGTTAATTTCAATTAAAACAAAATAATTTTTAAATTTGGTTACTCATTGACAGGGGCGGGGGTCCCGCGGAGAAATCCAACCACCGCTGGGGGCAGAGATGGGGAACCCCAACAGAGAGCGGGGGTAGGGTTGGGGAAGGTAAAACCCACCCCGCCCCATCCCGTTGCCAACCCTATTGAGAATGTTCTAAAAAATAACTTTAGCTACTAACAGAAATATTGAGTAAATCGTCAATTTGGTCCCTGAAATTGTGAGGTAGTATCAACTTAGTCCCTGAATTGAATGAAATAGCAAAAAGGTCCCTGAAATTGCAAAACGTTATTCAATTTGGTCTCTCCGTTAACCCCAGTTTGTTAACACCATTACCGTGGCTGATGTGGCATGTTAAGTGCCTCGGTGGCACCCATGTAAGCGTCCACGTGGCCTCCACGTCACAGAATACAATTTAAGGACCAAATCGATATTTTGAGGGACCAAATTGATACTCCATTCTCTCTTTCCCTCTCCTCCTTCTTCTCTAGCTGGCGTCCTTCCCTCCCTCTTCTCACTCTTCCCCTTCCTCTCCTCCCTCCTCTCCTCTCCTCTCCTCCCCATTTACAATTTTAGAATCATATTAAGTTTAAGAAAATGGTCTCAACACCTATACTTATGTGGGTAATCACTGTCTCAATCTGTACTCCGTGTTTTGCCAAGTTGATGATGCATTGAAGGTGTTTGAGGATATTACTCACAAGAATTTTGTGACACCTTCTACCCCGCACGTTAATATAAAACATTTACTTAAAAGAGGAATTATAAAAACATGGATTTATTTGAATAAAATAAAACTTGGATAAAAAGGTTTCACATCTCAACATAAACAACACAAAAATAACATAGTTTTAAAAAGATAAACATAAACAAAAAGGATAAAGAAAACCCAACCCCAATGCCACATACAGAGCTGATATAACCGAAATCCGGATACCTCACGGAAACAAACTGAAAACTAAAACTAACTATGATACTAGGAACCTAACTAAGTCGTGACTCCTTAGAGTCACTCCTCAGCAGGTTGCTGGCCGTCCTCTGTATAAAGAGATACATGCAACAACAGAAACAGGAAAACAGGGAGTAAGAAAACATGTAACCACAACGGCATGGGAATAGGGAATAAGATGAACATACATCATATCAGGCATAGCAACAAACATCATACATCATTGTTTATATAATACAAGTCAACAGTCAATAGATGCTATGCGGTGCAACACTACTCCGCTACTCCGTTATGCATGTGGATCCAACTATATCAGGAAGTCAACTTCGGAGTTACATATCCACATTGGCCATAAAAACACCAACGTCGGCAGTCCACCAAACCATGGGTGAACCTCTTGAATAGCCGACGTATCATAACTGGATACATCACCTCGGGGGCGCACGGTTCACCAAACCTTGGGTGAACCACCTGAGACTTAGGCCATATCATCATAACTTGGACGACCTCCCCTATATTGAACATCCCCCACTAATCAACGTTAACGTATGAATGCATGAGCCAATTAGCACCCAAGACTTATCACCATCATCAACAGTATCAACATCAACGTCTTGCCCCAAAAGCACCAAGGTTCAACTCATCAACGCCTCGACCAAAAAGCATAGAGGGCACTTTGGCCAAAAAGCACCAAAGTGTATCAACGTGCGGTAACCCAACAGGTACCGGCTTTACCAGCTTTATATTCTTTATTATATTAATTATCATTTAATTAAGTTATCTAACTCATCATTATTTGATTGGTGTCTTATCACATTATTTGGGACATTTGGGGTGAAACACCCCTTAATTCCTTTAATTTCAAGTTCTGACCAGTAAGGGGAGCACGGGCGCGCTCACCCCAGCACGGTCGCGCTGTCACTTAAGTGAAGCACGGTCGTGCTCACTGTCCTCGTGCTCAATGCGCGGCCTGCCTTCCAGAATGCAACTGGGAGCACGGGCATGCTCCCTGTTCAGCACGGTTATGCTCCTGGGCCAGCCATACTGTTCTGCGTAGATTCAATTATGTTTTTGGAGTTCTTGGCTCCCTAACGCTCTCAAATCAATCCTAGGGTCCTTGGACTAATCCAGATGGCATCATTCCTCACCTCTCACTAACAGTTCATGTCTTATGAAACTTTAGGGGATTAACCCATTAATTCTTCCTAATTAAATCCGTTTAGGGTCTTCTTAACATATTCCACATATTAGCAACATCATCCAATCAACATCATTGATAACAACAGCTAATAGCATTCTCATCATATCATCATTAGTAACCAATGGCATTTAACATAGCAATATTCATAATCAAACATATCATAGTGTGAACACAATATTTCGTCCTCCCTTTTTTTTATAAAATAAAAAATAAAAATAAAAAAGCAAATAAAAAAAAACAAACAAACAAATAAATTGGCTTTCGGACTTCTTGATGTGCTGCGCATAACATAAGTAGCAGTTTTGGAGAGTCAATAAAAAAGAGATGAAGAGCCTTACACTCACAATGATGCATCATAAAATACTAATTGTAACTGACAGAAAAATAAAAGCAAATGTTAATGGCAGTAATTCACTCTCTAATTGCCAGTAATTTTTTAGTAATGGAGGTACAAGCAGTTACAAAAATGAACAATTGAGATTGTGAGTATGAAATACGAAGATTCACGATCAATTTCTAAAGATGCTCTCTGGCTTCACTCAATCTTCTTCTCATCTTAAAACACCAAGCCAAACAGCTACTATGACCTTCAACAGAATCATAATCACCAATATACAAAACCTCTCCATTCCCAGTAAAAGACCCATCACCATGCTTCTCTAAACCCCCATAACCACCATTACTTATCCACCAACTGTATTATAACATCAAGTTACCCTCTTCCCCAAGCAGCAAACTTCTGGTTATTGCACACCGAACCCGTCGTCGCTCCACCGTCCTCCACGCCGCCGCGCACCATCACGAGTAACCATCACATTCGCCTAGCAGCCACCTGTTCCACTGTCTTCCACGCGCCGTCCTCTGCCGTATAGCTCATATCCTTCGCGCCTGATTACCACCGTCACAGATCCAAACTCGTCATTGTCCTCCACGCACAAGCAATGCGTTGCGCCGCTCTCATCCACACGCATCCCCGCTCCGCCATGCTCCACATGTAGCAGATCCGTCTAGTCGTTGTGCTGCCGCGTCTCCACTGCAGCTACGAACTCTCTGCCACGCAGAACCGGACTCACCACCGTGAGTTGGTCTCCTCCGCCATCATGCACACCCTGGTCGTCTTCCCTGTTTTCATTCTGCAAGTCAAGGTTCAAAGGTCCAAACTTGTTACGTTAATATATATGTAGCTTGAGATTTATTTTATTTATTTATTTTTAGTTTTATCACATATTTTTCAGATTGTTTTTTAGTAGCTTTGAGTGTGGGTGGCATGCTAGTTGGCCCAAGACACACTGACTTTTGGCTAAAAATAAACAAAAAATGATTCTTAGAATAGATTTGTTGCTTGGGCCAGTTTGGTCTAAAACTAATGTTGTTTATAAAATTTAAATTAAACAGAATCATAAAATTGATTCTTTAGAAATATTAAAAATAATTTTTTTATATAAATACTTGTCTCCTAAAATTAAAATAAGTTGTTAGTGATTGCCACTTTGGATCTACTTCCTGTTTGGTTGTCACACACACCCTTTCAATTCTAAATTTAACATAGGTTATTGGTGACGACCACTTTGGATCTTCTTCCTATTTGGTTATCGCAAGAACCTTTAATTTCGAAAATAAGAAATAGGTTGCCATTGATAGCCACTTTAGATCTACTTTCTGTTTGGCTATTACGAACCCCTTTCAATTCTAAACATATAAAAATAGGTTGTTAGTGATAGCCACTTTGGATCTACTTCCTGTTTGGTTGTCACGAACACCCTTTCAATTCTAAAAATATAAAAATAGATTGTTAGTGATAGCCACTTTGAATCTTATTCCTATTTGATTATCCTGAGCGCCCTTTAATTTCTAAAACCTAAAATTGGATGTTAGTGATAGTCACTTTGGATCTTCTTCCTGTTTGGCTATTGCAAACAACCCTTATTTTTTTCAAAGTAAAATTAAATTGCTAAAGATTGCCACTTTGGATCATCTTCCTATTTGGTTATTGTGATCAATTCTATTTTCAAAATAAAAATAAGTTGCAAACGATAGTCACTTTGGATCTGCTTCCTATTTGATTATCGCTGGCATCTCACTTTCTAAAAAACTAAAATATAGGTTGTTAATGGTAGCCACTTTGGATCTTCTTCCTGTTTGGTTATCGCAAGCAACCTTAAATTTCAAAATAATTAAAATAGGTTGTTAGGATGACCATTTTGGATCTTCTTCCTATCTGGTTATCGTGATAGCGCAAATTTCTGAAAAACTTCAAAAAGAATAATAATTAAAACCAAACCAACAAATATTTTTATAAGAACTACGTAGCGTTGAATTCCCTATTGCATCCGGGGATACGTAGGAGCAGGATTTAATCTTGTCAAGCCTAAAAATAAATTTTCATAAAATCCTTTTTAATTTCTCATTAATATTCATTTTCTTTCCTTAAAAAAATAATAAAATAAAATCTTTTATGGGTGAAATAAATATTTTTGAAGTTAACATAGTTTTGCACAATTAACTAGAGGTAACCATTTTTTTTAATGGATGTCGTAGGGTGCTAATACCTTCCCTACGCATAATTGACTCCCGAACCCTAAATATGTTTTTGAAGACTATTCAATTAAAAAGGGTATTTCCAATGTTTCCCTAAATAAAATAAACTTTGGTGGCGACTCCATTTTTGCAAATTTCTGACAAACTTCAAAAAGAATAATAATTAAAACCAAACCAACAAATATTTTTATAAGAACTACGTAGCTTTGGATTCCCTATTGCATCCGGGGATACGTAGGAGCAGGATTTAATCTTGTCAAGCCTAAAAATAAATTTTCATAAAATCCTTTTTAATTTCTCATTAATATTCATTTTCTTTCCTTAAAAAAATAATAAAATAAAATCTTTTATGGGTGAAATAAATATTTTTGAAGTTAACATAGTTTTGCACAATTAACTAGATGTAACCATTTTTTTTAATGGATGTCGTAGGGTGCTAATACCTTCCCTACGCATAATTGACTCCCGAACCCTAAATATGTTTTTGAAGACTATTCAATTAAAAAGGGTATTTCCAATGTTTCCCTAAATAAAATAAACTTTGGTGGCGACTCCATTTTTGTAAATTAATTAATTTTTGTTCGACGCTCCCGTCGCGACGTGGTTGCGACACATAGCATTAATAACAGTTAACAAAAACAATAAAACGGGGCTATGGGAACTCCTCTTCTTATGCTACCCCCTTGCCTAATGAATATACTATTCTTCTCCCATACCTGGATTGGAGATTCAACTATAACAACCAAACGACAAACTGGACTCGTTCCCTCAACCGGCTCGAACAGCTTCCAAGCCTTGGCCAAATAACAGGGACAAACTATCAGTTCCCAAATCAAAATAAGAAAAGGAAACCAAAGAGGGAAAGAATCGTTACCTTTCTAATAATGGCACTAATGAACTAGACGCTCCCAAGGGTCTCCACTGCTCCAATAACGAAAGGAGTTTAGAGAAAATAGGGAACGAAGGGGTTGCAGCAGCACTGGGGAAGCTGCTAATGCCAAAATAGGATTCTGGCGTAACCCTTGGTTACTGTTCCATATTTAAAGGCATAAACTTGAGCACGGTCGTGCTCCTGATAAGCAAGGTCGTGCTCAACTTAGCGCTTGCAAAGCGCATCCTGCCATTGAGCATGGGCGTGCTCAACTCAGCATCAGCGAGAAGCTCACTCACAACGACACGGCCGTGCTTGTGACCCAGAAGGTCACAAGGCACAAGCCTAAGAGAAGGGATTTCAAGCCTAGAAGTCTCACTTAGCCCTCAAGCTAAGTCTTAAGGCTTAACTAACCAAACAAGCATACAAAAGAACTTAACGGAAAAATAGGGTGTTACAAATTCCACTTCCTGGAACATTTTCTTAAAAGGGTTGCTCAAAAGTGGCCACCTTTTTGCTATTTTGTTCAATTCAAGGATCAAGTTGATACTATCTTACGATTTTAGGGACCAAATTGACGATTTAATACAGAAATATTCTAGCCTACATATTACTTAGAAAAATGATACTTTGACACACTTTTTTGACACCACACGGCGACACCATACGGTGCCGCACTGAGCGACACTGTAGCAGGCCCCTTTTTTTGTATAATATTTAGTTTTTTTTTAAAATAAATAAATATCTTGTTCATTTTTTTTCTCAAATATTTAATTTTTTTAGAAATAAAATTTTTGGTTAAGTATGTGCAAATATCTAGTTAATTCAGTTCATTATCTGGTTAATGGGTTTTTTTGTTAAGTATGTGCAAATATCTGGTTAATCGGGTACAAATATGTGGTTAATTCAGTTCATTATCTGGTTAATGGGTTTTTTGGTTAAGTATGTGCAAATATCTGGTTAATCACGTACAAATATTTGGTTAATTTCATTTCATTATCTGGTAAATGAGTTTTTTTGAGAAATAAAATTTTTGGTTAAGTATGTGCAAATTAATGGGTTTTTTTTGAGAAATAAAATTTTTAGTTGAGAATGTGCAAATATCTGGTTAATCAGGTACAAATATCGGGTTAATGCATTTCATTATCTGGTTAATGGGTTTTTTGTTAAGTATGTGCAAATATCTGGTTAATCAGGTACAAATATCTGGTTAATTCAGTTTATTATCTGGTTAATGGGTTTTTTGGTTATATATGTGCTAATATCTGGTTAATCAGATACAAATATCTGGTTAATTCAGTTTATTATCTGGTTAATGAGTTTTCTTGAGAAATAATTTTTTATTTTATTTTTGGTTAAAGTAATGTTTTGGTCCCTATACGTGACACTGATTTTCAATTTGGTCCTTGTACGTAAAAAGTTATCAATTTGGTCCCTATATGTGACATTGATTTTCAATTTGGTCCCTATACGTAAAAAGTTATCAATTTAGTCCCTATACGTGACACTGATTTTCAGTTTGGTCGTCTATACGTGACACTGATTATCAATTTGGTCCCTATACGTGACACTGGTTTTCAATTTGGTCCTCACCGCTAATTGGTCCCTATATAAGAGTGACCAAATTGTAAATTATTATCACATGTAGAGATCAAATTGAAAATAATTGTCACATGTAGGGACCGATTTCAATTTTTTTTTGTTGAATTGGTCCCTACATGTGACAATAATTTGTAATTTGGTCCTCTTATATCGGGACCAATTAGCGGTGAGAACCAAATTGAAAACCAGTGTCACGTATAGGGACCAAATTGATAACTTTTTACGTATAGGGATCAAATTGAAAACCAGTGTCATGTATAGGGACCAAATTGATAACTTTTTACGTATAGGGACCAAATTGAAAATCAATGTCACGTATAGGGACCAAAACATTACTTTAACCTTTATTTTTTTAAAAAGTCAAAATTAAAAAAAAAAAAAAAAAAAAAAAAGAGCTATAGTAGTGCTACAGTGTCGTAGCCTCGTATGGTGTTCAATTTTTTTTTTGTTACAAAGAAAAAATAAGATCGAAAGAAAACAGAAACAACAAAATTTAGAGTCTAACAAACGAGACTTCCATGGCATCAGCTAGCAAAGTGGCTGCCATTCCACTTAGAGCTTCATCTATCACTTTGAGTCTAGCATCACTATTAGCTCCCAACTTTGCTAGGAAATCAGCCGCAAAGTTCCCCTCTTAAGGGTGTGTAATTGGCAACACTCCCAATCTTGGTACATAAGTCCCTTGATGGTAGCCACAGTATTCCCAAATTTATGGTGCACATTTAAGTCATTGTTAATCAACTCCACCACATAAGCTGAGTCAAAATAACAAACAACTCTTCTATGCCCTCTATCCCAGCACATTTTGATCCCATGATAAACAGCTAGAATCTCTGCATGAATGATAGAAGATTGACCGATACTCCCATAAAAACCCTGCACGAAATTTCCTATATGATATCTCAAAAACCCACCAAAGCCAGCCTTACCAGAGTCACTGAATCGACTTCCATCAACATTAACAGCGATCACACCTGCGGCAGGGATCTTCCAAGAAATGATCCTTTCAGTTCTCCTCACACCCTCATCCACAGCACCACTGAAGGCTTGGTTAATATGACTGAACAAGGCAAAAAATTGTGCACAGAGATCGAACACTGAATGCTTGACATTCTCAAAAATGATCTTATTTCTGGAGCACCATAAAACCCACATCATGACTGCCACCCCGATCCCATGGGTCGAAATAGAAACTTCCAGCCACCCATGCAAGTTATTATCATCCAACTGGGGAAGCTGATATTGCTAAAGCATCTGTTCCAAACCTCCTTGGCCCTATCACACGAGAAGAGGCAATGGCCAATAGACTCCACTCCAGTATCACAAACTGGACAAGAATCAAACTGCGCTATACCTCTACCCTTCAACACAGCTCTTGTGGGAATGGACATATGGCAAACCTGCCAAATGAAGAACTGAATGCTAGTTGAAGCTTTCAATTTCCAAATCCATCTCCAACCCCCCTCATTGTCCTGATAACCATCTTCCTTTATAAGCCAGTAATACGTATCTTTCACAGAGTAGATACCCGTAATAGAGTCTTTCCACACCCAAACATCAGGCACCTCCTCATCTAGCCACGGGATAATACTGCAGATTCCACCACGATTCTCATCAGGTAAAGGAGTGTACAACATGTTGAGGTTCCAAATATTCCCATTCCACACATCATTTATCTTTAGATCAGTATCATGAATATCCACATAAGGTATTTGACCACAAAGAGGAGTTTTGAGCACCCAAGGTGAGTACCAGAAACTTGTGTTGCCAGCACCAATCTTCAACTCAAAGCCATCTTGTAGGGCCCTTAATGCTTTCGTGACTAGTTCCAGGTTGGGGAGCCCTTAACGTTCACATCATTGAAAATGTTCCCTCCTTTGATATATAGATCTTTAAACATATGTACCCACATTTTATCCTCTGAGTCCAGAATATCCCACACCACTTTGCCAAGCAGTGCAGTATTATGATGTCTTGCAACCCTAGTCCCCAAGCTGCCTAAATTCCTGCTCCTTGTCATCTTTTTCCAGCTAACAAGGTGCAGTCCCTTACCTTCTGACCCTTTCCAAATAAACCTAGAGGTAGTTTTATCTAGGTAGTCACAGATGGCTTAAGGATACCATTGTATCTGCATGCCATAAAAAGGTAAAGCACTAATCACTGCATTGGCCAAAACAACTCTGCCTGGCTTATTGAGAAGCCTGCCTTTCCATGAAGCCAACTTCGATTCCACTCTACTCATGACATCATTAAAGTCTTGCTTAGTTATTCTCCCTGTGAACAACTTAAACCCTAGATATTTTTCCAAGTTTGTGGTGAATCTAATGGAGGTTACAACAGTAACCTTTTCTTTCTTACGATTCGACACACCCTTGGAGGAAAAAATCACAGACTTGGAAACACTAAATTTGAGGCCCGACATTCCACAAAATTTCTCCAGAACTCTCCCAATCAAGCGAGCTTGAGACACCTTAGCTTTGGCAAAGAGGAGCACATCATCCGCAAAAAACAAGTGAGAGAACTTGGGGCCATTTTTGGAAAATTTCACAGGCAGCCAATTACCACTTCCCACTTCCCCCAAAATCATCTCCCCCAACCTCTCCATGCAAAGAACAAAAAGGTAGGGGGATAAAGGGTCCCCTTGACAGAGACCACGCATAGGATGAAAGCCATCAGTTCTACTACCATTCCAAAGCAAGGATATAGTGGATGATGAAACACCATGCATAATGAGAGAAATAATGACTTGAGGAAAGCCATACAATTCCAGTGTTCTTCTCAAGAACCGCCAATCTACTCGATCATTCTCCTTCTCGAGGTCAAGTTTCAAAACTAAGTCACCAACCTTCCTCTTCTTAGTTCTCATATAATGAACAACCTCTTGCAGAACAATAGCATTATCCCAAGTACTTCTGTGACACCCTTCTACCCCATACGTTAAAAGCCATTTAATTTAAAAACAATTAAAGGAAAAAATGCAATCATTGAATAAAATGAACAATTGTCCATGGGAAGAAAAGTCCCACATGAACCGTTTACAACGCGGAAATGAAATAAGTTTTAAACAGTAAAAACATAACAAACCAATAAATATAACCCAACCCCGATGTCACATACAGAGCTGGTATAACCGTTCCGGAATAAAATCCACGGAATTACAACTGAAACTAACAACTACGATAACATAAACTAGCCCTATAATGAGTGGTGGCTCCTCAGAGTCACTCCTCTCCGGGCTGCTCGTCATCCTCTGCAAGGTGCCAATCAGGCCAAACACAAACAAACATGGGGAGTAAGAATCGTATAAACATATTAGCATGGGGATAGGCAGTAAAGTAAACAGCAAACATAGCAGCATCACATCAACCATTAACATCATCATTATGCTATGCAGTGCAATGCAGTCCTACTCCGCTAAACCATCAATGCATGTGGATCTACTTAACTCGGGATGAACGACTTCCGAGTTAAATATCCACATTGAGAATCTACTCAACGCCGGAGAATCTACTCCTTGGATAGCCAACGCATCAAACCAACGAATGCCTCATCACGGGGGCACTAGGAGAATCTACTCCAACCGTGGATGGCCAGATCGCCGTACTCTAGGACGACCTCCCCTATGTCGAACATCCCTAAACAACATCTCCGATGCAATGCGTATGCAACACAACAACAACGGCAACACCTCCTCCATACTCCAACGGAATCAACCGAATATAACAGTAGAATCAACCGCAACAACTTGCCTCGCGGATCTACCTGAGGACTTAAGCGGAATCAACCGCGGTACCTAGGGCAAACTCTCGGCCACCATGGTACATAACCATAACACCTTAGACCCAAACCGCGGGGTCAAGGCCTCCTTGGTCAAAAGCACTGAGGCACAGCTCATCAACTTGCGGCACTCAATGGGTATCGACTTATCAAACTTAACACCTCACCATCTCATCATTTTAATTATCTTTAATAGATATTAGTCAAGTTGTCTAATAATTTATCATCATAGGGAAGTGGGGTTTGAAACCCCTTAAGTCCTTTAATTCTGTTCTGTCCAGGTGGGTTGAACACGGCTGTGCTCGTAACCCAGCACGGTCGTGCTTAAACACGTGAGGGGTGTGCTCCCCTTTAAGTGAAGCACGGTCGTGCTCAGCAGCACAGTCGTGCTCTTTGTCCTGTACGGCCGTGCTGAACGGCGCGGCCGTTTACCCAGAATTCAACTGGGAGCACGGTCGTGCTCCCTATTCAGCACGGTCGTGCTCATCGCACGACAGTGCTATTCTGGGCAGGAGCAGGGGCTGAAACTTAACCAATTTCTCTGTTAATCCTAAATTCCATTAACACGATTTTTAAGGGTTAAAACCCAGCATCATTATCAACATCAACTTAACAATGGCATCAACCAACAATCGTCATGTTCATAGCAAGTCAACCATTACAAACATTAATAACATATTATGAACATGAACAGTATACCAATGACATATCAAAACAGCAAAGAGCATACTAACACTAAACAACCAATTCAGCATGTTATTCATACATACATATATAACCACATCGGGGTTAGGGAACCCCTTTACTTTACACTAACTCCAAGCCTACGAATACACTACCCTTCTCCCCATACCTGGATTGAAGGTAGCTCTATCAACCAATGTATGCTCCTAACTGCAACCGATTCCTTCCCAAACGGCTTAACCCAATTAACCTTAGACAAAAGAACGTGACCAGATTAGTTTCCCAATTCATAATAATGAAAAGGAAACTTAGACAGGGAAGAAGCTTTACCTAGGTAATAAACACAGATGACCAATGATCTCCCAAGAGTTTCCCAAGTTCAAAGATTGATCAAGATGGAGGAAAAACGGAAACGGCTCGTACTGGTCGCACTATGGCTGCTGCAATACACCAAAATAGGGTTATCTGTTAAACCCTCGACTCTGCTCACGTATATAACGTTCGGACCTGAGCACGGTCGTGCTCCTCCTTGAGCACGGTCATGCTCAACATAACGTCACGAGACGCGGTCCACGCATTGAGCACGGGCGTGCTCCCTGTTGAGCACGGTCGTGGTCAACTTAAAATCAGAAACACACTTATGACTTTAAGCACGGGTGTACTGGCTAATGAGCACGGGCGTGCTCATGTACCAGAAAGGGACTTTTAGCCAAAAATCCTACTAAGCCCTCGACCGATAAATCCAACTTAATAAACTCAGTTTAATTAAAATAATAATTCTGAAAAACAGGGTGTTACAACTTCTTCCAGGAATGAAACTACTCTGAAGAGGACTCACAATCCTGCTCAAAATAGGGCGAAGCCTGTTAACTAGGACCTTAGAAACAAGCTTATATATAACATTACACAAGCTTATTGGTCTAAAATCTTTGAAGGAGTTAGGGTGGTCTCCCTTCTGAATCAAAACAATCAAAGTATCAGTGGTGCCAGGATCCAGTCTACCTCCCTCTATAGCTCTCTTCACAAATCCCCACACATCATCTCCCACCTCCTTCCAAAACATTTTAAAGAAGATAGGTTGGAAACCATCTGGCCCAGGAGCCTTATATGACTTCATACTCATGAAGGCCTTGTAGACCTCGGCCTTCGTTACTGTACTTGTCAAACTTGCTTTCTCCTCATCATTAAGCACATTGTTGGGAACACCATACAGATCCTCACACAAAGATTCTCTAGTGCCAAAAAGATCCTTATAATACTTCGTGGCTTCTTCCTTCAAGACATTCTGGTCCGTACACCATGCACCAGAAGAAATATGAAGACCGTGGATTTTGTTACGTTTTCTCCTCACCACTGTTTGAGCATGAAAGAACGCAGTATTTCTACTACCCAACTTGATCCAATTTTCTCTAGACTTCTGGAACCAAAGCGTCTCCTCTTGAAACAAAATACCTTCATATTCTTGGAGAAGCTCTTTCTGGAGAATAATTAAGCTAGCCGAATCCACCCTTTCTAAAGTTCTCTGAATCCCTTTCAACCTAGCTTCTATCTGCTTCTTCTTAGTAAAAATGTTTCCAAACTATTCTTTGTTGAACTTGATGGATTCCTTTTTAACTTCATCTAGCTAAGTGATCAAATTATCATCATGCTTCTTCCAAGCCAAACTAACTAGCTGGTTATACCCCTGATGCATGCACCAAGCCGCTTGGAAACGGAAAGGACGCCCATCTCTAGAAGAAACTTGGTGACCGCATCTAAGAAGGATAGGATTATGGTCAGGTTGCCTCTTCACCAAATGCTCTAAAGAAGCTTCATGAAATAAGAGTCTCCAAGTAACATCACACAAACATCTATCTAGTCTTTTGGAAACTAATCTCCCACCTCTACAGGGTATCTGCCAAGTAAATTTTGGACCAAATAAATCCAGGTCCATCAAACCGCAATCATCCAACATTCTCCCAAATCTGTTTGCCCGAGAAACTGAGAAAATACCTCCACGCTGCTCCGATGGGAGAAGGATTTCGTTAAAATCACCAATCAAAGACCACGGCACCCTGATTCTACCTCTGAGCTCAACCAAATAATCCCAAAGCTGGCTTCTCAAGGAGTAACTGGGACTAGCATAGATTCTTGTACACACCCAGGCTTGGTTCCCCAAGGAAATACGAATGCTAACACTCTGATGCATATTCTCCTCAACACCAAAGGAGAATCTACTAGATTGAGAAGCCATGGCCCAGATACCACCTGAGTGACCATGCGCTTCCTCCACCACCAAACACTTATACCCTTCTCTCTCCCAGAAATTCTTAGAAGAAGCAAAAAGAGTATGAGTCTCAAACAAAAAGACCAAATCTGGTTTGAACCTAATAAGCAACTCTCGCATATGCCTATAACTGTTCTTATTGGCAAAACCGCGGACATTCCAAGAGAGAACTATAGAGTCTTTAAGCATAGTCATCATAAACAACAACAACTGGGGAGAGCGAAACCGGGATAAAGACTCCTACTATTGTTGGTTGATGGGCGTTTCCTCCACTATCTCCTCCATGACATCGCTTCCACTAGAAATGGAACCTTCCTGAGACTCAAACGCAACTTCCTGGCTTTGGCTTGCAACCATAATCACCTTGGGGTCTGGAGGTTTTGGGTTTTCAACGAACCTTAACCTATTAGGACCTACTACCTCAACGTCCATCATGGTTTTAATTCCAAACCCCTTGTCCACATCATGCGTAGGACCCTTGGAGGTAGAACCACGACCATGCATATTCACGTAGTTCTCTGCATGGGACTCGTCCAGCTTCCCTTTCCCTTTTAAATCCGGCTCAGCCTTTGTTAGCTTTACATTGGGCCCTGGAGGCTTATTTTGGCCCTGCACCCTCGAACCTGGGCCTTTCTTACCATCACTCCTAGGCCTTTTGTTCCTCTTCCAAACTTTAGGAGATTCTCCCACCTCTGCACCCGGTTCAAATTTGTATGGGATATTATCCATATCTTTATTTGGCCCCACTTTATTCAACACCTTAAATCTGTTATCTTCATTATTATTTTTACCAGAATCACGGCCCCCCTTTTCTCCTTTATTCCCTCCTTTAAATTGTTGGCGAAACTTAGGATTTCTTTTCACATTCTTAGCCGATAACCACTCTCCAAGCAGATCCTCCTAGGCTTGATTTTCGCAATCATCTTTAATGGTGTTGCTAGGGTTAGGGATAGACTGTTGCGCCTTCTGCTTGGGAGCTGCTTCTCCGCCGCCACCTATGTTTGTCGTCGCTTCTATACCAGCTCCAACCTCCACATCCTTAGTGCAGTTCCTCCCAACATGACCATACATACCATATTTAGGACACAGAAGCTGGATCCCTTCATACTCAACTTTAAACCAGTGGCCTATGAACCATAATCTACCAACCACTAGTTGATCCAGACTAATCTCAACACATACTCTTGCATATTTTCCTCTTGCTGCATCCAGGGTCTTCATGTCCACTCTTATGGGAGTGCCTACGACTGAAGCTAAGGCAAGTAGCACACTCTCATCATAGTACTCCATTACCAAGTTAGGAAAACGAATCTAGACAATTGTCTTATCAATCTTAACTTGAGATGAAATAAAACCAGCCTTCCATGGTTGCACTGCCAAACATTGATCATATACCACCCAAGGGCCACCTTCTATAACCTTCTCTCTGTCCGCCTCTAAATCAAATTTGATCATGTAGAACCCTTGACCAATATCCACCATTTCAAATCCTCTAGTGAGTTTCCAAATTCCAAGCAATCTATCCCTCATTGTGAGATACCCCAGGGCCTTGCCAAGAGTTTTAACAATGATTGCATCTTTCCATGGCTTTCGCAAGTCTTCCACCACTGCATCATCAATGTAGTACCTTGGCCTCAACCTATCTCCTTCAATCAGATCCACCTTAAAAAGTTTCTTCTCAACCAAGTTAACCACATCCCTTTGTGGTACAGGCTCCTGCACTCCAAGTAGTTTATCCCGAAAGGACAGTTTCTTCGCATTCTTCTGATCATGCACCCCTTCCCCGTCAGGCAGTTTGGGGGGGACATGGTCAAGCACCTTCTCCGTTCCAACGCTCTCGCACTCCATTTCTCTAGACGAATTAAATTGAAAATAGTATGTCGATTAGGTGTATGATGTTTAATTTGTGTGTTCAATTATCACACCTATATTACTTAATATATTTTTTGGCTTTTGCGTGTCTACAACAACCAATGCATGTGAGCCCATCATTTTGTTTCTCAGGCATGGCCCATTCGTGGGGTAAGCCCTAAAGCCAGCTCAGTTCATAGACGTTGTTCTATAATAATTTGAAATTAAAAAAAATCACAAAAATAATCATTTATTATTTTTTGAAAAAATTTGGCTCCTTTTAAATAGTTAAATTTGTCTATTTATCATTTTCTTTCTGTTCGATATCCTGGGCCAGCCGTACTGTTCTGGGCAGATTCAATATATGTTCTTGGAGTTCTTGGCTCCTTAACGCTCTCAAATCAGATCCTAGGGTCCTTGGACTAATCCAGATGGCATCATTCCTCACCTCTCACTAACAGTTCATGTCTTATGAAATTTAGGAGATTAACCTATTAATTCTAATGTTAACTAAGAGTCCTAATTAAATCCGTTTAGGGTCTTCTTAACATATTCCACATATTAACAACATCATCCAATCAACATCATTGATAACAACAGCCAATAGCATTCTCATCATATCATCATTAGTAACCAATGGCATTCAACATAGCAATATTCATAATCAAACATATCATAGCATTAATAATAGTTAACAAAAACAATAAAACAGGGCTATGGGAACTCCTCACCTTATGCTACCCCCTTGCCTAATGAATACACTATTCTTCTCCCATACCTGGATTGGAGATTCAACTGTAACAACCAAACGACAAACTGGACTCGTTCCCTCAACCGGCTCGAACAGCTTCCAAGCCTTGGCCAAATAACAGGGACAAACTATCAGTTCCCAGATCAAAATAAGAAAAGGAAACCAAAGAGGGAAAGAATCGTTACCTTTCTAATAATGACACTAATGAACTAGATGCTCCCAAGGGTCTCCACTGCTCCAATAACAAAAGGAGTTTAGAGAAAATAGGGAACGAAGGGGTTGCAGCCGCACTGGGGAAGCTGCTAATGCCAAAATAGGTTTCTGACGTAACCCTCGGTTACTGTTCCATATTTAAAGGCATAGACTTGAGCACGGTCATGCTTCTGATAAGCAAAGTCATGCTCAAATTAGCGCTTGCAAAGCGCATCCTGCCATTGAGCACGGGCGTGCTCAACTCAGCGTCAGCGAGAAGCTCACTCACAACGACACGACCGTGCTTGTGACCCAGAAGGTCACAAGGCACAAGCCTAAGAGAAGGGATTTCAAGCCTAGAAGTCTCACTCAGCCCTCAAGCTAAGTCTTAAGACTTAACTAACCAAACAAGCATACAAAAGCACTTAACGGAAAAATAGGGTGTTACAAATTCCACTTCCTGGAACATTTTCTTAAAACGGTTGCTCAAAAATGGCCACCTTGGAAAGGCATGTCACTCGTTTGATGCAATTCCTGTTAAGGATGTAGTTAGTTGGAACTCAATATCACTATGGGACTTCCAGCATTCACACCCCAACACACTTAGCTACAAGAAATTGTGCTACAAACCAAGGAAAACCCATTTAGCACCAAAACTAAGTGAAGCAAGCAAATAAAACATGATTTATTTGATGAATAAACTTGAAGGTTTGTGAATAGACACACGTCATGATCATGTTTTCCCCAATACAACGTAACAAGCAAACAAAATTTCACAACTATATTGTTGTCTCTATGCTCCAAGACAACAACCATACATAATTATCTCAGGCTGAGAATGCCAACTATGGTTATCTTTATGCGACTAAGTCCATGAAAAAAAGAGGGGGAAATAAACATTTTTTTAAGAAAAAAAGTAATGAAAATGAAAAGCAACTAACCCATAAAGCATGAAACTATTACAAACCAAAATTAGTAAAAATGATGCAAAATCAAATCTAAAAAAACCTATCCGGTCCTTGAAGGGTTACACTAGAAGGACCCAGAGAAGGGTCAAATCCACTATTATGGAGCTTCACTGAAAGACAAGGAAATCAAACACAACAAACCATTAAAAAATTTAACAATGTGAAGGAGTACATACAAATAGAAAAACATTTTTTAAAAAGTTAATTTGAGACGATAGGAAGGGGAAGAGGGAGGGGGGGGGGTGGGGGGGGGGGGGTGGCCAGCGAGAGAAGAAGGAGGAGAGAGAAAGAGAGAAGGGACTATCGATTTGGTCCCTAAAAATATCGATTTGGTCCTTGAAATTGCATTTTGTGACGTAGAGGCCACGTGGACGCTTACATAGGTGCCACTGAGGCACTTAACATACTTGGGTTAACCGAGGGATCAAATTGAATGGCGTTTTGAAATTTCAAGGACCTTTTTGCTATTTTGTTCAATTCAGGGATCAAGTTGATACTATCTTACAATTTTAGGGACCAAATTGACGATTTAATACAGAAATATTCTAGCCTACATATTACTTAGAAAAATGATACTTTGACACACTTTTTTGACACCACACGGCGACACCATACGGTGCGGCACTGAGCGACACTGTAGCAACCCTTTTTTATATAATATTTAGTTTTTTAAAATAAATAAATATCTTGTTCATTTTTTTTCCTCAAATATTTAGTTTTTTTTAGAAATAAAATTTTTTGTTAAGTATGTGCAAATATCTGGTTAATCGGGTACAAATATGTGGTTAATTCAGTTCATTATCTGGTTAATATGTTTTTTTAGAAATAATTTTTTTGGTTAAGTATGTGCAAATATCTGGTTAATCAGGTACCAATATTTGGATAATTCAGTTCATTATCTGCTTAATGGGTTTTTTGGTTAAGTATGTGCAAATATCTGGTTAATCACGTATAAATATCTGGTTAATTTCATTTCATTATCTGGTTAATGAGTTTTTTTTAGAAATAAAATTTTTTTTTTTTAAAAGTCAAAAAAAAAAAAAAGAGCTACAGTATTACTACAGTGCCATAGGTGTCCCATATGATGTTCAATTTGTGTGTTCAATTATCACACCTGTATTAATATATTTTTTTTTGGCTTTTGCTTGTCTACAACAAGTCAACAACCAATGCACGTGAGCCCATCATTTTGTTTCTCCGGCATGGCCCATCCGTGGGGTAAGCCCTAAAGCCAGCTCAGTTCATTTTTTTTTTTGACAAAAAAGCCAGCTCAGTTCATAGACGTTGTTCTATAATAATTTGAAATTAAAAAAATCACAAAAATAATCATTTATTATTTTTTGAAAAAATTGGGCTCCTTTTAAATAGTTAAATTTGTCTATTTATCATTTTCTTTCTGTTCGATACTTCGATAGCGTGCTTCATTCTCACGTCACCGACTCTGTTGCTATCTGCGAGTGAGTGGTCTCTAGAGAAGCAAGGTACAGAAATCTTAGATCTCACTGGTTTCTGGGTTTCCATTTCGATCCACACCATTATCAACCCAATTCCCTTTGTGGGTTTTGATTATCTATGTTTCGTAATGTCCCTTTTCATTTCAATTAGTTTAATCTACTTTTTGGGGTGGTACATTTTTCTTTTCTCTAAGATTTTCTTGAATACTTGTTTGGGTTCATGTTTTTCTTTTGATTTTCATTAAAAAAATTAAGTGGGGTTTAGTCTTTCTTTAAAATTAGATTAGTTTTCTTTATCTTTTCTTATTTATTATTTATATGGACTAATGGGTGTGAAGTGGGTGATAATGGGGTTGTGGATTATTCTAATGGCATTGCAAGATTACTTTTTTGGCTTGTTATTGTTTGTGTCATTTAAGTACATTTAATTTCTGTCAGATTTTCTTGACTACTTGTTTGATTCATGTTTTTCTTTTGATTTTCATTATAAAAAAAAAATTGTGGGGTTTAGCTTTTCTTCAAAATTAGATTAGTTTTCTTTATCCCTTTTTATTTGTATGGACTAATGGGTGTGTGAAGTGAGTGATGATGTCGTTGTGGATTATTCTAATGGCATTGCAAGGTTACTTTTTTGGCATGTTCTTGTTTGTGTTTTTCATGCTTAAATAACTTAAAGATGGCTTCTTTAGCTTAGATTTGTTGCTGGGGTCACTTGTTCTGAGATTTAGCATCTGATATTCTGATTTGTTGTGTCCGTGCTTTTTGAGCATTGCAAGATGAGTGGGGCCTTGAATGATTTTTGTTTCACTTGATCTGTACATAAAGCACAGTGTCATAAGATGGGACTAGAAGTGATACCATGAGATGAAAATTTGATTAAAGTTTTATTCATTTGTTCTCCCTCAAAATGCTCATGCCTAAAAGTTATGTTTAGGAAAAGAAATAATATTTTTCTCTCTTGTTTTGCTCTTGTTTGCAAGGGAAGTGAAAACCTTTACAGTTTACAATCATTCTGATGGCCTCAATATATAACAAATCAAAATTTGCCAATTGTCCAAAATTTTCCCAATCCTCAAAATTTCCATTGCCCTATTTATTTCATTCTTTACAGCTACACTTTTCATTTCATACTGTTAAATACCCATGCATGCTATTCATCATAGCTTTAACAGTTGAAGAGCCTGTAGTTATGTCAAGAATTAAGGAGGTTGTATATAATTGAAATGATTAATCATGAAATAATTATCTGTGTGCATAAAAAGGTAATCAAAATATTTACTTTGGGCTGCAAAGTAAATATTCCAATGGTTGAGTATCTTACCCATTGATGATAGTTATTGGTATCTGTTGTGTTCTGTGATAGCTCTTGTTCTGTCTGCTGCAATTGAGGTTATCTTCTTTTCATTCCATTACTGCTGGAGATTTAACTTCTCATGAAAGAAAATATGCAATCCTGCAATGCAGGTTTAGCTGAACAAGTTCTAAACTGACACGAAATGGGCCGTGGGGTCAGTAGTGGTGGTGGTCAGAGCTCCTTGGGCTATCTCTTTGGCAGTGGGGAGACTACCAACAATGTTCAAGTTTCAAACAATCAAGGTCAGCCTGAAAATGGTGGACGTACTCAAAATGCTAGTGTTGCTTCACCACCAGTTGATAAGCAAATTCCAGCTGGAATTCCTGGGAATCTCAAAAACAATTACCATCGCGCTGATGGGCAAAACTGTGGCAACTTTCTAACGGTATAGCCCTTCTCAACTTACCAAGTTTGATTGTTTGAATTGTACTAAATAATAAGCTGTCCCTGATATTTCTGCTCTAAATTTTGTTGCCACTTACCTTAGTCTAGGAAATAGTAGAAAGCTTCATAGTTCATACTTCATAGATTTATAGATGAGGATCGGAATTTCCTCCTCTTGCTTTTCATTTACTGATAATGTCAAGTGAAAAAGTAATAAAGAAGTTGCAAGGTTAGTGTTTACAACTTATGTCAGGGGCTAAACAAACTCTGAAATTAAGAGGTTAGTGGTAACAACTTAAATAGTACTACATTGTGGGAAATTTTATACGCATTAAGTTCTAGTGGAACATGTTCAAAACTTTAAACTAGAAATAATTTTGATGTATGGGCCCAGCTACTTAAGCATGATTCCTGCCCTTTTGGTTGGAAGGAAAACAATACAAGTTACTACAAGATGTTGGAACTCAGAATTAAAAGAAATTCTTGATTTTATATTTATATGATATATAATATAGCATGCACTTTATGCATGCTTTCTTAAGAATTAATATTTCTTCCTCACCCTCCCTGGTCCTCTTTAACTTTATGTATATTGTGTTTCCTGTTTTATCATCCTCCTTTTCCTGTCTGAATGCACGAGCTTTCATTGTGGTCGTCTCTTGTTTGTGCTTAATGACACGTTCTCAAGAAAATTGGTGTTATGCTGTATCTTTGTAACTTTCCATATACCAATTTCATATTTTGCATTTTATGATGGTTTCCAAGAGAAATTTTCCTTATGATATCATGTCCATCATTCTTTGGTGATGACATAAATCATTGTGTATGATGCTGACCTTTAATGTAAACACAGTTTGTTGTTCAAGAGGAGTGGTAAGTAAAAGTAAATGCAGCATAGGCATTTGATGATCCAACATAATTTATATAGAGAGAAAAAGTACTAAAACAATGGCCATGTCGTACTACATCTCTCTTTCTTCTCCATTTTACACTATAGAATTGGTATATGATGTTTTAGGAATGAAGATCGAGTAATATTTTTATTTACCTGTTAACTTTGTTGTCCATGGTTATAGGCTCGCCACACTCGGTATGATATTGAGTTATTGTTCTTATTCGTGGTTTCCTTTTGGGTGCAGGATCGACCATCAACCAAGGTCCATGCTGCCCCAGGTGGTGGATCTTCCTTGGGTTACCTCTTTGGTGATTCTGGAACTAATCCCTCAGTGTGAAGGATGCTTTTCATTCGAACCTACCATATGTAAAATAGATACTATTGCCTTGTGTTTAGATCATTGAACTTGTTTCTTGTGTAATTGGAGTATTGGACCCATTGCCCAGACAATGTTGGAGTGGCTGATGGCCGAAAACTATGCTGATTCATAGGTTTGTTGTGCTGTGAAATTATGTTGGGTTTCAATTAATGAAATTTACTTTGAGGATGAGCTGAAGTGGCTCATCATTGTTGTCTTGCTAACCTTAATATATAAATATTTTTTTGCTAGAATAACCTTAATATATTTTCCAGTTGTGTTATTTGAACATCAAATTTTGGACACCGCGTATGTAATATCGTATATATTTATCTTTATCTCTTACTTATTTTTTGTCTTCTTTGTATATATGCATTCGAAGGATACATAAAAAAAAAAACAAAGAGACGTAGTATTGTTGTCCCTATTTGAATGTTCAAAAATCATTTTCTTATATTTTATGAGTTTAATTGGTATGCACTGTCAATGTAAAGTTTTTTACACTGTCAACCAATCACAAATCATGATATGAATGACTTTTAAGGTGATTTGGATAAGAATCAAAGATTTTCGATGACGTGGCGATTTATTACTGGTTGACAGTGTAAAAAACCTTTACACTGATAGTGTATATCAATTAAACTCATATTTTATTGGTACGTATAACTTTTGAATTTATAATGTATTAGAATTAGAATTAGAATACCCTATTTTCTGATACAAATTTACAACTCTACTAGAATGTGCTCCAGGCTCCTCTTTGTCCAACTCTGACACAGGATTGGTATACCTGCAAATGGCACTTGTTGCCCAAGTCAGTCGCTAGAATACAAGAGAGATTTAGGGTGTGTTTGGGAAAGCTGAAAAAAATAGATTATGCTGATAATCGATTATAATCAGAAACTGTTTTTATTTGGGTATGTTTGCTGAAAAGCGATTTTAAGATAATCTATTTTGTTTGGGTGGTGCAAAAAAAATCACTTTTACTTGGTAAATTAAGAAAAAGGGTATAAAGTTATTTATTTGACAAAGAGAGAGCTATGTAGTTTTTTTTTTTTTTTTTTTTTGATAAACTAAACTTGTATGAAGAAGGAATAATCTAGGGAAATCCAACCCATTACAAAAAAAGAGAGAATACCACACTGCACCCTAAAGAAGGCACTATCTAGTTTACACAAGATCACCTCATCCCAAGATACAAGTAGCCCATAGTAAAAAGAACTAGTTTAACCAAAGAAGCCCCTCCCAAAATATACATACGCACCACTGTAGCTGGCTACTAAAACCTCAAGCCAAAACCCAACGAAATGAAAGGAACCGAAGACATAAATAGCAGCCTAAAAGGAACTTGTACGAGACCAAAATCATAGGCAAGGGTAAGACTGGAAAGTTAGTTTTGAGGTAGAAAATAGAAGAAATGCCCTCAAACAGCTTATTTTTAAAAAAAAAAAAGCTTTTTGTCAAATTTAAGCCAAAAGCCAAACACATTAGATTATTGAAGGAACAACTTTTTAGGTGATAAAACAGAAAGGGCAAAAATCAATCTTTCCCAAACATAGTCTTAGAGTTAGAACTTAGTTTATCTTATCTCTTTTTATCTTATCTCTTTCCCCCTGTTTTATAGCTTAGGAGCACAACTCATTATGACTGGGTTGCTATGTCGATGAGATCAAGATTTCTTGTCAGTGATAGCCTTGTTGGTTTTAGAAGGTCTAGTCTTCTATGGACCTCAGATATTGAGCTAGCTCGGCTAGGGAGGAACAGAAGGAAAAGTTCATTTTTCTTTCAATATTGAAAATAGGGGTGGACAAAAAAAAAACGTTCTGACCCGTATCCGAACAATCTAAAAACTGGAAAAGGAAAACGGGCGGTTTTTTCCGGGTCCGTGGGTCATCGGATTCCCACTTTAGTCTCACACGGAATGACCAATGTATTGGATAAAAAAATTCAATTAATGTACTACTCTGCGTCCCTCGAGTCTCTTTCTCCTTGGGAAGACAAAAAGCTTTCTATTCGAACCTGTCAAGCGTTCAAAGTTTGCTTTCTCAGAGAGCATTCAAACCCATTCATCTTTCCCTAAGTTTGCTTTCTCAAAGACTCAGAGAGCATTCAAACTCATTCAAAGTTTACTTTTTCTTTCCCTAAATTCCTCCCACTTCCCAAACTCATTGTCTCTCCTCTCCTTCCAACTAGGCGGCAGCTGCCGCCGCGTCTATCCCTATTCCTCCCAATGCCGTTGCAGCTTCCTCCTCGCGGCAGCGTCTCTCACTTGCCTCCCCTCGCCGTCGAAGTTCCCCCCTCGTCGTCGCGGCGGGCTCCTTTTCCTCGCTGTCTGAGCTTGCTCCCATTGCCCTCGTCGTCGTAGCTCGCAGATCTGAGCATTATCATATTCATTTCTCCATATTCACCCAAAAGAACACCCTCGCTTCGCCAGCGAACGAAATGGGATATCCCTGACCGAGCTGCATGTTAAGACCTGACCCAAGCTTCTTCCATTGCGCCAGATCCGGCTAACATTCTGCCGTATTCATTTAAAACTTTTTTTCTCCTTCTGTAAACAAATTACTAAAAAAGATTGATGCTTTTTGTTGAAGCTTAAAAGTTTCATGCTTTTTGTAATTTTTTTCTTGGTTTGTATATGAGTTTGTTTTTGTTCATGTTGGTTTCTTGTTACTGGTTTTATGCGTTTGTTTCAGGTTTTCTGCGTCTGTTGGGTCCAAAACCAGAGTAACTTGCCCGCACATTGTGACACCGTCTGCCCCGCATAAATATATATAGCATTAAAAGATATAAAGTAAATAAAAACATGTATCATTTATTAAAATTAAAACCAACGGGTAGAGGATATCATATTGTATCAAACACGAAAAACATAAGGTTCAAAAGAAAACATAATATAAAAACAAAACCCAACCCTTGATGTCACATACAGAGCTGGTATAACCAAATTCGGAAAAAGATCCTCGGATACAAACTGAAACAATCTAACTAACTAAGCTGGAAATCCTAACTATGAGTCGTGGCTCCTCAGAGTCACTCCTCAACTAGATGCCCGCCATCCTCTGCATAAAAGATACATGCAACAAAGCACAAAACATAGCAATGGGGAGTAAGAAACATGAATATGAATATATTAGCAAGGAAGCAGTTAGCAAGACCAGCATACAACACACAAGCATGTTATAACAACAGCAATATAACATAACAGTAATCATCATACAATCACGTATCCTATGCAATGCAGTTTTGCTCCACTACTCCATTATGCAATTGGATCCATTCTACCTCAGGAAGTCACTTCGGAGTTACATATCCACATTGGCCAATAAGCACCAACGTCAAGGCAGTTCACCTTACCATGGGTGGACCCCTAGGATAGCCGACGCACCTTACTCTCGGATGCGCCATCGCGGGAGCGCACGATTCACCTAACACTCGGATGAATCACCGCAAACAGCCAGATTGCTTTACTCTTGGACGACCTCCCCTATGTTGAACATCCCCCACTAACATCTCCGATGCGTGAATGCATGCTCAACACAACACACAAATACAACCACTACCTTGGGCCACTAGGCTACCCAAGTTTCATCACCATCAACACCTCGACCACTTGGCTATTGAGGATTATCGTTATCTTTTCATATTTATTCTTTTAAACACCCTGGTCGTTCTGCACCAGAGATTACCACCTCGACCACTCTACTATCGATGCCCATTGGCCACTAAGCTACCAAGGTACATCATCATCTTTAATTAACACTCTAGCCATTAAGCACTAGAGATTACCACCTTGACCATCATGCATTAAGACCCCCTTGGCCACTAGGCTACCAAGGTACAACATCTTATCACTTGTCTTTTGTCTTCGTGTTTGTTCGGTGTCTTATTACATCTTTTTAAAACGTTTGGGGTGAAAGCACCCCCCGTTCCAACATTCTATTTTTTGTTCTAGTCAGGTGAGCACGGACGAGCTCACCCTCAGCACGGGCGTGCTGAGCTCATAGTCAAGCATGACCGTGCTGACTGTTGAGCACAGCCACGCTTAAGCAGCGCGCCCTTTCTGGATTTTGAACTGGAGCACGACCGTGCTCTTATTAAGCACGGTCGTGCTCAATGGAGCGTGACCATACTGATCTAGGCATAAAGGGTCAGGGACCCTTTACCAAATCCTTGGAGCAGTTTGTAGATTCAATCCTATTGGCTTTTACTAGTCCATTGAACATCAATTTCATTAATCTTGGTTTAATATCCATGTCTTACAATTAAGGCAAATTAATCCTTTAATCTCAGTTTCATTTAATTGTCCTTAATCACTCATAGATCAGTTCCTAGGGTCTAAGACTAAACCGTTTGGCATAAACCTCACACTCATTACAATCATTCAATCTTACGAACAAGGGGAACAACCTCCCTTAACATTATTAACAACTTTTACTTGTTTTAACATCGTAACAAGAACAGTCATGCCAATATCATCATAAACAGTTAAACATCAAATAGCAATAAGGCATATAGGCATATAAGCATTTTATAAAGGAATAGGGTCATGGGAACCCTTCGTCTTACGCTACCTCCAAGCCTAAATACTCATATTATTCCTTCTCCCTATACCTGGTATGAAGAATTCTCGTTAAACTGAAGACAGTCCTAGACTGGTTTCCTTGAATGGCTCAATGGAAGATTCAAGCCTTGGCCAACACAGAAATGTTAACCAATTAGTTCCCAATTCATAATAAGAAAATGCACTAAGGAAGGGAAGAACTATTACCTTTGCTAATTGGCACTACGTGTGACTGACTCTCCCAAACGGGGCAAGAACACCCAAAAACTGATTGGACTCAAAGGGGAAAAGAGGGAGAGGCTGCCGTCACACTTAGGGTTACCTAAAGTGCCAATTTTGAAGGTTTAACTCCTAACCCTCGCTGTTAGCTCTATATTTATAGATTCTGACCTGATCACGGTCGTGCTCAACTTAGCGTCAGCGAGACGCGTTTGCACTTGAGCAGGGTCGTGTTCCCTATTGAGCACGGTCGTGCTTGTGGGTCAGGCAGCCACAAGATAAGTGCATCAAGCACGGGCGTGCTCATGCATCTGGAAGGGATTTAAAGCCTAGAAAATCCAACTTAGCCCCAACAACATTTTTAAGGCAAATAAGGCATATACAAAGCACTTATACGAAAAACGGGGTGTTACACACACCTGCGACCCGTCGAAACCGCCACCCGCCTTAACCGAAGCCACTGTCGAACAGGAATGGGTGGTATTTTCTCCTGGTCGATTTTCGTCGGTTTGGGATTTTTGGGCCTGAAACCGACCAAAACCGACTGGTGTCCACCCCTAATCGAAAAGTAACTTTGGTATAGAGTTGACTTTGAGTTCTCTTTTATAGAGTTGACTGCTCTTGGGTTTTATTTTTTATTTTCTCTGCCTAGTGAAGTAATAAATCTAGGCTAAAATATTCTTTTAGTCCTTTATCTTTTGGTCAAAATTCATTTTGGTTCTTTGTTTTTTAAAAGATACATTTTGGTCCTTTATCTTTCTAAAGTTACACAAAATGGTCATTCCGTCAAGTGTCTTACTAACGTCCGTTAACGTTCGTCGGAATCTGGGCATTTTGATGGAGGCAGATACGTCCATCTAGCTGTTATAACCATGGACATCATTAGCCAATTTCAATTCAATTCCTTTTACAAACATGTGGTAGGCAACGAAAGACAGCAAACTCATTTAACATACACATATTCCGCCGCATACTTTTGGTCCTTAGCACGGGAGGAGAGTTCCTGGGATTTGATGTTTTAGGGGTTTTAGAAGAAATGAGATGAAGGGGAAGGGGTTTTGAGAAGAATGAGTTTGTGTAATTTGATTTGACAGAGAGAGGGGGAGTGAAATAGTGCCCAGATTTTGGCGGATCTCCTGTTAACATTAGCAGACGTTAGTAACAAACTTGGCAGAAGGATCATTTTGTGTAACTTTTGAAAGATAAAGGACCAAAATAAATCTTTTAAAAAATAAAAAAAGACCAAAATGAATTTTGACTAAAAGATAAAGGGCCAAAAATATATTTTAGCCTTAATTAAATGAAATTCCTACTTTATCCAACCTCTCATAAAATAAAATCCATATAAATAAAAATCATATAAACATATCATTTTATTTATATTGTTTAATAAAAATATTAAAAATTAGTATTCTAATCATAAAGTTTTAATTTGAATTTGAAACGAATTTATATTAAAATCATATAAATATGTTCTTTTATGTCATTTTACGTTTATAAGCTATTTCAACCGCTAATTTTACTAAATGCTTCAAATTCAATTAACTTTTCAGTTATCAGCAAAAAAAAATTAACTTATCATCTACAAGCTACCTTATTAGTCATAAGTTAGCTTATCAACCTTTTTTGTCAAACAGAACCTTAATAAATAGAATTCATATAGAAGTTGCAATCTATTTCATGATAACCAACCACTTGTGGGTACTATAAATTAAGAGAGAATTACACTTATTTTTTTTAAAGTTTGACTTAATTACATTTAATACCTCTCTTGTTTCAAGAGTTACGCCCACCTCCCTACGAACAATATCAATGTAAATTGCGATAATATAATATGTAAATTTCAAGGGAGACCAATTTAACTTTTGAAACAAAAGGAATATTCGATATAGTTCCCCATGAAATTAATTTTAACTAGGAGCGTTCATGGATCGAGTTGGATATATTTTGAGCCAAAAGGTCGTCCGACCCCAAAATAAAAACAAGTTATGGTTTGGTTTGAATAAGATTGATTCTTATATCAAATATGAACAAATCCAACCCGATTATAAGCTATTTGAATTATATTAGATGATTCAGTTTTTACCATCATAATAACTAAAAAATAAGTCTTTTATATATATATATATATATAATATACTAAAAAATGTTACGAGTTAACAAATATCAATTATATTTTTGGAACACTAAAAATAATAAAAAATTGCATTACATAAATCTAATAAGTATTATTAGGGAAAAAAAACCAACCAATAAAAAAGTAATAATTTTAAAAGGAGAATAAACATATATTAAACATTATATATGTGGTTCAATTTGATTTAATAAAGAATCCGAAAATCAATCCAAATCAATTGGTTTTCACAAAATAAAATCCAAAAAAATCTAATAAACATCGATTTTATTCGGTTTTTTATTTTTTATGATCAATTTTCATAATTTTAAATTAGTTTGGATATGAACATTCATGATTTTAACAACGGAGACTTAATATTTTTCAATATTATTTTTGAAAATTTTATTTAAAAATGATTATATCTTGTAATGTTTTTATATATAAATATATAAATTTTAAATCCTAAAACTAATCCTTTTACAATTATGTTTTTTTGTTTTTTGGCATACCTTTTACAATATTTTTTTATTAGCCATACCTTAGCTTTCCCTATTCTTTAACGCCATCGAAGGTAGCAAGTAGGGTTTTTGCTCGCTGTCTTCTCTTCTCTGCTGCGCCACTTAGGGTTTCGAATCTCGCAGTCACAGAGCAAATCACAGCGACAATGACGACGGTGGTTCCAACCTCCGAGGAAGACGCCGCCCTCTCCGTCGTTCGATTCGCCTCCGAGCTTGCCTGGGCCGATGCCGGTCCCGAGGTACTCCCTCCACTCTGCTCCTCTTCTATTTTCATCAAAGGCATTCCTTTTTGTTCTTTCTATTTTTCTCTGTTAAAAAACCTTCGTGTTTTTTTTTTTTTAATGATTCTAATTATGAAAATTAGTTAGTATCTCATCGTAGAAGTGAAAGTTGTTCTGTAATTTTTGTTTATTTCTTTGGCGTTAGAATAAGATATTGTATTCACGATGCATTGTGTAGTTGGAATGCTTCTGGAACTCAATATTGAATCTGAGTTTATAAAACAGATGACTTTAGATGTTGATTTGGTAGGATTATTTTTGTTTAGGTACGTTTGTGAAGACTTGTGTAGTATCATCATTCTCCTCTCCATTTTAGAAGTTTCCGAGATCTGATTTGATGTTCAGATATGAAATATAATTGAAAAATTCATTTTGTAGGTTGGTGTTTGAGTGGACATACTAGACAAGATAACATTAGGAATGAATGCATTAGAGTAAAAGTTGGGATAGCACCTATTATAGAAAAGATAGTAGAAACACCCTTCTTTGTTTGATAAATTACACTTATATCCTTACTTTATGTCACTTCCTACACCATTTCCCCTTGTAAATAACAAAGGGAGGTAGGTATAATTGTCCAAACCAGCGGGGCGGTTGGGTGTAATAAGCATTAATCTCAAGGGAAGTCAATGCAATTATCCTTTTTTTTTTGTGGGGAGGAAGGATAGCAAGGGACACTGATACTCCGTTATTGGAGCTTGAGGGTCAGTTTGGGAGGGGAGGGGAAGGGAAAGCTTTGGAAAAAAGAAGGGGGAAAGGGATGGGGGAAGGGAAGATAACCCTCCAAAATCCTCCTCTAGTTCAATTGTTTAGTTCCCCCAAATTGGAGGTTTTTGGAGGTTTTTTATTTTGGTTCAAAATAAGCCTATGCAAGGTGTGGGGGAGTATCCTCCCTTCCCCAATCCCTTTCCCCCTTGCTTTCTTTCAAAGCATTCCCTTCCCTTCCCTTCCAAAACTCACAAACAAGCCCTTAGGGTGTGTTTGTGAGTTGTTTTTTTTGGAGGGAAAGGGAAGGTTTATTGGAAGGACACCCTTGTTTGTGAGTTCAGAAAATTGGAGGGGAGGTTTTTAGGATTTCAATAAACCCTCCAAACCCCTCCTCTTCCCACTTTTTTTGGTTTCCCCAATTTGGGGTAATTTGGAGGAAAACTAACCTAAATTACTAATTTGGGGTATTTTTGGGGAAATATTTTTATTTTATTTTTTTGCATTAATATTATTCAAAGAATATTACTTATGTTAATTTTTTCAAATAAGGGTAAAATTGTAAAAGCATGTCATAAAATCTCCATTTCCTTCCCCCTCACATAAAACATACTCCCAAACAAGGAGAGAGATAATCCTTCCCTCCCCTTTCTTTCCCCATTGATCTCCTCCCTTTCCTTTCCCTCCTAACTCACAAACAAATTCTTAAGGTATGCGAGAAGTTACAGAAACCAAAGCAATTGCAAGATTAGTTTTCTCTATTTCTGTCTGTAGACACATTTATTGTGGTATATGTGAGCACATCATTGTGTGTTTGTTATAGTTTAGTGAACAGCTGCACACATTGTTCATGGATTTACTACTATCTCGGTTTGTCAGGTTGCTGAGCCACAGGTTAGTAGATTGTGCATGGAAGCTGAAGAGTTCATTGCTATGGGAAAGTGGTTGGAGCTAGCATCATTGATGATTACTTCTGCTGAATTGATTTTCTCAAAGGTTTCTGAAAAAGGTAAAATACTCTTTTTGCTTGATATATACTCCTCAAACTCTGATGAATACTTGCCCATGGTTAAATTGGTATAGTGTTTCTCTTGCAGCTCAGCCTTGTGTTATTTCCAATTTGGTTTGATGAAAAAGCATAATTCTCCGTGGTGAATATTTTCTGAACAAATATTCCTTTCCAATCCTGCTTCTTTTGTTGATTATGGTGTTGTTGATGTGTGATATTCTCTTAGCCCTTTTGTTGATGATGTTGCATTTGTGGCTCATATTTTTTTCCCACATTGCAATTGACACTTTCTTTATTAGAATGCAATTTGATGTTAACATAAAGAATTGCTCAGGGTGATATGGTTTGTTTTGAGTGTTCCCAGCCGAATGTTGGAAAGAGTTGACGAAGTCTATAAATTTGTGCAACGCGGACTCTAATTATTCTGTTGAACAATCCTAATGTATGACTTTTAATTAGATCTGTTATTTCTTATAACAGATGTAGAGTCCATCTTCACTATTATCTGCAATCTTGTAACAAAGGCTCAGAATCCAGATGAAGTGATGGAGATTGCAAAAGTTATATCAGCAAAAACAATCCAACAACCAAATGAAAAGCCTGCTGTGCGCTTGAAGATGTAATATTATGTTCTACTTGATTTAGAAACTTTGATAATGTATGTTACTATTATTGTTTTGTTCAAAATATCTTCTTTCTTTGCAGTTTGATCAATCTGTACAATCTTTTGGAGACTCCATTCTGCCGGTTTTATGTCTACATGAAGGCATTGAATTTAGCAGTTGACGGGAAAGTCACTGAATACATTATACCTTCATTCAAAAAGATTGATAGCTTCTTGAAAGACTGGAAAATTGGGATACCAGAACAGCGAGAGCTCTTTCTCAGTATCTCTAATATTTTGAAAGACAACAAAAGGTATAGCAAAAAATGCTTTCCTTTTAACTTCAATTTAATATATATGTTTCCCTTTTACTCTCTCTTCGGAGTTGGATTATACTTTCAGTTTATTTCTATCAGTACCACTCCCCCTTGAGACTGCAATCTTCTATCCATCTAGCAACCACAATTTTTTAACTAAAAGTAAAACATAGTACTTAGTATTGCATCTTTTTTCATCCCAGCATGGCAAAGGATTCTTTCAAGTTCCTGACCAATTATTTGGCGACTTTTAATGGAGAGGATGCACATGTTTTGAATGAAGCCAAGGAGGAGGCTGTGCGTGCAATAGTGGAATTTGTGAAGGCACCTGACGTATTTCAGGTACCTAACCCTGTGTGATTATGAAATTCAAATGATTATATGAACTTACTGTTTTGATTTCTTCTTACTTTAATTATCTTTGGTAGTTAGTGTTGACAATAGTAAAATACTTAAATGTTCCCTTTGTCGTGTTTTTGAATGCTTTATCTGCTTTGAGGGTTCATGGCTTTCTATTCTTTTTGGGTGTATATATAGCAACAAAAGTAAGAAACAAGGAAACATTGGGTCTGTTGCCTAATCCTGAAACCCTAAATGTAACAAATGCTTTGTTGCTTCATTGTCCTAGCTCATCCATGTTTACAACTTCTTTTGCCTTTTGGAATGTTTTGGTCCTCAAATGATTAGCAACATCAAAATTGTCCTCGAATGATGAATTTTGGACATTATGTGTATGACATTAATTTGGCCCCCATAAACAGTAACTTTTGGACTATTCGATGTCAAGAAGGTATTGTTTTAGGATCAAATTGGCACAATAATCTTTTGAGGACCTAATTGATGTTGCAAAAAATTTGAGGACCAACCCTCTTTATTTTGCTGTTGGATATTTATGTCTATGCTGTTTTTCAGTTTTTCATGTTCTCTGCGGCCTATATTGCTTTTAAGTCCTGGGAGAGCATTATTAAAGTTGTTTTCTTATTTTGTAGTGTGATCTACTAGACATGCCAGCTGTTGGGCAACTGGAGAAGGACGCTAAATATTCTTTGTTATACCAGCTTCTCAAGATTTTTCTTACTCAGAGGCTTGATGCATACTTAGAATATCATGCTGCAAATTCCACATTGTTGAAAAGCTACGGTAAAATTTTATTTATGGATAAATAGTTATCTACAGTTTCATATGCAGAGCTATCTTCCACTTTGTATAATTACCAAAGTTTTTGAATGAAATGATTTTTTTAGGCCTTGTGCACGAAGAATGCATTGCCAAAATGAGGCTGATGTCTTTGGTTGATCTTAGCTCTGATGGATCTGCCCAAATTCCATATGAACTTATCAAGGACACACTTAGGGTAAATTTACATTTGTTTTCCTCTCTTTGTATTTGCATTCTTTATTGCTAATTGTAATGCTGCAAGTTCCCCTTTTCAGATCAATGATGATGAGGTGGAACTATGGGTGCTTAAAGCAATAACTGCCAAGTTGATTGTCTGTAAGATGGACCAAATGAATCAAGTTGTAATTGTTAGGTATGTTTATCAAGGACCAACTATGTTCTCTGCCTCCATCTCCCCCCTCTTTGTGCGGTGTGCCTCATACTTAGTTGCCCTTTCTTTGAACACATGGATGCACCTGTTAGCTTGTAGCTATTTTGGTCTTTCCATATATTTTCACATGTTTAAAAATATGTAGTTGTCAAACATGAATTAATGCTGGTGTTAAATGTGCAGTCATCATACTGATCGTGTGTTCGGTCAGCACCAATGGCAAACACTTAGAACAAAGCTAGTGACGTGGAGGGTAAAGAATTTCTCATCTATAAATTTTAGAATTACAAGTTGATACATTGTAAATGCATATGAATGTTTATATTATCATTGTTGATGCATAGGAATGTTTATGCTATCCCTATTTTTATACAGCCATTTTAGAAAATAAATTGTATAAACTATATGTCACGCATATTGTATCAGATTTTAACTATTATTTATTTCACAAAATCAATTTTTTTCTTCAATTTGGAGAATGTTTGCTTCTGCTTGTTTAAAGTTTGTGATAATATAACGTGTTCTAGATGGAGTTAGTGCACTTGATAGCATTCTAATTTTGAGAAATAAGATGAAATGCCATTGTTTAAATACGAATCAAGTTTTTTTTCTTCCTTCTATGTCTGATGACTTGTTTCCCATTTGCAGGGAAATATTGCAAATGTTATCAGTACTATTCAAGCTAACAAAGTAACTGAAGATGGGTCCCAGGCAGCCCAAGGTTTGGTAGCTCGTTGAGGACGTTTTTTGATCATTTATTTGAAGTATCTAGATTTAATCAAAATTTCTTAATTTTAAATCTTATAGAGAAGTTTGTAAGTTTTGTTTCAGTTCCATTTATTTTAGTCGCAAGGTGACTCTAATTGTATTGCCATCTTTGACTGAGTCATTTTGGTTGAAGCTTTTCTATCCATGTTGCTTTGACAGCTTCCTAGGGGTGTTTGCATTGTTTTCACTGCTTATTGTCAGATATGTTTTCATTAAAATTATAAAATTTTGAAAACATTGTTGTTTCCATCATTTTTCATAGAAGGTTGAAAATTGAAAAAGAAAGTGAAACTAAGGCATTTTTTATATTGTTAATAAAGATGTGTTAGTTAAAATGACAACAGAAAATGAACTATATATCACCTTAATTTACGGATTTAAATGGTAGTCGTTGTTTTCTAAGGAATCCATATATAAATCGATTTAGTTTTTAGGATGGAGTCCTGTATTTTTGTGAATTATGTACGTAGATTCATGTATGCACATAAAGTGATCGCTGAGTATACTTTTCAATCGAGCAACTTTCGCAGGTGCCGTGTATGATACACCCTGTAAATTTAGTGTGGATTCGGTATTATGTATCTTTAATTTTTTTTTTCCCCGCTTTTTATCCAGTTTTTCTCAAAGAAATTCCGTTATTGTTTTTTTCCATTTAAATAAATCAACACATCAATATTACCACTGCCCTCTAAATAAACTGTCACTGGACAAACACTATCTAATGATACTTGTGAAAGATTTTAGCTGGTAAAATCTTTAATGAGGGGATTACGACCATAGAGTTTTTGTCATTATGTTCTATAGATATTTGACCACAATGAGCTTTTTCATTAATTATGAACTTGATGTCTGTGATTCGACTTTGACAAACTCCTATTTTTGTTGGAATATGACACTGCTTACAGCTCACTTGTTATTGCAAAATTGCTTTAATGGGCTTTGAATACCATCTAAAATTTGCACTCTGATGACAATATTATGAAGCAATATGTCTCATAACAAGTCACAAACTTCGTTGCCATAGTAAAGAATCCACGAGTATCTGCTTGGCACTTTTCCACGAAATGACTTCTTTGTCCAGTTGATAATTATGACCTGATGTGGATCTACAAGTGGCATACAAAAAAATCAGAATCAAAATATTCAATGATCTCTCATTAATCTGTTCTTATGTGCTTGAGCATATAGTTCTGTCCTCTTCAAGTGTCGCATAACTTGTTTGGCTGCTATCAAATGATCCATCCCGGATTATTTAAACATCTGCCAAACATTCCAACAATGCACTCAATATCTCAACGTATTCCCTATAGTTGAGGCATATGGAATATTCTTGGGGGCATGGAGACTAAACATGTCTCCTTTAGCAACAAGGGTGCTACTTAGTTTACAATCATTCATGTCGAATGTCTTAAGAACCATGTTGATATAGCTCTTTGATGATAATCGAAAAATATCTTGAGAATGATCTCGACGTATTTGAATCCCTAATAAAAAAGAGGCATTTCTAAGATCTCTTATTTCAATTTTCTTTGATAGAAATCTCTTGGTTCCATGCAATAATCCTGTGTCGTTACTGACAAGCAATATATCACTAACATATAAAACTATGAATATATATTTTCTCCAAGTGTGTTTTTGCTACACTCAGTCACTGACTAAACTCATCACAAAACCAAACGAGATGATAACTTGATGAAATTAATGGTACCATTGACGGGAAGCTTGCTTGAGCCTATAGATGGATTTTATTCAATTTACAATTTTTTTTGTTTTGTTTTTCATCTATCGTCACAATGTTTTCTGGCTGCACCATATATGTTGTTTCATCAATGTCTTCGTTGAGAAACGTAGTCTTCACATCCATATGATTGCTCAGGATCGAAATGAGCCAAGTGCCATTACAGTCCTAAGGCTTTGTTTGTAAGTTTGGAGGGGAAGGAAATGGAGGAGATCAAAGGGGAAGGAAAGGAGATGGTGGGGAGGGGAAGGAATGTATTATCCCTCACTGTAAAGGATAATCCATATTATACTGTTATAGTGGTTTTAGTATTTTCTGTTTTGTAACTGATTAGATGAGTTAGTTGTATTGGTTAAGATTATATAAGATTAAATATAGGTCTCAATGGCTATAATCTTATAGTCCTATATATATCATGTAAATGCACCTTTGATAAGTCAAGTGAATACATTCAGATTCAGTAAATTCCTCTTCAGTGTCATTCTTCCTCTTGTTCCCTTTTTCTTCAAGTTTGCTCAGATACCTTTATGGTATCAGAGCTTCAACTCCAGAAATGGGTGAAGCTTCTGGGAAAACCTTTGTGGCTCAAACCTTTGCCAATCCAGTGGCAATCAAACTGAACGAAGACAACTTTCTTCCATGGAAACAACAAGTTGTATTCACCATAAAAGGATTCAAATTACTAAAGCACATTCAAGGTTCTGGAGGAAAACCAGAACAGTTCTTGACAGAACAAGATCGTGCAAAAGAAAACGTTAATGAAGAGTATTCCAACTGGGAACAACAAGATCAATTGCTTGCTTCTTGGCTCTTGGCATCCATGTCTGAAAACCTGCACACCAGGATGGTTGGATGCGAGTATTCTTTCCAGATTTGGAAGAAATTGGAGGTCTTTTTTGCTTCACAAACAAGAGCAAAAGTCAGCCAACTTAAGATGCAATTAAAGAGTACCAAGAAGACAGGAACTGTAAATGAATTTCTCTTATCCATCAAGAAAACAGTCGACACATTGGCAGCAGTAGGATCAGCCATCAGTACTGAAGATCACATTGAGGCAATTCTAAATGGGCTACCACCAGACTATGACTCCTTTGTTACATCAGTTCTTTCCAGAACTGATCCATATTCAGTTGAGGAAATTGAGTCTCTACTTATGGCACAAGAAGATCGAATGGAAAGGCACAAACAACAAGAATCAACAGCATTCTCAATGCAAAACATGCAAGCCAACTATATGCAATCTCAACAATCTTTTCGAGGAAGAGGAAGGAACAATTATAGAGGAGGTCGTTTTCAATATACAAATCAAAGAGGCAGAGGCAGATATAATAATCAAGGAGGAAGACAATCCTTTCAAGGTAATCAAGGAGGCAACAAACCAAAGTGTCAGGTATGTCGCAAGTATGGCCATATTGCACTGCACTGTTATCACAGATATGATCCAAAATATGGAGATGAGTCCTATCCACAACACAATAATGATGAGCAGAACACTAGTTCCACTGTCATGATGACAGAAATGGGAAATCTTGATGATCCAAGTACCTCAATGGTGGCTGTACCTGAAACTCTGTTTGACCCTTCTTGGTATCCAGATTCAGGTGCAACCAACCATGTGACACCTGATTGTTCTAATTTGATGACAAAGTCTCAATATCATGGAGATAGTAAGGTAAAGGTTGCAAATGGCTCCTCTACAAATATAAGACATATAGGTAAATCCATTTTCTTATCCAAGAACTCAGTTACTCCTCTATTTTTATCCAATTTACTTCATGTTCCTCATATTTCTAAAAATTTGCTTAGTGTATCCCAATTTGCAAAGGAAAATAACGTTTTCTTTGAGTTTCATGCTAACAAGTGTTGTGTTAAATCTCAGACAACTAATCAAGTTCTCTTGGAGGGGAAGCTAAAAGAGGGACTCTATGTCTTTGATGAGATACATATTCCCAAATCCCCTCACAAACTTAGCAATCTTTTGTCCAGTTTTTGCAATAATACTGCTAGTACTTTCAATAAATTGTGTACAATAAATGTTTCATAGCATAGCTCTAATAAGACTAGTTTTCTTTCCACTTGGCATGCAAGATTAGGACATGCCTCTAGCAAAGTAGTATCTCTTGTGCTGAATAAATGTAACATTCCTCATTCTTTGAATAATATGAACACTGTTTGTGAATATTGTTGTATGGGAAAATCTCATTAATTACCTTTCTATGATTCTTCCACTGTTTATACTAAACCTCTGCAACTTGTCTTCTCTGATATTTAGGGACCAGCTCCCATTCCTTCCTCTAATGGTGGTAGATATTATATACACTTTATAGATGCATATTCCAAATTTACTTGGATCTATCTTATTCAATTTAAGTCTCAAGCTTTGACTTGTTTTAAGCATTTTAAAACCATGATTGAAAATCAATTAGACACAACAATTAAAACCTTTCAATCTGATGGGGGTAAGGAATATGCACCCTTTACTGAATATCTTAACACCTTTGGAATCATCCATAGGTTTAGCTGTCCCTACACACATGAGCAACATGGCTCAGCTGAAAGGAAACACAGGCATATTGCTGAAATGGGTTTGTCTATGTTAGCCAATGCCTCCATGCCTCTTAAGTTTTGGGGAGAGGCGTTTCAAACGGCCACTTTTCTTATAAATAGGCTCCCTACACCTACCTTAGACAATAATTCACCTCTTGAAACCTTGTTTAATCAAGAACCTAACTATCATGCTCTTAGGACCTTTGGTTCGGCCTGCTATCCTTACTTAAGGCCTTATAATAAGCATAAATTAGAGTTCAGATCAGAACAGTGTGTGTTCTTAGGATACAGCAACAAACACAAAGGCTATCTATGCCTATCTCCTAGTGGCAAAGTTTATGTCTCTAGACATGTTAAGTTTGATGAGTTATGCTTTCCTTTTAAGTCTAATTCCAAGTTTTGTACTTCTGCTGTTTCTAATTCTGGTTTACTTGATCTTGCAACCCCTATTCCATCCATTCCTATTATTGCTCCCACTAACACATCTTCTGCTACTTTGCCACATGATACTGTCTTTGCTCCTGAGGTTACTTTCCAAGCTGCTACCACTGATTCACCTCCAGGACCAGCTGATACTACAGCCACACCAGCTTCTGCAGATAATCCTCAGGACATTCCAGCAGTCACAACAGTCCAAAACAATCATCCGATGTTGACTAGAGGCAAAGCTGGCATAGTGAAACCTAAACAACTTTTTCATACAGAAGTTCACTCTGCAGAGACTGAGCCCACTCGTGTGTCCACTGCTCTTGCTTCTCCTGAATGGAAAAATGCTATGCTACAAGAATATCAGGCTTTACTTCAGAACAGGACTTGGTCCCTTGTCAAATTGCCACCTAATAGACACCCAATAGGATGCAAATGGATATTCAAACTCAAAAGGAATGCTGATGGAACTGTTCAAAAGCACAAAGCTAGATTGGTTGCAAAGGGCTATCACCAACAAGAAGGGTTTGACTACTTTGAGACATTCACTCCAGTAGTTAAACCTGCAACAATTCGAACTATTTTGTCCCTAGCTGTTTCTAAAGGGTGGCTTCTTCACCAAATTGACATCAATAATGCTTTTCTCAATGGAGAATTGCAAGAGGAAGTCTACATGTCTCAACCACCCGGATTTGTCCATGGAGATGGTTCCTTGGTCTGTAAACTTCACAAAGCCTTGTATGGCCTCAAACAGGCTCCAAGAGCATGGTTTGCCAAATTATATCAAACATTGCTCAGTCTTGGTTTTCATTCTGCTAAGTCAGACTGTTCTCTTTTCATCCATCATAATTCTAATCAAACTCTTCTTGTCCTTGTTTATGTGGATGACATCCTCATAACAGGTGACTCTTTTAGCTCCATCCAATCTCTTATCCAGTCCCTCAATCACCTCTTTCCTCTTAAAGATCTTGGACCTCTTCACTATTTTTTAGGCATCCAAGTCAATCATACAAAAACTGGGGGCCTTCATCTATCCCAAACCAAATATATTCTTGACCTTTTACACAAAGCTAATATGTCCAATGCTAAGCCTATGCCCACTCCAATGACCACTGGACTCAAACTCACAGCAGAAGGAGAAACTGATTTTCATGATCCTTCCTTTTATAGATCAATTGTGGGTGGCTTGCAGTATATCACCATCACTCGACCTGAGATTTCCTATGCAGTTAACAAGGTTTGTCAATACATGCATTGTCCCAAGGATCATCATTGGCAGGCCACTAAGAGAATTCTGAGATACCTAGCAGGAACCACACACTATGGCTTAGTCTTACAACCTTCTCCCCATCTCAACATTTCTGCCTTTAGTGACTCAGACTAGGGCTCTGATATTGATGACAGGAAATCAACTTCAGGCTACTGTATTTATCTTGGATCCAATTTGGTTTCTTGGCACTCCAAAAAGTAACAAGTTGTTTCTAGATCCAGCACAGAAGCTGAATATCGCAGCATTGCAGCTGCTGCAGCAGACATTTCTTGGCTTTGTTCATTGCTTTCTGAACTTCAGTTGCCTAATTCAGTCACTCCAATCATTTACTGTGACAACCTGAGTGCTGTCTTGCTGGTTGCCAACCCCATTTTACATTCACGCACCAAACATTTTGAACTTGATCTTTACTTTGTTCGTGACAAAGTCCATCAAAAACAATTATTAGTCCATCACATTCCAGGATCTGAGCAGACTGCAGATGTTCTCACTAAGGCTATTTCATTGCCTATGTTTCAGCAGTGTAGATTCAAACTCAGGGTTATACCTACCCCTAAGTTTGCAGGGAGCTGTAAAGGATAATCCATATTATACTGTTATAGTGGTTTTAGTATTTTCTGTTTTGTAACTGATTAGATGAGTTAGTTGTATTGGTTAAGATTAGATAAGATTAGATATAGGTCTCAATGGCTATAATCTTGTAGTCCTATATATATCATGTAAATGCACCTTTGATAAGTCAAGTGAATACATTCAGATTCAGTAAATTCCTCTTCAGTGTCATTCTTCCTCTTGTTCCCTTTTTCTTCAAGTTTGCTCAGATACCTTTACTCACCTTGTTTGTAAGTGCATATTGTATGAGGGGAAGAAAATGAAGGGTTTATGACATTTTTACAATCTTACCCTTATTTAAAAAATTAACATAAGTAATATTCTTTAAATAATATTAATGAATGTAAGACTCAATGACATAGAGATTTTGATATATGACAAATATACAATTTAATGTGTGTGCAAGTGTTTTAGTATCAAGTTGCAAAGACAGATATCAAGCTGTAAAGTATCAAGTTCTGTAAGCAATTAAAAGGAGAATATCCAAAGAAGAACTTGAAGAGCTCAAGGAGCAACAAGCAAGGACAAACATCAAGGAGTCATCAAGACAAGAGCTTAAAGGAGATTTAGAATTAAGTCTTAGATGATTTGTAAGAGAAGAAATCTCTTATTCACAAATAGCTCAGTTGAAATGATGCATGAAGAAAATCTTTTTTCATAACCTGCATTAAAAAGGAATAAGTTTTAATGAAAATGAGTTTTGGAAGTTAAGTAAAAACTCTGTCAGTACAGCCATGTATTAAATGGATTTATATCATTTCCTGTACCTGACAAGTGAATATAAAGTTCTTAATATTCAGTACATAGATGTACTACACCTATGAATAACATGAAATCAGATCAGTTATAAATGGTTAACTGAATACAGGCCTGTACATATGCTATGTACTCGTGTATTCAAGTTTCTGGAAAAATCTGATGTTCATTAATACATAGATGTACTGAATGGGTGTACTGATGGTACTGGTGGATTAACCAAGATCAAGTTTTTAAAGAACTAGTACAGCCATGTATTACACAGGTGTACAGAAACTTTCAGTATGTAAAATGGTTAATACATCCCTGTACTCAACCCCTGTCCAAGAACTTGAATCAGTACAGCTGATTCTGATATCAGACCCAAATCTGTTTGGACTGATCCCAAACGGTTACAACTTGTTTTCTATATAAAGTGGGATCAATAGAATACTGATATCATATCAGAAACACACGAAATTAATTTGAGAGATCAATTGTGAAAATCATTCATCATCTTTCTTGAGCTTATTGTGAAAAGAGTGTTTCATTCTCATTAGAGCTTCAATTTGTGTATTCAACTTTTGAGAGTTAGAAATCAATCTTTCTGTTTTCATTTGATTGTAAGAGAGAGGGAGTCTCTCTGTGTGATTAGGGTGAGGAATCCTAAGGAAGAACATTGAGGCTTTTTCACAAGAGGTGTGGTATCCTAGAAGTGAAAGAAGTGCTCTGTGGTGTAAAGGTTTTTCAAGCTACCTGGCTAAAGCTTGCTGTGTTAGTGTGTGAAATCCCACATGTGGAGTGGGGACTGGATGTAGGTCACAGTGGTGGTGGCTGAACCAGGATAAATCTGGTTGTGTGGTATTCCTAAACTCAAAGCTCTTTAATTTCTGTATTGCGCATAAAACTGAGTTCTTGATATACATTGTTACAATACTGTTTCTGTTATAATCTGAAATCACTGATTGAACATTGTGCAAACTGCAATCTAACTTGTGTTGTTCAAATCTGATCTTAAGGCTCAATATCTGAACTGAATTGCATATAACTGTTATTGAAATTGCAAGGCTTAAAACTCAATCATATACAATCTATTCTTGTTTCTTAAAGATTGAATTGTATGCTATAGAACCTGATTGTTAAAGTTGAGAACTTGATCTGTTTAATTTGAATTGAAACCACAAGTATTATTGCAATCAATCTTGAGTCATTAATTGTACAAAACTGAGTTGATTAAAACTGAAACTGAATCTGAAACTGATATTGTAACTTCAGTTGCTAACTGATTAAGGCCTGTACGTAATACCTGTATTATCTGTTCTTGAATCTTAAAAAGCCCTTTCTTAATCTGTTAAAGATCCTGAGGCAAATCTATTTTGAAAAGTAAGTTTTTGAAAAGGAAGAATTTTTGAAAACTCAATTCACCCCCCCTCTTGAGTCTTTGAAGCCAAAACAACAATGAACCTTTCAAAAAAAATAATATTAATGCAAATTAGTAAAGACTGAGAGGGTAAATTAGTAATTTAATTATTCCCCCCCCAAAAAAAAACCGCAAATTGGGGTAAACAAAAAAACTGGGCTGAGGAGGGGGTTTGAGGGGTTTTCTAAAGTCCTCAAAACCTTCCCCTCCAAATTTTTAAACTCACAAACAAGGGAGAGATTCTCACAAACCTTCCATTTCCCTTACTTCCCCTCTAAAACAAAACTCACAAACAAAGCCTAAAGGAGACTTTTGAAAAAGCTAGGGAGAAAGTCTCTTTATAATCAATGTTTTCCTTTTTATCAATGCCCTTTGCAACAAAGCCTGATATCTTTTCACATTACTCATTGAGTCCTTCTTGGTCTTAAATATCCATTTACAAAAATTGGGTTTTGTACCGGTACCGATAAAGGGAAAAGATCCTAATCGTCATTGTCTTTCATGAACTTGATCTCTTCATTTATGTCATCAATCCACTTCTAAGAATTGGAACTTTCGCATGGCTTGATGAAAGTTGATTCGATGATTTTCCATCATTTTAGTGCCAGTCTCGTGTTCTTGGAGAAAAACAATTTAGTCATCTCAAATTGTATTTATTCTCTCTTTAGTAAATCTTCTTGATGGCATTAGCTCTTGAGGTTCTTGACGTTGTTGATTTTGTTCTTTAGGAGCAATCTATTGATTTTGAATAGGGAGTTCATCAACATTATCTTGTTTTTGATTTGTTATTTGAGCAATGTTAGAATTGGGAACCTAATCATTTGGTAGAAAGAAAGTGGTGAGATAGATTTAAAGGGTCGTTTGATATGAGAGAAATATGATAGAAAATGAAGAAAAAAAAAAAGACACAGAGAGACACATTGCGTCATATTATTGGTGGGAATAAAAGTTACAACTTTTGAGAGAAAACTTTTACATTTCTTCTCATTTTCTTCCCAGTTTTGTGAAGAAAAAATTTAGGTGGGACACACACGAACATTGTTTCTTTATTCACATTTTGGCTTCATGTACAAAAGAGAGAAAACTAACATTTTTCCTCCCTTTCTCTCCTCCTATTTTTTTTTCTCCGCATTTTCTCTTTTACCGAATAAAGCATAAGTGTTTCGTTTCGTTTCTTAGCAACAACATTCATGCTGTGGCTACCTAGCTAGCATGGTGCATTGAGAAACACCTCCTCATTCTTCTAGAAATTTAGCAATAGGTTATGGACGTTGTGTTAGAATTTTTTCTAATAATTCTTGTGGGCTATAATCAATTGTGGTTTTTAGTTTGCGAAAAACGGGCTAATGTTATGATCCATTTGATGATGCTTAAGCCCGCTAATATGGTGATCTATTCGTAATGGGCTATTGGCACCTAATACTGATATGTGTGGGTGAGAGTGTAGGCCTTAACCTATAGGCCCGTAATGGGAGGTGTCTAGGGTTATTATTATTATTGTATATATAGTTGGCTAGGTCCCCTCTGCCGTCATGAATATCATAATCAGTTACTCCACAACTTGCCCCATTAACGACTGTGACTTGGGAGTGCGTGAACAGGCGAGGGAAGACTTGGTCTTTCAATTTCAGGGACTTATAGTTGACGAAGAACGCGTTGATGAGAATTCTATTCGTTCATTTGTGATCATGTCTTCAACGAGGTAAGTATTAAATCGGTGTTCTAATTTCATATAATGTCACTCATGAGGTTTCAATTTTATCTTACATTTGGTATCAGAGCCTATATTATATGAGTTAGGACCTGATTATTAAACATGATCATTATCATTTTATTATTGTTAATTTTCTGGTTCCATATTTTTTTTAAAATGATTTTCAGATTTTTTATTATGTATTTTTCCCGAATTTGTTTTTTCAAAAATTGGGACCAAACTTCATGGGGCTTTTGTAGAGCATGATTCTGTGAATCTACTGACACCAATTTAATGAATTTTCGTTAACAATGGAGAGAGAATTTCGAAAAAGAAGTAGCGCTAGGGTTCAAACTCCATGAGAATTCTTGAAGCTTTGAAAATGCATGAAATTGTTGATAAAAATTGGGGCTTTTGGTCTAGAATGATTAGAGGCTAGATTCTTATAAGAACCCATGGAAAATCACACAAAAACCACGAAGAAAAGAGTTTTGTTTCCGTCGACCTGAATAGGATCCGCGCGACCAGTTTTTTGGTCGCGGGTCGGCCCGTCTGGAGGTTGAAGATGACCTCCTCATGTGCTTCACGCCCACTTGCAGCCTGCGGAGAGTGAGAGAGAGTGTGGTCTCTACAGGAGGAGTGTTTTGATGCTGTTTTTTGCGTTGTGGTCTACTCTTTGTGCTTGATTTTCCTATATTTTTTCTTAAATTTTATGCTTCGATAAATATTTTCCATGAAAATAATATATTAAATTGATTATTTAATTATTTTTATGGGTGAAATTTAAATGAAAAATATATTGAAAAAATAATTGACCATATTTTGGATTTTATGGTGATGGTCACTCTCCCTAGATGACATTTTGAGATTACATATTCTTAACTTTTGATATATGCTTTAATATGTTTATTTATTAAGATGTATCTTGTCATTAAGGCTTTTTAAGTGCAAAACATGTATGGAATGCTGTTCACATTGATACGTGACCAATATGGGTGCAATTTTGATAAAGTACCTTATGTGTCATGGTTAGGCAAGAGAAAAATGATTCCTGAGCAAGAGTTTTCATTAGTTGTTATGGGTCGTCACCGCCAAAGTGAGACCACCTATTTCAATTGATGGAATTTTCCTTGTAATTTGAGGAATGCTTTTAATCATTACATACAATTACCTGCCCAAAGGGGGTTATATTGTGTGTTATGATTGGAAGTTCATTGTGGATGGAGTTAATGGGGAATGCATTGGGCTAAGGGATTCGTCTGCCCAAATGGGACAATTTCCTGAACTCAGTGTATGCTCATTGATTAACCCATCTGAGGTTTTGACCTTGATTGCGACCTTGGTTTGTGCATTCTTCTCAAAGGGGATTGTACTATATTATTGGTCTCGTTGTGATAGCATCTTTTATTTGGGCTATATCTTGCCATATTATATGATCTAGTGCATTCATGTTTTGTCTTAGCAGTGACTTTTTCAATGAACAATTGTTCTACTTCAATTAAAATTTTGACTAGCTCAAACTATAACAAGTGGAACAACACTTGATTCTATATGAGTTTTATTATTGTTCTCTAATGTTTATTCTATGAGCCATTTGAACAATTATATAAAGTTGTTGGTGTACCATAAATTTGGCTTCCACTTTTGTCGGCTCTACACAAGGATGGGCATCACACTATCAGATGTTAGTTATAAAATATTTTTGGTTATTGATGTATTGTATAAATGCATAAGTAGAGAAATTTATTCTCGGAGTGTTAATTTTTAAAATGTATGTTTTAAAATATGCATTTATATACAAGAGTGTGACATTCTTTTAGAATGTTGTGACATGGAAATTATTGAGCTCTTTTATTGGCATGATTTTTTGAAAAATATTTCTAGTACACAATCATATTAGTTTTCACTAATGGTGATTATTGTCATTGCTTGAAGGATTTGGAAAAATAATATTTGATACATGTGAATTTGTGGTCTCTTCGCAAATATTTTTTTGGCATGATAAAAGTGTGTTTATATGATATCACAAGTGAGATAATATTCATTTTGGAAAGCCTTGTATAATTATGCCTTGAATATCCATTGGATGGTTAAATTGGTACTTATGCACATATTTTTTTTTCCTTTTGAGAATTTGATTATTTATATTATGTTATTATTTTTTCATGTTATTACTATGATAAAATTGGTGGTTGTGGGGAGCTTGTGAGAACTGTTTAAATGTTTCCTCTTGAATTGTGACTCATTGTTTAAATGTGATTTTGGTATATATATTTTTTTTTTTTTTCCGCTGCGTGAATATTCTATTTAAAAAAAAGGATCTAGTTTATTTATTCTTCCAGCTGATATTTAGAAAAATAATATACTGGAAAGAGAATATATCATAATCTATTTATATGTGTGCATGATATGTATGTGCTTGGCTGATGCTATGAAAGTTAATACTTTTAGCCTATATCATATGTTTTAAAGAGCCAATTTACTTAATTGTGATCTCCTATTTGGATTGTTGTACATGCAAAACTTGTGGAATGCTAGAGGTGTTTATTGTTGATGCACCTCTTATGGACTGTGTCATGGTTAAGAGCAAGAGAAATTGATTCCTGGGTAAAAGTACTTCATTGATTATTATGGGTGATTACCGCCAAAGTGAGATTACTCATTATTAATTGATGAGATTTCTTTTTATCATCAGGGAATGTTTCTAATTGTTACGTGCAATTACCTGCCCAAAGGGGGTTATTGTGTGTAATGATTAGAAGTTGATTTCTGATAAAGTTATTGGAGGTGCACCGGTCTAGGAGGTTTGTGTGTCCAAAGGGGATAGATTTCTAAACCTAGTGTATGCTCATTGAGTAACTTATTATCAAAGATTGTGGATGAAGTTAATGGAGGTGCATTAGTCTAGGGGATTTGTCAGTCCAAAGGAGACAATTTTTCGAACCTAGTGTATACTCATTGATTAACTCATCTGAGGTTCTGACTATGGTTGCAACCTTGGTTGCACGTTCTGCCCAAAGGGGAATGTGTTGTTATGTTGGCCTCAAAATAGCTTGATTTAAGCTGAATTTATGTCTTGCCTTATTGCTTAGCTTAACACAATTCAAGTTTTGCTTAACAATCATTTTTAAATAACAACTGTGTTGCTTAGTTTGTTATGGAACATGATTATTTCAATTTTTTTAGAAAGATATGTGTCTGAGAAAAATGTATTTTTCTACAATAATTTTGAAAAGAAAGAAATAACGGTTTCAAATGTTTACTGCTTTTAGCCATGAAAGAGACTTTTGTTTTTTTAACCCTTACTGATCTTTTGGTTGGGTTATTGCCTAATGGAATTGATTGAATTATGATGCACATCATAATGTATCAAGCTTGCTGTCACTATGTGTCTATGATAATTTTGATCTAAGCATATTTGGATTATATATGTGATTGTGATTTAATTATTAAGACACATATTGTGTAGCTGTCTTATTTTGATTGATTAGTGGCATATGTTTCCTATCAATATGTTGGGATCTTTATGTTTTGGGCATGATATATCCTGGTATGATTTAGTTTTGGAAGTCTATGTGAATGTTTGGTCACGAAAGTGATTTGTTTACATAGTTTGGAAGGACATTTAGTCTTTGTTTTATAAGATATATTTTCTGAATTATTACATATGATTGTCTACCCAAAGGGGCCACCATATGTTATAATTCTAGTGAATTTCATGAAGTATGCTTGCAATGACACAAAGATTTTATACTTATTGTGTTATATTGTGTTAACCATAACAACTTGGATATATGTTTGCCCAAAGGAGATAATATTTGAGTTGGGTTGTAGTCTAATGTGTTAGCTTCAAGGTTAAGAGACATTTTGATGTTTGTCTGTCTTGCCCAAATGAGAGTGTTTAGTGGATGATAATATCCTCAAATGGCTTGTGTTGTTAATGACTGGATTTTATGTTATCTTTGAGGATCTTATCAACTGATATATTTGTTTGAAGATATATGAATTTGGAGGATTTTATTATATATATATCATATCTCAGTCGATTTCCTACTTGAAATCATGATTTTACTATCAAATTTATTTATTGAAGATTTATGATAAATATTCAGATACTCATGTTAGTTTACTACAAGTTTTGTAAATTTAATATGGTTGGATCTTGACATTAGTGGGAGGATTTTGACTTTAGTCATTATTTGATGTCAAGAATGATAGTAAAAATAATTTGTTGAAACATATGTATTTGGGATATTTGATATTTTGGATATTGAAATATTTTTGAATATCAGAGATCTTTTATGATGCCCATTGATCTAGGAATTATATGATATCATAATCATGATATGAAATGTATTCATAATATTTGATGCTTTGACAAAATAGCTTCAACTTTCTTTAACCAAAATAATTTTGTGCATTTTGTTGCATGCTATGTTGTTACATACCATATAAAGTGTTTGGTTAAGAAACTTGTGACATGGCTTCATATTGAAAATTATTGTGATGATAATACCTTAAAATGGCGTTAAGCATTTGGAAGTGAAGCAATTGATGTCAAATATGTTTTGAAAATATGATGGTTAAACACCTTTGTGTTGATTTTGAGTTAGTTGTTCCATTAGCCAAAGGCCTCAGGCCTTAGAGTTTAAAAAAAAAAAAATCATGTTGAGAACATGGGCATTGTGAGTTCGTATAATGAGCTTGGTTAGTGGGAGCTTGAGTTTTATTTGACTCTTCTCTATGATGTCAGATTTTTATTTTGAACACTTTGGTGTTTCTTGTGAAATTTTCCATTTGATTTGAGAAATTAATAATAAGTTGAATATTGTTTTATATACTTTTGTATATGTATATCAAATGTGAATATTTGAAGCTTGGTGTCATTAGGACCATTATGCCGGTGGTTGACACCATGTTGGAGCTGAGCCATTATTATTTTATAAGCTTAGCGTTATTGGGACCACTATGCCAGTGGTCGATGCCATGTTGGAGCCGGGGCATTATGACAATTTAAAGCTCGGTGTTATTAGGACCATTATGCCCGTGGTTGACACCATGTTGGATATGAGGCATTATTATTTTGAAAGCTCGGTGTCTTTGGGACCACTATGCTTGTGATCGATGCCATGTTGGAGCTGGGGCATTGTGAATTTTTAAGCTTGGTGTCGTTGGGACCACTATGCCCGTGGTCGATACCATGTTTGAGCTGAGGCATTATGTATTTTAAAGGCTCGGTGTCGGTTGGACCATTATGCCCGTGGTGCCCGTGGTCGATGTCATGTTTGAGCTGAGATATTATGTATTTTGAAGCTTGGTGTTGTTGGGACCATTGCGCACGTGGTCGACACCTTGTTGGAGTCGAGGCATGATGGTTATTTTTATTAACCATGTAGTTTCTTTGGCCTTCTGGCATTTGAGAGAAACTGAGGACTGACAAAGAAAATGACATTATGGCTGTTGGATCACATTGCCATGTCATTTTCTTGTTACACTCCACACTGATGACTAGTCGACGTAGTCGGTAATATTTGTAACTATGGAAGGTCCCATGTCAATAAAGGATATGACCACCGCCATGATTCGATATTACTTGGCTTTTGTTGGATGGAGTCTTAATTAGGTGTTGCATCTTGGGATCATTTGTTTTGTGGCCACATTAAGTATATGTTATTAGCTTGAGAGTCGTTTTCGAAAATGTTTTCTACAAATTAAAATTACACAATTGATTTTGTCCAAGTGGGAGAATGTTAGATTTTTTCTAATAATTCTTGTGGGGTCAATTGTGGTTTTTAGTTTGCGAAAAACGGGCTAATGTTATGATCCATTTGATGATGCTTAAGCCCGCTAATATGGTGATCGTATTCGTAATGAGCTATAGGCACCTAATACTGATATGTGAGGGCGATAGTGTAGGCCTTAACCTATAGGCCCGTAATGGGAGGTGTCTAGGGTTATTATTATTATTATTATTATTATTATTATTATTATTATTATTATTGTTGTTGTTGTTGTATATATAGTTGGCTATAGGTCCCCTCTGCCATCATGGATATCATAATCAGTTACTCCACGGCTTACCCCATTGACAGCTGTGACTTGGGAGTCCGTGAACAGGTAGGGGAAGACTTGGTCTTTCAATTTGAGGAACTTATAGTTGACGAAGAACGCGTTGATGAGAATTCTATTCGTTCATTAGTGATCATGTCTTCAACGAGATAAGTATATAAATCGGTGTTCTAATTTCATATAATGTCATTCATGAGGTTTCAATTTTATCTTACACATTGTTCACCTAAACTGTCATATCTGAAGTATTGTCCACCACGGCCAGATCTAATGACTTCAATTATTTTGTTAAGTTTAGTTTCAACTTCAGCTTTAGAATTTTTGAACACTTCCAGTGATAAGACTTCTCATGAATAAGATATAAATATCCATAATGGGAGGAGTCATCTATAAGTGAAATGAAACATTAATTGTCTATCGTTTTAAGAGGCAAAATAGTGAATGACTCACAAATACTAGTGGATATAAGTTTCGAGACTTCTGTACTTTTGTTGGCACCTAATCTCCTAATGTTTGTTTGTTTTCCGTTTAGGCATTCAATACTATTACAAACTTGAAAATTTGTTAAATCAAGGGGACTAAGAATTCCATCTGATACATTATATGACCTTAAGTCACAATGTAGCAAAATTCTCATTAATTAATTTGCTTTTGTGCTTGTGAACTTAATGCAAGATTTCATTATATGAGACAATAATGTCAAAGCAAATATAGGTTATCATGAAAAGATAAAGAACTTGTTCCAATAAGATATATGAATCTTGATATAATACATGATTATATGTGCAGGCCCACATATTAAATAAATATCCCATGATCTAAACATACTAGAATATAACAACGCTATATCTCTACATTAGCCTATGACAACTCTAATTCCGGATCATACCTTGCAGCTAGCCAATTGTAATATTGCTATAAACAAATGGTGGCTTCTATGGTGAGGGACTTAGTGGTGAGGGACCAACTAAGTCCCTCACCTATGAGGAAGGAAAATCAAACATTAGATATAATACTTAAATAAGTGTGTGGCTAAGATTGTCTTGGGATGACCTGGTGGTCCGGTTAACACTAAATTTATGAATTTGCCCCAAATTTATGGGCATTAGATGGACGATTATACCCTATAAAATGACTATCGAGAAGCCATAGTGTTGTTCCTTGCTTCAGCTCGCCTTGAGCATCGTCTCTGTTTCAACGCAGCTAGGTTTCTTCGACCAACACCGCTTCAGTTTTCGAATGAATTTCTTCAAATTTCTTTCATTGTCAGAGTATTTTATTTGATTGTGGGTGATTATTATCGGGTTTGGGTGGCTTGTTTAAATTGTTGTTATTCTTTTTTAATGGTGCCCGAATACATATGTTAAGGGTCAGCTTGAAGGAAATATAAACTAATAAGAGAATAAGAAGAATCCAATAGGAAGGAGATGGAGACAATAGGTAGAGGGAACAGAAGCTGACACCTTCGATACCATCACTCATCCCTCTCACACAAACAATTTAGTATAGGATTTTAGTGTCGGTGGACCCCATTCATCATTCATTTGGTTTAGTTTGTTAGTCCTTGGTGATTAGATACGGCGTCGTCGTCCAAATTTTGGCTCTGCAAAGAATAAACACAACTTTGGTTTACATGCTTTTTGGTGTCTTCGTGACTTGAAGCAGAGAAATAGACTAGGGACTGAATTGCAAAATAAATATCTACAAAGGTATACCATAACTATTTAAATTGGTATAACTTACCCCGTGTTTACAACCTTCACCTACTATTCTCAGTTTTTTCCCTCCCTCACGGCTGAGGGACTCTATTGGTCCCTCACATTAGACTTCACCTAAACAAATATTGTCTCTTCCATGCAAGTTGCAAGCTACAAAGGTGGGAAAATTATGAAATCACAACACTTTTGGTTATTTATATATTTGGATTATGCGTGTGACACCCTTCTACCCCGCATGTTATAAAGCATTAAAAAAAACAAATTAAATAGAAAACATGCATTTAATGAATAAGTTAAAAACAATTGTCCATGGGTAGAAAAGTCCCCCATGAACTAATTCACAAAGGCAGAAATAAAGCAAGTTTTAAAAGATTAAACATAACTAAAAACATATCCCAACCCCGATGTCACATACAGAGCTGGTATAACCGTTCCGGAATAAAATCCATGGAATACAACTGAAAACTGATAAACTGACTAAACATAAACTAGCCCTAACTATGAGTGGTGGCTCCTCAGAGTCACTCCTCTCCGGGCTGCTCATCATCCTCTGCAAGGTGCCAATCAGGCTAAACACAAACAAACAAACATATATAGGGAGTAAGAATCATGTAAACATAATAGCAAGGAAGTAGGAAGTAAAGTAAACAACAAGCATAGCAACATCTCATCAACATCAACATCATCATTACGCTATGCAGTGCAATGCAGTCCTACTCCGCTAAACCAACAATGCATGTGGATCCACTAAACTCGGGATTGACTACTTCGGAGTTAAATATCCACATTGAGAATCTACTCAACGCCGGAGAATCTACTCCTTGGATAGCCAACGCATCAAACCAACGAATGTCTCGTCACGGGGGCGCTAGGAGAATCTACTCCAACCGTGGATGGCCAGATCGCCGTACTCTAGGACGACCTCCCATATGTCGAACATCCCTAAACAATATCTCCGATGCAATGCATATACAACACAAAAACAATGGCAACACCACCTCCATAACTCCAACGGAATCAACCGAAGATAACAGCGGAATCAACCGCAACAACTTGCCTCGCGGAATCTACCTGACGACTTAAGCGGAATCAACCGCAGTACCTGGGGCAAACTCTCGGTCACCAAGGTACAACAACAACACCTTAGACCCAAACCGCGGGGTCAAGGCTTCCTTGGCCAGAAAGCACCAAGGCACAGCTCATTAGCTTGCGGTACCCAAAGGGCACTGACTTATCAAACTCAACACCTCACCATCTCATCATTTTAATCATCTTTAGTGAACCTTAGCCAAGTTGTCTAATCTTTATCATTAATCAACTCATCCTTATTGGGGAATGGGGTTTGAAACCCCTTAAGTTCTTTAATTTTGTTCTGTCCAGTAGAGTTGAGCACAGTCGTGCTTAACCCCCAGCACGGTCGTGCTTAAACACGTGAGGGAGTGCTGCCCTTCTTATTGAGCACGGTCGTGCTCAGCAGTACGGTCGTGCTCTTTGTCCTGCACGGCTGTGCTAAACAGCGTGGCCATCTTCCCAGAATTCAACTGGGAGCACGGGCGTGCTCCTGGGCTTGCCGTACTGTTCTAGGCAGATTCTAATTTGTTATTTTTAACCAAAACTCCCTAAACGCTCTGTTAATCCATTCCTAGTATCATAGATTAAACCATTGGCATAAATCTCACCTTTATTAACAGTCCATGTTTTATAACCAACTTTGGGAAATTCAATCTTTTAATCTTTGTTTACTAAGAGCCCTATTTTAACCAATTTTGGGTCTTTAAACATATTGGCTTTAAGCCACAAAAGGTCAACCAACGGGTATAAACATACCAAATCAACCAACAAACATGGCATCACAATCATACCAATGTACCCAACTCTATCATGGCATAATCATCCATATCAACAACCAATTAAACATGGTATCAACATATCAACGAGGCATACATGATTAGCATACCAATTATTCATATAAACATATCAACAAACACATAATAGGCATTTACCACAAATAGGCAAGTTACAAACATAGCATTTATCATAACAAACAACTATGGGGTCATGGGAACCCCTTTACCTTACACTACCTCCATTGCCTAATGAATACACTACCCTTCTCCCCATACCTGGTATGCGGTTTGCGTTTCAAATGAAGAAAGATGGTCCTCTAGTGTCTCGTCTCACAAGCACTTATCTACGACCTCAAGAACAACAAAGAAACACCTTAATTAGACTCTTAGGCCAAGTAATCAAAAGGGAAAGAACGAGAGGGACGAGGTGTACGAATATTACCTTGTTTGAAGGTTTAAACAGCGAATATGATGATCACGTCTTCGTAGCGATGTTCTCCCATCAACGAATGGTGAAGAACGGTGCAAGAACGGGTTCCCTAGAGTGAGTTTTCTAGAGACGGTTGATGGAGATTGAGATAAAAAGAGAAGGGAGGCAGCTCTGAGTGTTGGGACGTGATAGACTAGGGTTTAGATCGTGTTTTAGGGGTTAAAAACGGGTTGGAATGCGTTTTGAGCTTAAAAAGAACCTAAATCGCGTTTTCTGGTTCTGCACTTATTCGCGGGGCGAACTCCCATTCGTGGGGCGATCCAGAGAACCAATTTCTGTCAGTTGGATTCGCGGGGTGAACCCGAAAGCGCAAAGCTGAATTTTGGGTTTTCGCGAGGCGAACAAAGGCTCGCAGGGCGAGGACGAAACAGTCGAATTTGACCAAAACACATGAAATAAGATTTGTAGATAATTCTCTTAGATTTCCAACGCCACAAAGATCACCTCGATCGGACATCTAGAACTCAAGATATGGCCAAAACAGTAAAACAAGTTACTAGGACTTCTAAGACAATTGAACCTTCCTAAACCTTCCTAAACATGAACTTAGACATAAAAAACGAAGTTAACAAGCATATGCAAACATATATATAACATATATAAATGCATTAATCTTATTATGAAAAACAGGGTGTTCCAATGCGTGTTTCGAATATTCACAAGGCTTTTGTTTTCCATTGACTTGTCTAAAAAGGGCTCTTGATTGCAGAGGAAGAAAAGTATAAAAAAAAAAGAAAAAAGAAAAAGAAATATCCCATTTTCACTGACGAAGATATTTGCAGAATTCTTCTTTATTAATAATTACTAGCCTTTGCTAGGCCCATCAGTCACATGCTCAAACGAAGCACAATACAAAAGGAAAGCTTTTGGTTAATTTCCTATTTCCAGTTTTCATTTATTGATTTCAAGAATAATTATAAAAAAAATAATTATAAAATTGTTACTTATATTTTCATTTTGTTTTCTGTTTTCAAATATTTGTGCAGAAAACAGTGAAAACAAAAAGTTGTTTCCAGTGTTTCCTGTACAAATATTTGAAAACAGGAAACAAGATAGAAATAAAACAACAATTTTGTAATTAATTTTGTTGTAGTTATTCTTAAACTCAGGAAATGGAAACAAAAAATAGAAAATAAACTAAACAGACCCTTATTCGCCCAAAGACAACCATTATGTGCCCGTTTGGTTAAGGTTCCAGAAGGTCCAAAATCAATTCTAAAAGCAAAAATAAGGTTGATAGTATTAAAAGTTATTTACATTGTGTTTGGGTGAGTTAAATTATGGTGGATAAAATTGATTTGTGGTGGGTATAATTGATTATGATGGAAGCAAGAATTCTTAGTTTTTGCGTTGAATAAAATCAATTCTGAGTGTGAGACCCACAAAATTCTTTATATTCACACGTCAAAATTGATTATATTTTTATCATCCAAACGAAATCAATTCCTCTGAATCTGCTTCTAAAATATCATTATGAAACACAAATCAATTTTATTAAATCAATTTTTTTTTTAAATCGATTCTTTTAAAATCGATTTTTCATATTCAATTCTAACAAAATCTAAAACAAAGGGATGAATATCAGTACGCCCTTAATTAAATTCATGATGGAATACACAAGTTAATTGTATATATATTCTATATATTTCTTAGAGCCAAGAGTGTCGACGTCAAACACACATGTCAATGTCCATCATACAAATAATTAAACAACTTGTAATGGTGGTGTTAGCATCTTGCATGCAACTTTGTAAGCAAGGCTCACAAAAAAGAGAAAAAGTCGACCCTACTTTTGGTATTTTTATGCTTTGTTTGGAATGCTCTTATGTATTAGAAAGACTTCTCAAGGTCTTCCATGAATAACCCACAAATTTTTATTGGTAGGTCGTCTGCAATGTAGATGGGGTTGGGGGCCCCCACCAAATAATTTTTTTAATTAAATTTTAGATAAATTTTATTGTTGCCCTCATTAAAAAAATTATGTTGCCCTCATTGATATATAACTCTACTCTAAATAATACTAAAAACAATGTTCTCATTGTTCTACAAGAATACAACCCTACTTTACATAATCTTTTATTTTTTCAGCAAAACTTTGTTATGTATATAAAGAAATATTTTCGATCGTGTTGAAAATGAAAAAATATAAAACAATATCAAAATATGAAAACACAGATGATTTCAAAAAAAAAAAAAACCAGATAGAGAGCAACTTTAATTTATAGAACACTATTAGAAATCTGCTTATTACCTGCAGATTTTTCTGCGGATTTTGTTCAAAAATTCATAGGAAACAGGTTTCATGCGGATTTTCCTATGAATTTCACCTATAAGTAATACCTTCGTCGGTAATTTTTTCTTGCGAATTTTAAAATTTGTAGGAAATTTCCTGCAGATTTTCTTGCTAAAAATTTAAATCTGCAGGAAAATTCGTAGGAAATATCAAAATTTCCTACGAATTTAAATCTATAGGAAAAAACCTTATTTCTAGAAAAATTACAGCAAAATTCGCAGGAAATTCCTTCGAAAAAAATCCGCAAGTAATCCATGAATTTTTAGTAGTGGAAGTTGAGGTATCTTCAATTTTATGACTATATAATGATATAGTTTTTTGTAATCTCTAATTTTTGACTTAATAATAATGATATCATTATTTTATCGCTTATGTATTTATATAATTTTTTTTATAGAAATATTTATAATATATGATCTTACCCCACTAATCAAATTTTTTGTTTTCGTCCCTGCAGCTATCTACAATTTGTGCGGTGCTTGTTGATACCCCTATGCTCTTCTAGTAGTGGCGATCAACGACTTCCTCTCTTGTGACTGGAAATTGTTGTGCTGATATTTGGCAAGATATCATTAACATGAAAAAATGATGGCACCTTTATAATTATTTTAATATGTGTTTATGTCATGGATGTCGGTTCACTTTAGGCAGGAGTGTTGAGGTTAAGGGGTGCAAGGTTAAGAGGTGTAATAGAGGGAAGCGTCTTATCAAGCTTGATGGTGAATTTTGCTCGCTGGAGGATGCTCAACAAGGGGTCTGTTGTTATAATTCTATCTCGGCTAATCATAGTAAGATTCAAAATAGAGCCATTATGAGATCTGCTGCTTACAAAGAAGCTCTTCACTTTTGGGATGTGGGGAAGAAATAGGTTTTGTGCAGATTGTTTGGGCTAATTTAGGTGGTTTACAGTTATGCTAGCAAGGAAACTCTGCATATAAAGGGTTCTTGGGAGTGAGGCGTGCCAAGCAATGATATCATGGTTGATGGTTTAGCTTTTTAGCTTTTTACTCGTGAAGAAGGGGGTTTTGCTGTTCGGTTTTCTCTCTTGTGAGGTTTTAGGCTTGATGGAATAGTTATGGTGGGCGTGGAGGCAAGTTATAGTTTCAACTGCATAGTGCTCTTTGGCATCTGGTTGAACATCTATCTTGTTTTCCTTTTATTTTATTTCGGTTCCTTCTTTGTATTTGGGTTGAGTACCCATAGTGCTCCATTCAATACATTTTTGCTTATAAAAAAAAAAAAAACTTTAGGCAGGAGCTATTTTGGGTACTGGCTGAAGGCTTAAGGAATGACTAGATGGTACTTGTGTCTATATCTTTATAGTTCTAAAATTATATGAGATTATTTGTAACACTTTCTTAATTTTATTTTCAATTTTCAGTATTTTTCCACGTCACAACTTTCCATCATGAAGAAACCACTACAAGTGGTGTAGATCTGCATTTAAGCATATTAAATGGTCACTATAAGTCTAGAACTAAAAAAATATTGATCACAGAGATGTAGTAAGTGGATAAGAATTATGATAAGGAATGGTAGGAAGAGTTTCTTCTTCATTTTGGGAACTCTCAATACTCAATAGTGTCGGCAACTCTTTGCTCAAAGAAAATGGCAATGAGATATTAATTATTGAAGCACCTTTCCTCCTGAATTTGTACTAGTCGTCATGTAATCTATCTATTTATATCTATCTATATTTCTATTTTATCTATTTATTTAATTACATTTTTGGTTCCTCTATTATTGATCATGTACAATTTTGGTCCCTATAAAGTTTTTTTTATGTGCACATTTGGTTCTTATAATTTTTTCAATGTTGCAAATTTGGTTCTTTCGTCTGATATCTGTCAATTTTTTGAATATATCAACATAGAGGAACCACTCCTCTAAGTGCACAAAACCTCTGGTTGAGGTTCTCCCACCCCTACCTCTCCATTTTAATATGATTCAATGGTTCCTCTCTACTATTTACTGGTATCGTTCCTCCTTTTCGTGATATTTTTTTGGTTTTTCACCACAAGGTCCTTTAACGCAGAAGCTCAACTAGAGGTTCTATGTACTTAGAGTAATGTTTATGAAAAAAAATCATTGAAAAATTGACAGACATAAAATAGAATGACCGAATTTGCAAGATTGAAAATTAGGGGACCAAATGTGCATAAAAAAAAACTTTAGAAACTAAAATTACATATAACTAATAGTAGAAGAACTAAAAGTACAATTAACCCTTAAAATAGAGATTCACATTGTGGCGTTCACACCTCACGTATATGTCATGTAATACTAATTGTGCCACATCACTAAAACTCTCATGGCAAAACTCTAGAATAGATCAACTTATTATTTATCATTGTACCTTTTCTTTGCTTCTGTCTCTTTCTATGTCACCTTTTTCGCTCCCATCATTTAAAAAGCAAATTAAATTGTACATTTAGATACAATAAAGGCTAAATTAGTATTTTAGTCCCTTATCTTTATTTTAGGTTTTATTTTGGTTCCTTGTAGTTGCCGTTGACCTTACTGAGATGTAGTAAGTGGATAAGAATTATGATAAGGAATGGTAGGAAGAGTTTTTCTTCATTTTGGGAACTCTCAATACTCAATAGTGTCGGCAACTCTTTGCTCAAAGACAATGGGTTTTGTACTAGTTGTGGGCAGTGACTATGGCCTGATGTATGCCATTTACTATTGCTACACTCGTGGACCATGGGTTTTCACCGTTAGATATATTGTTTTTTTAATCAACGGTTGGAGTTGGTTACTGGTTACCGTTTGGATGGAATGGATTGTGGAACTGAAAGTTACAATTTACACTGTGCCAGCCCAGCATGAAAGAAATGAGTAATTTGATATGCAAAGGGAGAATAGAGATTTTGTGAGGTGGTTTTGATGGGGTTTATACATAGAGGGAGACATACACATAGGGTGCGTTTTGATTCGAATTGAGGCACAAGATAAGAAGAATAACATAAGACAAATCTGAAAGTTACTGGACAACTTTTTTTGTCTTGTATGGTGTTTGATGAACAATGGACAAGACAAACAAAATAATATTAAATTTATTGCAATACCTTTTGTGAGAATATATATATATATATATATATATATATATATATATATATATATATAATATGTAAAATTATTTTATATAATATATATTATGTGTAATATAATATAATATAATATAATATATTATATAATATATATAAGTATTATAAATATAATATGTAAGATTATTTATATAATCTATATTATTATTTATATATAATATATATATACATACACATCACTATGTATGAGGCCCAAAAGATCACTAGCCCTTTCACCTTTTCCTATGAATATGGCTTTGGTCATCTTTCCCAATAAACAAGACTCGCATGTCTCATATGATTCATAATCAAATGAGTCCAAGAATCCATCTTTATGAAGTTTAGAAATGCGTTTCTCATTTATATGGCCCACAAGACAATGCCAAAGATAAGTCGGGTTCATCTCATTTGATTTGAACCTCTTGGTATCAATGTTATAGATGGGCATCTCAAGATCAAGGACATAAAGCCCATTACTCAAATGTGCACTAGCATAGAAAATATCATCCAAATAAATAGAACAACATTTGTTCTTTATTATAAAAGTAAAACCAATCTTGTCCAAACAAGAAACAGAAATGATATTCCTACTAATTGTAGGCACAAAATAACAGTTCTCTAACTGAATAATAAGCCTAGTGGGCAAAGTCAATACATAAGTTCCTACAGCTAAAGCAGCAACTTTTGCTCCATTGCCAACTCGTAGATCGACTTCGCCTCTCGTCAATGGTCTGCTCCTTTTTAGATCCTACACATTTGTACAAACGTGAGAACCACATCCAGTATCTAATACCCATGATGCAGAAGTAGATAAATTGACTTCTATAACAAACATACCTGAGTTGGAAGTCCCACTTCCATTTTTCTTGCACTCTTCCAGGTATTTTGGGCAGTTCCTCTTCCAGTGTCCGGTCTTACCACAGTGGAAGCATGTACCCTCCTTAGCCACTCCACCAACAGGCTTCAAGCCAGAAGTGCTGGGTTTGAACTTGTTGTTGTCCTTGCCCTTGCCTTTGCCCTTCAGCTTGTTCATAGGCCTCTTGGGCTTCCAGGGCTGCTTCTTGCCTTTTCCAGGTTGGACCATCATAATGGCCTTCCCTTTTCCCTTATTGATGTTGGTTTCAGTAGTTCTCAACATGCCCAATAACTCTGGCAGTGTTTTGTCAAGATCATTCATATTGAAGTTCATGACAAACTGATTGTAACTCTCCGGCAACGATTGTAGGATCAAGTTAGTGGCCAACTCTTGGCCCAAAGGGAAACCCAACCTCTCGAGATTTTCAGTGTACCCAATCATCTGAAGCACATGAGGACCCACGGGGCTTCCTTCTGCCATCTAGCTTTGGAAAAGAGCTCTAGAAATTTCGTACCGCTCATGGCTTGCTTTCTCTTGGTATAGCAACTTGAGGTGTTCGATCATATCAAACGCCTCCATGTTCTCATGTTGCTTCTGAAGCTCAGAGTTCATGGTAGCAAGCATAAGACAGGCGACATCCAAGGAATCATCCTGATGCTTCTTATAAGCATCCCTGTCAGCCTTGGGTGCACTCGCAGCTGGTGGCATCTTGAGAATAGGTTCTTCAAGAACATACAGCTTTTTCTCTTGCTTGAGGACAATCCTCAAGTTTCTATACCAGTCCAGAAAGTTTGTTCCGGATAGTTTGTCCTTCTCAAGGACAGATCGCAATGATAAGTTACTTGATGTGTTTGATGCCATGGTAATCTACATAAAGAAATATGCAAAATATAAGTATCATGCTATTAACATATTTAATTAGGTCTTTAATTAAATACGCCTCCCACTATTTTACTCAAATCAATGACCCTCATCAATGACTCTTGGATCAGTTGAGTGAATAACTCTTATTCTAATCCATCTCATGGACTAAAGCCCAACTCAACGCCTCTAAGCCTTTCGATCCTATTGAATTTGACTTAGTTAAGTTAGACCCAATGGATGACATTTAGACATTACAATTGTCCCGTCGCATCTTACTAGTATAGAAAAATGCACTCCGCTTTTGCGGACCTACACACATTCGATATTAGTCTTGATGAGTGCCATGCATTGGAAGGCTTTTAAACTTAATATTTCCTTTTGAGGGATTTTTATTAAAATGATTTCACCGGCGTTGTATCTCATACAAGACGTCTCTCAGAATATACATGCATACATGCTATTATACATTTAACAAACATATATAACATTTAAAATATATATGTATACATACATTTCATGCATCACATACAAAAAAATGCATCCCATACATTCCATGCATCTCATACATTAACATATAAGATAAGGTAATATAATTATGGCCTCCTAAAAAGCAAGAATTAAATAACTAATTTATTACAATTCTTTGACCCTCGAGCCAGCTTCTCAAGCCTCTCCCACGGCGTCATCATTTAGTGTTGCCTCCTCTTCAATTCGAAGAATTACATTTATTTAAAATAAATAAATAAATAAATAAATAAAGGTACAACACGCAGGCCGTATTAAAATAAATAAATCACGACACACAGGTCGTATTTACCCAAAATAAATAACACCATAATCTAGGGCCATAACCATATACCTTATATTTAAAATTATTTAATAATAAATAATAATAATGACATTTATTATTTTATTATTATCTTAAAATACTTTTAAATTAATTAAAACCAATATAACCAATTATATTGCATACTAGACTCAAAACTGTTTGAATCATAAATAGCCTTTATCCACGGATTACTTTATCCAATAAATAAGAATTGACTTGAAAATAACGAATTCAAAATATAATGAAAAACAAACTTGAATTCAAAATCCCAAACTAATATCACGGACTAGTGCTGATATTTTGGAAAAAGCATAGTCTCTTTCATATCAATTTTGACACAAAATCCTGTCAGAATTAAAGGCCAATTAATTATGAATTTGAAGATACTGCGCACAACCATTTGAAAGACCATTTTCTTTGTATAAGATGCGCTACTGTTACAAATTGAAATCAATGATTTCCTTTTTTTTTTTTTTTCGAAAAATTCACGTATTGTGAAAAACACACAAAGACCATCTTTTGACTTTTCAAAAGATTGAGTTTCCAGCTCTAATGTTAGTACAGAGACATACGTGAATGGCCAATTGGAGTTCATATATATAAACGGTGACACCCTTCTACCCCGCATGTTATAAAGCATTTAATATAAATAAGTTAAATGAAAAACATGTATTTACTGAAAAATATAAAATATTGTCCATGGGTAGAAAAGTCCCACATGAACCAGTTCTTAACGCGGAAATAAAAATAAGTTTAAAACAATTAAAACATCACCAAGAAATAAACATATCCCAACCCCGATGTCACATACAGAGCTGGTATAACCGTTCCGGAATAAAATCCACGGAATTACAACTGGAAACAAAAAAACTAACTGAACATAAACTAGCCCTAACTATGAGTGGCGGCTCCTCAGAGTCACTCCTCTTGGGGATGCTCGTCATTCTCTGCAAGGTGCCAATCAGGCCAAACACAAACAAACAAACATAAGAAGTAAGAATCATGTAACATAATAGCAAGGAGATATGTAGTAAAGTAAACAGCAAGAGTAGCAACATCACATCAAACATCAACATCATCATCATCATCATGCTATGCAGTGCAATGCAGTCCTACTCCGCTAAACCAACAATGCATGTGGATCCACTAAATTCTGGATGGACGACTTCAGAGTTAAATATCCACATTGAGAATCTACTCAACGTCGGAGAATCTACTCCTTGGATAGCCAACGCATCAAACCAACGAATGCCTCGTCACCGGGGCGCTAGGAGAATCTACTCCAACCGTGGATGGCCATATCGCTGTAATCTAGGACGACCTCCCCTATGTCGAACATCCCTAAACAACAACTCCGATGCAATGCGTATGCAACACAACAACAACGGTAACACCACCTCCATAACTCCAACGGAATAAGATAACAGCGGAATCAACCGCAACAGCTTGCCTCGCGGAATCTACCTGAGGACTTAAGCGGAATCAACCGCAACACTTGGGGAAAACTCTCGGCCACCAAGGTACAACATCAACACCTTAGACCCAAACCGTGGGGCCAAGGCTTCCTTGGCCAAACGGCACTAAGGCACAGCTCATCAGCTTGCGGTACCTGATGGGTACCGACTTATCAACACAACACCTCACCATCTCATCATCTTAATTATCTTTAGTAGCCATTAGCCATGTTATCTACTCGACTTATCGTTATTGGGGAATGGGGTTTGAAACCCCTTAAATTCCTTAAATTCTGTTCTATCTAGTAGGGTTGAGCACGGTCGTGCTTAACCCCCAGCACGGTCGTACTTAAACACGTGAGAGGCGTGCTCCCCTTTAAGTGAAGCACGATCGTGCTTCTTATTGAGCACGGTCGTGCTCATCAGCACGGTCGTGCTCTTTGTCCTGCACGGCCGTGCTAAACAGCACGACCATCTTCCCAGAATTCAACTGGGAGCACGGTCGTGCTCCCTGTTCAGATAGTGCTGTTCTGGGCAGGAACAGAGACTGAATTCCAAACAAATTCAAGGGTTTAATCCGTTAATCATCCTAAATCCATTATTAGCACGTTTAAGGGTTAAAACTCAGCTTAAACTCAATATTCACATCAGTCAACCAACATCAGATTAACAACAAATATTATCATCATACCAAACTCATAGGGCAACCATCATAACATTCATGAATACATCATCATATTCATATATCAATTTACAGTGCATAACAGCAACCAACATGTGAACATACAAGACATTTAGATAATTAAAACATACAAAACATGTATCAACTGGGGTTATGGAAGCCCCTTTACTTTACCCTAACCCCAAGCCTATGTAAACACTACTCTTCTCCCCATACCTGGATTGAAGGTAGCTCCCTAACAGCGTCCTAAACAGCAATCGGTTCCTCCCTTTAAAGCGGCTTTCACTCAGGCAAGCCTTAAACAATCAGAACATAAATGTTATTAGTTTCCCAATCACAAAAACGAAAGGAAACCAATGAAAAGGAACGAAACGTTACCTATACACGAAGTACAGATGAAACCACGTTTCCCTAGGGTCTCCAATACTCAAGAACCACACTGAGTATGAAGGAAAAAGGGAAAAAGGACGTTGCAGCCGCACTAGGGTTTTAGCTACTAAAATATGAAGTGTACGGCGCAACCCTCGAGTCTGAACAACGTATATAGGCTCGGACCTGCGCACGGTTATGCTCTTTCTTGAGCACGGTCATGCTCTACCTAGCGTCACCGAGACGCGGTCAGCGCATTGAGCATGGGCGTGCTGACTATTGAGCACGATCGTGCTCAACTCAAAATCAGAAACACGTTTCTGACTTTAAGCACGAGCGTGCTGGCTAATGAGCACGGGCCTGCTCATGTACCAGAAAGGGACTTTTAAGCCAAAGATCCCACTAAGCCCTTAACCAACCAAACAACTTAATAAAACCAGCTTTAAGAAAATACTTCTGAAAAATGGGGTCTTACATAAACACTGTGCAATATTCCTCCACGCACAAAAAAAAAAAAAATTGGAACGCCCAGCACGCATAAATATATATCAATATGTTCTCATAAAAGATAACATGTATTTGATTGAATCACATTCAAAAGCAATAAATCATGTTATCAAACAAGGCAAACAAGCACATAGGGAATCAAGGTAACTACAACCATACGCTCTGATACCACTGTTGGGGTTTTTCATGAGATAATCCTCTTAAAATTCATGTCTCAAGGCGGAAGAAAACCAACCCATGGATCGTGCATTACAAAACATGAATCACATAAAGAGCTATTTGTGTTTACCTCTTGAAGCGTGCTTTCACTGTGATCACAAGTGCAACCACAAAGGAGAAGCACCTCTACTCAGTCCACGCGAGCAAACGGGCATCGGAGCTTTGTGTCCTGTGCTAGCTGACAGCTATGGGAGGCAAGGTTAGCAAGACTAGGTTTAGAACAAGATTAATGGTCTATTTATAAGCCACATACTTATCTTGACCTAACGACCTACTTATTGGGCCTTGTACGCTACATGCATATTCTTCAATCTCTGGGTCTTTAGGGATATTCGGACTCGAAATCCACGAAATGCTCGGGGCTGCAATCTCGTGCGGTGGAACTCGGTTACCCTGCATGTAATGTACTCAATCAGGAACTATCCAAATATTATTTAGGTGAGATACGATACCCTAGAACAATTGGGGAAAGGACCCATTCGAGAGGCTACCCAACGCGAAACAATTGTGTTATATGGATTATCGTTACCTATCATGCTCAACGAAGGGAAGTTAGGATCTCCGGTGATTGTGAATTTTAGAAAGTGGATATTGAAGTGTCATGACATGTTTTATAAATTACATTTTTGGTTGTCAAGTATAATTTCCTATTGAAATAAATACTGAAGTTATATCTTGCATAGTTACTATTATATGATGTTATTCTGTGAGTCAGGTATGTGACTGCTATGTTTTAACTCATATATTGGTATCTCACCTTAGCATTATTTTCTTGCTTTGGTTCTCTGTGTGGTATATCTGTTATACGTATATAGATGGATCTGCTACACAAGATGATTCACTCGGGCTTCCTGGCCCACACTTTTGAGTTTCGTGATGAGGCAGGCGCTTGGGTGATACACCCTGGGGCACGGAGCGCCACATACACCGGGATATTACTATCTACTAAGGGAGTCGAGGCAGGGATAACTACATGTACTCAGAGCGTGAAGACGATCGAAGTTCCACTACCACCCATTTGGATGCTTCTTAGGAATCTAGTGGAAACGGGGAATACCTACCACCAGCCACCACCACTACAGGCCATACCCGGAGTAGCACCAGTATCTCCAGTACTAAAGATGCTTGCTCCCATAATTCTATATGGAGGAGAGGAGGATGATGAGGACATCATTGTCGCGGAGGAGCTTTCGGAGGCGGATCCTATAGAGGAGGATCCTATTGAGGAGGATCCGGCTGAGGATGAGGCTGTAGGTGTTATGTCTCCTGACCCTTCTGATCCTGGGGATGACCATGGAGGTCTCCCTAATGGATTCCACTAGATGAGCAACTTAGGTTGATTATAGTTTTTTTTGAGGTAGTGTTAACTTTACTTGGTTTGTATTTTCGGCTGATGAGAGCTAAGTCTTTTTGGATCAGTGGTATCTCTGTCGAACTTCTTATTTTGATGTTGTATATGTCTGTATGTATTTCTTAAAAATAGTTAGAAAACTCAAGACTAATGACCCATAACTATAAGGGTCCTGACGTAGGTGAAACTGCAGGTGTAGCTATAATGATGATGTATATATATATATATATATATATATACATATGTATATATATATATATGTATATATATATGTATGTATATATATATGTTTATATATATGAGTGTTATGTTATGTTCATGTTGAAAAGAAATTTTTTTTTATACGAGTCTTCGAACATAACCAAAATCATAAGTATTTTTTTTCCTGAAAGTAACCAGCGATAATATTTCTTTTCTGTTCTTTTCTCTTTTTCATTTCCGTGATTAAGTAGAAAATCATGTAATGCTGAGGGAGGTGTTACACCTGCTGATAGTGTAAGTTTTATTTATACATATAATTTAATTAATTAGGCTCATATTCTTTATTTATCCATGTTATACATAACCCTCTAATTTAATATTTATTTGTCCAAACAGGCATCACATAGTAAGAAAAAACGGGGTAGAGCAGCCACTAGTCTGAAAAAGTTAGAAAAGGTTAGGCTCAGTGGTCAGAAGCTTGAGGTGTGGTTTGATGATAAACTAACTCCCCAGGGACACTATGCTAAGCAATTTACAACTTGGGTGTCTAAGGAAGCTAAGGAGCACACTAGCATCCTACATAAGGATTGGAAAGAAGTGCCACAGAACGTTAAGGATCAGATTTGGGAGGCTATCACGGTATTTTACTTTTACACTCTTTTGATGTACATTATTAAAGAATTATTTGAGTTCTAATTCCTCCTCTTTGTTATGTATTTAATGTGTAGATAGCGTGGACCGTGCCGAATACAGAAGTGCATAGGGCGAAATGGCTCTCACTGGCGGCAAAGCGTTGGAATAGGTTTAAGCACGATCTTACTAGGCACTACGTATTCGGACCGAGGGACCCCGAAGAACTTTTTATAACCTACCCGTACCTTGATAGGGAGACGTGGGATAGTTTTGTTAGGAGCCGACATACAGCTTCATTTTTTGTTAGATGAAGTTAATTTACTTATCCATTTTAGTGTACATTTAAGTAAAGAAAATTTATTTAACTAAATTTATTATGTGTTTTTGTTTTAACAGGCTAAAAGGGAAAGGGGTAAAAGGAATCAAGCAAAGAATTCACACCCACACATTGTCTCAGGGTGGATACTCCACTGACTTACAAGAGAAGCTGAATGAGAGGATGGCAGCTGGAGAGGTGCTTGAGGGCACAGTTGTTGATCCTCCATCTCCTATCGCCCGCGAGGGTGTTTGGTTGGAGGGCTGGAGGACAAAAAAAGGAGATTTTAAAGCTGAAGCCACACACACTGTGGCAGAAAAGATTGTAAGTGACAAACTAATTGCATTTGTAGTTGATATTTGTATATATTGATATGTTTAACACATTGTCTTACACATTTTTAATTTCTTCATTGTAGGAGGAGCTTAAGGAAAAATGCTCCCAGGGCTCATTCATCCCACATGGACGCCGAGATATCTTGATCATTGCCCTAGACAAAGACGACCACCCTGGTCGGGTGATTGGTGTTCCAGGGACGGTGGGCATCAAAATTTTTTATGGCACAAGCGCTTCACATAGGCGGGTCGATAATGAGGAGCGCCTTAGAGAAGAGGTTAAACAGAAGCTCATTGTTGACCCGACCTTTACAAATCAGCTGATGAGCCGCTTCCTATCAAACCCATCCTTCAAGCAGATGCTTATAAAGGAGCTTTCCTCCACAGGTTCCCAAGACACAGCTGGAGTTGCCCAACCTTCACATGTGACCACAAAAGAGAGCTGTCAAAAGACACATGTGGAGGTGGATGACTTGTCACAGAGGGAGCGTGAGTTGGAGGTGAAACGGCGAGAGCTTGAGGTAGAGGTGAAACGGTGAGAGCTTGAGTTGGCGCAGCGAGAGCTCGAGTTGTCCTGGCAGGTATATTCATAATGATCATATTTCTCAATTAATTACTTATGTTTTTTTTTATTCTCAACTACTTATATACTTTCTTTATTTAAAATTGAAGGCAAAGCCGATGTCGCTGTCTCCCATCACTCGTATGTTCTCTCTTGGTGAGGATTATGCGTACGTGGTGTTTGAATGCCCGTTGGAACACGATGGATGGGTGGCACGCCCAAATCAAGAAATAGAATTTAAATTCTGTGGTGATGATCTTGGGCACTTTTGCAAAGATGGCGGGTGGCTAGCCAGCACGGTTGTGAGTCTTTGGTCCACGTAAGTTAATTTCAATTTTATAATTTATTTAATTTTTATATTTTATTTCAATTTTATAATTTATTTCAATTTCAATATATTATGTAATTAACATCCACTTATTTCATATCTTAGGTATCTGAATCGTCTTCAAGTTGAAAGGGGCTCCAACCTTTATGGCTTCTTAGACTCCTCAATCCTTGTGCCTGATTTCTTTGCCGTTGACCATAAAGTCAGTTCATACATTGGAAGCTTAGTGGGAGGTGATCGGAAAGAAATATATCTAGCACCCTACATAATGAATGATCATTGGCAGTTGCTCATACTTCATCCGTCTAGGCATACTGTCATATTCTTATGCTCTCTCCACTATAACCCGCCACGGGAGGTGGTGGAATCAATCAATATGTAAGTAATTAATCTTCTATTTTATTACACATATGATGAATTGGTTAATTGACATGAATATTTTGTTTATGATAGCGCGCTAAAGGCATGTAGCATAAGTTGCGCCAACGGGAGAAGTAGGACTACTAAGGCAAAAGGAAATCCTGACTGGATTATCCTCAAGGTTTCTAGTTTATTAAATAGTTATTAATATTATAATTACTAATATATATGTATATTTAACTGACATTAAATTTCATTTCTTTTGTAGTCTCGTCATCAGTTAGACGGTTGGTCGTGTGGCTATTATGTGATGCATCATATGCTGAACATAGTCTCCGCATCTATTACAGAGGGATGGAGGAAGGTAATCACTTAAACAAGTTATTTAATTATATATTTTAGTTTTGGTGATGACTTGAGTTAATGTTATTGTTAATTATTTGAACTTCTGCAGGCTTTTAATGAGCAATCTCCTCTTAAAAAAAGAGAGTTAAGGACCCTGAGGATGCGACTTTCAGAATTCTTCTTTAAGTATGCTGCAGAAAAAGGAGTAGAAAAAATACCTCCTGCATACTTAGAAGATGTGTAGTTAATTATATTTGTATATGAATTTACATTTATATACTTAAAAGCTAATAGTTATGTTTTTTCTATCAATGGGTTTTGGTTTTTTGTCCCCCCATTGATTCATTGTATTTATTTTCTTTTAATAAAATTTAAGGGTACTATTTTTCCTTAATGATGTTTTTATCCCTAAGGAGGGTTTTGCATCATAAGGTTTTAATGAGGCCATTTTTTGCTAAATTTGAATGTGTGCAAATTCTGTAATGTCTGTATTCTGGACTGTTTACTGAATGCAGGGATAGCTGGGGAAGGGATATATTGTGATAGGAATATAAAATAAAATAATACTTTTAATCTATTTAATTGACGTTAAAAGTAATTTATTAAATAAAAAAAATACTTATAACGTCTGTTGTTTAAACAGCAGACGTTATAAGTATTACTTTTAACGTCAGTTAAATTAAATAACTGACGTTAAAAGTATCACATTTTACGTTTGTTAACTTAAACAATAGATGTTAAATGTGAACTTTTAACAGACGTTAAAAGTTACACTTTTAACGGCTGCTGGAATAATGTCAGACTTTTTTCAGACGTCAAAAAGTACTTTTAACTGATGTTAAAAGTGCTTCCCGCACTATTGATTGAAGGCATCTTCATTTATTCATTCAATACAAACTTGAAAATTTGTTAAATCAAGGGGACCAAGAATTCCATCGGACACATTATATGACCTCAACGTTAAGTCATAATGTAGTAAAATTCTCATTAGTTAATTTGCGTTTCTGCCATGTGAACTAATTAAATGAAGATTTCATTATATGAGACAATAACGTCAAGCAAATATAGGTTATCATGGAAATTAAGAACCTGTACCAACAATGAGATATGAATCTTGACATAATATGATAATACATGATTATATGTGCAGTCCCACATATTAAATAAATATCCCACGATCTAAACATACTAGTATATAACAATTCTATATCAATATGGTTCAAAAAAAAAAAAAAACAATTCTATATCTCTGCATTAGCTTATGACAACTCTAATTCCAGGAGTCATACCTATTTGTAAATCTATTTGTAAGTGCTCTTAAGAGTCCGAATGTTTGCATTGCCTTGGACTGAGACATCTCTTCACCCTAAATTTTTATTTTTAAAAAAATAAAAACAATATTCACAAGGCTTATGTTTTCTATTGACTCGTCTAAAGGGGCTCCTGATTGCGAGAGGAAGAAAAGCATATAAATTTTTTTTGAAATATCCTATTTCACCAAGGAAGATATTTGCAGAAGTCTTTTTTATTAGTCTTTGCTAGGCCCAGCAGTCACATGCTCAAAACTAGGCACATTACAAAAGGACAAAGCTTTGGTTGCCCAAAGACAACCATTATCTCATTATGCTCTTAATTAAATTCATGATGGAATACACAAGTTAATTGTATATTCTATATATTTCTTAGAGCCAAGAGTGTCGACGTCAAACACGGGTGTCAATGTCCATCGTATAAATAATTAAACAAACTTGTAATGGTGGTGTTAGCATCTTGCATGCAACTTTGGAAGCAAGGCTCACAAAAAGTGAAAAACTCGATGTTGGAATATTTTATTCCAATATCATAATGTGGGCAGACATCGATAATTAATTATATTAGCTATTTATCTCTTAGGGGCCTTAATTGATATGTGATCAAATTAAGAGATAAGGTCAATTAGATTTCTGATTTGATAATTGATATTATCATTAATTATCTGATATGGGTAAAATATGAGTGGATGTCAATGATGGCCAATTTTGGAATAATGGGAACCCTAATTGGCCATCACACTATATATAGGCTATGGTCCCCAATACACCGGACACAACGCATACCGCCTCTTTTCCCCATCTGAAGAGCGACTAAGGCATAAAGAGTCCCGGTTGAGGAAGAACCATAAAGCCGCCGCTAATCATTCATCATCATTGTTAGTGTTGATTGTCAAGGTATTCCGTGATTGATTGTCACTCTCTGTTCGTAAAGGTTAGTGATCAAGTTCATCTTTTGAAGAACGCTTAAGATCAGGAACCTTATGGATCCAGGTACACTCATAACCTTAGAATCCTAGTAATCTGGCATGATGTAGATCCTAGGCTATATGGTATATGTGCTCTAGGGTGTATGCCCATAGATTTAATGCTTCCGCATAAAGAAATTAAAGAACTAAAGAATTAGTTCCAACAAGTGGTATCAGAGCAGTCTTCATTGTTAGGTTATTAGGATTCAACGTAAGTGATGAATTAATTGGATCGGTGGCTTCCTGTATCTGTATCTGCAATTAAAGTTTTATTCCATTTTTTTTTCGAAAACGTAGATACATAGTACTGTTAATCGGTTATTCTTTTAAACATATACATGACCGCACGGCTGACCCTTGCTTTCAGTAAGTATGTTTTATTTGATTTATGGTCGTATGTGTTTTTTTGGCCGTTCTGCAAGTATCAACGTATTGACCCCGTGAATCCAGTCTTCACTGTTAGGTTTCCTGCAATATTTTGTTTTGTGGCCATAAATAACAATAATATATATCTATATTAGCCGTACAGTAACTATAACTAAGATATGTTGCTTCCTGCAAGTTTATATTATATATATTATTGTGAAAGGATGAATGCTAGTTGATCCTGTACCTGTTCTAGTTTGATGCTTCGGTGATTTGTTTTTTGATTTGCATTTGATTATTATATATATATATATATATATATATATTTGAATCACCATGATGACATTCTGGACAATTGGGTTTATTATATATATGAAAGAAATTTAATTGCAAGTGTGATTGTCAGTACCCATGACTTTACAGTATATGTACTATATTGTCCATAAATGCATGCTTTTGAACTTGACCTTTCGTTGAATGGTTATTGAACCTTTTGAGCATGAATATTATATGTATAATATTTGAATCACAATTAGTCAATATATGACATTCTGGAGTTTTAAAATTTTTTTTTTTTTGTCTTATTAAAAAAAAAAAAAGGATTTGTTTTGCTTTATGCCTACTGCGAGCATTGTGCATTTTTTTTTTGTATGTACAGATAAAGAAATATTTTTTTTTTAAGGATTCTTTTCACACTAAACATTCAGGTTTCTAAGTTTTAGTGTGAAAAGGGCAAATTTGCGACCGCCCCCAATTTTTTTTTTTTTAAAAAAAAAAAAAAAATTGTCTGGTATTTTTTGGTTGGATTTGTTGAAGCAACACGTTGCCAAAGTAACCTCTGTTGTGTCGATTGATTTAATTGAATTTACTAAGATGTGCATGAAATTATTTATGCGGATTGTTCTTGGCCCAAAGGTAAAGAGCAGTTTGGCCGAATAATGGAGTGCCTGCGATGATAAATATGTGGTGATTATAAAGGTATTTTCATGTGAATAACAGAGTGTCCAAAGATAACTGTTATTTGACAGAACTTATCACCAATGTTTGATCATTGCTTGAGAGGGCCACTTACAGTTAATCCTTACTAGTCCAAAGATTGGGGATTAATGTTGTGCTAGGCATCTTGTTTGGGTCTTTGATTTGCCAATATGGATTGCTTTACATGTCTCCTTTATATTTTATATTATGACATGTTTTGCTTATATGGTTGTATGTTTTCTTTTGTTCCTTGTTCAGTGTCTGCTATCACTGCTACCAATTTTACTACTCAAGTTAATGGAATCCCTATGCTGAATGGGATGAATTTCAAAGTCTGGAAGGAATCCGTAGAAATTGTTCTCGGATGTATGGATTTGGATCTGGCACTTAGGGCGGAGCGACCCACTCTCGCTGCGGATAACTCTAATGAGGCGAAAATTGAGAAGTGGGATCGGTCCAATCGAATGTGCCTCATGATCATCAAGCGCTCCATTCCGGAGGCGTTTCGGGGCTCTATTCCTGAGAATGAAAATGCCAAGAAGTTCCTCGAGGCAATAAAGCAATATTATGCCAAGAATGACAAATCTGAGGCGAGTAGCCTTTTGGCTAAACTCATCTCAATGAAGTACAAAGGAAAAGGGAACATTAGGGAGTACATAATGGAGATGTCTAACCTAGCATCAAGACTTAAGGCACTAAAGTTAGAGCTGTCTGATGACATGCTTGTGCATTTGATCTTGATCTCTCTCCCTGCACACTTTGGGCAATTCAAAGTGAGCTATAACACTCAAAAGGACAAATGGTCCCTAAATGAGCTTATATCTCACTGTGTGCAAGAGGAAGAGAGGCTGCAGAGGGATAAGACTGAAAGTGCTCACTTGGCTATGTCTTCTCAGAATAAGAAGAGAAAGAGAGCTAAGGATACTGCGGAAAATTCTTCTCAACAGAAGAAGAAGCAGAAAAGGCAAGATGAGGAATTTACTTGTTTCTTCTGCAAGAAGGCAGGACATATGAAGAAGGATTGTCCTAAGTATGCCAACTGGCGTGCTAAGAAGGGTAAACTTCTCACTTTGGTTTGTTCTGAAATTAATTTAGCTACTGTACCTAAGTATACTTGGTGGGTAGATTCTGGTGCTACTACTCACATAAGTATGTCTATGCAGGGTTGCCTGTGGAGCCGACCGCCAAGTGATGCTGAAAGATTCATCTTTGTGGGCGATGGCAATAAAGTTGCTGTTGAAGCTATAGGGACTTTTAGATTATGTTTAAAGACTGGTTTTCATTTGGATTTAATTGAGACATTTGTCGTACCGTCATTTAGACGGAATTTGATTTCTATTTCTAGTTTGGACAAATTTGGTTACTCTTGTTCATTCGGAAAAAATAAAGTTAGTCTCTTTTATAATTCGAATGTTGTTGGTTCCGGTCCTTTGATTGATAATCTTTACATGCTTGATGTAGAAAGTTCCTATAACGAGATATTGCAAACAAGTACACGTGGTACAAAGCGTAAATTAATTGAGAATTCCGCCACTTTATGGCATAAGCGTTTAGGCCATATCTCTTTACAGAGAATTCAGAGGCTTGTGTCGGAGGAAATTCTTGGGCCCTTAGATATGGCGGACTTTAAAGTCTGCATTGAGTGCATTAAGGGTAAAAGGACAAACTTAAGCAAATTAGGTGCCGAAAGAGCTAAGGATGTCTTAGAACTAATACATACGGATATTTGTGGTCCTTTTCCTACAAGTTCTTGGAATGGACAACGATACTTTATTACGTTCATAGATGATTACTCTAGGTATGGCTACCTATATTTAATTCATGAGAAGTCTCAATCTCTAGACGTTTTCAAGTCTTTCAAGGCTGAAGTTGAACTTCGACTTGGTAAGAAAATTAAGGCCGTTAAATCTGACCGTGGTGGTGAATACTATGGCAGATATGATGGATCGGGTGAACAACGTCCAGGGCCCTTCGCACTTTTCCTCGATGAGTGTGGAATCGTTCCGCAATACACTATGCCGGGCAAACCCAGCATGAATGGTGTTGCAGAGCGACGAAACAGGACTCTTAAGGATATGGTGAGAAGTATGATTAATCATTCTTCCTTACCAGAATCACTTTGGGGAGAGGCATTAAAGACCGCAGTTTATATCCTTAACAGGGTACCAAGTAAAGCAGTTACCAAAACCCCTTATGAGTTGTGGACTGGCAAAAAGCCCAGCATTAAGCACATGCACATTTGGGGATGTCCAGCTGAGGCAAGGCCTTATAGGCCACATGAAGGAAAACTGGACTCAAGGACGGTTAGCTGTTACTTTGTTGGTTATGCCGAGCGCTCTCGCGGGTATAAGTTTTACAATCCCACTACAAGATCATTCTTTGAGACGGGGAATGCAAGATTCCTTGAGGAAGTTGAGTTTGGGGGGGAAGGAAACATAAGGAATGTTGTCTTTAATGAAGAACCTGTTATTGATAATGATCAGATCTTTGTGCCTGTCATTGTTCAAGAAACAGATCCAGTTATAAATAACGATGATCAGGCCATTATACCTGACATCACTCAAGGACAAGACAACAATGGTATTCCTCCTCAAGCACCACCTTCAGAGCAAACTCAACAACCTCAAGAAGTGCCATTAAGGAGATCCACTAGAGAGAGGAGAAGCACAATCTCAGATGATTATATAGTTTTTCTCCAAGAACATGAGGATGGAATTGGTTTGACTGAGGATGATCCAATCACCTTTAGTCAAGCTATGCAAAGTTCTAACTCTCAAAAGTGGATTAATGCCATGAATGATGAGATAAAATCTATGGCTGATAATGACGTTTGGGATCTCGTCAAATTACCCGAAGGTGCGAAACCCATTGGCTCTAAATGGATATTTAAGACCAAGAGGGATTCAAAGGGTAACATTGAGAGATATAAGGCTCGTCTGGTCGCCAAAGGCTTTACTCAAAAGGAAGGTATTGATTATACAGAGACTTTCTCTCCAGTTTCTTCGAAAGACTCTTTTAGGACCATTATGGCACTAGTAGCTCATTATGACTTGGAGCTACATCAGATGGATGTAAAGACTGCGTTTCTCAATGGTAACATTGATGAGACAATGTATATGGTGCAACCACAAAACTTTGTTTTAGGTGATCCAAAGTCTATGGTATGCAAACTAAAGAAATCCATCTATGGCCTTAAACAGGCCTCCCGTCAATGGTATCACAAATTTCACCAAGTTATCACCTCCTATGGTTTTGAGGCTAATGTGGTTGATGATTGTGTATATCAAAAGTTCAGTGGGAGTAAATTTATCTTCCTGGTATTATATGTCGATGATATCTTGCTAGCCAGCAGCGATATAGGCTTATTGCACGAAACCAAGAGATTTCTCACGAAAAATTTCGAGATGAAAGATCTTGGGGACGCCTCTTTTGTCTTAGGTATACAGATACTTAGAGATCGCTCTCAAGGTATCCTTGGGTTATCACAAAAGGGCTATATCGATACAGTTTTGGATAGATTTGGCATGAAAGGTAGTAAACCAGGGGATACACCCGTTGCTAAAGGAGACAAATTAAGTCTCAAACAGTGCCCCAATAATGACTTTGAAAAGAAAGAAATGCAAAAGGTTCCTTATGCATCAGCTGTAGGGAGCCTTATGTATGCTCAAGTTTGCACTCGTCCTGATATATCATTTATAGTGGGAGTCCTAGGAAGATATTTGAGTAATCCTGGTATGCAGCACTGGATAGCAGTCAAGCGCGTGATGCGCTATTTGAAGAGAACAAGAGACCACATGCTTACCTATCGGAAGTCAGACAGTTTGGAGATCATCGGGTATTCTGACTCCGATTTTGCGGGATGCCCGGATAGCAGACGTTCCACATCTGGTTACATATTCCTTTTGGCTGGAGGATCCGTCTCTTGGAAGTCTGTCAAACAGACTTTAGTGGCTCCTTCGACCATGGCAGCGGAGTTTGTGGCTTGTTTTGAGGCATCAAATCATGCATTATGGCTGCGGAACTTTGTCACAGGCCTACGCGTCATTGAAAGCATCCAGAGGCCCTTGAAAATTTATTGTGACAATAGTGCAGCTGTGCTCTACTCGAACAACAACATGAGTTCTACAAAGTCGAAATTCATCGACATCAAGTGTCTTGTTGTGAAGGAAAGAGTCCAGGAGAAACAGATTTCAATAGAACATATAGGGACAAACTTTATGCTAGCTGACCCACTAACCAAAGGCTTGACACCTAAGGTCTTTCATGAGCATGTTGCTCGTATGGGTGTTGGTTTTGAGATTGCCTTAAATTAGTGGGAGGTTTTCCCTTGTTTGGTTTTCTTCTATGTTCTATGTTTTTTTTTTTTTAATTTTTGGATTTGGTACACATTATGTTATGATTAATTTTCTGCAGAAATAAAGTTTATGAGGTTATTTTCATAATATTTAATTTGCACCTAAGGAACTTCGGTATGATCTCACTAAAGATTTAAGTTGGACCAGTTGGAAATAGGCATGATTTAGAGATCACATTGCATGAAATTTCCATGCCACTCATCCATATCAATCTATGTCATCAAGTGCATTGATATGGTGGTCGTCGGGGTTTAGTCACGATATACGTTAGTGACGACAGCCGCGGTGGTTCCATTATTAATGTATGAGGTGGACCAGATTGTAAAGTGGAAGTCTAAGGATAAATAGCATTCGGATGCGCGCCTAAAGAACTCTGATATAATTATTATGATATATTGCCCAAGTGGGAGATTGTTGGAATATTTTATTCCAATATCATAATGTGGGCAGATATCGGTAATTAATTATATTAGCTATTTATCTCTTAGGGGCCTTAATTGATATGTGATCAAATTAAGAGATAAGGTCAATCAGATTTCTGATTTGATAATTGATATTATCATTAATTATCTGATATGGGTAAAATATGAGTGGATGTCAATGATGGCCAATTTTGGAATAATGGGAACCCTAATTGGCCATCACACTATATATAGGCTATGGTCCCCAATACACCGGACACAACGCATACCGCCTCTTTTCCCCATCTGAAGAGCGACTAAGGCATAAAGAGTCCCGGTTGAGGAAGAACCATAAAGCCGCCGCTAATCATTCATCATCATTGTTAGTGTTGATTGTCAAGGTATTCCGTGATTGATTGTCACTCTCTGTTCGTAAAGGTTAGTGATCAAGTTCATCTTTTGAAGAACGCTTAAGATCAGGAACCTTATGGATCCAGGTACACTCATAACCTTAGAATCCTAGTAATCTGGCATGATGTAGATCCTAGGCTATATGGTATATGTGCTCTAGGGTGTATGCCCATAGATTTAATGCTTCCGCATAAAGAAATTAAAGAACTAAAGAATTAGTTCCAACACTCGACCCTACTTTTTGTATTTTTGTGCTTTGTTTGGAATGCTCATATATAATGTAACACATGTTTTCGAAAGACTTCTCAAGGTCTTCCACTTCGATCACTTACATAACCCACAAATTTTTATTGGGAGGAAGTCTGCAAATTGTTCAAAACGTACGGCACGTCTAATTCGTTAGATAGTTCTTTTCGTATGGACCACGGCTTGTTACCCCTTTCTCCATACTGTATCTTTGTGAACGAAAGTTTAAAATCAAATGTGATTAGCATAATGTGGGTATTCCTTTCTTGTACATTATGACATGACAATTAAATGTTGAGAAATAATTGATCTGATTTATTTGGGAGTTTAGAAATGGTGTTATCTTTAGTGGTTTTAAAGTTGATCTGATTTATTTTTTGTTGGATAGGATCAAGTTCACATCTTGAAAATGAGTGTTAGCTAGATCTTCTATAACACATGCTCTTTTTCATATTGGTGTGTAAATCCACCTTTGTGTAGAGCTAGTGTTTTTACCCATGCAATGCACGGATTAAAACAAATTTTAATATAATATTTATATAATTTAGAATTAATATAATTTCTTATACATAATTATTCATTGTAAGTATATTTTATTTAAAATTATTATACATAAATTTATGTTATCTATATTCATCTTTCTTTTACAAAAAAATGAGTTGTATACAACATAACTCTCAAGTTAATTGTGTCCACTATTATGAACCATTAAAAAATAATTCAATTTTCCATCAATTTATTTTTTACGCTCCTACAATCTTTTGTTCATGCTACACCATGCGGTGCAAGATATCTTTATTCTTTATTTTGGTTAAAAAAGTTTGCAGTATACCTAAGATATGCGCTATTGAATAATATATTAGCTCAACCTCTAAGAAGCCATAAGTCATTCGATAATTTATCCAATCATAACTAGAGAAATTAAAAAGATTAAAAATGCATAAATTTTAAAGGGAACGATCCACATGAAAGTAAAATAATAACATATGTTGAAGCAAGTCATAAAATGTGTCTCCTCGATTAAGAGTTTAGACTCATGATCAAGACATTTATGCAAGCCAAGTTTCTTTGTTTATTGTATATGTGGCAAAATTTTCCATTGAGAATACACAACTCAAAAGCAAGTTCAGCTTGATTATCAGAAAAACATCATATATAATTTAAATTTAAAGAACATATCAGTCGAATTAAAAAGACAATAAACTCCAAATTGAAGCGATTTGAAAATGTACAAATTACAATGAAATGTTTGTATTTGTCATGATCTTGTTTGTGTAATTACCATAAGTCTAACTCTATAATCACCTAAAAAAAGTAACTTGATCCTTTTTTTATTCTTTCTTTTTCTGTTCATATCACTTTCCATCCAAGGAGAAATCCAAAAATATATCCCTACAGATGTCCACATGTTCTCATTTACACATTTCGGGTAACAATTAAAGGTAATTAATATTATACATTAATTTAAACACTTGAAGATAATTAATTTGAAGGATATTTCTTTAAATAATTAATTTTCGTAGTTAAAGGTAAATGATAGGAGAAATTAATTTACATAAGATCAAAGATAATTAATTTGGATTTATCAAAAAAAAAAAAGATAATTAATTTGGAGTATATTTCTGCATATAATTAAAAATTTTAAGCATGTATATAATCAATTGATTAAATATAAAAAATTATTTAATTTCGTATTTAAAATTAATTATTATATAAAATTAATACAAAATGATATTATTATTAATTCATATTTATTGTTTATTATGTATGTTTTTATTTATTTATATTAATTAATACAATTTATTTATTTGTTAAAATTGCTTTAATTAAATTGGATAGTACTCCCTCCGGTCAACAATATAAGCAAAAATTTTCGATTTTTTGGTCTAAAATATAAGCAAATTTCAACTACTTACATCCTATTTAATGAAGTTATTCTCAAAATACCCTTAATTTAATATAAATTTTGTTTTCCAATGACTTCTTTTATTCTCAACAACACAAGCTTAATAAATAAGAGGAATGGTAATTTAGGTAACAAACTTAATTTTTTATTTCCAATGACTCTTTTAAATGAGATCAACTAACCATCTTAATATATGTATTTTATTCAATTTTTGCTTATAATAGTGACCGGAGGGAGTATGCTTTATGAATAATTTGCTTTAACGGATTCTGAATAAATTGCCGTGATTACGCCCATTAGAAAGGGAAAAATATGACTATTAAAGATATATTAATGAGTATTAAAAATATATTAATTAAATTTTCATATCAGGCTTTAAAGTTTGTTATTTTAAATCACTTTTAGATTTGAAAAAGGCATCCCTTTTTTCAATATCCCCTGATATCAGCATTATTGATATGATTTAATCTCATATAAATTATTATTTCAAAATTATAGTTTGTATCCAGTTTGAATATATTTAATCATTATTGATATATTATCAGTTTTTATTATAGATACATTTATTTTCATTTTAAATTTTTTTTAAAAAGTTTTGTCCACGTTTTTGAATATTAATTGCATTAAAAATATATATCAAATCATGTATTGTGTTCCACAGTTTTGAATATTAATTTCATTAAGAAGAATACCAAATCGAATTGATAATATATGTTAATGTCGGAAAAATTAAATATGTGATTTGCACTTCATTAATCTTTTTAAAAATAATTGCTCCCTCCATTATTGAATATGCATATTGATATGCATAAATTCATTTATCAAAATGTGAATGAGAAAAATTATTAATTTGATTTACAATATTTACAATTTGTCAACGTGCAAAATTTTATAATTTCATATGGGCTAGGGGTGTGCAAAACCCGACCCGACCCTAAAACATGTCCCAACCCGTAGTGTTCGGGCCTGGTATGACCCTAACCCGCAGAAGATAAAGGACGAACCCGCATCTCATTTAGTGACCCAGTGTCGGGTTAGGGACGCGTTTGGGTTGACCATCGGGTTACCCAACCCGTCCCATATAATAAAAATCTACTTTTTATTTTTATTTATGCCTAGCTTACGTTTCACGTTTGATATATTTTGTGGCTTTTGTAACATTGAAATAATCTTGTTCGATGAAAGTATCTTGCTTTTAACAATGTGACTTTGGTAACACGAGTATCAAGGAAGTATCCAACAAAAAGATCTGTTTGTTAATATTTTTTAACATCCAGTTTTGTATCTATTTGGTGACACGAGATCAATTGGTGTCTTTTAGATAGCATCTTTTGCTGATATTTTGGTTTATAATTTTTTTTTTTAAAAAAAAATATATTTTTCACTCACAGAAATTGAGGTTATAAAGAATTTATTTAACTTCGGGTCAACCCGGTCTCGTCTCATTTAGACCCGATCTTAAACCAACCAACATATGATCGGGTTACTTCGGGTCTAGGGACGGGTTCAGGTTCAAAGAATTGACCCTATCAATGTTTAGGGCCGGGTAAGGGACAAGCGAAACCAGTCCCAACCCGTCCCATGCTCACCTCTAATATGGGCAAAGTTATTCATGTATTGTGCTTCACGTTTCATGAATATTAATGCTAGAAATTTTTTAAATATTTGATATGTATTGATATGATTTAATCTCATATCATTTTTTATTAAAAAATTACAGTTTGTATCCAGTTTAAATATATTTAATTTATAATTGATATATTTAATCATTATTGATAGTCTGATATGCTTTAAATGACTCAGGTTTAAATTTCTAACTACAGATGAATTGTAAATTTAAATTATTGATACAGTATCGGTTTTTATTAAAGATACATTTTTTTTCATTTTAAAATTGCTCTAAAAAGTTTTCTCCACGTTTTTGAATATTAATTGCATTAAAAAGAATAGCAAATCATGTATACTGCACGGTTTTGAATATTAATTGCATTAAAAAGAATAACAAATCATACCAGATCAAATTGATATTATGTGTGTTAATGTTAGAAAATTTAAATATGCGATCTGCACTTCATTCTTTTTAAAAATAATTGCTCCCTCCATTATTGAATATGCATACTGATATGCATAAATTCATTTATAAAAACGTGAATGAGCAAATTTATTCATTTGCTTTACAATATTTTAAATTTGTCAACGTGCAAAATTTGTTTCATGAATATTAATGCTATAAATTTTAAATATGTGATATGTACTGTCATTCATGATATTTTCTATATGTTTTTTTGTTAAAATTAAATGTCAAATTTCGATATCCATTAAGTTAATGGTATTCATTCTTTAAAGAAAAAGGTTAATGCTATTCATTGCTGTAATCAATGGCATTAATCAAATCAATTGTTTTTTAAATATGCTTTTTTTCATATTGGTGTGTAAATCCACCTCTTTGTAGAATTCTTTGTTGCTGTACAGTATTGGCTGCTGTAGCCTTATGTGGCCATTGATGCGGCTTTGTTTATAGGTTCTGAGTAACTCTTGTACTCCTATTAATGATACTTTTGCTTTTTCAAATAAAAAAAAAACTTAAACAATGAAAACCTTAGGTACTAACTTTTTTATTACTACAGCATGACTTAAAATTTTCCATCACCAAACAAGTTTGCTCATTTTTTCATATTTCTTTAAACCCTCCCATTTTTAATTCCTCTCACTTGATCATTTGAAGTATTAATTTATCAATGATTCCTATAAAATGTTGTGTATGAACTATGAAGTTCATACAAAAGTTGCTATATAAGTTTACTTCGTTTATGGTAGAAGTAGGGACAAAAGACCCTAGAGAAAATAGAAGACTAAACAATCAGAGACTTCCTCTCTAGTCTCTTGTGACTGGAAATTGTTGCGCTGATACTTTGGCAAGATATCATTAACATGAAAAAATGATGATGGATGGATATAGAGAACGAGTTAGAGATGAGAGAGAAAGTTAGAGAGAGGGGTTCTGAGGGAGAGTGGATCAAGGTTAACAGGAAAGAAAAGTTCTTGTCTAAGCCTGAGAGTTATCTGGTAAGGGAGAGATCTACCCATTTTTATAACAGAGATACTTCACTCAGATCTGGTCTTCAATAAGGGCGTCTACAGCATTATGAAAAGAGTTATTTACAGGGTGCTTCATCCTTCTACTTCACCAACTTTCCAGAGGAATGCATTACAAACGACCTCTGGAAAATTTTCCTAAGATGTGGAAAGGCTATAGATGTGTTTATTCCTAACAAGAGAGATAAGTTGGGGAAAAAATTTGGATTTGTGAAATTTATAAATATACAAAATGTTAAAGAGTTGATGATGAGGCTAAATGACCTGTGGATTGGAACCTATCACCTGAGAGTCAACCAGTCAAGGTTTGAACGTAGAGATCCCATTGGAAATAAAGGCTATCCATCTGCAAGGAATATGGCAAAGGTGAATAGGAAGGGGGTAAGAAAAGGAGTTTCTTATGTAAGTGCAGTTCAGGATGGTGTGGAAGACACTAAAAATGGTAGCAAGGAACAACATTTGAGAGATGTTGTTAACAATGACGACTGGAAGGGGATGTCTTTTAACGTAGCTGGGGAAGACATGATGTGGATTAAAGGTTCATTTGTAGGTTATGTTCATAACTTAGAATGCAAAATGGATATCCAAGACAAGCTACAAAGAGAAGGCATTTTCTATATTAAGGCCATTCCCATGGGTGGGTACTTGGTCCTACTCTCTGCAGTTGCTACAGACGACTTGGAAAATAATTTGAGGGAGGATGCTATGATACTATCTAAATGGTTTGAGGATATCAAGCCTTGGGAGGAAGATTTAGTCGTAAGGGAGAGGATGGTATGGTTGAATATAACCGGAGTGCCCCCTCATGCCTGGAAAGTGGATCTGTTCCGATCACTGGCACAACTGGAAGGAAAATTTGGTGCTCTTGATGAATGCACACGGTTAAAAAATAGGTTGGACGTTGCTAGGGTGCTCATTACGGCAACTGGTTCAAAAGCAATCAATAGAGTAGTGCAGGTGAAGATAAACGGTATTGTCCATACGATCAGGATTTTGGAGGATCACTGTGGTGACCCTTACTGGAAGACGACGCCTACAAGGGAGGTCAGATACGAGGCAAGTAGTGCAGGGGAAAGTTCAGACTCAGTCGTTGATAGTGATGAGGCGATGTCGGTTTCGGAAGTAGTGGTGGAGGACTCGTCGGAGGAGGAAGGGTACCTTGGTGTGTTAGATTCAAATTTGAAGTCGCGTGTGGCTCGAGGAATCCGTACGGTGAAAAGCACTGGTGACTTGATCAGGAAAGGGAAGCAAATAGCAGAGTTTGATGTTGATGGGGGAGCAGTTTCGGCTAGTATGCAGAAAGTAGATGGACAAAACTGGTCAACGGTTGGTGAGGGTCAGAAGAAATTGATCCCAACATTTGTTGGGCCAATAGATGACAATAGATTAGTAAATGTAGATTTGGGCCTTTTTTCAGATTGGAGACTCAGCCAGCCCATTCATGCTAAGCCTATTAGCTTCTTCGAAGGGTCATGCAGTTTGGCTGGGCCAAAGAGGCTCGTAAATGGTGAGGGTTCAAGTGGGCAGAATTTTAAACACCAAAAGTTTTTTGAGGAAAATACCCTAGGGAAAAATTATTGGTTAAATGGCAAAAGAAGATTAGGAAGCGTTTGGTGGCAGCAAGGTTTGGAATCAACAGGAAAAGGATACATGGTAAAGAAACAAAGGGAGTTCAAAGCAAAATTTCTTCAAGGTGTTCAAGTTGAGAGTTCGAGGTTTGATGAAGTGGTGAATAAGTCTAAGAAGAGCAGTAATAATGAAGACATTGAGGGGTGCTTGCGGGTTGCACTTCAGCTTTCTCCGGTTGCAGAAATGTCTATGGTGGCAGAATCAAGTGTCTTTCCTTCAGAGCCTTCGGATTCAGATACTATAGAGAATGAGGAGCCAGATGTGGAAGAACGAGTAATGGGTGATGTTCCTGAGGATTATTTTGCACAGTCAGGGAATCAGGAAGGGAACTTTCAGTATATTCCAGGTAATTCTTTTCCTAACAAAGTAATCAAAGTTACAAATAGCGGTTGTCGTAATGAAATGATTAAAGGTTCAACAGAGGAGAAAGTTTGGTCCATTTGCGAGGATTTGGGGGTGACCTACCAAGGTGATCATAATGAAATGATTAAAGCAATAGGGGACTTAGAGGAGAGGGATAAAATAGCCAAGTTTGGCTCAGGCGAGTAAGAGGGTTTCCCATGAAGGTTATTTCATTAAATATAAGGGGTCTGGGGGGTAGGATTAAGAAAGAAAAGGTTAGGTCTTTAGTTAGGGGGGGAAAGCCGGACTTAGTGGTGATTCAGGAAACAAAATTAGATTCTGTGGATTTAGTGACCTGTCAATACCTTTGGGGGGATCAGGATGTCAATTGGGTGTCTTTACCGGCGATAGGTAACTCAGGTGGTTTGTTAACAATGTGGGACTCTAAGGTTTTCTCCTTGAAGTTCTTCTTCTCGGGGAAAGGTTTTTTAGGTGTGACTGGGATGTGGTGTAAGAATAATTTGGAATGTACAATAGTCAACATTTATTCTTCATGCTTGTTTCCCGAAAAAAAGGAACTATGGCGTGACTTGGTAATGTCAAAAAATGGGTTTGGTGGTCAGTTGTGGTGTGTTGTTGGGGATTTCAATGCGGTGAAGAGATCCTCGGAAAGGAAGGGAATTAGGAGCAGGAATTCTGAATCGGAAAGTAAGGCATTTCAAGATTTTATAGATGACTTGAATTTGATAGATTTGCCGGTGCTTGGAAATCGGTTCACTTGGTTTAAACATGATGGGACTGCTATGAGTAGAATTGATAGGTTTTTGCTTTCTGAAGGGTGGATTACTGAGTGGGGTGTGGGAGCTCAGTGGGTCGGAAAAAGAGATGTTTCAGACCACTGCCCTATTTCATTAAAGGATGATGGGGCAGATTGGGGTCCAAAACCGTTCAGATTTAACAATTGCTGGTTACAGCATGAGGATTTTAAACAATTTGTGATTACAAGTTGGACTAACCTAAGGGTGGTAGGTTGGAGAATTTATGGCTTTAAGGAAAAGCTTAGGAAAATGAAGGAGATGTTGAAAGTGTGGAATGTGGAAGTCTATGGAAATCTGGAAACTAGAATAAAAGGTTTAGTTGAAAATCTAAATGAATCAGATGCTCTTGCTGCTATTAGGATGTTGAGTGAGGAGGAGATAACATTGAGGAGGAGAACAAATGAGTCCATGTGGGAAGCTAAGCGGCAAAAAGAAAGTCTATTGCTTCAAAAATCTAGAGTTAGATGGTTGAGAGAGGGTGATTCAAACTCCTCGTATTTTCATTCTTGTGTAAATTTTAGAAGGAGGAAGAACAATATTGTGGCACTACAATTAGGGGATATTTGGTTGGAGGATCCGATCAATGTAAAATTGGAGGTGGTCAACTACTTTACGACCCAGTTTTGTGAGCAGAGTAGAAATCGACCTTTATTGGATGGACTGAACTTTAAGGTTTTATCAGAAGAAAGCAGGGTGGGCTTAGTCAAGCCTTTCTCTTCAGAAGAGATTAAGGATGCAGTGTGGAATTGTGATGGGGATAAAAGCCCCGGCCCTGATGGATTTAATTTCACTTTTTTCAAAAAGTTTTGGAATACTATCAAGGATGAGCTAAGGGCAGTTGTTCTCGAATTCCATTCGAACGGCTCCTTGCCTAAAGGAGTTTGTTCCTCTTTTGTGGCTATGATTCCGAAGAGGGAAAATCCACAGTGCTTGAATGATTTCAGGCTAATCTCCCTAATTGGATCAATTCATAAGTTGATCTCTAAGATTCTGGCAGCCCGGCTTAAGATAGTAATTGGTTCTTTGATTTCGCCTTGCCAATCGGCGTTCATCTCTAATAGGCAAATCCTTGATGGAGTTTTGGCCATAAATGAGGTAATTGATCTGGCTAAAAAGTCAAAGAAAAAATGTCTGATTTTCAAGGTTGATTTTGAAAAGGCCTATGACTCGGTAAACTGGGATTTCCTAAAGTACATGATGGGTAGAATGGGTTTCCCGGGTAAATGGTTGAGATGGATGCGAGCTTGTGTTTTCTCAGGGAAGGTGTCGGTTCTAGTAAATGGGAGTCCCTCTACTGAGATCTTGCTAGAGAGAGGATTAAGACAGGGCGACCCTATGGCACCTTTTCTTTTCCTAATTGTGGCTGAAGGATTGAGTGGTATGATGGATAGGGCGGGGGCGATTGGTAGATTCACTGGTTTTGAATATGACACATCAAAAAGTTTTTCTCACCTACAATATGCGGATGATACTCTTTTAGTGGGGAAAGCTTCTTTTGATAACCTATGGACAATGAAGGCAGCTCTTAGAGGTTTTGAACTGATATCGGGGTTGAAAGTAAACTTTAACAAAAGCTGTATTTTTGGTATTAATGTGGATGGAGAATTCCTTCAGGCGGGATCTAATTTTCTTTGTTGCAAAGTGGGGGGGTTACCGTTCTCTTACCTAGGTCTTCCAATAGGTGGTAATCCAAAGAGGTTGTCAACTTGGAAGCCGGTCATTGATGTGTTAAAGAAGAGGTTGTCTAAGTGGAGGGGTAAACTTCTCTCAATGGGTGGGAGGATTGTGCTTTTGAAATCAGTGTTGTCTAGTATCCCACTCTACTTCCTATCTTTCTTTAAACTTCCAAGGAAAGTGCTCAAGGTAATAGTAGGAATTCAAAGATCCTTTCTGTGGGGGGGGTACTGAGAATAAAAGAGGCATTGCCTGGGTAAAGTGGTCGACAGTGTGTAAACCAAAGGAGTGTGGAGGTTTAGGAGTTAAAGATTTAAACCTCTTCAATAAAAGTTTATTAGGTAAATGGAAGTGGCGCATACTACAAGATAACAAGGCCTGCTGGTTTGACATTATAAAGTCAAGATATGGTATACAAAGAAACTTGCCTGAGGCGCAGGCTTGGAATTCTAGAAATTCATCACAATGGTGGAGAGATGTCTGTAGTATTGAGAATGATAATTCAGTACCGGTTAACTGGTTCACAAATGGGGTAGGGAAGAAGGTGGGTAATGGATCAGACACCCTTTTTTGGCACGAGAAATGGTTTGGTGTGAACTGCCTTAAGGAAGTTTTCCCAAGACTATTCTCCCTGGCATTAGATAAGTCAGCTACTGTTTGTAACATGGGTCGGTGGGTTGGGTTAGTGTGGAAGTGGGAGTGGAGTTGGAGGAGGGCGTTGTTTGCTTGGGAGGTTGAGCTACTGCAACAGTTCTCTGATACATTGGTAGATGCTGTCATCTGCAAAGATGTGGTTGATAGGTGGGTCTGGGGTTTAGGTATAGATAGTTTTTACTCTGTTAAGTCTGCCTATGATCACTTGGTTTCTCATACTCTCCTATTGGGTCACCCACAAGAGCTCTCGGATATCTTCAACGATTATTGGTCAAGCTGTGCACCAAGCAAGGTGCTAGCTTTCTCTTGGCAACTACTACAAGATAGAGTTCCGACTCAGTTAAATTTGCTCCAAAGGAATATACTGAATGATTCGCTCTCCTGTTCCTGTGTACTGTGTGGTCAAGCACAGGAGTCTTCTGCTCATTTGTTCCAAAACTGCTCCTTTTCTGCAAGGATCTGGAGGTGGTTATACAGATGGATTGGTTTTGACTTAGAGGTTCCACCAGAGATTGTTAGCCACTATCTGTTGCATATAGATTTGTTCAGAGGGAGGAAGTTGAGGAAGGTCAGAAGTCTGTTTTGGCAAGCAACAATCTGGTCTATCTGGTTAAAAAGGAATGCAATTATTTTCAGGAATGAGCCGGTTGTGTTTGGGGACTTCATTGAATTGATTAGGAACAAGTCCTGGCATTGGTACTCTGCTGGAAGCAACCGATCTGGATATTCCTTTTCGGATTGGTGTGTTTGCCCTTCCAGTTGTATTCGCTAGATTCTGAGTGAGAAACAAAAATGGCCGCTGTGACTGATTATTGCTCTTGCTGTCATTGTGTATACCTTCTTGTGATGGCTTTCGGTTCTGAGTTGAAGTATCTCAAAAGTGTGAGGGTTAAAAAGGGGAGAATGCACTTGCCCAGAGTGGAAAAGTGAGGATGTGTGCCTGTGAGGATGTGAAAACTGAATTGTTTTTATGTTTGACTGCTTGCTACCTTTTAGGTGACAGCAGTCACTAACTTTAACCTTATTTTTGTGGACTTTTTTGTTTCTTTCTTGCAGGTCTGGGCTAAATGGTGGAATTTTCCCTTAATGAGGGGAAGGGGCTTGTGAAGTCATTATTAATGTTAGGAGTGTATCATGAGAGAGTCTTCAGGGTAGTGTTTTTCTGAGAATATGGGGTATAGGGTGGTTCAGTTTTCATATGAGTTTCTCAAGGGTATTGTCTCTGTGTTACCTAACGGTCGGTCTATCCATTGAGTGTTTGTGTCTGGTAGTCTTGGTGAGTGAAATGAGTCAGTTATGGGCTATTGTAAGTGACCTTTATGTTTGAATAGCAGGTTCATTTTTGATGTTGGTTGTTTGGTTTTGTGAGGAGTCCTTTTCCTGTCTGTCATGAGTCTGTGTGTGGTTCAGTTTCTCAACGGTACTGAGATTGTATTCCTGTATTTGCTTTTCAAAATTGCATTGTTCTGGTTAGTAACTAAGTAGCATTTTGGTTGGATTTGAGATTGGCTAAAGGTGTTATGGCACAGTTTTGTGTGCTGTGTTTTCTGATTCGAACAAGCATGGAAGGGCTCATAACAGGATAGAAAAAGCTGGTTATAGCTATAGTTGCAGGCTAAACTAACTCATAAGGTGGGATCCTCTTCACTACTTGCTTTAGCTTATTGGTGTGCTCTCTTTTGGTTTTTCTGCTGTGATTCACAACTTTGGAAGTTTTGTTTCAAGTGAAAGGATAGCCAAACTTCATTCTGCATATGTATTGGTCTTACTGCTATGCCTAATCACTTTAGTTGACCTCTGTCCTATACGGCTATGTGGGTGTGCTGGTGTTTTTGGTTCTAGCGCTATACTTCTGGAATTTGGTGGCTTCTAGTCTTCTTGTGGAAACAATTGGTTTGGATGTGCCATTAGTTCAGTAGTGTATTTTGTGATTCTGTTATTGCTTTTGTCTTTCTTTCCTTGTTTCTTTTTCTTGGTTAGGACTTTGTAATATCAATGCTAGGAAGGTGCTTCTAGTATTCTACTTACATTTGTCCTCTCTTATTTGTTCTCTTTTGGTTCTTGTATATGGGTTGGGGTACCCCTTGTGCCCTTATCAATATACTTTTGGCTTATCAAAAAAAAAAACATGAAAAAATGATGGCATCTTTGTAATTATTTTAATATATATGTGTTTAGGTCATGGAGGTTGGTTCAATTTAGGCAAGGGCTATTTTGGGTGCTGTTTTGAGTGGATTTAGTTTTTGTTGTTTTTGGCTGGGGTGTGACAAACTTGTATACCATTTAACACTTTGGGGCTACATTCTAAAGTGTTCCCTTGTATATGGGTTGAGTACCCCAAGTACTCCATCTCAATATACTTTTGGTTATAAATTTTTTTTTTTTAACACTTTCTTTTATTTTCAATTTTTCAGTATTTTTCCACATCACAGCTTTTCATCATGAAGAAACCACTACAAGCGGTGTATAATTGCATGTAGGCAAATTAAGCTAAGTGGTCTCTATAAGCCTAGCTATAGAACTAAAAAATATTGATCATTGGCTCATTGCCTAGTTGAACATGAATTATATATGTGTATTAGCTTTTCCATCTAAACTATGATTAATTATTTGGAGGGAAAATCTAAAGGGTTGGTTATTAGTCAAGATGGGGTAAACTGGAATAGACGATTATTTTTGAAGAAAAAAAGGTTGAGTGGCATATATAGGTGAATATGTAATTTATCTAAAATTATTATAATCAAGGTCCGCCCTAAGTATACCAACCAAACTCACTTTATTTACATTTTATAATATTCCAAGTAAAGCTTGCACTTGTTCAATCATTGGTGTCTTTGATTTACGAGTATTTTAATTTAAAATATTCATGTTTGTTTAGAGTTATTATTATTATTATTATTTTGATGAACTGTTTAGAGTTAGTTTATACTTTATACCTTAATTAAATTAAGAACGGAATTTTTAAAATTGAAATATTTTACAAACTTTACAAAAGAAACTTCTATCTTGAGACAGTTTGTTTCAGCTTTTTTGGGCTTTAGCTCCTCTTTGTAACAAAATAAAAATAAAAATAATATAGGTGATGAAATCATTTCTGATTTCTGAAATTTAATTGTTCAACCATTCGAGGATAGGACTTGGAACTCCATTTAATTTTTTTTTTTCAGGCAGAACAATGTAAAATAAAAAAGTATAGTTTGAATTGTATCAAAACTGGATATACAAAAATTCATTAAATTGGGATGGAAAACAAAAAATTCTAGGATGCTGCTGCAGATACAACCAGGAAATTAAAGCATGTGCTGAAGCAATTAATTAATTGAGACAATCTGACTGAGTATAAATGTTCTCAGAAACTTTCCATCTCACATGGAATATTTATTCTTAACAACAATATATAAACCGATACACAATCACCAAAAAAAGGTACAGCACATATTTATATATAACGACAACTGAATTAAGCAAGAAGGGAAAGCATTGAAAGTTGAAACACATAGAAACAGCTTCAGATTATTACAATCTTAAAATAAGAAAGGAAATTAACAAGTTCGGGTGTGAATATCACAATTTTGTTTAGGCCCACCTCCATTTTTTGAGGGCAAGCAGGTACGAACACCCTTAAGAAATGGACATTGAATAGCAGCAGCGTTGGGGTTGGAGGTGTTCCCAGTCAAAGCCTCACTCGGAACATAGAGCATTCTAACTGCTGCATGAGAACCAAAGGAGAATTCTTCTTCAAAGTCGTTGCCGCCTATGAGGCAGTCCTCACCGCTGCCACAGGCCCTGTAGTTGCCGTTGACCTTACTGAGATGTAGTAAGTGGATAAGAATTATGATAAGGAATGGTAGGAAGAGTTTCTTCTTCATTTTGGGAACTCTCAATACTCAATAGTGTCGGCAACTCTTTGCTCAAAGAAAATGGCAATGAGATATTAATTATTGAAGCACCTTTCCTCCTGAATTTGTACTAGTCGTCATGTAACTTAGGGGTGTTCGCGGTTCGGTTTGGATCGGTTTTGAGGCAAAAAGTCATCCGATCCAAAGATAAAAAGAGCATGCGGTTTGGTTCGGTTTGGATGGCTTCCTTAGAAAAATCCGATCCGATCCAATTGGATTAAATGCGGTTTGGATCGGTTCAGTTAATTCGGTTTGTACCGACACGCCATTACATATTTATATTAGATTAAATAATCAAGATTACAAGCTAAATTGAACAAATCTTAAACATGTATATAGTTGTTTATATATTCATGTAATAATTTCATAAAATATGTCTAAAATAAATAAATATTCATCATCAACTAGTTTCATAACATCTTTTTTTATGTTTGGAACTATGAAATAGTAAAAAAATGATGTCAAATCAAACTAGTAAGTATTATTAAGGAAAAAAAACAAATAAAAAAATCAATAATGCAAAAAATAGAATAAATATATATTAGATTTTATATATGCGGTTTAGTTTGGATTGATTCGGTTTAAGAAAAGAAATCCAAAATCCGATCCGATCCGATCCGTTTTCACAAAACAAGATCCAAAAAAATCCAATAGACATCGGTTTTGTTCGGTTTTCGGTTTTTTTGGATCTGTTTTCGGTTTTCTTTTGGATTGGTTTGGATATGAACACCCCTTGTAACTTATCTATTTATATCTATCAATATTTCTATTTTATCTATTTATTTATTTAATTATATTTTTGGTTCCTCTATTATTGATCATGTATGATTTTGGTCCCTATAAAATTTTTTTTGTGTGCACATTTGGTCCTTATAATTTTTTCAATGTTGCAAATTTGGTTCTTTGGTCTCATGTCTGTCAATTTTTTGAATATATCAATATAAAGGAACCACTCCTCTAAGTGCATAGAACCTCTGGTTGAGGTTCTCTCACCCCTACCTCTCCATTTTAACATGATTCAATGGTTCTTCTCTACTATTTACTTGTATTGTTCCTCCTTTTCGAGATCTTTTTTTTGGTTTAGCACCACTAGGTCCTTTAACGCAAAAGCTCAACCAGAGGTTCTATGTGCTTAGAGCAGTGTTTATGAAAAAAAATAATTGAAAAATTGACAGACATTGAATAGAATGACCGAATTTGCAAGATTGAAAAATTGGGAACCAAATGTGTATAAAAAAAAATTTAAAAAACTAAAATCACATATTACTAATAATAGAAGAACCAAAGTCCAATTAAGCGTATCTTAAAATAGAGATTCACATTGTGGCGTTCACACCTCACGAATATGTCATGTAACACTAATTGTGCCACATCACTAAAACTCTCGTGTCATAAACTCTAGAATAGATCCACTTCTTATTTATCATTGCACCTTTTCTTTGCTTCTGTCTCTTTCTATGTCACCTTTTTCGCTCCCATCATTTAAAAAGCAAATTGAATTGTACATTTAGATACAATAAAGGCTAAATTAATATTTTGGTCCCTTATTTTTATTTTAGTTTTCGTTTTGATCTCTTATTTTTTTTTGTTCCGTTTTGGTCTCTTATCTTTTTTTTAAGTTTCATTTTGGTCCCTTCCATCAGTTTTGCACTGACGGCATTAAGTATCCGCCATCAGTCGTTGGAAACCACCGCCGTCGTCAGAAACCACTGCCGGAATTTGGGTTTTAGAGAGAGGAAAAAAACCTTCCTCTTGCTTCCTCCTTCCTCCTCCTTCCTCCACGAGACAGTGACAACATCAATGAGATTTAAGGAAGGAAGAAGGAAGAAGGAAGAAGGAAGAGATGAAAACAAGACTTTCTCTCTCTAAAACACAGATTCCGGCTACTGACCACTGCGGTTTCTGGCGATTGACAGCGGCGGACTGACGGAAGGGACCAAAATAGGCTAACGGTTGAAAGATAGGGGACCAAAACGGAACAAAAAAAAAGATAAAGGACCAAAATGAAAACTAAAATAAAGATACGGGACCAAAATAGAGATTTAGCGTACAATCAAAAATGAGTTTAATTGGTATGTACTATCATTGTAAAAGTTTTTTATACTGTCAACCAATAATAAATCATCATGTCATTAAAAATCTTTGATTCTTATCCAAATGATCTTAAAATAATTCATACCATGATTTATGATTGATTGACAGTATAATATTGCTATAAACAAATATTGTCTCTTCCATGCAAGTTGCAAGCTAAAAAGGTGGGAAAATTATGAAATCACAACACTTTTGGTTATTTATATATTTGGATTATGTGTGTTTCGAATATTCACAAGGCTTCTGTTTTCCATTGACTTGTCTAAAAGGGCTCTTGATTGCGAGAGGAAGAAAAGTATAAAAAAAAAAAGAAAAAAGAAAATGAAATATCCAATTTTCACTGATGAAGATATTTGCAGAACTCTTCTTTATTAATAATTACTAGTCTTTGCTAGACCCAGCAGTCACATGCTCAAACGAAGCACAATACAAAAGGAAAGCTTTTGGTTAATTTTCTATTTCCTGTTTTCATATATTGATTTCAAGAATAATTATAAAAAAAATTATAAAATTATTACTTTGTTTTCATTTTGTTTTCTGTTTTTAGAGATTTGTACAGAAAATAGTGAAAACAAACAAAATATTATTTCCAATGTTTCCTGTACAAATATTTGAAAACAGGAAACATGATGGAAAGAAAGCAACAATTTTGTAATTAATTTTGTTGTAGTTATTCTTAAACACAGGAAATGTAAACATGAAACAGAAAATAAACTAAACAGGCCCTTAGTTGCCCAAAGACAACCATTATGTGCCCGTTTGGTTAAGGTTCCAGATAGTCCAGAATCAATTCTAAAAGCAAAAATAAGGTCGATAGTATTAAAAGTTATTTACATTGTGTTTGGGTGAGTTAAATTATGGCGGATAAAATTGATTTGTGGTGGGTATAATTGATTCTGATGGAAGCAAGAATTCTTAGTTTTTGCGTTGAATAAAATCAATTCTGAGTGTGAGACCCACAAAATTCTTTATATTTACATGTCAAAAGTGATTATACTTTTATTATCCAAACGAAATCAATTCCTGACCCCGCTTCTAAAATATCATTATGAAACACAAATTAATTTTATTACATCAATTTGTTTTAAATCGATTCTTTTAAAATCGATTTTTCATAATCAATTCTAACAAAATCTAAAACAAAGGGGTGAATATCATTATGCCCTTAATTAAATTCATGATGGAATACACAAGTTAATTGTATATTCTATATATTTCTTAGAGCCAAGAGTGTCGACGTCAAACACACATGTCAATGTCCATCATACAAATAATTAAACAACTTGTAATGGTGGTGTTAGCATCTTGCATGCAACTTTGTAAGAAAGGCTCACAAAAAAGAGAAAAAGTCGACCCTACTTTTGGTATTTTTCTGCTTTGTTTGGAATGCTCATATGTATTAGAAATACTTCTCAAGGTCTTCCATGAATAACCCACAAATTTTTAATATTGGTAGGTCGTCTGCAATGTAGATGGGGTTGGGGGCAGCTGCCCCCACCAAATAATTTTTTTAATTAAATTTTAGATAAATTTTGTTGTTGCCCTCATTAAAAAAATTATGTTGCCCTCATTGATATATAACTCTACTCTAAATAATACTAAAAACGTTGTTCTCATTGTTCTACAAGACTACAACCCTACTTTACATAACCTTTTATTTTTTCAGCAAAACTTCGTTACGTATATAGAGAAATATTTTCGATAGTGTTGAAAATGAAAAAATATAAAACAATATCAAAATATGAAAACACAGATTATTTCAAAAAAAAAAAAAACACAAAGAGAGCAACAATAATTTATAGAAGTTGAGACATCTTCAATTTTATGACTATATAATGATATAGTTTTTGTAATCTCTAATTTTTGACTTAATAATAATGATATCACTATTTTATCACTTATGTATTTATATAATTTTTTTAATAAAAATATTTATAATATATGATCTTACCCCACTAATCAAATTTTCTGTTTTCGTCCCCGCAGCTATATACAATTTGTGTGGTGCCTGTTGATACCCCTATGCTCTTCTAGTAGTGGCGATCAATGACTTCCTCTCTTAACATGAAAAAATGATGGCACCTTTATAATTATTTCAATATGTGTTTTTATGTCATGGATTCGATTCACTTTAGGCAGGAGTGTTGCGGTTAAGGTGTGCGAGGTTAAGAGGTGTAATAGAGGGAAGCGTCTTATCAAGCTAGATGGTGAATTTTGCTCACTGGAGGATGCTCAACAAGGGGTCTATTGTTATAATTCTATCTTGGCTAATCATAGTAAGATTCGAAATAGAGCCATTCTGAGATCTGTTGCTTACAACGAAGCTCTTCACTTTTGGGATGTGGGGAAGAAATAGGTTTTGTGCAGATTGTTTGGGTTAATTTAGGTGGTTTACAGTTATGCTGGCAGGAAAACTCTGCATATAAAGGGCTCTTGGGAGTGAGGCATGCCAAGCAATGATATCATGGTTGATGGTTTAGCTTTTTAGCTTTTTACTCGTGAAAAAGGGGGTTTTGCTGTTCGGTTTTCTCTCTTGTGAGGTTTTAGGCTTGATGGAGTAGTTATGGTAGGCGTGGAGACAAGTTATAGTTTCAACCGCATAGTGCTCTTTGGCTTCTGATTGAACATCTATCTTGTTTCCCTTTTATTTTATTTCAGTTTCTTCTTTGTATTTGGGTTGAGTACCCGTAGTGCTCCATTCAATACATTTTTGCTTATAAAAAAAAAATTAAAACTTTAGGCAGGAGCTTTTTTGGGTACTGTCGGGAGGCTTAAGGAATGACTAGATGGTACTTGTGTCTATCATTATAGTTCTAACATTACATGAGATTATTTGTAACATTTTCTTAATTTTATTTTCAATTTTCAGTATTTTTCCATATCACAACTTTCCATCATGAAGAAACCACTACAAGTGGTGTCGATTGGCATTTAAGCATATTAAATGGTCACTATAAGTCTAGAACTATAAAAATATTGACCATTGCCTAGTTGAACACGAATTTATTATTATTTTTTGATGAAGTGAACGCGAATTTGATGTGTATTAGTTTTTCCATCTAAACTATGATTAATTTGGAAGGAAAAATCTAAAGGGTTGGTCAGTCAAGATGGGGTCAACTGGAATTGACGATTATTTTTTGAAGAAAAAAAGGTTGAGTTGCATATTTGGGTGAATGTAATTTATCTAAAATTATTAATCAAGGTCTGCCATAGGTATACCGACCAAACTTCACTTTATTTACATGTTTTTTGTACACCCATATAGACACCGTAGATTGATGTGAGTGTGGGTGAGATGATGATGTATGGTATTTTGAAAATAGAGTAGATATGTACTGTATGCAATTGTGAGTGTGGGTATCACCTAGATGTCCATAATAGTTATACAAATAACATAGCTCTTTATAATATTACAAGTAAAGCTTCCACTTGTTCAATCATTGTGGTGTCTTCGATTTACAAGTATTTTCATTTAAAATACTCATGTTTATTTAAAGTTAGTTTATACTTTATACCTTAATTAAAATTAAGTACCTAATTTTTAAAATTGAAATATTTTACTACCTTTACAAAGAAATGTCTATCTTGAGACAGTTAAAATATAGGTGATGAAATCATTTCTGATTTAATTTCTGAAATTTAATTGTTCAACCATTTGAGGTTAGGACTTGGAACTCCATTTCTTTTTTTTTTTCTTTTTCTTTTTTTTGCAGGCAGAGAGCAATGTAAAATAAGAAAACTATAGTTTGAATTGTATAAAAACAGGATATACAAAAATTCATTAATTAATTGGGATGGAAAACAAAAAATTCTAGGATGCTCCTGCAGATACAACCAGGAAATTAAAGCATGTGCTGAAGCAATTAATTAATTGAGACAATCTGACTGAGTATAAATGTTCTCAGAAACTTTCCATATATCTCACATGGAATATTTATTCTTAACAACAATATATAAACCGATACACAATCACCAAAAAATGTACAGCACATATTTATATATAACGACAACTGAATTAAGCAAGAAGGGAAAGCATTGAAAGTTGAAACACATAGAAACAGCTTCAGATTATTACAATCTTAAAATCATAAAATCAGAAAGGAAATTAAGATTCATGCTATTAACAAGGTCGTGTGTAATCACCACAATTTTGTTTTGGGCCGCCACCATTTCTTGAGGGCAAGCAGCTGCGATGATTATTACCTACTAGTGTTTTTGACCCGTGCAACGCACTGGTTAAAACAACTTCTAATATAATTTTTTATTTATTTTATAGTTAAATTAGATTTTTCTCACACATAATTATTCATTGTAAGTATATTTTATTTTAAAAAAATACAAAAATTAAAGTTATTTTCATTCATATTTTCTATACATTATTTGTATACAACATGCCCCTTAAGATAATTGTGTTCACTATTCTTTTTACCCTTCAAAAGTAATTCAATTTTCATCATTTTCTCCTCTAAGATTTTGTCCATTACTACACCATGTGGAGTAGAGATATTGTTGGAGCTTCCTTTTCTTTATTCCACATGGCTTTCCTTCTTATTACACATGTGATGTATTTAATAGTAAGTTATTTTAACTGCTGGTTAAGTTTCTGTTAGTTTCTGTTATAGTGCAGTTAGGTAGTTAGATGCTATAAATAGATAGTTGCTAGTTGAACTTTTCATTCATTGATTCACTCTTGTAATCATTCAGTTTTCTTTTCTCAATAGCAAGAATGCACAAAGCATTTCTTCATCTTCTTCCTTGTTTCACCTTCTTCAATTCCGCTGCCATGAACTTCAACATGGTATCAGAGCTCCATTAATTGGAGCTCTGCTGCGCCTCTGATCTCTTCCTTGTTCCCACACTGCTCCTTGATCCTTCGTCCTCAACTTCTCCTCTTCTTCTTCTTGATTGTTATGGCGAATCTTCAAGTCAACAATCCCTACGAGAATCCCTATTTTCTTCATGCAAATGACAGTGCTGGAGCTATTCTGGTTCCCACACAGATGACAAAGAACAATTATCATGAGTGGTCAATGGCGATGTCCTTGGCGTTGAGATCGAAGAACAAGATGCAATTTGTGGATGGAAAAATTCAGAAACCTGTTGTGAATGATCCACTGTATAGAGCTTGGGATAGGTGCAATATCACAATCCTTTCTTGGATCAGGCATGCTTTAGATCCATCGATTGCAAGGAGTGTTCAATGGATGGATACAGCACATGCGGTTTGGTGTGATCTCAATAAAAGGTTTTATCAAGGTGATGTATTCAGGATTGCAGATCTGCAAGAGCAAGTCTATGCTCTCAAACAAGGTGATCTTTCAATTACAGATTATTACACTGAATTGATGATTCTGTGGCAAGAATTAGAGAATTTTAGACCAATTCCACCTTGTTTATGTCAAGTTGCATGCACCTGTCACCTAATTCCCACTATTCAAGGTTATAGAGACAATGATTATGTGATCCGATTCTTGAAAGGACTTAATGAACAATATGCTGCTGTAAGGTCCAATATAATGTTGATGCAACCTCTTCCCCTATAGATCAGGCCTTTTCTTTATTAATTCAGCAAGAGAGGCAGATGAATTGTATCCTTGATGAGCCTAGAGTTATCTCAAATGTTGTGGATACAAGATACAAGGGAAAGGACAAAACTGGTTACAGAAATCAGTATGGAAACAAATCAGGTAGAGATAGAAGAGTCTGTACTTACTGCAATAGGACTGGACACACTGTTGATACATGCTATAAGAAGCATGGGTATCCTCCTAATTACAAGAGAGGAAATGTGAACTGTGCAGTGGAAGATGATGACAGTGATGATGATTCACTGAGCATGGTTTCTGTGAGGTCACATGCCAAGTCACACAGGGAGGATAGAACTCCAATGCAATTGGGATTCACTCCTGATCAGTGTAAGGCAATTTTGGCTATGCTGCAAAATAGTGACAAGTCTAAAACAGTTAATCAGTTAACCACAATGCCTAGTTCATCCAGTCATCGTGCATCAGGTATAATATGCACTGTTTCTAATGATATTAAGTGTTCTAGTTGGATCCTTGATACAGGTGCAACAGATCACATCTGTCACACCTTATCTGAATTTCAGTTTTATAGAAAGATCAGACCTGTATTGGTCAAGTTACCTGATGGTACTAAGATCTTAACTCAATTTGCTGGCACCATATTCTTTTCTGAAAGCCTATTCTTAAATGATGTTCTTTACATACCCTCCTTTAATTTCAATTTAATCTCTGTGTCTAAGCTTGTTAATTCATTGAATTGCAAACTTATCTTCACCAAATCTGCATGCCTAATGCAGGATGCCAGCTCATCGAAGATGATTGGTGCAGCTGAGCCTAAGGGAGGACTATATGTTCTATCCACTCACAAAATTGCTTTATCTCATAGAGATGTTGTAGTTCCTTTTCTTAAGAATGCTGTCAATAACATTCATTCCTCTGATTCAAATGTATGGCATGCTAGACTAGGCCATTTGTCACATAATAAATTGTCCATTTTACACAGATCTCATACCTTTATTAAAGCTATTAATCCCCATGAGCCATGTGATGTGTGTCACTTCTCTAGACAAAAGAAACTACCTTTTCCTGATAGCACTTCAAAAACTGATAACTGTTTTGACTTGATACACATGGATGTATGGGGACCCTTTGCTTGGCCATCTATATTTGGCCACAGGTATTTCCTGACAGTTGTTGATGACAGGTCCAGACACACTTGGATTTACTTCATGAAACACAAATCAGAGACTGGAAATTTGATAAGATCTTTCATTGCCATGGCTCACAATCAGTTTGAAGCCAAGGTTAAAGCAATACGGACAGACAATGGAACTGAGTTTGTAAATAATAATCTGCAGGAATTTCTTGCAGCAAATGGCATCTTGCACCAATGTTCTTGTGTGGAAACTCCTCAGCAAAATGGCATTGCTGAGAGAAAGCACCAACACATACTTGCAATGACAAGAGCCCTCATGTTCCAAGCAGGGCTTCCCAAAACCTTCTGGAACTATGCTGTTGCACATGGAGTTTTTCTGATCAACAGGGTTCCATTAAGATTCCTTGGCAATGTCTCACCTTATGAAGTCTTGTATGGGAAGTTACCTGTTTTATCACATCTAAGGTCATTCGGATGCCTTAGCTATGCAAGCACAATCAGTGCTAACAGAAAGAAGTTCGACAGCAGAGCCAGAAAAAGTGTCTTTCTAGGATACAGAACTGGAGTAAAGGGATGCTTGCTCTATGATCTGAAATCCAGAGAGATATTTATCTCCAGGAATGTGCAATTCTATGAGTCTGAATATCCCTTTACCAAATGCATTTCTCCCTCAAACACATCTCAGTCCACACCAATGTTACCTTCACTCACTCAACTAGACTTTTTTGACTTAGAACCTACACCACAAATACCTAACCATGTCCCTGAGCCTGACCCTAATCCTGAACCTCAACCTAACCAACCTGAACCTCAACCTAATCCAATTCTTCATTCTGAACCTGAACCTCTACATCAACCTAACCAGCCTGTTAGGGTCTCCACCAGAAACAGAAGGAGACCATCCTACCTAAATGAATATCACTGCAACCTGGCCACCCAAAACACCCTGCCCAACACCAATAGCAGATACCCCATATCCAACTACCTATCTTACCATCACCTTTCTGACCAATACAAGCAGTATTCCCTTGCTTTATCTACTTTCACTGAACCTAAGAACTTTTCAAGAAGCCATCAAGTATACACATTGGCAAGATGCCATTCTTTCAGAACTCACTGCACTTGAGAAGAACCACACATGGACACTGACCACTCTGCCACCTGGAAAGAGTACCATAGGATGCAAATGGGTGTTTAAGACAAAACAGAAGGCAGATGGTTCCATAGAAAGATACAAAGCCCGGTTGGTTGCAAAGGGCTACACACAAACTGCAGGGATTGACTACCTTGAAACTTTCAGTCCAGTTGTCAAAATGACTACTGTTAGAGTTCTTCTCTCCTTGGCAGCTGCCAATAATTGGCACCTTGAACAACTTGATGTTAACACAGCCTTCTTACATGGTGATCTACATGAAGATGTGTTCATGGAACTACCACAAGGTCTCCAAGTCCCTTATTCAATTCTTGTATGCAAGTTAGACAAGTCCTTGTATGGCTTAAAACAAGCAAGCAGGCAATGGAATGCCAAACTCACTGAATCTCTCATTTCTTGTGGCTATTCTCAATCCAAATCTGGCTATAGCTTGTTCACTAAGAAGAGCACATCAGGTTTCACAGCCATCTTGGTGTATGTTGATGATCTTGTGATGGCTGGTGATGACATTTCAGAGATCACTCAGGTCAAGCAGTACTTAGATAACAGATTCAGCATCAAGGACTTAGGGACACTGAAGTTTTTTCTTGGTTTTGAGGTTGCTCGGTCTAGCAAAGGAATCACTGTCTATCAAAGAAAATATGCTCTAGACCTGCTCAATGATTCAGGTTTACTTGGTGCCAAACCTACTAGCACACCCATGGACAGTACTCTTAAGCTACAGAAAGGTGTAGGTGACCCTTTGCCTGATGTTACAGTTTATAGAAGACTGATTGGTAGGCTCTTATATCTCACACACACTAGGCCTAATATCTGCTTTGCTGTGAGCCAATTAAGTCAATTTCTGGATTGTCCTACATCATTGCACTATCAGGCAGCCTTAAGAGTTCTCAGATACATCAAAGGCTCTCCTGCTGAGGGATTGTTCTTCTCAGCTGCCAATGATTGCAAGCTCAAGGGATTCAGTGACTCGGACTGGGGCTCATGCTTAGATACTAGAAGATCCATTACAGGATTTTGTTTCTTCCTAGGATCTTCCCTGATATCCTGGAAGAGCAAAAAGCAACCCACTGTTTCAAGGTCCTCTTCCGAGGCTGAGTACAGGGCATTGGCTCAAGCTACATGTGAAGCTCAATGGCTCCTTTATCTATTGAATGACCTGCACTCCCCACACCCTGCACCAGTCATCCTCTACTGTGACAATCAGGCTGCAAGGCACATTGCCCTTAATCCGGTTTTCCACGAAAGGACCAAACATATAGAGATGGATTGCCATCTAGTCAGGGACAAAATTCAAGATGAAGTACTGCACTTATTGCCCATTTCCTCTCAGCAACAAGTTGTAGATATATTAACCAAACCCCTAGCATCTGGTCCTTTCAAGCACTTACACTCCAAGCTTGGCATGTTTAATATTCACATTCCAGCTTGAGGGGGGTGTTGGAGCTTCCTTTTCTTTATTCCACATGGCTTTCCTTCTTATTACACATGTGATGTATTTAATAGTTAGTTATTTTAACTGCTGGTTAAGTTTCTGTTAGTTTCTGTTATAGTGCAGTTAGGTAGTTAGATGCTATAAATAGATAGCTGCTAGTTGAACTTTTCATTCATTGATTCACTCTTGTAATCATTCAGTTTTCTTTTCTCAATAGCAAGAATGCACAAAGCATTTCTTCATCTTCTTCCTTGTTTCACCTTCTTCAATTCCGCTGCCATGAACTTCAACAGATATTATAGAACCCACTTCCACCCTTAAAATCTTTTGATATGCTTTTGTTCTTTATTTTTGTTAAAAATGTTTACAATATACCTAACTACCATTGAATAATATCACTTTGGCAACTTATTTGTTTTGCTACTTTTCTTAATATATCTGAGAGTAATAGTTTTGATCCATCTTAGGTATGTTTTTGAATTGCTTATGAGTTTTACATGTAAGATGCGAAATAACAATTCACGAACTGCTTATTAAGACATAAATGTAGATTATTAATTTACTTCAAATTTTTTTTATACTTAAGCTGAAAGCTATTACAACAGTGAAATAAATCTTATGGATGCATCTTGTAATTGCCAACTACTTTTTAGAAGAGCTGACTACTTTTTACAAACGAACTGTGTTTTGCTAAAACTAAATTAAATTAAATAAATCAACTCTCTAGATCTCTCTTTGCAATCGGTCCTCCATTTCTCTATTTTGTGATTGCCAACTTGTAACACCCCGATTTTCCGTTGTTTTCCTTTTTCGATAATGAGTGAATTTATGTTAATATATTTATTGGAACATTAGAAAATTATTTTAATTAAACGGAGTTCACCACTCAGCTTCAATTGAGTGAAGGAACTTATGATTAAATTTTGGGTCGAAAAGTCAGACGGAGCCCGGTTTGCTGATTTCATTGACAATATAATATACTGCTCAGAAGACCTAATTTTTATCTACGAACGAAACCATTAGGTTTTATATTTTGCCCTGGTCCTTTTTCCACGTTTCGAAAAAATTGCGTGAGCTCTGAAATAATAATATTTTATTCGGGTAGAATCTTCAATCGGGTAAACGACGGAGCGAACGACGGAGTTTCCAAGAGCGGATAAAGAGTTTATCCTAGAATTTTGAGATGATTCATATGGATGAGTCACACTTTTGAGTCTAGAAGATTCTACAAGGTTAGGATTAGAATTTGAAGGATTTTGCACTTAAGTCCTTGAACTTTCTCTTAATTGCACTTTGGACCCTAAGTTAGTTTCTATGCTTTTCTAAGTGAATTGGGCCAGAATATTTGCTCCAAACCCATTAGAGGGCTGCGGCCTTGAGGCCCAAAATCTTTGTCCATGGATTAAATTTCATGAAACCAATTGAAATCATATAAGTTTCCTAGATTATGTTTATGCCTTAAGCATTTTGGTGGGCCAAAACAATTGAATTCAAGCCCATTTTCATCAAGCCCAAATGGCACAAGGCCCAAGCCTTTCCTTGGCTGCCATAAGTGCAAGAAGTCTCCACATCCTTCTCCATTCTTCCACAATCTTCTTCATCTTCTCCAACTTCATCTTCTTCCTCTAAGAACACACTTTGGTGTTCATGATATAAGAAATTCCACCGAAATTATGACCCTTTTATGTTCTGAAACTCGAAAAAACTCTCAACATTAAAGTTGTTCCTATTTATCTCTTCTTTCCAACGACCTAAAGATCATAAAAAACGGATGAGTATATTGAGAGTTATGACTAAAATACAGAAACTGCCCAGAATCCTCAGATCCATGCGAGACAGCAGAAAGAAGCCTATTTTTACCCCTGTTATGATCCGAACCAAATAAATCCTTCAACATAAAAGTTTTTCCTTTTCTTCTTATATTTCCAATAAGCCAAAGTTTGTAATTTTTGGATGAGTAGATCATGAGATATACTCACAAAACAAACACACCCTCAAACTGTCCAGATTTTATATAAGTGTTGGTTGATCATTTTCTTCATGTCTTCAATCTTCAAGAGGTAAAAGCTCAACTCCTTGATCATCTAAGCTTTCATATTCAATTGTTTCTCATGTTTATGCGATGAATCATATTTTCTCATTTCTAGATCTAGAACTTTGAAAAATCACCATAAATCATAGAAAACTCCTAAAATGGTAAAACCAATTTCTATGTGCTTATAATCATCTCAACTATTGTTATCTATGAGCTTGTCATGAACAAAAGTTTGCTTCCTTGTTTTCCTCTTAAGGCCGAAACCTAGCTTAACTAGGTGGAGGAAACTTTGTTCTCCTATGTTGAGAATGATCATGTATTCCATCTTTATGCCATATAGCCATGCTAGATCCAAGTTTATTTGAGAAACAAAATCCTCTAGCTTCATTTCTAGGTCATGGCCGAAATTCTTCAAAGACGTATAAGTATGATTTTGTGTTCTTGGTTCATGAACTTAAGTTTTGTACTACTTAACGATCATGTAATCTTCACAAATCCAAGTTGGTTTAACAAAATGAAAACCCTAACTTTGTGTACCCTTGATGGCCGAAAATGATGTCTTTGAGGTTAGGAGGTTTTTGATTTAAAACTTTGTTGTTTTATCCTTAAACCATTGTCTTAAGTGCTTAGGATCATTAATCCATGACTTAAGCAAGTTTAGTGATTTTGAGCCACAAAACCCTAAGGAGGCCGTGATCTATTAAAGAGGATTAGGTGTTTGTTTTGCTTGTTTTGATTGGTTGTTTGGATGTGTTGTTGAAGGTTAGTGTTTTGTGACACGTACGTGTGTCACCGATTATTCGGAGCCGTGTCAAAGTTATTCGGAGCCGTGTTAACTTTCTTAATCAGAGGCTATGTTCTTCAAGAGGTAAGGGGAGCTTACCTGAGGGATTTTTCCCAGTAACTATTAGCTTTAGTGTGGTCTGTATACTTGATATGTGGCTATGGTGCTTTGATTATGCTGTTTACGTTGTGTTGTTTATCTGTGTTAGATGATTTATTTGCTTTTAATTTATTTAATTATCTGCAGTTGTTTATTATATTGCTATGATGCATGATCTGTCTGGTGATATAATTCTGATGATGTTGTTGAGTGTTGTTTGTGAAGCCTGACAGTGGTCAGTGCACAACCGACTTAATCAGATAAAAGCTTTAATAAGCTATATACATTATATTCAATGTTTTATGGGAAATGTTGGAATATAATAGTAGTGGAAAATATTATGTGGGAAAAAAATGAGTATTGAGAAATATTATGATTTTAATGATTTATTTATTGATAAAAAGTCAACTATGAGTCACAGTGAAAACGTAACCGTGAAAATATTTTAGTACTGCTAATTTTTACGTGAGAAATTTCGTAATATTATAAAAAGTTATTTTATGAAATTAATCTTCAAAAATAACTTAAGTATGATTTTAGAAAATTGTTTAAGTGGAAAAAAGCTAAGTTTTGGCTTAATTGGCTTAAAAGATGTAATTTGACGGCAAATTGGAAAAGTGTCGACGACAAGTATTTTTAAAGCGGCAGTACGTATTTTTGATAAACTTGAGCCTCACGTGATTCTCTTTTAGAACATAAACGTTATAGAAAAGAATTTCAAGTAATCGATGATTTTATAAAGGAGTTTTTCTAATCGTGTTATTTTCCGTCAACTTGGATAAGTTGCGGAGACTTTGTTTTGGATTTGTTTTTCACAGAACGAAAATGGTGTTTACGTTGAAACGTGAGCCTAGTATCAGAGACGTCGCAATACTAGTGTTCTTTAATTTAAGCACGAAGATCTTTAATCCGTGTTACGTTGAGTATCCATGTTATGAGATTACGTTGTTATGGACTTGGTGTCCTTTTCACGTTGTATATCCACGTGGTGGGTTACGTTGTAAAAGGTAAATGTTGTTTTCTACGACCACAAACCCCAAGGATGATTGCAAGGTCTAAGGTTTTGTGATTGAGCACTCGGACTTCATGTCCTGTGTTGACGTTGAAAGATCTAAACACGTTGTTAAGTTAATACATTGAAAATCACTAGCAGTCGTAAGCCATTTTGAGCTTCTGCAAATAAAGACTGAACACAAAGAAAAGTGATGAGAACAAACGTTTTACATGCATTCATTGACAGACGTGCCCACGTTGTGAAGTGTGGTACCTTAATGAGTAAGGTATTCCATGTCACGTTGTTTTGTGTGAATGCCTTGAGGTGTGAGGTATTTCATGCTACGTTGATTCATTGTGCCTTGATGGACAATGAAAAACCATATACATTGATCACTGTGCCTTGTGTTGGACAGTGTGCTATGGTAAACACGTTGTGCCTAATATACCTGGCAATACCATATACGTTGATCACTGTGCCTTGTGTGGACAGTGTGCTATGGTAAACACGTTGTGCCTAATATACCTGGCAATCGAGCCTGATCAGCTCATTTACACGTTGTTGGGGATCTCCGGAGATTTAGCGAAATGTAGAGAACATTTATTGAAGTGTTCATGCATAGTTTTCAAACGTTGATGTTTGGGGTAAGAAACCCATTGATAAAGTACTTGTTTACTTATGAGAATGTATCATGCTATAGTTGTATGTGTGTATATGATGTTTTGTGAGTCGCGCTTTTAGTTATTGTGTTAAATCCATATATTGGCATCTCACCCTTACAATATAACAGGTTACTCTAGTCTACCGTATTCCTTTGGCATACTAGTATGGACGAAGCGGAGGGATTCACTAAGTCGCTCGAGGACTTAACTTCTAGATGCTTGGAGAAGTATCTGTTAGTGGGAATGACCATAAGGGTATTCTCAATAACTGTCTGTTAGTTAAGACCAGCTTAGGTTCTTTTTATGTGATGTCATATGTTGAAATAAACGAAGTTGATAAAGATCTAAGCGTGAAACTTACGAGGTAGTATAGTTGTATGACTTCTGTATATGCTTATATATCTAAGTATGTTTATGATTATGTCGTTGTTAGGGAGTTAAAAGGAAAAAATTTTATCACCATATTTTGAAGAGATTCACGTTGAGAAATTAATATTTTCCGAAAGCAACCAGCAAATAAAATCTTATTTTTCTGCAAACAGGTAACCATGTGATGACCCGGGAGTAGGGTGTCACACAACTCTTCTCCTCAATGTACTATATTGTATTGTACATTGAGATAGAGTAAATGCATGCGCTTTGTGTTTCTTATTTTTAGAATAACCACATGTAGTTCATGTATCTCATGTATTACATGTTAAATTATTCCTGTAAGACAGTAGGCTGGTGTCAAATTATTTTATGAAAATAGGTAAGAGTGTATTTTCAAAGTTCTCTGTTTGTTTGACACATTTCCATGAAAAGTCCAAGTAAAGATACTGAAAATTGGAAACAACAAAAACACCAGACCAGCCCCATATCAATACAATCGAATAGATATAATTTAGTATTGAGAGATTTGTTAGCTTGGTGATATGGCAATTTTTAGTGATTGTGCCAGTACTGAAAGTGTGACAAATCATATAGCAATAAGATTCTTCAGTAAATAAAAGGAGCTATCCTTTAGAAACATGAAGGGACAGTTTGATAACGATGAAGGTAGAAATATATAGTTTAGTTTAGGATATCGAATTAGTCTCAAACAGGGGTTAGTGGGAAAATAAATTTCTTAACTTTCACCAAGTAAACGTGTGTTCCTACTTGTTTACATATTTTTTTTCAAATATAAAATCAGTAACTACTACTAATAGTTCTATCACATTCAATTTGAGGATTTATTTGCATAAGAAATAAAGATACATCACAAGAGCAGAATAGCTTTTTCATACACAAGTAGTGTTGTAAATGTTCATCAAATCAAGCGTGTGCGTGAGGACAAAGCACGCTGAAATGACCCGTGTTGGTTTGTGGGGACAGTCACCAATCCATAAAGTAGTCTGGGATGTTACAAATGGTATCAGAGCGACACCTCTCCCAGTACGGTGTGGTTCGGGGACGAACCAAGCGGAAGCTGGTGGGCATGTGACACCCGGTGCTGACGAGGACGGGGAGTGGTCGCCGGTGCAAGAAGGCACGGACAAGGAGCGGCTCCTGGCAGGCTTCTAGGAGGAGGGACACATGAATGAACTGATTACACACCGGAATGAGAGGGATCCTGAGACTGTGTAGGTATGGGACTATACAGTTGAGGACCACGTATATGAATTGATTGGTACTACCTATACCAACAAGATGCATCTTCTTTTCGGGAGCCCATCACTTAAGAACTCCACAGTTAAGCGTGCTTAGCAATTCTAGGATGGGTGACCTCCTGGGAAGTTTCCCAAGAAGCACGTGAATGAGGACAAAGCACGCTGAAAAGACCCGTATTGGTTTGTGGGGGCAGTTGTCAATCTATAAAGCAATCTAGGATGTTACACATACCAATTAAACTCATAAAAAATATATAACTTCTATTATAAACTTAATTCTATGAATAAGTTACTCTTTATATTTCATTACATATAAATAGACTAAAATAGACTAAAATGTATCAATTATATTTTAATAATCAAAATATAATAACTATCTTTAATTATCATTCAATATATATAAATATAATTCTCATGGCTGAAAAAATCAACAATCAAATTATACATAAAAAATAGGTTAAATTACTCTTTTGGTCCCCTAATTGTTTTAAAATATTCAATTTGGTCTCTTAATTCCTAAACCTTATTCAAATAGGTCCTTTCTGTCACTTAAGTTGGTAACGACGTTAGAGTCATCCTAGGTGGCAGGTAACATCTCTGATTATGCATTTTCAGTATACCACGTTGGATATGACCGTTAGGGGGGCAAGTCTTCTTCTTCCCCAATATAACACTACATTAGATTTAGGGTTTCTTCACAAAAATTCCCAATTTTGAATTGCTCTTCATGGTTGAAATGTCTCAGTTCCAAGCTTCCTCCGGTACTCGACGGCCGATTCCGAGTTCGTCCATGGATCCGTGCGCATCTCAGGGAAGTGAAACCATTAGGTGGGCTCCTGTGTGCTACTGTGAGACGGATGCGATTGTAAAAACCACGTACACTGATAGAAACTATGGGAAAAAATTCTAGGGATGCATGTACTACAAGGTATGTCTTGTTTAGGGTTTAAATTTGGTTCATGTTTTCCACATCAGGTTTCTTCTGTAAATTGCTTCATATTTTTTTGTTTTTCTTTTTTGAAATCAGAAGAGGGGAAACGAGAAGAGTGGCAGCAACTTCTTTCTCTGGTATTCTGAGGAAATCAGTGAAGACATAGATGTAATGTTTTTGAGACAAAGGAGAAAGATGATGAATATGCAGAGCTCTCTGAAAAGGACCAAAGCATGGCTGCTGTGCTTTCTAATTGTTGCCTCATTTATATTTCTGATGAATGTTATCTTCATGTCACTGTTATGGAAATTAGGAGGTAGAGATGGGAACAATGTGTATTTGAAGTAGCTGTTACAGCTTAGCAAGTGTATTTAGGAGTTTTCGGTTACTAAGTGTATTTAGGGAAAGTAGTTGTTAAGGCAAGATGTCTTGAATTTGTATTTTGTGTGGTTTATGCAAAATCACTGCAGCATGTACATTGCAATTTGAATTCAATGAAGCTTAAATTATGACATTCAATGACATTTAATATTTTAGTTTTTTTGCAAGCACCTTCCAAGTAAAGGGAATCAACAGAACTCAACATATGTAAAACCCATAAGGACATAATCGAATAACAAAAGATCAACATGTTGCATTTGTCATTGATAATTACATCTCAAAACAACTCAATTGTCAGCTCAAAATATACCATATAATCCCCCAACAAAACAAAAAAACCCCAATTACAACTGTCCAATGTTCATCAAAATAAGTTAAATACTTCCTAAAACACTAATGGATCTTCATCATCGCTTCCAAACTGGTGCCCTTTTTGTTTGCAGTTTCTGCCTCATTTGCCTCCTAATTGCAGCAGCCATAGTTCCCCCGTTTGTCCCAATTGCAACATTTATAGGCTGGGAAGGTGCATGTGTAGTGGAGGGAGGTGTTGTTGGCTGACTAGCAGGAGTATAGGCTTGTTTCCCTTTTTTTTATGTTTCTTGCACTAGCATTTGTAATCCTTGGTGCAGTGGAGTGGTTTGGAGCAGATGGCTAGTTTGGAGCAGTATGCTGGGTAGGTGCAGTGGCAGTGGGAGGTGGTGGTGGCTGGGTAGGTGCAGTGGTGGTGGGAGGTGCAGTTTGCTGGGTAGGTGCATTGGTGGTGGGAGGTGCTACTGCTTGGTTTGGTTTAGTGGGTGGTGATCAGTCTGAGGTGGTGGGACCTTGCAACTCATCTTGTATCCATATTGTAGGCACCTGCTGCACCTCTTAGGGACTCCATGTCTCCTCAATTCTGTCTCATCCTTTTTCAGCTCCCCTGGTTCCATAATCCTTCTTTTCTTTGGTCTTCCTGGCATCTTTTTGTGAGGTGGGGGCTGTACATAAGTAAAGAGAGTTCTTTCCCGTAAATGCTCTCCATTTGTAAGGTAGATCAAGGGTGCATCGACAGCTTCATACATTTCCTTCCTGTAATATGTAGGGATGTAGTCACCAGGTTGCAGGTTCATGTACTACATGCAGATGATGGCATGACAGCAAGGGATGTCAGTCAACATCCATTTCTTGGAACTACACTATTTTGTTTGCAGCTTTACCACAAATTTGTCCCCAAGTGTGTTGATATGCCTCACCTCTTTATTTTGCTGTTGGATATTTATGTCTATGCTGTTTTTCATGTTCTCTGTGGCCTATATTGCTTTTAAGTCCTGGGATAGCATTATTAAAGTTGTTTTCTTATTTTGTAGTGTGATTTACTAGACATGCCTGCTGTTGGGCAACTAGAGAAGGACGCCAAATATTCTTTGTTATACCAGCTTCTCAAGATTTTTCTTACTCAGAGGCTTGACGCATACTTAGAATATCATGCTGCAAATTCCACATTGTTGAAAAGCTACGGTAAATTTACATATGAACTTATCAAGGACACACTTAGGGTAAATTTACATTTGTTTTCCTCTCTTTGTATTTGCATTCTTTGTTGCTAATTGTAATGCTGCAAGTTCCCCTTTTCAGATCAATGATGATGAGGTGGAACTATGGGTGCTTAAAGCAATAACTGCCAAGTTGATTGTCTGTAAGATGGACCAAATGAATCAAGTTGTAATTGTTAGGTATGTTTATCAAGGACCAACTATGTTCTCTGCCTCCATCTCTCCCCTCTTTGTGCGGTGTGCCTCATACTTAGTTGCCCTTTCTTTGGACACATGGATGCACCTGTTAGCTTGTAGCTATTTTGGTCTTTCCATATATTTTCACATGTTAAAAATATGTAGTTGTCAAACATGATTTAATGCTGGTGTTAAATGTGTAGTCATCATACTGATCGTGTGTTCGGTCAGCACCAATGGCAAACACTTAGAACAAAGCTAGTGACATGGAGGGTAAAGAATTTCTCATCTGTAAATTTTAGAATTACAAGTTGATACATTGTAAATGCATATGAATGTTTATACTATCATTGTTGATGCATAGGAATGTTTATGCTATCCCTATTTTTATACAGCCATTTTAGAAAGGATGCTTCTAGGCAGTGGCGGACCTTGACCAAAATCTTGGGGGGAGCCATAAGCTACCAATTAAAATAATGTAATTTTTTTTTTATAAAAAAAATTTTTATATATAAATGAGTACAAGGGATACCCAAGCCCATATACAAAATATCAAAGTTGTTAGTACTAATCACAATAACTATAGATATTATATCAAACTAAAGTCAAATGCTAAGTCCCTACCTACGATAACACCAAAACTTCTGCTTTACCACCCCTATGGCATAGAATGCCAAAACTGAACATTACAAAAGGCAAGCAAAAAAGCATGGAACCAAATGCACAGTAGCAGAACAGCCACCAACCTGCAGCATATATAATTTTATTGTAATTCAAAATAACATATTAATGCAAAGTAAGAATAAAATATATAAAAGGAAAATGTACCTATATTTAAAGTACCACTCTTCGTTCTTTTAAAGACTTGAAATCATCAATGATTGCATCAGAACTAAAAGTTTCAGCTATTTCTTTTTCAATGTAAATCACCATATTGTCTGCAAGAAATTCATCCTCCATCTTATTATGCAATCTTGTCTTGATTATCTTCATTGCTGAAAATGATCTTTCTGAAGTGGCTGTAGAAACTGGGAGAGTTAAGATAAGGCGAATAACTCGATCAATCAAGTAATATGTATCTGTCTTCCCTGTTTTTGTCAAAGCCTCACACAATTCAGACATAGTTGACAAACTATTCAAATCTACATGGCTAACAGCATCAAGAATAAAATGTTGAAGTTGAAATCTCAAATTAATCTTCTCTTGCTCACTGAAATCCAGAGGATAAAATTTGTTCACAAGAGCACATATGTTATCCATATTAAATGCTTTATAAACATCCTTAGGAACTAAAGAAATGCTTAGATCTAAAAGCTCCATTGCTTGCTCACTGAACCTGTGATTCAATTCTTGCAGTTGCTTATCAATTGTAACTAAAAAGACATTCACTCTATAATGATCTTCCACTGTTATGTGATCCTTTTGATGACGCGCGTGCCCTTGACTTGCTATATATGTACTATCAAAATCAGGAAGATGAACATCACGTTCTTCACAAAACAATGTCACAGTTTTCAATAGATCCTGCCAACCATCATCTCTCAACTTCTGAATCAATACCTTTGTAGTGCAGACTAGATGCATAGCATTAAGTATATCTTGAGACTTCTGTTGTAAAGCTTGACAAAGACAATCTATAGTTCCCATAATCTCTCTCATCAAGTGTAAAGTCAAAATGAAATCAAATGAGTTCATAATATTACAAGCACCATTAGCATCCCCACGTTTTAAATAATCTCTTTGATTATCCCTAATCTCCTTAAGAACCACACAAGTTGCATCATACATATTTATCATACTGCAAATAGAAGAAAAATGTGAGCTCCAACGAGTATCTGCAGCTCGTTTCAAAGTGCCAATTTGATTTTGGCCTTTACCAGTATCAAGTTCACCAATCTCTAACAAAAGTGTTATCTCATCTAATTTGGCAGCTTGTAATTCATCATGACGCTTACTAGAGGAACATACAACATTGACAACAAAAGTCAAGTTTGAAAAGAAGTCATGGACTATGAAAACTTCTCTAGAAGCAGCAACCAAAGCAAGTTGTAATAAAGTCAAGTTTGAAAAGAAGTCATGGACTATGAAAACTTCTCTAGAAGCAGCAACCAAAGCAAGTTGTAATCTATGTGCAAAGCAATGTATGTAATAAGAATAAGGACAATCTTTGAGAAATAATGCTTGCAATCCATTCCACTCCCCTCTCATATTACTAGCACCATCATACCCTTGGCCACGAATCTTTGAAACATCAAGATTATAGCGAGAAAGAACATCACACACAACTTTTTTAAGAGTGATAGCCATAGTGTCCTTAACATGCACTATATCAAAAAATCGCTCTTGTATATAACCATTTTTATCTACAAACCTCAAAACAATAGCCATTTTCTCTCTTTGAGAGTCATCACATGATTCATCAACAATAATGCAAAATTTAGAATCCCCAATCTCTTCTCGGATATAGCTTCTCACTTTACTAGACATGATATGCAAGATTTCCTTTTGAATTCGATGAGAAGTATACTTGGAATTATATGGAGAATTCTCTAGCACTACTTTTGCAAGTTCATCATTGTGACGTGCTAAGATTTTGATCAATTCAAGAAAATTACCTCTATTTTTTGAATCTTGTGATTCGTCATGACCTCTAAAAGCACAAGCTTGAAATGTGAGCCAACGAATTGGATCAATAGAGCTCTTGAGACGGAGTCGATTCTTGCTAATTAGATCGAAAGTTTGCACATTAATGGCATTTCTTATGTGCATAGATTGATCTAACAAGTCCCGAGAAGCTTTTAGTGCATTATTATGTGATGAGCAAGGACTCTCTCCAATATGATTAAGAAATACACAATTCTTTCCCGAATTAACTTTTCTCCATGTTTTAAATCCTTTTCTAGTAAAGATGTCTGCTCCAGGATGCCCACTTGGTTTTTTACAGAACAAATAACAAGGCAAACAATAAGCCGCATCATCAGTCGGAGAGTACTCTAGCCAAGAAGGAAATATCTTGAACCAAGTAGATTGAAATCGCCTTGGATGTTTATCCCTATTAAGAGGATAATTGTCAAGTGGACATTGATATGTACCCCAATTAAGATAAGCTCTTCAAACTTCATCTCTTTCATTCACTGGATATTCCCAAATTTGGGGACGCTTTCCAGGGTCACGCTCTAAAGAATTAACATCAATTTCATCAACCGTGACTTTTGGAATCTTGAAAGGTTGCTCATTTGGTTGGACTGCATTAGAATGATGCTCTTGAAGTTGAGATGTTGAAGCTACGGGATTTTCATCTTGATTGGAAGATTTTCTCTTGCATATGAATCAATTTTCTTATTCTTGATCATTGTTTCTTCTAAAAAATATTATATCACACCTGAAATTAATACCAATGACCCACATTAAATTAATTGAACCCCCAACTCCTACCCACTAAGTGACCCACACCCACACAATGACACAAAATAAATTAAACCCCTGCACTCTCCCCACCCCACCTGTCCCCCACAGCTCACCCACGGACCCACACCCACCCACATAAATTAATTGACTCATGCATCTCATAGCATAACTCTCCAAGACAAGGCACAAATTCACACCCACGCAGCACAGCATAAATTCCCAGGCGCAGAAGGCAAAATAGGGCACAAAATAAATTAAGACACAAAACAAATCAAGCACAGCCATACAACAAGGCAGAGGTGAGATGCAAATAGTGGCGTTGGAGCAAATCTAGTTCTAAATGGAGGACAGAGCAAAGCCAAGTTCCAAATGGAGTCACAAAGCAAAGCACATCTCTATTTTCAAGTTTTCATTACCTTACCTGGTTGGAGCAGACAATAGTTGAGGACTCGAGCAGAATCAATAGGTGGCGGTGCGGTGGTTGAGCGGCCGGCGGTGGCCACAGCGGCCACGACGAGACGGTGTTGCGAGTTGCGACGATTCAGCCTCTGACAGTCATAGGAGACAGTGATGTGATGCGGTGGTCGATACTCGACAGGCGCGACGGTCCTGGTGGTCAACGGACCGCGGCGGTGCCGGTGCTGGTGGTCTTTCGAAGTTCAATGGTGTTGTGGTGAGTGAAACGTGTTGGTGTTTGAATGGGTTATGGGACTCGTACAACACGACGCAATAGCATTGGGAGCTTTTGGATTTTCAAACCCTACACCCCCAAAACGACGTCGTCTTGAGGGGTGCCAAAAAAAAAGTTAATTCGTTTTATAGTTTGCATATTAACCAATAGTTGAAGAGCTATCATTTAATGCTCTGATTGTAAGTCATTTATTATTCATCTATATCAAACATCTTATTTGACTATTCTAACCTTCAGTAATAATTTAGTCCCTGTTATTAAAATAATTTTTTATCCCACTAAACTTAATTAATTATTATCTGATTTTATCAAATATGAATTTAACTTTAAAATAATTTGAAATTTAATGATTCCTAAAAGACTTATCTTCTTCTTCCTCCAACATCAGTCATGTAGTCTCTTCCTCTACCCTTCTCATTCTACATTACCCAACCCTCTCTCCCTTTCAACCACGACAAGCACTAATGGAAAAGGTGAGGTCCTTGCTCGCAGATCTGGTTTGATATTCTGGTGATGTGCACTGTAGCTGAAACCCATTAAGTTTGTATGTACTCTCTTGGACGGTGAAAAATTTCGGCCATCAAAACTCAGTTTGATTGTATATTGAACACCAAAAATCATCTTAAATAACAAAAGGTTTAATGCCCAATCTAATTTGGGTTGAAAAGATGTTAAAACTGCATAAACGAAATGGGTTCGATATCGGGTAGCATAAACCCGATTGCCTGTAAAATGGATCCTTGCTAACTCGGCTGAAGGTAGGGGGTGAAGTGGAAACGTTGCTTTTCGATTAACCTTCAAATAAACAAACTGCCTAGTAATATGATCAAGTAGCTTATTGGCCAAGTGGTTGGCGCTCGTATGACAAATCATACTTGTCCATGGTTCGATTCGATTCTCATTCTCATCCGTTGCTTCATTGTTTTGTCCTTTTCATTTTTTATAGATAAACAAAATACATATGGTGAACCTAATAATCAAACAAAAGTCATGTAGTTTTATTAAATGAATATATTTTCAAATAAAAGAGCAATATAGTTTAACTCAAGTAAGTATTATTCAATATTTTAATTAATAATAATAAAAACAATTTTTTTAGTTAATATCAAACACAGGAATTGTAAAAAAAAAATTAATTTGTTTAAATAATAAATAAGAATTTTAAGGAATTGTCTTTAAAAAAAAAATTATTTAAAAAAATTAGAACAAACTTCCAAAAAATGACTTTTGGACATCTTGGTTTACGGAGGACTTAGTTGAGTTATCCAGTATATTACTTCTTTCATGAGATAACCATATTGTCTTTTTTTTTTTTAGGCAATAACCATATTGTCTTCTAAAAAAAATTAATTTAAATTAAATAAAACACACATATTAAGGAAGTTAATAAATCTCATTTAATTTTGTTAAAAAATTAGGTTTATTACCTAAATTACCCTTCATCTAAAATTTCAATTTTCATCGTTAAAATACATATGCATTAAATAGATCCTGCTTTCAATAAGGATGAGAGGGAAGATGACCTTTTATATGTTAAGGAGTATTGAAAAATAATGTCGGGATTAAATTGGAAGATGACCCTTTATATTCAGCATTAAATTGGGAATAATGTCAAGGAGTATTGGAAAACATAATTTATATTAAGTGGGGGGTATTTTGGGAATAATAGCATTAAATTGGACGGAAGTACGAAAAATTTGATTATATTTTAAACCAAAAAATTTAGGATTTTTTGCTTATAATATTGACCAGAGGGTGTATCTTTAAAACATGCCTTTAAGCATAAAGTGGAAGCTGGTATAGTGGTTGGTTTCTCCGTCTCTCTGTGTCTGGACCCGAGTTCGAATTTCAATCGGTTCCACTTTATTTTCACAAAAAAACCTTGTTTTTATCTGAAAAAAAGGAAACAATAAATGCAAGAGTCATGTTAACGGGAATCGAACGTGGGCAGTGTCGACGAGGATTCAACGACGTTAACCACTAGACATTGAACTCAATTAATTGAACTCAATTAAAATTAAGGTGAGTTCTCCCATACCCTCCCTAATTTTAGTGTAATGTTTACACTACTCAATTGGACCACTCACGTACTGACATCTCAACTAAAAAAAAAAAAAATCAGTGACACTTCATTATCATTTTTTTAAAAATATTTTAATCATTTTATTTAATTATAAACTCAAAAGACCTATCTCCCCCTTTCATCCCACGGCAGCCGACCAAGCCAACCACAAATCTTCTGAGTTCTGGCCATCATCACCAGCATCAAGCTCCACTTTCATCCGGTCAACACCATCGCGCACCACTCTTCCCCTCCATGCTCCGCCGCAAATCGAACTAACATTTAATTGTTCATCCATATTTTTTGTTACTGAACTAGACGATTGGAATTCCAAAGGCATGAAAATAGGAGGTAGGAGCCCTAAATTGATACCGGCACTAAACTCTGACCCGAAATGAAAAGAAACAAAACCTTATCAAACAGTGAAACTGAAACTAAAAAATCGTACAACCGAAATCGCATTTCGGCATGCACCATCGATGGCAATCATCACGTGGAAGAGACGGCGCACGATGCTAAGCCTCGCCATCGCCGTGTTCGTCGCCGTCACCACCGACCGTCGTGCTCCCGGAGGATTTGATGATTGAGATCCTGTCTAGGGTTCCGGTGAGAAGTCCGTTGCAATTGAGGTGCGTGTGCAAGTCGTGGAAATCGCTGGTGTCAGATCCGCAATTCTTGAAGGACCACTTGCACAGATCGATCATGGACATCAACGATCTGGCATCGAAGGCGCAGGAAGGCATGAACGCGTTCGAATCGCAGCTGAACTACGCGCCGGTGACGGCGGCGGCGGCAATGGAAGAGGAGGCGCGGAATTCGTTGATGAAGCAATTGGATAACATTGTTCAGTCACTGAAAGTGAGCTTGGAAACTATAAAGATTAATATGCAAAACAGCACTGGCAGGATTGTTTTGGGTGAGTTGATGAAGAGGGAGGGCGTGGAAGAAGAGTTTCTGACGAGGAAATTGTGGGATGGAATGGATGAAAGGGGCATATAGGTCTTTTGAGTTTTTAATTAAATAAAAAATTAAAAGATTTATTAAAAAAATGATAAAGAGGTATTACTGATCTGTACATTTTAAATGAGATGTCAGGTTGTAAGTGGTCCAAGTGAGCAGTGTAAATATTACACTAAAATTATTGGAGGTACCTGAGAATTCACCTAAAATTAATGCTAGTTGTTGAAACTTAATTCTTTTATAAAGTATTAAAATAAAATAAAAAAGTTGCAACTTCTACCTAACCTTCAACCGGGTCAACCAGACCCATTTACAGAAAACGGATATTAATGCCACCCACTTCGATTTCCGGTCATTTTTTTGCCATTTCTACATATTTTCCACCTAAATTAGATTGAAAATTCATCACAATTGTGATTTAGGATGATTTTTGTATCAATCCCAATTTCTCACTAACAAACATTATATTTTAGAATAAATTTAGGTAATAAGACAAAAGGGCCATTCTAAAACAACATGGGTGTTCATATTTTCTAACAAAGCAAGCAAAACTAATTTTTTTAGTGCAAAACACAAATCAGCAGGAGGTCTTTGCTCTTGCCATGGATGGATGTGGAGTGGAGCTGCTTGAACTTGTTATGGCTGTAGATCTAACAGATTTTTTAAATTTTAAATAATGATTAAAGATAATTTAAAAGTTAAAAACATATTTATCTACTGAGGGACAAAATAGTAAAAAGCAAATATTCTTTTGATAAATGGTCAAAGATGATATGACTACATTAAATGAACTCCTATTTAATTATTGGTCAGAAACAAACTGCATTGGTGCAACTAATTTATTCCAGGCACCATAGAAATGTTCTTTTAGAAAATAAATTGTATAAACCATATGTCACGCATATTGTATCAGATTTTAACTATTATTTATTTCACAATATCAATTTTTCTCTTCAATTTGGAGAATGTTTGCTTCTGCTTGTTTAAAGTTTGTGATAATATAACGTGTTCTAGATGGAGTTAGTGCACTAGATAGCATTCTAATTTTGAGAAATAAGATGAAATGCCATTGTTTAAATACGAATCAAGTTTTTTTTCTTCCTTCTATGTCTGATGACTTGTTTCCCATTTGCAGGGAAATATTGCAAATGTTATCAGTACTATTCAAGCTAACAAAGTAACTGAAGATGGGTCCCAGGCAGCCCAAGGTTTGGTAGCTCGTTGAGGACGTTTTTTGATCATTTATCTGAAGTATCTAGATTTAATCAAAATTTCTTAATTTTAAATCTTATAGAGAAGTTTGTAAGTTTTGTTTCAGTTCCATTTATTTTAGTCGCAAGGTGACTCTAATTGTATTGCCATCTTTGACTGAGTCATTTTGGTTGAAGCTTTTCTATCCATGTTGCTTTGACAGCTTCCTAGGGGTGTTTGCATTGTTTTCACTGCTTATTGTCAGATATGTTTTCATTAAAATTATAAAATTTTGAAAACATTGTTGTTTTCATCATTTTTCATAGAAGGTTGAAAATTGAAAAAGAAAGTGAAACTAAGACATTTTTTTATATTAGGCTAAAATACATTTTTGTTCCTTTATCTTTTGGTAAAATATCATTTTCGTCCTTTATCTTTTAAAAGATTCATTTTGGTCCTTTATTTTTCAAATGTTATTCAAAATGGTTCTTTCGTCAGATCTGTCACCAAAGTCTGTCAATTATGGTCGGAGATTCGCCAGAATCTGGGCAATCTTCTCAAATTTGGACATTTCGTTTCTCTCTCCTCTCTCTCTCTATAATCCAATTACATACAATCATTTGTTGCCACCAAAACCCATCCCAATAAACCCTTAATATTCAACTCCAACTTCTAAAGAGATAAGAGAATAGAGAGAGATGCAGATTCATGTGACATGCAATTGTGGGAAGGAACATGCAAGAAATGTGGAATTGTTGAATTGCAAGGCATAGTGGAACCCCAACCTGGTTTCCATGATTCCCTCCAAAACCTTCACATTGGCACTCTCTGTCGTCCTTCTTCTTGGGTCCCCTCATTCACATGCACATCAAAATTTCATTTATTTTTAATTCTCCACAATACCCATTAAAAAAAAAAAGATTAATTTTTTAAGGCGACCTGCTATTTTTGTTAACTTCATTGTTCAGGAAGTGTACACTTTCATTGTTGGGTACCACCATGAGCTGATATGGTCCAAGGTTCGCTTGAAGAAGCCAATGTTGTGGTTCTTGTTTTAGGGTTTTAAGGAGAAATGAGATGAATGGGAAGGGGTTTTGAGAAGAATGAGGGTATGCAATTTGATTTGAGAAAGAGAGAGGGGGAGAGAAACAAAATGTCCAAATTTGATAAGATTGCCCAGATTCCGACGAAAATATCCAGGTTCCGGCAGATCTCCGACCAACGTTGACGGACTTTGGTGATAGATCTAACGGAAGGACTATTTTGAGTAACGTTTGAAAGATAAAGGACCAAAATGAATCTTTTAAAAGATAAAGGACCAAAACGAATTTTCATCAAAAGATAAAGGACCAAAAATGTATTTCAGCCTTTATATTATTAATAAAAATGTGTTAGTTAAAATGACACCAGAAAATGAGCTAGATATCACCTTAATTTACGGATTTAAATGGTAGTCGTTTGTTGCCGAAGGAATCCATATATAAATAGATTTAGTTTTTAGGGTAGAGTCCTGTATTTTTGTGAATTATGTACGTAAATTCATGTTTACTAAAGTGATCGCTGATATACTTTTCAATCAAGCAACTTTCGCAGGTGCCGTGTATGATACACCCTGTAAATTTAGTGTGTATTCAGTATTATGCATCTTAATTTATTTTTCCTGCTTTTAATCCAGTTTTTCCGAAAGAAATTCCATTATTGTTATTTTCCATTTAAATAAATCAACACATCAATATTACCACTGCCCTCTAAATAAACTATCACTGGACAAACACCATCTAATGATACTTGTGAAAGATCTTAGCTGGTAAATCTTTAATGAGGGGATTACGACCAGAGTTTTTGTCAATATGTTCTATAGATATTTGACCACTATGAACTTTTTCCTTAATTATTGAACTTAATGTCTATGATTCGACTTTGACAAATTCCTATATTTGTTGGAATATTACACTGCTCACAGCACACTTATTATTGCAAAATTGCTTTAATGGTCTTTGAATACCATCTAAAATTTGCACTCTGATGACAAAATGATGAAGAAATATGTCTCATAACAAGTCACAAACTTCGTTGCCATAGTAAAGAATCCATGAGTATCTGCTTGGCACTCTTTCACGAAATGACTCCTTTGTCCAGTTGATAATTATGACCTGATGTGGATCTACAACTGTCTTGGCATACAAGAAAAATCAGAATCAAAATATTCATTGATCTCTCATTATTCTGTTCTTATGTGCTTGAGCATATAGTTCTGTCCTCTTCAAGTGTCGCATAACATGTTTGGCTGCTATCTAATGATCCATACCGGATTATTTAAACATCTGCCAAACATTCCAACAATGCACTCAATATCTCAACGTATTCCCTATAGTTGAGGCATAGTCTTAAGATTTAAAGAAAAAGGAAATGTACATAACCAGAAATGGAATATATGAGAGTTTCTATTACTCAACCATTAAAAAATACAGTGTATGAGCCACTGCTCTATATGAAAAAGGAAAGGTGTACAAAAATCTACTCTAGGCACTGCTTTATTGGATCATCTCAGCCTGCATAATCTTCACAAATCTGCAATCAGTTGAGGTTTGTTAGAGCTGGAGGGAAAAGCAGCTTTTAGAAGGGAATATGGTTGGGATTGGTAGTGACTCAGCTAGCATTCCTGATGGCATCACCTCATCCGTGTGAGAGTTGGGACCTTTTGGACATTTACTTGCATTATTTTCATTATATTTTATCATCCCCCCACAAGCTGGAGCATGGTATATGTCAATCATGCCCAGCTTGGAGATGAAAGGAAGAAAGGATGGAGGAGGTAATGCTTTTGTGAAGAAGTCAGCCAACTGTTCCTTGGAAGGGATAGGCAACAAACGAAGAACACCATCTTGAACCTTGTTTCTAACAAAGTGGCAATCTATCTCTAAGTGCTTTGTCCTCTCATGGAAAACCGGGTTGGCAGCTATATGCAAAGCACTTTGGTTATCACAGTACAACACTGGTGCTCTAGAACAACTTATATGCAAGTCTTGAAGAAGATACAACAGCCATTGCAACTCACATGTGGCAGTAGATAAGGCTCTATATTCGGCCTCAGAAGAAGATCTGGACACTGTTTGTTGCTTTTTAGCCTTCCATGAAATCAAGGAAGAACCTAGGAAGAAACAATACCCTGAAATGGATCTTCTGGAATCAATGCAACCAGCCCAATCTGCATCAGAAAATCCCAAGAGTTGAATTTCTGATTTCCTAGGAAACAATAAGCCTCGGCCAGGATTGTTTTTGAGGTATCTAACAATTCTGCAGGCAGCATGGTAGTGTGTCATAGTAGGTTTGCTTAAGAATTGGCTAAGTTGTTGTGTTGCAAAGGTGATATCAGGCCTGGTAGTGTTCAAATACAGCAGCCTTCCAATTAACCTTCTATAGGAAGCAACATCCTCATAAAGTTTCCCATCATCCTGATGCAATTTGATAGAATGGTCAAGAGGTGTCTTTGCTGGCTTTGATCCAAGTAATCCAGACTCATGTAGGAGATCTAAGCAATACTTTCTTTGGCAAATAGAGATTCCCACTTTGGAGTGAGCAACTTCCAAGCCAAGGAAATACTTCAAAGTGCCTAGATCCTTGATTTTAAATTGAGAATCCAGAATGGCTTTGATCCGAGTGAATTCATCCATGGAGTTGCCAGCTAGGATAACATCATCTACATAGACCAAGAGTGCAGTGAAGATGTTTCCATTGCTGTATATGAATAGGGAATGGTCTGCATTTGACTGATGGTATCCTTGATCAAGCAACAAAGCTGTCAACTTCTCATACCACTTTCGGCTAGCCTGTTTAAGTCCATACAAAGACTTAAGCAATTTGCAGACTTGATTGGGTTTGGAACACTGAACTCCTTGAGGAACTGCCATATATACATCTTCATGTAGGTCACCATGCAAAAAGGCATTATTGACATCCAATTGGTGCAAATGCCAATTATGAATGGATGCAAGAGCCAGCAGGGTTCTCACTGTGGTGAGCTTGGCTACCGGTGAAAAAGTATCAAAAAAGTCCAGGCCCTCTATTTGATTGTACCCCTTTACAACCAATCTTGCCTTATGTCTCTCTATAGTGCCATCAGCTTGATGCTTCACCTTGTAAACCCATTTATTTCCAATTGGCTTCACACCAGCAAACCATGTACCATTCCTCTCAAGTGCATCTAATTCAAGTCTCATGGCATTTCTCCAGCAATCATACTTACTAGCCTCCTGATATGTGTGTGGCTCAAAAGTGTGTGATATAGACAATGAAAAAGCATGATGTGTAGGTGACAGTTTCGAAAAAGAATGAAAGGAGGAAATGGGATAGGTGATACCTGAGGCAATTGCTTCTGCTGAGTCAGTTGAGAGGCTACACACATAGTCATCAAGATGTTGTGGTCTCTGTCTTTGCCTAGTGGACCTTCTTGGTGAGACAGTGGCTGTTTCTGTCACATTTGGTGCATCAGGGTGGATAGTAGGAATGTGTTCAAAGGATGCAGGTTCTGTTTGAGTGTCTGTGGGTTCTGTAGGTTGAGGAATTGTAACTGTTGGTTCTGCAGGCTGAGGAATTATGCTTGGTAGGCTGTTGTGGGAAAGGTGGGAAGGTGTGGAATGGTAACTCCAGGTGGAAAGAGGTGTGCAGGCCTTATAGGGTAGGATGTGTTCATGATGAGTAACATTCCTAGAGATGAAGATTTCTCTATTGTTGAGATCCATGAGGACACTTCCCTTTGTGCCAATTTAGTAGCCAAGGAACAAACATTTCCTAGCTCTAGGTGTAAGTTTGGTTCTGTGAGATTGGAGAGTGGAGGCATAACATAGAGAGCCAAACACCTTTAATTCATGCAAGTTAGGAGTTTTGCCATGTAAAAGAAGGTATGGTGATTTATTTTGAAGAAGTGGACTAGGGACCCTGTTAATAATGTAAGTTGCAAGTATGGCATAAGACCAAAATTGTTTAGGTAATTTTGATTGAAACAGAAGGGCCCTTCCCACATTAAGAATATGTTGGTGTTTTCTCTCAACTCTCCCATTTTGTTGGGGAGATTCTACACAACTTGTTTGGTGTACAATATCCTTTAAGGCATAGTATTGAGGCATTGTAAATTCAGCTCCATTGTCACTCCTCACAGTCTTAACTTTTGCATTATATTGATTCTCAATCAGCTTTATAAAATTTTGGACATGCTGTCTCACTTCCCCTTTTGATTTCAGTAAAGTTACCCAAGTGAACCTACTGAAGTCGTCTACTGCAGTAAGAAAATAAGTGTGTCCATGCATAGATTGAATGGCTAAAGGCCCCCAAATGTCAAAATGAATTAGTTCATAAGGTGCATCAGCTTTATTCATACTCAAATTATAAGGCAGTCTTTTGTGCTTGGTATAATGACAAACATCACAAACAGCTTTTGAATCAACAATAACAAAGGGAAAAACAGAATTCAAAACAGTCATCCTAGAGGTGGATAGGTGTCCTAATCTAAAATGCCATAAGGCATCTTCTGGCAAGATCTGCACTTCAGCTGATTGAGCACTAGAACAATGAACATGTTTGGCATCAATGACTAGGTGGTATAAGCCCTCAAACTTCTCAGCAGAACCAATCATCCTCTGTGACTTCTGGTCCTGAATAAGGCACATTGAATCAGTAAAAGAGACAGTGCATTTCAGATTGTTGCACAACTTTGATACTGAAATCAAATTTAAAGAGAAATTGGGAACATATAACACATCAGTGATATAAAAACCAGGTGAGAAATTAACAGTACCAGCATGTTTAGCTATTGAAAATTGACCATTAGGAAGTTTTATGCTAATTGGTTTTATGTCATGAAAGTTTTCAAAACATTTTAAAGATGCACATATGTGATCACTAGCTCCAGAGTCTATGATCCAAGAGGCAAGGGTAAAGCTATTAAAAGAAGAGGATATGAAGATACTACCTGATTTTGGTTTCTCAGTTGGTGAATGACCAAATTGATTAGATGAAATAACCTAATTGGCCATGGTGGTAGACTGCTGGTTGATGCCAGAACCCTGAATTAGACTTATCAGCTTCTCATATTGCTCATGAGTGAAGGCAGGAGGGGAAATGTGCACATCTCCACTAGTTGAATGGTCCTCTCTCATATCAGCATTTTCATTTGAGACATGATTTGCCACTGAGGCATTGTTTTTTCTGCATATGGGGAGGAAAACCATGTTTTCTATAACAGGTGTCAACTGTGTGTCCTGTCCTCCCACAGTATGTGCACACTCTCTTGGATCCAGAGCCTTGTCCAAGTCCCTTTCCTCTTCCCTGTGATTTCTTATAATCAACAGCATTTATGAGTACTCTTGAGTCATCACTGCCACTAAAGTTTCCTTGTATTTCATGTTGTATCACCATAGAAAAAATTCGATTCATGCTAGGTAGGGGATCCATTAACAGAATTTGGGACTTTACCACTGAGAAATTTTCATTTAAACCAGTTAAGAACCTTATAGCATAGTTAAGAGTGTGAAAATACCTAGCATTTCTCATTGCAGCACAGGTACATCTTACTGGACAGGCACAGCAAGGGATAGGCATATAGGTTTCCAATTCTTCCCAAAGAATCTTCAACTCAGAATAAAATTCAGTGACCGAAAGGGCACCTTGTTTGAGTCCATAAATTTCTTGTTGAAGCTCAAAAATTCTGATGAGATCTCCTTGTGAGAACCTTTCCTTCAGATCATTCCACACGTCAACTGCATTTTCCAGAAACACAATGCTTTGTCCAATCGATTCTGCTATAGAATTCAGTATCCAAGAGTGAATGATCATATTGCAAAGGCTCCAAGCCTTGTAGCTTGGGTCAAAATTGTCAGGAATGGGTATACTCTCATCAAAAAATTCAAACTTGGTCTTAGCACCTAAAGCACGTCTCATAGAACGAGCCCAGGCATGGTAGTTTGATCCGCTCAACACAGGAGTGACCACCACAGATGAAGGTCCATCTCCTGGGTGACCATAGTAAGGACTGGAAGGATCTTGTGATGGATCTGTAGCTCCACCACCTCCATTGTTGTTGTTACGGGAACCCCCACCTCGAACCATCAGAGTCGCGCGAAGCAGAGAGCTAAAAGCGCTCTGATACCATCTTAAGATTTAAAGAAAAAGGAAATGTACATAACTAGAAATGGAATATATGAGAGTTTCTATTACTCAACCATTCAAAAATACAGTGTATGAGCCACTGCTCTATTTATATGAAAAAGGAAAGGTGTACAAAAAGCTACTCTAGGCACTGCTCTATTGGATCATCTCAGGCTGCATAATCTTCACAAATCTGCAATCCGTTGAGGTTTGTTAGAGCTGGAGGGAAAAGCAGCTTCTAGAAGGGAATATGGTTGGGATTGGTAGTGACTCAGCATTCCTGATGGTATCACCTCATCCGTGTGAGAGTTGGGACCTTTTGGACATTTACTTGCATTATTTTCATTATATTTTATCACATAGGGAATATTCTTCGGGGCATGGAGACTAAACATGTCTCCTTTAGCAACAAGGGTGCTACTTAGTTTACAATCATTCATGTCGAATCTCTTAAGAACCATGTTGATATAGCTCTTTGATGATAATCGAAAAATATCTTGAGAATGATCTCGACGTATTTGAATCCCTGATAAAAAAGAGGCATTCTAAGATCTCTTATTTCAATTTTCTTTGATAGAAATCTCTTGGTTCCATGCAATAATAATCCTGCATCGTTACTGACAAGCAATATGTCACTAACATATAAAACTATGAAGATATATTTTCTCCAAGTGTGTTTTTGCTACACTCAGTCACTGACTAAACTCATCACAAAACCAAACGAGATGATAACTTGATGAAATTTATGGTACCATTGACGGGAAGCTTGCTTGAGCCTATAGATGGATTTTATTCAATTTACAAACTTTTTTTTTGTTTTTGTTTTTGTTTTTCATCTATCGTCACAAAGTTTTCTGGCTGCACCATATATATTGTTTCATCAATGTCTTCATTGAGAAACGTAGTCTTCACATCCATATGATTGCTCAGGATCAAAATGAGCCAAGTGCAATTACAGTCCTAAGGCTTTGTTTGTGAGTTTGGAGGGGAAGGAAATGGAGGAGATCAAAGGGGAAGGAAAGGAGAGGGAGGGGAGGGGAAGGAGTGTATTCTCCCTCACATTGTTTGTAAGTACATATTGTATGAGGGGAAGAAAATGAAGGGTTTATGACATTTTTACAATCTTACCCTTATTTAAAAAATTAAAATAAGTAATATTCTTTAAATAATATTAAATATTAATGCACCTTTCAAAAAAAAATATATTAATGCAAATTAGTAGAGACTGAGAGGGTAAATTAGTAATTTAATTATTTCCCCCCAAAAAAACCTCAAATTGGGGTAAACCAAAAAACTGGGCTGAGGATGGGTTTGAGGGGTTTTCTAAAATCCTCAAAACCTTCCCCTCCAAATTTTTAAACTCACAAACAAGGGAGAGATTCTCACAAACCTTCCCTTTCCCTTACTTTCCCTCTATAACAAAACTCACAAACAAAGCCTAAAGGAGACTTTTGAAAAAGCTAGAGAGAAAGTCTCTTTATAATCAATGTTTTCCTTTTTATCAATGCCCTTTGCAACAAGGCCTGATATCTTTTCACATTACTCATTGAGTCCTTCTTGGTCTTAAATATCAATTTATAAAAATTGGGTTTTGCACCGGTACCGATAAAGGGACAAGATCCTAATCGTCATTTGTTGCACTAAAACTACACTTAAGGGCAAGTGCACCCTATCGCAAAAGTAATATAAGAGTATTTGGGACTCCAAGTATCGAACCCACAGAGATTGTTGACAAGTACTAGATTAATTAAGTCATTATGTTATCTAGACAATCGAATTGGTTATGAGTAAAGAATTAAAAGAAACAAGATGGTAAACACCAAGAAAGACAAGAATTACAAGCAAAGGTTCAATTATGGAAAGCCTAGAGTGCCTGGTTTCACTTATGTTACTACCTATGATGTTACCCATTTCCTCAATGTTATGTATTTCCTATTGATTGCCAATCACTCACTCTAAAGCTATTAATACCCAATGGTCATGCAATATTAATAATCTTTCTCCTAATCAGTTACCCCCAATGGTCATGCAAGGTAAGCAGTTAAAAGAAGCATAAAGAATTGACAAGTTTTATTAATTCAATAACTGATTGAAAACAAGGGATTGCGTTTGGTCCACGCAACCCCAAATCCGATTAATCCTAGAGTTCCGTTAACTAATTGTGGTACGGTCGCCAGTCAATTAACTAACTTAATAAAGGATGATCAAACCTCATAGAAATTCAAACACAAGGATTAAACCAATCAATTAACAGAAACACTGAATCAAATTAAAATTAGGGAAACATCCAAGGTATCAAAACATAAGATCTACCATTACCCTAGGAATGAATTTAGCTACGCATAGTCATACTAATCACTATACAAATCAAAGACATGTAACAATGCATAAAAGAGAAAAAGAAAACTAAAAGCCGAACACCCTTTTGACGCGAAGCAGTCTTCAAATCAATTGGGAGACGGTCCTTCACTCCAAGACTCAATCTTCCTATTCGATCAGCTCTCAACGATGCAAAACGGCTGCTGTCAAAGTTGCCTCTGAATGACCCCCAATCACTCCCTTATATTGGCAACGTAAAAACCTAAGTAATTGGGCCTCTAAGACACGAGCACGGTCGTGCTTAATGTTGAGCACAGTCGTGCTGAACTAAAACGGCGTCAAACCGTGCTAAAATTTAGAAAGCTAGCAAGGCCTTGCTGAAGAGCACGGTCGTGCTCAATAATGAGCACGCTTTTGCTTGGTAAACGACGTCAACTCCAGCAACCAAGCAAGGGTGTGCTGGTCAGCACGGGCTCTTCTAATGAGCACGGTCGTGCTTAATATTGAGCACGATCGTGCTCCTTTGAAATCTTCAAAACTCAGCCTTTTATCTAAAAACCTTCCAGATTTGTTGCTTTTTCTCCAATTATATGCTCCACTGCCATGATGACAACTTCTACAATAATCATGGGAAATAGGGTGAGTATTCACAATAATATCCAAATAAATAACAAATCACACCTAATTTTCCAACAATAAAGTATACAAAATGGCAGTTTATCAACCTCCCCACACTTAAGGATTGCTTGTCCTTAAGCAATAATCCTGGCCTAAAAGAAATATGAGAAAATCAAAGAACTAACCGTCAAGGGACCCTAAATCTTTACATACAATGATAGATAAATCAACCTCAATTTCTATGGGAAAGATCAAGAGATTGCCCAATTAGAGGCTTAGGTTCCTTGAAATCAAACTTCTCAATTGAATAAAAGGGTCACTCTTCTCACAACTCTCTAAGTGTAACGGTAAAGACAATTATCACTCAAGTTTCCAAAAGAAAGTACATTACTATAAGCTTGTTTATAGACCAAATCCCCACTAAAAGTTTACATACATCTAGAATCAAGAGGTCTTTCATAGGTTGTAACGTGGCCAAGAGAATAATGTCAGGTAGGAAAAAGAAAGAAAAGGGATATACAAATGGTTAAAGGAAATCAAGAATTAAGCAAATAACCCTTAGAGCATAAATGGAGCATTAGAATTGAATTATAGAATAACATCATTCACCCATTCTAATGAATTTCACATTTTACACTACTTTTCCTTTTTCTTCTTCTTTCTTTCTTTCCTTTTTTTTTTTCACACTTATTTTCATCTCTCTATCTTTTCAATTTTTATTTTCACATCAAAGAGAGCAATTCCCAACAATAAATTTTGCCACCCATACATAAGCAATATCTCCAAATCTAATTGCTCCATTTATGTTTCCAAGAGGTTACCGCCAAACAATTTTTGAATTAATACTTGGGTACCAAGGAAACTTTTTTTTTTTAAAATTTTTTTTAAGGCTCAAAATGGGCAACTAATGGACATGGCAAAACAATATATCTGAAGGCCAGAAAAATACCTACAATTGCCTCAATCATATTCAACATGCATGCAAATCAAATTCGCCTTGAAATGGTCACAAAACAAGTTCTAGAATGTAAAAACTTGGGGAACATCACACAAACAAAGATAGGGGTGAATATTCATGATTTAGCAAATACCCCTATAATTGTTCAAGCCTCATATTTAGTAGCTCAATTCAATGAAAAACAATCAAACAAGGAACCTCATGCTAATTTTCAACTTTCAATTGATAATCCCCAACCCAATTTAAGTTATATGTCTGTCAAGGTAATAAAAATTTGAATTGGGTCCCCTAATAATACAGATCTCTAATTTTTCAACAAAATTGTGGCACATAATCATCACCCAAGGACATAATGCAATTATCACAGTTAGCTAAGTGCATGTGACATATAAATCAAGTGAAACTGTGTGCACTTAGTAAAGACAAAATTGAATTTCCCCTCCCCACACTTAAAATCTAGCATTGTCCTCAATGCAGAGGAATAAAAGCACAAGTAATTTACCCTCCCCACACTTAGAATCTAGCATTGTCCCCAATGCAAACAATTAAAAGCAGAAGCATGGAAAAGAGGAAATTAAGTAAGCTAGAACGAAAGAGATAGAGATAGAGATCTTCCGAGTAAAAGTAGTCCTGACTGATTATTCATTTTTTATACAAGAGCATATCAGCTTGTGTACAAAAATGAATAAAAGAAAAGCACTGTGGAGGAGGGCCAAAATGGCGCTGCATCATCTGGAACATAGCCGCTAACTGCTCGTCCTGTGCGTCCATCCTCTGGTAGAGACCCTGGACCTGTGTGTCCTGAACATCCATCTGCTAGTAGAGACCCTGGACCTGCGCCTCATGAACATCGAAGCGAGCATAGACACCTGACTGGAGACTGTCCAAACGAGTAATGAGGCTATCCAAGGCTCCCTGCGGTGGTGTTGGAGCAGGCTGGTCATCTATTTGAACATCATCCTGTGGGTGCGCATCCTGGGCCTCAGCTGCAGGCTCCTCCTGAGTGGCAACTAGAGCAGCAACGCGTAGACCCCCTCGTCAGTCACGCACCAAAACACCGATGTGAATCAGCATCCTCTCATCAATGGTGAGCATAGGACACATCTGCTATGCACGCGGGTCCATGGCGCCGAAGCTAAGTGCCAGCTGACTAATGTAGGATCCCACCAAGATATATCCTGTCTGCCCCTCTCTCAGCCTCATGCCAATGTTCAGGCATGTCTGTAGAAAGATATGGCCGGGGTTCAGTGGTCGTGCCTGAACCATACACCAGAGGATACACTACAAGAAAATCAACTTTTAGCGTAGGCCAAAAGCCCACGCTACAAGGCAAAAGCCGACGCTAATGACCACTTTAGCGTCCGCTTTGCGTCGGTGTCGTGGCCGTCGCTCCAATCCTCGACGCAACGTTTAGCCTCGGACATTGATGGCCGACGCTAATTTTAGCGTCGGCCAAACCGACGCAAAATGGCAGCAAAGACCATATAGGAAATGGCCGACGCTAATTTAGCGTCGGCCAAAGCCTACGCTTTGGCAGAGAAATTTAGCGTCAGCCAAAGCCTACGCTTTGGCAGAGAAATTTAGCGTCGGCCAGGCCTTCGTTAATTTGCTTTGTCTAAGCGTAGGCTTTAGCGTCAGCCTAGCCTACACTATTTAATTTAATTTTTTTTTTATATTTAGTAACTGTATTATTATTATTATTATTACAAAACCTAGAAATATAGAATAAAAATATACTTTTTTTTTTTATAAATCAAAATTGTATTGAAAGGAGTACTAGGGGTACTCCAACCCAAATACAACACCAAAGCACCAAAATTATAAAAAAGTATCTCAATGACTTGCCCAAACCTGCCCAGATTATTACAACACACATTATAAATTTTATATACATAGTCAAAACCACCAAATGTCCAAATCACCAGAAAACCCAAAAGTAAGAACAATAACCAACACCACCCAAATGGCCCATTTCGCATAAGGATCATTATAGCATGACCAGAATGCTCCAGCAGCACCACCAAAACACTTTTGATAGCAGAAAACCGCCCCAATGAACTGCTGCAGGACCCGAAAGCTGAATGGCACCCAAATGCTATAAAACAGGAATAAACACTACACCAGACAGCATCAACTAGAAGATCAAATTATCATAACAGACTAGAAAATAACACCAAGAGATAGAACATAGAATAAAAATATACTTAACAAAGGCATTAAATGCCAAATAAACATAACTGAAATAATATTTAAGACAAAGGTATAAAGGTGATTGAATATACAGGTGGGAATATACATGTGTATAACAATGTATCACAGTATCAGTCAAAGATAGAAAGTTATATTAAGAACAACTGGGACTGCCTTAAATCTGTATATGTAGGAACCAATCATTTTAAATTAGTAATTATAATGTTTTTTATCCAATTCTAATAATCTGATAAGCAAAAGGATAAGAAAAACATACCAAGCCAATAAAACCCAACTCGCAGGTGAAAGGTCACAGCTCCTGTATGTCTTCAACTCTGGAAATTTGTGTGCAAGATCAGAAGCAAGCAAAATGAATATTTGTTAGGATGGTAACAAAAATATCCTGTAATAACAATCAGTCATACACTTAAAGTAGCAGATTCAGATGAAATATTTTAAAAACTTCTAGCATGGTAACAGGAGACACAGAGGCAGGGGGCAAGTCTTAAAATACGTACCAACTGAATTCAATAATAAGGTATAACCAGTAAGACAAAAATATCCATAAGAAAACACTGCAAATCATTAGAATTATTTCCCTCTTTATCCTTACAAAATTGGCACAGCAAACAAAGGGAATTAATTCTTCGATCTATCCTTGAATATTGGAGTTTAGAAGATTACATCAACCTAGCAAAATAAATCAGATCTATATAGATGCTAGTTGACTCCAAAATTAAAGTAATGGTGTCAAAGGAAGAAAACCAAATCTGAAAACTTAGTGGCGTTGGTAAGTTGGTATAGATGAAATTGTACAAGATGAATACCATACATAAACAAATGCCAGCCTTCACCTGAACATAAGCAAACATCGAATACAATCATGTTTGTCACAAAACAAAAAAAAAAAGTGCAAATGTAGGGCATCATTTATCACATGAAGAACAACAAAGACAGAAACAACCTACAACTCAGAGAGAGAGAGAGATGAAGAATATGCAAACCCAGCCACAACTATTATTTGATACAAAGTTGATAGCTAGACTGATCTAGTTAACAATACATGTTATAACAATTTTAAGCTGGTTCCTCTCCTAGAGGCTTTTCCTTGCCTTTACAATCTCTCAACCTTGCACAACTCGACCAATGTCTTTGAGAAATACAGAAAATCAATGTCCCCCTATCAATATTCACCCACTATAACCCCAAAAACCATATCTCTACCAATTAAAATCCCCAGCTGTTAAACATGTGAATCCACCAGGTACAACATCATGCAAGTAGAGAGATGAGAAGGAGGAGCATATGCACCACCTATCACAGTTCACCATGAACAAACACAAAGCTATAAACCCCACCCCTTGTCAGTTTTAAGTAGAGGACAAATACGGCAAAACAGCAGCCACATCAGTAATGTGATTTATCTTCCGTGAACAGACAAAGAAATCAACACCTATTGGTATATATGGGCAGTAGTCTGGAGCAGGACACTTCTGCCTATCTCTGCATAAGCTATTGCCATTATATAATATGAATCATTCAGAAGAAACAAAACTAAAATCAATGACTAACTAATGGATATAGATGTGCATAACATAACAATAGATCAACAAGTACAATTTTCCGACTAGCCTGAAAAAACTTGTGCCACGGAGCTTGAACACTGAAGGTGAAACCGCAAACCATGAACCAGGAAATGGCTTCTCTGGAGTTGAGGGTGGAATTTGAAGCGCTGCTCTAGGAGACTAGGACGATAAAGAAATCCCTCAGATGCACCTGTCCATCCATTCATTTAGTATCATAATGTTAATTGGCATGAACTTCCTAATGTTTTACTGCATTGACACTTCAAATAATATAGAAAAAACTCAGAATAAAGGAAAAAAAATGTAACAAATAGTGCCACACACAACAGATGATTAACTTATATACTGAGTACAGATTACATTCTCGTTGTTGGACAAGGAAAGCCTCCAAATCTTAAGGCACAAATTAGTTACATGAAAAAGTTTTGAAAGAAAAAAAAATCCTATAAAAGAAATATTCGACTAAAATCCAGAACATTGAATAACAAGATATAAATTACATGAAGATAAGAAGAAAAAAATAGCAATTCTGAAATAGCCACTTGGTAATAACAAGATATAAATTCATCACCTCCATGCACACTACTGAATTCATCATCTGAATCAGATTCTAGAATGCTAGCTGAGTCAAACCATGCTTCATCTTGGTATTTTCCTGCAAATTACAAAATATATATAACTGATCAGCATGTTTATCAAAGGTAGCTATGTCAACCCTAACCATCTTAAAAGCACCATCAAGAATGCATAATAGTTTATTCACTAGTCACTACAAATCTCTCTCTTTTTTCTCTCTTAGACAGCATTAACATAAATCTCCTAATAGTTTCACATTCCAGCAAGAAGAGGGAGATAAAAGATACCCTTTGCATCAACTTGACTATGGCTGTGGTATTGTAGCTGAGTAAAATGAATTGTCATGTTTGAAACCTCAGATCTCCTGCATGTGGCAGAAGAAGGCTTCTCAAAGTCCAAGTTAACAAAATCACTGAGAGTGAAGTACTCTCCCACACGGTTTCCAGCATTGCTAAGCCTTTTCAAAGGCATATCAGGAAGTGAGGTGTTAATATTTCCGCGACGTTTGCTAGATTTGTGAGTTTTTCTTTTGCGACCATTGCTCTTGTTCCCATTTGGTTTTGAGGTACAGCTTCCCATTGTGGTGTAAGCTATCTTTTTCACTAATCCAGTCAACATTGTATTTTTTTGATATGTGATGATCAGGCAGTGTGTTTATAATCTCCTTGAGAATAAAGAACCTTGCAGCCACACAAATGATTCATAACATCATTCAAAAAAATAAAAAATCAGTACAACAATAGAAGAAACTCTCTTGATTTCTCACATTTTTCTGAGAAAAATACATCTCAAAGACACCTCTCCAACAAACATAACACTCCTTTCTATCTCAAGACCTTTGTTCCTCTCTACTCCTCCATCTGTAGTTCTGCATTTTTTTTCTTCTCTGTAACCCCCCTTCATTTGCTTGTCTCGGAAGAACTGGACACTTAGAAAGAATCTGTAGGCCGCATTCTCACTTGCAAAACTCTTGTGGTTCTGAAGTTGAGTGGGTTAAATGTGAATGCACCTTCTTATGTTGATTTTCCTTCCCTCAAAACACTGCACTTGAAAAGGGTTCATTTCCTAGAACGTGGTCATCTTTTTGAGATTCTTTCTAAGTGTCCAGTTCTTGAGGTTTTGCTGATTAAATCTCAAATGTGGTGTGTGGTGTGTGACGATGAGAGAGATGGAAGGTAAGAAAGTGAGAAGGAGAAGGAAACATACCAGGGACGACGAAGGAGACCGAGGATCGATAGTGCCGGCGGCGACGAAGGCTGCAACAAATTCTCCTTCCGGCGACGACGGCTGCGACAGGTTCTCTCAGTAGGGGGCAGCGCCGGTAGGGTTCTCCCAATTCGTGAGGCGCGAAGAATAAAAGAGGGAAAAATTGTGTTCCCCCTAAAAATTAAGTGGTCCCACCAATTGTAGCTTCCACAGGTCCGACGCTAACGCACTGATCAACATAGTGTCGGCCAAAGCCGATGCAAAGTGTCATAAAATAGCGACGGCCTGGCCCACTCAAGATTAAAAAAATAAAAAAAATACGGGTAACAGTGTTGCGTCCATTTTGCGTCGGGAAGGCTGACGCTATAGCGTCGGAGTCGTGGCCGACGCTAAATATTTGCAGCTAAATGGTTGTTTTCTTGTAGTGATATACAGATCTGTCCTAGAAACCACGCCCTGCGTGGAGTAGCGGCCTGTGATGGAGTGGGCTAACCAGCGGTGAATCACACGCAGTGGCATGTCAGTGATGGTGGAGGCCTTCGACATCCGGGGGTTATAGTGCACATCCCCACCGGTGATCAAGGCCCACATGACCGAATCTATGAAATCAACTGGGGGCTCCAATAATCCCATTTGGTACAGATCAGTCTATACTGACTCTGCAGTCGCAAAGCCGATGCGGATGTTGAACTCAGTCAAAGTCAACTCCCTCTGTACTCTATGCATCTGAAAAATGACGAGGGGATCCGCCTCCTCATCGTCGCACACATAGCTCAGTGTGGAGAGAAACTCCAGGGTGGGCTGCCGATAAGTAGGAGGTGTGATGGATCCGATGCGCTCCCACCCAATATGCCTAATCAGCTGCTGGACATGGGGAGCAAGCCCGTAAACAGCCAATAAATCCATGTCTACCCTCTTAGTCGAGACGAACTCGAAAGGGGCTAGCCTGTGAAACCTCTGAATATGCTCAGGTCGCTGAAACTGCGGATAGTCACCCTGAAGAGTTGGTGGAGCCTGAGCGGCCTGACGAGCGAGTTTAGGAGGCATAGTCCTGAAAATCAAACAGAAAGTACATCAGTGCCGAGGGAAAATACAAATAGCTCAGGCACTAAATCAGGGCATCATAAGCAATAGGCTGTATAATCGATGCATGCACTCTCTGTATACATATATTTTTTTCTAATTTTTTTTTTTTAAAAAAAATCTTTATTCTGGAAAAAGGTTGAGCACGGCCTTGCTAACAGGGAGCACGGCCGTGCTCAAAGAAGTTGGGCATTTCTGCAAATGATGAACAGCACGGTCGTGCTTAATGATGAGCACGACCGTGCTCAAAGCAAAAACTCACAACTATGCAGAAAATGAACAGCACGGTCATGCTTAATGATGTGCACGACCATGCTTAATGTTCAGACGCAGAAACAGTGAGTGACAGAAACCCAAAACGTATACCAAAATCACCCCAAACAAGGCATGTGCATACAGAAACCACAAGCAAAAGCAATTATTATGAACATTATGCATATTCTCATGGTATTCACACAGCAAAGAAAGAAAAACCCAATCAGATTACCACATACCCACTTAAACCGAGTAAGGAACAATAATAGACAGAGGCACATGAAAAATTACCTGGATTAAGTGAAGTGATGAGCAAAAGTTGGAGAAAAGGGGGTGCTGTGGTTGGGGGCGCTAGGGTTTTGGGAGAGGGGCAGAGGTGAGCACGGGTTCAACAAATGAACCCTAGCTCGTGCTCTGCCCACTTTTATTTTTTCAAAATCGCAGCTGAGCACGGTCATGGTCGGAGCACGACTGTGCTTAATTTTTAATTTTTTTTAAATTAATTAATTACTTACTAAAACAGAAGCAAATTACCTACCTAGACTCATTGACACTATTTAATTTTTTTTTTAGGGTAAATGTCCATTTTGGTCCTTGACAAAAAGTGTGTGGGTCATTTTAGTCCCTGACAAAAAAAAAACTACTCCATTAGTCCCTGAAAATTACTAACTGGGACAAGTTAGTTCCTATGTTCACTCCGTTAGTCAGCGTCCGTGCCTAAATTGTCCCACGATACTAATTGTCACGGACTAATCAGTCTCACTTTAAATATTGTTAGGGACTATAATGTCCCATAGTAATTGTCAGGGACTAACTTGTACCAGTTAGTAATTGTCAGGGACTAATGAAGTAGTTTTTTTTTGTCAGGAACTAAAATGGCCCAAGCACTTTTTGTCGGGGACCAAAATGTTCGTTTACCCTTTTTTTTTATGACCAAAAAGTATTTTCAAATTTTGGAAAAATAAAAATAAAGAAAAGGATTTAGAAATTGTTATCTCAAGGAGTCCGAGAGGCATTACAATGTTGAGTTCATATTAGCAGGTACTTCCCAAATTGAAAAGACTTGCAGTCTGCTCCCTAAAGAACCGACCTAATTCATAATCATTTTTCAGGTCCTTAATTAAATTTAATTATTAACAATTATTAATAATTAATCTCTAACTTCTAATGGTTGTTGAAAATTCTATCAAAGTTGGTTTTTTTCCTACGATTACACTGCGATTCTGCTTTGGTGCCAGATGGGTTGAGAAAGGGGATTCATTTTGGATACTATTACTCGGGTTGATCAATATTTGTTCTGATTGGGATTTTGAATTGCAGAGATTTGATGTGATTACACACACACACACACACACACACATATATATATATATATATATATATATTGCAGACTTGAAGTTTTAAAAATGCTGTTGAATCTCTAGGTTGCTCTTTGTAAATATGATTTGGGTACTCTAAATTGCTGGATTAATAAAAATAAAGAAAATCAGATTGCTTATTCTGGGCAGATTACAAAAAGACTTTTTGTAACACCCCGATTTTCACTGTTTCAAAATAATCGAAATGGGGACGATTATGTTTATATTTTTATATGAGTGTTAGAAAATTATTTTAAATAAACGGAGTTCATCACTCAACCCTACTTAAACGTAGGAAGCTACGATTAAAATTTAGGTTTGAAAGTCAGGCGAATCCCGGCCCGCGAATTTCACTGACAGTATATTTATACTGATCAGAAGACCTAATTTTAATTCGTGAATGAAAAACTTGAGGTTTTTATTTTATTTCCTATAATTGTGTATTTTTAGAATTATTTCATTTACAGTGAAATAATTTAAGTTTTACGGCCGAAATACGTAATCGGGTAAACGGCGGAGCAGATTACGGGATTTCCGGGAGCCACTAACGGATAATATCAGCGACTCAGACAAGATGACTCACATGGTGAGTCACAATGTGAACACATTAAGTGTTGCACATGGTCATCATTACAAACTATTAGAAATTTGCAAACTAGTCCCTATACTTTGGGAATTTTGCAAAATGGTCCCTAGGAGTTATTTGCACTTAAGCCCTTGAAGAAGCCACCTCCTTTCCACTTAATCCTTCAAAAGTGGCGCTGCCCACACTCTTCAAAAGACATACTTTCACTTCATTACTTGCCTATTTCACATTTTACACAAAAACACCCAAAAGTTCTAAGTTCATATCATCATTTTGTGAAGCAAGTCCTTGGATCTTCACTTGTTTTTGATCTTCAAGAGGTGAATCCTATTCTTCTTTCCTAATCATGTCTATGTTCTTCAATAAGTTTCATGATTCAAAGTCTATTTCATCTATGTTCATCACTTTTAAGTTTCTAGATCTAGAACTTTGAAAAATCACCATAAATCATAGAAAACTCCTAAAATAGTGAAACCAATTTCTATATGCTTATAATCATTCTTGCTATCATAATCCAAAATATTGTTGAAAAAAAAATCTTCCTTCCCTTGTTTGATGCCTAGGCCAAACCTATGTTCATGTGGGGGGGATGAACTTTTGTTCATTTTTCATGACCATCTTGCATCGAAACAATGACCATCTTCCTTTCTGAAACTCGACAAACTCTCAACATGAAAGTTTTTCCTATTTCTCTCTTATTTCCAACGAGCTAAATATCATAAAAAACGGATGAGTATATTGAGAGTTATGACCAAAATACAGAAACTACCCAGAATCCTCAGATCCATGCGAGACAGCAGAAAGAAGCCTATTTTTACCCATGTTATGATCCGAACCAAATTAAACCTTAAACATAAAAGTTGTTCCTTTTCTTCTTATATTTCCAATAAGCCAAAGTTTGTAATTTTTGGATGAGTAGATCATGAGATATACTCACAAAACCAACACACCCTCAAAGCTGTCTCAAAAGCCATCATGTTTGGATTGATCATTTTATTCATTTCTTCAATCTTCAAGAGGTAAAAACTCATATCCTTGATCATCTAAGCTTTCCTCTTCATGTATTTCTCATGTTTATGCCATGAATCATATTTTTCCATTCTTAGATCTAGAAGTTTGAAATTCTCTAGAAGATGATAGAAAAATCCTAAAAATATGAAATCAATTTCTATGAGTTAGTTATCATCTCTACTACCATAATCCAAGAGCATGTTGTAATCAAAAATTTCGTTCCCATTTAATGGATCATGGCCGAACCTATAGAGGAAAGAATGAATGAAGTTTTGTTCTTTATTTTGATGTATGATCATGTCTTCTATCATACATGTATGTACATATGTTGAATCCTAGTTGGTTTGTTAAAATGAAAACCCTAACCCTATATACTCTTGATGGCCGAATCTAGCTTTGTGAGGGTTAGAAGGATTTTGAGTCAAAACTTAGTTGATTATCCTTGATCCAAAGTCTTAAGTTCATTAGGATCATTAATCCATGACTTAAGCAATATTTGGAATTTGTCTCTTTTTGTGTAGTGTTGGCCGAATCTAACATATAGTTTAAGAGAGGACTTGTTGTTGGATTTTGTGTTTTTGGTTGTGTTTTGTCAATAGTTTTGGTTTGTTTAAGCTTTTGACGCGAGCCGAAATTCCTTGACGCGTGCCGAAACCAAAATCGACGATACGTGACAAAGTTCTTTGTGACTTCAAGAGGTAAGGGGAGCTTACCTGAGGGATTTTTCCCAATAACTATTAGCTTTAGTGTGGTCTGTATACTTGATATGTGGCTATGGTATTTTGATTATGCTGTTTACGTTGTGTTGTTTATCTATGTTAGATGATTTATCTGCTTTTAATTTATTTAATTATCTGCAGTTGTTTATTATATTGCTATGATGCATGATCTGCCTGGTGATATAATTCTGATGATGTTGTTGAGTGTTGTTTGTGAAGCCTGACAGTGGTCAGTGCACAACCGATTTAATCAGATAAAAGCTTTAATAAGCTATATACATTATATTCAATGTTTTATGGGAAATGTTGGAATATAATAGTAGTGGAAAATATTATTTGGGAAAAATAATGAGTATTGAGAAATATTATTATTTTAATGATTTATTGATAAAAAGTCAACTATGAGTCACAGTGAGGACGTAACCGTGAAAATATTTTAGTACTGCTAATTTTTACGTGAGAAATTCCGTAATATTATAAAAAGTTATTTTATGAAATTAATCTTCAAAAATAACTTAAGTATGATTTTAGAAAATTGTTTAAGTGGAAAAAGCTAAGTTTTGGCTTAATTGGCTTAAAAGATGTAATTTGACGGCAAATTGGAAAAGCGTCGACGACAAGTATTTTTAAAGCGGCAGTACGTGTTTTAGATAAACTTGAGCCTCACGTGATTCTCTTTTTGGAACATAAACGTTATAGAAAAGAATTTCAAGTAATCGATGATTTTATAAAGGAGTTTTTATAAAGGAGTTTTTCTAACTGTGTTATTTTCCGTCAACTTGGATAAGTTGCGGAGACTTTGTTTTGGATTTGTTTTTCACAGAACGAAAATGGTGTTTACGGTGAAACGTGAGCCTAGTATCAGAGACGTTGCGATACTAGTGTTCTTTAATTTAAGCACGAAGATCTTTGATCCGTATTACGTTGAGTACTCATGTTATGAGTTACGTTGTTATGGACTTTGTGTCCTTTTCACGTTGTATATCCACGTGGTGGGTTACGTTGTAAAAGGTAAATGTTGTTTTCTACGACCACAAACCCCAAGGCTGATTGCAAGGTCTAAGGTTTTGTGATTGAGCACTCGGACTTCATGTCCTGTGTTGACGTTGAAAGATCTAAACACGTTGTTAAGTTAATACGTTGAAAATCACGAGTAGTCGTAAGCCATTTTGAGCTTCGGCAAATAAATACTGAACACAAAGAAAAATGATGAGAACAAACGTTTTACATGCATGCATTGGCAGACGTGCCCACGTTGTGAAGTGTGGTACCTTAATTAGTAAGGTATTCCATGCCACGTTGTTTTGTGTGAATGCCTTGGGTGTGAGGTATTTCATGCTACGTTGATTCATTGTGCCTTGATGGACAATGGAAAACCATATACGTTGATCACTGTGCCTTGTGTTGGACAGTGTGCTATGGTAAACACGTTGTGCCTAATATACCTGGCAATACCATATACGTTGATCACTGTCCCTTGTGTGGACAGTGTGCTATGGTAAACACGTTGTGCCTAATATACCTAGCAATCGAGCCTGATCAGCTCATTTACACGTTGTTGGGGATCTCCGGAGATTTAGCGAAATGTAGAGACTATATATGGAAGTGTTCATGCATAGTTTTCAAACGTTGATGTTTGGGGTACGAAACCCATTGATAAAGTACTTGTTTAGTTATGAGAATGTATGTTGCTATAATTGTATGTGTATATGTTGTTTTGTGAGTCGCGCTTTTAGTTATTGTGTTAAATCCATATATTGGCGTCTCACCCTTACAAATATATCAGGTTCTACTGGTAATTGCCGTTGTATCCTGGGATACTGGTACAGATGAAGCGGAGGAGTTCTTTAAGTCACTTGCGGACTTAGATGCTAGATGCTTGAAGAAGTATCTGTTTGTGGGAAAAGACCATGGGGGTCTTTCCAATAATGTCTGTTAGTTTCGACCAGCTTAGGTTCTTTTTATGTGATGTCATGTGTTGAAATGAACTAAGTTGATAAAGACCTAAGTGTAAAACTTACGAGGCAGTATAGTTGTATGACTTCTGCATATGCTTGTGTATCTAAGTATGGTTATGATTATGTCGTTGTTATGGAGTTAAAAGGGAAAAAATTTTATCACCATATTTTGAAGAGATTCACGTTGAGAAATTAATATTTTCCGAAAGCAACCAGCAAATAAAATCTTATTTTCCGCAAACGGGTAACCATGTGATGACCCGGGAGTAGGGTGTCACACTTTTCACAAGGAAGACTTTAACAAGAATTTCTACTTTGAGACTGAAGAGGAATGTGACTAGAAAGCTATCTGGAAGGACCTAGCTGAAAATGAAACTGAAGCCATCAAGATCAATCAAGCTTGCAATTGTCAAAGGCTAAAAATCACCAAGAAATCAATCTGAATGCATTCAGGGCAATGATGGCCAGAGTTGGAAAGTACAAGTGATATACAGCCATACACAACCTATTCTGGTAACAAATCCCATACAGTTATTATCAGAAGATTTAGCTTAAAGCCTGTGAGGATCTTAACAAAAATGCCTACTTATAAATCAAAGAATGACTCAGGCTTGCATAAAGCCACCTGCTCTTCAACTCTCAAGGATTCTCATTTCCCTGATCACATTGACCTCCCACAAGAGGGAAGTGGTTCTCAAGGAGTATCGACCACTAGTGCAGAAAAGGGATTTCACATCGGTTTTTTTTGGCTTTTCACATCGGTTTTCAAACTGATGTTGAAAAGGCCGATGTGGTTTATTACCACTTTTCACATCGGTTTTAAAACCGATGTAAAAAAGTCTGTTTCAGCAAGCCACATATCCTCTTCAGCAATTTTCCACATCGTTTTCAGGAAACCCGATGTGGTAACCCAACTTTCCACATCGGTTATTTTAAAAACCGATGTGGAAAGTTGGGTTACCACATCAGTTTTTATGAAAACTGATGTGAAAAATTGGGGTTACCACATCGGTTTTCCTGAAAACCGATGTGGTTTTTAGTTTTTTTTTTTTTTAAATCATCCTTTTCAGTATTGAGAGTCCTTTCCCCTGTTTCAGTAATCCAGTAATCCAGATCAATACAGAATCTATATTGTCAACAGAATCATTTTTGTACAATCAAAACACACTAAATTAAAAGATTACTAACAATAAATATATTCAATTACATTCAGACAACAAAGATAATTAGAAACCAAAAAGCTACATATGATATATTATAGATTTCATGTCAAAACATATATCAGTCAAAAGTACACTATAGCTAGTACATGATGCGTTTATATACTAACTACATACAAACTACTGTTGGTACACTTCAAGAAAGAAAGTTGCCCAACGTATCCTTATGTTTTTTTATGTCGGCATCAGAGAGTGGAGCCGGATTGTTGAATATCTGCAAGTTTAATTAGACATAATTAGATTATATCTTTTAAGTAATAAACTAAAATTAAACATATAACGAATCTATATATAATTGTTACAACTAATTGTTACCAATTAGCATTTACCTCCTGCCATCTTTCAGTGATACCGGAGGAGATAATTTCGACCATCCACTTCATCACATAGTATCCACATTCCCATGATCCACGTTGTCTATGAGACTACGTACAAATGAAACCCAGTTAGAATATGAGAAATTAAATAGAAATCAATAATTATACCCACTGCGCTTGAAGCGTTTGAACTAATAAATATCTTATGTTAGGAATAATCCATCTAATAGGCCAACGCCTTTCACCACACAGCATGCGGCTTGCATCAATAGACCTATCATAAGAAAATAAACATTAATTAAAGTATATCTAATAGATTTCAGATAATTAAAACAACTTCATTACTGATTCTAACTTATTTTAATGCTTACGTTTCCATGATGTTCTTCAGTTCATTCGCCGGCCTATGGCCCATTGAGCAGAAGAAGACCACGACATTCACACGAGGGCACAAGATCAACAACTGCCAATGTCGTCTGCATTTGCGGAACAATTAGTGACTAAGTCATATATAGTTATAATTAAATAACTGGTACTTACTTATAGAGATAAGGCGCAAGGTAGAACTGATGATAGTCTCGGGCAACTATATCACGTATGGTGGCGACCGGGTCTTCTGATGCTAGGAGAAAATCACCCTGAATGAGCATGGGGTCAATGAACCCATAAAGGGTGAGGTTGCCCTGATTAGCTAGCATGCGATGCAGATACCTAATATATTGATAAAACATGTTAATTATCATAGTATTTAAAATTTAATTATTTAACTTATAAATAAAATATACTTACGTGCACCATAACGAGATGTGGTGAGCACTAGCCATTTCATGGTTGAGCGCCATCTCCATAAGTTCCTTCTTTGGGATATACAGATCGTCATCCGCCCTGCCATCATGTTCCAACCTTACCAAAGCTGCATCAACCTCCATGGTGACAAGCTTTATAGCAAGACGTTGAAAAACATCACCAGGATCCCCTTTGTCGTTCCCCTAAACAACAAAAAAGATATACATTAGTAATCACAGTTAAGTTATTTCATTCGTAATTAATTGAATGGTCAAATGAATACCTTGGCAGGAGCATATTTCTCTAGTCTTCCTGGAGCTGACCTTTTAGGCAGAATATCATGATGATCATCAACATTCAGCTCACACCTATCAGGGGCGTCATCATCATCATCATCATCATCATCATCATCATCATCATCATCGTCATCAGGCTGATGAGGAGGATCACATGAGCCCTTAGTGCTCACATGGACAGAGGGTTGGACAGAGGGTTGGACACTTGTGAATTGTTGGGACATAGCAGCCATTATTGCCATCTGCTGGTTAAACTGCTGGGTCATCTCCTGTCTAAGCTCAACTGCAATCTCCTGTTTTAGTCGTTCTCTATCTACAGCAACATCCCTGTGGCGTTGGTGTGAAGATGAACCATGGTATTGGCGAATGCCAACGCCCCATCCAACACCAATGACACGGCCCGGGTGGTCTGGTTTACCGATGGCAGCAACTAAGATATCCTCGCGTCCTCTAGGAACAAAGGTTCCTTGAGTGGCCTGCTCGTCCAAGGCATCCTGCAACATATAAAATATTAGGTCACATTACAATTCAGTAACATTGTTAAAATCACAATTACAATTCAAACTACACATACAATCTTCTCAGCTACTTGGCGTGCCTCCTTAGATGTATATTGTCCCGTTTTTCTTTGTCGGGCCCTCTTCCATTTACGATGGCGTGGGGGTGGAGGTGGATCAACAACTTCAGGATGATTTTCAGCATTAGGATCTGCCTGAGATGCTGCTTCCTGACATGCTTTCTTTTCCTCTTCCACCATGGTCTGAGCAAGCTTTTTATATCCCCCACGAGACAATACATGGGGTAGACATTCTTGCTTTGGTTTTCCTGCCCCTTTTTCCTCTTCTCCTGTTATAAATAGAAGATAATTAAATTACATCAGTAAATTAATAAAATTAATGAAATTACATCAATTTAGAGACAACTCAAATAAGTTAACCTGAAAGCTGGGATCATGTCGGCTCTGAACAAAGCGATCCCACGTCGCCTGGTCAAGAAACGGGTACACCTCAAGTGGGTTCTTTTCACAGCGTGGATTGAATACATAGTATCTGCCCAGGTCCACCTTAAAACCCCTCCAACGCTCACCAGCATACTTTATCCAACGCTTCTTCATATCCGTCGTATCCGGCAGGTCAAAGGTGAGCTACATTAACAACAAAAGAATCAACGAATTACTGTATGATATTAATAAGATTAAAATAAAGTAGATACAGACACAGGACGGAAAAGTATAGATACCAGAATAGTCTCCCATATCTGATCCTTCACGCCCTGAGGTACATCTTTCCAAGTCTCAATAAGTATGCTAGGCCTGCTTCGACCAAGGGTCGCCACAAAACTAATAAACTGCTCTGCCATTGGCCCAATAGGATTGAGGTTACAATCAAAGTCGATTGTTATCTTTTGATTTGAACCACGGTTGGCAGTCAAATTCCTCATTCGTGTGGCACGTCTACCCTTTCTACCCGAAGACGGGGTCTCCGACCCACTGCATGAAGGAGGGATATCCTCAGGATCAGCCATGTATACCTGTTTAGACAAAAACAAAAAGTCAGTATGTCTGGATAAATATCAAACATAACTTATAAATATCAATCAACGTAAGCATAACTTAAAAATATCAACGTAAACATATAATATGACTTTAAACATAACTCAAACTAAACTTACATTGTGGTCAAGTAGTAACGTTCTCCCATAACCCTTCTTGGTGATCATTACGAGTAGCATGTACATCGTCCACTTCATTTTCCTCATTGAAATTAGGCACCCGTGTTGAGAAAGAAGGAGTGTCAGAAATATCAAGAGTTGAATCTTGATTTCCCTCACTACTATTATACATGTTTTTTCCCTGGAGAACCACCGACCACCTTTTGTTAGAAGGATCACGGATATAAAACACTTGTTTTGCTTGGGATGCCATGATGAAAGGCTCGTCTTTATTACCTACCTTATTAAGGTCCACCAATTTGAATCCTAACTCATCGGTTTGCACACCATTGTTACTGTCGACCCATTGACATTTAAACACAGGCACTCTAAACTTCATGTAATCAACCTCCCAGATCTCTTCAATGATCCCAAAGTATGAAACGGATGCCATAACAGGGTTTTTATCTTTCGAACTAGAGAAATGCATGGACTCAGCGACGACCATAACCCCACTGTTTTGCATAGTACTTTTGTCATCCTGGGACTTTGTATAGAAGGAAAACTTATTGATATCGTACCCACTCCAGCATATGACATCAAAGTTAGGTCCCTGTGCTAGCCATTTTAATGTTTCAGAAGCAGTACCATCCTTTGCAATTTTTTCTTTAAACCAGTTCAAGAAAGTCTTATTATGCTTGTTCAAACACCATTTTTCATTCATTCTAGGGTAAGTTTCGTTGATGATGCTTTTGTGCTCACATAAGTATGGTTCAACCTCATCAGTGTTATTCAATATATACAAATGTGCTTGAAGCACTTCCTCCCGATCCATGCTCTTAACAGTGATACCTCGTGTACCCTTCCCATCATATCTTCCTTCATGACGAGACTTCGGAAGCCCTACAGGTTCCGCTTCTGACATGTAGTCTGTACAAAACTCAATAGCTTCTTCTGCAACATACCTTTCAACAATAGATGCTTCGAGACGGTGTGGATTCTTCATATATCCTTTCAAGATCTTCATGTATAGCTCAACCGGGTACATCCACCTTAAATAAACGGGGCCACACAATCTAATCTCCCTCACTAGATGAACAATCAAATGAACCATGATGTCAAAAAATGAAGGTGGAAAATACATCTCCAATTGGCACAAGATAATGGCTGCCTCATTTTCCAAGTCATCCAACTTTTTAGTGTCAATGACCTTGCTACATATAGCATTGAAGAATAAGCATAACCTAGTAATGGCATGTCTGACTTTTTTAGGCAAGATGTCACGAATGGCCACCGGTAGTAGTTGTTGCATCAAGACATGGCAATCATGAGACTTTAAGCCAACTAATTTGAGATCTTTCATTGAGACAAGTCTCTTGATATTTGAAGAGTAACCCTGTGGCACTTTATGTGGAGCTAACTGCTCTCGTATACCCATCGCAACTAGATCCAGACGAGCATTCACACCATCCTTTGTCTTGCCTTGAATGTTGAGAAGCGTTCCGATTAAACTGTCACACACATTTTTCTCCACATGCATCACATCAATACAATGTCTTACATCAAGCTTGCACCAATATGGAAGATCAAAGAAGATCGACCTCTTCTTCCATATATTCTTCTCAGTAGCCTTCTTTTGGGACTTCCCATAGATAACATTAGTGTTCTTCACCCGTTCATAAACTTGGTCTCCAGTCAAGGCCACTGGAGCAATTGCATTCTCCGGAAGTCCATTGAAAGCTTTTCTCAACCTACGATAAGGATGATTACGCTGGAGAAATCTCCGATGCCCAAGGTAGACTGTCTTCCTTCCATGTTGCAGTTGATGGTAACATGTGCCTTCTTCACATATTGGACATGCTTTATGCCCCTTAACACTATACCCGCACAAGTTCCCGTATGCTGGAAAGTCATTGATGGTGCAAAATAACATGGCACGCAATCTGAAAGTCTCACGGCAATACCCGTCGATCACATCAATGCTTTCATCCCACAACTTTCTCAAGTCTTCAATCAATGGACTCAGATAAACATCAATATCATTTCCTGGCTGTTTTGGACCCGAAATCATCATACTTAACATAATGTATTTGCGCTTCATGCACAACCAAGGAGATAGGTTGTAAATTACCAGGAGAACAGGCCATGAACTATGAATACTACTTAAGTTTCCATATGGATTCATTCCATCGGTAGCAAGTCCAAGCCTGAGGTTTCTGGGCTCATTGCCAAACTCCGGAAACAAACTATCAATTCTCTTCCACTGCAAAGAATCAGCCGGATGACGAAGCTGTCCATCACATTTCCTCTCATCTGCATGCCATCTAATATTCTTTGCATCCTTTTCATTAGCAAACAATCGCTTGAACCGTGAAATTACTGGAAGATACCATAACACCTTCGCAGGAGGACCCTTGGTGACCGCATCACAACTAGAATCATCATCCTTCACTTTGTATCATGATACCCCCACACCTGGGGCACTCGTGCATCTCTTCAAACTCTTTCCTGTACAATATGCAACCATTGGGGCAAGCGTGTATTTTCTTATACTCCATACCCATCGGACACAATATCTTCTTCGCCTCATAGTTTCGGGATGGTAATGTGTTACCTTCTGGAAGCATGTCTTTCAACAACTCAAGCAATTCGGTAAAGCTTTTATCGCTCCACCCATTTCTCGCCTTCACATTGAACAATCTTAAGACCGCTGACAACCGTGTGAAATTAGTGCACCCCGGATACAAAGCCACTTCCGCATCACTGCACAAAGTATCATACACATGTGCTCGCCGAAAGGACTCTTGCCCAATATCACGGATCATGTCCTCTAGTCCATCGTCCATATCTACGTCATCAACTTCCTCTCTATCCGACACCCTTGGCCTGTCTAACGATTCACCATGTCATATTCATATTGTATAACTCTTGCAAATCCCCTCACAAATAAGATGATCCCGTATCTCGTCAGCTTCTAGTCGTCTCTCATTCAAACAGTTAACACAAGGACAACAAAACCTTCCGTCACTCAACCTATAAATAACATGTTTACAGTCAAAGCAAAAAAAAAAAAAAAAACAATGAAGAGGGTAGAAACCCCCCCAATCCAAATGTCACTTCACTCTTCTCGGTTCCTTTCTCACAAAACGCAAAGGGCAGAAAATTACAAAACTAAAAAAATAAAAAAAAAATGAAATCATGTTCTTTACAGAGAAGGAGAGAACGCCCAAGTTTTGAAGTAGAGGAAGAGAATGGGTTACCTCTGTGGGGAGCTTGAGTGGTGAGAACCAAAGCAAAGTGAAAACACAGCAGGGAGCAGAAGTAATGGCGCGGTGAGGCAGAGCTAGAATGGGGACAGCACTTCGTTGTTGCTCCAACCTCGACGGGCGACGTACGACGGAGCAAGACAACGGTGCACGACGGAGCAAGACAACGGCGAGCAAGCAGCAGAAGTAATGGCGCGGTGAGGGGGTCTAGGTTTCGGAAGCAAACATAAAAGAAGGGCACGATGAGATGGAGGGAATGAATAGGAAGAGATGGGCTCTATTAAACATCGGTTATAAACAAAACCGATGTCTAAAGTTAACCAAAATTTTGAAATCCAGACATTAGACATCGGTTATTTAAAAACCGATGTAAAAAGTTAAGCAGATTTTAAAATTTCATTTTTCGTTTTAATTTTATACATCGGTTGAAAAAAAGGAACCGATGTCTAATGTTTATTACATTGGTTATTTTGGAAACCGATGTACAAAGTTCTGAGATTAATTTCAAAAATGACACCGCCTCATTTTAGACATCGGTTATAAAGAAACCGATGTTAAATCTCCGACGTTAAATGCATATTTTGCACTAGTGAGGTTAGTTGAATAATCCTATAATTTAACCAAATAAATTAAATAACATCCAAATACTTGTTCTAGCATTCGCATGGGTCGCATTGGTTTTTACACATGTTCTAAAACTACTTGTATATAATATTTAATTAAAATTATATATTGTCTATTTGCTTTGGAAAAGCAACTATTATATTAACTCTACAACTGTAGCAAGAATAGCTCAAATTATATTTGAGTTCGACATGAAATAGCAATAAGCAAACAAATTTTGCATGCAAAAGGATGCCACCAAGAGAGGAGACAACGTATAACATTCCAAAATACTATATGATTATCATTGGATGCATTTATTTTATTATTATTTAATATAAAAAAGTACAAACACTTTCTAGTATGCCTTAGGAAAATAATGCGAGAATAAATAATTTAGTGAATACAAATAAAAATAATTTAGCAAGAAATAGAATAAACATTTTCGAATTAATAAGAAGTTAAAAAATTATCATATTCATATAAATAGTTTTCGACAAACTATGCAAGGTGAAAAGTATTTTTACTTTTTTATATTATATAAAAATAAAAAAATAAATGTATCCAACAAAAAAGTATTTTTACTTTTTTTATATTAAATAATAGTAATAAAGAAAGTTTATGCAATTACAAAAATACAACACCTTTTATTTCAAATACATAATACATAGATTTCTTGACCAAATGAAAAAGTGTAGAAAAGTGAAACTGCTCAAGTGGCAATCTGGATGGTCCAGATTTGACCACTTGGGTGGTACACTCATGCACCACTTTAGTGGGTGGTGCACCGTAGCCTTCAACAAATATATATGCACAACATTTCAAACAATATCACTATATATTCTAAAATGTTAATTATATTAGTAATCTATCAAAACACGAAACATTTTTCTTACATGTCATAAAAATCATTTATAGTTAAATCTACACTAAACCTTTTAGAAATTTAATTTTCAAATGTATACAATCACACAATCAATCCATCTTATTACAAAATATAGTTATAACTATATCCATAACTAAAAAAGAATGCTCCATAGTCAGCAATGGTAATAATAAGAGTTATCACTCTATACAAAAAATATACTTTTATTTTTGTATTTTGTACCAGTCAATGACATAAAATTAATAAATTTATGCTATTAATAATTTCAGAAATTTTAAAAATTTAGGTGGGGCCAAGGCACTCTTAAGAATATGAATAACTCTATCTTTATTTATGTCCATTCGAAGATTGCCGTATTTGACTCCCAAAACATTGTACCTTTACTGGTTTGAAAACATTTTAAAACAACAAAATATATAAATTTTAGAAAGTAAATAATAAAAGAATATGAAAATATCCATAGCTTGACACGTGGGCTGCACTATTATATTGTATTTTGGTATTTGCATAAACACCATTTATTTTTATTATTTAATATAAAATAGTGAAAACACTTTTTTTTTGAAAAAGTTGTTGGATGCATTTATTTTATTATTATTTAATATAACAAAGTAAAAACACTTTTCAGTATGCGTTAGGAAAATAGTGCAAGAATAAATAATTTGGTGAACACTAATAAAAATAATTTAGTGAGAAATAGAATAAACATTTTGGAATTAATAGGAGGTTAAAAAATTATCATATTCAGATAAATGATTTTCGATAAACCATGTGAGGTGAAAAGTATTTTTAATTTTTATGTTAAATAATAATAATAAAATAAATGCATCCAACAACTTGTCAAAACAAAACAAAAAAAGTATTTTTACTTTTTTTTATATTAAATCATAATAAAAAAGAACATTTATGCGAATATGAATATACAACACCTTTTATTGCAAATACATAATACATATTCTTCTTGACCAAATGAAAAAGTGTTGAAAAGTGAAATTGCCCAAGTGGTAATCTAGATAGCGCACCAATGCACCACTTTTGTGGGTTGTGCACCCATGCACTACTTTTGTGGGTGGTGCACCATAGCCTTCACCAACAAATATATATGCACAAAATATTCATCATTATATGTTTCAAAATGTTAATTATATTAGTAATTTATCAAAACATCAAACATTTTTTCTTAAATGTCATAAAAATCATATATAGCTAAATCTATGCAAAACTTTTCCGTAATTTTATTTTCAATGGATACTATTAGACAATCAATTAGAAATTCATCTTCCATTTTTTAACTATATTAATTCATAACTAAAAAAGAATGATTTATAGTCAGAAAGTCTAAGAATAAGAGTTATCACTCTATACAAAAAAATATAGTCAATGGCATAAAATTAATAAAATTATATACTATTAATAATTTCTGAAATTTTAAAATGGATGAAATTTGCATGGCAAAGTTTTAGTTAAGAGTCTTGCAGGAATATTCAAAATTTGATAAGTTATGGAAACACTGAAAGAATCTCCTAATATCCGCGTCTATACATATAGACGAGCTTCTCAAAGCATTGGTATATTTATTAATTTTATTAATTTTATTATATTTGAGTAGACAGAATATAAGGTATTCTCAGTAGATGGGAATTTTAACTCCTATGAGTAGATAAGCTTAAGTGCCACGTCAGTAGACGGAGATCAAAGTAACTCACTGATATATAGCAAGTCCAAAGACTTGATAGTAGACGAGAGGATATGCCACGTCAGTAGACGAGCTAAAAGAGTTTCTAACTATGAGCGTGTAGACACATATTGTTAAGTAGACGAGCTCTTTTTCTTTATGAATCTTTCATATGATCAGAAAAATGCCACCTCTACCATATAGAAGTTTTTATTTCAAATGATTGATATTTATTTCAAATGTCTATTGATACTTCCTATTTGTTTTAACTGTTTGATTGCCTTGTTTCTTTGAGAGAAACATAGTACAAATGAGGAAATGCAAAAGCAAAATAGTACAATGCAAAACGCCTTGTACCCTGTCACCTTTATCGCTGGAATAGCTGGAATTTGTACAAAGGAGGCAAGAGAGTTTTCAAGTTGCTATTGCTTAGAGGTGTGACCGTTTTGTGCAAGAGTGATAACCAATAGTACATTTCACAATGGCCACGGTCAAGCTATGAGTCACAACGGATATTATGCAATTGATTTCATCCCTAAAAGGGAAAATTCAAAACAACCGTTGAAGAATTTTCAAGGGAAGAAAAAGGTCACTATAAATAGAAGACCTCAACATCTGAAGAAAGAACTTTGCAAATACAAAAACCTTGCTAGAAAAACGCTTGTTATTCTACGAGCTCAAAATCTTTTATTTATTCAAGAGCAAAAGTCTGTAATATCTTAGCTTAAATATCGCTATAATATTCAACTGATCTTAAACTTTCATATCCTCACACATAGTGAGTTAGAAGATAAAAAACAATCAATCTCTTTGTTAGAGTTAGAGCCTGAAGAGGCTTAGTAAGAAAGGAATACTTGTAGCCTGGAGAGGTGTTGAATACTTGGTGTAATCTATTTGGAAAAATAGTGGAGAAAAACCTTCAAGTAGAAGGGACTGGACGTAGCTCTTGGTTGGAAGAGAGTGAACCAGGATAAAACACTTGCGTGAATCTTCTAATAAATTATCTCTTCAGTTTTATTTGTTTATACTAACTGTGGGGATTTGAACTTGATTTTGTTAAGTCTTTAAAAAGATCTTTCTCTGTGTGCGTGCTTCTGCCTTTTATTTCTTGTGTGAGAAAATTTGTTTTGAAAAATGTTGTTTTCAAAAATTATTAACAAACACAATTCAACCCCCCTTCTTGTGTTTGCCTGTGTCAACTTCAGTTGGTATCAAAGCTCAGACTCGAAAAGGTTGAGCATCTAACAAGTGCTGAGGGAGTACGATCCAACAACCATGGATGAAGAAAGACAAGCTATCAACAGACCTCCTCTCTTCGATGGAGCTAATTATGACTACTAGAAGAAGAGGATGATGGCCTTCTTGGATGCACAAAATTTAGATATCTGGGAACTGATTGAAAATGGCTATATTGAGCCTAGAGGTGAAAATGGAGCTGCTATTGCTAGAGCATATTGGATTGCAGATCAAAAGGCCAAACATTAACTCAATCTCAAAGCAAAACATTATTTGATGTGTGCCATCACCAGATCTAAACATGACAAAGTTCACAGCTGCAACCCTGATAAAGAAATCTGGGATACTCTGGCCCTTGCTCATGAAGGTTCATCTCAAGTAAAGGAATCAAAGATAAGCATGCTAGTTCACCAGTATGAACTATTTAAAATGGTTGATCATGAAACTATAGATCAGATGTTTGGAAGATTTCAAACAATCACCAACAGTCTAAGATCTCTCAGAAAAATCTATGAAGATAGAGATCATGTTAGAAAGATTCTGAGAAGTTTATCCAAGCAATGGAGACCCAAGGTTGCTGCTATTTAGGAAGCCAAAAATCTGAATACTCTTTCTCTAGAAGAGCTTCTCGGGTCACTCAAGGTTCATGAACTTGAACTGAATGAAGAAGACAATTCCAGAAAAGGAAAGTCTATTGCCCTAAAGGCAAAGAAAGCCAGTTCATCAAAAGTCCTCAAAGCTGCTGAATCTTCAGATGATGCTGAACCTTCAGATAGTGATGAAGGATCAGAAGAAGATGAACTATCTTTCATCTCCAGAAAAATTCAACACATGTGGAGAAAGAAAGGTAACTTCAGAAGGAAGCAGTTCAATAAGAAGTTTTCCAAGGAGAAATCAGATTCCAAGGAAAAAGGTCCACCCTTGTACTTTGAATGCAAGAAACCTGGCCATTTCAAAGCTGATTACCCTGAAAGAGAAAAAGAAGTTCTTCAAGAAAAAGAAGGGCTTAATGGCTACTTCGGAGGATTTAGACCTATCTTCATCTGATGAGGAAGATGAAGCTGAGGAAGAGGCAAATATCTATCTCATGGCTGACACATCATCATAAAGTGAATACACTGATGATGAGGTAATGGATTCTGACCCGTCCACTCTTAAAAATGCTTTTGATGAATTATTGCATGAATCATCCATGCTGTCTCATGAATACAAAAGTCTGAAAAAGAAGTTCACAAAATTAACTAAAGAGTATGATAGAGTCTGCATGGAGAAGCAAAACTTAGCATAAGAAAACGATAAGCTAAAATCAGAAAATGTAAGTTTAACTGACAAACTAGAGTGTGAGCCTGATGATTCTTATGAAGTTGCAAAACTAAAACAAGATGTAACATATTTGACAGACAATCTGTCAAAGTTTGTAGGTGGCTCAGATAAGCTCAATCTTATATTAAGGTACTCTAGGTCACCATATGATAAATCTGGCCTTGGTTATGACAAGGAAAAGCATGAAGCATCTCATAATAAGTCAAAACCACATATACAACATAGAGCTTCAAAAGCTCCAGCTAAATATGTTAAAACTAAGTCAGGCCCGTCCAACACCTTTTGCAAAGTGTGTGGAAAAAGTGGGCATGCTACATATAGATGCATACATAATAAGCATGCTAAACATTCGCATCCAATGAAAACTAACAAGAAAGGACCCAAGTCAGTTTGGGTACCTAAGGATAAGATAATACCTGTTGCAGATCTGCTTAACAACAGGAAAGAAACAAACATCTTGGTACTTGGACAGTGGGTGCTCACGTCACATGACGGTAGAAAGGTGTATGTTCCAAGACCTAAGACATTAAGATGGCGGCAGGGTTACATTTGGAGGAAACCAAAAAGGGAAGATCACTGGTATAGGTAAAATTGGTAAACACCATTTTCCCTCCATTGATAATGTTCTTTTGGTAAATGGTTTTAAAACATAATCTACTGAGCATAAGTCAATTATGTGATAGTGGATATGATGTTTCTTTTAATAAGAACATGTGTAATGTCAAGAAAAATGATGGATCACTTTTATTCACTGCTAAGAGGTAAAACAATTTGTATAAAATTGACTTGGAGGACCTCTCAAATCAAAGTGTTTCATGTCTAGTGTCCATTGAATATGAGCGATGGATATGGCACAAAAGGCTAGGTCAAGCAAGCCTGAGATTAATCTCAAAGCTAAATAAGCATAACCTCGTGAGAAGTCTACCAAACCTTAAGTACAAATCTGATGATCTCTGTAATGCATATCAAAAGGGAAAACAAGTCAAAGGTTCTTTTGAATCTAATAATGTTGTTAGTACTAATAGACCATTAGCACTCTACACCTTGATCTTTTCGGTCCAACAAGGACTGCTTCTGTCAGTGGTAAGAAATATGGTCTAATCATTATAGACGACTACACTAGATGGACATGGGTTATGTTCCTAGCTCACAAGGATGAGTCTTTTAAGGTCTTCTCTATATTCTGCAAATGTATACAGAATGAAAAAGGCATGTGTATCACTTCAATCAGAAGTGGCCATGGGGGAGAGTTTGAAAATGAGCTATTTTATAAGTTATGTGAAGAAAGTAGTATTCTTCACAATTTCTCAATACCTAAAACACCATAGCAAAATGGTGTGGTAGAGAGAAAGAACAGATCTCTTCAAGAGATGGCTAGACCAATGCTCAATGACAACTCTGTCCCTAGACACTTTTAGGCTGAAGCTATTAACACTGCCTGCTACATTCAGAACATAATATACATTAGAGCAATCTTGAACAAGACTCCTTATGAATTGTGGAAGGGACGAAAACCCAACATTTCATATTTTCATCCTTTTGGCTGTAAATGCTATATTCTAAATACTAAATATCAACTTGGTAAGTTTGATGCAAAATTAGATAATGAAATTCTGTTAGGATTTTCTGAAACTTCAAAAGGCTTTAGAGTATATAATTCTAGAACTCTAGTAGTAGAAGAATGTATTCATGTCAAGTTTGATAACAAGCAGCCTGATAAGAAATTATCAGAGCTAGATGAAGCTTTTGCAGATCTTGATCTAAATATCTCAGGAGATACAACAGAGGTAAAAGCTGATGATCAAGTGGAAGACCCTCCTCAACAAACAGAAACCTCCACCTCTCAACAAGACACTATTCAGAGATCTTGGTACTTCAAAAATTATCATCCACAAGATCAAATCATTGGAAACCCTAATGATAAGCTAAGAACCAGATCAACTTTCAGAGAGCAGGAAGATACTGCACTAGTCTCTGAGTTGGAACCAAAGACAGTAGACGAGGCTCAGCTGGATAATGGCCGGAATCTAGCTATGCAAGAAGAACTGAATCAGTTTGAGAGAAGTGATGTTTGGACTCTGGTACCCTTGCCTAAGGATAAATCTGTTATTGGAACAAAATGGGTCTACAGAAACAAACTAGATGAGAATGGTAAGGTTGTAAGAAACAAAGCAAGACTGGTTGCATAAGGTTATTCTCAAGAAGAAGGTATAGATTATACTGAAACTTTTGCACCTGTTGCTAGATTAGAAGCAATTAGGATTCTGCTTTCCTTTGCTGCACACCATAATATAATGCTTTTTCAAATGGATGTTAAAAGTGCTTTTCTAAATGGCTTTATTAATGAAGAAGTATATGTAATGAAACCTCCAGGTTTTGAAAGTGAAACCCAACCTGAACATGTATATAAGCTTAAGAAAGCTTTATACGGCCTAAAACAAGCCCCTAGAGCTTGGTATGATAGGCTAAGTACATTTCTAATGGAAAATGGCTTTAATAGAGGAAAGGTTGATACAACCTTGTTTAGAAAGTCGATTAAATCCAATTTTATAGTTGTACAAATTTATGTTGATGATATCATATTTGGTGCTACTAGTGAATCTCTATGCAAAGAGTTTTCTAAGTTAATGCAGAAAGAATTTGAAATGAGCATGATGGAAGAACTCAAGTTCTTTCTTGGACTTCAAGTTAAACAAGCTATGGACGAGGTGTACATCCATCAAACCATGTATACAAAGGAACTCCTAAAGAAGTTCAAAATGGATGATTGCAAACCAATGAATACCCCCACCCCACGTCCATACTGAACAAAGATGATAAAGAGAAAAAGGTAGACCAAAAGGTACATAGAGGTATGATAGGATCCCTTCTATATCATACCACGTCTAGACCTGATATAATGTTCAGTTTATGTTTATGTGCTCGATTTCAATCTGATCCTAGAGAATCCCATTTATCAGCAGTTAAGAGAATATTTAGATACTTGAAAGGTACTACTAATCTAGATTTGTGTTTTAAGAAAAATGAAGATTTCAGGTTAAATGGATTTTGTGATGCTGACTATGCTGGAGATAGAATTGAAAGAAAAAGTACTAGTGGAGGATGTCACTTCATTGGAGATAACCTTGTCTCATGGTCAAGCAAAAGACAAAGTACCATTGCATTATCAACTGCTGAAACTGAGTATCTTTCAGCTGCAAGTTGCTCCTCACAACTTCTATGGATCAAACACCAATTGGAGGACTACGATGTATTTGTAAGTATTATTCCACTTATGTGTGATAATACTACTGCAATTAACTTATCTAAGAATCTAATACTGCATTCTAGAGCTAAGCATATAGAGATTAAACATTATTTTATATGGGATTATGTGCAAAAAGGTGTTTCTAATATACAATTTGTAGATACTGACTTTCAATGGGAAGATATCTTTACTAAACCTCTTGCAGAGGACATATTTATTTTTATTAGAAAACATCTCAACATGATATGTGTGGATTGATTGTAACACCCCGACTTTTCGCTGTTTTCTAATATCGGAAATTTATATAAATACATTTATATATTTATCTGAGACTTAGAAAATTCTTTTAATTAATCGGAAACCATAGTTACACTTTACTTGACCGTAGAGAGTTACGATAAAAATTTAGGTTGAAAAGTCAGGTGAAACCCGATCTGCGAATTTCACTGACAGTATATTTATACTGCTCAGAAGATCTAATTTTAACTCGTGAATGAAAAACTTAAGGTTTTTATTTAATTTCCTACGATTTTGGTTATTTTGAAATATTTCACTAAAAAGTGAAATATTATATTTTATCCGGGCATCGTATTTAATCGTGTAAACGGCGGAGCAGATTACGGGATTTCCGGGAGCCGTTATTGGATAATACCAATGAGTCATATGAGATGACTCACCCATGTGAATGCATTAATGGTGCACATGGCATCATGATGACAATTTTTATGGAAATTGCATTTTGGTCCCTAAGCTTTTCTTTAATTTCCTTTTGGTCCTTAAGTAATCTTCTAGGTTGTTCTTGAATTTGGGCCATTCTTGCTCTCCAAGCCATCAAGGGTGCAGCCCAAGGCTCAAAAGCCTTGCCATCTCCTCTATAAATAGACTTCATCATCTTCTCCATTCCTCCTTTTTCCTTCTAACACACACATGAGCAACCATTGATGTCCTAAACTAGCAGAATTTGCACCGAAAATAAGACCCTCTTCCTTTCTGAAACTCGTAAAACTCTCAACATAAAAGGTGTTCCTATTTCTCTCTTCTTTCCAACAAGCTAAAGATCATCAAAAACGGATAAGTGGATTGGGAGATATGCCCAAAATACTGAAACAGCTCTAAATCCTCAGATCCATGCGAGACAGCAGAAAGAAGCCTATTTTCACCCCTGTTATGATCCGAACCAAATGAAACCTTCAACACCAAAGTTGTTCCTTTTCTTCTTATCTTTCTAACAATCCAAAGTTTGTGATTTTTGTATGAGTATATTGTGAGATACACTCACAAAACCATCACACCCTCAAGCTGTCCAGTTTTCAACTAAGTGAAGGTTGATCATTTTCTTCATTTCTTCAATCTTCAAGAGGTAAAAGCTCATCTCCTTGATCATCTAAGCTTTCATCTTCATGTAGTTCTCATGTTTATGCCATGAATCATATTTTTCCATTTCTAGATCTAGAAGTTTGAAATTCTCTAGTAAATGATAGAAAAATCCTAAAAATATGAAATCAATTTCTATGAGTTAGTTATCATCTCTACTACCATAATCCAAGAGATTGATGCAAACGAAGTTTTCCTCCCCATTTAACCCTCCTTGGCCGAAACCTTCATGAAGTGGGGGAAGGAGATTTTGTTCATTTTCTTATAAAGTGATCATTGATTTCAACTTTCTATATCATATATATGTTGGATCCAAGTTGGTTTGAAAAACTAAAACCCCTAACCCCATGATCAAGTCTTGACCGAATCCTAGGGTTTGTGAGTTAGGAATTTTAAATTCTTAACCTAGTTGTTTAGTTACTAATCTATGATCTTAGATAGTTAAGGATCATTAATCCATAACTTAGGCATGATTAGAAATTTTACTCAGAAAGAGACCTTAAGGCCGTGACCTATATAGGTGCATAGATGATTTTGTTTTGCTTGTTTGTAATTCGATGATTGTGTTTTGTTGAAGGAAAAAGTGTGTTAATCGTACGTAAGTCGTGACACCGGAGTTGACATCCGTTCGAGAAAGGAAATCGGAAACGTAGTTCTTCAAGAGGTAAGGGGAGCTTACCTGAGGGATTTTTTCCCAATAACTGTATGTGATTAGTGTGTGGTCTGTATTATTTATCTGTGGTTGTGGTGCTTGTTTAATTTGGTTCAAGTTGTTTAAGTTATGTTAATTTGTTACCTGTGATGGTTGATTTGCATTAAATTGTTTATCTGTAATTATATTATAATGTGTTGTGATGCATGATCTGCCTGGAAATATTTTTGTGATATTGTGGTTGATTGTTGTTCGAGAAGCCTGACAGTGGTCAGTGCTCAATTAATTAAACGAGGTAAAAGCTTTAAGAAGACTTTACAAGGAATATTCAACAGTAATTAAGAAATATTGGAAGATATTATGATTTAAATAATTATTTGAGAAAATAAGGATTATTTGAAAATATTATTATTTTAATGATTTATTAGTGTAAAAGCAATTCATGAGTCACGATGAGGGCGTAACCGTAAAATTATTTTTGTACTGCTAATTTTTACACGGATAATTCCGTAATATTATAAAAACTTATGTTATGAAATTAATCTTCGAGAATAACTTAATTGTGATTTTAGAAAATTATTTAAGTGGAAAAAACTAAGATTTGGTTTAAATGACTTTAAAAATGTTTAACGACGGCAATTTGGAAAAATATCGAAGGCAAATGTTTCTAAAACGACAGTACGTGTTTTAAACTAAGTTTGAGCCTCAAGTGACTCTCTTTTTGAATCATAAGATTTTCATAAAAAGGTTTCAAGTGTTATTTGAAATGAGTTTTCATAATCAAGTTTTAGTCAACGACGGTATTTCCGGCAACTTGGATAAGTTGTGGGGGTTTGATTTTGGATTTGTTTTTCACAGAACGAAAAGGATGTAAACGATGAAATAGAACTTAGTAACCGAGACGTCGAGGTACTAGTGTTCTTATGACGTTAAAGACTTGATGTCCTATGGACATTGTGTCTACTTTGTGGAGTAATAAACGATGTTAAAAGACTAATGTTGTTTTCTATTACCACGAACCTAAGATTGGGGCATCGGTCTAGGGTTTCGTGATTGAGCACTCGGACTTTGTGTCATGTGTTAATGATGAAGATTTTAAGACATTGAAAACTATGATTGGTCGTAAGCTTGAGCTTTGACAAAGGAAAGATTGAACACAGAGAAAAATGACGAGAATAAAATGTTTTGCATGCATTTTGACAGACATGCCTGCGAGGTTAATCATGGTATCTTGATGATATCCATGTAATCGACGTATTTGTTAATCATGGTATCTTTATGATATTCATGTAATCGACGTATTCATTGTGCCTTTGGGCAATCGATGTACAATGAAAAACCATAAATAGACGTTCTCACTGTGCCGGACAGTGGGCTATGGTAAAATCGACGTTCCTGTTTTGGCAATCGAGCCTGATCAGCTCATTTAAACGACGTTGGGTGATCTCCAGAGATTAGGTAAAAGTTAGACGACGATTATTGAAGTGTACATGCATAGTTTTTCAAACGATGATGTTTCGGGTATGAAACCCAATGATGACTACTTGTTTATTTAAGAATTGGTGTTGTATGAAAATATATATGTTTATATGCTTTCCTTTGAGTCGCGCATGCGCTTATTGTGTTAAATCCATATATTGACGTCTCACCCTTACAAATATATCAGGTTCTACTGGTAATTACCATTGTATCTTGGGATACTAGTACAGATGAAGCGGATGAGTTCTTTAAGTCACTTGCGGACTTAGATTCTAGATGCTTGAAGAAGCATCTGTTTGTGGAAAAAAAACCACGGGGGTCTTTCCAATAATGTCTTGTAGAGCAACCAGCTTAGGAGTCTTGTTTTGGATTTTATGTTGAAAAGGTAGGTAACTGTGATATTGTAATATATTCTTAATTTTAAGTTTCTCTTTTGGAAATTGAGCCCTTTTGAAAATAAAAATGGTATGCCATGGTGACTTCTTTAAGAATATGACTTTACTATTTATTGTGTGTATTAAGGTGTTATAGAGTTATTCGCGGAAGAAAATTTTTACACCTGAGTTTTCTGCCTTATAATGAATTTATTTTCCGAAAGCAACCAGCAAATAGAAATTTTAATTTATTTTCCGCAACGGGGTAGCCATGTAATGACCCAAGTTAGGGTGTTACATTGATTATGTTATTTAGCTTTGAAAAATTTTGGTATTGATGTATGTAAGTCTAAAGCATTTCAAGTTCATTACATTTTTTAGTGCACGTCCATTGTATTTGTATGTCGCGTCCACTGCATGCTGCGTCCATACTTGCTTTGTGCTTGAATCCGTCTATACATATATTATTTATTAACTGCATTTATTTTGTCTCAAAGACAAATTTATCATATATTCTCTTTGCTGAGTCAGTAATTTCCATCAATCCCATCTAAATCTTTTTACATTTTCGAAATAACAATGTCGTGTTATTCTTTATGACATGTCTTGCCAAAAATTTTCTTTTTGATTTATTTCCAAAAGGAAAACCTTTGAATTTCAAAACCTTTAAAGCAAACCCCTTCCCTCTAAGGAAACCTTTCACTAACCTTCGTCTTCAAACACTCTCTTTCACTCTCTGTTTTCTGCTTCCAAAACCCTAACCCTCATATAGGGATGTAAATTTTACCCGTACCCGTAGATATCCGTGGATAATATCTGCAACGGGTAGAAAATGGATACCTTAATGGGTATCCATGGATAAATAAAATGGATATTTTCTCTACCCGTTTATTAATGGGGTGGGGACGGATATTGTAGTATCCATACCCGCAGGTACCCGCTAATGTAAAATTACTAAAATACCTTTACTTATATAAATCAAATGCCCTATTTTTTTCACTATTCTTATTTTATTTCTAAGGTATATGCCAGTCACAGCTCTCAAACCTTATCATACCCAAGCTCTATGGATTATTGTTACGTTTTATTGCTGTTGTTCAACAATTGTGTTATGGATTATAGCTTATGGATTAATGCTTGTGGATTTATGCTTATGTGTGAATGATGTCAAGATAAGGGTATAAAAAATTTAGTTTAATATTCAATAATTTGTGAGGTGTTTGAATATCCATGGATATCCATGGATACCCGCAAATATTGATAAATCTGTTTAAAACCCACAAGATGGATACCCACATGGATATGGGGCGGGGACGGGTTTGAAATTCATCCAATGGGGCGGGTAGTGGGGGGCTACTACCCGTACCCACCCCGCCCCGTTTACATCCCTACCCTCATACTTCAACAATGGCCTCTTCATCTGGTAATTTCAATGTGGAAAATTTGAAACTTGCCACGGAACATCATTTTGACTTTGGAATATTGAAGGAAAACAACCTGGATGTAAGCAAAAATATCACTGCCGCTGGTTGGGACGGTATGTTCGTAGAGAAGATTTCCATATACCCAGACCTGATTAAGGCTTTTTGGAGGAACCCTCAGGTAACTATTGATGAAATTTCTAGTACTGTTCTTGGTAGAAGGATAGTAGTTTCTGAGAAGACCATTTCTGAGGCAATCAACTGCGCTCAAGAAGGAAAGGTCATTACTGAAAATTGGGAGAAGGACTTGGGGGTATAGAAGTAATATCTGCTTTACTAATGAGACAAGATAATGTAAGAACTCATGCATGGAAGTCAGTGGAAATGAAGGATGATGTCCGCATTCTTCATCAAATGCTGAATAAGGTTATTCTTCACAAAACAGGGTCAAAGGATAACTTGTCTGCCCTACACAAGTTTTGCCTTTGTCATCTAATTACTGAGACAAAAATCAATCTTCCAGAATTTTCTATGGAAGATTCAGGGATGCTGTGATTAATAGGAAGAAGCTCTCTGCAATTCCCTATTGTCATCTCTTATCAAAGATTTTCAAGTCACAAACTCTCTATGATTTCCTTGCTGCTAAGCCTCGAGAAGAGCAAAAAAGGATTTTACCAGAGAAGGGTATGTCAGTTGCTGTGTTTGGTAAAATGAACATTGCCAACATGAACTTGAGCACTTATATTGCAGCTACCCTAGCTAAGCAAGAAGAGATGTACAAAGTCAAAGAAGAACAAATTGAGCAGAATAATGCTGAAGTTCTAGGGCTGAAGAGAACTTTCAAAAGAAAAACCACTGCTGTTAGGACAAGAGTCCCTAAGAAGCCTGCTACTGGCATTGCAATTAGGGAACCTACTGCTGAGGCCCCTCAACCTCCCACAACTCAGAAAAGGACAAGGAATTTGGTCATGTCCCATAATGAAGATGATGAAGATGATGAGGACAGTGTCCCCATCAGTAAGATTTTGAAGAAACAAAAAGCTGTTGCTGCTGCTATTCCAACAAGAAGACAACAACCTCAAAGGAAAGCCAAGTCTGCTATGACTTCTGAGGTAATTCTTCCTGCTAATGATCCTGCTCAATTAGCAGTAGATGTCTTAGTATCTAGCCTTGAAGATAGAATAGATGTTGTCTTTGCATCTGATGTGTCTGTAAATCAATCTGATACTTTTGATGATGTGTATGTCCCCACACCACCTTCACCACAAATCACTTCCCCTGACCAACCACAAACAGCCTCACCAGAAAAACCACAATTCCCACCCCTGATACCTGAGGATGATCCCTGGTTCAACCAACTAGATGATGGAATTGTCCTTGGTGCACCATTCCCTAAAATGAAAAAGCTAAACTTTTCATACACTCACCCCTATGAACTTTATGATGGCAAATCTGAATCTTTAGCCAAAGTAAAGAGGGATTGGAGAATTTTGTATCATACTCATGAACCAGAATCTGTTTCAAACAGACCCTAGTACCCTTTACCAGATTATGAGTATGAACTAGAAACAATTGTCAAACCCTAGTATAGACCTCACCATGACATTCCCTATGGCCCTCCACCATCCAAACTGTACAATAGACTTGGACCTCTCATCACTCATCTACCACAAAATAAATTTTCTCGCAGAAAAATTTATCCAAACCTTGTCAAATACCCTCCTTTCAAACCCTTCACAGATGGTGTAGAGAGACACATTATTTCTGACTGGTCTAAGGATCCAGCAAAGAAAGACCTGCAAAATGTCATATACAAAAGGTCAAGATCCTTTAGACACGTTCCCATTATCATGGATAACAAAACAAAATGGAAAACATTCATCCATCCAAGGGAATATGGCAAAGCAGCTGATATAATTGATCACATCATGTATGCAATGCTGAAGTCAGAATTCGAGCTATTCAAGGTTGTAAGGGCTGCAAATTTTGTGCCTCCAACTTGGTTGTCCCATACCTTGAAGGATACAAAGATTGGAATCAAGCCCTACATGCTATGTCCAAGACTTTCAATGATTGATTTAAACAACGACAAGGACAAGAAGAAACAAAGAAATACTGGAAATATGCCTTTTTCAAAATCCTGCATGATCAATCCTAAAGATGTCAATGACACAGATCAGAATATCATAAACTATTGGTTGACACAACCTGTTGAAATGTGCAGAAGAAGCCTCTTCATCTGGTTTAACTTTGGAAGAGAAAAAGTTCGTTCCAAAAGTTAGAGGCAAATGTGTACTCTCAAACTACAGATTCTTCATCTACAAGGACATTTTGGGTGTTCATACCATCAGTCCTATTTATGAGGAAGATCCAGTCCACTGGGCTAAAGAGCTGCCCCCACCTGTTCTTCAACTCATTGACTCACCTCCACCTTCCGAGCATACTGAAGAGGAAATTATTGTAGAAGACTCTGCTATGGAGATTGAATCTGCTCATCTAGTCACTGAGAATGAGGAAGTTGCTGAGTCTGATTCTAGGCCAAGCACTTCTGAGAAGCAATCATCTCAGTCAGTAGCTCTGACTGTAATTCATCCATCAGAGCAACCTCAAACTTCTAGAGCTTTAGACACTCTTACAAGTCAAGCACATGCTCAAGAGAGTGCTGAAAGTTCTAGACCTTCACTCTCACTACCTCCGAATTTTGAAGACATTATTGGAAGAATTGCAGAGGATAGAGTAAAGGTTGAGGTCAAGGAACAAGTGAGAGAACAAGTTGCAGAGGCCCTGGCTCCAACAAATGTCATGATGAACCAGATGATGAACATCATGCTGAGTTTTCAACAAAGTCAGAATCTGCCTACACAAATTCATGTTCCTCCTCTTCCACCTCCACCATCTTCTTAAGCTTTTCTTGTGCTTATTTCTTTACTGACAATGATGGTCCCCTCCTCTTACCTTTTTGTCTGATGACAAAAAAGGGGGAGAATGGAGAGAATTAAATTTATATATATAAAAGTCAGTTTTTGGAAGTATACTTTTGTCTGCATATGCATGTTTTTATTTGTCTATACATGTTTGGCATAGTTGATTATATGCTCTGATACTATCTTTTAACTGATAAGTACCTAAACTGATCTGATAAGTTATATATGATATGTGCTACTGAATTTATGTCTTATATTTTATTCCTTTTAAGTTTGAATGCTTTGTCTTAGGGGGAGCTTTGTAAGCTCTCTTAGACATTGCTAACTCAAATTTAATTAGTTTTTGTCATCATCAAAAAGGGGGAGATTGTTGGAACCAAAGTAATTTGGATTAATAATCTCTGAGTTTTGATGTTAACAAAAAGTATTAAATTTGCATGGCAAAGTTTTAGTTGAGATCTAACATGCTCTATCTAGTCTCGCAGAAATATTCAAAATTTGATAAGTTATGAAAACACTGAAAGAGTCTCCTAATATCCGCGTCTATACATATAGACGAGCTTCTCAAAGCATTGGTATATTTATTTATTATATTATATTTGAGTAGATGGAATATAAAGTATTCTTAGTAGACGGGAATTTTAACTCCTATGAGTAGACGAGCTTAAGTGCCACGTCAGTAGACGGAGATCAAAGTAACTCACTGATATATAACAAGCCCAAAGATTTGATAGTAGACGAGAGGATATGCCACGTCAGTAGACGAGCTAAAAGAGTTTCTAACTATGAGCGTGTAGACGCATATTATTAAGTAGACGAGCTCTTTTTCTTTATGAATCTTTCATATGCTCAGAAAAATGCCACCTCGACCACATAGAAGTTTTTATTTCAAATGATTGATATTTATTTAAATGTATGTTGGTCCTTCCTATTTGTTTTAACTGTTTTATTGCCTTTTTTCTTTGAGAGAAACATAGTACAAATGAGGATATGCAAAAGCAAAATAGTACAATGCAAAACGCCTTGTACCCTGTCACCTTTATTGCTGGAATAGCTTGAATTTGTACAAAGGAGGCAAGACAGTTTTCAAGTTGCTATTGCTCAGAGGTGTGACCGTTTTGTGCAAGAGTGATAACCAATAGTACATTTCACAATGGCCTCGTTCAAGCTATGAGTCACAACAGATATTATGCATTTGATTTCATCCCTAAACGGGAAAATTCAAAACAACTGTTGAATAATTTTCAAATGAAGAAAAAGGTCACTATAAATAAAAGACCTCAACATCTGAAGAAAGAACTTTGCAAATACAAAAACCTTGCTAGAAAAACGCTTGCTATTCTACGAGCTCAAAATCTTTTATTCATTCAAGAGCAAAAGTCTGTAATACCTTAACTTGAATATTGCTATAATATTCAACTGATCTTAAACTTTCATATCCTCACACATAATGAGTTAGAAGATCAAAAGCAATCAATCTCTTTGTTAGAGTTAGAGCCTGAAGAGGCTTGGTAAGAAAGGAGTACTTGTAGCCTGGAGAGGTGATGAATACTTGGTGTAATCTATTTGGAAAAATAATGAAGAAAAACTTTCAAGTAGAAGGGACTGGACGTAGCTCTTAGTTAGAAGAGAGTGAATCAGGATAAAACACTTGCGTGAATCTTCTAATCCCTTATCTCTTCAGTTTTATTTGTTTATACTAACTGTGGGGATTTGAACTTGATTTTGTTAAGTCTTTAAAAAGATCTTTCTCTGTGTGCGTGCTTCTGCCTTTTATTCCTTGTGTGAGAAAATTTGTTTTGAAAAATGTTGTTTTCGAAAATTATTAACAAACATAATTCAACCCCCTTTCTTGTGTTTGCCTGTGTCAACTTCAATTGGTATCAGAGCTCAGCCTCGAAAGGGTTGAGCATCTAAAAAGTGCTGAGGGAGTAAGATCCAACAACCATGGATGCAGAAGAACAAGCTATCAACAGACCTCCTCTCTTCGATGGAACTGATTATGACTACTGGAAGAAGAGGATGATGGCCTTCTTGGATGCACAAAATTTAGATATCTGGGAACTGATTGAAAATGGCTATACTGAGCCTAGAGGTGAAAATGGAGCTGATATTGCTAGAGCAGATTGGACTGCAGATCAAAAGGCCAAACATCAACTCAATCTCAAAGCAAAACATTATTTGATGTGTGCCATCACCAAATCTGAACATGACAAAGTTCACAGCTGCAACACAGCTAAAGAAATCTGGGATGCTCTGGCCCTTGCTCATGAAGGTTCATCTCAAGTAAAGGAATCAAAGATAAGCATGCTGGTTCACCAGTATGAACTATTTAAAATGGCTGATCATGAAACTATAGATCAAATGTTTGGAAGATTTCAAACAATCACCAACAGTCTCCGATCTCTCGGAAAAATCTATGAAAATTAAGACCATGTTAGAAAGATTCTGAGAAGTTTATCCAAGCAATGAAGACCCAAGGTTACTGCTATTCAGGAAGCAAAAAATCTTAATACTCTTTCTCTAGAAGAGCTTCTCGGGTCACTCAAGGTTCATGAACTTGAACTGAATGAAGAAGACAATTCCAGAAAAGGAAAGTGTATTGCCCTAAAGGCAAAGAAAGCCAGTTCATCCAAAGTCCTCAAAGCTGCTGAATCTTCAACTGATGCTGAACCTTCAAATAGTGATGAAGGATCAGATGAAGATGAACTATCTTTCATCTCCAGAAAAATTCAACACATGTGGAGAAAGAAAGGTAACTTCAGAAGGAAGCAGTTCAACAAGAAGTTTTCCAAGGAGAAATCAGATTCCAAGGAAAAAGGTCCACCCTTATACTTTGAATACAAGAAACCTGGCCATTTCAAAGCTGATTGCCTTGATCTGAAAGAGAAAAAGAAGTTCTTCAAGAAAAAGAAGGGCTTAATGGCTACTTGGGAGGATTTAGACCTATCTTCATCTGATGAGGAAGATAAAGCTGAGGAAGAGGCAAATATCTGTCTCATGGCTGACACATCATCAGAAAGTGAATACACTAATGATGAGGTAATGGATTCTGACCCGTCCACTCTTAAAAATGCTTTTGATGAATTATTGCATGAATCATCCATACTGTCTCATGAATACAAAAGTCTTAAGAAGAAGTTCACAAAATTAACTAAAGAGTATGATAGACTCTGCATGGAGAAGCAAAAATTAGCACAAGAAAATGATAAGCTAAAATCAGAAAATGTCAGTTTAACTGACAAACTAGAGTGTGAGCCTGATGATTCTTGTGAAGTTACAAAACTAAAACAAGATGTAACATAATTGACAGACAATCTGTCAAAGTTTGTAGGTGGCTCAGATAAGCTCAGTCTTATATTAAGGTACTCTAGGTCACCATATGATAAATCTGGCCTTGGTTATGACAAGGAAAAGCATGAAGCATCTCATAATAAGTCAAAACCACATATACAACATAGAGTTTCAAAAGCTCCAGCTAAATATGTTAAAACTAAGTCAGGCCCGTCCAACACCTTTTGCAAAGTGTGTGGAAAAAGTGGGCATGCTACATATAGATGCATACATAATAAGCATGCTAAACATTCGCGTCCAATGAAAACAAACAAGAAAGGACCCAAGTCAGTTTGGGTACCTAAGGATAAGATAATACCTGTTGCAGATCTGTTTAACAACAGGAAAGAAACAAACATCTTGGTACTTAGACAGTGGGTGCTCATGTCACACGGGAGAAAGGTGTATGTTCCAAGACCTAAGACATAAAGATGGCGGCTGTGTTACATTTGGAGGAAACCAAAAAGGGAAGATCACTGGTATAGGTAAATTTGGTAAACACCATTTTCCCTCCATTGATAATGTTCTTTTGGTAAATGGTATAAAACATAATCTACTGAGCATAAGTCAATTATGTGATAGTGGATATGATGTTTCTTTTAATAAGAACATGTGTAATGTCAAGAAAAATGATGGATCACTTTTATTCACTGCTAAGAGGTAAAACAATTTGTATAAAATTGACTTGGAGGACCTCTCAAATCAAAGTGTTTCATGTCTAATGTCCATTGAATATGAGCGATGGATATGGCACAAAAGGCTAGGTCATGCAAGCCTGAGATTAATCTCAAAGCTAAATAAGCATAACCTTGTGAGAGGGCTACCAAACCTTAAGTACAAATCTGATGTGATGCATGTCAAAAGGGAAAACAAGTCAAAGGTTCTTTTGAATCTAAGAATGTTGTTAGTACTAATAGACCACTAGAACTGCTACACCTTGATCTTTTTGGTCCAACAAGGACTGCTTCTGTCAGTTGTAAGAAATATGGTCTAGTCATTGTAGACGACTACACTAGATGGACATGGGTTATGTTCCTAGCTCACAAGGATGAGTCTTTTAAGGTCTTCTCTATATTCTGCAAACATATACAGAATGAAAAAGGCATGTGTATCACTTCAATCAGAAGTGACCATGGGGGAGAGTTTGAAAATGAGCTATTTCATAAGTTCTGTGAAGAAAGTGGTATACTTCACAATTTATCAATACTAGAACACCACAGCAAAATGGTGTGGTAGAGAGAAAGAAAGATCTCTTCAAGAGATGGCTAGAACAATGCTCAGTGACAACTCTGTCCCTAGACACTTCTGGGCTGAAGCTGTTAACACTGCCTGCTACATTCAGAAAAAAAATATACATTAGACCAATCTTAAACAAGACTCCTTATGAATTGTGGAAGGGATGAAAACCGAACATTTCATATTTTCATCATTTTGGCTGTAAATGCTATATTCTAAATACTAAAGATCAACTTGGTAAGTTTGATGCAAAAGTAGATAATTGTTTTTTTATTAGGATTTTCTGAAACTTCAAAAGGCTTTAGAGTATATAATTCTAGAACTCTAGTAGTAGAAGAATGTATTCATGTCAAGTTTGATGACAAGCAGCCTGATAAGAAATTATTAGAGCTAGGTGAAGCTTTTGCAGATCTTGATCTAAATATCTCAGGAGATACAACAGAAGTAAAAGCTTATGATCAAGTGGAAGACCCTCCTCAACAACCAGAAACCTCCACCTCTCAACAAGACACTGTTCAGAGATCTTGGCACTTCAAAAATTATCATCCACAAGATCAAATCATTGGAAACCCTAATGATAAGCTAAGAACCAGATCAACTTTCAGAGAGCAGGAAGATACTGCACTAGTCTCTGAGTTGGAACCAAAGACAGTAGACGAGGCTCTGCGAGATAATGGCTGGATTCTAGATATGCAAGAAGAACTGAATCAGTTTGAGAGAAGTGATGTTTGGGCTCTGGTACCCTTGCCTAAGGACAAATCTGTTATTGGAACAAAATGGGTCTACAGAAACAAACTTGATGAGAATGGTAAGGTTGTAAAAACAAAGCAAGACTGGTTGCCCAAGGTTATTCTCAAGAAGAAGGTATAGATTATACTGAAACTTTTGCACCTGTTGCTAGATTAGAAGCAATTAGGATTCTGCTTTCCTTTGCTGCACACCATAATATAATGCTTTTTCAAATGGATGTTAAAAGTTCTTTTCTAAATGGCTTTATTAATGAAGAAGTATATGTAATGCAATGTCCGGGTTTTGAAAGTGAAACCCAACCTGAACATGTATATAAGCTTAAGAAAGCCTTATACGGCCTAAAACAAGCCCTTAGAGCTTGGTATGATAGGCTAAGTTCATTTCTAATGGAAAATGGCTTTAATAGAGGAAAGGTTGATACAACCTTGTTTAGAAAGTCGATTAAATCCAATTTTATAGTTGTACAAATTTATGTTGATGATATAATATTTGGTGCTACTAATGAATCTCTGTGCAAAGAGTTTTCTAAGTTAATGCAGAAAGAATTTGAAATGAGCATGATGGGAGAACTCAACTTCTTTCTTGGACTTCAAGTTAAACAAGCTATGGACGAGGTGTACATCCATCAAACCAAGTATACAAAGGAACTCCTAAAGAAGTTCAAAATGGATGATTGCAAACCAATGAACACCCCTATGTACCCCACGTCCATACTGAACAAAGATGATAAAGAGAAAAAGGTAGACCAAAAGGTATATAGAGGTATGATAGGATCCCTTCTATATTTTACCGCGTCTAGACCTGATATAATGTTCAGTGTATGTTTATGTGCTCGATTTCAATCTGATCCTAGAGAATCTCATTTATCAGCAGTTAAGAGAATATTTAGATACTTGAAAGGTACTACTAATCTGGGTTTGTGTTTTAAGAAAAATGAAGATTATAGGTTAGTTGGATTTTGTGATGCTGACTATGCTGGAGACAGAATTGAAAGAAAAAGTACCAGTGGAAGATGACACTTCATTGGAGCTAACATTGTCTCATGATCTAGCAAAAGACAAAGTACCATTGCATTATCAACTGCTGAAGCTGAGTATATTTCAGCTGCTAGTTGCTACTCACAACTTCTATGGATCAAACACCAATTGGAGGACTACGATGTGTTTGTAAGTAGTATTCCACTTATGTGTGATAATACTGCTGCAATTAACTTATCTAAGAATCCAATACTGCATTCTAGAGCTAAGCATATAGAGATTAAACATCATTTTATAAGGGATTATATGCAAAAAGGTGTTTTTAATATACAATTTGTAGATATTGACCATCAATGAGAAGATATCTTTACTAAACCTCTTGCAGAGGACAGATTTAGTTTTATTAGAAAACATCTCAACATGCTATGTGTGGATTGATTATGTTATTACGGCCTCTATGGCATCTCGTCCTTTGTTACTCGGCTCACCCAAGCTTTCTCATATATATCTCTCTGATCAGGAAGCCGCAACCCACACTCCCCATCAGTGGCGGATCCAGGACCATGAGCCAGTGGGTGCAATATATTTTCAAAATAATTAATAATAATTATCATATATATATATATATATATATATATATATATATATATATATATATATACACACATGAATGTTAAAATCATAAGATTTTAATATATCTAATTAAATAAATTACATACCTCATAATTATTTTTTTAATAAGCAAAAAAACTATTACGGGGTACCAAAACCCATAAACCAGTGTTTTAAAAACCGAACTGGTGATCAATTCAGTTGGGATACTGGACTAATGAGTTACTGATTGAACAAGTGGGTATATATATATAACATTTATAAAAAGTATTAATTAAATGATATAGTCTAATGGTTCACTACTTATCCTTCATCCTATATGTCTTAGGTTCTAATCCTTCCTCATGTATACACTTTTTCTGATTGAGTTTTTAACTATCACAAGGGCCTAAGATAAAAAAAATCAAGGCCCAAAATGGGTGACAAAACAAAACCCTAAAAGTTAAAAGCTTATAAAAAAAAAAAAAACATTCTCACAGTCACAGCCGCATGACCTCTTTTACTCTATATCAGATTCTCATCAATCATCATCATCTTTTTGTCACTCTCAGTTTCTCTGCTTCATTTTTTTTTTTCTTGTTTCTTCTTCCAGTTTCTTCTTTTCACATCAAATCTGTGTTGTTTTGAAATCTTTGGACATGAAATCAGGAGGTGTCGGAGTCGAACGGGATTGTGCTGTGAGTGGCAGTTGTCAATCGGCGGACGGTTGGCGGTGAGTGTCCTGTGTAAGAGTGAAGGAAGAAGTGGAGATGTGGACCCTTGGAGCACTGTTGTCGTGTGAGGCCAGTGGCATTTATGGGGTGCAATTTTACATGCTATGGGGGGCCAAAAAATACATATAATATAGTTATATATTTTAAAAAAATCTGAGGGGGTGCATGTGCACACCCTCAATTACATGTGGATCCGCCCCCTGCTCCCCATGGAGAGTAAGGCACGACTCCATGGAGTCAACTCAGTCCCCTACGAGTAAACGAGTTCTGCATGGCTACAGTGGTCTCAACGTTTATGGAGTAAGGAGAGTGTGGCAGATCCTTTACTCAATTGGAAGAAGCACTGTTCTGTACAATGTGGTCCCAAATTGCTGGAGAATTCCTAGGTGATATGGTTCCTCTTATTTACAAATTCACATAATCTTATTTGTTTGAATTTGCAAGTAGAGGTATGTGGTATTTTCTTTTTAGAAGGTTATAATTACGTGAAGTTTAGAGTTTATCTTAAACCTTCAAAACTGATTAGAGGAATCATGATTCGTATGTGGTAGCATTCCCTTTGGGTTAGCATTGATTCTCGGCTACCTGCAAGCAACACCTTAATTACTTATTTTGTTTAATGATACAATATTATATGCTTTTCTGTTACAATTCTGGCGGGGTTTGTTGCATATAATTAAGACACTAATTGAATTTGTTTGAACATGGACTGATAAACGATGCTTATAAATGAATGGGCCGAGTACAACTCTTATGCATTGAAATTCTTTGCTAACATGTTAAACCTTCTCTGTTCACACAAAATAAAGTACATGAGGTTTGTTTTTCTACTGAGACCACTCCAAGTGTGGTTAAGTGTCAGATTGATACATAAGGTTTGCATGTGATATTGATGGAGTTAAAGTATGAAATATTGTGATGAAGTTACTGTGCAAATTTGTAAAAATAATAGCACTCTTAGTATTGCCTAGGCTAGTGTGACATGAAGCTTCCTATTGTCATATTGCATGTGTAATCGCGTATGACCATTGTTGAATATGTGAAAGACACATAGAACAATATATGGAGATATGAAATCAGATCTGGGCCCTATGAGGTCTAATATGTTACAAAACTATTTTTGACCTGTTACTTTTCTGTCCTCATTAAATATGATAAAAAACATGTTGAAAGTGGAGGACCAATGCTATTTATACTCATTCTGGTGATGTAGTAATATCTAATTTCTCTTTGTTAAGCAATGAGTTCCTCATATCTTATATTCTGTTGAGTTTGATGTTGACCTCATCATATGAGAAGCTAAGGTGTTTTGTTGGTCATGCTTGGCACTGGGTGGTTCGCGGAAATTCCAAACCGATCAGCTCGATTTAATCGGATTCTTGGTGAAAATAATGAGTTATAAAGCAGTTGGAGTTATAAGGCAGAAAAAACAAAAAATCAGGAAGGAAGAACCTGGCAAAAATTTAAGTCCTTAAAATGATAATGATATCGGTAAAAGGCACTCAAAGTCCTTAAAACGAGAATGATCTCGGTAAAAGGCACTTAAAGTCCTTAAAGGCATTCAAGATCTCGGATAAAAGGCATAATTAAAGCCCTTAAAGACGAGCAAGATTGCGGATAAAAGGCAAAGCGAAAGTCCCTAATCAGAGCATTATGTTTTGGCACAAATCCGTGAATATCGGTTGAGGGTGAAGTTAAAGTTTATTTTATATTTTTTATGGCAGTACATTTATATGCCTTGGAGTTTATCTCATATGTTAGCATGGTTGATATCCCTGTTTATATCCGTGATGATGTTTTGTTATTGTTCTAGTTGAAGTTGTATTTGAACAGGTATATATAAATAAAAAAGAAGAAGAAAGGAAGCAAGATGCACAAGCAAGAAGAAGAAAGCTCGGTTTACCAAGAGTAAGAAGAAAAAAGGAGAAGAAACAGAAGCAAGAAGAAGAAAGCTCGGTTTAATAAGAGGAAGACAAAGAAGAAGAGTTAAAACATGCATGATCATCAGAGAAAGCTCAGTTTTCTTGAAGATGTCTATCAAAGTCCTTTCGCATGTATACTCTTTTTCCTACCCTGGGGTTTTTTCCTAAAAAGGTTTTTTCCCGGGAAGGTTTAACGAGGCACACCGAATGTTTCTTTGAAGACATCGGCAAATCAGCTTTAAAAAAGCTCGGATTTGTCTGGAGACATTTTTAGCTCAGGTCGGGAAGAGTCCGATTTACTTGAAGACATCTCTTAAAGCTCTTTCGCCTCTTTGAAGCTCAGAGCTTGGGGGGCTTGTGTACTATCAGGAAAAATAGTAGGGGAACTATGGTTAAGTGGGAAAAAAAACCACTAACCCATGATAATGTAACTGGCGCATAGTGGGAAGAAATGCGGGAAAAACTTTTCATGTAGGAGTGGGGCTATAAATAGACATTTGATGTAACTAACAAAGGATAAGCTATTTTGTATCCTTACTCTGCTAGTTCAGAGGTATTTTAACAAGAGAGAAGTGCATTTGAACTAAGAGTGAGAGTGATTAATAGCGATATTGTTCTTCGGATTTTTGGATTCCTTATTGCCAGAAATTTGCAAGAACAGTTCTCTTGGCCGATTGATGTGGTTAGGTGATAGATCTCAACTTTATTGTGATGGTTTGTGGCTCGGGGTTCTGTTACTTAAATTATGATTGGTTTGTTTGTGTGATTATGTGGGTTCCTTGGCTTCCTTCAGTTTGGTGGTGTCTTTGTCTTTTTTCTCACAGGGGTGCCCTTATCTCATAGCCTATCTTCTTCGTCTGGGGACTTTCTTTGATCTGTACAATTAGTTTTGTATCACTGTTTTTGGATATTTTTGTAACACCCTGATTTTTTTCTGCTTTCTAATACCGGTAATAAATATATAAATGATTATATTTTTATCCGAGACTTAGAAAATGATTTTGGATAAATCAATGTCATTTCCATGTTATTCGTAATATTATAAGCTTACGATAAAATTTTGGGTTGAAAATTCAGACGGAGCCCGGTCTGCGTTTTCACTAATAGTAAAAGTTTACTGCTCAGGAGACCTAATTTTAAGTCGTGAACGAGATGAAAAATATTTTTATCATATTTGCTTCGATATTGGAAGTTTTGAAAATTTTAGCAAAAAAAATAAAATATCATATTTGCTGCGGGCGTATTCATTGAAATGTCTCTAGGAAATCCGTGTCAGATGAACTAAAAGGGTCAGCAACGGAGCTCAGATGACCGATGTGACTGATGTGACTAGCATTTATGACGATCCTATCCATATCATAATGGTCATAATGGCGCATTTATGACATTAGGATATTTAGTAAAGGAATTGACCTTTTTATCCCGAGTTTGTCATGATAATTTCAAGTTTGCCATTGCAATTTTGGACCAAAAATCCCCTCCATTCATGGCCTCCTCTCTTCAACTAGCCACACTTAGGCAATTTTGCTCCATTTCATGTTTTCCTTTGCTCCAAAGTTCATATACTTTCTTAAGAACACCAAGAACATCTTAGTGATTTTGTGAAGAACTTGATCAAATCTCAAAATTTCTTCAAGCTTCAAGAGGTGATTTCTTCTCTCCTTAATCCCTCAACACTTTCTCTTCACAAATTTTATGAATTTATGCCATAGATTTTCATGTTCTTCAACTTGATTCAAGTTCATGACACTTTCTTCAAAAATTCATAAGTAATTGTAGAAAAATCCTTTTGACGAAACCAATTTCTATATTCTCATAATCATCTCTATATTCATCATCTAGAAGCATATGATCATGAGAAATTTCCTTCCTATTTTTCTTAGCTTGGCTGAAACCCTAAAAAAATTGGGTGTTCTTGAGTTTGTTTCAGTTTTAAGCCAAGATTCATGATTTAGTCTCTTGATAGCTATTGTATGTAAGTGGTTTGAAAACCAAGAATCTAATCCAAGCCTATTTTCTTTCAAAAGGGCCGAAACCCTAATTTTTATTGTTGAAGGGATTTTGATTCCAAAGTTGTCTTAAACCACTTGAATCCAACTCTATGTTATGTATGTTGATTGAATCCAAGAGTTGAGTAAAATTTCAAAAATTTTAGCCTTTGATCCTTGTGAAAACCGAAACCCTAGCTTGAACTTTTGGGAAGATTTTTTATTCAAAGTTGTTAAGTAACACTTGAATCTAATCATATACCATATGTTTGTGTAAAATCCAAGAGATGGAAATCAAGTGAAATTTTAATCTCACTTTGTGTGTCAAGGCCGAAACCTAGTTCATGAAACTAGATGAGTTTCATTCAAAGTTCTTAAGTCTATGATCATGAATTAAGTGCTTAATTTTCTTTAGGCTAAAATACCATTTTGGTCCCTTAACTTATTTTTTAGATTCAATTTGGTCCCTTAACTTTTAAAATGTTCAATTTGGTCCCTTAACTTATTTTTTAGATTCAGTTTGGTCCCTTTACTTTTAAAAGGTTCAATTTCGTTCCTTAATTTGTCTATGTTGACTCAAGTTAGTCTTCTCCCATCAATAATGTCAGTAACAGTGTTAAATGAGTTTCAAATTGGTCCTTTAAATTATTAACTTGTTTCAAATTGGTCATTTAAATTGTTAACGAGATTCAAACTGATCCTTTAAATTGTTAACGAATTTCAACCGGATCCTCAAAAATTAACATTGTTAATGACTCGTTGACCGAGATGACTAACTTAGGTCAACAGACATAAATTAAGGGACCAAATTGAACTTTTTAAAAGTGAAGGGACCAAACTAAATCTAAAAAAATAAGTTAAGGGACCAAATTGAACATTTTAAAAGTTAAGGGACCAAACTGAATCTAAAAAATAAGTTAAGGGACCAAAATGGTATTTTAGCCTTTTGTTTAAGTTACTTAAGGATCATAAATCCATTAGTTAGAAATTTTAATGATTCCTAACCTAGATCATTAGATGAGGCCGAACCCTAGATCTCATGAATGAGTATGATGTTGTTTGATTTTGATTTATTTTGGTTGCAATTCGTTATGAAGGAATCGATCGGATTGAGTTAAACTAACGACGACGGAGAAAACCGGATCGAATCAGGAGTTTTCGTCAAAACGTCAGTTTGATTCTCTAAGAGGTAAGGGGGGTAAGCCTGAGGATTTTAAGATAACCACATGCTTATTTGTTAGAGTCCTCTGTATTGACTGTAGTAATTTACTGTGTTTTAAATTATCTGTTGTTGACTGTTGGACTGTGAAACGTGACATTGGTCAGTGTACAATTTAATTTGAGGATAAAAGCTTGATAAGCTTGAATAATTAATCAGAGTAATTAATTTGTGTAATTTTGAGAAAAATGGAAAAATATTATTTTAATAATATTTTTGGGGAAAATGTGTCAATAAAGTGATAGTAAGGGCGAAACTGTGAAAATTTTCACATGCTCTAGTTTTTCCAAAACAAATTCAATTTTATTATAAAATGTTATTTAAAGTGATTAAGTTCCGAAAATAACGTATTTTAGATGTCAGAATAATTACGCGAAGCAAAACAGTCATTTACGCTATTAAAAGATTTTTATGGAAAATTTTGAGAAAAATGTTTATATTTTAGAATTATTAATTTTATTCAAGTGAGACTTTTTAAAAGTGATGTTTCTTGAGAACAAAGTTTAGAAATAAATAATTTAAACAGAAAAGAATTTATCTACGGTTTCACGTTTTATCAACGTTTTAACAGAAAAGAATTTCTGTAAAGAGTTTTATTCGGTGAAAGTATTCCGTTAAACTTGGATAAGTTTTCGGAGATTTGGTTTTGTATTTGTTTTTCACTGAGCGAACTGTTTTACAAAGGATAAACGAACCTAGGAACCGAGACGTCGGGGTTCTAGTGTTCTGTGGACACGTAGAGCTGGGATCTGTGTCATTGGACTGAGGGTCCTGCAATGATTTTTGTGGACTGTGTGTCCTAAATTTGATGTGGAAAATGTGAGTTCCATATCCGCGAGCCTAAGACTGGTGCATCAGTTTAGGGCTTTGCGATTGAGCACTCGGACTGTGTGTCCTGTGTTGAGTTTAAAACATTTGGACTGTATGTCCTGTGTTTTTCTAAGGTGAAAAGTCTTAACATAAAAAAATTAAGCATGGTCGTATGCTGTGGGCTTCGACAAGGAAAGATTATTACGACAAAGAAAACAAACGAGAATAAAAGTTTTTCTCATGCATTGTTGGCAGACGTGCCGTGTGATCATTGAGTCCTGAGTGGATCAATGTATCTGTTATGGACTGTGGTTCCATATGAATCATTGGGTTTCTGTGTGAACCAATATATTTTACTGGACTGAGTGTCCAATTTTATGCGATAACTATTGAGGTTCTGAGTGATGCAATAGGTTATAGACAATAAACTCCATTATTCGCAGTAACCATTGGGTTATCTGTGTATAGACCAATGAGTTACATTTTTTAACAATAACCTTGGTACGTTGGAGAGTTGCCATTGTGTTATGTGTTCTTTTCTTGGGCATTGTTTTATTTCGTTTTTACAATGTGCCATGAGCGAGCTTGATCTGCTCAAAACGAAACAGAAAGTTGTGGGATCTCCGGAGATTAGGTATCAAAATAGAGCCGAGATATTGAAGTGTCATGCATTTTTTATAAAATGACGATGACTGTCGGATATGAAATCCTTTGAATTATTCTACTGTTTAGATAATTCTGTATACTGTAATTACATGGTATGTGCTGTTTTGTGTGTCGTGCATGGGGTTGTCTTATTAAAACTCATATATTGGTAATTCACCCTTGCATATCTGTTTTGTTGTTTCTCTTCTATGTATGTGGAATCTATGTATATACGTTCAGATGGACCCGAATGCGGTAGATCTGAATTACTCGGGGGTCCGAGCCTTCATGTTCGATAATACTGATCAGGGGAACGCCTGGGTGATTAACCAAGGAGCTCGGAGTGCCACGTACACGGGTCCGATGTGGACACTTCGATGGACCGCAGCTGATGGACCCCAGCAGTTGATACATACTAGGGAGACGGTAGAGGTTTCACTGCCTCCCATATGGATGATTTTACAGCACTTGGTACGTCACGGGGATTTGGAGCATCAGCCACCTCCGCATGTTCAGCCGTTACAGCAGGTTGCCCCGGAGTCTCCTCCAGGGCCTATAGTATTGATTCCAGAGGATGTACCGCAGGAGATGGAGGAGGATCCTGAGGAGGATCCGATAGCTGATCCGGACTATGTACCTGAGGATGATGGAGTAGTCCCAGATGTCGGAGTGGGAGATGATGCATCCCCTCCTGATACACCTCCTGGAGGTGGGGGAGTTTACACTGGACTCTCCAATGGGTTTCTGTAGGTGATGACCAGCTGTAGGATGTAGTATGTTTGGGTAGAGTGGGACTTTTAGATAGTCTAACTGTTTGGCTACTGAGAGCCAACCTTTTTTAGTAGTGTTTTTCAGACTCCCACTATGACATAGTTATGTTTGTTTTCAGTTGATGTGATATAGGTGTGAAAGTAGATAGTGACCTAGTAGGACAAAGGTCTTGTATAAAACTTTGAGGCATATGTATGATATATAGTTGTATATTATGTTACTGGATGTTAGTTGTATGTATAATAAAGAAAAAGAAAAAAATTTATCACCTTTTTGACAAGAATAAGTAAGTAGTAAACTTATTTCTTTTTCCGAAGGAAACCAGCAAATTTATAATTTTATTAAAGTTGAGTTTTATAAAACGTTACGTAAATGTGGTCCCTTGGGAACAGGGTGTCACAATTTTGGGGTTGGTTCCATTATGGTTTGGTTAGGCTTATTTACATACTGTCATTTACAAATTTTCTCTTTGGGTAAAAGGTTTTTACATAACATGGATTGGGTATACTCCCTTGGCCATATCTTTTGTAAAAATAATACTATCCTCCCTTGAGGGTAGTCTTTTATTTACATTAGATGGTGCTGTAATAGTTACTGTATATATGGGTTTGAGTACCTCTGGTACTCTTATCAATTCCACTTTAGCTTATCAAAAAAAAAAAAATTTATTTCTGATTTCTAATCATGATCTGAAATTTAATTGTTCCACCATTTTAGGTTAGGACTTAGTTCAGTCTCTTCTCCATTTCTTTTTTCAAGGAAGAGCAATGTAAAATAAGATAAGTATAATTTGAATTCTATCAAATCAGGATGTGCAAAAATTCATTAAATTGGGATGGAAAACATGGAATTCTAGTAAATATTACCTAGAAGAAGAGTGATTTTTGAACATCAGAATGAGGACATGGTGTCCCCTTTGTTTTTTATATATTTTCTAGATGCGTGTATACAAAGAAGAAAAAAGTAAGTAAGAGATAGAGATAAACACATACGGTATCATATATAGTGTCCAAATCTTAATCTTCAAATAACTCTACCAGGAAAGCATATATGTGCTGAAGCAATCGAGACAATCTGACTGAGTATAAATGTTCTCAGAAACTTTCCATCTCACATGGAATATTTATTCTTAACAACAATATATAAACCGATACACAATCACCAAAAAATGTACAAAACACACACACACATATATATATATATAAGCATGAAGGGAAAGCATTGAAAGTTGAAAAACAAAGATCAGAAAGGAAATTAAGATTCATATGCTATTAACAAGTTCGTGTGTAGTCACCACAATTTTGTTTTGGGCCACCTCCATTGCTTGAGGGCAAGCAGCTACGATAACCTTGACTCTGTTGACAGTAATCAACAGCAGCACCACTGCTGTTGCCGGATTTATCAACCGCAGATTGGCTCACATCATAGAGCATTCTAGCTGCTGCATGAGAACCAAGGGAGAATTCTGCTTCCAAGTCGTTGCCGATGAGGCAGTCCTCTACAGCGGCGGCGCCGCCACATGCCTTGTATTTGCCGTTGACATTACTGAGATGTAGGTGGATAAGAATGATAAGGAAAGGTAGGACGAGTTTCTTCTTCATTTTGGGAACTCTCAATACTCAAAAGTGTCGGCAACACTTTGCTCAGAGACAAAGGCAATCAATTATTATTGAAGCCGGTCGAGTTGATAAATTAATGAAGGAATCTTTTGCTACAACAAGCTTAGGTGAGTGTGTATTAGAATAATATTGAAACTGCAAATCAAAAAGTAGCTCTAGAAAAGATGGTCTAAGTCATATTAATATGTTCTTTGTTTATATTTGGCGTGTAAATTATAATGTATTGTGTACCTATATATGTATAATTATCTATGACTTAACACACTTTTTATGTTTAGAATTGCACATCTAGAATGTCAAGAATACAAAATTGGACATCTATGATTTAGGAGGTGCATTCAATTAAGATTTTAAAAGACTATTTTAGGATACAAAAATTTTGTGGATGCTTTAAAATACTTTTGAGAAATATAATTTCTTATGAGATTTTTTTAAAGAATTTTATAATCAAGATTTTGTATGTTTGAATTTTAAAAGATTTATATTATAAGAATTTATAAGATTTGAAAGGACCAAATAAGTTTATAAGATTTGAGCTGACCGCATTTTTTTAGCAACATTCAAAGTTACAAGAGTCAATGAAAAAATTAACAATTTTTTTTTTTTGATAAGCAAAAGTATATTGAATAAGAGTATTGGGAATACTCTAACCCATATACAAGAGGAACCAAAAGAGATCAAGAAAATGTACATGGAATACTAATAGAAAGAGCAGTATGCTTAATACACCAACCTGACCAAGAAAACCATCCAAAGATACAAATAAAACATCAGAAAAATCCCCAGAACCATAACCCATGAACATCAACCTTTTAACAACCTATAAGAGCACTATGAAGTAATATCTTTAAAACCTGATATAGGAATCAGTCTGCAGCCCAAAAGTACACCATCAGCAACCTTAAAAATCGATATCACTTCAACCACCAATCCAAAGGCATCACTAATAGCCAACAACTTGAGAATAAATAAAAACCCTAAAACCCCGGAGAGAGTCAGAATATATCACATTGACAATAGCAACTTCCAAAAACTCAGAACCAAACCAACTGTCTTTTCCATCAACATAATACATGCAGCTATCAGAACATAAGCAACAACCACCTGTTCCACATCATCATCCCCCACTCCCCCACAACCACCACAGAGATCAACACAATACAGTAACCAGTTACCTAACGTTGACACCCCTTTCCACCAATTTATGTATAATTTCATATTTATTAAGACTTGATACCATACCTATTTTGTTACCCACTTCCAAAAGTGATTTGCTTGCTAAAAAGCATCGGCTCTAAGGATAGCTCTATAACTATTTTTGAAAAGACTATCCGAAAAGGTATTACTTACCTGTTCTGAACCACCAGACGTATCATTCTCAACCATAGGTTTCTTGCCCTCCGCAATGGCTGCCCTCTTCAAAGCACCAAAACATCAACAGGTATATCGCTCCTTTGACCTTGCACATGTTCCTTGACCGCTCCCTCATCCATAGAGTTGTCATCGCAGCGACTACCAATGCTCCCTGATCTCATAAGCCTTGCATACAACACTTTCTTCCTCCTACCAAGAGGCACACATCTAGAAATTAACAAATAAATTATAATTATAATAAATAAAAATAAAAACCAAAATTTAATTAAGTCATGTGAGTTATTTATTTAAGGCACATGACTTTATATTCTAATCTTGACCATTAATGTGTGATCCAAATATCCAGATTTGTCCCTCTCACTCTCATATAAAACGTCTCCTCTCTCTTTATATATATATATATATATATATATATATATATAGTTTACTTGTTAGTTCATACTATGAGACAATTCATAATTTTTGGGTATATTCACACAACAAGAAAAAAACATTTTAGCACCGACAAAATCGGTCGGTAATTCACTAATTTAGGTTGCTAATTATATTAGCGATCGAATTAGTGACCGCCTAATGTTTGTCGCTGTAGGCTTGGTCACAAATGTTGTTAGCCACCGAAATGAACGTCGTCGGTCGCTAATCAGTGACCGAATATGTTAAAGTAAGAGAAGCAAGGTTGATTTATAAGTTGTGCACAATACACAAAATGAACATTAATACAAAAAAGAGTCAAACCATCATAAATGAGCAACCTATATTTAGAAATACACAACTGTCCTCCCTTCCTCTTCCTTTTTCCCTCTTTTTGGATATTTTTGTGGTGTAAAAAGAAAAAACTCCCAAAATCTGTGTCTTGAAATTTGACCTCAACCATTACAGGTTGTACAATGTCACCCTTTCTCTTATTAGCTTAACATTTGGTTTATTGTGAAACAAACAGATTCTTCAGAAAATTAAAGAACGAAAAGCAATACTAATTTTTGGGTATACTGTAGCTGAGTGGTTGAAGATGAATCTTAGAAGACGAATTCCTAACTTAGACAGAGTGATGGTGTGAGAAGAAGAACGTGAAGAAAAGGTAACCAACTAGAATATGAATCACTGAGAAGGGAGAGAAAGGGATCGAATGTGGAATAACACGTCAAATGTTGAGTACAATATAGTTGGAAGAAAAAAACACTTCTCTCTCTCTCTTTCTCTCTATCTCTCAAATTCTTTTTGGGCATTTGGTTCATCGGCGTTAATGAGACTTTGAGGGGACCTTATTTTTGTTGAGGATAATAATTGGAAAATGGCATAATGACAATGTGACGGAATTGTGCTCCATTGTATGTCAATGGAAGAAAAAGATTGATGATTGATGATGATACTAACCCACGATTTTGGAAGACTGGATGAGATTCCTATAAAACAAAGTACAGACAAAATAATTTTAAGGTTTAGGGGTGTATTAAGATAGTTGAGGACATTTTAGGAATATATTGAAATATTTTTAAAAAATTTATGGTGTATTAGAGATTTTTATGGTGTAAAAAGAAGCTCTTTTTTTTTTTCCCAGATGTCCAGCGACTTGACCAGACACACTACCGCATCTCAGCTTCTTGTCACTTCCTCTTAACTTTTCATTTTCATTTGATGTTGAACCCTAAATTCAGAAGTTAGAGATTCGGAAGCCACGCCAACAAACAAACGCGTATGGTATAGGAGAGATAGGAGAGGATCACTTAACATTCAACAATATTACTTGAAGAGCATAATCCAAAATCTCTCTTCTTCTCTCTTTCTCCATTCTCTCCCTATTCTTTATAGTTTATGATATCTCACTATTGTTTTGGTTCATTTCAGAACACGTGCAATGTTTCGTGTCCTTTTTTTGCCCTTTTCCCCCTCTATTATTCTTCTTTACAGTATATTATTATTTAATAAAATATATCTCTTTTCTTTTTCTTTCTTATTCCTTTACAAAAATATGTTGGGTATAAACAAGCAAAGATTTGTTATCCTTCCTAGATATTAGGTAGAATTTGTTTACCTACTCTTCCCAGAGATGCAGGGATGTAAATTTTACCCGTACCTTTGAATACCCGTGGATAATATTCGCAATGGATAGAAAATGGGTATGTATCTTAATGGATATTAGTGGGTAAAATAAATGAATATTTTCTATACCAGCTTATTAATAGGGTGGAGGTGGGTAGTGTAGTATCCATACTCGCGGGTACCCACAAGGTATGGATTAATGCTTATGGATTACAAAAATTCTTAATTTTTCTTAAAGTAATATTCTTAACAGTTGAGATTTAATTTAGTTTTACTGTTTAATATTTTAGATTTTAATTTAATGGCATATATGATTATACTGTTTACATATCATATTGTTTAGTATATTTACTATTATACTTTTCAAAGACATAGGAATTTCTCGTAGCAGCAAAGAACTCAAATCAAGTCTGATTGGCAGAAATAGTCTCAATTCCATATGTGAATAAAAAAAAAATTGTGAGGTGTTTGAATATCTATGAATACTCACAAGTATTGATAAATTTGTTTAAAACTCGTAAGACGGATATTCACACGGATTTGGGGCGGGGACGGGTAAGAAATTCATCCAACAGGGTGGGTAGTGGAGGGCTACTACCTGTACCCACCCCGCACCATTGACATCCCTAGGTGGATGTGGTAAGTAATTTGACTCCCATAAGATGTGAGTTTATTTTTTTTTTTTTTTTGTGATGAACCATCCGATGACACTATCTTTTTTTTTTAAAGCAAGGTGACAAGTCACCATAAATTTATTAATAAAAAAAATAATAAGAACATGGGGGGACAAAAACCAAAACCCATGCAAAATAAATGAGAATCAAGCATACCTAGATTTAGGTTTTTTATTCAGTCTCAGGTTATACTTCTTCTGAGATTTGGACATAACCGCCGTGAAACCATCTTTAGCAACATTACCATTATTCTGCTTTCCTTCCTTAGAAGTACTTGCATCTTTTTTCTTTTCCAACCAAGCAGATAAAACATTAAAACCATTCTGAACAACAGTTGGAAAAGCGCTAAGATCTTGAACAAAAAGTGGACTTGAAATCTCAGGAGTCTCAAGATTCTTACCACTAACTGATAAATCACAGGTAGCCTTAGAATGTATGGACATTGGAGTCGGAGTACCCTTCGAACTAATTGTTAAATCATCGGCAGCTATGGAATGTTCGGGCACCGGAGTATCCTTGACTGTAGTGTCAACATTAGTTGCAGCAGAAGTTGAGATCTTCTCTGTAGAGCCATTGACAGCATTTGTTGCAACCAAAGATGAGTTCTGTGGAATGGAATTTGAGACATGATCAGGTGTCTCAACCGATTCACTATCGCTCAATTTTTCGCCCGGTGATGTATCATTCTGCTCGTTATCTTCATCTGGTTTTTGCTTTGGAACCTTAGGGACATAAGTTAGCTTAATCTTCTGCACCAAAGGCAGATCATTTTGCACCACGTTTTCCTTGGCAATTTGTTTGCAAGTCTTAACCAAATGCCCAATTGAATTACAGTGAGAACAGAAAGGAGGAAGCTTCTCATATTCGATACCAACAGAAAATGCAAAACCTTCACGTTCAGCCAGAATCTCCTTGAACAACTTTCCTATTAGATCAACATCCACTAAAACTCGAGCATAGTGATCGTATGCCCTAGTATCGATAGCTTCATCCAAACTTATTGGAGTATCTACACCGCCTGCAATTCCAAACAATAATTTCGAGCGCCAATATTCACTACAAAAAAAAAGGGTATTACTGACGGCAAAAAGCCGTCGGAAATGACTTTCCGACAGACTGAATTCAGTCGGTACTAAACGCATAGGAAACGGTTTCCGACGGACATGCAAAATCCGTCGGAAATAATTTTTTTTTAATTAATTATTATTATTATTTTTAAAATATAAATTTTTTTATTATTTATTTTTATTTGGTTTATTATAATTAATATATTACATTATTAATTTGAAACCAAAATTGAAATTTCAAATAAATTTAAAAAGGCATTTAAATTAAAATAAAAAAATAAATATTGCATACATAAAGTATCCGTGTATCTACAAAACACTACTAAATCTAAAACTATCCTAATAATCATCATAATAACTGCCATCGTCATCCTGTCGGGGGGAGTTCACCGGCGTCAGCTGACCATCATCATGCGGACTAGAAGACACACCAGCATCAAGCAGCTGTGGTGGTGGCACGGTAGAAGTAGTGGAGGGTTGGCCGGCATGGATGACATCCTATATAGCGCTGCGCCTCTCTGGTGGAAGCAAATCGAGAAGAGAGGTCATCACCATAGACCATGTCTCTATCTGCTGCTGGATGAGATCTGCTAGCTGCTGCATGCACTCTGCAGTATGCTTCTGCTCCTGCACCTCCTGCCTCAGCTGCCGTACCTCCTCCGTGTCCTGTGTACCGTAGGAGGTAGACTCCCGAATAGTCAAGCTCGGCGTCGACCCCCGAGTGATGGAACGAGCCAAAGTTGCGGTCCCGTAAATCCGTCCCTTCTTCTTCCCACCCGCCACATCCATCCAGACCTGAGTCTGTAATCGCTCAACCTCGGCGGGGTCCAGCTGGGAAGGATCCGAGGCACCAGAGCAAGAGGCAACCTCAGACGCTACCTGACTGAGTCTGGCATTGTATTCCTCCTGCGTCAATACATTACAAAAGGAAATGTTATTAATCTATGTTAATAAAAAGATACATTAAATTAATATAAAAAGACACTTTAGCTCACCACTGTCTGCCTCGACCTCTCATCAACAAACTCGCCTGTGTCTGAGTGAATATGCATCTGCTCAAAGACCATGGGGACATCAACAGACCGGGAAAGCTCTCATGCCTACAACCGACACAAGAATAAAAGCAATTAATTATAATATAAGTCTTGAATAATAAGATATAGTTTATAAATAAAATTTATAGGTGCATACCATGTTCATGGCATGCTACATGTGGCTAATCGAGCCACCAGTATGCATGCTCCCACCCTTCTCGGAGGTCCGATTCCTCTTCGCATGCTCACACTTCGCCCTGTACTCTGGAATGTCCCAGTGCGCACATAGCCGGGCCCAAATCTTGGGTCCGATGTAACCCGGACGCACCCGACTATCCATAGCCATCCGGAGCATGTCCCTCAGTCGAGCGGAAGCTCTGTCGTCAAAAATGGCACGTATCTAAGCGGTATGCTTCGGCAACCAGCGCACAAGGGCCTATTAACAAAGAAGAAATATTAATAACATAATACAAAAAGATATATAAAATACGTGAAAAATAAAAACAAAAATAATAAACGACTTACCCCGAATTGTGTGAAGATACAATCCCGGTCCTCCTTTGAGATTGACCCCCATGATGGCCAGAAGCGACGAAACTGCGCCTTGAGGGTGTAGGTAAGGTGCTTCGATCCCACCTTCGATGGGATGAAGCTGAAAAAGTCATAATTTTATTAATTCAGCAATATTACAAATAAAAATTGTATACTTGATGAATAATAATTAAAATTGTCAAAATTATAAAACATTAAATTAAAAATGACTTACGATTCAGAAACCAGGCGTGGCCCAAGGTCGATCCTCGGGTGCAGGAATCCTGTCCCACTCAGGCAAAATCTCCTGCGCGGCCAACTACTGCACAGACGATGTGGCCGGAATGTCCGTGCCGTCATCGTATGTGGATGAGGATGGAATGTCCGGCTGTGACGGCATCCTAGGAGTCGGCATGAATGATAAATCTGCTGGCTGTGTGGCCGACACAGCCGATGATGATGGTGGTGCTGGGTGTAGGTGTGGTGTGGGCCCAGTAGGGGGAGGCGAGTAGCCGGCTAGTGGGCGTCGTGGCCCAATGCGAGTGGGTGCAGTATGGTTTATGGGTACGGGATAGTGTAGTATGGGTCGGTGAAGGTGTAGAACGGGTGGGGGAGGGTGTAGAATGGTCGGGGGAGGCTCCTGTAGGTGCTGTCGGGGTGGGTGCTGTGGGTGTGGATGGACCTGTAGCAAAACGGGCAAGCACCTGGGACTTAATGGTGTATCGTCCCCGCTTAGCCTTCCCATTCCCCTTATCACGGCTAGGCGGTGGGGGGCGGGGCGGCTCTCCTTCTGATGCTGACATATCTATTTTTATTGCACAATTATAAGTCAATGTAAAAACAATAAATCAAACGACATGTAAAAGACTAATCTAATAAGTCAATATTTAAAATACAACAATAACTGTCAAGTCTTACATTTAATTGCATAAGTATTTAAAATACAATAAAAATAACTTAACAGTCAAATTCCTATTCAGACTCGGTATCGTCATTTGATTGTAAGTCCGATTCTTCTTCTTCTTGCATTGATTCATCACTTTGGATTTCTTCCTCTGATGATGCATGCATTGATGAATGATGGCCAATGACCACTTCTTCCCCATCATTTACAGATTCCAACATGCCAGTAATACGCTCGACCTCGATTACTTCATTGACATGTGACGATTCATCCGCCTGGAAGGGCATATCATCCTCTGCATCATCAATTTCTATGCGACCCCTAGGCTTGGTAGTGACAGCAACACACCAACCTTGTTTGTCCATTCGCATTGCTGGATAAGGGACATAGTAAACTTGTTTTGCATAGTGAGCAATGATAAACGGATCAAACTGTTGATATCTTCTATCCATACGAATGTCTACAGTTCCATACTTGGGATCCACCTTTGTGCCTGTCTTCGATGGATCAAACCAGTTACAATAAAATAAGACTACTTTTTTAGGATAAGTAGTAGTATTGTATTGTAACTCGAAAATGTGTTTTTATGACCCCATAAAAATCACCAGTACCTTCACCCTGTACAACAACCCCGCTATTAATTGTCTTTTTGCCCACATCCCATTCAGATGTGTGGAATTTGTACCCATTGACAAAGTATGTATGCCATGATCTAACACTGCTATAGGGCTCGTATGCTAAATCTCTCAAGTGTTGATTTTTCACACTTAATGGTTGCTGATACACCTACGAATAGGTAAGCCATATTAATTACTTACTTTTAGAATACAAATTAACCTTAATATATTGTTTGATAAGGTATACCACACTTACTCGTTGCTTCCATTCAGGAAAATCTGCATGTGTACGAGTAGAAGCATCTTGTTGACTTAATTGATTTATTTGCAAGAACACACTGACGAATAAAATGTGTAAGATGTGTTAAAAGAGAAATTGATATAACATGAGTTACATTATATTAAAAATGGGTTGTTGAAACTTACTCATGGTATGGTTTCACCTCTGTGCAATTGATCAAGACATGAACATGGGCCGATGCATACTCCTCATCGCTTAACTAGTAAATAAGCTCCTGCCAGCATGACGGCCGAGAAGATTAAATACGGATAGCATATAAGGATACCCTCCACTATCAGCATCTACCTCGTTCCTAATATTTCTCGGGGCCAACATGAAGTTGTTGAAATAGTGGGAACAGAAATAGGTTGTCTCACGATGTAAGTAAGACGCACAGATTGATCCTTCCACCGTAGCCTTGTTTTTAACTGATCGTTTACAAGGCATTATTCAAGGAACGCTAATTATTTAAATGTCAAAATATAATAAAATTACCTTTCAAACGGATACATCCACCTATATTGTACAGGTCCACCAAGTCTCGCTTCATATTCAAGATAGACAGGGAGATGTTCCATTGAGTCAAAAAATCCTGGGGGAAATACTCTCTCCATCTTGCACAGAATTATTGGAATGTTTTCTTCCATCTTCATTAGACCATCCGCTCTTAAAGTTGCAGAGCATAGATAAGCGGGTTCAAAACATGAGGGGGCAGCAATCCAAAAGCAATAGGAAGCAAACACTCCATGAATACATGACAATCATGACTTTTCATCCCATGAAGCGTCCCCGTTCTTACATTAGCACATCGTGCCAAATTAGAGGAATAACCATCAAGGGTCCTAAGGTCTTTCAACCACCGACAAATTGACTTCGCTTCATCGGCGGTTAGAGTGTAACAAGCTTTTGGTTTGACCATTTTTCCATTAGGATGCGGCCTCAGCTCCAAATCCTTTCGTCTACAGTACAGAGCTATGTCCATCCTTGCCTTCTCATTGTCCTTTGTCTTGCCAGACACATTCATAACCGTGTTAAAAATGTTGTCGAAGAAATTCTTCTCAATATGCATCACATCAAGGTTATGTCTTAACAGATTATCCTTCCAGTACGGTAGTTCCCAAAAAATACTTTGTTTTGTCTAGTTATGCCATTCTCCATACCCCAATAATTTTGACACACCTACTTTAGTGACTTTAGGAAGATCCCTAACCCGACCCCATATTTGTTCAGGAGTCAACAAAGGTGGTGGACCTTCCTCTTCTTTCTGATTCTTTTTGAATGCTCAGGTATTCCTTCGGAACGGATGTCCACGATCTAAGAACCGACGTTGAGAATCAAACCAGGAACTTTTGCCACCATATCTCAGGGTAAAAGCCTTTCCATGTTCCATGCAATACGGACACGCCAATTTACTGTGGGTCCCCCAACCAGAGAGCATGCCATATGCAGGAAAATCATTGATAGTCCACATCAGTGACGCCCTCATCATAAAGTTTCGCTTCTTTGAAACGTCATAAGTCAACACACCATCCCACAACTTCTTCAGATCATCGATCAGAGGCTGCAAATATACATCTATCCCAGCCTTCGGATTAGATGGTCCCGATATGAGACAAGTCAGAAACATATATGGTTTTGACATGCACATCTCGGGAAGAAGATTGTACGGTGTAACAATCACTGGCCAACATGAATATGGCGAGCTGACGCCTGAATGTACGGGGTAAAACCATCTGAACACAGTCCAAGTCTTACATTGCGAGGATCTGCTGCAAAATCAGGATGTACCCAATCGAAGTGCTTCCAAGCTTCACCATCAGAAGGGTGGCGTATAACGCCCGGATTTCTTCTATTTTCATAATGCCACCTCATTTGTCCCGCAGTTTGCGCTGATGTAAACAATCTCTGCAACCTTGGAATTATTGGCAGGTAGAACATTGCCTTCGCAGGAACTGGTTTGCTCTTCCTACGATCACTACTTTGAACGCGATACCTGGGTGTCTGACAAAATTTACATTCTTCCAATGCACTGTCATTTGTGCCAGACTGACTATCATAATATAGCATGCACCCATTCGGACAACAATCAATCCTCTTAGCCCCCAACCCCAGTTTCGACACCAACCGCCTGGCATCATGATAACTTTTTGGCAACAAGTCTTTGAAGGGTGTCACATCTTGAAGCATTTTACAAAAAAACTCCAAACACTGCTCGGGGACATTCCAATTGGACTTGCAAGCTAGAAGCCTAACACAAATTGATACTTTTGAATCTGATGCCCCTTCAAACAATGGCTTATTTGTCTCTAACAATAGGTTGTAGAATCTCTGCGCCGATTCATTAGGAGGCTCTTCCATGTCATCAGACTCATCCGCCTCGGAATTCCCGTGTTGCCCAAGACAATGATCCACCATCATATGCATTGACTGGAGTTGTTCGACATAGTCATCGTGTAAGCCACTGCCTGATGCACCCATGTCAAGATCGTCACCACCGACTTCATTCATATCAATATCCGGCAACTCCTCGCCATGATCAGTCCATATCCAATAATTAGGCTTGAACCCACGTCGGTATAGGTGTAACTTCACGTTGTCATCACTCAAAACCGTCATACAATTGCACTTTATGCACGGACATCTAATCCCCCCCTCTTCGGCATAATCACTATGTTGCTTGGCTTTCGATATAAACTCCTCGACTCCATCTACAAATGATCGTTTCAGAAGTCGTCTCCCAGACTCGTTCCTATCATACACCCAACTACGACCCGGGGGATAATATTCCATCATTCTGCATTTCCAAATAAATTGACGTATTTTTAAACATGATACTGTAACCCCGAACCGCTCCCTTTCCTTAAAAGGTGTGGCCCTATCCCATTCGAGGAAAAACTTTTTCACCACTGTATTATACTAGTTACTCTTCGCTTCTCATGCCTTATAGCTAACAAAATTTCGGCAGCATTTCCCATTGGTCTCCAAGTACACGACTTGACCGCGGTAAGATACCACAATCAAATATGGACCTGGAGAACAAAAAGAAATGCTTCGACCCGAAATTTCATCAACTATTTAACAGATGAGAATCAGTGAGTAATTAGTATATCAGTGGAGAAAAGGTTTCTTCCCAAACTGTCCCAATTAGACAATTCAAGATTCAATAAAATGAGCGATACCATGACCACGAGTACACATGCTCAATAATATTGAATCTCGAACGGGAAACTAAGGTTTTTCTCACGTACGTATTAATACTCTAAAATATAATAAAATAAACCTTTTAGTAACATGACATTTTATATAAAGTTTGACATTTTATATAAAAACACATATATAACAACAACAACAAAAATTAAAACACATAAGCAACTATCATACACAAAGTATTCGTCTAAAAAATAAATCGCATAATTACCCGTCTAACATTATATTAAATCATTTATTTTTAAGTTAATTTATTTATTAAATCATTATTTATTATTTATTATTTATTTACTTTTATATTTAATGTTATGTAAGTATTTAGTTTTTTTTAAGCAAAGTATTTAGTTATTAGTTATTTACACATATTAAATTTTATTATTAATTTTATTATTGTTATATAAAATTAACTTTATTTACATATTAAACTATTTTATTATTCAATTTTTTTATGCAACTTCGTTTTAATGACAGTCATTTCGTCAATGTTCCCCGATGCGTGTCATTTTTTTAAATTATTGTTTTTAAATTTTTATTTAATGCTCCATCTAATTTACTGTTACGTAATTATATAATTATTTACAATTTTAATCTTAATTAATTTTAAATTTATTGTTATGTACGTATGCAACTTTATTTACACTATATGTTTTAATCACGACCGCCACCTCGTCCACGCTCTCCGATGCACCATGATTAGCTAATCGTCTCACATTTGATTAATATTTATTTAATTACCTTTACACGTAATTTATATTAATTATCACAAATTTTATTTTAAATAATTAATATTATGTTTGATGTACTCTCCCGCTAACTAACACCTAGACATCGGTTTCATTATGCACCACGAAGTAGTGGCGCATCAATTGTATCGTCACTGTCATACTTTGGATGGAAACCTTCCTCGATCATTTAATTTATTGCTACAAATTATTACTTAATTAGCTAGATGCTTCATTATTTCAAAGTTATTTAATTAAATCAATATTTCAATTAATTAGTTTTATTAATTCAAATTTAGTTGCATCAATTTAAATGTTAGCTAAATATTAGCAACAACAAGAATTAAAATCCTACAATAATTATAAATCGAAAACATAACATCTCACAAAATCCTAAACTTCCAAATCAACAAATATAATTGTACAACCAGTCCAAAAAAAAACATATGATAATTATACAAATTATATATTATTACACACTTAACAAAATAAACAATTTCAAACCAATTTAACAAAATCAAAAAATAGAAACCTGGCAGTGTAGACAGTGGTGGCTCCTCTGCAGCGGTGGTGATGATGGTAACAACAACTCTGTAACAAACAAAAAACATCAAAACTAATTAAACACTTAATTAACAAACATTAAAAATTTAATTAAAAAAATTAAAATTTAAAACTAAATACCTAGCAAACAGTGGGGGAGGAAGTAGTGGTGGTGGTGGTGGCTGTCCGTTCTGGCAGTGGGGGAGGAAGGTGGTGGTGGTGGTGGCTGTCCGTTCTGGCAGTGGTGGCGTGCGGTGGAGATGGTGGTGCTGGCAGTGGTGGCGTGCGGTGGCAGCAGTGGCGCGGCACGGGTGGAGAAGATCGAAGGGAAAAGAGAAAGGGGAGAGAGGGAGAAAGGAAGAAGAAGAGGAAGGGGAAAGGGGCGCACGGTGGTGGGTGGGTTTCAGGTTGCCGGAGAGGAGCGGTAGGGCGGCGGCTCGCATCGCCGGTGAGGAGAGTTGGGAGAGATGAGAGAGGAAGAGGGTTTGCAGAAGTGAGGGGGGAGAGAAACAGTTTCAGACATATTACAAAGTTATCGACGGACTAGGCCGTCGGTAACTATAGACGGATTCAAATTTCCGACGGAAATTCCTTCGGTAAATAAAAAATATTTTTACCAACAGGTTACCGACGGAAATTTCAGTCGGTAATTGTTCCCGCCATTTTTCGCACCAAATTTCCGACGGACATACCGACAGAATGCCTGTCGGTAACGTTTCCGATGGTCTTTCCATCGGAAATGTCTGTGACTTTTCAAAATCCGGCTTTCCGACGGCATTTTTTGTCGGTAACTAATAGAGTTTCCGACGGAATTTGTGCCGTCGGTAATTCGCTACTTTCTTGTAGTGATTCCTGTGGCAAGTCATGAATTCTAATCCAGCATTGAACATGAGATTGTTTCTGCTTATTAGAAATAAAATCTGGAGACCACTAAAAAAGACGCAATAGCCCCGGTTGAAGATTCCAATCCCCAACAGCCAAGACACTACGCAGATCCTTTTGAGAAGCAAAACTGAATTCATAGAAGCCCTTTCCTAACGGAATCATTCTCCATTGACCCAAAGGCTTCCATAGTTTTGAAAGTTTATCACGTAAGTCGGAGATCTTTACAGGGATATCACCCTTCAACAACAACAACCGGCCATGAAAGTTGTTTTAGCAACCTTCCAACCCCATTTGATATTCATCCTCAGATATTTTGATATAGACAGAGTCTTCCTTCACGCACGGTCGAAGAAGCTGACTAACCGAGATGTCAAACAAACCTTCAAAGCCTGAGCAAAATATTTTCGTTGTGGATTCAATGGAGAAGACTCCGGATTGAGAAACGTCTAGGGACAAGCCATCAAGAATGCACAAAACAGTAAATCCAAATAAAAAAACTAACGCACAAATGCAAGAATATGTGTGTAGAGTACTTGGACCCAAAACCAGATCTGTCAAGTAATCCGTCGCCACCATCCAGGAACAAGTGATCTAGTGCTCTGATCAGTAGGCGCGGCAGTCACAGGGAGCGTGGCTATGAAGGACACGAGACGATGCCTACAAGGGAGTGTGCAGACGGTGAACGGGGCCGCACGGTGGATCGCCCCTATTTAGATCAGCGGCGCTGCGGCGTTCACTAGGGTTTAGGGTTCTTGATAAGATCAGGGGTGGCTACATCCAGAACCTAAGAGAGGCTAAACACTCTCACAATTGGAACAAATCCAAATTGAACATCACTATAAGATGTGAGTTTAAATTGTAGAGAAACAATTTTTGTGAGAAACTACATAACCCTCATATTTACACAGTCAAATAGAAATCATGGACAATTCAAATAATCGGATTTCTGGTGATCTTAAAATCAAAACAAAGAATTTGTTTACCTGCTATTTGGCGCATAAAAAACCTAGAGATTCACACATGTTCAACCTATTGAACTAACTTGTTGAACAAAACCCTGTAGTTACTAGTTAGTCAACAACAAAAAAAAAAAAAAAACCTCGTAGTCATGGTCCTTATTAGAAATTTTTTTTTGGGACATTATTTTCTTACAAAATCACTTCTGGTAAATGTTCTGTGAAAGACTGCGAGAAGAAAAAAATTCTGAAAGGATTAACTAAAGCCAAAAAAACACCACAACTATGGCTTAAACTGTGACTGGAAAACATAACATAATAGCACTAGATATAGTGTGTTTGGATGAGTGTTTGATAAAAGTGATTTTGAATATAATTGATTTGGTTAGAATTGAGTTTGCACTAAAGTGATTTATATTTGGATGTTTTTGTTATAAAAGTAAGTTTGATGTAAAACTTAGTGTAAATTTTTCAATTCAACTCAAAAGCTACTTTTTGTAGCTTCTAATCAAAATCGCTTCTGGAGTCAAAATCAATTTTATATGACAGTTACCAAACATCTATTTTTACTAAAATCATGTTTGATAGGGAGCATAATCAATTCTGAAAATTTTCAACCTGAAACGAAAGACACACATACTCTTGATGCACGTGTTATGCACAAATATACCAGTTTATATGCACACGTGACACGTTTATCTGTGTCTGACTCTGTGAAGCTAGTTTGCATTTTTCATATTTGAGACTAGCTAGAGTAAATTCTTGTTGCCTTCAGCTAGCTCTCCGAGATTAGTTTAAAATCATGCCTTCCCATTATTTTGGTTGCTTTGTTATTATGTTAATTCATTGTGGCCTTTAATTTGACAAACTGTATTTACTAATTAGCATTTTCTGTTAGATAAAAACTACAAAGTAATTTGAATGTGTTAGTCCTTATTAAAAATGTACACGAGTTTGGTGGTTCCCTCCTGCCAATATAATAGTAGGTAGCTCCTCATGACCCACTAGGAAAAAATGGTGCGACTTTTCGGTGGAAGAATTTTAGATGCCTTCACAAAACAAACTCATGCAATCTTATTGGGTATTGATTTTTCAGAGGTTTGTAATTCAAATATTTTGACCAACATATTTTATTATTTAAAAATAATTATTAAAGCCATAAATAATGGTAAACGAAATACTAATTTGAATAATAATAGATAATGAATTGTTAAATTTTTCGTAAGAAATTTACTCACTCAGAAATCCTGAACTGAAATTCTCTCATGATTTTTCTTATTTATCACACGAGGGAAAAGGTTCTAGAAAAAATAAAGTAAAAGATGGACTAAAATTGTACAATAGCTGCTGTGGTAAGTTCAACTTATTCAGTATGGGTCCAGTTTTTTGACCCCAAACTGATGAAAATTATGTCCTATGAAAATACTTTTCCACCACTTACAGTATAATGTATTTAACAATCAGAAACATACAATCTAAAATCTTTGTACCACGGTTACTTTTGGAAAAAGCTACACCAATAAGCAAAAGTCTACCGAGGAAAAAAATAAGAGTGTATTCATCATTGATTAATTAAAGTAGTTTAAAATCTTAATATATTTTAATTAATTATAAGTGAATACACTCTTATTTTTTCACTCTACATTTTCCCAACCAAGATATGCACAATTCCCTCCAGTCAGAACTTCTAGATGCAACTTTTTGGCCACTAGATTTATACTTTGTTCAACTTGCAATACCTTGATCCACTGTAACAAAAACATTTGCAGTTACTGCCTCATTGGATTCAATCACAATGCAATTCTCAGACACATTTCTCACAGCATGATTTGGGAAAGTGTTGCCTGTGGCACTAAACGAGTACAAAACATGTTTAATAAGGTTAGGAAAAAGCAGAATTTTGTTAAAATCAACCCTCCATGAGGTTCCATTCCCATGCATAGACATCTTTGCAGCTGTGGCTTTTAACTTCATACCCTTCACAATGTTTCTATCAACAATAACTTGATCAATTTGATTGAAATGATTCTTTGATTGGTCCAGCTTCACAATCTCAACCCCATTATTCAATCCAGAGAACATGTTGTCAACAATACTAACACCATTTACAACCCCTTTGATTGATTTTAGGACAATATTGGCATCACCAAGGAAGAAACTACTAGAGATATGTAGTTGAACTGGGTCTTCAGCAACAATATTGGTGTAATCCATGTAAGAATTCACAATCCTGGTTTGTGTCAAACCAGGAAGTTTCAAATAAATCCCTGTACCTCCAAAACTTGTGGCCTTATTATAGCAATGTATGCCAGAAAGCATGTTGGCCTGACCAGTAACCATTATTCCTATAGCAGCAGAGAAAATCACAACATCTGTGACAGCATTATCATTTCCCTGAAGGCTGATTCCGGTGCCGGAGAAGCTCCTTTCGTCTTTATCACCGCCTGCGGTTATGTGCTGGCCAAGGAAGGAGTTCCTTATGTAAGTTTCATGGCCACTTTGGACTAAAATGCCAGTGGTGGTGAAATGTGTTATGTAACAATTGTCTATGTTAGTTCTAAGTGAGTTTATGACTGAAATGCCACCTCCCCTGAAGTTGGAGTCAAGCAAGAGGTCCTTGAGAGTAATGTACTCATAATTGTAGGAAGTTGAAGTAGAACTCTTCTTGCTCTCTCCAGAGGTTGACAAGTCAATGAGATGTCCATCTGATGGAAAATTATTTGAGGCTCTTATAGTTCCCCCATGTATCTGTTAACATCCAATTACAAGAAAAATCAAATTAGCTCTCAAATTTCAAGTCTTTTGGATGACCTATTGACTAAACAAATAAAAACATGAGTTTATCTTTGTTAAATGTTAAACAATCACAAATCATCCTATGTATGACTTTTAAGGTAATTATAACATGAGCGGAATATTTTTAATAATGTGACAATTTATAATTAGTTGACACTTGACAGTTTATACTGACAATGCATTCCAATTAAATATGAAGAAGGAAAAAATTCTTTTTGCCTTGATTTGCTGCAACTTTATGTTCTAATAAAACAACTTATAGTGGGAAAAGAACAAAAAGCAGTAACTGAAAAGGAGAAAAGAATGGAAAAGAAAAATATCTCTTTAAAAAATATCAATGGGTATAGTCATACCTAAAACCATTTTTCTTGTTCAACTTAGACCAACTGCTTCACCAACGACTAAAATATACTAAACTCAGAATACCTTTTTCTCTCAAAAGAAACAACAACAAAAAGTTTAAAAACTTTGGTTCTATCTAGCTGAAGATCTTACAAAACAGTGCCACATGTCAAACAAACCGGTCATATGTACAAACTTTATGAAGGTAGATTTTTTCATGTTCTAGAATCTAGATCAATGGACTAGTAATTTACTGAGATATTATATTTTTTCATGAAATAAAAAAAAAAAAAAAAATTAAATGGTTTCTGCAGACATACCATAAGGTTTCCAACCCCTGCCACTGGCAAATGCAGTGGTTGGCTGATCATGTAGTTTCCACCCTGAAGATTAATTTGGGCACCTCCAAGGTCACTAATACCATTCATCAAGAACCCTTCACTTGGACCATTGGCTGCATCTTCTATGGCTGCAAGAAGAGCCTCAGTACTATCTGAATTGCCTGTTGGATCTGCACCATATGATGTCACAAGGTATACCCTTGGTTTCTTCAGACCCTACATTAACAGAAAACTTAAAAAAAAAAAAAAAAAACATTTGCAATTTCCACATAGAAGGGATTTAAAGTCTATGCATAATTGAATTACCTGGGATGGCAGAGGAGAAGGACTAGAAGAGGGTGAGAAGGAAGATGGTGCTGAAGCAATGGAGTCATGCCTAGTGAGAGAGGCCTTAAATGCCTTCATTCTAAGCATTGCTTCATGATGATTGCCACCAGAAATAGTCCTTGGATGCAAGTTCTCACCATAACCATTAGTTACAAAGAAACAAGCCATTCCCAAAAGCAAGAACCACATTAGAGTTACTCTTGCCTTTGTGGCTTCCATTGGTGAGCCTGTTTGAGCAAATCAGAGAAAGGGGAATAGTTGTGGAAAAGGACCTGGTTGTGGGTGCATATATATGAGAAGAAGGAGGAAAAACTTAAAGAGAGAGATAAGAAAGAAATTTTCAATATTAGGACTTCCAAATATGACATGATTAGCAGATTAACCAGTGCAACGCACGGGTGTTAACAAATATTTTGTAACGTTAATTAATGTTATTTTTTTAGTTAGCGTATGAAAAAAGAAAGTTTTAACGGAAATATAAATATAATTACAAAATAACACACCAAAATTACAAATTATAATAGAAAATTGAAAATCGAAAATACATGATATCGAGAATGATAATCATAATCGTAGTATAAGATTGATAATTCAAAATTCATAATACATAAATACCAAATTTTTACATTGCCAATCATAATTGGCAATGACAATCTCCATCTTCATCCTATAAACAATGTACAATTTATCATGATATATTTAAATAAACACAGATTCTGTTAAGAAACCTGAAAAAATAAATACATAAAACAAATGTAAGTAAAAGACATTAACATATGAAAATAAAACATGTTACTAACATTAACAGTTCTATGACTTTAAGCTATCATAACAAAATATTTCAAAGGACTTGTTACAAAAAGTTACCAACAAAAAAAAAATTTAATCCAAGGTTCAACCAATATAAGCTTATATATTGTTCCTCCCCGAATTTATCTAATGATGATTAAAACAGATGATGCAAAATATAAAATTCACATCATAGGAAGATTATAAAGAGAACTGTTATGGAAAAGGACCTGGTTGGGAGCACATATATAAGAGGAGGAGGAAAAACTTAAAAGAAAGAGGAGAAAGGAAGTTTTATTATTTGGACACTCCAAATAAAATATTACATGCTAATTTTATCAAAAAAAATATATATATATTACATGATAAACTTCATTTATATATGTCTCAAAAATATATTATTTTTTTGATAAAAAAAATATTAATTTTAATTTGTATATAACATACCATAATATTCTATTATACTCCCATACATATATTTAAGATATATAAAAAAAATCCTAAAAAAAAAAAAGATATATAAAAAAAAACAATTTTCCTAACGGAAAAATAGAGACGTTGAAAGTGGAAGGGTTTTAACTAAGATTTGATAAGAAAACATTGGGGCACATTTTCATATTCTATCATGCACATTACACTCACATCATTTGGACCATGATACTAGTGAATAGTGATATATTTTGAAGAGATATATACTTTTGTCCCAGAATGAATTGCCCGACTATAGATGCCACATCTTGTTTGCATTTTAGGCGGAATTTCATGTCATTTTGTTTCACATTTTTATGCCTTTCTTTGGTGGCAACGTCAAGGAGACGACCTCTTCTCTCATTCAGGCATAGTTAATTTTTTTTTTCTTTTGAAAACTCCTCTAGTTAAGCTTTAGTTGAATATTTAACATTTTATTTTTATTTTTTATTTGTTTTATGTATAATATGGTGGCTTCTTACATGAGGGAGCCACTAAATCCCTCATTGTGAGAGAGCAAAAACGAACCCTTGGATTTATTATTAAAACGGGCGCGAGGTGGTTGGCTGGATGGTGCGCGGCAGCGCGCGTCTGCTCTCATAGATCTGGTTGTGCTCGGGGACTCAGCAGCTATCGTGGTTCACGGATGCGACACCACGCTCCCTATCACCATCAATTTACAGATCTGAGTAAAAATGCAAAACCAAAATGCAAAATCCTAGATGGGTCAAAAGTGCAACAGGATCGCAACAAATGGAAGGATCAAGAGATCCTAAAGAAGAAGAAGAAGAAGAAGAAGAAGAAGAAGAAGGTGCAAAGCTAAAGCTGATTCGAGAATTGATTTTTATGTAAATCAAAGTTCACAGTGTGTTGAACTACTATGTAAAAAAACATTGATTTGTAATATTTAAATGAACAGTTTGAGAGTTAGCAATTCATTGATTGCACAGGATTGTCTCTCTCATGAATCATATGAGGATTGTGGGCTTTGATTGTTACAACAAATTCTTTCTGATGTTTCATTGGGTTGTTGTTAGTTTGGTAAATGGAATGAACCTTTGACATATAGAAGAAAGATCATGAATTAGTTATCAACTGAGTTGAATTTTCAAGTGGTGAGGCCCCAAGAGCACCAAGGAGATGAGTTACTCTGGCGGATTGTGAAAGGAAATTGGAGGAAAAGGAATGACCTACTACAACCGGTAATTTTTACAGTCTTCCAACTAACTTTCGATATTCAACAATATTGGCATAAGGATCAGTGTTTGAATGAGACAATTTGGTAGAACGAGCCATGGGAGTGGAGGCTGGCTTAGAAGCAAGAAGACCAGTATCAGATAGAATATCCAATTATGTATTTCCTTTGGCAAAGAGTGATGCCATCGTGTGATCGAGCAACCTCTATGCCAAGGAAATATTTAAGAGTTCCTAGGTCTTTGATCTTAAACTTGTCAACCAGAAACTGTTTTACATTGGCAATTCCAGAAGCATCATTGCTTGCTAGAATGAGGTCATCAACATAGGCAAGAAGCACTGTGAAATGTGAGCCATGATGCTTGTAGAATAGTGATAATCCTTTGGCTTATCTAGTTTGATAGCTAGAAAGGCCATAATTTTGATACTAATTGTGTGAGTTTAATCTCGTTCTAGCCCAAATTTGGCTTTATTTGTCCTCGAGCAACAATTTGAGTCTTTTAGGTAATTTCTAGAATTTTTGGTTATTTTTTAGTCAAATAAAGCACTTGGTGCTATTTTTAGTTTCAGGTTAATAGTGAAGCTTGAGAAAACATGGAAAGAAGAAGAAAACAAGCAAGGGGAAGAAAAAGGGTGTCTCGCCCTGCGAGACACTGGTCGTATCGTGAGCCAAAGCTGAACTGAGAAGATCTTGAGAAGGCTCTGGGGCGCCCCGCGAGCTAGACACAGGGAATATGAAGAAGGTTCTCTGTTTCGCCCAGCGAAACAGAGTTCACCCCGCTAAAGTTCAAAATATAGTGGAGCCAAATTTAGGTTCTCGTTCCACGAGCGTGCGCAAACCAGACTTCCTATTTAAGCTTGTAATTGTGCGAATTTAGGAATCCAATCCTAGTTTTCTTAGAGATGAGTCTCGCTTAGTATTATGCAACCTTTTGAATTGTTGAAGATGATGTATGCTATGAGGAACTAATCCTCTTTTCTAAGGAATCGATGAAACCGCTCATGATGGTATCGTGAATTGTGATGTTTTCTACTCCTTACTCTTAATTCTTGCTTCTTATTTTTGTTTTGTTTGTGTTAATCAAAAGAGCTCGTGATTAACTAGTCAAGTGTGATGAGTCCGACAGGAGATTCATGCTTTAGGACTTGCTTTAAGAACACTAATTGAATATTGATAGAGATATAATAAGAGATTTGTGCAATCGTTATAGGGAACCAAGAAATTAATGAATCTAGTTTGTTAATCTTCGAATAGAGATATAATTGATCGGCATGTTTATGTGTTTTCTCTTGTGCTCGAACAAGACATTAGAATAATTTAAGGTTCCTGGTTGGCATGAAATTGAACCTAGGGATAGAAAATAATCACTTGGATCTATGCTTGATTGGGTTGGTGAATTCGTGACCTTAGATCTTCCCAATCCATATTCTCAACTTGATATTTGCTATTGTTTGTTTTTACTTGAATTGATAATTGCTTTGTTATCTAATTTAATCTCAACTACAAAACCTCTCTCCATTGACTTGGTCAACTTTAATTGCTTTCTTTGAATTTAGATATAAATTGGTCACACAACCCCTGTGTTCGATCTCGATAATCTACTTGCCTTGTTTTATTACTTGCTTCGATCCAGTATACTTGCCGGAGCCCATCAAGTTTTTGGTGCTGTTGCTGGGGATTGGCATAACTAATTTTCTTTATTTAAAGAAAATAATTACTTTGAACAAGCCAATTTTTCTTTTAAAATTTTTGCTGAAGACTTCTCTCTTGAATTTCCTTGATTTCATTTGGTCTTGTGAGTTTTTGTTGTATGTGAGGTACTGTTCCTCCAAAGGAATTCCTCCAAAGGTTGAGGAGACAAATCAGAGAACAAAGGAGGCTTGAGGCACTTAATCCTATTAATCTTGAAGAGATGGCAGAACAAGATCCTCCTCCTATCTACAAGCCCCTATACGAGTACACCCTTCCAAGCTTGGAGGATTGTACTTCTACAATTGTGAGGCCTTCCATCATGGCTAATGCATTTGATATCAAGCCGTCGGTTCTTCAACAAGTGCAACACATCAATTTGATGGAGGGGCGCATGAAGATCCTCACAGGTATATCTTGCAGGTTTTTGGAGATATGTAATATTTCTAAGTATGCTGGAGTTTCAGATGATGCATATCGCTTGCGTCTATTCCCTTTCTCTTTACGGGGTAAAGCACGCGATTGGTTGGAATTGAACATGGATCGCGGAAGCATTACTACTTGGGAGGACATGGCTCAAAATTTCTTAACAAGGTACTTTCCTCCTCAGAAAGCGGGACAACTGCAAAAGGTCAAAGCGGCACAATTGCAAAAGGTTGTCACCTCTTTCAAGCAACATGAGAGCGAGACTTATAGTGAAGCTTGGGAGCCGTCTAATGTGCTCTTACGGAAGTATCCTTCTTCTTTCTTTGATTTGTGGATGAATGTGTAGAATTTTTTCAATGGTTTGAGGGCTTCATCTCAGATTATTTGTGATGTCGCGGCTGACGGTTCTTTTTCTTGCAAATCGGCTGAGGATGCATGGACATTATTAGAGAAGATGGCTAAGAATGATTACAACCGCATGAAAGAGGAACGTAATATGCAACAACTTCCTACTTCACCTCCTTAGAATTCTACTTCAGGGTTTAGTGCTGCTTCTATTGAGGCTATTCTTGCACAAAATGCACTCTTGAAGCAACAGAATGAAGCACTTACAAAGATGAAGGTGAATGCGGTGAGAGAGGGGTTGCCCCCAGGTTGTGACTTTTGTCAAGGTGATCATGATAGTGCTAGTTGTCCAGGAAATTTTTCACAGGAGCATGTGGACTCGTGTCATAATTTCTACGATACGATGCCACAGTGCAATGATTATCAGAGGAAGAGCCAAAATAACTACTACCAGGGACATAATTGGAATGCAAGAGGAAGGGATCATCCGGGTTTCTCTTGGAGCAATACTAGTGGTGGTTTAGCAGGAGGACAGCAACAGCAACAACCACAACAAAGGCAGTACTATGGGAATAAGCAGAATAATCAACAAGCTCTCCCAAGGTCGAATCAATTGCAAATCACAGATGGTGGGAAGCAACCTTGGGAGTTGGCTCTTGAGAAGACTAGTGCAGCCATTAAAAAGTTGACAGTGCACACGGATACGGCTATGGACAAGTTTCTTACCAAGTAGCTTCAATCTCAAGAGGGTGGTGAATTGAGATCTTCAAATTTTTGTCCCCTTTTTGTGACCTAGACAAATTTTTTAGAAATTGTAAAAGGATAAAGGAAGACGAAATCACACAATCGATTTATACTGGTTCAATCACTCCCTTGAGTGACCTATATCCAGTCCCCACAATACATTTGTGAGTATTTTCCACTAAAACAAATCCAAGCTTTACAATACTTGAGCACTCTTCACTTGGGATCCCCCACCCTTGTGCAAGAGCCTCTAAATCAAACCAAGGGATACCTCACCCTTGTTATAATCACAAACTAGAGAGATTCCTCACTCTCTTTAACCAACAAATAATCAAGCAAAAAGGATTACAAAGATGAATACCTTAAAAGGTTGAACAATACAAGTTGAAGCACTATGACTCTTATGTAGGATTGGCTCAAATCTTGATTACAAGAGTAGAAGAGTGAATAATGAGGTTAGAGTTGTTGGGCAAATGTTTTAAGAGTAGTAACCTAGGGTGTTTCGAGCCACTGGAGTGTATTTATAGTGAAGGGTGAAAATATGACCGTTTTGCACAGCTGTCACGCATTTTCTGCACCAAAAATCACCTTTTCGCGACAGATAATCGATTATAAATTTTCCTATAATCGATTATTTTGACAAAAAATAATCTGTTATGCCCTGAACAATAATCGATTATCAGCTTTCTACCAGCACTCAAAAATTCAAAATATAATAGATTATGGCCATACAGATAATCGATTATGAGCTGTCTCTTTGCAGTTCTGAGTTTTCCATAAACAAATAATCGATTATGGCCCATATGATAATCTATTAAAACACTTCTTTTATTAGGAAAATGATTTTCTTCAGTCTTAAGAACATTCTAATACTTATAAAAATCATTTTTGATATTTGGCCCACTTCATAAATAATTGAAATCATTTTCCTAAGTCTTTGAAAAACCTTAAGCTCATTTTTAATTTTAAATCCAAGTTTAGTTATTTCAATTTTAATAGCCAATCCTACAATTGAATTTTGCAAACAATCCTAAGATCAAATTTAACTATATACCCTTGAAGTTCTTTTCTTGGTCTTGGATGATCTTTCTTTGATCTTGCACTTTCACTTTCTCAATCAATTATTTTGCTTTTGTTGCTCATCATCAAAATTAATTTCCTGAAAGTATATAGCATCCACATTCTCCTCCTTTTTTATGATGACAAAACAATATTGAGATTTTTGAAAAACTTAGGTGGGAGGTTAGTCACAAATGTCATATAAAAGATAATCAAAGTGGTAAGCGCAAATGAGAAGCATGAAGTGTAAATTAAGCAAATGGCATAACTATATTTTTCAAAACATGCAAATATATCCATTCAACCATATCAATTCTCCAAGCATATTTCATCCACATTAATTTTCTAAGCATATAGAATTCTCCAAGCATATTTCATCCACATTAATTTTCTAATTCTCCAAGCATATTTCATCCACATTAATTTTCCAAGCATAACGATATTCATCAAAATATATCTTGTCTATTTTAAGCATCCATATACATATACAAAAATAATTCCATTATCATTCACCCATCCATGCAACAACAGTCCAATGCCACTACTAAAGATGTTAAAATTAGCGACGAAAACATATTTGTCGCAGACTGCGACAAATTTAGCGACGAATTATGTTTTTATTTACAATTTCTAACGATTTACTATTTAGCGACGAATTCAATGACGAAACCTGTTGTCATTGAATATCTCATAGCAAAATCCGTCATAAAATTATTTCTTTGACATTATTGACGGAATTAGCAACAAAAAACATTCTTCGTGAGTCATCCCATCGCTAAATTCGTCGCTGATATTTTTATTTGAATTTACTAATGGATTTACCGACGAACATACAACATCGCTAAAATTTCCGTCACTAAATCCGTCATTAATATTCTATTTGAAACCCATAGCTCAAGAATTGTGGAATCCCCATGAAAGTAAGAATGGTATTCCTCAGCAGCAGCAATGCTATTATGGTGTCATATTATAGGCTGCTCCAAAGCCAGGGGTGTGTGGCCCTCAAAAGCAAGTAAGCTAAAGGTTATTTTTAGAAATATTCTGAGAGTAACAACCTCAACTGCTCAAATTCAATCTCAAATTTATTAAGTTAAATAATATTTAAATTCAATCCAACAAATTGTTATGCAGGTCATGTGTCACATTTTATTATATTCAGTCTAATACTATGAGGGTATACAAGAATCTCTCTTCCCCCTCCCCCCATTTCCTCATATCCCGATGATTATCCTTGTTTTGCAGAGTTTCAACATCTTGTCCTTGTCAGCTGGAAATAATATGTTAAAGGTTGACAATAGCTATAATAATAAAGTTGGAAGTAGGTTGGAACCATTGTCAAAATTGCAAGAACCATTGTTCATAATTTTATCCTCTAATTTAAGTGTCTCCTTACACATTTACGTTCTGTGACATAAGTTTTGAGTTGTTATTAAAAGTTGAGTGGGTTGGGTAGAGGAAACTTTTTTGTATGAACATATAGGGGAAATTGTGGTTTTCGTGGTTTGTAAACCAGAGAAGCTATCAGAATCTTTTGAGATTTTGGATACTTTGGTGGTGCAATGAATTCTATTCCAGACCAACATTATTTGGTTTGGTTTAAGCAAATCACTAGTTGGGTTTCTATTCATCTTCTTATGTCTATCATTGCTTGCTTACCAAACATGAAACATCATTCAATTATTTGCAATGTTGTGCACATCATTCCTGTTTCCAAGAGAAGCAATATTTTCTTGTTCTCATTTTTCATACCCATCTATATAATGATTGCTTTCATATGTGGAGTAAAAGTGAGTGAGTGTGTGTGTGTGTGTGTCTAGCCCGCAATGAACCTTTTACTTAGAAACCTGGATTCTGGAGTGAGTTTGGATCGCAAAATAATGGGCTGATGACCACAAACAATTGAAAAGAAAGTCAAACGGCCCATATTTGTCTAACACGTCCACTAACTCTTTATTTTCTTTTTCGGCTTGATTTAAAAAGAATATCTTCAATCTAGTCAAATCCAATATTAACATGGAATGTATATTCACGTTAGGGTGTGTCGGTGTGAAGTGCAGGTGTTTGATACTTTGATGCATTCTTATTCATTTTATTTAAGAATTCTAAATTTTGGTTAACATCATCCTATACTTAAGTCGTCAAAAAAAAATATCATCCTATATATATATATATTCCGGTTCGACCACATGTTAAACCGGTTGAATCGGTTGAACCCTGAACCGCTCTCTTTTTTGGTCTTTCAGTTCAATCGGTTTTTAAAACATTGCTTGCAGCTGATACTCTTTGATGCATAACTTAGGTAAGTCACCATTTTTTTCATGGAAAGCTGACATATAATAGTCCGGGTGAATTTGTTCACAAATTAGAAGGTGTTAAGCTCTGGAGGAAGGAGAAACAAGGTAGAGGAAACATAGAATGGTGCCCTCCCCCACCTAATATAGTCAAATGGAATGTTGACGGCTCTTCCAAGGGGAAACCGGGTCCAGCAGGTATTGGGGGTATTCTTAGAGATGATAAAGGTGAAGTGAAAGCATATTTTGCTGCATCAATAGGTATAAGAGATTCAAATGAGGCAGAGTTTATGGCAATTGTTTTTGCCCTTGAGATGTCTTTACAAAAGGTGTGGTTAAAGGAAATGGAAGTCATAGTAGAATCTGACTCTAAAAATGCCTTGGCTTGGATTCATAGGAGAGAAGAATGCCCTTGGAACTTAAGATTTTACTATAATAAACTGTTTAATACTCTGCAGGTGATGAAAAGAGTCACTTTTATTCACATTAATAGAGAAGCTAACCATTTTGCAGATTCTCTAGCAAAGGCAGGGGCTGACATGGAAGGAAGGTGGCTGGTATGGACTTAGATGGAAAATCATGCAGAAACAGGAGCCTGAAAAGGGCGTGCAGTCATCCTCAAAGGAGTCAATGTCCATGACTTTAAACTAGGGTGTGAAATTTAATGTAGATGCCCTCAAATTGCTACAGCCAAATGGGAGGAAGTTATTGGATCTCATATTGGTTTTTTTGGAGTCTTTTGTCTACATTTATGCCTGTATAATGTGTTCTGTCAATGGTTAAAATATAGAGGGTGGAAAGCCTAAGAGGTTGAGATAGTGGAAAGGAGCTGATAACATGGTTTTTTTTATTATGTTGCAGTTTTGTTCATGAGAATCTTTTAACTGGTTCAAATGCATGGATGGCAGGGTGATATAGCTGTGCTAGTTTGCCTTGTGCAGAAGGTGTGAGGGGTCTTAAAGCTTGCTGCAACACTGTTCTCAAGTGGATTGGCAAGAGGTGGAAGCCTGGACTGATCTATTGCTAACAAAGGGATTGAAGATGATGATTTCTTGGGTTTTGTTGTTTTCTTTGGTTTTAAATCATTAAATAGAAGATCTGTTTTCAGGATGTATCATCCAAAGGCTGTTTTGTCTATGTTTCCTGTTTTCTGGTTTGTTTTGCTAAAGGTGTAGCTACTTTGTGATAGAGATGGCTAGTGGCCACACATTATGGGTGAATTGTAAATCTGAACAGGTGTATTTTTTTAGTCTTGCTTTTTAGCAAATGATAGAGTGTGGCTCTGCAACCCTTCCTAGAAGGTGGGTAGAGTTCTTCACTGTGATGCTGCTGCTAGACATTATTTATTGGATATATCAATTATCGAAAAAAAAATGGAAAGCTGACATATAAATATTTTAACATTAAAAAAATCCAGGCTGATTCATCTCCTCTTTTACTTGTTTCTGTGTTTTTTTGGCTATTTAGCATTTAGCACACAGTATTATTTGGCCAGCGACGAGTTGTAGACAAAAAAGGCATTTGGTCTGTCAAAAACAGTTTATGAATTTGCTTTCTGGATATATACTTTTAGTCCATGTTTTTTTTTTAATAGGCACTTTAGTTCATGTTGATTAGCAAGAATAGCATAAGAGAAATATTGCATCTAATATATAATCTTTCTTTTCTTGAAACCACTCTATTGTACTAGCTGGTGGGAGCAATTCAAGGTGCTCCTTAAGAGGGGTTTACAAGAGAGGAAGCATGAATCTTTTTCTGGCTTAAGAATTTACCAAGTCTTGTCTATATCCATTCTCTTAGGACTTCTGTGGTGGCACTCTGATCCCTCACACATACAAGATCAGGTATTATGAACTTTTGTACTGCTGTATTTGGGTGAAAATTCAAAGATTAGTGGCTACTTACAAAGGATGGGGATTAGTTTAGTAGTTCAAAATATCAAGTACTAGACAATTTGCTTGGATTTGCATTAAAACACACATTAGAAAGTAGCAATACTTGTAAGTTGTAACAATATTATCCTTGTAACAGGTTGGACCCTTTTTTTTCTTCTCCATATTTTGGGGATTCTTCACTCTCTTTAATGCCATCTTTGCATTTCCTCTGGAGAGGCCAATGCTGAAAAAAGAAAGATCATCAAGCATGTACCATCTCTCCTCCTACTATGTTACCCGGATGGTTGGGGACTCACCAATGGAGCTTGTGCTTCCTACTATCTTTGTAACTAATAACCTACTGGATGGGTGGTCTCAAGCCTTCACTAGTTACATTTATGTTAACCCTCTTAATCATGCTTTTTAATGTACCAGTCTCTCAACGGATAGGTTAGCACTTGGGGCAATTTCTCATGGATGTGAAGCAGGCCACAACTTTAGCTTTAGTCACTTTAGTTGATTTGTATTCACTTTTGTTGCTTTTTAATGTACTAGTCTCTCAAGGGATAGGCTAGCACTAGTTGATTTGTATTCACTCACTTTCATTATATGGATTCAATACTTTATCTAGTTGATTTTACACTTTCATAAGTACTTTTGTATTGAACACTATGTCGTTTATTTATATTGATTTTGATATTTATGACTTGGTCATGGTTTATATAATTATATGTATATTTTTATCTTATATAATCAGGTTTTTTTTAATCAAAGGTAGCAAATTGATGTTTTTATTGTAGTGAATGTTGCAAAAATTAGCGGTGAGTTCTTTGTCGTCGTTAAATCTGTCGCAAAACACCTTTTTTAGTTGTTAAATTCGTCGATAAAATCCTATATTTTGTCGTTGTCGTTAATTATGATGAATAATTTAATTTTTGTCACAGGTAGCTACGACATTGTCTCGTCACTATCAGCGACGAATGTATTTTCGTCGTAAACAGCGACGAATCCCAATTCATCGTAAACAGCGACGACTGCCCATCCGTCGTAAACAACGATGATTATCCATCTATCATAAACAGCGACGACTGCCCATCCGTCGTAAACAGCGACGACTACCCATCCGTCATAAACAGCGACAAATCCCAATTTCCGTCATTAAAATTAGCGATGCCACTTTTTTCGACGAATTTTTTCTCGTCGCTAATTTCGTCATTAATTAATTTAGCAATGGATTTTTCCTCTTTAGCGATGAAATATGCCCGTCGCTGATTTCAATTTTTTCTAGTAGTGTGCATATAACAACAATCCAATGCATATCTCTCCTCCTTTTTGTTATTATAAAAAAAATTGGTCTAATCATTCAATCATGGCATCTACCATTCAAAAACTTTCATGGCATAAATAAGCTTTTAGTCCCTGGAAAGTTCACCAATTTTGGTTTTAGTCCTTGTAAAAAATATTCATAGGATTTCGTCCCTATATTTTTGAAAATTTTGTAAATAGTCCCTATTGTTACCCCTGAATACTAGAAATCATACTAGATGAATAATTTTATCAATTTTAACCCTATGGCCCTAATGTATGATTTTATTTCTACTTTCTAGCCAAATTTTGGAGCAAGTCGGATAAGAACGAGAAATTACCTCGGTACCCCATGAGTACTAGATATCATACAAAATGAAGGAATTTAGCAATTTTAACCTTATGTCCCTAATATATGATTTTGTTTCTATTTTATGGCCAAATTTTATAGCAAGTCGGACAATAAAATAAAATTATCTCGATACCCATGAGTACTAGATAACGGGAAAAGATGACGGTAGGGACTATTTACAAAATTTGTGAGATTACAGGGACGAAAACCTAAGAAAAAATTTCACAGGGATCAAAACCAAATTTGATGAACTTTATAGGGACCAAAAACTTATTTAAGCCAACTTTCAACAACCACAATCATCCACACCATTAGCATCCACGTTAGCATCCATCCAAAATTAAAATGTGGTCATACAAATTCAGGGACGGACCTACTCACAACACAATTGTCCTGCTTGACCACCTTACCCTTTACAGTTTGCAGTTTGCACGACTCGTGTGTTCTAAGGTTCAACTTCATAATTGACCAGTCAGAGTCATAGGCACATCAAAACCTGAATCATTTATGTTATATGAGGGCATATAGAGGTTGAATTTTCCGCTGTGTATGGAATTAGGAAGAATATGGGTGGAGAAAAATGTTAAAAAATGAAGATAAAATAATGTTTTATATATAAATATAACATGTGAAAGGTAAGTGGAATTTTTGGAGGATATAACATTTCTATTGAGACACATCCCAAGTCTGCATCCCAATATGACACATGCTTTGCCACCCACCATTATTATCATAATTATATATGTCATATTCCATCATTGTTTATTGATGGTGCATGCTATTTGGTAATTGAATTGAAACATTTTGAATGCCAAATTATGATGGTAAGGGAATAAATAAAGTACTTCATTTGGGAAAACTAACATAGGAAGTTACGATTTGATGATTGTACCTGCCTAGACTTCCTTGATGCTATTGGGTTGAGGACTTCAGTTTGCTGCGTCATGTTGAAGGAATAACAAAGACAAAAACCTCATTTACTTGTGATTGACACTAACTCTACATGTCCTTTTGAATGGGTCCATTAAATATGTCTAGCATTTACTATGGGTTAGATTTGGTTTAGATTTGGGTCAGTAATAATACATGTGATGAGGAATTACATGCATTTCACCACCAAAACACTGCACATGCATTTTGACCATCCATGCTCAAATTTGGAATATCATTTTTAGTAACAATAAGCAAATTTAAAGGATAGTGGTCTTTAATATTAATTTTTGTATAAAGTCCGACGAATGCATATTACACTGAGATGTATGTAATCTTGTTCAGTATTTTTTATTTTTTATTTGGGTACAATCTTTTTCAGTTTTTATCCATTGAATAGTTATACATGTATCTGATTGGTTACAACAAATTTGTTACTTTTTCGTACAGTATACTTTCGAACCAACTCCTCAAATTTGAATGATCCTATAAGTTAACACTTCAGTCTAATTAAAACTGAAGTAAATTGTTATTGCGCATAAAGCGTTGCTTTTAACTAAACTGATTACAATGTGATTGTTGTCTTTATATATATATATATATATATATATATTCACCAACACCAACTGCTATGCTTACTGTAGTAGCCAACTAACTATACTGTGCTAACTAACTTCTAACTAATTGTACAATCAATTAACTATAGTTAACTGATAAACAATCTGATGCTGCTCAGTTCAAGGAGGCTTCTGCTGCAATACCCCCTGGGGAGTAAAGGTCCATAAGTCCCAGCTTGGTATTGGTAACATGAAATCGTTGAGGACTCAAAGCATTGGTGTAGACATCAACAAATTGCAAGGCATATAAACTGGAACACTGTTATTTGGACACAAAGGAGGTGTCGGACACCATATTTTTCTACTAATCTCTGTAAAAGTTACCGGGCCTGGTATCTACACACACATGAAACATGCAGTGTAGCCTACTTTGGTGTCGGAAAACTGTGTTCAAAAAACATTTATGATAAAACGGGGAATGGTTTGAGGAGTGCAGATAAGGTCTTCTCTCGCACCATGTGAAAGTCAAATTTCAATATGCTTTGTGCCTTCATGGAAAACTGGATTGACAGCAATGTGAAAGGTAGATTGGTTGTCACGGTTGAGAAGTGAAGGAGTTTGAAATGGAATCTTCAAATCCTAGAGAAGATAGGTAATCCATCGACCTTCACAAGTAACAGTAATCATGGCCCTGTACACAGCCTTACAGGAACTTCGAGAAACAGTGGATTGCTTCTTGGATTTCCAAGAAATCAAACAAGATCCTAAGTAGATACAATAGTCAGTGATGGATTTGCGAGAATCTAGACAAGTGGCCCAAAATTTCATTTACACAAAGCAACAAAGAATAAAGATATTAACTAAAGAAGGGAAAATTAACGGTCCAAGCCAGGATCATTGTAACAAAACATGATGTTGTGTATGACTCATATTTGTTATAAGTTGGGCTGTCGCTGGAGCGGAGCGGAGCGCACCGAGGGGAGCGGAGTGAAGCGACTGCCCTTTGGGCCTGTGCCTCTCTTGATCGCGCAGTGGGTTGGGGGTGCGGGGGGCGAAGTCCCCCATGGTATGGTACAGGGTTAATTGTTGAACTGTACTGAGATATATAAATAGATATTGTAAACCCTATTTCTGTTATCTCTAATAATATACAGCCGCTCAAACGCTCCCCGGGACGTAGGCACAATTGGCCGAACCTCATTAACAAATTCTCTTGTTCTTGTGTCTGTTTACTATTTTTCGTTTTCAATATTCGATTGCTTGTTACCAACACATGACATGTACTCTCAATATGCTTCAAAATTTTACTTTTCAATAGCAAAAAGTTTAAATTAATACCAAGTGTTTTGTAATTTACATATATCAATATATCATACTTTAAAGAAGTACTCATGAATCCTAAAATGAATGTGCAATGAAACTTCTCTCAAAGCTATAAGTACTTCCACTAAATTTTCCAAAACTCTAGCATAACGATAAATTAAATACCACCTCTGGAAACAAAACGCTTGACAACTTGTTACATATATGTTTCAAAAATTCCCAAGGATGAGGAGAGTGTCACATGAGACACAGCAAGCTTATCAGAGTAATAACAGGTTGATACGCCCAGTAATTTTTTATTGCCACATTCTTGTGGTTCCTGTTTTGGTAAAATAAGAGGCTGGATTATCACTTCAGAATGAGCACAATGGAATAGTGCTTTTAACCAGCTACAGTAAGAATCGGACATTACCTTCTCAAATTTGCATTTAACAAGACAATTATGTAGATATATACACCGGTTATAGTAATTGCATATTTCATCATTCTCATGAATGAAGCCACCTCATACAGGTTGACAAAACAATAGCAGATGGTGCATTGTGTATATATAGAAATCAATCAAACTACATCAGCACACAAGATCAACCAAGATCTTCACTCTATTCAAGACCAGTATTGATGGCGCCAGCTTTATAAAGATTTTCAAGGCAGGCTGCTAGAAATCTGTATATTTTGCAAAAGATGTTTTGAAATAAAGCACTGTTGTTTTCTGCTTAATGTTTACCGACTGATGAGTTGGTAGTACTGCATGATCAGCAGATGTAATAGTCACAAGACATTCAATCACTAATTTTATGTTATCCAGTAGCAAGTCAACTGATAGGGTATGGATGGGGGATAGGGATTTCCTTGATATAGAGGACAAGGAAAAAAAAATAAAAAACCTCCTAAAAAATTAGAGGAAGAATTTTGATTGATTTTTCTGCTTGCCTCTTCATTCATTCACTATTGGTTTATATAATCAATCTTACAAATTCAATTTCATAAATTACAGGGGTTTATGACACCTGGCCTAACTAACCTCATTGATAAAATGTTGAAATAGTAAACTACTCCTATTCTAGAATATTCCTGATGTTTCCATTTGGGCTTGGTATTGTTTGAAGGCCCATCTTTAGTGCTCATTAATTTATCTGGGCCAACATTGTTGTCTTCTGTTGGGTCCTGGGTCATATCATTAACTATATAAGGATGTCTTTCAACAATAACAAGAAGAATCTTTAGCAGACTTTGGAGATCTTGATAAATTGTCAAATGACTCAAATCGTTTTGACAGGCTCCGAACAATGGCATCACCAAAAGCTTGATCTGATTTTTTATTAGGGAGATAGCACACAATGGCAAAGAAGAACAACAATAAACACCATTGTCAACATCTGCTCCATGCCTCCATCCACTATCCTACGACAAAAATCTGCCAAAATATTAATGGCCAAACAGCTCTTTATTGAAGCTGAATTTCATATTGCATTCTCAGCAACACTTACCAACTTGACAAATTCATGAAGTTCCACAAGGGGTAAAGAAGACGAAATAGATAGAAGGACTTACCAATCACCTAATGCAAGTCAACCAAGTTTATAATGAGTAAAACAATGAGATTTTGATTTTGCTGGATATTAGAGTCAAACCTTACACAAAATTCTCAGAGGTTCACATTGCATGGCCAATGAAACTTGAGGTTCCTCTAGTATGCAACATAATCTGCGGATCGGACCTGAATTAACTGCACAGTGACAGGGTCCTTTTCTGAATAAACAATGCAAGAAGCATCTTAATGGTGTTTCTTGTACATGTGAAGTTCTTTCTTAGTTAAGAACTGAAAGAACAAAGTCCACCTAAATCCAAATGTTTTAAAGGATATTATACAATGAAAGCACTGTGTTGAAGAATATGCCTAAATATCTGCAGTTTGGAATGTAACTTAGTTTTAGGAGTTTGAATATTAGTTTGTTAGGAGTTTGAATATTAGTTTGTTATGCTATTGTTTAGAAAAAAAACAGTCAAATTTCACTGATAGGATAGAATGTTTTATCTTCTAGTTATCTTCTAGTTGTTAGGTGCTTATCAGTAGATGTTTTTTGCTATATATATTTGATGATGATGGATCAATAACATATCCTCCTATAATTCAAAATTGTTCTTCTTTGTTTTACATTTTTTTCAACATTTTATATTCTTCGAAAAACCAACAATTGGTATCAAAGAGCCATTATCTTGAGGGATCTGTGAGTTGAGAGAAACCATAATGGAAGGAGATACATCATTCACAACAATTACACCACCAGTTTTCGATGGTGAGGAGTATGAAGCGTGATCAGCAAGGATGACTGTTCATCTTGAAGCACTAGATCTTTGGGAGGCTGTAGAAGAAGATTATGAAGTTTTTGCATTATCCGCAAATCCTACGATGGCTCAACTGAAGAATCATAAAGAAAGGAAGACAAAAAAGGCAAAGGCTAACGCTAGTCTTTTTGCTGCGGTGTCAAAAATAATATTTACAAGAATCATGAATCTGAAGTCTGCGAAGGACATTTGGGATTATCTCAAATCAGAATATCAAGGCAATGAAAGGACCATAGGCATGCAGGTGCTCAACTTGATTAGAGAATTCAATATGCGGAGCATGAAGAAAACAGAAACTATAAAAGACTATGTTGACAGGCTGTTGAGCATTGCAAATAAGGTACGAATTCTTGGTAAGGATTTTTCTAATGAAAGAATAGTGCAAAAAATTCTTGTTACTATTCCTGAAAATTATGAATCAAAGATATCATCTTTAGAAGAGTCAAGAGACTTGTCAACAACCTCTTTGGGAGAATTAGTAAATGCTTTACAAGCACAAGAGCAAAGAAGAATGATGAGACAAGAGAGACAAGATCAGGAGACAATACAAGGTGCTTTTCGAGCACAAAACTTAGGAGGAGACAATAAAAGGAGGCAATACAAGAAATTTGGGCAACAAGATGGAGATTTTCCACCCTGTCCGCACTGCAAGAAAACAAATCATCCCCAAATGAAATGTTGGTAGAGGCCTGATATTAAGTGCAGGAAATGTGGCAACATGGGGCATGTGGAAAGAATATGCAATACTCAACAACAAGAAGTCAAGGTTGCTGAAAATCAACCAGAAGAAGAAGAGCTATTTGCAGCATCATGTTTTTTAACCAACAACTCCTTAAAAGGCTGGCTTATAGATAGTGGTTGTACAAACCACATGACTTATGATCGAGAGATCTTCAAAGAGCTCGACAAAACTGCTATTTCTAAAGTCAGAATTGGAAATGGAGCATATATCACCGTACAAGGCAAAGGAACAGTCGCAATTGAAAGCCACTCAGGTTTTAAATTGATTTATGATGTTTTATATGTTCCTGAACTTAGTCAAAATCTTTTAAGTGTTGCTCAGTTGTTGGAGAAAGGCTATAAGGTGTTGTTTGAAGACAAATATTGCAAAATTAAAGATTCAGAAGGCAAAGATTTGATGAGAAAGGAGCCAGCTGCAAATGATGATGGAGCAGATGTTGTTAAGCAAGATGCTAATGCTTGGATTCCTAGGGGTTTTGCATAACATCAAGGCCATGAAGAAATTCCAATATCAAACAATGCAAAGGTGTCTTGCATGAAGTTTCAAAATGAACCCACTATGCTCACTGTGCTTGGATCCCAAGAAAGCATGCCACAACCACCTAATCAAGAGTTGAAGTGGTAGACAATCATCGGAAGGCTAGCACTTTTCATAAATCCACTTTTGGGATAATTTCATCTGCCAATGTTGATAAGAAAGATCGTTGGAAATTTTTGAAGTTTCAAAATTCAAAATAGATAGTTACAGATATTAAGGCAAGGAGGAGTGTTGGAGAATATGCCTAAATATCTGCAGTTTGGAATGATAACTTAGTTTTAGGAGTTTGAATATTAGTTTGTTAGGAGTTTGAATATTAGTTTGTTATGCTATTGTTTAGAAAAATAACAATCAAATTTCACTGGTAGGATAGAATGTTTTATCTTCTAGTTATCTTCTAGTTGTTAGGTGCTTATCAGTAGATGTTTTTTGCTATATATATTTGATGATGATGGATCAATAACATATCCTCCTATAATTCAAAATTGTTCTTCCTTGTTTTACATTTTTTTTTCAACATTTTATATTCCTCTAAACACCAACACACTGGAGTAAATATTATACTGAATTGGGTACAACATATATGCATGTACAAGCTAGCTGTATGGTGCTTCAATTAATCACAAGCTTAAACTTGCTTACTCCCCTTTTCAAAGTAAAACTATAGCAATGAGTTTCACAAAATTCATATTATTTGCTACTTCAATAAAACCTCTGTCAATTGAGGGATAAGATAAGGAACCTTGAACAAATGTCCATATAAAATCTTTCAAACAGAAAAATGAAAAGTTCAGAGAAAGTAATCAGTGGGCCCTTTAATTCTGTTGGAGGTGGCTATTGTTGGAGGTGGCCAGAAGAGAATTCCTAACATTTGGCTGTTGGTGCTATTTGTTAGGAGTAATTAAGTAATATTAGTAATTAGTTCCCACAATCTGTGGAAACACCTTGGCACGCAACTACGTAACGTGGTGAAAAATCCTTATAAATACAAGCCTCAGCAAGAAGGAAAAATCAATCCCAACAAGAGAGAGAAATACCAGAGAGAAACAAAAGTTTAGAAATAAAAGGCTTATGAGTGTTTGGCTATAATTGGGTTGTGGGTTGTGAGAGGTTATGAGTGTTTGGTGAACACTTTGTATATTTCCCTTTTTAGTAAAATATCTGCAGCAGCCCGGAGACGTAGGCATAATTGGCCGAACTCCGTTATCAAAGTGTGTGTTATTATTGCACATTTATTTCGCTTTTCACAAATCTGATTTAAGAAAATTGCGTACTTTCCCAACAACTGGTATCAAGAGCTTTGGTGATTATTTTTGTCAATTTTTTTACGAAGGCATTATTCACATAAATAGTAAATTTTTTGAATAGTGAAATTTGGTCGGTGATTCCAAATTACTCACGGAGGTGTTCTAAACACGGTGGTTCATACAAATTGTCAGAAACGATCCTGAGGAAGTCAGATTGAGTGGGAGCGATGGCGGCACTTGAAAGAAAGGTGAAAATTGAGAAGTTAGATGGTGCGAACTTTGGCTTTTGGAAAATGCAGATTGAAGATTATCTAGATCAGAAAAAGTTGTATCAACCTCTCCAAGAAAAGAAACCAGAGGGCATGAATGATGAAGATTGGACTCTTCTTGACAAACAAGCCCTTGGAGTCATCCGATTGACGTTATCCCGCAATGTTGCTTTTAAAATTGCAAAAGAAAAGACCATAGCGAGTCTTATGGCGGCTCTTTATGAAAAGTCGTCGGCCTCAAACAAAGTTCATTTGATAAGGCGGTTGTTCAATCTACGGATGATAGAAAGCGCATCGACTGTGCAACATCTCAATGAACTCAATACAGTCACAACCCAGTTGAGTTCAGTTGGAATTGAGTTTGATGAAGAAGTACGAGCATTGATACTTTTGTCTTCCCTATCAGAAAGCTGGAATGCTACTGTCACGGCTATGAGTAGCTCATCGGGAAGCAACAAGTTGAACAAGTTGAAATTTAATGATGTTCGTGATCTGGTACTCAGTGAAGATATCCGATGAAGAGAGTCGGGTGAATCGTCAACCTCTTCAGTGTTGCACAGAGTCAAGAGGAAGAAATTCAACCAGAGGAAATGGACGCAATAAATCGAGGGATAGGAGGTCCAAGTCCAGAAATCACCGTAGTTCCAATAGCTCGAAGAATGTCGAGTGTTGGAATTGTGGAAAGATCGGGTAGTACAAAAATAAGTGCAAGAGTGCACCGAAGAATCATGAGGCGAAGGCAGAGGCAATTGTTACCTCCACGTCAGGAGAAGATGATGCATTGATATGCTCTTTGGAGAGCAAGGAAGAGTCTTGGGTGTTAGACTCTGGAGCATCCTTTCATGCCACATCGCAGAAAGAATTCTTTGAGGATTATGTCCCCGGAAACCTTGGTAAAGTTTACCTTGGTAACAATCAATCTTGTGAGATTGTGGGTAAAGGTGTAGTGAAGATTAAGTTGAACGGGTCTGTATGGGACTTGAAAAATGTTAGACATATTCCCGACCTGACGAAGAACTTAATCTCAGTAGGCCAGTTGGCCAGTGATGGCTACACAACAGTCTTTCATGGCGATCAATGGAAGATTTCAAAGGGTGCAATGACGATTTCTCGCGGTAAAAAGAGTGGTACTCTTTACAAGACAGTAGGAGCATGTCATTTGATTGTAGTTGCAGCAAATGAAAATCCCAATCTGTGGCACCAGAGACTGGGCCATATGAGTGAGAAAGGGATGAAGATCATGCACTCAAAGGGCAAACTACCAGGTCTTTGGTCAGTAGAAATTGGCATGCGTGAAGACTGTATACTTGGAAAGCAGAAACGAGTCAGCTTTCAGACAAGTGGAAGAACCCCAAAGAAGGAGAGACTCGAGCTTGTTCATTCCGACGTTTGGGGACTAACGACAGTCTCATCCATTAGTGGGAAACAATACTTTGTGACTTTTATCGATGATCACTCTAGGAAAGTATGGGTCTACTTTCTGAAAAATAAGTCTAAAGTATTTGAGGCTTTTGAGATGTGGAAAGCCAGGGTGGAAAATGAGATAGGGTTGAAGATCAAAAAGCTCAGAACCGACAATGGTGGTGAATATGAAGACACCAGATTCAAGAAGTTTTGCTTTGAGCACGGGATCAGAATGGAGAGAACCGTGCCGGGTATGCCTCAACACAATGGTGAAGCTGAGCGTATCAACCGAACGTTGACTGAAAGAGCCAGAAGCTTACGTGTGCAGTCAGGTCTACCGAAGTAGTTCTGGGCAGAAGCAGCCAACACAGCAGCTTATGAGACACCCCGACGTCCCATTAAAGAAAAACCTAATTTATTTAAAACTTAATCTTAATATTAGCGTCGGACATATATATATAGAAAATTATAAATATTAAAAACTTAAAAGTAAGAACAAAATTAAACATCATATCACACACATATAAATATAAATACAAACATACTGTGCTGATAAACTAAAGAGGGTACTCCATCAGTAGGGTCCCAAAAGATACATACTGGTACAAAATGATATAAGCAACGGAAACTAAAACGTCGCAAAAGACGCACTGGCCATAGACTCTAAACTCAACGGCTAGAGGTCACTGCTCGTCCTCCAGCATCTGGCCCATAAGGAGTCCCATCAAGCTCCTCTGTAGCTAGCTCATCCACAGGGTCTTCTCAAAACGAGCACATCAAAGAAACATACATATAAAAGAAGTAGGGGATAAGAAACTATCTATCATCATATATGGAAAATGGTACGTAACATGTAAACAATAAAGGCACATAGACATGCATCACAGATAAATACACAAGAATTATATACAATCATCCTCGAGATATATTATCATCCTCTACCATTCGCACTCATGCAACTTATGTTGACGTGGCCACCACCAATCCTGTCACACATCCCTTGCCCGTCGAGAGATGTTAGTCAGTCGTCTAAGCGACGCGTCCCCAAACACCGATGCACACTCTCATCCGCGGTGAGAATGCTCATGCAAAGCAATGACACTATAGTTGCACATCTCGCTCCGGTGCACACCCTGGTTCTCTCTCGAGGGTGCTCATGCATAGCAATGACACTATAGCTGCACAGCCTGAATCTAAGTTGGGATGGTCCCGCGAGGACTCCTGACCTCGTGTGTTCCAAACACACAGCTGTGATCAACAATATGCATCTATATGGATCTTACCAACGTATATCAAGTCATATCCTAGTGCCTTAACCTCTCATCACTATCTCATAGCATATCTTAATTAATATCACCTCATCAATCTCATCATAATAAAATATTTAGGTTAGGCACGTCTAAATCATATATCATACACTCCCTAACATGCATCACTCAAAATATCAAATATCACTGCCTAGAAAACAACTAAGCATGTTATGACAAATATAACATATTATCAGCCAGTACATATTATCAACCATAATCATATTATAATAATAATAAAATAATAAATTAATAAATTAAACATAATTAATCACAATTAACATATCACTCCAAACAGCACTCATCAAGCAGCTCAAAACAGTAATATCAGACAACCTCAGATATGATAAAAATTAACCTAACTGCGATAAATCTACAATCTCAATATCATCATTGGTACTACTAAGTGATCCCCAATGTGATATTGATATTGTCAATTACTCGCTCACTAGTAGGGTTTAGGTCGCCTTACGCCAATATTGAATAAAATGTTACTTAGCCATTTCCGACGTTAGATGGTTTCTTTCCCCTATCTGAGATGTCGTAGGCTAGCTTTAGAGTAACGAAATGGACCCACTCTAATCTTCTCAAATGTGCCATGTGAGGTTCTCCTACCTCCGGGGCTCCAAAAATTCACATGAATACATATTCACGAAGTACACGTTACGTGTAGCTCAAATCTGAAGACGGAATTGAAAATCGATACACGGAGTGAGAGATAACTTCAATACTATCACGGACAGCATTTCGGCATAAAAACATAGACTTATCTTAGCCTAACCAAGAAAAGAAAGGTAGGATGATGAAGTAGAAGTCGCAAGGATCACAACGGTATAATCCGTTTTTCAATAGGACGAACGGATTGATCGGAATTAGCTCTGGAATTTTCTCTCTCTTTCTTTCTCTCCTCTCCCTCTCTCTAAATCTGAGTTTTTCTGCACTTTCTAAAGGGGTCCACGAAATTCCTCATTTAAAACCTCTTTTTTTTTTTCTTTTCTGGCGCCCAGCGCTCAGCGCTGGTGAGGCGCACTGCCTCCCTCGCCTAATCATGATGCGACATGTGGCACTCTGGCCAGCACTCAGTGCCAGGAATACAGCGCTCAGTGCTAGTTGCTGTCCAGTGCTACTGGTTCGCACGTTTTATCGCATTCTGAACTCGTTTGAAGTCCGTTTGACCTGAAATTTGAAACATAGACTCATATACACCTAAGGAATAAGGCCAAGCCCTAAAAAAAATACCTAATCTCTTCCACAAAAATAAATTTCATATTGTGCATTCTTAAGCATTCTAAACTATATAACGGAAATTCTAGATCGCATTCTCATTCAATTCAACGCCGGTTAATTTCGTACTTTCCATGCAAGGTTCCCAGCACCTAAACATGTATATTAAACTTAAATCAAAGTCTTAAACATAGTTATCCAACATATAAATAATTCCTGAAAACACGAATGTTACATTACTACCCCCCTTAAAAGAAATTTCGTCCCCGGAATTTACGTACCTCAGAAAAGATGTGGATATTATTGCTGCATATCTGCCTCACGCTCCCAAGTAGCATCTCCTGTAGTCTCATCCCAAATGACCTTGACCAAAGGAATCTGTCTACCGCGAAGCTCCTTAATCCTTCTATCTGCGATCCTAACCGGTAAAGCCTCATACTCTAGATTCTCTCGGAGTTGTATTGACTCAGGCTCAAATACATGAGAAGGATCGGGATAAAGTTTCCTCAACTGGGATACGTGAAAGACATCATGAAGCTTAGAAAGGTTAGGCGGTAAGGCAATATGGTAGGCTACTAGACCAATCCGTCGAAGAATCTGGAAAGGTCCAATGAATCTAGGAGTAAGTTTTCTAGACTTGACAGCTCTGCCAATTCCAGTCTTCGGAGTGACTCTCAAAAACACATGATCACCTTCCTGGAATTCTAAGGGTCTCCTCCTCTTATTACTGTAGCTCATTTGTCTATCCTGCGATTCCTTCATCTTTTCCCTGATCTTTCTAACCTGTTCCGTCGTCTGCTGTACCACATCAGGGTCCAATATCTGGCTTTCACCACTCTCATACCAACACAACGGAGTCCTACATTTCTTGCCATACAATGCTTCATACGGTGCCATCTCGATACTGGTATGGAAACTGTTGTTGTATGTAAACTCAATCAATGGCAAAAACTCATGACAACTGTCGATGTGCTCTAAAACACAAGCCCTCAAAAGATCCTCCAATGACTGAATTGTCCTCTGACTGTCCATCCGTCTGAGGATGATAAGCAGAACTCATCCTCAACTTCGTCCCCAAAGCACTGTGCAACTATCTCCAAAATCTAGATGTGAATCTAGGATCTCAGTCGGAAACAATGCTCGACGGTACACCATGTAGCCTAACAACTTCCTTGATGTAGATCTGGGTCAACTTCTTAAGCTATAACTCTCACCAATAGGTAAGAAGTGAGCACACTTCGTCAACCTATCGATGATAACCCAAATCGCATCATACCTCTTAGGAGTTTGTGGTAATCCAACCACAAAATCCATAGTTATGCTATCCCATTTCCATTCTGGGATATCTATGGACTGTAGCAAACCAGCAGGCTTTGGATGTTCTATCTTAGCTTTCTGACAAACCAAACAAGATAAAACATATTCTGCCACTTCCTTCTTCATTCTTGGCCACCAAAACATTTTCTTTAAATCCTGATACATTTTGGTGGCTCCGGGGTGAAAACTCAACTTACTCTTATATACCTCTTCCAAAATCATTTTCCTAAACTCTAAGTCCTCTAACACACATATCCTATCCCTAAACCTCAACACACCATCTGGCCCTCTACTAAACTCTGAAATCTTACCCTCATCTATGCCTCTACTCACCTCTTGCAGGTATTGATCCTGAATCTGTTTATCCTTAAGATCCCTCAGAAACTCACTATTAATAGTGATCATACCTAAGCATATTCTATCCTCACACAACTCAATCCCTAGATTCATATCTCTAAACTGTTCAATCAACTCCATTTCCTTTACCATCATCGCCGACACATGTAAAGATTTCCTACTCAGAGCATCCGTTACAATATTCACCTTCCCAGGATGGTATTGATGATCAAACTCATAATTCTTAATAAAATCCATCCATCTACGTTGTCTCATATTTAGCTCCTTCTGATCAAACAGATACTTTAAACTCTTATGGTCACTGTACAGATTAAACCGAGCTCCATAAAGGTAGTATCGCCATATCTTTAATACGAACATTATAGCTGCCAACTCCAGATCATGGGTCGGATAATTCCTCTCATGAACTTTCAACTGTCGGGAAGCATAAGCCACAACTCTTCCCTCTTGCATCAAGACACAACCTAATCCTTGGTATGACGCATCACAATATACGTCAAACTGTCCTAAAGGATCTGGCAAAGTCAGAACAGGTGATATGGTTAACTTTTCCTTCAACTTCTGAAAAATCTCCTCACATTCCTACGTCCAAACAAACGTTGTACCTTTTCTCGTTAACTGCGTCATAGGCAACGCAATTTTCGAAAAACCCTCGATAAACCTCTGATAATATCCAGCCAATCCCAAGAAACTCCTCACTTCACTAACTGACTTGGGTTGTTCCCACTTAAGCATAGCATCAACTTTAACAGGATCTACTGTTATTCCTTCTTTGTTAATCACATGACCTAGGAACTGAACCTCCTCTAACCAAAACTCGCACTTAGAAAGCTTGGCATACAACTGTCTATCCTTCAACACCTATAACACTGTTCTTAGATGTTCCTCATGCTCTTCCCGTGTACGGGAATAAATAAGGATATCATCTATAAACACCAACACAAACTTATCGAGGAACGGTCTAAAGATCCTGTTTATATAACCCATAAACACTGTTGGAGCATTAGTCACACCAAAAGGCATAACTAAATATTCATAGTGTCCGTACCTCGTTCTGAAAGCTGTCTTGGGTATATCCTCTTTCTTTACTCTAATCTGGTGATACCCGAACCTCAGATCAATCTTGGAAAATACCGAAGCTCCCTTTAATTGATCCATCAGATCATCTATCCTAGTCAACGGATACTTATTCTTGATTTTCACTTTATTCAACTGCCTGTAATCTGTGCACAATCTAGCACTTCCATCCTTCTTCTTAACAAACAACACTGGAGCTCCCCACGGTGAAACACTGGGCCTGATAAATTCCTTTTTCAACATATCATTCAATTGTTTCTTTAACTCGGCTAACTCTACGGGTGACATTCGATAAGGTGCTATAGATATAGGTCCTGTCCCTGGTATGAGATCTATGGTGAACTACACTTCCCTCCTGGGGGCAAACCCAGAACATCGGGAGGGAAAACCTCAGGAAATTCTCTCACGATAGGCATAGAATCTATACTCGGAGTCTCCTTAGATTCCACTGAGAAAAGCATCACGTACAGTCGAGAATCATCACTCCTCATAGATACTCCTTCATTGGCAGATACTATGCTAGAAGGCTCAAGAAATGACAAGGTCTTACTGGAACAATCTAACACTACATGGTTAGCCGAAAGCCAATCCATGCCAAGGATAACATCTATCTATTGCATAGGTAAACAGACAAGATCCACAAGGAATCATTGGTTGGAATAGATACTGTAAGGGTATAAGGTAACTGAGAAACATGCAAATGTAAATGATCCACACACTCATGCGAAATAAATGAATGTGTAGCACCTGAGTCAAACAACACAGACGAGAGTCTACCAAATATCAAGCACATACCCTGGATAAGATCTGCAGATTGAGAGGATTCAGCTCCCCTCACGGTAAACACCCTCCCTGTGGCCTGAGGTCTGGCCACCGACGATTCTGCTACTGGGGCTCCTCTCCCAGCTCCACCTCTATAGTCTGCAGCTCCTCTACCAGCAGCTGCCTGCTGCTGTATCCCTCTCTGTCTACAATCCCGAGCCATGTGGCCTGGTTTCCCACAGTGGAAACAACTCGGCCTCTCTATGCAATCTCTAACATAATGCGGACCTCCGCATCTGTAACAAACTGGGCCTCTCTACTGCTGGCCTGCTCCACTAACTGGTACTGTAGCAGCTGGTACTGATGTAGATGATTGAACATTCTGCACGGGTCTAGTATAGGGTCCTCGTCTCAACTGAGAACCACTGCCTGCTCTCCTCTGAAAACCTGATCTGATAGGGCCTCCACTCCTCTGCGATCTCTGCTCAACAGCCTGCCTCTGATCTGTGCCCTCTATGGCACTGCATCTCTCAACCAGCTCTGGGAAACTCTTAATATCAAGCGGCGCTATAGCTCTCTGTAACTCATGCCTCAAGCTATCCTCGAACCTCCTACACTTCCAATCCTCATCAGGGAACCTCTGGTAAAACTCTGAGAACTAAATCAGAGCCTCAAACCGTGCTGCATATTCCCCGATAGACATGTTACCCTATCGAAGACTCATAAACTCTTTCTCCTTCTCGCGTCTAACCAAACGCGAGAAGTATTTCTCCAGGAAGCAAGTTTTGAAAGTCTCCCAGTTAATCACACGACCCTCAGCCTCCAACAACCTTCTCTTGCCTCTCCACCATGACTCTGCTCCTCCGGTCAGCATGAAAGCAGCATAAGTCACTTTCCTGTCATCTCTGCATCTCATGGTGTCAAAGATCTTCTCCAGCTCCTGAATCCACCACTCTGTCCTCTCTGGGTCATAGTCACCTCTAAACTAGGGTGGCTTCCCTTTCAGGAAAGTAGCATCCCTGCATCCTCTGCCTCAGCAGCTCTCCTCTGGTTCTCACGCTCCTGCTGCTCTCTATCCTGCTGCATCATCTGAGCGTTCTGCTGTGGCTGCTGCAACATAGCAGTGGCTAGATCTCTGATGGTTCGGAGAGTCTCAGATGACTCTCCTCCACCTCTGGCTCCCCCTCCGATGTGGGGATCCTCTCCGTTGCCACCTCCGATAACTCTCTCTGGGGTTCTACCACCACCTCGTCCCCATCGTCCTCTACCTCTACCTCGAGCCATGATCCTATAAAAGAAATCATTAGCTCACATTTATATAACATATAATATTACATAATATGATATATAAATACTATATGCCACACAAATGTTAACTATTGCATCTGGACTCACTACCCCACTTCTAAACATAGTCAATATCCGATGTGGATTCAACTAAAATGGCCACTACACCCTAACCTCATAGTCTGAACAGAATCAAACTGCTCAGATACCACCAAATGAGACACCCCGTTGTCCAATTAAAGAAAAACCTAATTTATCTAAAACTTAATCTTAATATTAGCGTTGGACATATATATATATAGAAAATCATAAATATTAAAAACTTAAAAGTAAGAACAAAATTAAACATCACATCACACACATATAAATATAAATACAAGCATACTGTGCTGATATACTAAAGAGGGTACTCCATCAGTAGGGTCCCAAAAGATACATACTGATACAAAATGATATAAGCAACGGAAACTAAAACGTCACAAAAGACGAACTGGCCATAGACTCTAAACTCAGCGGCTAGAGGTCACTGGTAGTCCTCCAGCATCTGGCTCATAAGGAGTCCCATCAAGCTCCTCTGTAGCTTGCTCATCCACAGGGTCTTCTCAAAACGAGCACATCAAAGAAACATACATATAAAAGAAGTATGGGGATAAGAAACTATCTATCATCATATATGGAAAATGGTACGTAACATGTAAACAATAAAGGCACATAGACATGCATCACAGATAAATACACAAGAATTATATACAATCATCCTCGAGATATATTATCATCCTCTACCCTTCGCACTCATGCAACTTATGCTGACGTGGCCACCACCAATCCTGTCACACATCCCTTGCCCGCCTAGAGATGTTAGTCAGTCGTCCAAGGGATGCATCCCCAAACACCGGTGCACACTCTCATCCATGGTGAGAATGCTCATGCAAAGCAACGACACTATAGCTGCACATCTCGCTCCGGTGTACACCGTGGTTCTCTCTCGAGGGTGCTCATGCATAGCAATGACACTATAGCTGCACAGCCTAAATCTAAGTTGGGACGGTCCCGCGAGGACTCCTGACCTCGTGTGTTCCAAATACACAGCTGTGATCAACAATATGCATCTATATGGATCTTACCAATGTATGTTAAGTCATATCCTAGTGCCTTAACCTTTCATCATTATCTCATAACATATCTCAATTAATATCACCTCATCAATCTCATCATAATAAAATATTTAGGTTAGGCACGTCTAAATCATATATCATACACTCCCCAACATGCATCACTCAAAATATCAAATATCACTGCCTAGAAAACAACTAAGCATGTTATGACAAATATAACATATTATCAGCCAGTACATGTTATCAACCATAATCATATTATAATAATAATAACAATATAATAAAATAATAAATTAAACATAATTAATCACAATTAACATATCACTTCAAACAGCACACATCAAGCTGCTCAAAACAGTAAAATCAGACAACCTCAGATATCATAAAAATTAACCTAACTGCGATAAATCTACAATCTCAATATCATCATTGGTACTACTAAGTGATCCCCAATGTGATATTGATATTTTCAATTACTCCCTCACTAGTAGGTTTAGGTCGCCCTACGCCAATATTGAATAAAATGTTACTTAGCCATTTCTGACGTTAGATGGTTTCTTTCCCCCACCTGAGATGTCGTAGGCTAGCTTTAGAGTAACGAAACGGACCCACTCCAATCTTCTCAGATCTGCCACGTGAGGTGCTCCTACCTCCGGGGTTCCAAAAATTCACCTGAATACATATTCACGAAGTACACGTTACGTGTAGCTCAAATCTGAAGACGGAATTGAAAACCGATACACGGATTGAGAGATAACTTCAATACTATCACGGACAGCATTTCGGCATAAAAACATAGACTTACCTTAGCCTAACCAAGAAAGGTAGGATGACGAAGTAGAAGTCGCGAGGATCACAACGGTATAATTGATTTTTCAATAGGACGATTGGATTGATCAGAATTAGCTCTGGAATTTTCTCTCTCTTTCTTTCTCTCCTCTCCCTCTCTCTCTAAATCTGAGTTTTTCTGCACTTTCTAAAGGGTTCCACGAAATTCCTCATTTAAAACCTCTTTCTTTTTTTTTTCCTGGTGCCCAGTGCTCAGGGCTGGTGAGGCGCACCGCCTCCCTCGCCCAATCATGACGCGACATGTGGCACTCTGGCCAGCGCTCAGTGCTAGTTGCTGTCCAGCGCTACTGGTTCGCACGTTTTATCGTATTCTGAGCTCGTTTGAAGTCCGTTTGACCTGAAATTTGAAACATAGACTCATATACACCTAAGGAATAAGGCCAAGCCCTCAAAAATACCTCATTTCTTCCACAAAAATAAATTCCATATTGTGCATTCTTAAGCGTTCTAAACTATATAACGAAAATTCTAGAACGCGTTCTCATTCAATTCAATGCCGGTTAATTTCGTGCTTTCCATGCAAGGTTCCCAGCACCTAAACATGCATATTAAACCTTAAATCAAAGTCTTAAACATAGTTATCCAACATATAAATAATTCCTGAAAACACGAATGTTACAGCTTACTTGATCAACTGAGGTCCATCAGTACCATTGGAGCACAAAATACCAGAAGAGGTATGGAGCGGAAAAGTGGTGAACCTCAAACATCTTAGAGTTTTCGGTTGTGTATCATATGTGCATATCAATGATCAAGGTCGGAATAAGCTTGATCCGAAATCGAAAAAGTTCACTTTCATCGGTTATGGTGAAGATGAATGCTACCGCCTTTGGGATGATGACAACAAAAAGATGATCCATAGTAGAGATGTGATCTTCAACGAAAGAGTGATGTACAAGGACAGGCATAACACAGATACTAGCAACTCAGAACAGAGTGGGCCTGTGTATGCAGAGGTGGACGATGTCCCAGAAAGTCCTATAGTTGAGAATTCTCGGTCAGAGGAATCAACTGAACAAGATAGCGAGCAGCGGTCTGACACGCTAACACCTCCTACCCCAACTCCTGAATTGAGAAGGTCTCCTCAGCCTCATGTGCCTCACAGGAGACACATGAATTATATGTTGTTGACTGACGGAAGGGAGCCTTAAAACTATGAGGAAGCATGTCAGACCGCAGATGCTAGCAAGTGAGAGCTTGCCATGAAAGACGAGATGAAGTCATTGATCTCCAATCAAACGTAGGAGCTAGTTGAGCTACCCATGGGAAAGAAGGCACTTCACAACAAATGGGTGTATCGGGTGAAGGAGAAGCATGATGGCTCCAAGAGATACAAAACCCGACTAGTTGTCAAAGGATTCCAGCAGAAGGAAGGAGTTGACTACACCGAAATTTTTGCTCCAGTTGTGAAGCTCAATACTATTAGGTCTGTGTTAAGTATTGTTGCCAGTGAGGGACTCTACCTTGAGCAGTTGGACGTGAAGACTGCATTTCTTCACGGAGACTTAGATGAGGAGATATATATGCACCACCCAGAAGGTTTCTCAGAAAAAGGGAACGAGAATATGGTGTGTAGATTGAAGAAGAGCTTGTATGGCCTGAAACAAGCCCTAAGACAGTGGTACATAAAGTTTGACGGCTTCATGCACAAGGAAGGTTTTCAGAAGTGCAATGCCGACCACTGTTGTTACTTCAAGAGATATACGTCCAGTTATATCATTCTGTTACTTTATGTCGATGATATGTTAGTAGCCGGTTCAGATATGGACGAGATCAAAAGCTTGAAGATGCAGTTGTCAAAAGAGTTTGACATGAAGGACTTGGGTCCAACAAAGAAGATCCTTGGAATGCAAATCACAAGAGATAAGCAAAAAGGAATTTTGCAGTTATCTCAGGAAGAGTACATCAACCATGTTTTACAAAGATTCAACATGGACGACGCCAAGCCGGTAAGCACACCTTTGGCTAGTCATTTTCGCCTATCCAAGGACCAGTCTCCTTAGACAGAGGAAGAAATAGAATTCATAACTAAGATTTCATATGCTTCAGCCATTGGAAATTTGATGTACGTGATGGTCTGTACGAGGCCAGACATTGGCCATGCAATGAGAGCTGTAAGCAGGTTTATGTCAAATCTAGGTAAAGCTCATTGGGAAGCAGTTAAGTGGATTTTGAGGCATCTACGAGGCACCACAAAGAAGTGTCTGTACTTTGGTAAAGGAGAATTAAAAGTACAAGGATATGTAGATGCAGACTTTGGAGGTGAAGTTAATCACCGAAGAAGTACCACCGGTTACATATTCACCGTTGGAACAACAACTGTTAGTTGGATGTCGCAGGTACAGAAGATTGTTGCTTTATCCACTACAGAAGCTGAGTATGTAGCTGTAACAGAAGCCAATAAAGAATTGATATGGCTTCAAGGATTGTTGACAGAGCTAGGATTCATCCAAGATAAAAGTGTTTTGCACAATGATAGTCAGAGTGCGATACATCTAGCAAAGAATTCAGCATTCCATTCCAGAACAAAGAACATTGATCTTCGTTATCACTTCATCAGATCACTGCTTGAGGATAAGGTGCTAACATTGAAGAAGATTCAAGGAAGTAAGAATCCAGCAGACATGTTAACAAAGGTGGTGACCATTGACAAATTGAAGTTGTGTTCAACTTCAGTTAGCCTGCTAGAATAACAAACCAGGGAAGCCTGCTGCATTGATCGAGGTGTGAAGACAGATTGAAATCAGTCTTCAAGTCGGAGGTTGTTGGAGGTGGCTATTGTTGGAGGTGGCCAGAAGAGAATTCCTAACATTTTGTTGTTGGTGCTATTTGGTAGGAGTAATTAAGTAATATTAGTAATTAGTTTCCCACAATATGTGAAAACACCTTGGCACGCAACTACGTAACGCAGTGAAAAATCCTTATAAATACAAGCCTCAGCAAGAAGGAAAAATCAATCCTAACAAGAGAGAGAAATACCAGAGAGAAACAAAAGCTTAGAAATAAAAGCTTATGAGCGTTTGAGTGTAATTGGGTTGTGGGTTGTGAGAGGTTGTGAGTGTTTGGTAAACACTTTGTATATTTCCCTTTTTAGTAAAATATCTGCAGCAGCCCGGAGACGTAGGCATAATTGGTCGAACTCCGTTATCAAAGTGTGTGTTATTATTGCACATTTATTTCGCTTTTCACAAATCTGATTTAATTCCCAACACATTCTGCCTACCTAACTATGAGGCTCTAAATCATGTAGTATACCTGACTGAGGTAAGAAGTGTAGAAGTGGAAGCCAGTTTAGAGAGTGAGAATAGCATAGCAACGAAAGAATCTTCATTTGAACAATTGAACACCAACTTTAAAACAGTCTGCATTAAATCATCACATAAGAAACCCAAATATGTGATAATTCCAAGAAAGAAACAGACACAAAAGGAAAAGTTACAAGTTTCTGTAAGTTGACTGCACATATGCAGCCAAAAGGCACACATTGTGAGGGATCCATTTGGTGCAAAAATATTTAAATTCATCAGCACAGTAAAAGTAGATGTTCTGCTTTTTAGTTTCAGACAAGTAATTGATTGTCCGACTAAATTGCTCCATGATAATATGGTGGCGACAGATAGAAAGTATATTGTTCCACAAACCACCAAGTAGCAGGCCTGGTTAAACTGAACTAAATATTAAATAATGCATTAGTAAAAGAGGAAGGGGTAACTTATTTGAACTTTGATATATGCTTAGTATCAAAAAACATTACAGTTGATTGAGGTGCAGTGTCAAGGAGTATTTATAATAAAGTGAATATAGCCAATTTCCAAAACTCCACTCCCACATATAAAAAGTGTTCCAGGTCTTTTCTTCTCTATTCCTCTCAAGCCACTCCTATAATCCACTTTGCAAAATGTGAAGGCACAGACACAGAAATACACAGAAACAAACAATACTAGCTACACAAGATGCACCAACAGTTAGAACAATAGTCAGAAAGCCACAAATTAAAATAATAACAAAAGGGAATACATATGCAGTGTTATTAAAAACGGACAGGCCCAGCCGGTCCGACCTGAAACAAGACCTATGGCCGGTCCAGTTAGCATGTTAGACCGGATAGACATATGAACGGTGCTGACATCATCAACATGGCTGTTTGTTTTACCTCACAATCATGAGGAGAAACAAGGCTGGAAAGTTCAAACTACACTATTTAACTTTGCCTCAAGGTACTTATTCAAATATAAACTCATGATGCCTGTTTGTTTGACCGGGTATAAGTATTTATTTTATTATTATTTTGTTTGGATTCATGATTTCATTCTTGATTATAGTATTTTACTTCAACATTAGTTTAATGCTTTTTTAAGCAGATGGACTTCGGAGAGAATAGCCTAGAAAACTGAAAGATTATGCTCAATGATCTACTTGGATCCAACAATAACATTAAACCTACCATAACATAAGTCAACCATATTAGTCTCAGACAAGTAATTTATAAAATTCAGAATTTCTATATTTGTTGTTGGCATTTTCTTTGTCGGCTTTAGTAAGCTCGGTTCTTCCTTCTTTCTCCTATGGACTTGTGAGATTTTTTTTTATTTCATAATTTTGTCTATATAACTTTTAATATGTCTACCGTTTCCTCTTTAGTCTTTACATATTGCTTTCAGGTGCTTTATCTGCCATCTGATCAAAACAATTCCAACGCCCAAACTATTCCAAAACTATTCTAAACAAGTTTTTTCTTCTATTTTCGACTTGAAGTGAAAATGAAAAAAAAAATGATAAATGAAATAGATTTATGAAGTCCATATTTGAATAAAATATTTAATTATTATTTTTATGCAAGACAAGACAATAACTCACACGATAAATATTACAAGACAGAAACAAAGGATATGATGTTAACACACACTATTTAAAAAAAAAATAGTTAATTGACTAATTTTAAAATTAAAATTAGAAATAATTGATCCATAAAAACATAAGCAAAGATCAATAGTACTAAAAATTTATAACCTCTCATTCACGTACTATCATTTGATAATGCAGATTAAAATATCTACAATCAAAAGGAGGGGCAGATTATTCTTTGTGAGTATGCCAACAGCTTGCTACTTGTGCAGATAATTCCAATTTTGTGTTCTATTTTCAAAGCTGAACAAGTTAAAAAAGTAGAAGGTCCCCTATTTGCTACGTGACTTCCTTGCAATTGCCCTCAACCTTTTGCAAAGACTTTGAACTTTCCTTACTCATCCTCCTTTCCTTGCAGCATCCTTCACCAGTCAAGCAATGACCATCACCATCATCATAACTCTTCATAATATCACTGATTTTTAGTCTCTCCTTCCTCAGTTTCTCATCACTAAACCAAAAACATGACCCTTTTGAACAATAGTGCCTCTATCCTCTTCCTCTTTCTCTCTCTCATCTATCTCTCAAAACCCCTTCATGCATATGACCCTGTTGATCGTTTCAGCATCAATTGTGGATCAAATGGAAACTCTTCAGATGGTGAAAGAACATGGACAGGTGACATAAACTCAAAACTCTTACTTTCTCCAAACAACCCAAGACAAGTGGCTCAAGCAACCACGCAATCTCCTTCAACAAACCAAATCCCATACACCACAGCTCGTTTCTCTAACACCCAATTCACCTATTCATTCCCTCTAACTCAAGGCCCAAAATTCCTTCGCCTCTTCTTCAACCCAACATCTTCCTACAACCCCAACTTCAACCTCTCTAACTCCTTTTTCACTGTCCAATCTGGTAAATTCACCCTCCTCAAAGACTTCAACCCTTTACTCACTTCTGAAGCTGAACAAAAAGACACTTTCTTCAAAGAATACATCATCAACGTGGATGATGGTCAATGGCTTAACTTAACCTTCACCCCAAACACATCCTTACAAAACTCCTATGCTTTTGTGAATGGAATAGAAATAGTGTCCATGCCATTTGATCTATACTATTACACTGCACAAAGTGATCAAGAAGGAATCGAGCTCGTGGGTACTAGCAGCAACGTATACAAACTCAGTAACAACACTGCTTTGGAGACAGATTACAGGCTCAGAATTGGTGCCAGTGGCAAGTCAATCACACCAAAGGGTGACACGGGTCTACTTAGAATCTGGGATGGTAACGATCTTGCTTATTTAATTAACGGAAGTGCTTCACAAATTTTACCTGTTGATGTTTATGGTACCACCAAGCTTAGTTTCACTACTAGGGTACCTAATTATACAGCACCTGATGAGCTTTACAGAACATTGAGGGATATGGGAAATAATAAAAACCATAATATGGTTTCTAATATGACTTGGGAGTTTAATGTTGATGCTGGGTTTAATTATATGGTGAGGCTTCATTTTTGTGAGCTTGACCCAATTATAAAAAAGCAAGGTGACAGGGCGTTTTTTATATACATAAATGAAGTGGTTGTTGAGGAACATGCAGATGTTTTGCTATGGACCAAGGATGAAAAGGGTGTGCCGGTGTACCGAGATTACGCTGTTCTTGTCGCAGGGGATCAGAACAAAAAAACGAAGCTTTTACTCCAAATGCATCCACTCCCTTATGAGAAAACGGCTTACAGCGACCCGTTTTTAAATGGGCTTGAAATCTTCAAAATCAGTGACCCGGGGACTAATAATCTCGCCGGACCAAACCCGGACCCGGTTCGAGATCCGGTTCAACCAGACCCGGATCGAAACTCAAAGAAGAACAACAGTGCAACGACGATAATCGGGGTCGTCGCAGGTGTTGCAAGCGGCGTTGTTTTGATCTTGATCTTTTCCTTCTTCATTCTTAAGAGGAGAAAAACAAAGGATAAGGAGTCAAAGTCCACCACTGAAGTTACTTCCAAGTGGGGTCCACTTTCTTTTTCAACGGTCAAGTCAACCAACACAAACTCATCTCTACCGTCGGATCTCTGCCGTCAATTCTCGATAGTTGAGATCAGAGCTGCCACCAGCAACTTTGATGAGGTCTTCATCATTGGTGTTGGGGGATTCGGCCACGTGTACAAGGGTTACATTGACGGTGGATCCACCCCGGTCGCGATAAAACGGCTCAAACCGGGTTCGCAGCAAGGTGCCAACGAGTTCATGAACGAGATCCACATGCTCTCGCAGCTTCGCCATCTTCATCTCGTGTCACTTATTGGGTACTGCAACGAGAACAACGAGATGATACTAGTTTATGATTTCATGACACGTGGCACGCTCAGAGATCATCTCTACAACACCGATAACCCTCCTCTATCGTGGAAGCAACGGTTGCAGATTTGTATCGGAGCGGCGAGGGGGCTGCATTATCTCCATACAGGTGCCAAGCACACGATCATCCACCGTGACGTGAAAACCACGAATATCTTATTGGATGAGAAGTGGGTTGCGAAGGTTTCGGATTTCGGGTTGTCTCGGATTGGGCCTACGGGCATGTCCAAGGCCCATGTGAGCACGGTGGTGAAGGGTAGCCTTGGGTATTTGGACCCGGAGTATTACAAACGGCAACGTTTAACGGAGAAGTCTGATGTGTACTCTTTCGGGGTGGTGTTGTTTGAGACACTGTGCGCTCGACCGCCTCTGATCCGAACCGCGGAGAAGAAACAGGTGTCGCTTGCTGATTGGGGGAGGCATTGCTGCAATAGTGGGACCCTCGGGCAGATTGTGGACCCCACTTTGAAGGGCGGGATTATTGCGCCCGAGTGCTTGAGGAAGTTTGGGGAGGTTGCTGTGAGCTGTTTGCATGATGATGGGACGCAGAGGCCGTCGATGAACGACGTCGTTTGGATGCTGGAGTTTGCGTTGCAGCTGCAAGAGAGTGCTGAGCAGCGTGTTGTTGCTGTTGGAATGGGAGTGATTGATGAAGATGGAGTTGGAAGGAGAGATGAAAGTGGTGATGACAACATGTTTAGTAGCGGAACGAGTGTGGGGCATGTTTCTGATTTTTACAATAAGAGAGTAGTGGAATAATGAGTGAGAGTATGACTAGTAGTAGTATGGGAGAGAATAGTTATGGTAATAAGGAAAGTGATAGGTTGATGTCTGGGAATGTTTTCTCTGAAATTATTGACCCAAAGCCACGTTAAGGGTATCAAAGCCTTGGTGGAATGGTTTGGTTAATGGTGTAATTGTAAGCAAAAAACCAAAGTTAGACTAGAAGATATATTCTCATAATGTGTATGTCTATTTTAGAAAGTATGAAGAGATTATGCTTTTGAAGTGCTAGCTTGTCTTGTAATTTGTAAGCCATAGACTCCAGCATGTTTGTTATTTATCAACCTTTTTTACCTATTGGTATAATGGCGCTAGGTAGAGTAGAGCATTTTTTTTTATTCTCTCTTAGTTGGTGATAATATCACATCTTTTTATGCTGAGTCAATTTACACCTAATTATTTGTCCCTAAATTTTAATCTTTAGCAAAGATTAAGGGTGTGTTTCATTTTCTGTTGGAAATTAACCAAACATAAGGTTGATCAAAAGTTATGTTTGGGTCCTTCCCAAAAGCTACCTTCAACTTAAAAATTAAAAAATAGTTAATTGAGTATTTAAAAATTAAAATTAGAAATAATTGATGCAAAATAATATAAATAAAGATAAAGAGCACTAGCAAGTTATAACCTCTCATTCACGTAATCATTTGATAATGCAGATATATATATATATATATATATATATATAATCAAAGGGAGGGGCAGGTTATTCTTTGTGAGTATGCCAACAACTTCCTAGTTGTGCAGATAAGTCCAATTTTTTGTGTCCTGGTTTCAAAGCCGAACAAGTTAAAAAATGAGAAGGTCCCCTATTTGCTATTTGACTTGCAATTGCTATCAACCTTTTGCCATGACTTTGAACTTTCCTCATCCTGGTTTCCTAGCAGCAGCCATCACCAGTCAAGCTAAGACTATCATCAATTCATCATGTCTTCTTTATTGCACTACTTTTAGTAGTGTTCTTCCCCAGTTTCTCTTCATTCAAACATGAGCCTGAAGTCCTGAACAATAGTGCCTCCCCAATATTTTCTCACTATTTATAATAAAGTGAACATAGCCGAATTTGAAGGCAGACTACAACAAAAATACATAGAAACAAACACAATAATAGCTACACAAGATGCACCAACAGCTAGAACAAAAGTCAGGAAGCCACAAAATAAAGCATACAATAATGTAACAAAAGGGATACATGTCAAAGAAACAGAAGTACATTAGATGTCACAGAATAAGAAATAGCCAATGTCCCACGTAGGTGGCTTAGTGGTAAGCCAAGGGACAGCACAAGTTGCTTGATTGGGGTTCGATCCCCTCCCCCCACCCCCTCTAACAACTAACCCACTAACTTCTAACCATTTGGCCTATCAAAAAAAAATAAGAAATAGCCAAAGACTTTATACGCTTTAAGATGTATTAATGCAGATAATCAATAATCAATCAAACAATTAATAACAAAATAAAATGTATTCAACGAAGACCATTTAAAAAAGGCATAAGCAAAGAAAATTAGGAGAATGCCATAAAGTGGTTCAAACTCATGAAGAGGCACATGACTTTGGTGGAATGGTTGATGGTGCAAGTAAAAATAAAAAGTTAAACTAGAAGAGCTACAACTAGCAAGTTGCTCTCAGAATTTGTTTGTCTATTTTAGCAAGTATGAGGTGAATATGTGTTCCAAGTTCTTGAATTTTTTACAGGAGTCAAATTGCTTCCAGCTCTTGCGGATGTAAAAAGTGCTAGCTTATCTAGGTAAGCCATAAATTAACATGTTTGTTATCTATCATTTTTTCCCTATTGGTACAATGGTGCTAGGTAGAGCAGAGCATTTACTCTTTTTATCCACTCTTAGTTGTTGATACAATCACATCCGTGAATAAAGCTCATTTAAAGTGAGATTGAGTGTAAAGTGAGAAAATAAACATATATGCACCCATGATTAACTAAAGTATATTCAAATTTCAACGTACTTTTGCTAATCAAGATGAATATATTCTCATTTTCTCACTTTGAATTCAAGCTCATTTTAGTGAAGCCTAATCCCACATCTTTCTATGAGGAGTCAGTTTACACCTAATTTGTTCTTAATCTTTATCGCATACTAATAGTCTTGAATTTTAGTGAATATATGCTAAAAATATGTCAAGAGAAAACAGAACTTGTATAATTGCAGATGGAGGTTGAAGAGTGGAGAAATGGTATGCAACAGTGATTTAGACATTTTTATATGACCACACAAACCAACATGAAACCTAAACTTAACAAGAGGAATTTCCTTTTCCACTTAACATCTTTAAAAATCTTCCAAAACAAGTACCTCCATCTTGAATTGCTGAAATTTTCCTTAATATTTTCACTTACAAGTATACAAATATTCTGTTAACTCAAGTTAACACATTAGCAGTTCTTAATCTCTATATCACACCAAGTATTGAATTTAAAATAATCTTGTAAAGAACGTTGTACTGTCTCAAACATTTCCAGAAGCTTGTTGCACTTATTGATCAGCTTTCTATGGTGGGCAAGGTTGTGAAGTAGATCCAGGCTGAAAATAGAATAATCAAATTTAATTATGGGTAGTTCTATATCAGCTTTACTTTTTTTCCCCTAGAAAGCAAGAGTGAAGTTAGTTTCTTTACCACACATGCATGAACATCATTACAACCACACAAGAGCTTCCCATTGAGTATGTCCACTGCTTGAAATGATCCTCCTTCTTCACTCCTCTTCACAATAATCCCCAGATTGTAGAATATTAGGAGCATGATCAATGAATTAATCCGAAGTTTTCGCTTTTGAGTTTAGTCTTTAGCAGCAAAAAAGCATAAGGAAAAGTGAAAAAATGTCAAAGTCACCTACCTTATAATAATCAACAGCAACAAAATTTGCCCACCGGTTGCCGGCAGCACCATGACAAGTTTGTAGCATGTTAATGAGACCTTTAGAATTATCTGCACATGTGATTGACTTAAGTGGAGTTGATCGAAAGTAGTTTACCAAAACTAAGGATTTGCTTTTGTGATCAAGAGGAGATGATTCTGCCCTTTTTGGACAGCTTCCTACTTTCCTTCCACCATCCCCATCTGCAAAACAAATCACCAAAGGAAGCAAGAATGAATACTTGAGATAAGAAATCAAGAATAGAAGAGATTTAATCAATGGTGTTTTCTTACACTGATTTTCAACCATGTAATTCCACTGGTAAGCAATGCCTTCACTTTGTTCCTTAGACTTGACTGAAGTGAACACTAGTAATCTTTGGTTTTTAGCAACCATATCACTCACTAGAGGCCAATCTCCCCCAATTTTCGGCATGCTTGTCACAGGAAACCAAAATTTCATCAGACCAGCATCAGTGAAGACCTTTGTCAATCCCTTTGGTGTTTGAACATAATCTTCCAATATGAGTGTGACAATTTCTCTTGGGTTGGCAGATAGAAAAGCTTCGATTTCCTTCAGTGTATCTATAGCTGGTTTCTGCTTGTCAATTACAAGTTAGGGTCTTTCTGTAGAGGTACTTATCAGGTTTCAAAATGCGGATTGCACCACGTGAAGCAGCCACAAAATCTCGGACCATGATTCCAGACCGCATTAGCCACAATATGGCTGCAACGACCGCAATGCAACCGTGATTATAACGTGACCGCAACCGCAATTTAAAACCTTAGTACTTATTAGAGTTTGTAAGCTTCTGCTCCAAAACAAATAACGAAGGCATAGGCAAAAAGAAACAGAACTGAGAAGCTGATAGTTACATACAAATGCTGTGTAGTCATGGCACTGGCCTTTAAATGAATGGCATAACCACACATCTCCATCAAAATCGTATGTATCTAGCATTAGTCCCCGAACTCCATTCTATAAATGAACCATTGGTGGCCTTCATTAAACATGCTTGTAAAGTTGCAAGAAACAAATGAAGCATACATAAGGTGGTTTTTTTTTTTTTTTTTTTTTTTTTTTGACGCTATATATAAGGTTAATAGTATTGAATGCATACATTTAGCTGCTGGGTGACACTGTCTTCTTGGTTAGTGATGGTTAATCGCTGCACTCTTGTGTGAGATGGTTCGCCATCAATGGCAAAAGCATTGTGTGTTGTCAAAAATGCATATTTGTTGAAGGGTAAAGAGTTATTCTATCACAAAGAAAAAGAGTAAATTAACAAGTTAATATAAAATAGATTTAATCGATACACATTGTTTTTGACTCTTATGCTAATTATCTAAAAAGCCACTCATATTATAATGAGAAACATTTTTTGAACATCACAATTGGTGTCCCCCTTGTTTTCTTGATGTATTTTTGTTATGCGTGTATACAAAGGTGATAAAATTAAGTGAAAGATAGAAATAAATACATATTGTATCATATACGGTATCTAAATTTGTGATTGATTGTTAGTGTAAAAAACTTTATACTAATCATATATACCAATTAAACCCGTATAAAATACTTCAGGTTTCCTTTTTATTTTATTTTCACTAAAAAAAGATCATGATGCTTATATCTCCCTCCTCACTTACATGGACCCATCTTACCCTTTTTCTTTTTTCTTTTTTTTGCCTCACAGTAAATTTCAGAAAAAAGCAGTTTAGTTTATTTCTATTCTAGCCTACCGTACCTGCCGACACCCAAGTGATCCAACCACTCTAAATTTTGTGCAATGCCTAAAAGTTTGCCATATAGGAATTGTCATCGATGCGTGTGTTGGGAAAATTTCTTGTGAAATTAGACAAAGACCAAGAAAGAGTCTAGAGGGGAGAGAAATGAGGCAAAGAAGCAACCCGTTTGGTACTCCAGAGAAATAAGAATGGAAGAAAGAAAATCCGTGGACCCACATAAATTTGGTTTCCCCAATTTTGTGTGACGAAAATTATGTTAAATTCCATCCATGGAGATGGGCGATTTACTTTGATATCACGTTAGATTTCATTTAAAACTAATGCTATTTAATAGAACTTCCAAACAAATAATGGAAAAGGGAAGCCTTTTTTTTTTTTTTTTTTTACATTTTATCCCTTCCCCTGCAACTTGTGCATTGATATTTCTAATAATAGATGCATGATGGTTTATTCAAGAAGAAAATTAATTTCTTTCCACTTCCTATCCTATCAATATCAAACAAGCATCTCTTCACTTTGGTTCATGTTATATTCTCTTCTCATTTTCTTCCCTAATCCAAAGAAAGTGTAAGTAAAGGAATGAGTATCTTACTATGAGCTTGAATTGATCTGTGATGGATGATCTCACACACCTAGAGCCTGAATACCCAAGTGGGCATGAGAAACAATACAGCCCGGCTCCACAATCTTCATCAGACGAGCACTTATCAAGAAGCTAAACAAAGATTCGAAAACATTAAGATAAAAATGAAAAACAAAGGCATAATTAAACAAAGCAGAGTGGTGGGTGATAAATACTAACCCTGCAGTCTCCATTAGAGCAAGCAGCAGCAGCAGAAGCAACTCTATAGCAAAATGTAAGAATAACCAAAACCAAGCACAGCAAAGAACCCATGTGTACAAGAATGAGGTGTCTAAATTCTAAAAGGAAATTAAATGATTAATAACAAAAGTTACAAAACAGAAAGAGAAGAGAATCACATACGGTGGGTTTTCTGTCTTGGCTAAGCAAAAGAAGGAAATTGATGCAGTTATATATGTTACATTATTTATTGAAAAAAGAAAGTAATCAAAAGTAAGTGAGAAAGGGGATCAATTTTTCAAACGCCACCGACCTGTTCCGACATCTGTCTTCGATAAAGAGCGCTAGAGGTGCTGTTTTGGATTTTTATACTAGGGACAAAAAATGGACAAGGTTATGGTGCACATATATTACACGTAGCACAAATTTATATACATGCTGCGTCTGACAATATAATGTTGCGGTTCATCAAGCATCCGGGTAATTTAATTTACAATTATTATGGAAGATGACTTTCAATGTTGGATAATTATAACAATTAACGCTGTCTTTTGCCGGCAAGTTCAATAAACTTTTGGTGTAATATATAAGCAAATTTTATTTTTCAATAATTTATTTAATGGTATTATTTTTAAAATACCTTTTATTTAATACAAATTTTGTTTTCCAATAACTCATTCTATTCCCAACAACACAAGCAACTTTTCATTACCATAAAAGAGTAATTTAGGTCAAAACCTAACTTTTTAACCAAATTAAATTAGATTAACTAACCACCTTAATGTGAGTTGCATTAATTTTTTACTTATAATATGGACCGGAGGGAGTAACTTATAACCTATTTGATTAGCTCATACGTTTGTTTGATTGAAATAAAGATATTTGGTAAAATATTTATCTGATTAGCTTATAAATTCTCACCTTACCATGTCATCATAAATACATTCTTTTATGACACATTATATTTATAAGCTAGTTCAACGGTAATTCTACCAAACACTTTAAAGCTCTATTTGGTAAAAATTAGCGGATAGCAGATAAGCTAGCGGATAGCGAATAGTGGATAAGCTAGCGGATAGCGTATAGCGGATAAGCTAACGGATAGAGGATAGAGGATAAACTAGCGGATTTGATTTGAAATGTTTGGCAAAACTAACGGTTGGACTAGCTGATTAATGTAAAATTGTATAAAATGACATGTTTGCATTTTTTTAATTATAAATTATATTTATGTATTTATATATATATTATTTATTTTATTTATTTTAAAACAATTATCAATTTTAACACTTTAATTTATTTTAAATTATTTATCATTTCAAATATTAAAATATTAATTTTTAATTTTAATATTTATTTAGTTTTAGTTATTTTTTATAAATAATATAGAATAATAAAAATAATATCGATTTCTATTAATATTTTATTTTGTTAGTGAAAGATAAGTAAGGAATTTAATTAAGATAGTATGAATAAAAATGGAAGAAAAAGTGATACGTTATACGCTATAAGCTCAAACGCTACTTCAACGTTATACGCTAGTGAAAAAATGCTATATGCTAATTTAAAAAATGATTGTCAAACGGGGCTAATTTTTCATCCACGCCAAATGCTAGTGTTTTTGGCAAATCAAACAGTGCCTAAATTCAATCAACTAGCTTTTCATCTATTAACTATAAACTTTCAACTAAAAATTAGTTTATTAATTATTTTTGTCAAACAAAGCCCAAGTGATTATTATTGGAAAATGGAAACACCTTATGGACTATGGTAACCCACTAACCCCTTGCCTTCCACTGCATACAGAAACTTGCTAAGCGCCATATTCATGTTAGTTATGGTAAAGGGAAAATCAATACATCCAATTCCAAGGTGGCTTCTAGGGTGAGGGCCCAAATAAGTCCTTCACCCCATGAGGGCTCTTGATGACCTAGTATAGGAGGTAAAGGTGGAGGTATAATACGACATCATATTTAGGGCCCTTGAATAAGCAGATTCTTAATCTAGGTAATCAACCCACTTAATGATCATTATTTTAATCATATCGCAGCCAAATGTTGGGGGCGAAGAACTCTAACCAGTTTTAAATGTTTATTGAATAGAACTACGATTCCAAAACCAAAAGTTCCCACAAAGATTCTCTTGCAGAGAGAGGTCCAAAGAAGTCTCATTGAGCATTCTATACTAAAGGCACATAAAAAGAGCACAAAGAAAGAAATATGTTCTTCAAGTTTTGGTTTGATTTAAAAAAGAACGAGCTGGTAAGAGAATAAATCACATCAGGTAGCAAAAAATTGCAAATAAAAGGGAATTTAGGATCAAAATGGAACAAAAGGGGATCAGGAGAAGTGGGGAACAAATTGAAGCTTGATGGTGAAACATGACAGGGGATATAAGAATCGAAACATTAGCAGTACATGGGATCGGAGAAACATGACAACAACATGTAAGAATGTTGAGATGCGATAAACGTCATATGCAGAACGGCGGTGAGTGGGTGGAAGAACAACGAAGGAGAGGAACTGTTAGCGAATCTCAGGGTGTTTCGTTGGTGGGAGCTTTTTTGTGCAATCAGGAGTAATACCTTTCGGTGTCAAATCTTAGCCATCCATATATTTTAATAATATATCCAATGGTGTTTTTTAGACCCTCATGGGTGAGGGACTTTCTTGGGCCCTCACCCTAGAAGCCACCTAATCACCCCAATTCCAATGGCTCAAAGATTCATTTTCACTGCTCCCCATGGAATGAAGAAGCACACCGAAGTTAAGTTTCTATATTTACCAATCGCTAATGGAATATTGTAGATAACTCAACCACATATATAGATTAATAACCGTAACCAATACTTGTACTTGAAATAAATAAAAAACCCTAAAGCCATTATCCCCGACATAAAAAAATTTTCAAGAAACAACCTAGAGAACATTATTTTTTACGAATGAGGATTCTCTCCCGCCTCTCCGGCAAAACCCCCCTTTGCTTTCTTATTGAGAAAAGTGATACTGTTTGCAATATCTATGTAAATGAGTTGTAGAACCGCTTGGGAGGCAAGAGAGAATCCGAATCCTATTTTTGACGGTTATACATTGGAGTAACTAGTTTTGTTTCAAAAATCAAAACATATCACATCTGAAAATTACTTGGAAGCTTTGCTAATAAGGTCAAACTCCCAAACTCTGATCACACCATCAGTGTAACCACTGAACAATGTGCTTCCATCAGCATTCCATTTCAAACTTGTGCAGTAGATAACCTTCTCCTCATTAGTGTTTCCACCTTCAGTCTTAAGATCATCAACCTTCAAATCCTCCACAATGCTCTTACTCTCCAAATCCCATATCCTAATACTCTGCTCTGTAGCAGCACAGAGCCAATACCTACTAGGACTAAAACACAAAGCATGAACACCCGCCGCATCAAGCGAATACAGCTTCTCCCCTTCTACCAAATCCCATATCAAAACCACACCATCTTTCCCACCACTGGCGCAGAGGGACCCATCAGGGGAAATTGCCACGGTGTTCACATACCTAGAAACATGAAGCCAGACTTAAATCATAGGTGGGACCAACCAATAAAACCAAATTTCGAAAAAAAAAAATTTATGTATCAAATTTTATTTAAAATATTCATTGTTGAGAAACTACATCATACTCTCCATCAACACACTCTTGATTATTAGGTAAATTTTATATGGGACCCATCAAATAGAATGGACTCCACACAAAATTTATGTTTTCCGCAAAGTTCATCCAATAACAAAGAGTATGTTCAAGATAGTGTTTAAAAAAGTGTAAACATTTATATTTCTTAATATGTTTCAAAATATTAATTACATTAATAATATGTCTAAACAAAAAATTGTATGTCACGTAAATAATTTATGATTGTATTTATTAAAAAAATATATCATATATAATTGAATTTACAATAATTTTTTTAATAGATAAATATATAAATATATATATATATATATATATATATATATATTTATTGTATTAATTAAAACTACTTACCACTAAATATATATTGGAATTTTTTTTTTTTTTACAAAAATTAAATATATATTGGATGGTTCCTATACTTTTTATATTAGTATAGATTAAAAAAATAGAAAGGGAAAAACGTGGCTCCTTTACATACCTATAGTGCCCAGCAAGCATGTTCCTCTGTTTGCAATCAGTCAAGTTCCAAACCTTAACAGTACTGTCCGAAGAGGCAGAGACAAAGGTTGGGTTAACGTTGTTGGGGATGACCTGCACGCACGACACCCAATCATTGTGACCATAAGAAATGGTGTGCTTGCAATCCCCAATAACGTTCCACAGCTTGATCGTGCGGTCACGCGACGCCGACACGATCGTGCGGTTATCGTTGGAGAACGCGACGGAGAGGACTTCCTTGGTGTGCCCGACGAAGCGTCTGGCGACGGTGCCGTCAGCGAGGTCCCATAGGCGGAGCTCGCCGTCCCAGGAGGCGGAGAGGGCGAACTGGGCGTCCATGGAGAGGACGACGTCTTGGACTAAGTGGGAGTGGCCGGTGAGGCGGCGGCGGGGGACGCCGTAGGTGTTGTCTTCTTTGGTGAGGTGCCAGACGATGATTGATTTGTCACGAGAGGAGGAAACGATCATGTCGGAGTTGACGATTGGGGTGGCGATGGCGGTGACTTCGTCGGTGTGGCCACGCATGGTGCCGCGGAGAACAAGACCCTCTGCCATTGTAGGGTTTCACGCGGTGTTTGTGGGAAAGAGGGTTTTCGGGATTCAGAGGGCTTCAAAGTGTAATTGTTCCCGAAGTAGAATTCAAAGGCGAGGTATTCAGGGACTAGTTATAATCCCTTGTTATTGATATTGATAATATGATAAGTGTGTAACAAATACAAACCCCTATTGTTTATTTATAACAAAATAGTAGAGTCGTGATCTTAAGCTGTTTCCTATAATGTTTCCTATAAGATAAGATAAGATACGATACGATATAAGATAAGATAGTTATTCACTAAATTAAGTTGTTTATAACAGATTGAAAGTCTAAATTGGTCTCTAAAATTTGTTAGGGACATACTTTTAGTTCTAAAAAAAATTAATTAATCATTTAGTCTCTCAAATTATCAATCATGAGACACATTTTTAGTTCTAAAAAAATTAATTAATAGTTTAGTCTCTCAAATTATCAAAACAAATTAGTCCTTCAGTCAATCTTCGTCCATGGATGTTTGCTGAGTTTGGTGGTGTGACTCATTATTTATGGCCAGTATTTTTATTTTAAAACATAAAATGGAGCGTTTTATGGCCCAAAACGGTATGTGGCTTCCTTCCCTGTTCTTATTTTTAAATCTTAACTCCATGGCAGCCCCTTGGGTTCGAAAATTTCGTGGCTGGAAGGGAGAATCAAAAGATCCTTTCTCCTACGCTACTACATTTGAGGAGATGAAGAGTCATGGTCGGTTCGAGAGTTTTTATTTCCTCAAGAGGGCAACCAACGATCTCAGCCAACAAAGGTATAAGATGTTTCAGACAATATATTTTACTTCATTATGGCATAAGATGTTTTGCACTCTACCGTTTTGGTTCCATACCATGGTTGTAATAATCATTCATGCCTCCCAAGAGTCAGTGGTTGCAAGTGATAAGCTCTCATATGACTGCATTCTAACTGCATACAAGTACATTGAGTTTGGTACCTTGAACATTTCTGGTCCATTGAATCATTTATGGTCATTGTCTAGTGGCAGTAGGGATGGCAATTTTACCCGCACCCACGGGTAAAACCCGCGACGGGCACGGGTCGGATAGTTAAACGGGTACCCGCGGGTTGAATAAACAGATTTTTGTCATTACCCGTCACTAAACGGGCGGGGGCGGGTATCTTAGTACCCGTGCCCGCGGATACCCGTGCCCGCCAACCCCTATTACCTAAATACCCTTACTATTAACCCTAGGATACAAACATATTAGAAGTTAGAACATAAACTACATAGTTGCGTTGTGCCTCTCCTCAACCCTAACCCTTACCACCTCTCATCAACCCTAACCCTTACGCCACCGTTCTGCTCCAGTGGCCGCCGGTCGCGACGCCGGTCTGCTCCAGTGAAGCGTCACCGTTCTGCGGTTCTGCTCCAGTGAAGCGTCGTCGTTCTGCTGTTCACGCGTCCTCCAGTGGTTCTCGCCATCACCTCTCATCAACCCTTTCCGTTTTGAAGCGTCGCCGTTCTGCTGTTCACGCGTCCTCCAGTGGTTCTCGCCATCACCTCTCATCAACCCTTTCCGTTTTGAACCGTCGCCGTTCTGCGTCCCTGCTTTTTGAATGTTGCCATTTTGCTCCAGTGGCGTCGCGTCCTCCATTCCGACCGCACACAAGTTCCTGTCGTCGGCACAACCCAACCAAGCACCGCGAGCCCCATCTCTGGCGGTCCCTGTCGTCGTCGCGCCGTCACCAACAATCGCTCCCTGTGTAAGTTTCTGTTTCTGCAATCTTATGTGTTCTCCAAACTTGAAAATCCCAAATTCTTCCGTGTTTATTTTGTCCCTAAATCTTGATTTTTGGTTTTATGGATTTATGAGAAGTTTAGATTGAGTTTTATTTTCTCCCTCTCTTCCTACTTTTATTGTTATCTGGTTAGAGATCCCTAAATCAAATATGTTCTTATTTCAGTTTGTAAATTGTACATAACTTGCTTGATAAAATGCTTCTTGACATTTTCCATTTGGTTGTGAAGTTTGACGGGTCACTGTATTTGTAAATGCTAAATGGTGAATTTTGTTATCTTATTGTTTAGTTCTAGTTATAAGAATAAAGCACTATGATGATTTGTTGTTATGTTTGTTGATGGCTATTGAACTTGGTTTATTGAAAGACAATGGCATCTCCATTTGGTATGAACTAGTTTTAACATAATTCATTTGTCACCCATGTTTTTCCAGTGAATGAGTTATAATCCAGCCTACTCTGTGCATACTAGTTGATTAATGCAAATTTAATGTTTTATATACAATGTGGGATATTGCTATCCCAAAATAGAGGGATACAACACATTGAAGAACCTAATTTAGCCGTGGACTCTTTTAAGTATTCTCTATGCCTGATTAATGTAGATAAGCATTATAATTCATGAGGACTCATGCAATACCTTTGGTTCCTTTTGGCTTTGCCTTATGCTGGTTGATATTTTCTTAATTCTTTTACTCACTCTTTTTTTTCTTGGTTTTGGCAGTTATTCATAATTGTGTCATGCACTATAGCAGTTGGTACCAATTTCAGCCAATTTATTTGCATTGGCAGATTCACTGCTGTTTCATTTCAAGTACTGGGACATATGAAGACAATACTTGTTTTAATCATAGCTGTGGCTGGAATGATTTGGTATGGCAATGCCTCATCAAAGCCTGGTGGAAAGGAGCGCAGGAGTCATTCTCTCCCTACAATCAGAATAGAAACAAGATAGTTTGACAGCATTCACTAATTTTGGTGTGCACTGGTTTTGTTTGCAAAAGTTAAGCATACAAAGATAGCTTATTTTAGGAAAGTATTTTTAATTATTTGAAACCAAACCTCATTGGTTCTAATTATTTCCAACCTCATTTTGTAGTTCTTAAAAATTGATTTTTTGTATTGGATCCTAAGGGGCACTGGATATTTCCTGATAGGTCTAAGTTCTCAGCAAAAGAATTCATCTTTTCCTAGGTTAGAAGAATATATTTATATTCTTTCTTGACTCATTTGTAATCTGTACTTTGTGTATGTTAGTCTTTATTTTATTTGATATTTTGCATTTTTTTAATAATTTTTTAAGGAAATAATGCATTTTTCCAAGAAAAACATAGTTGCTGATAGTACCCATGGGTACCCGCGAAACCCGCAGATACCCACGAAACCCGCCAAATACCCGCGCGGGTGGCGGGCGGGGACGGGTTCGGATTTGCCCACCACGGGCGGGGGCGGGTAGTATACTATCCGTGCCCGCCCGTGCCCGTTGCCATTTCTAGGTGGCAGTGGCTGATTGGGATCACAATCATATATTAAGGGACTAAATTGGATTACTAAAAATAATATTAATGACTAAAAAAGACCAAAACAATTTTATTTGGTTGTAGCCTCAACTTAGAGTGAATCTTTGTCCTCGTACGCTCGTAGTGGATTCCATGTTTTATTTACACTGTTACTTGGTCCCTTCAAAGGTCAATCAATCATACCAGAAAGACTAGAGAAGCAGAGAGAGAATGGTTAGAGAGAGAAGCTCCGTGAAAGAGAGAGATTTAGTTAGGGGGCATTACAGAGACCAGAAAAACCATTTTTCGAATCTCCATCCTTTAGGGCAGCATCAAAACAAAAGGAAGCTACAAAGGGCCAATTATAAGCAAGATTTCTTTAACCTTCTAGATGGAACCTACTCTTTCTTCTTTACAAACTTTCCAGAGGATCATGGTGAGCAGGCTATGTGGAGGGTCTTCTTGAAGTGGGGTGTGGTTAGAGACGTCTTCATTCCTAAGAAGAGGGATAGACTAGGAAAGAAGTTTGGTTTCGTGAAGTTCAAGGATGTCCAAAACATAATCAGCCTCAAAGAACAGCTGAATGGCATTTGGATTGGCTCCTTCAAGGTAAGGGTTAACCTGGCACGTTTCGCAGAGGAATGCTACCCGTTTGACATGTGGTTCTAGGAGAAGGGGAGACAGTTACATAGCTGTTGTGATCGAAGAAGACAAACCAAATAAGGAAAATTTTTTCAGAGGTGGTAGGAAATGGGGGACCACAGGTGTAAATGCTAAAGAGCCAAATGATTTGAACGGCTTAAGCTTTAATGTGTCGTCTGATAAAATGAGCTGGTTGGTGGGGAGTTATGTTGGTACTACAGAGAGCCCTACTGATGTTCTACAGGCACAAAGGCTTTTGTATAAAGAGGGACTTTTTAACTTGTTAGCTACTCCCATGGGGGGAAACCTAATGCTACTAACAACTAAAGATAATACAGAAGTTCTTTCGCAGCTTGAGGAAGCAAAAGAGAGTCTTTCGAAGGTGTTCTTGGAGGTGGTGCCTTGGGAACCTGAAGTGGTGCCAAGGGTCAGATCAGTCTGGGTACGGGTCATAGAGGTTCCAATTCATGCTTGGGGGGAGGAGTTCTTCCAATTTATTGCTACACTGGTTGGTAAATTTGTTCTACTGGATGAGCCAACATCTACCAAAGCAAGGATGGATATTGGGAGAATGTTAATCACTGTTTCATCAAAGGAAGCCATCAATAGAACAATCAATATAAAAGTCAATGACTGTGTCTTCTTAGTGAGAATGGTTGAAGAGGTGTTTGTAGATCACTTGGATAAGGGTACTCTGCTCTCTGTCCCATGCTCGGAAACTGGTTACTCGTCAGAAGAGAGTGAGTTTGTGGAGGATACACTGTTGGGGGACCCGGACGGCGACCTTGGTAGGTTACTCCGGTCAGATATGGAGCAACGGCATGAAGACCTATTTTCAAATTCAATCTTAGGTTGTCAGGCGGCTACTCCTATTGCAGTAGAACAGAGTGCGCGTCTCGAGCCTGAGAAGGTTGATAGCCCCAACGGTACGTACAGTAACTCATTAAATGCTTCCCTAGTGACTCTGCATGCAAGCGGCTTCTGTGGGGGATCGTTGGAGAAGGGTTCTGCATGTGACCAAGTGTATGGTAGAAGGAACCATGCTGGGCTGGGATGGGTTAACACTTTAAATGAGCCTAAAAGTAACAACATTGGTTTGGAAGGAGTTGGGCCACTAGCTCTAGAGTTGGGCCTCGATTCATTAGGTAAGCATAAACAAATGGAGGTGGACCAGCCGTTTATACAGGGTTCAGTAAGGGAGGTGCAAAGGGGGTCGGTGGAGGGTAGTGTTGACTCGATGGATGAGGGCTTGGGCCCCTACTTCTCCAAATTGCAAAAGAAAAGGAGGGCTGAGATTAAAAAAGGGAAAAAGCTTGCTGTTGGGGGCGGTTCCGAGGTGATGAAAGGTGAGGGCAAAGTAGGGACTGTGCAAGAAGGAAAAAAAGGAAGGAAACAAAAGTCAAAAAGAGGGTGTCGTGTTTTACCTTCTTCTTTGCTGATGCCGTTGGTTAGCCGTCCGCCCAGGTTCAATCTGCTTAGGGATTTACGGACAACTTCTGTTTCCTCCCCTTCTGAAGCTGATTTGAGGAGCTCCAATAATGCTGTAGTGGATGACACCATCTCCATGGGTCAATCTACAAAAAAAATCGTATATGCGTGTTGGGAGAAAAGGTTCGAAGAGGAGGAAAGGGTTCGAAGGAAATAAAAAAGGCTGCCTGAATTCAGAGCCGAAGTCTCTGGGCGATAAAAATAAAGGGCCAGGAACGTTTAAGGAGCAGCTTCGGGGCTTAACTTCCTCCGGTCTATCAGGTTTGTCTCTAACAAATTCAAATATTCGTCAAAATGACAATATTATATTGGCAACTAGTAGCAGGAGTTCAGCAGAAAAATTGCTAAAATTGGGAAAAGAGCTGGGGATGACTACAGAGGGCAATGATCATTCTGTAGTAGATAAACTAATCCAATTTGAAGACAGGGATAGAATGGCAATGGTTGAAAGGGGAGATAACAAGGCGGTATCATGAAACTATGCTCATTTAATGTGCGTGGTTTGGGGGGGCCGGTGAAGAAAAACAAGATCTGGAAGCTGGTTAGAGAGGAAGAAGTGGATTTCATTGCTCTTCAGGAGACAAAATTGGAGGAAGTGTCTGCTCGGTTATGCAGAACTCTGTGGGGGTAGTGATCTCTTTGATTTCTGCTATTCACCTTCAGTTGGAAATAGTGGGGGCATTCTGTCTATATGGAACTCGTAAAAGGCAAAGATAGTTTTCTCTTTCAAGGATAAGGGCTTTGTGGGGGTTTGTTTGGATTGGCTGGGAAGTGGCAGAAGAGTTTTTGTTGCCAATGTATACTCTCAAGGTGGCTCTGTGGACAAAAGGAGGCTTTGGGAGGTTCTCAAGATGTCAAGAGCAGGGTTCGGGGGGGAACTTTGGTGTGTGGCGGGTGATTTTAATGTGGTAAGATCTTCTCGAGAAAGAAGAGGAACTTCATTAGTGCCCAATAATGACATCTCGGTTTTGATGGGTGATTTCAACTTGTTCATTGAAGACATGCAACTTTCAGACCTTCCACTGTTGGGAAGGAAGTTTACATGGGTAAGGTCTAACGGGACTGCTTTAAGTAGATTGGACCATGTATTGGTTTCAGAAGCATGGCAAGTTCATTGGGGGGAGCTGTCACAGTGGGCGCTAAATAGGGATGTCTCCGACCATTGTCCTATCGTTTTGAGGTATGCGTCTCAAAATTGGGGCCCCAAACCATTTAGGTTCAAGAACTTTTGGCTGCGGCATAAAGATTTTCATGGATTAGTAGAGCGAAGTTGGTTGGAGGGCTCTATTCAAGGGTGGGCAGGGTATGTACTATTTGAAAAAATGAAGGCACTTAAGTTAGCTATTAAACGGTGGAGTAGACAGGAGTATGGGGTTATGGATGACAAAATCAAGCAACTTTCTGATGGCATTCACGAGTTGGATTTGCTTAATGAGAATGGTTTGCTGCAAGATGAGGAGGTGGGTAGGAGGAAGAACATGATGACTGAATTGTGGGACAATCTAAAAAACAAAGAGAGTCTAGCCTTCCAACAATCAAAGGTTAGATGGCTAAAAGAGGGGGATGCTAATTCAAAGTACTTTCATGCATGTGTTAACTCAAAGAGGGGTTCAAACAGGATTTTGGCATTACAAACAGAAACTGGTTGGGTGGAAGACGCAGAGGGGGTTAAAAATGCAGTGATTTCACATTTCTCAAACCAGTTTGCAGAGACTCCTTGGAAGCGGCCACTTCTACAAGGTGTAGTTTTTCAAGAGGTTTCTGGGCTGCAAAATGATATGCTCACCGAGCCGTTTACCATTGAGGAGATAGAGGAGAGTCTGAGTTCTAGTGATGGTGATAAAAGTCCGGGACCGGATGGATTCAATTACTCTTTCATTAAATCATGTTGGGTAGTGTTGAAGAATGAGGTTCTTAGAATGTTCCAAGAGTTCCATAGTAATGCATGCTTGCCTAGATGCCTAACATCCTTCTTTCTCACTTTGGTCCCTAAGAATTCTTGCCCTCAAGGACTTCATGACTATCGGCCAATATCCCTACTAGGGAGTATCTATAAGCTCTTAGCAAAGGTGTTGGCATCCAGACTTGGCAAAGTTATGGATTCAATCATCTCGTATAATCAATCGACTTTTCTAAAGGGGAGGCATATTGCGGATGGAGTTGTAGTGTTGAATGAGGTGGTGGACTCAGCTAGAAAAAGGGGAAAGGATTGTATAATTCTTAAAGTAGACTTTGAAAAGGCCTATGACTCGGTGAGCTGGGATTATTTACACTACACGTTGGGTAGATTTGGTTTCAATGAGAAGTGGTGTGCGTGGATCCGAGCATGCATTTTCTCTGGGAACCTGTCAGTACTAGTCAACGGAAGCCCGACTGAGGAGGTTAACATTCAGAGGGGATTGAAGCAGGGCAACCCATTGGCTCCATTTCTATTTCTTTTGGTAGCCGAGGGACTTGGTGGACTTGTCAAAAAAGCAGTCTCAAGTGGGCAGTTCACTGGTTTTACGGTAGACTCTTCAGAAGTGTCCATTACTCACCTGTAGTATGCCGATGATACAATTCTGGTCGGGGAAGCTAGCACCCAGAATCTATGGGTTATGAAGACGGTTCTCCGTTGTTTTGAATTGGTTTCAGGTCTGAAAATAAATTTTCACAAGAGTTGTCTAATAGGGATTAATGTAGACGGCAATTTCCTATCTCTGGCTGCAGATTTTTTGAATTATAAGGTTGCTGGTTTCCCTTTTAAATACCTAGGATTGCCTGTTGGCGCCAATCCAAGGTTAACTTCTACCTGGCAACCGTTGATTGATGCTCTAGTAAGAAGATTATCTTCATGGAAGAATCGATATCTTTCCTTGGGGGGGAGGATCGTGCTTCTTAATTCAGTGCTAACAGGTATCCCTATTTACTATTTGTCCTTCATGAAGATGCCTATGAAGGTGTGGTGGACGGTGGTGAGAATCCAAAGGGAGTTTCTTTGGGGAGGTACCTCGGGTGAGAAGAAGATTCCTTGGGTGAAATGGAATGATGTATGCAAACCAAAGGAAAAGGGAGGTCTTGGAGTAAAAAACTTAGCAATTTTCAACCTTAGTCTTCTAGGTAAGTGGAGATGGCGACTTTTGACCGATAAAGATGCTATTTGGTGTAAAGTGGTTAGAGCTAAATATGGTGTGGAGGTGAATGAAAATCCTAATCTGGAGGCTGTTGGAGGATCAAGGGGTATGTCAAACTGGTGGAAGGACTTGTGTACTGTGGGCATTAGTAGGGGGTGGAGGGAGATTGGTTCCTAGAAGGGCTACACAAAAAAATGGGTGATGGAAGGTCTATCTCCTTTTGGAAGGAAAATTGGTATGGGGGCTCTTCATTGAAAGATCTATTCCCAAGGTTATTTTTACTCTCTAGCTTTCAATCAGGGAATGTATCAGAATTTGGCAAATGGGAAGATTCTACTTGGGTGTGGGACCTTCAATGGAGGAGAAGCCCTTTTGTCTGGGAGGAAGAAATGATTCAAGAGTTGTATAATAATCTTACCTCGGTTATGCTCTTCCAGAGGGTGGATCAGTGGGTTTGGAAGCCTAATCCGAGTGGTATGTTTAGTGTTAAGACAGCATATGAAGACCTATCCCTTCGGCAGTTGCAACTAGCTCCCCAAACTGATCTGCAGGCTACCTCGCTTCAGCTGTTATGGAAGAGTAAGGCTCCACTTAAGGTAGTTGCCTTCTCTTGGCAACTATTGCTAGATCGGATCCCCACTAAGGTAAATCTACACCATAGAAGGATTTTAGATGATGATGCTCCCCTGCTTTGCATTTTTTGTCATTGTTATGAAGAATCAGCCAACCATCTTTTCCTACTTTGCCCTTTCTCTAAGTCAATTTGGAATGGAGTCCTCTCTTGGTTAGGGGTTGATTGGCTAGTTCCAGATGCCTTAAATCTTCTTCTGGTTCAGTTTCAAGAGGGATCAACCTCAAAGAGCAATCTTGGGGCTCGTGTGCTGTTTTGGCATGCGGTTGTTTGGGGCTTATGGGAATTATGAAATGGGATTATTTTCAGAGGACAATCTGCAGATCTCCTACATCTCATGGATAGGGTGAAGGTACTTTCATGGAATTGGTTCTCTGCTAGTAAGGAAGGCCTAGTCTGCTCCTTCTCTAACTGGTGCATGGCCCCTTTTAGCTGTATAGTATAGAAGGGGTGGGGGGTGCTTAATTTCTGTGCATGTCTAGTGTATTTTATCAACTGATTATGTAAAAGGGTAGAATACCCCCTTGTACTCTATATATGAAACTTTAGCCTTTTCCAAAAAAAAAAACTTGGTCCCTTCAAATGTAATTCCTTCTGGTCCATTGAACACTTTCCCATTCGCATACACAAACACTGCAAGATGGCTCATGACGTATGCCCCACAATAGTAACAAATAAATAACAATAACTCATAAATTTACAATTTCTAATAATAAAAATATTAAAAATGATTAAGAATTACCAATACTAATTATGATACTTATAAAATTAAATAACAATAACAATAACAACAATATATACAATAATAATGATATTAATAATATTAGCATTATATTATAATAAATATATAAACTTAATAAAAATTAATATAACAACATCATTAGCACAAATTTAAAATAAAATTATTAAAAGGTGCATAGTAGAAATATATGGAGATTAAGAGAATGAGTAGTGTGGAGTTTGTAAATTAGGGTATGGTATTTATAGGGGAGTCTGATGAGTGAAAAGGGGTGTGTGGGGTTAAATGTGCTGGGTGGGGAGGGGTCCCGCGTGCACCATGTGGCGCAACCTGGGAAAGTCGCCATCTGCAATGGCTCCTTTAAAGGCTGTAGTTGCAATGATGCCTTCCTCAGGTTGCGCCATGTGGCACTGCGGGGATAGGGGGAGTAGACATCTTTTGACCAGTAATTTTTTTTTTTAACATAGATGCCAGTTCAAGTGGCTCCTTCAAAGGCAATAAGCCACTTGGATTGACGCCTTTTGACCTATCAAAAAGAAAAATAAAATATGTCATGTGTCAAAAAGAACCCCATTGTAAATAATTTCAAAAAAACCCCGGTTTGGTCAAAAAGCCATTTTTCCACATTATAACCTAACAGTAGCTTTCATCAATTTTTTATTTTGATTTTCATGTAATGGAATTCAAAATAATCAAGGGAAGGGGCACACTATTCTTTCTGATTATGTTATGCCAAACAGCTTGCTACTTCTTTAAATACTTCTTTCTTTATGGTGTAATTCTTGCAGAGCTGATATTTGCAGCAAAAATATTGACTTTTTGGTTTTATTGTCTCCTGCTTTCAAAGCTGAACAAGTCAAAAATGTAAAGTCCTTTGATTTGCTATTCTCGTCCTGGTTTCCTAGCAACTTCACCAATCAAATTATTATGATTATAACAATAACAATAACAATTCTAACCAAAGTTGCTTATTTGCTTATCTAGTTTTTACTCCTCTTGGGTTGTTTTATTGAGTAAGATGATATATAATATTTTTTATACATATAAGAATAATTGCTTCTATAAGCAAATCATTCTTATATATATTGGCATATTGCTGTGAGCACCGATGGCCTCGATCTCTCTTTATCCCTCACGAGTCACGAGTCATGCAGCAACAAGAAGCTTTCAAAGTTATCCAAGTTTGCTCTGTGGCACCACTACAAGGAACAACCCCTTCCCACGTTCCAACCTCTCTCCCTCTAACCTTTTTCGACCTTCTATGGCTAAGATTTCCACCAGTTGAGCGTCTTTTCTTCTATGAATTCCCAAACCCAACAACCACTTCTTCATTCTTTGATTCCATTCTTCCCAATCTCAAACACTCCCTTTCACTCACTCTCCAACACTTCATCCCTCTCACTGGCAACATCACTTGGCCACATGATTCACCACACCCCATCATCAACTATGTCCCTGGTGATGATGCTGTCCCTTTCACTATTGCTGAGTCCAACGCCAACTTCAACCATCTTTGTTCCAATCTCTGTGAAGCATTTGAACGTTTTCCCTTAATACCCCACTTGACTACTTCTCATGAAAAAGCTTCTGTATTGGCTCTTCAAGTCACTTTTTTCCCAAACTTTGGTTTTTGTATTGGAATCACCACACACCATGCTGCTGTGGATGGAAAATCTTCAACTTTGTTTATGAAAGCATGGGCTTATACATGTTCTAAGCTCATAAAATCATCATCACCATCATCATTTTTATCATCATTACATGAAAATCTAACACCTTTCTATGACAGATCAGTGATAAGAGACCCTACAGGAATTGCTCAAGCTTATGTGGACACATGGTTGAAGCACGGTGGACCAAATAATCGAAGTCTCAAGGTGTGGGAGTCCATTAACAGCACAATGCAAACTGAAGCAGTTAAAGGTTTGTTTGAATTAATACCCTCACATATCCAAAAGCTTAAGCAATATGCACAATCTAAGCTGAAAATGAAGGTTCAGTACTTATCAACATTTTCAGTTACATGTGCTTATGTGTTGGCATGCTTGGTTAAATCAGAACAACCAAAGGCCAAGAGAGTAGTTTTTGGATTCGGTGCGGACTGTAGATCACGATTGGACCCTCCAATTGTGCCTACATATTTTGGAAATTGCATTGCAGGGCAAGTAGTTAAGGTTGGGACAGAGAAGTTATTAGAAAATGATGGGTTCATCAATGCTTTGGAAGGTTTATGTGAAGCTTTAGTTAGAGTGGAAGATGAAACTTTAAATGGAGCAGAGAATTGGGTTTCAAATATGCATACTATAACGGAGGATAGAATATTCTCTATTGCTGGATCGCCAAAGTTTGAGGTTTATAGTATTGATTTTGGATGGGGAAGACCTCAGAAGGTAGATATGACTTCTATAGACAGAACAGGAACCTTTTCTCTTTCGGAGAGTAGGAACAACAACAGAGGAATTGAGATTGGGTTGACGTTGAACAAACATCAAATGGAAGTTTTTAATGCTCTTTTTGTTCAAGGACTAGAATCCTTTTAATGCTTTGAAACATTACACTTTTGAGGGAAGCAAATTCACTGAATTATGTTTCAGGTATGTTTACTTGTTTAGAACATTTGTTTGTAAACCTGAGTTTTGATTAACCGAATTTTAGAAATTTGATTCTGATTGCTGTAGTAACTTATTTATGTTTTTATTATTAAAAATAGTTTTGGCATAACGAATGCTGTTTTGATTGTGATATTCAAATAGATTTTTGGATAAATACTTATCAAATTGTGCTTCAACTTTTAGACGGGTATTAGAAGTAATTAATTTTTAAGGGTAGTGTACATAACGAGAGTAAGAGTTGAAAAACTAAAATTGAGTTTTAGCAAAAGTAGAAGCAATAAATTTTGCTTCTACTCAAATTCCGGTTTAATCCTAAACTTAATGAATTCAAAAGTAAGACAAACATTATTAAAAAAAATTGGTAAAAATAGGTTTGAGTTTCTCCACCCAAGTTTAGGCTGTCTAAACACACTTCCAAACGCACACTATGTAAATTTAAATGCATTAGCTTATTATTTATTGTTTAAAGTATCCCCTGAGACACTCACAAGGCGAGGTCTAAGTGGTTAGTAGCTTAGGCCCTTTAACCATGTTTAGGGTTTCGAATCCTGGTGATGAGAATAGAATTGTATCTGTGGGTAGAGGAGTTCTTCCTTAACTGGTACTCTACGTTATTTATTATAAGTGTATTATTTTTAAATGACATGGCAGTTACACAATCTTAGTAGATGAGTCAGGGAATAAGGCACCATTTTGGGACAGAAGATCTTCATTCGTATCAATTGGCATATTAAATTAGCTAGCTCTAGTCATTGTAACTAGTAAGCTACAACAGACAAGTTTCTTGGTTTCATCAATAGCAATAACTAGTTGCAAGATAAAGTAAAGGCTTTATATTTTCTTGGTTTCATCTCATAATCAATGACACTTTAGATAGCAGAGTAAATAGTGCTACTGCAGTTACACATGAATAAGTCTTGATATTTGATCTTTTTGATATTGTTATATATTTTTTTAATATCTCTATGATTCATGTTAAAATTCTTACTGTCATGCTAGTTTGTGACATATTTAGTGTGGATCCATAACTTTTTAAGTATAGAAAAGCTTGCTATTTAAATAGAGCTAAAGTTCCTTTTTTTCAATAAAATAGGGTATGCTGCAAATGATTGATAATGTCTGAGGTGCCAATATAGTTGGGATGTCTTGCATTATAGTGATGCATTTGCATACCTTCTTTGTTAAAAAAAAAAAAAAAATAGAGCTAAGTGGATGATGGTAAGGATGAAAGGAAGAAGTTGCTTGTTGTTTGGGCTGTAAGAAGAAGATAGAGTCTATTGAATTTGTTGTTAGGTTCTGTGATCCGTTTTGGTTGCTGTTTTTGCTAAAAAATGAAATTATGGGTTGTTGTTCTCTAATTTTTTGTTGCAGTTTTCCAATTTCTGGTTGCTAATTCTGCTAAAATAAAATTTTGGTTTGGTGTTTCAATAATTTCTGGTTGTGGTTTCAGTTAGAGTAAATTGTGATTTTCCTATAAAAAAGAAAAAGAAGTAAACTGTGATTTGTTGTTCTCTAATTCTGGTTTGATTAATAAATTATGGTTTGCTATTAATAAATTATGATCTTCCATAGGTTAAGATTTAATTGATGGCTACAAGAAAATTATGTTATGAATGGTTGATTCTACTGTTTTTACGTGAGGGAGAAGGAAAAGAAAATGTTTTGGTAATGAATTTTGACAAGAATTGAATCATAAAATTAATTGGAATTTTCGTTGGTCAGTTGTTGGTTGTGGTAAAGAATAAGAAAATAGTTTTCTAAACGTGAAATTAGCATTGGAATCTGTCTGGATATTTTAAATGTTGAAATATGTGAAATTCCTCTATGCAATGACCTTACCTTACCCGCATCCTTAAGGGACCTAAAAGAATGTTGATGAAATAAGAGAAATTATTGAGAAAAGATTAAAGAATTCTTGATTGGAATTTAATGGGTTAGTAAAAGAATCTAGTTGGATTTTGACAAAACAATTAATGTAAGGGTTAATAAGACGAAAAATATTACATAATTAAAGATATCGATTGAGAAATAATTACTCGAGCTGAAAATGCAAGAAATTATACATTGTCATTATTGCATATGGCAACGGGGCGGGTGCGGGTAGTGCTTCCCCACATTCATACCCGTCAATATCCATGGATATTTATGTGGGTAGCACCGTAGCAGGTATCCATGAATATCCGTGGGTATTTTTAGGTTCGTTTGGTGGTCAGGATATGATAGGGTTGGATAGGATAGGGGTATGATAGGATATGAGCAGGATAAGCTGTTATCCTATCCGACGTTTGGTGTCTACCAGATAACCAACTGGATAGCATTGCAATTTTAGTATGAATTTTAAAATGTTCTGAATGTTTTCATATTTTATTAGATTTTAGTTTTTTTTTTTTATAATTTTCATTTTTTAAGATTATATAAAAAGATAAAATTGTCCTTGTGAAAAACTACATATCAAATTTTAAAATATTGCTTAACTTAAATTAATTTTTTTATAATTTTAACTATTCATTTTTAATTTTTACTTTACATATAGTTAAATTATTAGAATATTTTATATTTATTTTTCAGTGTTTTAAAATAATATAAAGTAACAAAATTAGCCTTGTGACAAATATTTTTAAAATTAATTATTAATATTTTTATTATTTTATGTTTTATTATACCTTTTTTTTTTTCGCCATATTATATTTTATTATACTTTAATTATTTTATATATAAAATATTTTTTTACTTTATTATACTTTAAATCACCTTATCTTATCATGTTGAGTTCTAACCCAGCCCCCCCAGGATAGAATTTTAACTAGATGGACATGATATGATAGGTGACATGATTGGTTTATCCTATCCAGCTGGCTCACCAAATAATAGTTTCAAACATGATATGATAGCTTATCTTATCCTGTCTCAATGGAGTAGAGTTATTTTTCAATCCCATGCATAGCATACATGGCTTATAATGTCTTCATGCCACATGCATAACATTATTAACTAATAAGATGATTTAATTAAATATAAAGTTATATAATTTTGTAATATATATATATAGTTTGATTTAATTGGTTATTTTAAATTCTTTAATTAAATGAAACTTTCAAATATCACTTATCGCTTTTATATTTTGCTTGTATTTATTGCCATTCCATTCCTTTTATGATAAATGTAATCCCACTCCTCCTGTTTTACATTATGTATATAATTAACAAAATTTGTTTAACTATGGCGAACAACAACAACAAGCGACCTGATGTACGTGTGGAATTTGGGAGCGATATGTGGACAACTGATCTCCCAAGCTTGATTGGAACCTTTGATGGAGAAATCATCATTTGTGTTACTACAGGCACCCATCCTAACTATGATTGCCGCTCCTATTGTCATAATTTTCCTCTTACATTTTACATTTTTACTTACCATTGACTGAGATTTGGATCACTACTCTCTATGTGCCCACTATGGACCTTCCCGCTCGCTTCCCGAAATCCTAGAGGGTTAGAAATATCTGGGGGTTACCCTCTCTTCCCTACGAGCTTCTTGCTCTGTTAGGGTTTTTGCCCTCTAGCGTCGCTGGAGCTTTCCCCTCCCCAGTGGAGGTTTTCTTCCCCGGCCCATCTAGTGGGGTTTCCTCCCTTCTCTTCATTCCACACCTCTATTGTCTCTCTCCCTTGTGCCACCACCACCATTCACCATGGATTCCCTCCCATCCGCCAACAACCACCATGGTTTTTGGTGCCCAATTCAAGCCTCCCGCTGCGGTCCTGGACTTTAACCCGACTGCACCAACTCGTTGCTTGTATCTCTACGGCCATGAGAAACGACCTTCACCGGAAAACTTTGAAGGTCCCCATTGTTGCTCCCCACTTTCAGATCTGGTCCATGTTCGCCCCCTACCAAAGCCACCAGATATAGGTAAGAATTTTCATTTTGTTTGTCTTGTTGCTGGTGTTGTGGGCTCTCTTTTGTATGAGGTGTTTTTATGGGTAGTTTGTCTTAAGAATGCACTTCAGGTGTTTGAAGAAATGCCCCTTAAGAGCCTGAATTTTTGGAATAACAGAGTGTGAAGATACAAATGTGGCTGATACCACTCTCAGCATCCTCTCAAGCTATCATTTGGCCTCCAGACAAGTGGTTAATTTGGACAAATTCGAGACCATCTGTAGTCGAAACGAGCTTGCAGATGTCAAAGAAATGATTCGTAACTGGATCGGGATAAAAACTGTGGCTTCTCTTTTCTCCTTTGTCATTGACCATGTGCGGAACAATTTGATAGATTGTCTGTTTTCTTGTTTGAAAATGGCCATTTGGCTTCTGATCAATCTATGTATCTTGTATTTTGGATTATCTAATGGAATGCGTTTGTACTATAAAAAAAAACCCTAGAGGGTTAGGGAAAGGTCATTTTTTGGCTGCTTGAGGGACAAGAAGCAATAGTATGTATACTAGCCTGATTTCAGCTTGTCATGGGCACATCCACTCTAGATGAGAATTCTTTTATATATATATATATATATATATATATATATATATACAGGCTCGGCCCAAGAGGGAAGCAGCCCAAGTAAGGGCTTTAGGCCTCAAAATTATTTTTTATTTTATTACTTACTTAAAAAAAAAAAAATCCACAACTCTCCCTCTCCCCCTGGTTCTCTCCCCTGAATCCCCTCAGCCACGTTTACCAATCAATCAGTGATTCATGATTCTCTTTCTCCCTCTGTTTAATGTTTAACATTCGGTCATCAACTCACAATTACTCACATTTATCTATAATCTCTCCCTCTCTCTCTTGTCTCTCTATATCCCTCTCTCCCTCTACGACTCTATCCCTTACTGCTTCTCCTCTCTTTGTTGATTTCTGTCATTTTCTCTCAACTCTGCATCTCCCACAAGCCTGAGTGACTCAGTCTTAGACCCTCACTGCCTCACTCTCTGCGTGACTGTGTCTCCGTCTACACCTCGACGACCTCTGCGACTGCGACTCCCTCCGTGGCTAGCGGGTCTCCAGCATTGTGGCGTGTAACACCCCGATTTCTTGATTAGGGTTTAAGGAAGAGATTAAGGATAATTAAAGACTTAATTATGTTCCTTTGGTGTTAGTTAGCTTGTGTTTCAAGTTTGAGGAGAATCGGAGTTGAAACGGGTCCGAAACGCGAACAAACGCTAAACCGAGTGATTAATTAGTCAGTTAATTAATTAATTGAGGATTAGAATATTAAAACTAGGTTAGGCTTGAGCATAACAAATTGTTTTTTTTGTAGCCTAAAATAATTAAGAAAAATATTCCAGCAGTATGAAGATACAGAAGAAAACACCCGGTTGTGCCAACGGAACAACACCTGATGACACGTGTCCCTATACCATCGTACCACCTCACTTTCCACTAGCATGTACCTAAACCACCTACACATGACACCTAGCCCACTAACTATCTAAGTAAGGCATGCATGTTGACACTTGCTTTCCACTAAAACAAGATAATAATTAAATAATCCTAAATTAAGTAATATAAAAGCAAAATGCATGCATGGTCATTGTCTTCTTTCTCTTCTTTTGAGGGCAAAAACCAGAGAAGAAAAGTGTCCCAAAGGCAGCCATTTTCGTGCCTTAGTTAAGCTTGAGTTAAGGTGGTTTCGGTTGTCGGATTTTCAAACCGATCGCGTATTCGTGTTCACGGCTTCGACATCTTCGACGTTGTGTCTTTGCATGTCATTTTCATCAAGGTAAGTCAGTGTTGATGCCTTGAACATTTGTCCTTTTTGAGTTATTTAAATTCATTTTTACTCCTATTCTTAGTCTCGATATCGTTTTCGACGCGTTTTAGGCTTTTACGGGTTTTTGGGTCAAATCAATCGAACGGAAATTCGACTTCGGCTCAAAGCCGAATCTGACTTTATGAGACAGCCATTGTGTTGGTGAGTTTCTTCTTTTATTTCTTGTGTTTAATTCGTTTCGGGTCATCGTTTAGATTCCTATGTTGGTCGGTTGTTGATTCTGCGACTATTTTTGTGTTTCTGGCTTTTTTTGAACCTCGTGTGTGTCCTCGGGATAATTTTGGTCCAATGCACATATCTTAGGTTTTCATATCATATTTGAGGTCATTTTCGGAAAGCACATCGAGGTTCGTGCCAGTAGCACGGAAGCATTCGAAGCTTTTATGGGAAAGCGTGCAAGTCAGTAAGGTGGGGAGAAACTAACCGACATCGTCGGTGAGGCAAGTGTAGAATAACAATTATATATGCATGTGTATGTTGTTCCCCAGACCCTACTAGGATGTCGAATAATCGACAACAGCTAAACCCAAATAAAATATGTTGTCTCAGGTTTAGTAGTTGTAGGTTTATTGACAGTAAGTTTGATATCTTAAGTTAGCAAGTTGATATTGGTTGAGGTTGTTTGAATTGCATGCTACTTGCCATTTGAATTATACATGATGACATGTGATATTTGCTATACTTGATTTGTTGAACATGATTATGTGATTATTTTATATTGGTATATGAGAGTTGATGATTGGCTAGTTGTTACGACGAATATATGTTGTATGGATGAGTTGAGAGTTAACACCGTGATAATGCCTTGAGATTGTGACTTTGAGGCCTGGGATGTATGGGCATCCGCTGTGAGACTGTGAATGTGTCAGAAAGTTCCGGTGTTAACCATGACGATGTTTGTTGCGTTGCGTTTTGCCAAGGTGGCGAGCCGTATGACTGGGTGTTGTAACACCATGTTTTTCATAAAATGTTTTATAAAGTTAGTTTTATTTATTTTAAAATGTTGGTTAAGGGCTAAGTGAGATTTTAGCCTAAAAGTCCCTTTCTGGTACATGAGCACGCTCGTGCTCATCAGCCAGCAAGCTCGTGCTTAAAGTCAGAAGCGTGTCTCTGATTTTAAGTTGAGCACGACCGTGCTCAATAGTGAGCACGCCCGTGCTCAATAGTGAGCACGCCCGTGCTCAATGCGTGGACCGCGTCTCGCTGACGCTAAGTGGAGCACGACCGTGCTCAATGCTAAGCACGACCGTGCTCAGGTCCGAACGTTATATACATAAACAAAGTCGAGGGTTTGGCAGATAACCCTATTTTGGAGTAGTGCAGCAGCCATAGTGCGGCCAGAACTAGCATTCCTCCTTTTCCCTTCCTCTTGATCAGTTTTGGGAGCCTTGGGAGATCGCTAGCTTAACTGTGTCAGTGCACAGAGGTAAGGTTCTTTTCCCTTCCTTAGTTTCCTTTCATTATTGTGAATAGGGAACTAATTCTTGGGTTGTTTTGTGGACCCAAGGTTCGTGTTGGTGTGAGTCACCGTAAGAGGAGGAACCGATTCGTTCGTTGGGACGTGTTAGAGCTACCTTCAATCCAGGTATGGGGAGAAGTGGGATTGTACTCATTAGGCAGTGGGTAGTGTAAGGTAACGGGGTTCCCTATGACTCCAGTGTTTTTGTATGTATGTTTGTTGAATATGGCATTTAATCTGTGATAATATGTTTCTGGTTATTGTAGTGTTATATGCCTATGAACATGATGGTTGTTTATACGATGCTATGTTATTGTTATTAACATAATGATGTTGGATGGTTGATCGTTGTTGTTGTTACTGTTTTGATGAGTATAATGTTGATAAAGTTATTAATGGAATAATTAAGTTTAATAAACGTGTAAGGTTAGGTGTTTAATCCATTAAAATTTGGTTAGGATTTGGTTTCTGTCCCTGCCCAGAACAGTGCAGTCGTGCATTGAGCACGACCGTGCTGAACAGGGTGCACGACCGTGCTCCCACTTAAATTCTGGAAAATGGCCGCGCTGCTCAGCACGGCCAAGCAGGTCAAATAGCACGATCGTGCTGCTGAGCACGACCGTGCTGAGTGTGAAGCACGACCGTGTTTCACTTAAAAGGGCAGCACGCCCTCACGTGTCCAAGCACGACCGTGCTAGGGTCTAAGCACGACCGTGCTGACCCCCCTGGACAGTAATGCAATTAAAGGACTTAAGGGGTTTTTAACCCCATTCCCCTATGATGATAAGTTAAGATAACTAATCAAAGATAAAGATTAGACAACCTGGTTATTAATTATATAAGATAATTAGATAATCAAATGTTAAGTCGGTATCCGTTGGGTTACCGCACGTTGATAAGTTGAAGTCTTAGGTGCTTATAGGCCCAAGCACGTTGAGTTGAACCTTGGTGCTTATTGGCCAAGGGAGCCTTGACCCCACGGTTTGGGTCTAAGGTTACATTGAGTTTGATGTTGAAAGTCTTGGGAGCTTCATGGCCCAAGCAAGGAGGTGGTTGAGATTGTTTGTTGTTGTGCCATTTGCATAAAGCATTGGAGTAGTTGATGGGGGAGGTTCGACAAAGGGGAGATCGCCCGAGAGTACGGTGATCTGGCCATCCACGGTAGGTCACCCAAGGTTTGGTGACCGAGGCCCCCCGTGATGAGGCATCCATGGTTTGATGCGTTGGCTATCCATGGGGTTTACCCAAGGTTTGGTGAACTGCCGGTGTTGGTGCTTTTATGGCCAATACGGATATGTAACTCCAAAGTCGTTCATCCTGAGTTAGTTTGGATCCACATGCATAGTTGGAGTAGCGGAGTAGTTGATGCATTGCATAGCATAGCATACTTGGTTGTTATGATACTGTTGGATGTTGATGTATGCTTATGTGTATGTTTACCTTGCGTACTATTCCCCTGCTGTTCATATGATTACATGAATCTTACTCCCTGTATTGTTTGTGTTTGGCCTGATTGTCATTTGCAGAGGATGACGAGCAGCCCGGAGAGGAGTGACTCTGAGGAGCCGCCACTCATAGTTAGGGCCTGTTTATGTTTAGTTGTTCCTTTTGTATTCCGAGGATGTAATTTTCCGGAACGGTTATACCAGCTCTGAGTTGTGACATCGAGGTTGGGTAGTTATTACTTCATGTTTTATCATTTATGAACTTGGTTTATTTTTCCGCGTTGAAACTGGTTCATGTGGGACTTTTCTACCCATGGACAATTGTTTTTGAACTTATTCAATAATTGCATGTTTTCATTTTAAATTATTTATTTTATCTGCCTTATAACCCCGCGGTTTGGATCTAAGGTGTTGTTGTGTTGCATACGCATTGCATCGGAGATGTTGTTTAGGGATGTTCGACATAGGGGAGGTCGTCCTAGAGTACGGCGATCTTGCCATCCACGGTTGGAGTAGATTCTCCTAGCGCCCCATGACGAGGCATTCGTTGGTTTGATACGTTGGCTATCCAAGGAGTAGATTCTCCGGCATTGAGTAGATTCTCAATGTGGATATTTAACTCCGAAGTCCTCCATCCCGAGTTTAGTGGATCCACATGCATTGCTGGTTTAGCGGAGTAGGATTGCATTGCACTACATAACATGTTGATGTTGTTGGTGTATGTTGGTGCCATGTATGTTTGTGTTTACTTTACCTCCTACTTCCTTGCTAATATGTTTGCATGATTCTTACTCCCTATGTTTGTTTATTTGTTTGTTTGTGTTTGGCCTGATTGGCACCTTGCAGAGGATGACGAGCAGCCCGGAGAGGAGTGACTCTGAGGAGCCGCCACTCATAATTAGGGCTAGTTTCTTGTTCAGTTAGTTTGTTAGTTTTCAGTTGTAATTCCGTGGATTTTATTCCGGAACATCGGGGTTGGGATATGTTTATTTCTCTGTTATGTTTTAATGGTTTTAAACTTATTTTAATTTCCGCGTTGTGAACTGGTTCATGTGGGACTTTTCTACCCATGGACAATTGTTTTTAAATTCTCCAGTAATATGCATGTTTGCATTTAATTGTTTTTATATTAAATGCTTTATAACATGTGGGGTAGAAGAGTGTCACAATGAGAGAGTTGGCTACTGCTATACTGCAGCAAACTCCGCAGAATACCCAGTTCATGCAGAGGCAGGAAGAGCGGGAAGAAAGGCAACACCAAGTGAATATGGTGCGGGAAGAAGAAAACCTGGATAGTGGTCTGAATGCCTTCATGATAGGCAATCCACCTCAGTTTCACGGCGACTACGACCCAGAAGCTGCAGAGAAGTGGTTACAGGAGGTGGAGAAGGTCTTTGTGGCTATGCACTACAGAGAAGAACGGAAAGTGACCTATGCCGCTTTCATGCTTGTCGGAGCAGCAGAATCCTGGTGGAGGAACAAGCAGAGGTTGTTGGAGGCTGAAGGGCAGGAAATTAACTGGGAAGTCTTCAAGGAGCATTTTCTGGAAAAATATTTTCCCCAGAGTATTAGAGTCGAGAAGGAGAAAGAGTTTTCCAACCTGAAACAAGGATCTATGACAATTGGGGAGTATACTGCAAGGTTCGAGGCATTGTTAAAATTCTCACAGTGTTACCAAGTACACCCAGATGAGGAATGGGTGTGCAGGAAGTTTGAAGATGGTTTGAGACCCGAGCTGAAGCGGACAATGCTGCCAATGGAGTTGAATCACTTCCCAGCTCTAGTGGAGAAATGTACTGTGTTAGAAGGACATGATCGTTCTGGAAATGTTCAACAACAACAAAGAAACGGTGGACCAATATGGGGAAACAATCAGAGAGGAAGAGGAGGTAGATTCCAGTCAAGTGCGAAACCATACAGTCGCCCGGCTCAGCAGTCAGTGAATGCCAGAGGAGAGAGTTCAAGTCGAGCACAGCAGAGAGGCTTCACATGCTTCAAATGCGGAGGGCCGTATCTCAGGAAGGACTGCCCTCAGTTGCAGAATATTACTTGCTTTAATTGTGGCAATGTGGGCCTCATGTCATGGAATTGCCTTCAAGGCAATACTAGGAGAGCTTATACTGCGCAGCCAGTTGGAAGGAATCAAGGAGCAGGGAATCAGACCCAGACAAGAACTCAACAAGGAGGAAGACCTCAGGCTGCGGGAAGAGTCTTTGCCGTGAGAGGATCTGAAACCTCTCGATGTCCTGATCTGATACAGGGTAAGTGTTTAGTGTTCGGTAAACTCTTATCGGTTTTATTTGATTTGGGTGCTAGTCATTCTTTTATATCAATAGAGTGCATGGATCATTTGCATTTACCTGTTTCTTCGTTACCTTATGACCTTATTGTTTCTACTCCTATGGGTGAAACTTTGACAACCATATTTGTTTGTCGGGATTGTCCTATTATTTTGGAAAATAGACAATTCAAAGTGGACCTCATCTGTTTGCCTATGCAACAGATTGATATTATACTAGGCATGGACTGACTTTCGGTCAACCTTGTAATTTTAGACTGTTCAAACAAAACCCTTCGTTTCTCAGAGTGATCTGGATTATTTCCTGTCAATGACAGTGACTCAGGAAATAGACGATCGAAAGATTGCATGGTGCTGATTTCCTTGGAAGCAATGGAATCTCCTAAGCCGAATGCGCTGCTTGTTGTTTGCGAGTTTCCAGAGGTTTTCTCGGATGATGTTCCCGGGTTGCCACCTAGAAAAGAGGTAGAGTTTGCAATCGATCTCGTACCAGGGACTCGACCGATATCGATAGCTCCATATCGAATGTTCCCATCAGAGTTAGCAGAGCTGAAAAAACAGTTGGATGACATGTTGAAAAAGGAATTTATCCGACTAAGTGTATCACCATGGGGAGCGCCAGTTCTTTTTGTGAAGAAGAAGGATGGTAGCTCAAGGTTATGCATCGATTATCGGTAATTGAATAAAGTAACAATCAAGAATAAATATCCATTGTCGAGGATTGACGATCTTATGGATCAGTTGCAGGGAGCGACTGTGTTCTCTAAGATAGATCTGAGGTCTGGATACCATCAGATCAGAGTAAAGGAAGATGATATACCGAAGACTGCTTTCAGGAGTCGGTATGGTCACTACGAGTATCTGGTTATGCCATTTGGTGTAACTAATGCTCCAACTGTATTCATGCACTATATGAATCGGATCTTCAAACCATACCTTGACAAGTTTGTCATTGTATTTATTGATGACATTCTGATCTACTCCTCGAGTAGAGAAGAACATACAAAGCATCTTCGGGTTGTACTTCAAGTGCTTAAGGACAGACAACTCTATGCCAAGTTGTCCAAGTGTGAATTCTGGTTGGACGAAGTACAATTTCTTGGGCATGTTATAAACAGATATGGGATAGCTGTGGATCCAGCCAAAGTTGAAGCAGTTGTGAATTGGGGACGCCCTAAAACAGTTGGCGAAGTCAAAAGTTTCCTTGGACTGGCAGGTTACTATAGAAGGTTCATAGAATGATTCTCAAAGATTGTGTTGCCGATGATGCAGTTAACAAGAAAAAGTAAAGTGTTTGAGTGGACAAACGAGTGTGAGGCTAGTTTCCAGGAGTTGAAGAGGAGGCTTACAACATCTCCTGTATTAGTCTTGCCAGATCCATTAGCACCATTTGATGTGTACTGCGACGCATCACATCAAGGCCTGGGTTGTGTGCTCATGCAAGAAAGGAAAGTAGTAGCTTATGCCTCAAGGCAGTTAAGAGTACATGAGTGGAACTACCCCGCCCACGATCTAGAGTTAGCCACAATAGTGTTTGCATTGAAGATATGGAGACACTATTTGTATGGTGCTAAATTCACAGTTTACAGTGATCACAAGAGTTTAAGATACATGTTCGATCAAAAGGAGCTAAACATGAGACAACGGAGATGGATGGAATTCATAAAGGATTATGAGTTCGATCTCCAATATCATCCAGGAAAAGCAAACGTCGTAGCGGACGCATTAAGTCGGAAATCTTTGCAAGTGCATGCTATGATGGTTAAGGAGTTAGAGTTGATCGAACAATTTAGAGATATCAATCTTGGGATAACGGAATTATCCCAGAAGAATATGAGTTTAGGAATGGTCACTATCACAAGTGGATTCATAGACTTAGTCTGGAAGAAGCAAGCTGAAGACCAGTATCTCCAAAATGTTAATCAAATGATAGAAGAAAGTAAGACAGTAGAATTTAAGAGAGGTACTAATGGAATCCTATGGTTTGGAGAAAGGATTTGTGTGCCAGAGGATAGAGAAGTTAGGAATTTGATTTTGGAAGAAGCGCACAAAAGCAAGTTAAGTTTCCATCCAGGTGCCACAAAGATGTATCAAGATTTGAGGAAAATGTTCTGGTGTCCTGGAATGAAAAAGAAGTTGCGGAATATGTCCAATCCTGCTTGGTGTGTCAAAAAGCAAAGATTGAACACCAAAAGCCAGCGGGATTATTGCAATCTTTGGACATCCCAGAATGGAAATGGGATAGTATTGCAATGGACTTTGTGACTGGTTTACAGAAGACACAAAAGAAATATGATGCAATCTGGGTTATAATTGATAGATTGATGAAATGTGCTCATTTCCTTCCTATCAATCAAAGGTTCTCAATGGAAAGATTAACTCAGTTGTATATCAAGGAAGTTGTCAGATTGCACGGAGTGCCCGCTAGTATAATTTCGGACAGAGATCCGAGATTTACATCAAGGTTTTGGCAGAGTTTACACAGTGCTTTGGGAAAAAAGTTAAGGATGAGTTCGGCTTATCATCCTCAGACGGATGGTCAGTCAGAAAGGATGATTCAGTTCCTGGAAGACTTGTTAAGAGCGTGTGTGTTAGAACACACAGGAAGTTGGGATGAATTTCTTCCACTGATTGAATTTACATATAACAATAGTTTCCACACAAGTATTGGAATGGCGCCATATGAAGCACTGTATGGAAGAAAGTTCAGAACACCTCTTTGTTGGTACGAGACTAGAGAAAACCAATTAATTGGACCCGAGGTGGTACAGCAAACGACAGAACAAGTGCGGAAGATCCAGGAGAAGATGAAAGTAGCGATAGATAGGCATAAGAGCTATAACGACAAGAGGAGAAGACCTTTGGAGTTCCATGAAGGCGATCATGTTTTCATGCGAGTCACGTCGAGAACTGGAAATGGCAGGGCAATAAAATCCAGAAAGCTTACACCTCGTTTTATCGGACCATTTCAAATTCTTCGCCAAATTGGTCCAGTTGCCTATCAGATAGCCTTACCGCCCAATCTTTCGAACCTTCATGATGTCTTCCATGTATCCCAACTCAGAAAATATTATCCTGATCGATCGCATATTATAGAACCCGAATTAATACAATTAAGAGAAAACCTTGAGTATAAGGCATTGCCTGTATGGATTGAGGACCGAAGGATAAAAGAACTCCACGGGAGGCAGATTCCTTTAGTCAAGGTCGTCTGGGATGCAGTTACTGGTGATGTGACATGGGAAAGAGAACCTGACATGCAACATCAATATCCGCATCTTTTCGCATGAGGTAACTTAATTTAAATTTCGAGGACGAAATTTATTTTAAGGGGGGTAGTAATGTAACACCCCGATTTCTTGATTAGGGTTTAAGGAAGAGATTAAGGATGATTAAAGACTTAATTATGTTCCTTTGGTGTTGTGTTTCAAGTTTGAGGAGAATCGGAGTTGAAACGGGTCCGAAACGCGAACAAACGCTAAACCGAGTGATTAATTAGTCAGTTAATTAATTAATTGAGGATTAGAATATTAAAAATAGGTTGTGCCTGAGCATCATAAATTGTTTTTTTTTAGTAGCCTAAAATAATTAAGAAAAATATTCCCACAATAGGAAGATACAAAAGAAAACACCCGGTTGTACCAACGGAACAACACGTGATTACACGTGTCGCCATACCATCGCACCACATCACATTCCACTAGCATGTCCCTAAACCACCTACACATGACACCTAGCCCACTAACTATCTAAGTAAGGTATGCATGTAGACAGTAGTTTTCCACTAAAACAAGATAATAATTAAATAATCCTAAACTAAGTAATATAAAAGCAAAATGCATGCATGGTCATTGTCTTCTTTCTCTTCCTTTGAGTGCAAAAACCAGAGAAGAAAAGTGTCCCAAAGGCAGCCATTTTCGTGCCTTAGTTAAGCTTGAGTTAAGGTGGTTTCGGTTGTCGGATTTTCAAACCGATCGTGTATTCGTGTTCACGGCTTCGACATCTTCGACGTTGTCTTTGCATGTCATTTTCATCAAGGTAAGTCAGTGTTGATGCCTTGAAAATTTATCCTTTTTGAGTTATTTAAATTCATTTTTACTCCTATTCTTAGTCCTGATATCATTTTCGACTCGTTTTAGGCTTTTACGGGTTTTTTGGTCAAATCAATCGAACGGAAATTTGACTTTGGGCTCAAAGCCGAATCTGACTTTGTGAGACAGCCATTGTGTTGGTGAGTTTCTTCTTTTATTTCTTGTGTTTAATTCGTTTTGGGTCATCGTTTTGATTCCTGTGTTGATCGGTTGTTGATTCTGCGACTGTTTCTGTGTTTCTGGCTATTTTTGGACCTCATGTGTGTCCTCGGGATAATTTTTGGTCCAATGCACATATCTTAGGTTTTCATATCAGATTTGAGGTCATTTTTGGAAAGCACATCGAGGTTCGTGCTGGTAGCACTGAAGCATTCGAAGCTTTTACGGGAAAGCATGCAAGTCAGTAAGGTGGGGAGAAAGTAACCGATGTCGTCGGGGAGGCAAGCGTAGAATAATAAATATATATGCATGTGTGTAGGGTGCCCCAGATCCTACTAGGATGTCGAATAATCGACAACAACTAAACCCAAATAAAATAATATTTTAATGTTGTCTCGGGTTTAGTAGTTGTAGGTTTATTGACAGTAAGTTTGATATCTTAAGTTAGCAAGTTGATATTGGTTGAGGTTGTCTGAATTGCATGCTATTGTGCTATTTGAATTATACATGATGATATGTGATATTTGCTATACTTGATTTGTAGAACGTGATTATGTGATTATTTTATATTGGTATATGAGAATTGATGATTGGCTAGTTGTTATGACGAATATATGTTGTATGGATGAGTTGAGAGTTAACACCGTGATAATGCCTTGAGATTGTGACTTTGAGGCCGGGGATGTATGGGCATCCGCTGTGAGAGTGTGAATATGTCAGAAGGTTCCGGTGTTAACCATGGCGATGTTTGTTGCATTGCATTTTGCCAAGGTGGTGAGCCGTATGACTAGGTGTCATACGAGGTTTGTTGTACTCGAGTGCGAGTATGGATTACGGAGGGACTAGTCTGTGAAAAGACCTGGGGGATGTAAAACTGGACTCGGGCGGCTCACAATGACCATTAGGTAGCACCTAGTGCGTCGTGTACCCCGGTAGAGTCTAGTTATCTCGACTTTACCCTGAGTATCCACGTCTATGGTTGACTATCCGAGGCGACCCAGATACCTCTGATGGAGCTAAGCTCATAGAGAGATGCACTCTTATGGGTCACGACGAGTGGAAAAGTTGCCTAGACAAACTAACTGATATTTCCTAAGCGAAGAGGCTTGATAAGGGAATATCTCGGGGTTGAGACCCGGATGAGAGATATCGGCCGACATGCATAGGAGTGACACTCCTAAGAGGATTGATCTGAGAGTGAACTTGGAGGATGTACTGTGTTGGTGTGATTCGGAAGATGGTTGCCTATTACTTGTTGCATGTGTTATATGTATATGTGATTACTGTTCTATGTGTCCCCATCTCCATTTTTATGACTATGTTAGAGTTGCTTATCTCCTTTCTTCCTTTATTCTTTCTATGTATGCTATCGACAAGGTAGATGACCAGCAACCACAAGGTGGAGACGACAGTGTGGAACGACTATCGTGACGGCGAGGGCAATGGTAGTTCTAGGTGCCCATATCGTCTGTGATATGGTTTTGTCGAATGCACTAGATAGGTTGTGAGCCTCAGTGAGATTATTTTACTTTTGGATGCATTTGGAGAGGCGGGCTTGGTAGCTTTAGGACTTTCTTTGTTTCAGCACTAGTATGTGTATGTACCTTTTGGTTTCAGTGTCCTATATAGTTTTATAGGCTGTAGTCCCTCTGTTGGGACAATCTGCACTCTTATGGTGACCGCTGTATATATATTAAGTATATGTGTGCTGTGTTTTACCGTTGCACATGTTTTATGTTACAAACGTTTTTAACTTCCACTTCTAAATGATAATATATTTTCATCTGTAATAATCACGATAACGTTAATTACGAATTAAGGTTTAGTTAATTAGGATTGTTCTTTAATGGAACATCGGGGTGTCTCATGGCGCACCGGAGCTTCGACTACTGGACGACTCCCTCCTTCGCCCTCCATTATGGCGCTGCGACTGGTTTGACTATTTGAGTGGTTTCCCGCAATTCTGCCGTCGTTGAGTCGGCAACTGTTAGTGTTGGTACTTGGAAGAAGAAAAAAGAGGCATAAGGCATTTGGCTATTGCGTAATGTCGATCAGTACCTGATAGTGTTACAGAATTTAATAATTTTGTGTGGGTGTTATTATTGTGTAAGGTGTATGTAACATCTTTAATTTTTTATAAAAAATATCGATTAAATAACAAATTATTTCTTCCTTCTATTGCAAAAATCTTGTATGTGTTCCTGTTGCATATGATCCAACAAGCATCCTGAGTTTATGTGAAATAATCTCTTGGGAACCAAATTTTATTGTTCTAACATTTTTTCTGTAGTTTTAGTTTATAGTCGTTTAATTTACTTTTGTAAAAGATTCATTGCTTTTATTTTTAAAATATATAAATGTCAATACGAAAATCCGAATCAAATTATTCAAAATTAAAAAAAAATTTAAAAAGACCTCACTTTTAGAATTCGCTTTAGGCCTCAATAGGTGTTGGGCCGGCTATTATATATATATATATTGATCATATGGTAGAGGCGTGCGGTTATATAATTGTTTAACCGGATGCTGACTATTGTACTCTGTACTTATTTTGTGCACCGTTCATGTTAATGCACAACTTTTGTATTGTAATACATGTGATGCTGCCATTATGATATCTTATCATTATGTTCATCTTTTAAGAAGGATTTAGATGTAAATAATTTGTTTATACACATAATTTATTATAAGACATTATAATATTGTTTGATTCATATAATTGACCAAATCTAATAAAAAGATGCTTTTTATTATTATTATTATTGTTGTGGTGGTGTCAATGAATCCAAAAGTAAGTTCTATCAATACTTCAATGAAGATCAATATATATATAAAAAAAAAAAACAATACTAAAATATATCTACTCACTATATAACCCCACTTTCAGTCCCATGATTTCTCGTTCTCGTTCTTGTTCTCGTTCTCTTATGCTTTCACGTTACCGTAAACTAGATGATGGACTCGTACGATGTATCAGCAAATAATGTGTGGAGAGAGTATAAATAATTATCATTTTAAAAGATAATAATCTTATCTAAAATGGAAAATATCAGCATGTGATGAATATTTTCATATATTTTTTAAAAAATAAAGACAAAATAAAGATACAAAGATATGAAAAATCAATAGTTATTAATAATTTACACCCACACGACCTTAATATGCTAATAATTCTGAATCAGAAATGAATAGTTGCTAACAATGAAAACGACTTTGGAATTGAATGAAATAATAAATTAAATAATCAATCAACTTATGTAGAAACAATATACAAAAACACAAAGAAGATTGAAAGTTGAATGAAATAGTTACATAATAAATAAATAAATAAATAAATTAAATTAAATATTTAGCCAATTAATATGAAGTTAGTTGTACTAAGAGTTAATAGTCGTTTCAAATTCGCTTGGCATGGTTTGTTTAATTTGTATATTTGAAATATACAAAAATTATAAACAGTTTTATTAAAATATATTTATACAAATAGTATATATTGAAAATGTTATATGATCGTTGTTATAATGGACTATAGTAAAATAGATATAAAACAAAACAAATATAAGAGATGTAAATAAAATAAACTGTCAAACTATTTACTCGGAAAAATTGGTGTTCATATACAAATATCCAATCTCCCAAACTCAAAACAACATCAATAATAGAAAGTGATCATTAACTTTATAAAAAAAATTCCACTTAGAAATTTATTCTACTTGGAAACTTTTCTTGCATAAATCATTGTTGGATCTTCCATATCGATCAACCTTCAATTCAATAGCATTACCTCCTGTTTTATTGTTAGCTCTGGAGAACTTTAACCACTCGGTTGTTATGTGACCTTCAGATACTATTCTTGTTACCCATATAAAGTGCACTCACGCTCCTACACCGAAATGGACCTTATCATATATGAATAAATATACAACAATAAATATATAAATATATAAAAAAAGGTCAAGAGATATGAAATTAAAATCAATCATTTGGCTTACCAAGAAAAAAAAACTCAATCATTTGTTTTATCCTGATAACATAAGCTTCTAGTATGATTAGTTTGTTGACATGGTATCAAAGATCACAATATAGTCCAAGATGAGTGCTTTATTAATCCTTCAAACCCAAAGGGATTTCGTGTAAAGGGTCCTCTCACATGCATGAATCAATACCATTTCCTATTCTAATCTTTATATAAGACAACTTGCAACACCCTACCTTGGGCCGTCACATAGTAACCCATAAAATTCAATTATGCCGGTTGCTTTCGGAAAATAACGTTTTTTAAAACTTCACTTAATACCAAAAATGGTGATAAATTTTTTTCTTTTCCTTTACCTGTTAACTTGACAACATCTAACAACATAAGTAACACACCATATATATATATATATCTATATGCATCATCAGTTTGTACAAGGTATAAACTATATAGGGCCTTTATCAGAACAGGCCATTCTCCAAACTAAGAAAGTAACTAAAAACATAAGGACACATAGTGAAACGTCTAGGCCATATACAAAAATCATGGCTCTCAGTAGCTAGAAAGACTGACGGAATCACTACCCCAAAAATGAAAACTACCTACAGCTGGTCACAGACTAATGGTACCCATTGGGAAGACCAGGGTCTATCCCACTCCCTGCCGATGAGTCAGATGAAGACACAGCAACACCCTCATCAGGTGAATCGTCATCATCATCCAAAGGAATGTACTCAGGTACATCCTCCACGAACTCCTCTGGATCCTCCTCGGGATCAATGACCATCTCCTCTGGGTCCGCCACGATCTCCTCCTGAGCTGGCTCAGGTGCTGCCTCAGCTAAGGGCTGAGCCTCTATCTGTCCATGATCGACCAAGTGCTGTGCAAGTAGCCATAAAGGAGGTAAAGATACCTCAACCGTCTCCATAGACCGATGCTCCCACTGGGGCCCCGTCTCGAGTGTGCCCTCTACAGTATGTATATGCCCGGTATAACGAAATACATGGGCTCCCGGGTGGATCACCCACATTTATGTTATCGGCATCCTCAAAATGAAGGCTCCGAAACCCGTGTGTGCCAACAGTATGGCCGAATCCATCTAAACTCAGATAATAACAAAACTCATACAGAGAGAAGAGAAACAATAAAACATGCAAGGGTGAGAACCAATATCTGGATTTTAAAACGACAACCACATGTACGACTCTCAATTACCATTTAACATGAATATTCAAAGATAAACATTCAAAGATAAACAATATATATTTATCACAGGGTTTCATACCCAACAGTCATAATCGTTTAAAGAAATCATGACACTTCAATATCATCAACTAACTTTGAGACTTAATCTCCGGAGCTTCAACCATCAAGTAAATGAGCTGATCAGGCTCCAATTGCCAAATAAGGCAGAATCAATGCCAGAGATGGCAAAGTTCAAATAACCATTCCACAGTCCACAACGAGGCAAAGTGGTGACTATAAATAGCACATGGTTTTCTTGGTCATATATCCATCAAGGCACAGTGATGCAAACTGCATGAATACTTGCCATCAAGCATTCAAGTCCTATGCAAAGGCACGTCTGCCCTGTAATGCATGTAAAATGTTTGGTTCTCGTTGTTTTCTTTGTGTTCAATCTTTGGTTGTAGGAGCTAAAAGTCTCACGACTAAAACAACATTTTAAACTTTCAAGTTTAATACCTCTGTCAAACAATAATTGATTTCAAGTCAAAAGTGTGCAAATCACGAAATCTAGACCGATGCACCAGTCGTAGATACGTGGATTTTAATGCACAAAACCTGAAACACCACTTATAGGACATTTAGTCCATAATTTCAACTTTCGGACCTCGAGCCCATATCTTAGAACTCTAGACCCGACGTCTCGGTTGCTAAGTTCGTTCAAACCATTTTTGTTTTGTGAAATACAAAACCAAAATTTCCTCAACTTATCTAAGTTGATGGAAATAACTCATTGTTTACCGAAAATCCTTTTACGTTGGAAATTCGTTTTGTAAACTTGTCAAAATTCCTTAAAACTCATTTTTATTTGAAAATTGATAATTTGAACTTGAAAACCTCATTTGAGACAAATTCTCAGTATTACTCGATCTTACCCTTTTTAAGACCACTTTCATAAATATTGACGGAATTGTCCGTCGTTTGCCGTTTTAAAACCCATTTAGGTTAAAATAGGACTCTTTGTCGTAAATTAATTTTTCCAACACTGTAATAAAATTATTTTCGAAACTTTTTCGCTTAAAACCTCATTTTCTAATATTTAGAAATTCCTTAGGTGAAAATTAGCAGTACTAAAATATTTTCACGGTTACGTCCGCACTATGACTCATAAAACGTTCTTTCGCTGTTAAATGATTAAAATAATATTATTTTCCACTTTCTTCCATTTTTCATCAAATAATTAACTAAGTAATATTATATTACTATTTCCATTGAATTAAACTTATTAATTCATAAAAAAGCTTTTAACTGCTTTTAACTCGTATTTAATTAAGCTCTGACCACTGTCAGGCTTTCCAATCCACAATCCACATCAAGAAATAATATCATGTCAATAATATAGCAATTAATAATTAAAGAAATGCATAAAATAAAACAAATAATTAAATACAGATAATTAAACAATTAACAGCAGATAATTAATACACAAATAATGCTAACTACGTAAGAATTACATACACCAGATAACTAATACAAACACGACAATTACACATGGCTATCGGAAAAAACCCCTCAGGTAATCCCCTTACCTTAAAGCAAGGTGTCTCTGAAAAACAGTTCGTCGGAAAATCCAAACAACGCTGACAACGCATGTATACGATAACTTAGCTTATCCTTCATTAAACACAACAATTAACTAACAAACAAACAATTTAATCAAACCCAAAATTCTACATGTTGGTTTCGGCCTAGGGCTGTTTTTGAGGTTAAAAATTTCTAAAATTTCTAAACTCTTGGATTAGTGATTTATAATCACTTAAAACCCTAAATTAATGATCATGGCATAAGGATGAAAATTAAATCTTCCAATCCCTCAACAAATGAGTTTCGGCCATGACCATTAAAATGGTTTAGAGACCCTAATTTAACTCAAACAACATAGATCCAATACCTATATAACTTATAAGATTAAATCATGTAAAGAAAATGAACAAAATCCCCCCCCCCCCCCCCCCCCCACAAAACCCTAGGTTCGGCCTCATGGGGTTCATAGGGCTCGAAATTTTTTCTTGATGCAAGCTTCTAGATCTAGAATATAGAGGTGATAAGAGGATTATAGAAATTGGTTTCATCTCATTTGGACTTTCCTAGGAGGTTCTATGAATTTTTGAAGTTGGAAACCCTAATATGCATCATAATGAAAAAGACTTCAAAACATGAAAGTAATTGAAGAACATGATGCTAATCAAGGGAGATGAGAATGGTATACCTCTTGGATTCAAGAAATGAGCAAGAAATCAACAACTTCCTTCACAAATTCAAGCTATGGAACTTAGAGCTTTAATGGTGAAAATGAACAAAGTTTGGATGGAGAAGGAGAGCTAGCCTTTTATAGAAGTGGAGATGGGCTCCTTGGGCCGTGGAAAACAAGAAAGAAATGGGTCCACACATGAATTTTCAAGGGCAAAATGGTAAACTCACATGATGGCAAACTTGTAGTTAAACCTAACATAATGGGTAATTTGGTCTTTTCTTCCTAAATGTAATCATGATTATGGTTAGTCATCCTATGAATCACCTTGATGTGACATGTCCTTTATCCGTTAGAGGGTCCCGCAAATTCCGTATTCAGCTCCGTTGTTCGCTCGATTTAATATAACGCCCGAATAATATATATTATTTCACTTTTTAGTGAAAATTTTCAAAATTTCCAAAGTTGTTGGAAATTAAAATTAAAACCTAACCATTTCGTTCACGAGTCAATATTAGGTCATTTGAGCAGTAAAATCCTTATTGTCAGTAAAACACAAACCGAGTTTCGTCTGAATTTTTGACCCAAAATTTAATCGTAACTTCCTACGGTAAAGTATAATATGGATATGATCTTGGTTTATCCAAAATCATTTTCTAAGTTTAAAAATAAAATTATAAACGTTTCTATTTATTTTACGGATATAAAAACAGTAAACAGCGAAAAACCGGGTGTTACATAACTCATTTATGTTGGAAGAATACGTTTTTAGTTTATTCTGCTTTAGCACCATGCATCTCTAAAGGATATACTTATAAAATAATTGCAACTCATGGAATAAAATAACAAAACATAAAATTGCAAGGCACTACAGAAAGGCATTTTTTTTCATAACATGTAAAAGTGCTCACAATCGGTACTTATAAAATAAAGAAAGAGGAAAACCTTACTTAGGAGCCAATATTTCTATGATACATATTAAAAAAAAAAATCAGCTAAATTCATACAACTAAACCACAACAATCAGTTAATTGATAAAAAAAAATTCATAGATTCCATCCTTTAGTTTTTCTGCATACTGTATGATCCATCCCTATAACCTAAATCAATGAGAGAAACCTTGAAGAAAAGCAGGTAAAATTGCAACCTTCAGCAACTATATTATCTACCACTTTCACAGCATGGATTTGCACATCAACCTCTTCAAAAAGCAGGATTATGAATAAAGCTTGTTATAAATGTTGTAATAATTTTAGCACAGGAAAAAATGTTGCAGAAAACACATTCTAAGTACCTGAATGCATATATATAAGGAGCACTATTGGAGCTCGAAGCAGGACTATGAATAAAGCTTCTTAAATCTTAGCAATGTTACCTTTTTCCGTGGAAAAAAATAGAGGCAAAATCTATATGAAAAAAGCTAGTTAAACGCAAATATCAGTTGGCTTTGGATAAATAATTAGCATTGGGCCAACTAAGCGGCTTGTAACACCCTGTTTTTCAGAATATTTTAATTAAGCTGGTTGTATTAAGTTGAATTTATTGTTTAAGGGCTTAGTGGGATTTTTGGCTAAAAGTCCCTTTCTGGTACATGAGCACACCCGTTCTCAATAGCCAGCCAGCCGTGCTTAAAGTCAGAAGCGTGTTTCTGATTTTAAGTTGAGCACGGACCGTGCTCAACAGGTAGCACGCCCGTGCTCAAAGTGTTGACCGCGTCTCGTAACGTTAAGTTGAGCACAACCGTGCTCGAGGATGAGCACGACCGTGCTCAAGTCCGGACCTATATACGTTGAGCAGACCCCGGGTTGCGCCGCACACTTCCTCTTTGCTACTAAAAACCCTAGTACGGCTGCAACCTCCCTTCCTCCCTTTTTCCTTCATACTCAGTATGGTTTTGAGTATTGGAGATGCTAGGGAAACGTGGTTTCGTCTGCACTTCGTGTATAGGTAATGTTCCGTTCCTTTTCTTTAGTTTCCTTTCGTTTTTGGTTGGGAAACTAACACCGTTTTAATCTGTTTGTTTAAGGCTCGTTCGTGTGTGAGCCGCCTAAAGGAGAGGAACCGGTTGCTGTTAGGAAGTCTTAGAGAGCTACCTTCAATCCAGGTATAGGGAGAAGGGTAGTATTTACGTAGGTTTGGGTTTAGTGTAAAGTAAAGGGGTTCCCTAACCCCGATGTGTTTATATTTGTATGTATGAATGACATGTTAAATTAGTTGTTTAATGGTGGTATGCTATTGGCTGTTTCGGTACGTTATTAGTATGTTATTGGTTTACTGTTCATGTCCAGAATATGTTGTTAATGTTAGTGTTGGTTGCTTTTCTATGAACATGATGTTGTTGGGTTGATGCCGTGGTTGAATGGATTGCTGTTATGATGATGAGTTTAAACCCGAAAACATGCTGATAATTGATGTTAGGAATAATTGAGTAAAAACCCTGGTAATTTATCTAAGTTTCAGTCTCTGTTCCTGCCCAGAACAGCACTGTCGCGCGATGAGCACGACCGTGCTGAACAGGGAGCACGACCGTGCTCCCAGTTAAATTCTGGGGAGATGGTCGCGCTGTTGAGCAAGGCCGTACAGGACAAAGAGAATGATCGTGCTGCTGAGCACGACCGTGCTCATTAAGAAGCACGACCGTGCTTCACTTACAGGGGAACACTCCCCTCACGTGCTTAAGCACGACCATGCTGGGTTACGAGCACGACCGTGCTCAACCCACTATGACAGAATAAGATTAAAGAACTTAAGGGGTTTTAAACCCCACTTCCCTATTATGATAACTGATTAGACAACTTGGTAAATGTTACTAAAGATAAATAAAGATGATGAGAGGGTGAGATGTTAAGTCGATACCCCTTTTGGGTGCCGCAAGTTGATGAGCTGTGCCTTGGTGCTTTTCGGCCAAGGAGGCCTTGACCCCACGGTTTGGGTCTAAGGTGTTGTTGTTACGTACCTTGGTGGCCGAGAGTTTTGCCCCAAGTACTGCGATTGATTCCGCTTAAGTCCTCAGGTAGATTCCGCGAGGCAAGTTGGTGCGGTTGATTCCGCTGTTACCTTCGGTCGATTCCGTTGGAGTTATGGAGGTGGTGTTGCCGTTGTTGTTGTGTTGCATACGCATTGCATAGGAGATGTTGTTTAGGGATGTTCGACATAGGGGAGATCGTCCTAGAGTACGGCGATCCGGCCATCCACGGTTGGAGTAGATTCTCCTAGCGCCCCCGTGATGAGGCATTCGTTGGTTTGATGCGTTGGCTATCCAAGGAGTAGATTCTCCGACGTTGAGTAGATTCTCAATGTGGATATGTAACTCCGAAGTCGTTCATCCCGAGTTTAGTGGATCCACATGCATTGATGGTTTGGCGGAGTAGGACTGCATTGCACTGCATAGCATGATGATGATGTTGATGTTTGATGTGATGCTGCTATGCTTGCTGTTTACTTTACTGCCTATCTCCATGCTAATATGTTTATACGATTCTTACTCCCTACATATGTTTGTTGTTTGTGTTTGGCCTGATTGGCACATTGCAAAGGATAACGAGCAGCCCGGAGAGGAGTGACTCTGAGGAGCCGCCACTCATCGTAGGGCTAGTTTATGTTTCGTAGTCGTTTGTTTCAGTTGTAATTCTGTGGATTTTATTCCGGAACGGTTATACCAGCTCTGTATGTGACATCGGGGTTGGGTTATATTTTTTGGTTGGTTATGTTTTTATCGTTTAAAACTTATTTTATTTCCGCGTTGTAAACGGTTCATGTGGGACTTTTCTACCCATGGACAATTGTTTATTTTATCCAGTAATTGCATGTTTTCCTTTAAATGTTTTTAATTTAAATGGCTTTTAACATGCGGGGTAGAAGGGTGTCACATTTAGTGGTATTAGAGCAGTTCGACCTTGCTCGGACGTGGTATGAGTCTGTTGTGTGACTCTTGTGTGAATTGTTTATACTTGTTATAGATAATGATGTTTTAAGTTAGTTGCCTGTAGCTTTTACTCGCTAAGTTTCTGTATTGAAGGCTGTTTTGGGCATGTACAGGAACTAATGGCCGGTAGAGGACGCAACGATCAGGCGATTGCTGACGCATTGGCACTCCTGGCCAATGCTATCGGACAGGTCAACCCTAATAACGGTGGGCCAGCTGAGTTCCAGGGACTGGATAAGTTCCAGAGGAACAACCCTCCGTCGTTCAAGGGCGCGTATGACCCAGAGGGAGCATTGTTGTGGCTGAGGGAGACAGAGAAGATCTTCCGTGCAATGGACTGCAATGATCAGCAGAAGCTCATCTTCGCTACCTTCATGTTGACTGAAGAGGCGGAGCACTGGTGGGATAATTGCAGGCAGAGGGCACAGCGGTGGCTTGGGCTGTGTTCAGGCAGAGGTTTCTAGAGAAGTATTTTCCAGCGGACATCAGAGACAAGAAGGAGATGAAATTCTTGTCTTTGAGGCAGGGGTCGCTGTCAGTCGGTGACTATGCGGCTAAGTTTGAAGAGCTGGCGAGGTACTACACTCCTTACCAGCATGAGACGGACGATCGCTCCAAGTGTGTGAAGTTTGAAGCGGGACTCCGGCCTGAGATCAAACAAGCCATCAGCTATCAGGAGATCAGAGTCTTCCCTATTCTGGTCAACAAGTGCAGAATCTTTGAGGATGCCAGCCAGTTCAGAGCTGCTAGTTCCAGAGGATCGGACAATCAGAGTGGCAAGAGGATTGATCAGAGGGATAAGGGCAAGCAGCGGTATGCCCCTTCGGGCAAGGACTTCAAGCAGAGTGGCAGGAAGCCCCAGTTTCAGCAGAGTAGCTTCAGGGGTGGGTTCTCTGATGCCCCTAGAGCTATGAGCTGTGGGAAGTGTGGAGCACAGGACCACTATTCGTCCCAGTGCAAGGAAACACAGGTCATCTGTTTCAAGTGTGACAAGCCAGGCCACATCAGCCGCGAGTGTGATGGAGCTAAGGCCGAGCCTCCCAGCGCTAGCAAGAATCAGAAGTCCCAGGCCAACAGGCTGAAGACCACTGGGAGAGTCTTTACTCTTAGTGGAGCCGAAGCCTCCGAGTCTGATGACTTGATCCAAGGTACGTGTTTAATTGATGGAACTCGATTAACTGTATTGTATGATTCGGGTGCTACTCACTCGTTTATATCGCATGATAGGGTCAAGAGTCTAAAATTGGCTGTTACCTTCCTTGAGTTTGATTTGTTGGTTTCTACACCTACAAATAAACCTGTTTCTACTTCTTATGCATGCAAGAACTGCCATATTGTTATAAATGATAAAACTTTCCTTGCTGATCTTGTATGCTTACATTTGAAAGACCTGGACATTATTCTGGGTATGGACTGGTTATCTTCCAACCATGTCCTTCTGAACTGTTTTGATAAAACCCTAGTTTTTGGAACTCCAAAGGAGTCTAAGAATCCAGACCTTCTCTCTGCCAGCCAAGTACGAGCTTCGATGAGAGATGAAGCCCAAGTATACATGTTGTTAGCTTCCCTGGATGTAGAGAGCAGCCCTCCTGATGTCGCCAGCATGCCTGTTGTGCGAGAGTTTCCTGAAGTGTTTCCGGGGGATGTTTATAACTTACCCCTAGAAAGAGATGTTGAGTTTACTATAGACTTAGTGCCTGGTACCGGGCCAATTTCCATAGCACCCTATAGAATGTCTCCTCTAGAGCTAGCTAAGTTGAAAGAACAGTTGGAGGACCTGATGGAGAAGCAGTTCATTAGGTCGAGTGTGTCTCCGTGGGGAGCACCTGTGTTGTTGGTGAAGAAGAAGGATGGTAGTATGAGGTTGTGTGTCGACTTTCGATAGCTCAACAAGGTGACCATAAAGAATCGGTATCCCCTCCCTAGGATTGATGATCTTATGGACCAGTTGATGGGCGCTTGCGTCTTTTCAAAGATAGATTTGAGGTCAGGGTACCATCAGATTTGGGTTAAGTCTGAGGATATCCTGAAGACAACGTTTAGAACGCGATATGGTCACTATGAGTATTTGGTTATGCCTTTCGGTGTGACCAACGCTCCTGCGGTCTTCATGGACTACATGAATAAGACCTTTCACCCTTACTTGGATAAGTTCGTGGTGGTGTTTATAGATGACATCTTAGTGTACTCCAAGAGTAAGGAGGAACATGAGGAACACCTGAGGGTTGTCTTGCAGACCCTTAAGGAGAAGCAGTTGTATGCTAAGTTGTCTAAGTGTGAGTTCTGGTTAGAGGAAGTGAGCTTCTTAGGATATGTCATCTCTAAGGGTGGCATAGCAGTGGACCCAGCTAAAGTAGAGACGGTGCTCCAGTGGGAAGCGCCAAAGTTTGTAACTGAGATTAGGAGTTTCTTGGGGTTAGCCGGGTACTATAGGCGGTTTATAGAAGGTTTCTCTAAGATAGCTTTGCCCTTAACCCGTCTCACCAAGAAGGGACAGTTGTTTGTGTGGGACTCTAAGTGTGAAGAGAGTTTCCAAACCCTTAAGAATAGGTTGACATCAGCACCAGTGTTAGTTTTGCCAGATCCTAGTGAACCCTTCGTAGTTTACTGCGATGCTTCGAAGCAAGGGTTAGGTGGTGTGCTGATGCAGAATGGTAAGGTAGTTGCTTACGCTTCTAGGCAGTTGAAAACCCATGAGAAGAACTACCCTACCCATGACCTAGAGTTAGGAGCTGTGGTATTTGCCTTAAAGATCTGGAGGCATTACCTTTATGGAGCGAGGTTTGAGGTTTTTAGCGATCATAAGAGTTTGAAGTATCTCTTTGATCAAAAGGAGTTGAATATGAGGCAGCGTAGGTGGATGGAGTTCTTAAAAGATTATGACTTCGAGCTGACCTATCACCCAGGAAAGGCCAATGTGGTGGCCGATGCCTTGAGTAGGAAAACCCTGCATATCTCCGCTTTGATGGTTAGGGAGATGGACCTGATTGAGGAGTTTAGAGACCTTAGTCTAGCTTGTGAGTTTACCCCTAAGAGTATTAGGCTTGGTACCTTGAAGGTTACCAACAATTTGATGGATCAGATTAGAGAGGGTCAGAAGTTAGATAAGTATCTCTTAGACCAGCGAGAGTTGCTCGCTCAGGGTAGAGACCTAAGTTTTAAGGATGGCAGTGATGGTATTTTGAGGTTCAAGGATAGAGTTTGTGTGCCAGATGTTCCTGAGCTTAGGAAGTTGATCTTAGAAGAAGGTCATAGGAGTGGATTGAGTGTGCACCCAGGTGCCACTAAGATGTATCAGGACCTTAAGAGAATGTTTTGGTGGCCTAGGATGAAAAAGGACGTAGCTGAGTTTGTGTATGCGTGCCTAGTTTGTCAGAAGGCTAAGATCGAGCATCAGAGGCCTTCGGGTAAGTTGCAACCCCTGAGTATCCCAGAATGGAAATGGGATAGTATCTCCATAGATTTTGTGTCTGGACTCCCTAGGACTCCAGCTGGTTTTGAGGCAATTTGGGTTGTTGTGGATAGACTGACTAAGTCTGCCCACTTCATTCCGATGAACATGGAGTATCCTTTAGAGAAGTTGGCTAAGTTGTACATCAAGGAGATAGTTAGGCTTCATGGTGTACCCTCTAGCATAGTTTCGGATAGAGACCCGAGGTTTACCTCTAGGTTTTGGAATAGTTTGCAAGAGGCTCTAGGAACAAAGCTTAGGCTTAGTTCAGCCTACCACCCACAGACTGATGGGCAGTCTAAGCGGACCATCCAGTCCTTAGAGGACTTGTTGAGGGCTTGTGTGTTAGAACAGTCAGGAAGTTGGGACAAGTTTTTGCCCCTAATAGAGTTCACCTACAACAACAGTTTCCATTCCAGCATTGGGATGGCACCTTATGAGGCTCTGTATGGGAAGAGATGTAGGACACCCTTGTGTTGGGGTGAACCTAGCGATAGTGTGGTGCTAGGGCCAGAGATAGTCCAGGAAACAACAGAAAAGATTAAGTTAGTTCAGGAAAAGATGAGAGTTGCACAGAGTAGGCAGAAGAGCTACCATGACAAAAGGAGGAAGGCGCTCGAATTCCAGGAAGGCGATCATGTATTCTTGAGAGTTACCCCGATGACTGGGGTTGGTAGAGTGATGAAGGCGAGGAAACTTACTCCGAGGTTCATTGGTCCTTACCAAATCCTCAAAAGAGTCGGCGAAGTCGCCTACCAGATAGCCTTACCCACGTTCTTGTCAAATCTCCACAATGTTTTTCATGTGTCACAACTCAGGAAGTATATTCATGACCCTAGTAACGTGATAGTACCCGACGCTATACAGTTGAAAGAGAACCTGACGTTTGAGGTGTTACCCCTTCGAGTCGAGGATAGGAGGGTGAAGCAGCTAAGAGGCAAGGAAATTCCTTTGGTTAAAGTGGTTTGGAGTGGGGTGACTGAGGAAAGTGCTACCTGGGAGCTGGAGAGCAAGATGATGGAAGCGTACCCGTATCTTTTCCCTTGAGGTACGTGTAAATTTCGAGGACGAAATTTTTATAAGGGGGGTGGAATTGTAACACCCTGTTTTTCAGAATATTTTAATTAAGCTGGTTGTATTAAGTTGAATTTATTGTTTAAGGGCTTAGTGGGATTTTTGGCTAAAAGTCCCTTTCTGGTACATGAGCACACCCGTGCTCATTAGCCAGCCAGCCGTGCTTAAAGTCAGAAGCGTGTTTCTAATTTTAAGTTGAGCACAACCGTGCTCAACAGGTAGCACGCCCGTGCTCAACGTGTTGACCGCGTCTCGTAACGTTAAGTTGAGCACGACCGTGCTCGAGGATGAGCACGACCGTGCTCAAGTCCAGACCTATATACGTTGAGCAGACCCCGGGTTGCGCCGTACACTTCCTCTTTGCTACTAAAAACCCTAGTACGGCTGCAACCTCCCTTCCTCCCTTTTTCCTTCATACTCAGTATGGTTTTGAGTATTGGAGACGCTAGGGAAACGTGGTTTCGTCTGCACTTCGTGTATAGGAAATGTTCCGTTCCTTTTCTTTAGTTTCCTTTCGTTTTTGGTTGGGAAACTAACACCGTTTTAAGCTGTTTGTTTAAGGCTCGTTCGTGCGTGAGCCGCCTAAAGGAGAGGAACCGGTTGCTGTTAGGAATTCTTAGAGAGCTACCTTCAATCCAGGTATGGGGAGAAGGGTAGTATTTACGTAGGTTTGGGTTTAGTGTAAAGTAAAGGGGTTCCCTAACCCCGATGTGTTTATATTTGTATGTATGAATGACATGTTAAATTAGTTGTTTAATGATGGTATGCTATTGGCTGTTTCGGTACGTTATTAGTATGTTATTGGTTTACTGTTCATGTCCATAATATGTTGTTAATGTTAGTGTTGGTTGCTTTTCTATGAACATGATGTTGTTGGGTTGATGCCGTGGTTGAATGGATTGCTGTTATGATGATGAGTTTAAACCCGAAAACATGCTGATAATTGATGTTCGGAATAATTGAGTAAAAACCCAGGTAATTTATCTAAGTTTCAGTCTCTGTTCCTGCCCAGAACAACACTGTCGCGCGATGAGCACGATCGTGCTGAACAGGGAGCACGACCGTGCTCCCAGTTAAATTCTGGGGAGATGGCCGCGCTGTTGAGCACGGCCGTACAGGACAAAGAGCATGATCATGCTGCTGAGCACGACCGTGCTCATTAAGAAGCACGACCGTGCTTCACTTACAGGGGAACACGCCCCTCACGTGCTTAAGCACGACCATGCTGGGTTACGAGCACGACCGTGCTCAACCCACTATGACAGAACAAGATTAAAGAACTTAAGGGGTTTTAAACCCCACTTCCCTATGATGATAACTGATTAGACAACTTGGTAAATGTTACTAAAGATAAATAAAGATGATGAGAGGGTGAGATGTTAAGTCGATACCCCTTTTGGGTGCCGCAAGTTGATGAGCTGTGCCTTGGTGCTTTTCGGCCAAGGAGGCTTTGACCCCACGGTTTGGGTCTAAGGTGTTGTTGTTACGTACCTTGGTGGCCGAGAGTTTGCCCCAAGTACTGCGATTGATTCCGCTTAAGTCCTCAGGTAGATTCCGCGAGGTAAGTTGGTGCGGTTGATTCCGCTGTTACCTTCGGTCGATTCCGTTGGAGTTATGGAGGTGGTGTTGCCGTTGTTGTTGTGTTGCATACGCATTGCATAGGAGATGTTGTTTAGGGATGTTCGACATAGGGGAGATCGTCCTAGAGTACGGCAATCCGGCCATCCACGGTTGGAGTAGATTCTCCTAGCGCCCCCGTGATGAGGCATTCGTTGGTTTGATGCGTTGGCTATCCAAGGAGTAGATTCTCCGGCGTTGAGTAGATTCTCAATGTGGATATGTAACTCCGAAGTCGTTCATCCCGAGTTTAGTGGATCCATATGCATTGATGGTTTAGCGGAGTAGGACTGCATAGCATGATGATGATGATGATGTTGATGTTTGATGTGATGCTGCTATGCTTGCTGTTTACTTTACTGCCTATCTCCATGCTAATATGTTTATACGATTCTTACTCCCTACATATGTTTGTTGTTTGTGTTTGGCTTGATTGGCACATTGCAGAGGATGACGAGCAGCCCGGAGAGGAGTGACTCTGAGGAGCCGCCACTCATCGTAGGGCTAGTTTATGTTTCGTAGTCGTTAGTTTCAGTTGTAATTCCGTGGATTTTATTCCGGAACGGTTATACCAGCTCTGTATGTGACATCGGGGTTGGGTTATATTTTTGGTTGGTTATGTTTTTATCGTTTAAAACTTATTTTATTTCCATGTTGTAAACGGTTCATGTGGGACTTTTCTACCCATGGACAATTGTTTATTTTATCCAGTAATTGCATGTTTTCCTTTAAATGTTTTAAATTTAAATGGCTTTTAACATGCGGGGTAGAAGGGTGTCACACGGCTTATATGAATCGTTTAAGGGTATTACTTTTCCCACCTACCCAATTACTATTCCCACCCCAAATCCCCCTATTTATTTTTCTATTTCACCAGAATACCCCTTTTTACTAGAAGAGAGATTACGGTTTTGTTTATTAGAGTACAAAATGGCAAGAGAGAAAACAAGAAGAGAGAAAAGGAGGAGAAAATACAATTTTCTCTTATTTAGTAGAGGAGAAAAATAGGGAAGAGAGAAGAAAATTGATGGGACCCACCTCAAATTTTTTTCTCTCCCCAAGTGAGAAGGAAATGGAAGAGATGGGGAGTGTTTAATGTAAAATGACTTTTTGTACCCTTATTTTTTTGGGTTCTCATTCAATTATTTAATAAATTTATATAAATTGAATTAAATTAATCATTTATTTAATTAAATTAATTTAAATTTAAATAAATAAAATAATTATATTAAACTAATAAATTTTATTTAAAATAACTTAAACCAGTTAAATTAATTTAAAGTATTTAATTAGTTAAAATAACTTAAATCAATTAAATTTAAATATTTTTATATTGATTTTTTTTGTTAAGGATATTTATTTCATTTTAAAAAAGAATTACTTTTCTCTCTTCTTATTTTCTATCCAACCAAACAAAGGAGAGAGAGAAAAAAAATCTCTTTCTCCTCTATTTCTCTCTTATTTCTCTTACACCAAACAACACATAAAATCTACTCTATTTTTCACCATTTTCTCTCTTCTCATACCCTTTCTCACCTCTTTCGCTCTTCTCCTTTTCTTCTCACAACCAAACAGAGCCTAAATGATTAAAAGCAGCCACACACATCAGGAACAAAATATATGCTGCCCAACATCAGACAAAAACTAAACAAAAGTAATTTTGTAAGATTTCTTAAGAACTTGACATGCATAGACAAAATCAAGAGATAAAATAGATCAAAAAGGAAATTGAAGCAGCAGACTATAAGTTAGCAACTTCAAGATTTTGCAATGTAAGCATATTAGTTGAAAGTCTGTCAAAAGATAGGCTCTAACTACCCTGCTTAATCGCCAATATTTGCTAAGGAACAAGAAATGAGGTTGCAAGTTGAAACACAATGCTCATTATCAAAAACAGAAACGCAATGACGCAATGATGATGATGGATGAACACAAACGAACAGGAATAAAATACTTACGGAAACTACACAAAACACAAACGCCTATAATTACGGAAATTATCAAATTAAAGTTTCCATAATTGATATATTTTTTTAAAAGTGAACAATTTTTTACTTAGGTAAATTATAGTTTTCATAAGTGATCATTTTTTTGTTAATTACGGAAACTGTAATTTCCGTAAGTGATCAAATTTTTTTTCAAATGATCAAATTTTTCTTACTCACGGAAATTATACTTTTTGTAAGTGATCATTTTTTTTGCTTACTTACATGTCGACGTGTGGTGGAAGCGAGAAGGAAAAAGAAGGGAAAGGATACGAGAGATGTTGGAGAAGAAGAAAAAATGGGGTGGGGGTTATTTTGGGGAACAAACTAAAAAAATTTGGAAAAGGAGGTGGGAATCATCTCTCTTTAAGAAAACTCTACCCTTATTTGCCACATGTCACAATTTGGTGAACATATCTCACGCCCATTTTTTTCACAAGGCTATCTTCACTTTTTCATTCTCTCTTCACAATCTATCCCGCTCAAACCACCACACTCACCTCACTTCTTTCTTTCTGTTTTTATTTATTTTTTATTTCACTTTCATTATTTCAATTATTTCAATATTTCTTTCCCACTCCACTCACCTTTATTTCTTTTCCACTTTTAGTCTCTGAAAAAAATAAATTAACCATTTAGTTCCTCAAATTTTCAAACCAGGAAACATTAGTCCCTAGATGTTGTTCCAACGTCCATTTACTTGCCTACGTGTCTCATTAACCATCCTATTTGGCCCGTTAGTGATACTATGTGATACTATGTGGCCTATAACGAATTCCCGCTGTGAAAAATTAATGCAAGTGACAAAAAATGCATAATTTTCAAGTATTTGAATTTTTAAAATCGTGCACGTTTTTTATTTTTTATTCGTTTTCCACAGGAAATTTGTCATAAGCTATTTTCAAGGACCAATTTGGGCCTTCAAAACTATTTCATCCATCTCTTCCTCTTCCCTTTTCCTCAGTAGTGCATACCGCCCCCTCCCCCAGCCCTTTAATAATTTTATTTCAGCAACCCACATAGCCCCAAATAAGGAATTCATCTTCTCAATCCTTCATTGACCCGTTCGTCACTCAACATTGCAAGGTTTGATCGTTTTCTCTTTTTGATCTTATCATCATGCTTCCCATTTGAGGGAATAATTTTTATTTAATATCTTCAAGCCAAAAATCACATACCTCAGGTTTTTATTGATCTGCGCTTCTTTATGTTGTAACTCTTTATTTTCAATCAACAAATATGGGTCCAATGTCATGCGGTTATTATTTTATCTGATATTGTATTGGTTTGTGTTGATGCTAATTTTTTTTTATCATATTTCTCTAGCCTTGCCTTTTTGAAAGTGGTCGATATTCTCTGATTCAATGGCTGTCACATTCTATTTGCATCGTGGTTGTTTTGTTTCATGAAAATGTTCTGTTTCATATTCTAGATAGGGTACCAGACTCAATTTCGTGTACATCATCTCTTTGGTTTTAGTTGTAGTGGTTTTTAGCAAACAACGTGACTCTTTACAGAATTACAATGCTAATTTTTTTTTGGCTTTTTGCCTTTTGTACATGTTATATTGGTTTGGGGTTTTGTTTCATTTGCTTTTTTTTAGCAGCTACTTGGCAAGCTTCTTAGGTCCAACCGTTTAAGCATAACAATTTGTGGAGTCTATGGAGGGTCAAATATACATATCAATTTTTTTATGAGGGTTACTGGCACTTTTGTGCAAAGAAGGTTTTTAAGAGTGAAATTTTATTATGCTATGTCAAACAATGATACTACTGTTAGTGTAATTTTATTATTTGTTTTGACAGTGGAAATAGCAATGACGTTACAGGTTTACAGTATGTCAATTTTCAAAAGAAGTTTATTATCACATGCTATTTTTTGTCCTTTTCATAGATGGGTTGTTGTTCTAAAACTGATGTTACTGTTTTATTTTGATATCTAAATACTTTGTTATTTCTAACTATTTCTATATGTTGGTTGTAAGTGTTTATTGATTATGAATGTATTATTTCTCATACAAGCTTATAAATATTTCAAACTAAAAATTGTACGGTTATGCAAAGTTTTGTTAAACTCTATTAATTTGTTTTAAGATGCTGCTTGACATATCTTCATTTGGCTCCAACTTTTGGCCCTGTGTCACAATCATAACTCATTTCATGATTATCATAGCTATATTATATGCTAAAATTGGAGTTTGAGAAGGAGTTTGATAGATTATTTGAAGAATTGGATAATTTGCTTAGATCTAAAGAAACTGATTCCTTGGTAAGTTTCCTTTTCCTAGCTGAAAGGCTGATGAAAAATACAAAAGATTTTATTATAGTTCCAGTTATTGATTTTCAAGAACATTTAACTTTGATTTTATATTTTTATGTGCATTATATGTGTAAGTGAATGAGTAGTGCTTAATTACTAGAGAATTTGATCTTGAGGATAGAGTCCAGCTAGGGTGTCATTAGGTCAGTATGTTATAAACCAAGTTTGTCAAGGGTTAGTGATATTAAAGTTTTGATTAAGATTGTGTTCTTGATAATTTTGAATGCTATGTCAAAATTTTGTACTTAATCCCAATCATACTTTCAATTATTCATTCATTCAAATTGTTAAAATACATCAAAAACCACACAAATCCAACATCACTAAAAACCGAAAAGGATGAATCTGCGAACAAACTCACAGCACCCAGGTTAATAGCATAACACGGCAAAATCAAAATGCCTACAAAAGTGAGAAAATCAAAGTCACCGGAATACCCATATCTCCGGATCTGTAACATTGTGATGCCCAATTCTTAATCAAATCTGTGATGGATCGAAGCAGATCCGCCAATCTGAACCAAACGAACACCGCACCAAGACGGGAAACCCAACAATGCCTCACCAAGACGACGAACAACAATAACGGTTGACGTTGTATTTTAATGAGTTTTTATATGGTTTTTAACATATATGTACGTTGCTCAACGTCAAAATTTCTTCTACACTTTATGACAATTTATCAATGATATTTATTCATGGTTATAAGGCTCTCCAACGGACAAACTAGGTGTTTTTCCTTGTTATGCTCTTGGCCAATATCTATATATAAAGAGAGAGATATGGAAATACATGGAAAAGGGAGAGGTGATAGATAACAATTCTTTATTATTAGCTTTCTAAATTTTCTACAATATACACTCTTTACTTTTGGGCATTTGAATCGTGTAAACTCCATTACTCTTGACATTGAGTGCACAAGTTCAAGAGTTTACTGTGTTAACCTTAGGAAGCAAGCCGGATTGTCAGATTGCAACTGAGGTCTACCGGAATCTTACTTTTAAGGCAGTGGTTCGTCCACGACACAACTATCGATCTTCCTTATTTCTTCAATAATTTAAAAGCAAGATATTTTGATCGATGGTTTTTTCATCAACCAAAAGCGCAAGCGAATGTGGAGGAAGGTTCTCATTCCATCTTTGAGGTTGTGATTATTTACATGCCCGTGCCTTGGACAACATTGAAGCAACGACTTGCTGCGACTTCACCAAAATTAGTGGAGGTTTGGGAATTTTCAAAAAGTTGAGGTTAAGGTGTTTTCTCATAATTTTACAAATTCTTGAATTTCTTTGATTATAATTGAATATTTTTTGAGTGGTTTTGGAATTTTTGATACAATTACACTTGTTTTATATATTTTGAATAACCGCTTTCTTTTGGTGGATTTCATTTAGTGGCTATATAAGGTATCTTATTTTGCTTAAAAGCTGCTCATGGAGTTCTTAAAGAAATTCTCTTCTATTCTTTCTTTATAATCTACAACCACAGGTGCTATGTATAGACAGTGGCATGACTTGGAGGAGGAAAGCGGGCATGTGACGGTAATAGAATGGCGTACACAGTGGCACGTACTTTGTATGCTTCTGATACTCTTAAAAGAATTTATATACCAAAATGCTCTATTTCAATTAAGGTATATTTTAAGACGCTTCTCAAATTTGATTATGATTGTGATTAATACTAAGCTTTCAAACTTTTTATGAGTGATATAATTATCAAGTTTATTGTGGCACTGTATGGTTTGAAAAAATCAAGGGGAAAAATGGTTTAATGCATTAAGGCCTTTTAATACATATCAATATATATACTAATATAAATTTACATAAAAATATTTTAATGCCTCTCTTTTGGTTGATTCCTTTTATTAGGATTTTGAAGAGTAACGTCCAGCCATGAGTTTTGTATGGGTTTATTCCTAATATTGATTGGCTTTAATTGTGGAGTGGTTGTTTTAATTTGGTTAATTACTAGTGTATGGACCCGTGCCATGCACGGAGAATATGTTAATTTTTTAGGATTTCATCAAAAATATTAATTCTATTTTATGTTTTTGGTTCAAAAATTTTTGCAAGGAATTATATACCAAAAATTGTTAAAAAGTTATTTTTTCTCAACCGTCGATAACAAAGTGTAACAGATATTAACTCAATAATTATTATTGATATTATAATACATATAATGACAACTATAAATAGCAAGTAGATATTGTCTTGTAAATATGCACTCTAGCCTGTTACATACTCTATCCGCCATACCTATACAAAAAGATTATGTATATAAACACCATAAATAAGATTGTGATTAATAAAAAAAGATGTTGTCTCTTTCTTTTTTTCAAGTTGATTAATCATTTCTCGATATAATTTACTGAAACACTAATACAAAACACAATAATCTTCGTAATGATATGATTATTTTTTTTCTCTTGAAAATCTATTTGATTTATTTTTCCTTGCTCCTTGTGCAACTTAACCATTTTCAGAAAATATTTTTATTTATCACATTATTATTTTTTCTCTCTTAAAAATCTATTTAATTCATTTCTTTATTTCTCGTGCAAGTTAATAATTTTTTGAAAAAATAATAATTATCCATCATGTTATTATTTTTATTGTCTGATCTTGAAAATATATTTGATTTATTTCCCCTCTTGTCCGGTGTGAATTAACCATTTTTAGAAAAATATACTTATATATCATCTTACTTTTTTCTTTTATTTCGAAAATATATTTGACTTGTTTTTATAGCTATTTCCATCAACATCAATATTATAGCGACTTTTTTCCAAAGCAAAATTATAAATCAGCACTAATTTATTGTTTCTTTTTCTACCACCTTGATTTGATATTTCTGTGAACATTTAATAGTATACTTATGTTTTCAAAGGTACAACTAAATTTCAAGCTAATTAATTATTTCTTGATATGATTTATTTAAACCCGAAGGTTAAACTCTTCACAATATCTTAGTAGTCATATGAAATTTTTTCTACTCTCTTAAAATTCTTCTTCATTTATTTCTCCTTTTTCTCTTGCAAATTAACAATTTTTAGAAAATATATTTCCTATGATATGAAATTATTTTTCTTTATTGAAAATCTATTTATTTTATGTCTTCTCTTCTCACCGTGCAAGTGAACCATTTTTAGAAAATATATTTATCTATCATATGAAAAACTATTTTCCCATGAAACTTAAACTTTTTAAAAAAATATTTTTATCTCATATTAATTTTTATTTTATCTTGAAAATCTGTTTCATTTGTTTCTCTTTTATCTGATCAAGTTAATCATTTTTATAAAATTTATTTACCTATCACATTATTATTTTTCTTTTCTTTTAAAAATCTATTTGATTTATTGCTTCCCTTTCCTCATGCAAGTTAACCATTTTAAAATATATATAATAATAATAATAATGATGATTATAATAATAATGATGATGATGATAAACTATATGTATGATTCAATTTGAGTTTTCATTTGAGTCAACTTGGTTTGGAACCAAAAAAGTAGAATATTACTTTATAATATATTGTTATTAATGTTATTAGATTACTTTATATTATAATATTAGATTATTTACATTTATTCGAATTTTATCGAACATAATACATATTTATTCTAAAAATTAGATTATTGGCATTTATTAGTTGATTAGTTTATTTGCATAAGATTTAATTATAATTTTTACGTGATATTTTAATTATAAATCAATTTGATTTTCAGCATCGATTTGAATACATTGAATACAGAATCATTTGGTCATAACCATTAAATTAAAATTTGAATTTGGATTGGATTAAAAGTGATAAACAATAATTTAAAAATTTGGATCATTTACTTATACTTTATGGATTTAATTGGTATACACTGATAGTGTAAAGTTTTTTTACACCGTCAACCAATCAGAAATTGACACATCATATCAAATCTTTGATTCTTATCCTAACCACCTTGAAAGTCATCAATTTCATGATTTCTGATTGGTTGTCAGTGTAAAAATCTTTACACTGACAGTATATAGGAATTAAACTCATAATTTATTAGCTATTTTAGTCTACTAATTTTTATAACTTTGATAATTTTATTGTTAATATTTTTTGTATGAAATAGGAAATATTTTAATTATAAAATTTGATTTAAGTCAAAATATTATTTAATTATAAATTTTTTTTTTTAGTTAAAATAGCACGACTGATTGATATTCTAGGTTTGGTTTTGATTTTCATTTGATGTAAATCAACTAATTACTAATAACATAATTAATAATATTATGATCTGATTCAAGTTTATATTTGATTTTGATATATTTATATAAATACTTGAACCAAGGTTGTTGAAAAGATAATTAAAAAATGAAAATAATTTAGCCCTACAACAGTTGTCACAATGATTTTCTCCAACCTCTTCTTCAGGAAGTGCTTGATAACCTTCACAAAGATGATTGCCAGGTGTCTATTAGGCATGTCTATCGTGAAGCCAACCGCTAGGTTCCTTTTCTTGGACAGTTTTTGATAGGGTTGTGCCCAGTTTAGCTTTGATTTTGAGAGATGATGCTCTTGGCAGTTGCATTCCTCGTGTAATTGCTTCGTTGTGCTTTCTCGCCTTCCCCATTTATAAAAAATAAAATAAAAATTTGTTAGGTGGTATTATCCCGTCATTAAAACTTTGTTATAATGTGATATAAAAATTTCTAGAGAAAAAAAAAATAATGTTTTTATAATACTTGGTTTGAGAATATGTGATATAAAAACTTTTTTATGTATAAACTATTTTTCAAGAATTAAATTAATAGAAATAATTTTGAAAATAAATAATATTTTGGAATAAAATGATTATTGTGATAATGATTATGCATGAGATCCAAATAGAAAAATCTTGCTCTACGTGTTTCAATAGTTAAAAAAAAAATCGATAAGAGGAGACTATCATCATATAAAAGTGATTAATGCGCTTCAAATTAATTTTCATTTCGGAGATATGGAAAAAGTGAGATACAAAAGATTATAAGTATTTGTTGTGAGGGTTTGGTCGTGTAATAAGATGTGCATTAAAAAAATGAATAAGGTTGCTTTTCTAGTATAACATAATTCTTCATTTTCTTTGATGAAACTTCTCTTTTTAGTCTTTCGCATCATCTCCGAATGTAAAAAACTGCACAAAGAAAGGCTAGCAAGCAAATTTCAAATTTCATATATTTGAGAAATTAAAAAAAATTCATATTAAAAATATTATATAAAGAGATATAAACATCCTTAGAGCTTAGAAGACAATAAAACAACAATAAAAATATGAACCTATTTGAAAAGAAAAAAAAAATTAGAGAGAGACAAATGAAACAATAATAAAACATTTATTGAAAGGAAAAAAGGTATATAAATGAAATTTTAAAATGAAACAAAGAAAGATCAAACATTATCGTCGTAGCATAGTAGAACTTCTTTTTTCTTCTTCTGCAAAATACGTTCTCTAAGTGAAAAAATGTAAAATGATATCAACAAACAGACTTTCTATGCTAAATTTCAGACAAAATATAAAAGTATTCATTATTTAAGTTAATGGTGTGGGGGAAAAAACCATATTGAAAAAGTATGGAATCTACACTTGCCTATCACCTATTATTTATTGAAATAAATTCATTTATCACCTTTAAAACAATCATCACACGTTCATAGCTAATATGATTGAAATTAAATTTAATTGAATGTTTGAATAAGGAAGAGAGGAAAGAAAAAAGATATAAGTAGATCTAGAACCTTCTTTACCATGGCCTAAAATCCAAAAATAGAAGAGAGCAGAATACCAAACTGAAAAGTTGGGAACCACACAGAGGCAATGAAAGTGCATGGGAGGCCAAAAAACTGTATGAGTATAAGAGAGACCGAACCCGAAAGGACGATTTCGTTGCAACACCCTCCTCTTTTGCTCTCATGGTTCTTCGGTCACAAAGTCCAGTGAAATCATTCAAACAAAACTCAATGTCAATCAATTCCATTTTCAATATAGATAAAGAAAAAGAAAAGGACAAAAAAGAAAGAGGCACCTAAAAGAGAGAAGACGGTGGTTGAGTGACAACAGTCTCATGGCTGCGGTGGTGATCTTAAAAATGCATGCACTCCATTTATATGATTTCGTAGATTTGCAAAAACTTCAAAAAAGAGAGTTGAAATGTGAAAAAAAAAATGTTAAATGAGATGGAAAAAGTAGAGAGAGACAAATAAAAGAGTGAAGATAGGTTAAGGATATTTGAATTGATAATAATGTTTCAAAATCATGTTCGACAAAATTGAATATTGAGTATTGAATGCATTAAATTGAATAGAATGTTTAATATTGAATGCATTAAATTGAATATCAAATTATGACAATTTTTGTGTTTTAATGCACAAAATATTTTCCATTTTAAAGAACACCTAAAGACATGCCTGATCAGCCCTTACTTCATGGTATGGATGACACCTATGATGATGTTGATGTGGACATTCTTAGAGAATGACACTTGGAGAAGGAGACATGCTACTTTGTATATATAATAGATTCCTCAATGGTTTTTTGCTTCGAAATCATTTTGAATTATAAGTATTGAATTTCAATGGAGGAAATAGGCCCCTCATTTTCTCCAACGTGATGTAGCCATTAATTGGCATTTTTGCATTCTAAACGTGACTAGTTTTAAAGCCTATCAAATAGGCATTATATAGAGGAGCAAGAGTTTTTTTTGGCTGGAAGGCTTCTCCAATGGAAAAGGAAAATATATATATATATAGCTGTCATCGTGTAAATTGGATAGTAAGAAGATTCCAGGCCATATATTCTTTGAAAAATTATACACACAAGTGATATAATATAATATTTTCTGGGCAAATGATTAGGTCTTTATGTTGCTGCCCAAATGTTTCTTGGGTTGTTATATGATATTATTATATTAAATATATATTTTTTGATATTTTATTTTTGAAGTATTATAAATATCTTGGTCTTTTATTTGGTGTTGTATATAAATTGTTGTGGTTTACACTAGCTAGAGGTGATATTTCTTGAAAATTTGAGAAACAAATTTGCATGAGTGCATGACATGTTATACTATGGAATTTGAATTCATTATGCTTGAGTTAGCAGGTCACGAAGATCAGTGATTGAAAATTGTATGGAAACAACCTACACCACAAATGTCACTTCCTTGTGACACGCAAGGTGAAATTGGAGTGGCTAAAATTAGTACCTATAATGAAAAGAGAAGGCACATATTGTTGACGATCCGGCAAGTGTACCGTTTCGTTGCAAGTAATAAAACACGGTAAGATAATACCGAGGTCGAATACAAGGATTGGGAGACCAATTTAACTAATTTAATAAGGAACTTCAAATCGTTTGACCAAGTCAAAGGGGAATCTTAAAGAAGAGAGAGAAAATCAAATCAAAATTGAGATCAAAACAAGTAATTAAAGATCCTAATAGATTATGATGAGATTTGATTAAGATTAAGGCTTCTAAGGTCACGAATCCACCTACCCTATCAAGCAAGTTACCCAAGTGTTTATCTCCTTATCCCTATGTTCAATTTAATTTCTTTATCAGCCAGGAACCCTCAATTATCCTAATGTCACTGCCGATTTTCAAGAGGAAATATCTCAAATTGTAAGTTGTCAATCTGCCAATCTATTCAACCTACGATTAGATTCATTACGTTCTTGGTTCCCTATAGCAATTGCACCGTTTTCCTATTCTATGCCTAGCAATATTCAAGCGGTGTTCTTAATTCAAGTCCTAAGTACGAATTGCCTGCCAGCCTCAACGCACTAGACTAATTAACCATGTGCGCATATGATTAACACAAACAAATCAGAATTAAGAAACAAGAAAAGAGACAAAGGTATAAGAAAATATTACTTGGAATCACTATGCCATCAATGGTGGCTTCATCGTTCCCTCAGAAATAAGGATTAGTTCCTCATAGCGATGATAACAACGAACAAAGTATATAAAGCATTCATCCTCTATGAAACTAAACTAAAACTCACTACACAGCCCTTAAGAAAACTAGGATTACAATCTCTATCCAAAGCTCTCTTCAATTGACCTAAAACAAGCTATTTATAAAGTTTGGGATCTGCGCGCACTCGCGAGGCGAACATGGATTCGTGAGGCGAATCTTAAGTTGGCGCGCGTTCAAATTTGGATCTTTCGCGAGGCGAGACAGTTATCGCGAGGCGAGACAGAATGATCTTCAATTCCCTGTTTCTGGCTCGCGAGGTGAACACGTCCTCGCGAGGCGAGACTGAATGGTTGCTGACATTGCTTAATCTGTTCTTCTGGCTCGCGAGGCGAGCTTCTATTCGCGAGGCGAATGGCCAATTTTGCCTTTTTGCTTGTTTTCTTCGTTTTTCCTAGCTTCCTCGAGCTTCACTTTTAACCTGAGAATATAAAATAGCATCAAATGCTTTATTTAACTCAAAAATAGCATAAATTACTAATAACTGCTTAAAAGACTCAAAACATTGCTTAAGGACAATTAAAGCTAAATTTGGGCGAAAACAAGATTAAACTCGAACAATTAGCACAATAACCATGGCCTCACTAGCTATAAAACTAGATGAGCCAGAGGCTTATCAAAATACCCCAAACTCAAACTTTGCTTGTCCCCAAGCAAACTAAAACTTAAAAAGACTCAAAACTGGGTAAGCTCAATGGACTCAATTTATTTCGCACAAATTTCATGCAATTTTAACAATTCAATTTTCTAATTCAATGTTCCCCCTTTCATCAATGTAATCCCCACATTCATTTACTTTAAACAATTGAGAATCTAATCATTCACGTAATCATTAATCTAAGTCAAGGATCCAAGTTACACACAAAAGGGAGATCACCAATTTCAAAGAATTGCCTTCCTCACAAGTCATTTTGTATTTCACTCTTTCACTCATTTGTCTAGGTTATCAACTTTCACTCAATTTCACATTTTAAGAGCACTTTCCATGAATTTGATTTTCATGTAAACAAAGTTCCCACAAAAACATGTTTGCAACATCAAAAGGTCTTTTAAGGGTTGTAATGAGGCCTGGCTAGAGGTAGGATATTCAAGGTACAAAGCTAAGACCCTAGGAACTAAGAGAGCATGAAACATTTTATACCTTTATTTTTACTCTAATTCCTTTTTCCATTTTCTTTTTTGCTTTGGGTGGCTACAAACCTTTTTCTTTTGATAACCTTTTTATTTGCCCTTTTTGGCATTTTTGTACTTTTCTTCTTCTTCTTTTTTTTTTTTGGCTTCAACCTTTATTTTTCTTTTTCTCAACCCAAAACAACATAATAAACCTTTGTAGCCACCCCAAACTTAGTTTCCAAACAACACTTACAATGTTAAGTTTCCATGCTCTCCTAAATCCTAAGATTGGGTTAACATGGTTTTTCCCGATTTTTGGCTTAGAACATAAGGTCATCAAGAAATAACAGGCTATTAGGCTCAATGTGGCTAACTACGGAACATGCATTAAGGTTGGTTCTTTTTAGGCCAAGTAGCTATTTCAAAGAAAATTGCCTAAATCATTTGATGCAAACATATAAACATGCAAACCATGAGGAGATTCAAGCAAATTCGGGAAAGTACAACTTAAAAGTGATTCACTCAATTCAAAAACAATGTTGGAGGCTTAAATTCCTCACCTGGACATTTTTAGCAAATTATTTGACAGAGATACATCCCTAGTGTGTGCACCCATTCACCCCAAACTTGTCATAAATCATGCAATCATAATAAAATTTCTCAAAGTTCAATCTTCAATTTTTCATGGGGATCAATTTTCAAAATTCAACTCATTAGGGGAAATCATCAAAAATCAACATTTATCATGCAATCCATCTATGCTAAAGTCAATAAAATCCCTTCAAGCTTACCAACACAAAACTCAACACACATGTCGTACATGACCAATTAGCAAAAAGAGAAGAAACAGAAAAGAAAAGAGTAAGGTTTAGAACATCCTTTCTTCATTCTCTTCCTCTCCTTCCAGCTCACTAGTCTTTCTGGTTTCCTTCATTGGAGTACTATCTACCTGAAAATCATCAAATATTTGCCTCGGACTCGCCCCCTCCTGGATGAGGATCCTGGTCCCCAGGATTAGCAAACCAGACGAACCGAGGCATCAAAAACAGTTCTTTTTTTTTCTTTTTTTCTTTTTTATTTTATTCGTGCGGCGGAAGGCGTCTCGCGAGGCCATTATGGGATTTTAATAATTTCATTCTTGCCCAGATTCGCGAGGCGAACCCCATGTCCGCGACGCGAGGTCGAGCGAGGTGCCTACCTCTGAGTTTTTGCCTTTCGGCCTCGCTTGGCCAAGCCTTTTTCGCGGGGCGAGCCAGATGTAGGGATTTTGACATCCCTCAGGCTCGCGGGGCGAATTATTGCTCGCGAGGCGAGCCAGAGAAGAATTCTGCCCCTCTACTCCTAAATGCATCTAAGTCCTACATGCTTTTCTAATGCAATTTTCTAACTAAGGACCCTATATGAAGACACTTTGTATTTTTATGACTCTTTAAATGCAATAAAAGGATATAACTACTTGGGTTGCCTCCCAAGAAGCGCTTGTTTAATGTCCCGAGCCTGACGGCTATAGTCCCAAAAGGCTAAGTCACTGCGTACTCATCAAGATGGACTCCAACTCCTTCTTCCATAAAAAGCAGCTTCAATCCTTGGTCATTATCATTAAATGTCTCCCCGGGCTCTTTGTATCCTTCCTTAAAAACATCATGCGGAAGAGTTATTTTCTTCCTAACCTTCACTCGCCAGCAAGACTTTAATTGATTTGGAATTAACTTCTTTATAGGGATAATTGGATCATCGAGCCAAACCTTGGGATGCCCTTTTTTGCCTCTATCTTTCTCATAAGCCCTCAAGCGGATTTCATTGAGCTTGATTGGATCTAGCTTCCTTTTTACTCCAGCCGCTTTAGTTAGTGACTCATGATGCTCTTGTGGCTTCCCTTCCCACTTGCTTGGGTTTTCCTTAATGGATCTATGCAACTCATCTTTATGCTCCAAGTACGCCGACTCATCCTTTTTCATTCCATCCTCAAAAGTGTGGGATTTTACCAACACCTCACCTAGTGTTGAACCATTTGCTTCATGTGTAGGAGTTGGTTTGACAAGAGGTTTCACCACATGCACACTATAGCAGTTAGCTTTCTCCACCGGATGCTTCACAGCTTCAAAAACATCAAACTCCTCTTTCTCATCTTGCACCCGAAGTGTGAGCTTTCCCAATTGAACATCAATAAGAGCCCTTCCGGTAGCCAAGAATGGTCTACCCAATATGAGTGGAATATTGGCATCTTCATCCATGTCCAGTACCACAAAATCTGTCGGAAAAATAAACTTGCCCACCTTCACTAGCAAATCTTCAACCACCCCATAAGGGTATTTAATTGTTCGGTCCGCAAGTTGGAGTGACATCATTGTGCTCTTGACTTCTTTAATCCCAAGCCTTCTCATCATGGATAGGGGCATTAAGTTGATGCTCGCCCCTAGCTCACATAGTGCCTTCTCAATTGTCATCTCTCCAATGGTGCATGGTATACTAAAAGAGCCCGGATCCTTTAACTTTGGAGGTAGTTTCCTTTGGAGAATTGCACTACACTCCTCGGTCAAAGCAACCATTTCCTCATCCACTATCTTCCGCTTCTTGGAGAGAAGCTCCTTCATGAACTTAGCATAGGATGGTATTTGTTCCAAGGCTTCCGCAAAAGGAATGTTGATTTGAAGCTTGCGGAAAACATCAAGGAACTTGTTGAATTGCTTGTCTTGCGAGGGTTTCTTCAATATCTCTGGATATGGTACCTTCATGAAGGGAGGGAGGTCTTGGGGCTCAACCCACTTCTTCTTTCGGAATTCTTCATCTACTAATTTCAACCTTACTCCTTGCTCCGGCACCTTTTCATTAGCTACCTCATCTTCCTTAGCTTGCTCCTTCTCCTCTTGTGGTTGGTCTGGAGTTTCACCTTCATTAGCTTTCAAGGGATTCCCTTTTGGTTCCAACACTTTACCACTTCTAGTGGATATGGCATTGCATTGGGCCTTGGGGTTGTTCTCTATGTTGCCCGGAAAAGTGCCTGGAAGACGCTCATTCATTTGTTTGGCTAGCTGAGATACTTGAGTTTACAGGAGTTGGATTGTCGACCCTGTGTGAGTTGCTAGCTTCTCAATGGATGTATCAATGTGCACTGTCAGCTTCTCAATGGCCATGCTAGTATGATTGGCTAATTTCTCAAAGGCCACTTCCCAAGTCTGCTTCCCACCATCTGTGATTTGTAATTGAGTAGGTTGAGGGAGAGCCTGTTGGGTGTTGTGTTGTTGAATTCCATAGTTTGGCCTCTGATTTTGTTGTTTTTGCCCGGCTAGACCACCACTAGTGTTGCTCCAACTGAAACCCGGATGGTCTCTCCTAATGTACCCCCGATTCTGATTGTAGTCATTCTGCCTATTCCTCTGATAGTTGTTCTGTGGCACTGTGTCATAAAAGTTGTGACACGAGTCCACATGTTCCTGTGAAAAATTTACGGGACAACTCTCACTAGCTTGTTCACCATTACAAAAATCACACCTCGAATGCGAGCCTTCTCGCACTGCATTAACCTTGAGCTTGCTAGACAATGCCTCACATTGCTTCTTCAAGAGTGTGTTCTATTCAAGAATAGCCTCCAGTGATGCGGTACTGATTCCGGAAGCATTAGAAGGGCCTGTACTGTGGTTATAATCATTCCTGGACATTTTCTCTAATAAGGCCCAACCGTCCTCTGCTGATTTGTAAGAGAAAGAACCGCCAGCTGCGGCATCTAAGTTCATTTGGTAGCGACCCTTCAAGCCATTAAAGAAGTGTTGTACCTTTGTTACCAAGTCAAAGTAGGATGAAGGGCATCTTCTCAAAAGCACATTGTACCTTTCCCAAGCTTCATTGTAGGACTCATCATCATGTTGCTTGAAAGAAGTGACGGCTATCTTCAACTGTGCCGCTTTCTGAGGAGGAAAATATTTAGTGAGGGACTTCTGAGCCATTTGTTCCCAAGTAGTGATGCTAGCACGATCCAAGTGCAAGTCTAACCAATCGCGTGCTCTATCCCGGAGAGAGAAAAGGAATAGTCGCAAACGAAGGCATCATCTGAAACTCCTGGAGTTTTGAGCAGGTCACAATTCTCCAAGAAGTGAGTAATATGCCTATGAGGATCTTGATATGCACTTCCATCAAATTGATTGTCTTTCACCACACGCAGAGTTCCTTCCGTTATATTAAAAGAAGGGGCCGTGATAGGAGGCCTAACAACACTTGAAGCACAATCGTCCAAGTGAGGAAGATTGTACTCATAAAGAGGCTTGTAGGTTGGAGGATCTCCTTCCGCCATCCCTTCAAGATCGATGAGTTGGTTAGCTTCAAGCCTCTTTTTCTCTCTGAGTTCCTTCCTGTACCTCTTCTCTGTCTTGGTGATCTCTGGATCGTATAGCAAGTCTTCCTGTGAAAGGGTACCTCGCATACACAAAAACAAGGCAAGACCAAGTGGGATCAAAGAAGTAAAAGAGATAAAAATTGCAGAAAAATAAAATAAAATTAAAAAAAATGCTCAATCAAGAAAATTGAATTTCCTAAAAATTAGGAAAATTGGTTGTGCCAATCCCCGGCAACGGCGCCAAAAACTTGTTGACGATCCGGCAAGTGTACCATTTCGTTGCAAGTAATAAAACACGGTAAGATAATACCAAGGTCGAATACAAGGATTGGGAGACCAATTTAACTAATTTAATAAGGAACTTCAAATCGTTTGACCAAGTCAAAGGGGAATCTTAAAGAAGAGAGAGAAAATCAAATCAAAATTGAGATCAAAACAAGTAATTAAAGATCCTAAGAGATTATGATGAGATTTGATTAAGATTAAGGCTTCTAAGGTCACGAATCCACCTACCCTATCAAGCAAGTTACCCAAGTGTTTATCTCCTTATCCCTATGTTCAATTTAATTTCTTTGTCAGCCAGGAACCCTCAATTATCCTAATGTCACTGCCGATTTTCAAGAGGAAATATCTCAAATTGTAAGTTGTCAATCTGCCAATCTATTCAACCTACGATTAGATTCATTACGTTCTTGGTTCCCTATAGCAATTGCACCATTTTCCTATTCTATGCCTAGCAATATTCAAGCGGTGTTCTTAATTCAAGTCCTAAGTACGAATTGCCTGCTAGCCTCAACGCACTAGACTAATTAACCATGTGCGCATATGATTAACACAAACAAATCAGAATTAAGAAACAAGAAAAGAGACAAGGGTATAAGAAAATATTACTTGGAATCACTATGCCATCAATGGTGGCTTCACCGTTCCCTCATAAATAAAGATTAGTTCCTCATAGCGATGATAACAACGAACAAAGTATATAAAGCATTCATCCTCTATGAAACTAAACTAAAACTCACTACACAGCCCTTAAGAAAACTAGGATTACAATCTCTATCCAAAGCTCTCTTCAATTGACCTAAAACAAGCTATTTATAAAGTTTGGGATCTGCGCGCGCTCGCGAGGCGAACATGGATTCGCGAGGCGAATCTTAAGTTGGCGCGCGTTCAAATTTGGATCTTTCGCGAGGCGAGACAGTTATCGCGAGGCGAGACAGAATGATCTTCAATTCCCTATTTCTGGCTCGCGAGGCGAACACGTCCTCGCGAGGCGAGACTGAATGATTGCTGACATTGCTTAATCTGTTCTTCTGGCTCTCGAGGCGAGTTTCGGTTCGCGAGTCGAATGGCCAATTTTGCCTTTTTGCTTGTTTTCTTCGTTTTTCCTAGCTTCCTCAGGCTTCACTTTTGACCTGAGAATATAAAATAGCATCAAATGCTTTATTTAACTCAAAAATAGCATAAATTACTAATAACTACTTAAAAGACTCAAAACATTGCTTAAGGACAATTAAAGCTAAATTTGGGTGAAAACGAGATTAAACTCGAACAATTAGCACAATAACCGTGGCCTCACTAGCTATAAAACTAGATGAGCCAGAGGCAGATCACATATTATGAGACACGGTGTTCTTGGACATGATGTAATTTTCCTTAAGTATGAGAAGTTGTAACACCCCGATTTTTCCGCTGTTTTCCTTTTTCGATAATGAGTGAATTTATGTTAATATATTTATTGGAACATTAGAAAATTATTTTAATTAAACGGAGTTCACCACTCAGTTTCAATTGAGTGAAGGAACTTATGATTAAATTTTTGGTCGAAAAGTCAGACGGAGCCCGGTCTGCTAATTCCACTAACAGTATAATTATACTGCTCAGAAGACCTAATTTTTATCTGCGAACGAAACCATTAGGTTTTATATTTTGCCCCGGTTATTTTTCCACGTTTTGAAAAAAATGCATGAGCTCTAAAATAATAATATTTTATTCGGGCGGAATCTTCAATCGGGTAAACGACGGAGCGAACGACGGAGTTTCCAAGAGCAGATAAAGAGTTTATCATATAATTTTAAGATGATTCATGTGGATGAGTCATCTATGTGGAATCTAGAAGGTTCTACAAGGCTCAAGTGGAAATTAAAGGATTTTGCACTTTAGTCCTTTAACTTTCTATTAATCGTTTTTTTGGTCCAAAGTGAGTTCTTCAAGCTATCCTTATCAAATTGAGCCAGAATCTTTATCCAAGCCCATTAGGGGGACTGCGGCCATGAGCCTAAATTCCATGTCCATGAAATTATTTTCATGATGCCAATTCATTTATATAAGTTTCGTATGACATAGTTTATGTCTTAAGCATTTTCAATGGACAAAATCAAATGGGCTCAAGTGGGCTTCCAAGCCCAAATTTCGCAAGGCCCATAGTTGGCTCATAAAATTGATGAGTCAAGTGCCTTCTAGTTCATTCTCTCACCTTCTCTCATATTCTCAAAAGTTATAAGTTGTTCTAAGTTTTTCCAAGAGCCAAGAAGCAAGTTTGTGAAGGAAGTTGTTGATTCCTTGCCATTTTTCATCATTAAATAGGTGATTCTTCATCCTCTCAATCATCTAAGGATAGTTTCTTCACAACTTTTCTTGATTTGAAGCTTTCTTCAACATGTTTGTTCATGACTTAAGTTTTGAGATCTAGAACTTTGAAAATCCATAACTAATTCTATAAAAATCATATGATGTTGAAACCACTTCCTATGTTCTTCTAATCCTGTATATTGTCTAGATCTAAGAGAATGTGATGATCAAAAATTTCTTTCCCCTCAAACCCATCTAGGCCGAAACTAGGAGGTATTGGATGGATGGTGTTTTGTTCTTGTTTTTCATGTATGATCATGTATCCTTTATGACATGCTCTAATCCATGATTAGCCAATCAAAATGAAGTCTTTAACCCTAGGTTGATGTGTTGGCCGAAATTGTAGAGGAAGAAATGGATGAGTTTTGTGCATGGTTTTTGATGTATGTTCATGTCTCTAAACATACATGCATGTACACTTGTTGAATCCTAGTTGGTTCATAAAAATGAAAGCCCTAGCCCTTGGATCTTGCTTTGGCCGACCTTGAGCTTTGAAGGGTTAGGATGGTTTTGATTCTAATCTTTGTTGTTTAGTCTTAATCCTTTGTCTTAAGTACCTTAGAATCCTTAATCCATGACATAAACAATTTTGGAGTTTTAGTCATTTGATCCTATTAGGCCATGAACTATATAGGTGTATTTAGTGATGTTTTAATTGTTTGATTAAGGGATTGTTTGGTTGTATTGTTGAAGGTTAATTATAAAGCGGTGTACGTGAGTTTCCGGCTTCCGATTGAATTCTTTTATTTCACGGAGGAGCTCCGAGAGGTAAGAGGGGTTACTTGAGGGATCATTCGGATGGCCATGTGTAATATGTTTGTGGTCCATATATGTTTATCTATGTGGCTGTGATGTTTTCTGGTTTATTTTACTGAGCTATGTGTTTTCGGTTGTTTATCTGCTTTTAATTGGTTTAATTATCTGCGGTTGTATATTATATTGCTGTGATGCTTGATTTGCTAGTAATATAATTATGATGATGATGTTGAATGTTGTTTGTGAGGCCTGACAGTGGTCAGGCACAACAGATTAATGAGATAAAAGCTTTAATAAGTTGTGTATATTATATTCAATGTTTTATGGGAAATATTGGGATATAATGTTTGTGGAAAATATTATTTGGGAGAAATAATAAGTATTTGAGAAATATTATTATTTTAATGATTTATTTATAAAAAAGTGATTTATGGGTCGTAGAGGGCGCAACCGTGAAATTATTTTATACTACTGCTAATTTTTACGTAAGATATTCCACAATATTGTGAAAAGTGATTCTGTGAAATTAATCTGCGAAAATGAGTTAAAAAGTGATTTTAGAAAATTGATTAAGCGGAAAAGCCAATTTTGACTTAAAATGGTTTAAATTGACTTAATGACAGTAATTTGGAAAACCGACGACGGCAAGTATTTTAGAAATGGCAGCTCATATTTTTGATGAACTTAAAACCTCTGTGACCCTCTTTTCTGAAAATGACATTTTTCGGTAACCGGTGCTTTTATGATAGAAATCTTCCCACTTAATGTGTTTTCCGAAATCAAGTTTTGACTTGGACGATATATTAAAAGATTTGAACTTAATCACCGAAACGTCGGGATATTAAGGTTCAACTGGATAGCTACCTAAAAGAGATAATTTTGAGATGTTTTCTATTACTACGAACCTAAGCTGGATGCATCGGTCTAGGGTTTCGTGATTGAGCACTCGGACTTTGAGGTCCTGTGCTGTTAATAAATGATTTTAAAGATGTTAAAACGATATTTGGTCTAAAGCCGTTGAGCTTTGCCAAGGAAAGATATAACACAAAGAGCAGTGTTGAAAGAAATATGTTTTCGAGCATGCATTTGGCAGACGTGCCACAATACGATATATGATTACCTTGCGGCGTCAGGTATTTCATGCCACGAAGTTTTCATTGTGCCGGATGGACAATGGAACCCTATTCCAGATGTCATCACTGTGCCACGATGTTGGACAGGGTGAAATGGGTTTTTATTTCGGATGTGGGCCTGTGACTATATGTCTGTGGCTACGTGCCTGGAGTCTGATCAACTCAAACACGAGGTCGGGATATCTCATGAGATTAAGTGAAAACGTTAGATGACGTATATGAAGTGTTCATGCATATTTTCAAAAGATGTTGTTTAGGGTGTGAAACCCATTATGCTTTGATGTTAATGTTTATGAGATCGCAAATATGTATATGGGTACATATATGTGTTTTTTTTGTTGTTGTGTCGTGCATGTGGCTATCGCATTATGTCCATATGTCGGTTTCTCACTCTTGCATGTTTTATTTCTGGTTTTTTTTTCTGGGTTCTAAGTGGTGGAATTCAGATGAACCTCTTAAGGACTATGGCGTCTACAAGAAGAAGAATGTTTAGTACGGGGCATGCTGATGTTGCTTCTTTTTGTCGTAGTGTTTGACCAGCTTAGGTTTACATTAAGTTATGTTTTGGGAATAATCTTTTCATTATAAAAGTTCAAGTGTGAAAACATATGATGCAATATAGTTGTATGACTTACATATATATTTTGATATATTAAGTGTGTTTATGTGTTCATCGTTGTGACGATGTTGAAAGGAAAGAAAACTTTTATCACCACATATTGTTTAAGACAAACGTTGAGAAAACATTATTTTCCGAAAGCAACCAGCGAATTTATGATTTTTTCCGCAAACGGGTAAGCATGTGATGACCCGAGATTAGGGTGTCACAGAAGTGAAAGAAATCTTGTTGATTCTCTCACTAAAGGTTTACCCAGGAAAGTGGTCTTGGATTCGTCGAGGGGGATGAGGCTTAGGCCTTGAGTTGAGGAAAATATGGTGGATACTCATTTGTTGGTCAAACTAAGCCATATGATTACTTATATGCATTACATTTCCATCCCTACGGCGTGTGGTAATGCTTGTTGATGATAGATACATAGCCATTGATTTGGGTGGTGCTATGGAGATGCACTTGATGTATCTATAAATGTTTATTGTGAGAATGTTTATTGTGAGGTTGAGTTATAAAACTCTTAATAGATACATAGCCTATTTTTTTGGGTGGTGCTAGAGAGACGCACTTGATGTATCTGTAACACCCTCCTCGGGCGCTACATCGTAAGTGACATTTTAAGGCCGAAAAGTAGGTTAATTAAAATTGGCTATAAAAGAATGGGGTAATTTTTTTTTTTCGCAAGTCATAAATATAACTACTTTGTTTTAAATGAATGGATAATAAAACATTCCATTATCACATTTAGGGTCATAAGTTCGCAAATTAATTACATAATGCCCAACCCGACACATAACCCAAAAATCATAACCATATACGTATCCCGTATAAAGATGTGGAGACGCAGCCCCTAAAATATAAAATACTTGGAGTCGCAGCTCCATAGATAGTTACATTAACTCCCAAACATACCTAGCTGGCCAATCTAAAATAGAAAAGACAGTCCTTTCTCGTACACTGTGAGAAGGACAACTCAACTGACGAGGTCTAGTGGAAACTCTATTTGAGTCCACTACCGACGTCGTCGAAAAAGACACTACTGGAGTCACTACAAAAGTAGCGCTCGAACTAAGCCCTTTTTTTTTCCTTCCAAGAGGAAAACATAGTCTATGAACTATCAGCCGTCATTCCCATCTCAAGAAAACAAAAGTAAGGCATGACAGAAGACAAACGCTATTGTCTTGGACTATCTGAAAGCTGAAAGCTGAAAGATGTCCACTAGCAATTCCACCATAGCCTCCGCAAGCTCGAACCTCAATATCTACGATGCGTCAGCCAACCGACATCTTGATGTCTTAATCTTCTCAAAAGAATACAGAAGGCACATAGCCAGCCGACATAGGCAATATAAAAATAAGGAGGTGAGATTTCCATTTATCTTACACATAAGGCAGACATGCAGTGGTACGACTCTCAGGTACGTACAATTAACAATTATCAATCATATCTACACTCATAACAAAACAATAATGTTTCACAGAAACATGACCACAGCACAACGTTTTCCCTAGATAGAAACATCTAAGACTCGAGGAATGACCTCTGAATTCCTATACCATGGTTTACGAACAGTCGGAGAGAGTGGTTTGGAGGATTGTTCCGGATTACGCCAGCCTTGGGCAATAGAATGCGTCAACAGTCATCATGGTGCACATAGGCTTTTTCGGGAACATCCTACACTACCAGAAAATACATAGTGTCTAGTAGAGTATGTCGGTGTATTACAAGATCACCATACCACAGAAGAGCAACCAACTGGGCCTATATGAGTATTTCATACCCCGACACCCCCAAGCATCAATAGATCGTCACTATGAAATTCGCACCCGCATTAAAGTGTTAGCTCGATCTCCTAGGCACAACGGCCTTACAGAACATAGTTTCACTATGTGTTTAGGCAAACTTTGCCGGAAATGCGTTCTTCTCGTCCATCCAACGGATGACATCGTGATTCCTTCGGAATTCTTTCAACGTACCGTAACAGATGCTAGATGTCCTTAAGTCCGAATCACCGGTACTTAATCATCAAGCTAAAGTTCTCAAGTAACCTTTCATCTTTGTGCAAAGTTTTCTTAAAATACTTGTTTACAAATCCTAGCACATTATGAGATTGGAACATAGGTCCAATTATTTAGTTCTCTGTACTTTTCTAGTTGAGCCTTTTTCTTTGGCTTCCAATAAAACAAATCATTCTGAGTCCATTAAATTTTATGGAATATGGATAATGAATTATCCATACTTTATGACATAAGGTCGTGTTTCACCCCACGTCATAAATTATTATGTTCGTATGTTCACTAAGTCATTCTTGACTTAGGTTTTTACACTTTACAGTAAAACGTCGTCTTTGAAGACAAAAATCCTTTTGGCTTAAAACCAAAACCTTTAGATAAAATCAAATCCATTTTCAAGAATAATTTCCCCTCAAAGATACTTAGGTATCAATTTCTCCAAAACATTTTCTTAAAAATCCTTAAAAACGTTTAACTACGGTTTCGCCGCTTTTTACTGAAATTAGGCCCAAAAGTTCTACTTTTTGAAGATATGGTTCTTCACCTCAAATGTCTTATTCTCCTAAGTTATATTACTCATGTGAAAAAGTAGAAACACTGATTTTACATCATGTATACGAAATTCCTAAAATTTGACAGAACGTCGTTAATTTTGTAAATCGCGTAAATCATTTTTCAATGATTTTACACTCTAATAATCCAAAACTCATTTTGGTGTTTTAGAACAGTTTTGTAAGCATGAAAAACAGTTTCTAACTGTCCAATTATTTTAATTTTCTAAAATTGAATTTTAGTCCCTAAACTTTCATAAATTACAAAATAGTCCTTTTTCACATAAAACCTTATAACTTTTTATTTATAACTCCAAATCACACCAAACCAACTTCTTTAGAAATATTTTTCAGTTGCCCTCAAATTTACAGAAATTTCGCTTCTGCCTCAAATAATTTTCAGTAATTGCAAAAAGGTCCTTTTTCACCAAAAAGCTTATAACTTTTTATGTATTAATCCATTTAACACCAAACCAATTTCTATGGTTTTGTCTCACCAAGGACTACAATCTTAACACACAAGAACATGAATTTCAGTGCAGCCACTGAAATTCTCAGAAATTGCATTTTAGTCCCTAAGGACTCATAAAATCATATCTTTCAATATACACATCCAAATCAATCCAAACCAATTTCTATATTCTTATATGTTCCTCATAAAAATTATTCAAACAATTTAACACATCATAGAACCCATGAAAACATTCATGGTCGAATGGCCTTAAATAATCATGTTAAGCATTTATCTTAACAAATCAATCATACAACAATCATGGTTTCAACTTAAGGTCATTGGAACCAAAACAATCATATGACATATCATACCACAACCAAGAATCAAATCAAATCCTCCAAGAGGATCACACAACCATAAACAATAATATATAATCCTAACACTTAGGATTTACAAGACAACATACAAATACTTTAAACCACATACATATCTACATTAAGGTAGGATAGTAGTAATCTCCCCCCTTACCTCTTGTAGATCACTTGACTCTCAAGTAGGAGAAGGATGTTGTTCACCAAAATCACAAGGTTTTCAACCCACAAAACCTAGCCATGACCAACCAACAAGAAATCTAGTTAAAGATTGAAGAAAATCATCCTAAACCCATTTTATATAGATTCGGCCAAATCAAAAAGAATTATCTAGGGATCTCTAAATTTTTCAAGCTCTTGGATGATGAAAATAGAAGTCATATGAAGATCATAGAAATTGGTTTCAACTCAAATAGATTTTTCTACAAGTTTCTAGAGATTTTTGAAGAAAGCTTCATGAAGATGGAAAATCATGATTCATGACTTAAACAACTTAAATGATTGAAGGAGAAGAAAACATGATCATGATAGATGAGGGTTTACCTCTTGTTGATTGAAGAAATGAAGAAAGTGATCAAAACAAGCTTAGTTGGGGATTTGACAGCTTTGAGGGTGTGGTGGTTTTATGAGTGTATCTCACAATCCACTCATCTAAAAATTACAAACTTTGGCTTGTTAGAAAGGTAAGAAGAAGAGAAACAACTTTGATGTTTAAGGTTTGGTTTGATTCAGATCGGATCATGGAAGAAAAGGGCCTTATTTCCACTGTTCTAGTGTGGTGCTGTGGATTTCGAGCTGTTTTGGTAATTTGGGCATAACTCCCAAAATACTTATACTTTTTTGATGATCTTTAGCTCGTTGGAAAGAAGAGATAAAGAGGAACAACTTTCATGTAGAAAGTTTTCCGAGTTTCAGAACAGAAAAATGTCAGAACTTCGATGAACTTTCTGGTGAGTAAGGAGAGTTTGTCTTAGTGTTCTTGGTGTTCTTGATAAATGATGAAAAGAAAATGGTTTTGGGAGGAGGAAGATGGCTGGCCAAAAAAACAAAGGAGAAGAAGAGAATGAATAAAAGAATCCTTGTATTAAATGAAATTAAAAGATGATGTGTGGTAGGAAATGAACCATGTAGCCATATAAGTTTGTGGTTGAAATGAAAATGGATACTTGGCTACAAATGGAGAAGGGTGGCAGCCTTAGGGCCTTACAAATGATGTGGATGAGAGTGTTTGGGTGGTGTGGCTGATTTTGGGCCACATCTCATGAGTCATCCATGACTCATTGATCCCATCCATTAGCGGTTCCCGGAAATCTCGTACTCAGCTCCGTCATTCACCCGATTTCGGTTTTTGAGAGGAAAATGATGAAATGAAATCAAAATGAAATGAGTTTTATTTAATGGAGGGCTGCACGAAATTGAATAGTTTTAGAGGGTATTTTGGTCAAAATTCACTTAGGGACACTCTTGGAATTTCACTTGAAAATCAAGGGCATTTTGGTCGTTTTACTAGAATAAATATCATGATATTTTGGTATCATCATTAGGCTTCATAAATGCTAGGTGAGTCACCCATGTGACTCACCACCCTAGGTGGCAAGATATCCCATCATCCGGAGTCCAGTTTTATCTCTGCACGTCCGTTCTCGACTCCGTCGATCACCCGTTTGTTGATGATGCGCCCGAATAAAGTATAATAACTTATTTATTTGGAAAATTTTCAAAATAACCAATATCGTTGGAAAAATAATATAAACCTAAACCGTTTCGTTAACGGATCAAAATTAGGTTTTCTGATCAGTAAACTTTTATTGTCAGTGAAAAACACAGACCGGGTTTCGCCTGAATTTTAAACCTAAAATTTCAACGTAACTTCCTTCGATATAGAAGGTCTCAACTATGATTTTGTTTTCCTAAAAATTATTTTCTAAATCCCCGGTAAAAATATAATATATAATTATCAGTCAAGGCGCGAGAAAACAGGGTGTTACAATATCTACCTACGTGAGTGAGAAGATAGAAGCTACCTTCTATGAAAGAGTTAGGCAATCTTTCCAAAAGACTCATGAGAAAACCAAGGTATATGAGAAGGCTTTTATAATGTGTATACATAGTGGTTCGTCCACGACACAGCTATCGATCTTCCTTATTTCTCCAACATATAGAAACAACTATATATTGGCTTAAAACATGTGTCTCAAAGATAACATAATAAGAAGAACCAAAACTGCACACTGCTTTCAGTGTTGGGTAATCTGATTCAGCATGGAGTTTATATTCCTGCCAATGTACCATATTTTGTAATTAGCAAGCAACGTCAATTACTTTAGTTAAAAGTATCTTGAGTTTCAATATCTTGTATCCAACAAGAGCATGCATAATTAGAGGCTACATGTAAGAATGTATAAGCTTAAAGACAATGAACCTTAATCGTGAAAAGAGGGGGGAAGGCTATATATCAAGTGAACTAAGTAAAAATTTTGTATCTTTAAGCTCATGTCTTCTTGATTGTAGAGCCTGTATCATTCGATTATTGTTGTAATAAATATGTTGCATTCATATTGATATCACATGGTGCAATATATGTATTTTGCAGGCATGGCTGGAGAAGGAAGATATGCCTACTGTGACCTTTGAAGGATTTGAGCAGGAGAGTGAACGCGACGGCCTCGGAGACAGCAACCCCAGTGAACGCGCGGTGAGCAGGAGAGAACAATTTCAATCGTTTGAGACTTTGAGAGTGTCGTTCCACGTGGACAACCACATCATTCGTACTGTGCTATACGAATAGATTTTCGTACTAAGTAGCATTTTCCTTCTTTACATGACATGACATAATGAAAATGATGTTGCCTGGTGCTACTTCAATGCACTTCCTTTTGTAATGTTTGTCCACGACAAAGGCTAACTACTTTAAGAATGAAATTGAAAAGCTCAGTAATTTTTGCCTAGTAAAAGATGCTTCAAGTAAACAATAATGAACACTGCTCAGGCATCTGTGTAAGTTTCTTTTGGACATGTAACACAAAATCTAGAAAATATGATGATTTTATAGAAACATTTGCTAGTATTTCCATTAACTAATCACTCCTCTACCCATCACCTTGTATGACAAAATTTTTGTTAATTTCAAATTCAAGTTTACTGGTTTAACCAGTGTCTAGCCTTAAAATTGAAACAACTTAGTTCATTATCTCCAAATTGGACTCTCTCCTTCCACCAGCCTCTCCCAAAAAAAAAAAGTGGGAGGAGAGAGAAAAAAGGAAAAAGTGAGGAAATAAAGAAAGGAGAAAGAAAAAAAATAAGAGATAGAGAGGATGAAGAGGGGATGGAGAACCTTGATGGAGAGAATCCAAATCCATCTATCTCCCGACTAACCCATATTCTTAGAAATGTGAAATTTTAGGGTTTTATTTTGATACCACCTATTATTGAACCTCCCACCTCCCACTTTCAAATTCTTTAAATCACTTTTCATATCTACCGCTGACCCCACCCACCCCACCTCATCCTTATCCTCATCCTCTGATCCACTTCCCCATTCACCTCCTTCAACCCATTTCTCCCACCCACTCTACTAAGGCAACCAAAGAACCAACCCAACCCCATGACCATGAGCCAACCACACCGGCGATAACAGTAAATGATGGAAAGAAGCGGAGCTTCGACGGAGATAGCGATGATAAGGAGACAACACAACAACAAGAAAGTGGCGGAGAACACGGAAACACAGCAGCAGCACGCGGCTCCCGGTATTCCTCTAATTATTTTTTTAAAAAAATTATAAAAAGATACAAAAATTCAGTTTCCGTGTGTTCGAAAAATTTTGAACCCAAGGAAACTGCAGTTTCCGTGTGTTCAATTCGTCGGTTCAAATTTTTTTAACACGGAAATTGAGTTCCCGCATATAGTTAGCTTTTTTTTATTCCGAATTTTGAAATAATCATGTTTAATTATAATAATCATTTAATATTAAAAATTAAAATTATTTAAAATTATTTTTAATTATAATTATAATTATTCATAAATAATTTTTAATTTTTAATTATAATTAGTCATAATTAAAAAGTAATTATATTTAATTGATTATTTTATTTATATGATTCATTAATTATTGATTAGTTATAATTAATTAATGATTGATTAATTATAATTTTTTATTTAAAGATTAATTTTTTAAATATCATCATTGATTATATTTTTGATTTGGCTCGCAAGTCATAATGCTATTCCTACTAGTGACTTGAGAGTTTCTAAAAGTTTGATCACCAGAGCGTCTGCCAAAGGTGTAATCAAACTAATGAAGACATTCCACTACTAGAAAAAAGGTTTTTAGCGACCGAATTTAGCGACCGATTTAAATCCATCACAATTAGCGACCGAAATTGCGACCAATTTGTTTTATTAAAGAATTGGTCACAGGTTTATCCTCAGCGACCGATTTAGCGACCGAAATATTCAGTCCCAAAAATTTCGTCGCTAAATCGGTCGCTATATCAAAAGTTAAAAAATCAAATCAATTTTCTTAGTCAGCGACGATTTAGCGACCGATTTCATGTTAAATTTTGCGACCGATTTATTTTCGGTTGCAGAATAATTTTTAATGATCTGCGACCGAATTAGCGACTGAAATTTTCGTCGCTAATTAAGAACCCTAAATTAGCTACCCGAGCCCCTCTCCCCCTCAGTTTTCGTTTTTTTTTCCCTCCCCTCAGCTAACAGCAAGACGCAAAGCGAGACGCGACCACCACTCCGGCATTCTCTCCCTCCCTCTCCCCACCACCACTCCGGCATTCTCCCTTTCTGGTCATCTCTCTCCCCCTCTCTGGTCATCTCTGAGTGGATGGTTGCTTAACTGAGTGGATAAACATTTATTGGGACTAGATTGACAACATTAGTCAAGAGTAACACGGTTCCCCATTCCCTTTCTTAACATTTTTTAATTATTTTCTTTTATTTAATTATGTGATTGTACCATATCATCAGGACCCTATTCTTCTTCCTCGAAACCCCTCTTCATCTTCTTCCTTGCATCTGTTGAACAACAATGAAGGAAATGAAAGGAACTGCCGGGAGAGAAAACACGCGCGTGGGAGTAAGGTGGTGCACGGCACTGTTCGCACAGAAGAGGGAGGTGTGCGTCGTCGCGGGTGGTGGTGAAAAGGGGGTGGAAGTGTGCTATGGATGAAGTGGGTATGCCTTATTATTATTATTTTTGTATGAAGAGTATGACAAGTATGATATACTTTGATTTGTTCTGAACTTTTAGTGTCGTGGGGGTGGTTTTCTGTCTGAAGCTTGGAATTGTCAAGATCTTGACATATCCTATAGTAGTGGGTGATGGGTTTCATTTTTTTTTTTTTTTTGTGCAGATGCAATTAGTGTATATTCGAGTGTGAATGGTTCTAATAACTTCGCAGATCTTGCCCTCTGATCCTTTATAAAAAAAAAATGGTTCTAATTTTGTTTTTATGGTATTTGGAATCTGTGGTTCATTTTGTGGGCATATCATCCAAAGCATGGGCAAGACTTTCATCAAATTTTGCACTGTGTCAAGTACTAAATGGAAATGAACCAATAGGTTATCTTGCTATTGAAATACCTTTGTTTTCACTTTCAACTGTTTTTGCATTTGAAAGTTTATAGGTCAATAGCAAAATATGCATATCTCAGTTTCTATGGCCCTGATTTCCTATATCTATTGTTGTATCATGTGTTAATTATAGGTGCACCGAATTGTTTGGGTGGATATATAAATAAGTGTATCACTGATTTGTGGACATAAAAGGATCAGCATGATGCACTACTTTTGTTGGAAAAGACACATGGATCGACATATTATAACTTTTAACATCTTTCTTATTTCACATTGCAGGTCTATTATTTTAGCTTATGTATTGAAGAGCCTTGGCCACTACATTCTAAAAAAGAGTATAATGTTTTAGTATGTTTTAAATCAAATATGTTAACTTCAATTATCTCTTCCTATATAACAAAGTTGGAATGGATAGTTTATATATATATATATATATATATATACACACACACACACCTGAAACATCTATATAAAGAAGCTTTAAATCAGCTTGGTGACAGTTTTCTGCAGCTACTAGCCTGATTAGAAGTGATGAATGAAGCACATATTGTTAGGACCAAAACCTTTTTTAATGCCATCTACATGGTTGGCACTGAAAAAGAGAAAGAAGAGAATTAGGACAACCTAAGTTGATATCCAACAATGAAGAAACCCAGATTCTTTGGAAGGAAGAATAGTCCTGATTGTTTAACATTTACATTGACATCCACTTTATAATTGCTTTATAATCTTTGAGATATGACTTGGTCATACTGGGAGATGGGTAATTATGATGCGCTGCCTTTTGTTTTTTGAATTCTAACACTTTATGTAGATTTGTTTCCAATAGGAAATTAAGAACATAAAAAGGAGTGCTTGGGTAGAAAGCATTCTACTTAAATTCTGCATGCTCCAATCACATTTGAATTGTCTGAGACATTTGAGGCTTGTGATGGTGAAGTCATGGAGCTCGCTAATGGTGATGGATTCAATATTCTTGCAGGGGTAGAGTCAAAATAAAATTGCATGATGGTGAAGACCCTTGGTGATATAAGGTATATGCCGATTGCCAACACTTAGAATTTGTTTCCGTTGGGTATATTGGATTCTTTAATCTTTAGTAACAGAAAGAGAGAATTTAGGGTAAGAGAGAGAGAGAGAAGAGAATCACTGAATCTGATTGTATTCAATATTCTTGAATGATACGACGGTTACAAGGATCTATTTATAGGCTAGGCTTTAAGCCTAATTGACTCTAAGTCAGGATCTGCTGTGTGCAGTCCTGTGTTACAATCGTGTAACCCCTTGTACACTAACATACCCCCCTAGAAGCCTAAGGTGGGTGCATGACTGCCACTTTGTCAACCACACTGAGATGCTTTCTGAGAGTCTCAAATCTTGTCTGGGACAGAGGCTTGGTCAGAAGATCAGCAACCTGTTCTGGACCCGGAATGTGACACACTGCAAGGGTCTTGTCAATGACCCTTTCTCTTACAAAGAAAAGATCCAGCTCCATATGCTTTGTTCTTGAATGAAGTACTGGGTTATGTGAGAGTGCTACTGTGCTCAGATTATCACAATACACAACAGGAGTTTTGGAAGGCACTTGTAATTCTTTTAATAAAGACTGAATCCAGAGTACTTCAGAGGTAGTTGTTGCAAGACTTCTGTACTCAGCTTCTGTGCTAGATCGAGCTACCAGCTGCTGCTTCCTTGACCACCAAGAAACTAAATTGGGTCCAAAGTAAACACATGAACCTGATGTAGATCTCCTATCATCAACATCAGCACCCCAGTCAGCATCACTGAAGGCTTGAATTGTGAGTGGCTGTGATGTGTAGGCAGGTTTGAGAATGAGGCCATATGACAGGGTGCCTTTGAGGTACCTGAGTATCCTCTTGACTGCCTTCCAGTGCTCTTCTAAAGGTTCAGACAGAAACTGGCAGACCCTATTTACACTGAAGCAGATTTCGGGTCTTGTAATAGTAGCATATTGTAAAGCTCCCACTACAGACCTATATAGAGTGGGATCAGCCATGAAATTTCCTCCCTACTTGGACAGCTTACAGTTGCTCACCATAGGAGTAGGTAGAGGTTTTGCATTTATCATGTTGGCTCTAGTTAACAGATCCTTGATGTATTTGGTTTGAGTCAGGACAAGCTCACCAGTGGACAGTCTTTTTACCTCCACTCCTAGAAAGTACTCCAAGTCTCCAAGTTGTTTAAGTGCAAAAATTGAGTTCAATTTGTTGATCAGGGATGTGATTCTTCCTTGAGAGGAGCCAGTCACTATTATGTCATCCACATACACCAAGACATAAGTAGGGTGACCTCCTTGGGAATGAACTAGCAAAGAAGGATCACAGCTGCTGGCCTTGAACCCAAACTGCACAAGAGTCTTGGTAAGCCTTTCAAACCAAGCCCTTGGGGCTTGTTTGAGGCCATAGATGGCCTTGTTAAGTCTGCACACCTTGTCAGGAAATTCAGAATTGAACCCAACTGGTTGATCCATGCAGACCTCTTCCTCCAAGAATCCATTTAAGAAAGCGTTGTTCACATCTAGCTGCTGCAGGGGCCAGCTATGAGTGACAGCAAGGGTCAGAATAATACGTACAGTAACTGGTTTCACCACTAGGGAAAAGGTCTCAGTATAATCATGCCCTTGCTGTTGATGGAAACCCCTTGGCAACCAACCTAGCCTTGAACTTATTGATTGAGCCATCAGGATTTTCTTTCACCCTAAAGACCCATTTACAACCAATGGGCTTGCGGGTTGGAGGAAGATCAACCAGTGTCCATGTATTGTTGGCTAGCAATGCATCATATTCAGTTTGCATGGCAGTTTTCCAATGGGAAACAGCCAAGGCCTCTTTGGCACTAGATGGTTCAACATGACTTAATAAAGCTGTTGGTATACTATTAGGAACTCTAGAGACTTTGGAACGTGTGACCATAGGATGAGTGTTCAAAACAGGGGATGAAGGAATAGGAGAGGCTGCTGTAGGAGATGCTGCAGCAGGAGATTGAGGGGACTGATCAAGAGAAGACTGATAAAGGGGAGAAAGACCAGAATGAAGTGATGGTAATGTGGAGGATGTAGACTGAGACAGGGAAGGAGAGGGGTTATGACCTGGACTGAGAGGACAGTGAGTAGGAGAAATGGGTTGAACGGGTAAGGAAACAGGAGGATTACTCCACCCTGAAGGGGAAACAATGGGAAGTGGGTGAGAGCAAAAGTCAGCAGTATTGAGTTGCTGCACAGGGTGACTTTTGACAGCAAAGGGAAAAGAATATTCATTAAATTGTACATCTTTGGAGATGTATACTCTCCCATCTTGTGACATACACTTGTATCCTTTGTGAGTAGGAGAATATCCTAGAAAGGTACACTCACTGGTTCTGAATTCAAGTTTGTTTTTGGTATAGGGCCTTAGACAAGGATAGCATGAGCAACCAAAAACTTTGAGAAAAGTGTAGTCAGGGTCAGCTTTGTACAGCAAAGAGAAAGGGGACTGAAGGTTTAATATAGGTGTGGGCATCCTGTTAATAAGGTATGTGGCAGTAAGGAAGGCATGGTCCCAAAATTTCATAGGAAGACAGGCTTGAGCAAGCAGTGCAAGACCTGTTTCTACAATATGACGATGTTTTTGGGGTAGGTCACCTTCTTTCCAGTCCAACACGGCCAAGGGTTGAACTTGCGGAGCGGTGCCGTGGCATGGTTTGAGCTGTGACACGTGGAAGACTAGATGGATTTTGCTTCCTGGAGGGAGCTCGAGTTCAAAGGCAACGTCCCCTATCTTGCGCAGCAGCTTGAACGGCCCATAGTAGCGCTTGGAAAGCTTGTGGATGCGGTGACCGGCAACTGAGGTTTGCCGATATGGCCGAAGCTTGACAAAGACAAAGTCGTCTGGGTGGAAGGGATGAGGGGAGCGGCGTTTATCAACATAGAACTTCATAACTTCCTGTGCCTTCTGGAGCTTCTTTTTCAATAATTGAAGTACATGTTCTCTATCAGTGAGAACTGAATCTAGAGCTTCTAGCTGAGTAGAACCTGCAATATAGTTCGGAAGGGATGGGGGTGGCTTGCCATATACAATTTGAAAAGGAGATAAACCTGTGGATGAGTGTGTGGCAGTGTTGTAATGCCACTCTGCCCAGTGCAGAAATTGTCCCCATTTGCCTGGGTGTGCGTGGACAAAACACCTCAGGTACTGTTGCAGCACCTTATTCACGATTTCAGTCTAGCCGTCGCTCTGGGGGTGGTATGCCATGGACATACGCAATTTAGTACCACTCAAGCGAAAGAGTTCTTGCCAACAATGACTGAGGAAGAGTGGGTCACGGTCCGAAACAATGCTTTTAGGCATTTCATGCAATCTACAGACCATCTTTGCGAACACGTCCGCCACTTTCAGAGCCGTATAATTCGAAGGTAGCATACCAAAATGAGCGGCCTTTGATAATCTATCTACCATGACGAAGATGGTGGTGTGATGTTGGAAAGAAGGGAGCCCTACAATAAAATCTAATGAGATGTCCTCCCAAACTTCCTCCGGTATAGGTAGTGGCTGTAGAAGGCCGTAAGGAGCATGGGTGGAGTTCTTTGCTTGCTGGCAGATGAGGCAAAAGTTCACAAATTCTGTAACATCCTTTTTCATACCATCCCAGAAAACGTTCTCTTTGAGACGTCCATAGGTTCGTTGAACACCACTATGGCCACCCAAGGGTGTGGCGTGAAATTCTTCCAATAGGACTTGCTTGAGATGAGAAGAAACAGGAATGAAAATGCGTCCCTTAAAGAAAAGCAAACCTCTTATGACTTTGTGGTTGGGGTAAGCAGCTGGGTCTTGTTGAACCTTTAGGACTAAATCCTTGACTTGTGTGTCATCCATAAGATCTGTTTGGAGTTTGTTGAGGAATTCCCAGTGAGGGATGGTGATAGTTAGAAGCTGTGGAATGGGGTCGTGAACCCGAGAGAGGGCATCCGCAACTCTGTTTTGGGGGCCTGGTTTATAGGCTATCTCATATGAATAGCCTAAAAGCTTGGAGAGATAGAACTGTTGTTCCGGGGTCTGCACGATCTGAGTCATAAGTTCTCTGAGGCTTCTTTGATCCGTGTGAATGATGAACTTGCGGCCCAGAAGGTATGGCCTCCATCGTTTCACGGCGGAGGTAATGGCACAAAGCTCACGAACATAGGTTGAGGCAGCAAGCATTTTAGGACAGAACTTCTTACTGAAAAAGCAAATGAGGTGGCCTTGTTGGCTCAGAACAACCCTCATTCCCAAACCCGAAGCATCAGTTTCGATTATAAAATCTTCGTCAAAACTGGGCAAGGCTAAGACCGGGGTTTGTGTCATTTCAAGCTTCAATTGATCAAACACGCGCTGTGCTCTCTCAGTCCAATCAAAGGCATTTTTTTTTAACAATTCAGTGAGAGGATAGGCAATGGAAGCATAGTTACGGACAAATTTGCGATAAAACCCTGTGAGTCCAAGGAAGCCTCTCAAGTGCTTGACAGAACGCGGTTGTGGCCAATTTGTCATATCAGCTATTTTTTCAGGGTCGGCCCCTACGCCCACAGCCGAGATGATATGGCCCAGATAAGAGATGGAGGTTTGGGCAAAAGTGCATTTCGACTGTTTCAAGAAGAATTTGTTATCCAGTAAACACCGAAAAACAACTTCCAAGTGTTGCAAATGATCATCTAAGGTTCGGCTATATACTAGGATATCGTCAAAAAAAACGATAACAAACTGGCGCAGATATGGTTGGAAAATGATGTTCATTGTGGACTGGAAGGTGGAAGGTGCGTTGCATAGGCCGAAGGGCATGACCAGAAACTCGTAATGGCCTTGGTGGGTTCGAAAAGCGATTTTGTGGATGTCAGGGGGGTGCATTCGGATCTGGTGGTAACCGGATCTGAGGTCTAGTTTGGAGAACCACTAGGTGCCATAAAGCTCATCCAGAAGTTCATCTATGGCTGGTATGGGAAATCTGTCTTTACTAGTAATGGCATTTAAGGCTCTGTAATCAACACAAAAACGCCATGTACCGTCTCTTTTGCGTACTAACAGAACTGGGGAAGAGAAAGCACTGGAGCTATGTTGAATAATGCCATTTTCCAACATTTCACGGATTTGTCCCTCAATCTCATGCTTCTGGAAATGTGGATATCTATAGGGCCGGATGTTGATGGGGTTGGCGCCGTCAAGGAGGGGGATGTGGTGGTTAGTGGGGCGGCTAGGGGGTAGCGAGGTCGGGGTGGTGAATATGTGGTGGTATCTGGTCAGAAGTGGTTGGACGGCCGGTTTGGTGGTCATAGGGGTGGCGTTTGGGGTTGGTCGAACGAGGTGGAGCTCCAGGAATGTATCAATAGCATTTGTGGATACTAACCTTTGGAGTTGGTGCAGAGAAGCTTCTTCTGGGCTAGGCTTGGGCTCACCAGAGAGTTGGACCACTTGGCCTTCTTTGAGAAACTTCATAGTAAGTTTGTCATAATCAGTCAGTACAGGCCCTAATGTTTTAAGCCATTGGACTCCTAGCACCATTTATGCCCCACTAAGTGGTAATATAAAGAGATCCACCAGAAAATTAAGTTGGCCCAACTGGAGGTCCACTTGCTTGCACATAGAAGAGCATTGTAAGACTTCACCGTTGCCCACAAGGACCTGAAATGATTGGGCCGGTTGGAGTGGTAGGCCCAATTGTTTGGCTACACGGTCCTGAAGGAAATTGTGGGTACTCCCACTATCAACCAAAACTGCCACTGTGTTTCTACCGATTCGGCCCATGACCCGGAGTCTTTGGGGTATTGAATGGCCTATAAGGGCATGGAGACTGATTTGGGCCGGGTTCTCGGGTGGTTCTTTTTCTATGGGATGGGGTTCTGAGATTGGAAAGTGGGTGTTGTTGGTTTCAAGGAAAAGGGCAAGGTGGTCATCGGAGATGTCGGCGGTGTCAGGGGCGGCGATGAGGAGATGGAACTGGTGCTTGCAACGGTGGCCAGCGAACCACCTCTCGTCGCAGTTATAACAGAGACCCTTGTCTCTGCGGGCTTGTAGTTCGGTCACGGAAAGACGGCGGATGGGGGGATTAGGTTTGGGAAAGGTAGGAGGATTCGGGCCGGGTGGTGTGTATGCGGGGCGGAATGAGGGTCGGCTGGTGGTTGATGTGGTGGGGCTGGGCTCGTGGCGGCGAAGGACGGTGTCGTTAAGCTTTTCTTCCTGAAGCTTAGCAAGGCTGATGGCGTGGGTGAGGGAAATGGGTTGATGTGCCTTGACTTCACGTTGGATGGCGGGCTGGAGACCTGAGATGAAACAGCTAAGGTAGAAAACAGGGGGAAGACCAACAATGCTGTTTGCAAGAGCTTCAAATTCGGTTTGATAGTTCTTGACTGAGGAGGTTTGGGTGAGCTTAAAGAGAGCTCCTTTTGGGTCCTCATAATGAGATGGGGCAAATCTGAGTTCCAGTGCATGGAGGAACAAGGGCCAAGACACAAGTTGGCCATTTGCGTGCATCCATTGAAACCAAGTGAGAGCGTCGCCATCCATGTAAAAAGATGCAATGCGAAGGCGTTGGTCATCAGGTGTTTGGTGAAAGTCGAAAAATTGGGTGATTTGGAATATCCATCCCATGGGGTCAGTGCCGTCGAAACGAGGAATGTCAAGCTTGATGGAGGTTGCAGAAAAAGGTTGTGCAGGGGCGAATTCGGGACCTGTGAATCCGAGTGGGGGTAGGCGGGTTCTTAGGTTTGTAAGCTCATTGGCAAAGTTCTGTTGGGTTTGAAGGATTTGGCGGAGTGTACGTGTTGTGAAGGTCGTCATCAGAGGAAGAGGCCATAGCAATGAAAGCACCAAATTGTAAGATCAGTGAAGCAGGGAAGGGAATTCTTGAGTAAAAGGAGCAAAGGAAATTGTATAACTGAGTATTCTTAATTCTTGCCTGCATTTCATTACATTCCCAGGGGTACATATACTCCTTCTCATGCGAACAAAGCAAAAAGCAGAAATTGAAATAACAGAATAGTACTAATTGACAGCATCATGACAGCAGCCATCCTTCTAGAGTAGTCTATTCCAATCTAACTATCTAAGGCATTTCATAATCCCTCAACCATTTTGGCTTAAGTGTATTGCGTTTGGCCCTGATTTTAGGAGTGGGCTCCAGAGCTTCTTGGTTGTCCTCTTCTATCATGTCTTCCTGGGCTTCTTCAGTTTGGGCCTCATCATGGGTCATAACACCGAAACAATCACAGCATCAATCAAGAGGTTTGGGTGATCACTTTATGAGCTTCAAACATTGCGGGTCTCTTTTGGAAAACTAGGGACTGGAATCTGAGCTTTGGGCATGTCCTTCACGAAGGCAATCAATGTGCGGATTATATGGCCAAAAGAGGTGCTTCCCCGATGGAGCTCCTCCATACACCTACCACACAGCTTGACTTGTTGCAGGGGGACGTTTTTGGAGGGTAATGGAGTCTCTCTGTTGGAAAAATAACTTGAGGAAGTAATGTGGGGAAATTCCACCCTTAGAGTCCGTTTGATTTGTCATAATTCAAGGGGACAACACAGAAAAGACAACTTGTTCTTTGTTTGATTTTAATAATGAATAGGGGAAATCACAAAAAATTAGATAAGGGACAGATCAAAAGTATAAAATTTTGTTACTCACTTAACCAAGGGTCAAAAAATTGTCCCAGGTACAATTAAAATGAAATGACAAAAATGTCCTTTCCACCCCACTCTCTCTTTCTCACGTCTTCATGTCTCTCCCACGTCTACCTCTCTTCGGTTCAAAAACAGAAAGCATGCCATGTCATGTAATTAAAACTTCTTCTAGTTGATGAACAACATATCCATGTCCACAAAAAAAATAACCGTATATCAAGAATCAAAATGAACCATGAATAAAGGGTATTTTAGTAAATTTTACGTTGTTCTGTCTGTTGCGTAGACATAACAAACAAGGTACGGTACAAAATTGCTTGTGCTATGCATTGACTAACAAACATCATACAACACAAAAAGTTATGCTGTGACTCAACTAGTTGTCATGTACTGTTCTCTCTGTTCTGTCCTGTATATACTTCTATGTGAATCAAACGAGCTCTTAAACTTCTTGTCCGCCTTTATTATATTGTAAAGACTCCCTTCCTCTCCTTTTTGATGGATGATGGAGATTTCATTGGAGGGTAAAGTATGAGAAATAATCCATTCCCCTTCAGGAGACACCTTCCTATGGCAGTGAGATGAGGAGCTGGGCTTCGATTCAGTTTGGGCATTTCTTTCTCTTTGTTTTGCTTTTTCCTGTTGTATAAAAAAATATTAGATTTATATAAAAACAAACAATAAAACAAGATTTTCTTAGCAATTTTTTTTTTTTTTTTTTTGGGTTAGAAAGATTTCTTTGTTAGAAAGATTTTGGGATTTTGTTATTCCCATCCCATAAACTATTATTCCCGCCTATCTTTTTAATTTTTTTCCTCACTGTTTTACCCATATTCCCCCATAACCCATCACCTACTCACACAACTCTCTAACCAGTAAACCACTCCCACTGCAGTTCTTCATTTTATACTCTCACCTCCTTCTACTTTTCACGGTTCCTCTTCCAAACCAACCAGCCAACCACCAGCGGACGACAACGACATAAAGGCGATAAAGAAAAGCTTTCCATTTTTTTTAACTTATAAAAGTGGTATTGTTTAAATTTTTTGAAAAAAATACTTAATTATAATAATCATGGTAACTTAATTATATTAATAAGGATTATTTTAAAATTATAATCATAATTAATCCTAAATATTAATAAATTAGTTATATTATTATTAAGTTTGACTAAGTTGATTTTAAGTTAGCAGTGTTAGGGATTTAATTGATATTAAGTTAGTAAAATGAGGGATCAAATTGATACTAACTTATCATTCAGGAATTCTTTTGGAATTTTGATAATTTCAAGGACCAGGTTGATACTACTTCACAATTTTATGGACTAAATTAAGTATTTGCTCGGAGAATAATAAAATGAAGAAAAAAAAAATGGAGAATAGGGTGTGTTCAATGGGTAAGGGAAGAGATAAGAAGGGTATTTAGGGAATAAAAGAAAGTTTTGATAATTTTAAGGAGTGATACTACCTCACAATTTCAGGGATTAAATTGAGTATTTACTCGGAGAATAATAGAATGAAGAAAAAAAATGGAGAATAGGATGTGTTCGATGGGCAAGGGAAGAGATAAGAAGGGTATTTAGGAAATAAGAGAAAGTTAGAGGAATAAGGGAGGTGGAAATATTAATTTATAGGGTGGCAAAATCAAATCCCAAGATTTTGTTAGCAATGTAAGTGTGAAAAATAAATATAAAAATATAATTAGAATTACAACTTTATTTATTGAAATAACTAGCACGTGTGTGTATCCGTGTGAAATAGTAGAAGTAAGCGAAAGAAGGGATATTGAAGCAGCAAGCGAGCAGGAGCTAGTAGTAAAGAAAGATGAGCAGCGGGAAGAGGTGCGGAGCGCCGAAGCACCAAAACAAATTTGCCTGGAAACCCAACGGTGGTCGCAAGATCAACGAAACTGTAAGTGTCATCTGTAACCCATTCTAAAACTTTTCATTCTCATGAATTGAATTTATTGAATATTGAATATTATAAAACACAGGAACCTGGAGGAAGGCTTAGACCTTTACCTGAGATAACTGGTGTCTGCCCTCGTTGCAAGGAGCAGATCGATTGGAAACGCCGCTATGGCAAGTACAAGCCTCTTGTTGAACCTGCCAAATGGTATCTCCTCCTCCTCTTTTTTCTTTTTTAATTATTTGGTTGGTCCTTGAACTTTTTTGAGGAAACTTAAATAGGTCATTGAACTTTAAAAATTTGTAATTGAGTCCCCGAACTTATAAAAAATATTGTATTTAAGTTTGTAACTGGGTTCTCGAACTTATAAGAAATATTGTATTTGAGTACCTTGTAAACATTTCCATTAGTTTTGGCTACGGTTCCGTTAAGTCTCGTCTCTGTTAGGGTTTTGTCAAGTGTTCCATATACTTGTGTATTTGTTGGTTGATAAGACCCAAATTATTGAAACTGAAATTGTTGAAGCACCAGGACCAGAGTTAGGCCCAAGTGAAAGGCCCAAGAGGGAGATATCAAAGCCTAGCTGGATGAAAGACTTTCAGACTTAGTTTATTTAGCATCTTTATTTGTATTTGAATTATGCTTTCGTTATTGGAATATTGCTGTGTGATTAGAAGGACAGATGTCATCTGATCCTTATTTCATGTAACTGCCTACCCTATATCTAGGGAGGTACTATTGAATGAAAAGGTAAGAAAAAGTTTGTCAGAAAATTATTCCCTTCTTTCTACTCTTCTGGAGAGCTTCCTACTCTCGAATTTAGGAAAGATTACTTAACCTAGGGTAGGAATACCTATCATTGGTCCTTGAATTTATTGAGAGAATTCAAACATATCCCTATACTTTTTGGGAAAATTCAAATAGATCCCTATGCTTTTTGGAACCTAATGTATATGTGTACGAGGGACTTGCTTATAAATTTTTATATTAGGGATCCGATTATAAACTTATGAACGTTTATAGTTGGGAATCTATTTGAATTTTACCAAAATATTTAGAGACCATCGGAGTAATCAAACCTTATTTTTAATTCCCATTTCTTTTTTATTTTCTAATAATTAGATTAGCTTGCATTGATTAATTAATTAATTAATTAATCATTTAATTGGGTTGCCAATTTGATTGTTGAATGTTGCAGTCAGAGATGTTCCAAGCGTGCTGTTCGCCAAGCTTACCATAATTTGTGTTTTGGTCAGTATGATTTATTTTTTATTTCTTTTGCAGGTTTTGATAAGCGATTATTTCTCAATTAGTGGAAAATAAAAAAAATAAAAATGAATATTTAGGAGTGTATTGGTGGAAAGAGAAGAAGGGTATGAGTTCAGTTAGTTGGAATTTGGTACTTACAATTGAACACGTTTCTGACAAGCTTTCTTTTGGGTGTAGGAAACGTTTAACATACTCTAAAACTAATTTGCATTATCCATGCTCGATGATATGATCACCGTTGATATATTAAGAAACTTAACTTTGCAATTTTTCTACATCTAACCTGAAGAACAGGTTTGCATCTGGATTGTCATTTTTCCATAAACATTATGCTGCATTGTTCCTCTCTCCTTTTAGATATATAACCCCCTAAAATAATATGAAAGAAAATTGGGTTGAATTTCTATAGCTCTAGGAGGTTTACAGCGACATAAAAGATTGTTTATGCCTCCTCAGAACCATCTTTCACAGAATGTCTTGCGTTGGTAAATAAGCATATCAACAACTAACACAGGTTTGAAAGGTTCTTGTGACAAATAACCAACTTTAAGTCTTTAAGTGATTTTTTATATAAAGATATCCTTGTAACTGTATTCTCATTTTCTAAGAACACTTGTTTGCTTAAATTGTGGCCTTTTCTGCTTTGACGATTTGTCTAAAGTCTCAACCCCCCATTCCATAGAAATGTATGGGTACTCATCAATCCAGGTTGGTCTTGCCGGCCGGAGAGAAAGCACATTATTGTTGAAGGATATTATTATTTGGTTTCTCAATCATTTTGTGATTCGGAATCATCTTCTCCATAGAGCTATTGTCAGCTATAAAGAGATTATCCTCACTTGGAAGAATATCCCTGTAGCTGTAACCCTCCTAGAGCTATAGAAATTCAACCCAATTGATATCAGATATGTAAAGTGTAAACGCTTTTGGCCAATATTCCTGTTAATCAATGACCACGGTTTAAACCTTGGCTAAAATAATTGTAAGTCGTGGCTATATGAAAGAATTGCAATGGCATTCAATACATCAACAAATCACTGTCCACGATTTTTTAACTCTCTAGACATAGTGATAATGGTGGCTGTTAACCAGTTATTTTAGTTGACTAACCTGTCGTAGAAGGTAAAGTAAACGGGGCACAGGCATTTAAGATTGGTAGTGAGCATTGTAAATGCAGCCTAGTATACATAGTATACCCCAGATGGAATTTGTTGTGTGTTTTTATGCATTTACTGATTGGTTTTGATGTTACTGTAGGTTGTGCCAAGGAGCATCGTGTATGCGCAAAATGTTGTTGCAGTGTGGGCTGTATAGTTGGAAGGTTGTCTTTAACATTTGATGAAGAATTTGGTTCTGTTTGTAACATTAGTTTTGTGCAAAATGGACCTTTGTTAGCAATCCCTGACCCCCAACACTCAACAATGGACAACATGAATCTGTATTGATATGTTGTAATTTTGTTTCTTTTAGGGATTCTTCAGAAGTTGAGGCCGAGCAAAAAATGCTTGAGGAGGTTTCTCTTCCCCCTTCCCCCGTCCTTTTATGTAACTTCTGAATATCAGGCTTGTTTTTCTCTGCAAAGCAGAAACTTGTAGTAATACTGGTATTTTTTGTTGCAGGCCATTAAGAACTCTCGGGAGAGAGAAAGGAGAACCTTATTGCGTGCTGTAAGATACTAAAACCAAGGCCATTCAATTTTTTTTATAAATAGCATATCCTTTGTCTCTTTTGCCCCTACATATTCAATCTTAATCATATTTCCCTTGACTGCATTTATTATAAATGAAAAGCATATCATCAAACCGGTTTATGAAGTTTCTTGTAGTACCTGTTGTTGGTGTGTATGTGATTCTCTAATCTTGTTGCTTATACATGTAGTCACATAATTTGTTGTACCTGTTGGTGTGTGGTGTAAGGCATGATTCATTCCCTCCATGAGGTTTTTGGCAAAGGCAGTACCTGTGTTATTTATACTATGTTTGTGATGCTACTCTATTCTGCAGACATGCATATTGCTGATTATTCTTCTTTCTACTTTTGCCATCAGGTGAACAAAGGAAAACCTAAAAGTTCAACAGATACCCCGACAGATACTAAAGATAATAAAGTTGGACAATTATTTCCAAATTCTTCCCTGGAAGATTATGCCAAATTAAATAATAGAGTTAACGTGGATCGTGATGCTGGTGAAGTTTCTGATGATAGTGAGGATGAAGTTTGTGACGACGAGGATGATAACAGTATCGATGAAGATTGTCACGGGGATGATGATGACAACGAGGACAACGTTCCTGATCAAATGAATGCGAAAAATGAATGATTCAGGAGATTTGAGTATGAGTTTCCTATGGAAATTATATTGTGGGGATGCTGATATCTCTGCAGTTGGTTTTGGCATATCAGCTAGATTTTAGGTGAAAAATATTTCAATTGTTGAATACAAATTTTGTATGAGTTTTCTTATTATTTTGTCATGGCTAGAAGGGCAGCATTGGCACACTGTTTAAAGTTGTTGCCTTGTGACAAGAAGGTCTCAGGTTTGTTTTTTGGTATCAGTTTCTTGCAAAGAAAGGTAAGTCTGCCTACTATAAACTTGCATAAAATCATATTTTACTTTTTTTAATATTATTTTGTCAGTCCCAAAGTAACTAAAACAGGAGATCCTGCTTCCACTGTTAGTTTTGCTATAGGTGCAATATGCTCCTGTTCAGCTATGAGTGGCTTTTGTTTCAATATATTCAACTTTTAAATAAGGTTTAAATCAGTTTTTGGTCCCTACAAAGTTCATCAATATTGGTTTTGGTTCTTGTGAAATTTTTTGTTAGGTTTTCGTTCCTGTAATCTCAAAAATTTTGCAAATAGTCCCTACCGTCATCTTTTTCCGTTATCTAGTACTCATGGGTATCGAGGTAATTTTATTTTACTGTCCGAATTACTGTAAAATTTGGCCATAAAATAGAAACAAAATCATACATGAGGGACATACGGTTAAAATTGCTAAATTCCTTCATTTTGTATGATATCTAGTACTCAGCGGGTACTGAGGTAATTTCCCGTTCTTATCCGACTTGCTCCAAAATTTGGCTAGAAAGTAAAAATAAAATCATACATTAAGGTCATAGGGTTAAAATTGACAAATTTTTTCATCTAGTATGATTTCTAGTACTCAGGGGTAACAATAGGGACTATTTATAAAATTTTCGTAAATACGGGGATGAAATCCTAAGAATTTTTTTTACAAAGACTAAAACCAAAACTGGTGAACTTTTCAGGGACTAAAAGCTTATTTATACCTTTAAATAATGATCTTTAATATAGACATCAATACGGCATTGTGCCTCCTGTCATTTCTTTTCAACATCAATTGGTAAAAAATTATGATATGCCTATGCGTTTGATTTTCTCGCCTCAAACCCTACATTTTATGTCAATGATATCGTTGGTTTCCTTCACTAAGCAATTCATTTTTCAGTGCACTTGCTTCTATGCGAAGTAGCAGGCATATCATATGCTGAGAAGTGAGAAGCATTCTGGGAGCGAGAAGCTGGCAGACACACTCACTAATGATACCGTTGAATGTGTTTGGATAAACAATTTAATTAAATAATTAGTCAATAAGTTTTTTTTCAAATAAATTAAAAATAATTTATTTTCATAAGCTTCTTTAACAAGTTTATGAAAATAAACTAAAAAAAGCTTATATGAAGATCATAAATTATTTTTATAAATTATTTATATGTTTATTATCGTAAGATATTTTTATAAGTTCAAATAAGCTCTCTAGAAGCTCTCCTAAACATGCTCACTTCACATGCATGCTGGAAAAAGTTTTTCTAATAATACTGTTGAATTCTTATATTTGTAAAACTTTTAATAATAAAATTGAAGAAAACATAAGGTATAAGCAACTGTGACTCAAATTATAAACAGATTGAAGAAAACATTAAAGTGCACGCAATTGTTGAAGAAAACATAATAGACTCCAATTGCATCTTCTAATCAAATGCTCTTTTTATTGTCATTACTATATATTTTTGACTAAATTATACTATTGGTCCATTATCTTATTTTTTATAGATTCATTTTAGTCCCTTATGTTTAGAAAGATTCGTTTTGGTCCCTGAAGTTTGAAATGTCACCCAAACTTGTCATTTCCATCAGATCGTTGTTACCTTCTCTCCTACGTAGCAATTAAGTGATAATGTGGGGCAGCTGATATGGCACGTCTACCATGTGGTAGGACTAAATCGAATCCAAAAATAAGATAATGGACTAAAATGAATCTAAAAAAATAAGATAAGGGACCAAAATGAATCTAAAAAATAAAATAAGAGATCGAATTGAAATTTTAGCTCTTTTTCCCAAATGTGTCTTCTTCCCCAATGGGTCTTCTTCCCTTGAGGGTTGTAGGCAGTCAAAGATGACATTTTTCAAACCTGTGACTGGTGGAACACGAAGGAGCCCAGATCTAGAGGACCATGCTACAACTGTTAGGCGAAATTACACAGTGGAGCATGGTGACTTTGATGGACTGTATGGAGGTTGGTTGGCGTGCTGCGTCAAAGAGGGCGGTTGTGTTGCAGTGGTTGTTTTGGAACGAAATTTAATGAAAAATGACTTCATGATAATTCTTGGGTGTATTTCAATTGCTGATTAATGGAGAAAAATAGACTATGAGTGGATTCTTTTGTTCACACAGAAAACGCCAACTTCTCTTGAGCAGCAAGCACTTGACTGGGTTGAAGGAGGGTCGTTCATATTATATATGACCCTTGGAGGAGAAAACTCAATGGAGAAGAAGTGCTAAAATTTCGATTTGGTCTCTTATCTTATTTTTTAAATTCATTTTGGTCCCTTATCTTATTTTTTGGATTCGATTTGGTCCTCCCATGTGGCAGATATGCCATGTCAGCTACCCACATCATCACTTAACTGCCATGTAGGAGAGAGGATAACAACGATGTGACGAAAAGGAGCGATTTGAGTAACGTGTCAAACTTAAGGGGTCAAAATGAATCTTTTTAAACATAAGGAACCAAAATGAATCTAAAAATAAGATAAGAGACCAAAAATATAATTTATCCTATATTTTTTGCGGAGCATTATCATTACAAATATTGTTTAAATCTCTTTTACATATTTTATGAAACATGGGACCTTTTCTAACTTTTTGATTGACTAAAGTTTCAAGAAATCTTTACCATTTCCTTTAGTGAACTCGTATAGATTATTATAAACATTCAGTATTGAGGATAACAGTTTGTTTCTACGAAAAGGATAGCAAGAAGGCTAAGGATGATTTGGCATTTGTCATGAAAGCAGTAGCAACAGAAGCTAATGAGGTGAATGCAAAACTGGCTATTAAGCCAAGGGGGAGAAATAAATACGCACAACACTCCTTCCCTTCGCCATGGTTTTGTTCCACCGAATTTTTTAGATAAGGTTTTGGCTTAATCAACATTTTAGTCCCTACAAGTATAGGAATTTTTGGTTTTGGTCCCTATTTTTTTTTTTGTTAGCTTTTAATCCTTTTAACTTTTTAAATTTTGGAATTAGTGCCTACTATCAAAAGGCACCGTTAAGTGTTGGCGTGGCTAACAGATTTTGCCACGTCAGCACTGTCACGTGGCAATAAATATAATTTTTAATGCCACGTGAGCTGGACTAAGAAGGTAGAGGCGCGTAAGGTAGCTTCGTGTGACCCCGGAATACCTCAGGTGGGAGAAAGAACGTTACTATCGTCGGAGAGGCGAAAATACTATAAATGCAATGATAGGTGTAGGGAAACATAAACCCTACTAGTGGCCGAGTAATTGACAGCACCAAAATCATGTTGGCGACTACCTTGTGGTACCAATGATGACTTGGAGGTTGTAGGTTTATCGCCATTAGGATAATTTTACGTAAATTGAGGATGTATGCTAGTTAGGGTTGTGTTGTTTGCTATATGCAGGCTGACTTGTCGTGCTTAATGTTCTATATAATATGCTCTATGATAACATGTTTATTTTATTATTATTTTAATATGCCTAACATGTTCAGTATGCTCAACATGCTACATGTGTATTTTACGCTTGGTTGGCACGTAGGCGATGATACACGTTGATCGGGAGATATGCATGCTGGGGAGAGTGTGACATAATGGGTAGAGGTGCTCAACCTAATAAAATATAATTTTATGTGTGATTGGCTTATATGACATATTCTTAGGTTGTATCTGAGTTTCTGGTAAAAGGTTGAGACACTAGGTAATGACCCGGTACGAGTCGGTGAGACTCATACTAGTATGCATGGTGTTGTTCACAGTCGTGTGGGTGGAACACACGAGGTCATAGTATTTTATTACAGATACCGAATATCATGGGATAGTTGATTCGTGATTCTACTGCGATACTCTTATAGTCCTTGTTGAGCTGCTCCGAGTGATAGTATCCTGGAGATATGTGCCATTATTCCCTAACGGGAATGGGGGAATAGTATCATTCCTAACGGAAATGGGGAATGGGCATCCTAACGGGAATGGAGATGTGCACTTATGGTCGTGGCTACGATGAGACAGCATATAGGGAGTACTCACTTGGACGACTGACTAACATCCCGAACGGTAACAGGTGATGTGTGACAGGATTGTAAGTGGTCACGTCAGCATATAGGCATAGATGCATCAGTGATAAAGGGTAGGGGTTGATACAGTGACTCGAGGATGATTGCTACTATGTGTGATGCATGTCTATGTTATATCGTTGTACGTTTATGCTATGATCTCCTTTCCATTACATGATGGTAGTTTAGATTCTTATCTCCCTATCTTTTCTCTGTATATTTGTCATATGTTCGTGGAGAAAACCTTTCTGGAGAGGATGCCTTTCTTTCCACACCCTTTGGTTGACCGGACCATCTCGGATATCGATCATGGGGACACTTGAGTTAGAGTTCCATGATGAGCGGGGGTTGCAAATAGACCCTGCTACCTTCCTGTCAGTATACACTGGACCAGTCAGTGTATACATACGTTTTGGAGGCTCAACTTAGGCTAGCTTCGCTGGGGTCTTTCGCATCAGGCAACAGATGCCTTTCCCTTACATGTGGCACCCTTCTAGAGCTCAGCAACACCCATGGGACTACTCGCAATCATCTCAGGTGGTGGGACCGGTAGGTATAGTTCCTCGCGGACGTGAGCGTCATAGTCAGCAGTTTCCAGACGATGGCACGACGCATATGAGTGTTCATATCTAATAGCAAGGAGACAATGACTTAGCCACCGATGAGAATGTATATGCGCCGTTATGGCGAGGGGCAGGGTAGATCCAGGTACCCATACTAGAGATAGTATTTGGGGCAAATGTGTCTGTACATAGGTGTGTGCTGGTGAGCATATTTTGATGTATTTGGAGAGGGGCTGGGCTTAGATGAGAGGGGTGAACTTCTACTATCTTATGTCTTTTTGGATGTATCTTTTTATATCTTTATCCTTGTTATATCAGTGATGTATCAGTACAATGCCCTACTGATGGGGCAATAGTGACAAGTTTATGTGTGTGTGTGTGTGTGTGTGTGTGTGTGTGTGTGTGTGTTTATATGGTGTGGCTTATACGTCTTTATATGTTTTATGTTTAAAGTTTTTATATCTCCATTTTATCATTATACGTGCTAACGTTAATATCACGATTAAAGCTTGGTTAATTAGGTTTTTTCTTTAATGGGACAGTGGGTTGTCTATATATATGAGGGGAATGCTACAATACACCCACTAGTTTTTAAGAAGGAGCATTTTAACATCATGCACCTTTTGATTTGAACTAAAAACCCAACAATCTCTTTTAAAACAAACTACTTAAATGAGTGGGTATTAATGTAATCTACACTTTTTAATTTAAATATTTTAATTTCCCTCCCTCCTTGCAATTAATGTTTGGTTCCCTCTCACCTCATAGTTAATGTTTCCCAAATGAAGTTTATTAAATAATAAAAATGTGTTGAAATTTTAAAATAAATGTTTTTTACCAGAAAAAATATGTTCAAAATATATTACTTTTGTTTTTATAATAGTTTATAGTCTTACTATTAATTAAAAACTAGTGTTCTTGACCCGTGCCATGCACGGGAAATATATTATATCTGAACATTTTTATATAATATAAAATTTATAAATTTATTAAATTAGTTTTTATTTATTCATAAAAAATAATAAAATAAAAATTGTCTTTAGACAAAAAGTAAATGTGAAGGTAGCACCTAATTTGGGACTCAAAAGCAAAAACTTATTTTATAGTAGATTATTTTTATTATTATTATTATTATTATTATTATGATCGAAGATAATAAATATTTATATTTATTTATTCTAAAAATTTGTACCTTTTTTTTTACGATTTATTTGTTATATTAAATTATAGTTTTACTGTAAAACAATGTTATACGTTATATTAATATTTTTTTTATGGAACCTTTTTTTTACAATGATAGAACATTATATTAATAATAACACTGAAGTTGACACAGGCAAACACAAGAAAGGGGGGAGGGGGGTTGAATTGTGTTTGTTAATATTTTCGAAAACAACATTTTTAAGAACAGTTTTCTCACACAAAGATAAAGAGGCAGAAGCAAACACACAGAAAAACAAACTTTTGAAAGAATAACAAATCAAGTTCAAATCCCCACAGTTAGTATAAACACGTAAAACTAAAGAGATAAGGGATTAGAAGATTCACGCAAGTTGTTTTATCCTGGTTCACTCTCTTCCAACCAAGAGCTACGTCCAGTCCCTTCTACTTAAAGGTTTTCTCCACTATTCTCCAAATAGATTACAGCAAGTATTCAACACCTCTCCAGGCTCACAAGTATTCCTTTCTTACCAAGCCTCTTCAGGCTCTACCTCTAACAAAGAGTTTTTGGTTTTTTTGATCTTCTAACTCACTATGTGTGAGAATATGAAAGTTTAAGATCAGATGAATATTATAGTAATAGTCAAGCTAAGATATTACAGACTTTTGCTTTCTGAAACAATAAAAGAATGTTTGCTCGCAAGAGATTTCTAGAGATTTTTGTATATGTGCAAAAATTGTTTCTTCAAAAGTCTTGGTCTTCTATTTATAGAGACCTTGCTCTTCTCTTCAAATTCATCAACGGTTGTATTTGAATTTTTCCGTTTAGGGATAGAATCAACAATATAATATCCGTTGTGACTCAGCTTGCTCGTGGCTATTGTACTATGTGACAAAATTCTTGCATGAAACGGGCACACCTCTAAGCAAATGCAACTTGAAAAACTATCTTGCCTTCCTTACTATCTTGCCTTCCTTGTACAAATTCCAGCTATTCCAGCGTAAAAGGTGACAGGGTACAAGTCGTTTTGTATTGTACTATATTGTTTTTTGCAATTCCTCATATGTACTATGTCTCTCTCATAGAAACAAGACAATAAAACCGTTAATAACAAATAAGAAGGACCATCATATATTTGAAATAAATAACAAACATTTGAAATAAATATTTCTATATGGTCGAGATATAAATTCTAATTTTATCACGCATTCATTTTAAGTGAAGAGCTCGTCTACTCAAAAGGTGCATCTATACGCTCAGAGCTAAACTTCTATTTAGCTCGTCCAGTGACGTGGCAAATTTTGCTCGTCTACTATCAAGTCTTTGGACTTGCTACATATCTGTAAAAGGCTTAAAATTTGCGTCTGCTGACATGGCACAAATGCTCGTCTACTTACAAGAGTAAAGAGCTCGTCCACACGCATTGTTCTAAAGCTCGTCTATTAAGAATAGAGTAGAGCTCGTCTAATGGTACTGTTCTATATTCCGTCTACTATAGCATATTCTTAAAATAAAATATACCATATATAGAAAGGCTCGTCTACCCGGCTGGATGCTGATAAAGACTGTTAGGAGATTTCCTTATCAATAGAATTTCGAATACCCTGTAAGACTTAGATAAGACTCGTTAGATCTTAACTGTCACTTTGCCATACAAATTTAATCCTTTTTGTTAACATCAAAACTTAGAGATTATTTAATCCAAATTACTTTGGTTCCAACAATTATATTTGAAATAGTTTTACCATAAAATAGTTTCTTAAAACACGTTTCTTAAAAAAAAAAATTAATAACACGTTACTCTAAAATAACTAAAATAACATGTTAATATAAAATTAGTTTTACTATATAGCTATTTTTTTTCTTGTCTAAAAAAAACACATTAATTGCAATGAGAGGGAAAATTAAAAAATTTAAATTAAAAAGTGTAGATTACATTAATACCCACTCATTTAAGTGGTTTGTTTAAAAGAGATTATTGGGTTTTTAATCCAAATCAAAAGGTTCATGCTGCTAAAATACTTCTTCTTAAAAACTAGTAGGTGTAGTGTAGCATTCCCTATATATATATATATATATATATATATACACATGTCTGTGCGAAAATTTCCATAAGGTACCAACCGTTGGAATCAGCCCACAATTAGGGATAACAATTTGTACCCTACCCATTGGGTACCCGCAAAAATTATGTACGATGGGTAGGGTAATTACCCATAAATTTGAATGGGTATGGGTGCGGGTACGGTTAATATGGTACCTACCCCACCCCGCCCCGCACCCGCAGCCACACCCACAAACATATATATGAATATATAATTATTTTTTTATTTTTTTATATTACTAATATATGTAATTTTAACTATAATACAAATTTTAAAACCAAAATTAATCTAAAGATTCTTAACTTTCTAAACCTAGCAGCATCTATACTTCATATTGAATGTTTTTATTTAGTCAAATATTTTGATTTGTAATGTGTTGAGAGTAAATTTAAAAGACATTTGGATTTTTTTAAGTATTATAACGTTTCTTTTGTTATTTATTATTTTTTCACAGTTAAATTGCGGGTAACGGGTGCAAGTACGTGTACTTAGGTGCCCAGCGAGTATGGGTAAGGGTACTAAAGTTTCTACCCACATGGGTATGAGTCCCGGAACGGGTAATTTTTTTCAAAAGTGGGTATGGGACCTTTACTATAGTACCCTACCCATTGCCATCCCTAAACACAATTGAAGTGATTTTAATATATAACGTATAAACCATCAATTGTCTTTAATGTAATTGATTGGAATATAAATGCAAGAAATTAATGTTCATTTATTATTACTAATACTAATATTCTAATATTTATCACTTGCGTCAATATAGCAACAAGCTCCTCATAAGCTGCAACAACTGTCCATCCGTTCGAGCACAAAATATCATTCGAACCAACCACTGCGCCTTTGAGAGAGAGAGATGTTCGCTGTTCTCTCCTTCCACATCTCCGACATCAGCCACGCTATCGCCGCCGCCGAATTGTCCCTCAATGACGCCATCAACCACTTTGTCTCCCTTCTCTCCTGCCTCCAATGGCTCAAGCGCAAGGTAAGTGTTGTGACCTAAATTTGTTGTTTCAACGTGCGATGCAGATAATTTTAATTTGTTCCATTTTTATATGAATCAAATGGTTTATGGTTTCAGTATTGGAAATGATTTTAATTTCGAGTTTCTATTTGTTTAATTTTGATTTGCAGTGCCAAATGATATTCTGTGTGATTAGTTTAAGCAAATTTCTGTAAAAAAAATAAATATTGATTCTTCCTAATGTTTAGTTAGTTTTAGTTGTAATTACACTTGCTTTGATAATAAAATGCCTTTAAGTTAGTGTGTAAATTCAACTCTCTTGAGTCTTGCCGGTCCATGCAAGTGTTGAATTTTGTTACTGTTTATGGAAACACAATGTGGAGTCAATGTAATTTGCAAGTCTCAATGTTCCTCTTTTTATCAGTTACCTTTTTCTAAATTACTTCGTGAGAAACATGAATGTGAGATCTCCACATCTAAATTTTCCAGTAATTATTAATTTGATTTTGTTTTCAGGTAAGGAGTATGGAAGGAAGATTTTTAGGCTTATGGCACTCGAGGACGATTATCCATTGCAAGAGACATAAGTATCATGTAAGATATGACAACATTTTCGAAGATGATGGATCAAGTTATAAAGTGGAGGTGGTGATTGTTTCTGCTATTATGGATGGTGTTGTGTAAGCTCTTCAACTTGCAATGAACATGGGTACATCAGACCCATCCCTCTGATGTTTGAGATTGGGGGATGGGACCTTCCATTTGGTATCTATGTTGATGTGAATTATCAGAAGGTTTGGTGGGAAGGTTTTGTATTTGATCATTACAATGGAATGGAGGAGATGTGCATATTCTTCCCTGATTTGGATGATGAAATGAAGATTGGAATCCAACAATTGCGAATCACCCAGGACTGGAATGAAGTTACTAAGAATTGGAAGCCAAGAAGGAAATAAATGAATGTTTCTTGAAATGATTGAAGAGTTTGAGGAAGTATCCTTTGTTGTTGTTTCAATAAAGCAAATTTATTATGACGTAGGGGCAGGAAATGGTTTTGTCAGTACCAGGGATTGGACTTGTAATGTCAAGGACTTGTGGAGAGTCTACTATACTCTCACACTAACATAATTTTTCCCAGCTTGTAGATTCTCCACAAGTCCTTGACATTACTGGTCCAATCCATGACACTGTCAAAATCATTTCTTGCCCTTACATCATAATAAATTTACTTTATTAAAACAACAATAAAGGATACCCTCTCACACTCTTCAACCAATTCAAGAAACACCTATTTCCCTCTTGGCTTCCAATTCTCAGTAACTTCATTCCAGTTCTGAGTGATCCATAACTGATGAATTCTAATCTTCATTTCGTCACCTAAATCAGGGAGGAATATGAACCACTCCTCCATTCAGTTGTAATGATCAAATACAACACCTTCCCACAAAGCTTCCTAATAATTCACATCAACACAGAGACCAAATGGAAGGTCTCATCCCCCAATCTCAACCATAGGAGGGAATGGTCTAATGTACCCACGTTCATTTCAAGTTGAAGAGCTAACACTAACACCATCCATAACAGTAGAAACAATCACCGCCTCTACAGCATAAGTTGATCCATCATCGTCTAAAAGTTATCTTATCTTACATGACGCTTTTGCCTACAAGCGTCTGCTCTTTTGGTGTCCATCGGTTTATTGTTGTTTTGTTTAAAAGCTCCTACTTTCGAAAAAGTTACAGTAAACACAATTTAGCCTCCTTGTTTTTACTTGTGGTGTTTTTATTAGTAAGTTGAAAGGGCTTGTTCCAAGAGAGTTGATGATGTTGAAGAGAAAAGAAGAAACTTGTAGAGAGAAATGAGAGGGTCGTATGGTGTTTGAGAGAAAAGGAAGCATGGGGAAAATGAGAGAAATTTGAGAAAGTGGGGAAGTGGGGGCCATAGGGAGAAATGATATAAAAAAAGGAAGGATTTGAGCTTAGGTTAGGATATTTATACTTACGTGGGGAAAGACAATTATACCATTTAAGTTTTCTTTCTTTACCTTCTTGTCCTCAACTAACTATATTTAATTCCTATGTAATTTTTTAAGCATCTCTCTCTCTATTTTACTTACAGAACTTAAGATATTAGGGATATGACACCAGATATCATTGATGATTCTCTTTCGAATGTTGGTGGTGACAGGGAATAAATTGATAGAGAGTTATCGAATCAGACTGACTGGGACGAATCCAGTGATGTTACACACACACACACACACACACACTCACACACAGATATATATATATATATATATATATATATATATATATATATATATATATATCAAGTGAGACTGAGAGTGACTATACGGATACAACTTAGTTAAGTAATTTTAAGGAAAAACCCACTGCAAATTGATATTAATTGTTTTATATAGTTAATTCATTATATCTGGATCATTTTCTTTCAAACGGATAGAAGGCCCATCTAGAGGTAGAGGTCACAGTGGGAGAGATTCTCCCACCTCTGACTCTCCTGCTTCTGACCAGATCATTTCCACCGCAGGGTCAGAAGCGGGCCCACCGCTGATGGACTGACACTCGCTATCCCAGTCATAGAAGTCAGGACAATGATTGGACCATCATCATCCACACTTTTGGCATAATCATCATCACCGCCACTAGGGTACCGAAATCCAGGTGATCAGAGGGTATAGATTAGCCTGATGGCCAAGTCCGAGTAAGTTAATATTTGTATTATTTAAGTTTGATATTTCTGACGATACTTTTTCCCATAGGTTTACTCCCTTGTAGGGTTCTGCTGATATCATATCAAAAAGTCATCAGGGAGAAGTTTGAGGATCCATGGGTCACTTGGAAAAATGTCCCACAGGAAGTTCTGGACAAATGGTTCCGAGAGTGTGAGCTCATTTAAATTTTAAATTATTTTTAGTTTTGATTTTGTATATATTATGTGCCAGTTTTATTATATTTTTTATGCAAAAATTGTTGAAGTTGACCCTAGAGTGCACGACGAGCCAATTGGAGCCAGTTTTGAGCACAAAGGTGGTTGCATTCTAAAAAATATAATGAACAAGCTCATAAGCGGCAAATATAAGGGGGGATGCAACCCCATATTCGGGAGGCATGGTGCGACATTAGGCCTCTGAAGAGTTCCAGCAGCGAAGCACACTTGCCAGGCGTAATCGAGCTATAGATAGTGGATCATCTGCCTAAATCAGTGGCTTTGTCTCTGCTAAAACACATTTTAACAAAATGGTAAGTTTAATTCATTTTTACTTCTATCTAATTGAAGCTAAGATGATTTAATTAATTATAAACATTAAAAATGTAACTTCTATTTAAATATATGTAGGCTACGAAGTTGCACTAACTCCTGACTACTTGGAGTTGGTGGAAATGATAAAGAAGCTGATGCCCGAAGAATGAGTCAACGACAAAGCCCATAATTTTGTGGTAAGTATACAAACAATCATAATTCAAATTATACATTGGAGTTTATTATTTGTTAATAATTATTAATAATGATCTCCCATTGTATTTTGCAATAAAAATATCACCAGAAGAGTGCCTCACAGGAGGAGGATACTTCTAGTATAGGGCCCCTATCTCCGACCTCAGGTGACGATAATGACATATATTTTGAGGTCATCAAAGGTAGGTAAAAGGAGACACATGTATGGGCTTGGCCATTTGGGCAATGAGTTCATGGCCTCAACGTGTGGTCGGCCTAGTCAGTTCCGAACTCTTAGCAGCTGACTTTAATTGCTTTGGGACTGATTTTAGCGGTTATTAGCGAGCGAAATGGAAATCCAAACGCTAAGTTCTTTGCAATAAGCCAAATTGCAACTGCATTAAGGCGATCACTATTATGTTTAGTGACCAAAATTTTGTTGTTAGAAACCAAAATTTTTTGTTGCCAAATAGTGAATTTCTTGTAGTGTTAAACAACATTTAATTATTATTATTTTTTATATCTTCCTTGCATAGCTAGGTGATATATGCTAGGGAATTCAAAAAGATGTGTGCAAATGTTATTATCCTATTGTATAAGAAAGCCAATATTTGTTTTATTTTTTCAATTTATTTTGATAATTTTTATTTCTCCTATATAATTGTCATATTGACTGTTTTCTCTAAAAATATGGTATCTATGAAGTCCGGATACTCCAAAAATGGAAATGTATCTGTGTCATACCCGTATCCAACACGAATACTCGTAAGATACTTCCGCTTACGTATCCAAGAAGTATACCTTTTTTATTTATTTTTTTAATTTTCTTTTACTCTATACTCATAGGATACTTTCGGATACGTTTCCAAGAAGTATCCCTTGGGAGTGTTGTCTTGGATGAGCCAAACTTAGAAGCTTTGCTTTTTTCTAGATGATGGTAGTAGGGGAGATGACACTGAATCAGTTACCATTAGACAATATCTCTCTATTGCTGATTTTTGACACAGTTTTGCTCAACTTATAATACATTCAGAATATAAATCAACTCAACTTAGAAAAGAGCTTAATTATCATTGAGATCAATCTACATACCAAATTATAAGTAATGATTTTTTAAAACGTGACACACAACATTATTAATTTATTCCATGTAACAGTGTTGGTGTGGTACACTGTTAGCCACATAAGTACTTAACAGATAAGAACTAACGAGAAGGACCAATTCCAATGTTTTTAAACTTGCAGGGACCAAAATCTAAGAGGAAAAACGTATAGGGACCAATACCAATTTTTTTATATATTTTTAGCGCCACATGACATTAAAAAATATTTAATGCCATGTGGCAGTGCTAACGTGGCAATCTGTTAGCCACATCAGCACTTAATGGTGCTTTTTTTACGGCAGCGGCTAATTCCAAAATTTTAAAAGTTAAAAGGACTAAAAGTAAATGTAAAAAAAGATAGGACCAAAACTAAAAATGTTTATATTTGTAGGGACTAAAAAGTTGATTAAGCCTAAGGTTTTTAATGAAAAAGATTTTGATGCATATGAAACTCTAGAATAATGTATTTTATTCATTAGATATTTTTATCCTATAGGGTTTTTACCTTGAACAATTTTAACGAGGCTTATCCTTTGAAATATGGACATCCAAGGGGAGTACTTTAACTTATTTAATTAAACATAATAAAATAATTAATTTTCACTCTTTTATCCCATTTTAATTTTAATATCATTTTTTTTTAAATAAAGGAAAGGGCCTCATTAAAACCTTATGATGCAAAACCCTCCTTAGGGATAAAAACATCAAAAAGGAAAAAGAGTACCCTTCCTAAATTTTTAATATCATTTTGAATTTATTCCATAGTATTTATTTTCAATGATCTTAGAAAAGCTGATTCAAAATGTCGACAATTCTAACCAAGTGGTTGAGTGCAAGTGGTTAACGCACTGCTACTTAAGGACGAATCATTCGGGCTCTGCCCAAGTTTGATCCTTGGGTATGCAACAACCCTTGGCCAGGATTTACTAAATGCGCGGCCGACATAGAGATTAGTCCCATAACGGGTCCAAAGGATCTAAGCCGTGGGGATACTTCGAAGCCTCACTCGATCCCAAGGACTAATTAGGGTAAGTACCAAACTAAAAAAAAATGACGACAATTCTACTTTCATGTCCATTTAAGAATATCAATTTTAAGACATTAATTGAGGATCTTAACTTTAATTAAAAATATTAATAGTACATTTATCAATCATAAATATACTTTAAGTCATATGAAATATTTCACATGTTTCTTGAAAACTGAAGTTGGCAATGCCTTCATGAATTCATCTGCTGGGTTGTCAGTTGTCACTTGAACGAATTTTGCAAACATCAATGTTACCTTTCTTTTGGAGTTCGTATAAAAGGATTTTGGTGAAATGTGTTTAGTTCTATCACCTTTTATGTAGTTGTTTTTAACTTGTGGAATATATGCTTCATTATCTTCATGCAATGTTGTTGGCTTGTCTTTTTCTTTCATCAATCCACATACTCTTCTGATGCATTGAGTCATATTTCTTAGTCATATGCACTCACAAGTTGCTTCATGAATAGTCAATATTTCTGAATGATTTGATGATATACGGTGATTGTTTGCTTCACAGATCGCAATGAGATAGCAGCTTTTCCACATGTGAAAACATAACCTGTTTGCACCGGGCTTTATGAGGATCAGAAAAATATCCAGCATCAACATACCCTACCAACTCTAACTTTACTCCATTTGGGTAAAACAAACCCATATCAGATGTACCACGGAGATAACGAAGAACATGTTTGACTCCAGCCCAATGTCTTCGGGTTGATGCTGAACTGAATCTGGCCAATAAGTTCACTGCAAAGGCTATATTTGGTCTAGTGCTATTTGCAAGATACAAAAGTGCTCCAATAGCACTAAGATATGGTACTTCAGAACCAAGAATTTCTTCATCATCTTCTCTTGGACAAAAAGGGTCCTTTTTCACATCAAGTGAACGAGCAACCATTGGAGTGCTTAATGGATATGCCTTATCCATATAAAATTGTTTCAAAATATTTTCAGTATAAGAATATTGATGAATAAGTATTCCACTCACAAAATGCTCTACTTGAAATCCAAGACAAAATTTTGTTTTCCATGATCATTCATTTGGAACTCGTTTTGTAAGTACTCTGCAGTCTTTGATATCTCTTCTGGAGTCCCTATTATGTTTAAGTCATCAACATAAACAACAACTATTACAAACCCATAATTTGTTTTCTTGATGAAAACACAAGGACAAATAGGATTATTCTCACACATATTTTTAAATAAATAGTCACTCAAACGAGTGTACCACATTCGTCCTGATTGCTTTAATTCATACAGTGATCTTTGCAATTTAACATAGTACAATTTGTCGAGGTCTTGAATTACATGTTTCAGGCATCTTAAGTCCTTCAGGGATTTTCATATATATGTCATTATCTAATAAGCTATAAAAGTAAGTTTTCATTACACCTATTAAGTGTGTGCCAAGTCCTTCAGGGACTACCAAACTAATCAACAATTTAAATGTAATTGAATTCATAACTAAAAATGACAACTTTGGATGTCTGGATTATTGGTCCAAATGCTTTAGTTTGGCAGTTTGGCTAATAAACATAGCTCAACTTGCATTATTGCTTTCAATTTTTAGCCATTTAATTTAATGTCAACATTCCTCTATAATTTGAGCTTCACACACTCATTATCATTAATAATTTCATAAGAAATTGATATTACATATGCAAATATATTATCAACAATATATCTTCCCTTAATATTTCCATATTTTAATGAGATCTCATAATTTACCGGTATCAGAACCACTTCTGGAGTTACTTCTCTTGAAATATGGGGTTGTTGATCTATATAACTTTTGGCCTCTTCTAGAGTCTCACTGGCCTTTTTTGGAGCATAACATTGAAATTTTATTTTCCTTTAAGGAACAATATTCTTTGCACCAATAGGTCTACAACACTTCTAGTGTACTTTAAATTCATGCGTTATGTACCATACTTGCAGGTTTTCCTTCTGGGACAATTAACCATGCAAAAATATTTGCGATTGGTACATATGACTTAGTGACCTTCTGGGTCTATGACAATTGAGCTTAGATGGCAGAGGCAATAATGCCAAATTGCAAAATATAAATTTTAAACTAAGTAGATTTCTTCAGGATCTACTAGAATACAACGCATCAAAATTATAATTATGTTCCACTTAGGAACCATAATACGGGATCTTTCAAAGCATTTAATTACTTTTACAAACGTCTGGTTGCAAATTGAAAATAAGCAAACATTATATCATCTGGCTTCTGCCCATAATCATATTGCATTAAAAAATGCATAACATATGAAAACTTATTATATCAAAGAATATTTTGGTCTTCAATGACATCAATATGAATCATCAATATTGACTTCAAATGGCTTAATTGACCATATGCCAAATAACAAAGTTATTTAGACTAGTAAACTTCTGGTTTACAACAAAATAATTAACTTTGATTTTCAGGTGCATAGCAAAATTCTGATTTACATTTCCACGTGTTTCAATCACATAATTGACCATATGCCAAATAATAAAATTATTTAGACTAGTAAACTTTTGGTTTACAACAATATAATTAAATTTGATTTTCACACTAGTGGAAAATATGCTTTTTGCATCACGGATTCTACATCGGTTGTATCAAAACCGTTGTAGAAAGTAGTGCGGTGACATTTTTGTAATAAAATGGACTCTGTGAATGACTTTCTACATCGGTTGCAGAAGGAACCGTTGTAGAAAATTATACGGTGGCATTTTTGTAATAAAATGGACTCTGGATCATGACTTTCTACAATGGTTACTTTTACAACCGTTGTAGAAAATAACACGGTACCATTTTTGTAATAAAATGAAGTCTAGATCATGTCTTTTTACAACGGTTACCTTTTAAACGGATGTAGAAACCATTATTTCAAATACCTAGCTACTTGTGCCAGAACCCTCTTGTTGCGTTTCACTCATTCCCCTCAGAGTCAGAGACCCTTGCGCCAGAACCCACCCTTCTCCGCCGTTCGTCCGTCATTCGCTCGTTGTCTCCACCGTTCGTGCGCGTTGTCTCCGCCGTTCTCTACCGTACTTTCTTAGCCGTTCGTGTTTGGCCGCCATCGTCAGGTTTGCTCTTTGTTAGAGCAACTCAGATTTCGTCGTTCCAGATCTATGATGAATATCGATCTCAGATTCGCGTTCCTGAGATGGACATCACAGTCGAGCTTCAGATCGGCACCACCGCTCACCGTGTCGAACTCAGACACCTCGATCTTCTTCGGCACAAACGACTTTCAGGATCCACAACCAAATCTGCACAACCATCGTCTTCCTTCAAGGGACTCGTCAGCACCTTATTCACGGCGGAGAGAACTCAGAAGCTCTCATCTGTCCTGCCTCTAATCAGTGTCTACATCTCGCCGCCATCGGAGCCGCCGCTCACTCTCCCACTCGCGTCTCCATCTCGCCGCCATCGAAGCTCCTACTCGCCGCCGCCTCGCGTTTGACTGCTGGTCGCGTCTTCCTCCCTGCTCGCTGCTGCATCTCACTGGTGAGTGCTTCCTCGCGTTTTTCTAATTTTTTTTTGTTTTTAAGTTTTGTTTATGGTGAAACCCTGAGTGGGATTGGTTCATCACCTTAAGTTCTTCAGGTTATCCTCTCATGACTCAGGATGGTAAGTGTAACTGATATTTATTTATGTGCTATAAACTTTAGTTTCTAATGTTTACTTTGTATTAGTGGTAGGAGTTAGGTTCCAAATTGAGGTCAAGTTAAAATTTTGAAGGATTCTGAATTCAAGAAATCCAACCAAGTAAACAAAAGCTGATTATTCTGAATTCTAATGTTTCCTTGCATTTCTATTTTTCATGATTTTGCTCTCTTGTTTCTGGAATGATTCTGTTCTATTTATGTGTTTTTGTGGATCTAGATAGGTTAATTAAGTTCGTATTGTGAAATATTTATGTGATTATTCCATTTTCTATATATAAGATCTGATTTCAGGTTTGGTTTGTATGTTAGAGTCTTGGAATACGTTGAGTGTTTATTTTGGATGCCATAATCCGGGATTGATAAAGATCCTATAGAAATAGACTTCACTCCAGCTTTCAGGTGTGTCATCAATGGTGTTTATAATGTCTATTATATTTAGGGATGATTCATTTGGGGTTTTTGATTGTTACAGAAGGATTGATATGACTGAGGAACTAGAGAAGATGGAAGGCCTCAAGATTCCCAAGGACTTGTCCAGTGAGGGAGCTAATAAATATCTGAAGGATGCATGTTTGGAGTATCACATTAGATGCCCTCCCCCTGAAACGACTGCTCGGTTGTTGGATAAGGTAATCTACATCCTATTCCATTTTTGGCTTATAATATTCTTTATTTTCAGTTTTTACTAATATACAAAAGCAGATTGTAGTTTCTTTTTATCAACTGAGCAAAACTTTTAACTGACATGGTTTGCCAATTGTATTTTCTATGTCACTTTTGGGGGTGTTCTTGTTTGTTATTCCTGTAATTTTCCAGTTATGTGCTCTTGCCATCCTAATTTAAGACTGTGACATTAATTTCTCTGAGAGAACTAGCTGCTAATTGAGTGATGATTAGATTCAGCTCTAGTCTACATTTTTTTTGGTTTGTGCATTTTACCTGCACTTGTTATTTTGGAACTAAATTGTAGGCGTCAGTTGGTCTTTAAATGTTGGCAATTCTCGTTCACATTGATGTTATTCCTTGTATTGAGCCTCTTTAGGAGTTCTCTGCAGGGTATGTGATGCTATTCTTTTTCTGTTGCAGCTTGTGGGACACTTTTTGGAAGAAACGTGTGTGAATCCTACCTTCATTATAAACCATCCCGAAATAATGAGTCCTTTGGCAAAGTGGCACAGATCAAAACCAGGCCTGACTGAACGTTGTACAATGACGAAAATGATTCAACAGCTTGTGGGACATAAAATTAAAAAAGAGATAAATTAATGATTCCATGCTTCTTATAGTTGTTTTTGTTACTTTTCAGCTTTGCAATGCATATACTGAATTGAACGGCCCTGTTGTACAACGTAAGAGATTTGCTGAACAGCTCAAGGTCATTTGAGATATGATACTATAGTAACATGCTAAATTGGTTTTGCTCAAATTGTTTGATATTTTTTTATGCATAGTAATAAGAATAACTGTTTGATGTCTCCATTCCTGCATGTCAGGATCGGCAATCAGGTGATGATGAAGCAATGGCCTTTGTAGAGTAATTCTGATGCAAACAACTTGCTTGGCCACCCTCTTGATGATTCTGTTGAAGTCTTGCTTGATACTTTCCCTGAGTCAGTTCACTCATTCACTTAATTATATGCAATTTTTTTTATTTAATTAAGTGATAATAATGATGGTTTAAAATGGGTGGTTAAGTGATTTGTTATTTGATGTAATTGTTTTTGTTGCAGATTCTTTAATTCCCATGATAAGGAGTTCCATGTTGCATCTCTTCATTACAAACCTGACTTCAAGGTTATGCCTGAGGGGTGGGATGGGATTACCAAAGATTTGGACGAAGTTCACTATGAGATTTCCAAAAAGGAAGATGAAATGGTCTATCGAGAATTTATTGAGAAGAAAGTAAGAGAGCATACATTTTAACAGATATTTTAGTCATTTCCTTTGGTGGTGTTGTATTATTGTGGAATAATAGAAGTTGCACTTTTATCCTAGTTGTTTATGCTGAATGAAAGATATGAAATTGTATATCCACACGTAGAAATTAAATGGGGTATGGTATGAGGATTGCTTGGCATGACATATTGGTGGGACTTGTGTTATTTGTGGTTATAGTTAGCCTCCATAATGATGTTGGTGACAAACAGTGAGTCAGTGACCAAGACTCTTTCCTCTGATAAATTTTATTTTTTGAAAAAAATCGTTTGTTCTATAGAAACAAATGAGGTTTTTTTTTTAATAAAAAAAATACTTTCTACATCGGTTGGTCAACACAACCGATGTAGAAAGTTATCTTTCTACATCGGTTGGTCAAGACAACCGTTGTAGAAAGTCCACCAGAGTTCACAATTTGGATGTAGAAATCACACTTTCTACAACGGTTGTCCAACCGTTGTAGAAAGTCCCTACTTTCTACATCGAGCGTATCTACAACGGTTGGTCAACCGATGTAGAAAGCCTTTTTCAACCGTTGTAGAAAGGCTCTTTTCCACTAGTGTCAAGTGTATAGCAAACTTCTGGTTTACATTAGCAAGTATTTCAATCGCACTCGTATATTAGAATTTATAATTGATATAATCAATAAAACCCTAAGAAGCAAATATATTTTCTTCAATCAATACAATACACATCCAAACAAGAAAATCAACTATTTATCAATATTATACACCGAAATAAAAAATAACATTATAAGTCTACATGGTGATCTTAAACCACCTAAAAATATACATCCATCACACATATATATGAATAATGATAAATATTAAAGATATTATTGATCATAGAGGAATAATAATAAACACTAAATATATTATTAATCATGAAAGTTCTAACATACGACAATATCCCAAAACCCAAATAAAAAAACAAATAAGACCTTAAACATATGATAATTCATAAACACCATGATATTCAATAGTGAACATTTCCATCCCCAATTATGTGATCAATTTTACCACTAGGATCTTCGAAAAAATAGAGACATCAAAATCCACATCCATAGGATTCTCTTCTTTGTTAAGAGATTCAGATAAATTCACTTCAGCATTTTTTCCTTTTTCCTTAAGTGATGCCATGTATAGATCCGCTAGATGTTTTGGAGTGCGACATGTACGAGATCAATGACCTTTTGTCCCACATCTAAAGCAAAAATTGTCATTGCCTTGCATTTTGTTGCTCTTTCCAGAATTTTCCTCATTTTTAGCCCATTTCTTTGGAGGAGGAGGATTAACACGAGTCCAAGTATTTTTTCTCCCACGACCCCTTTTTCCACCACGACCTCGTCCACGCCCTTGAGAAAAAAGCACATTCACTTCAGGGAATGGTGTTGAGCCAGTTGGAAGAGATTGATGGTTTTTCATTAAAGGCTCATTATTTTGTTCAGCCATAAGCAAACAAGAAATTAGCTCAGAATATTTGGTGAATCTACGCTCTCGACACTGCTGCAGGAGCACATTTGAGGCATGAAAAGTTGAATATGTTTTTGCTAACATATCTTCATCAGTAATTTTCTCACCACATAATTTCAGTTGAGAGCTAATTTTAAATAAAGCTGAATTATATTCACTTACGGTTTTGAAATATTGCAATCGCAAGTGTATCCATTCGTATCGATCTTTTGGAAGAATCACCATTTTTTGGTGTTCATATCTCTCCTTTAAATTATTCCAAAGGGCCAATGGGTCCTTAATTGTAAGGTACTCAGTTTTTAATTATTTATGTAAATGATGTCGAAGGAAAATCATTGCCTTAGAACGATCTTGCAGGGATGCCTTGGTTTCCTTCTTTAATAGTATTTCCAAGATTCATAGCATTAAGGTGAATCTCAGCGTCGAGTACCCATGACATTTAATTTCTTCCAAAAATATCAAGAGCAACAAATTCAAGCTTCGTGATGTTTGACATGATAAAGACACTTGGAAATTGAGAAATTAAAGTTAGGTAGATTTTTAAAGAAAATGAATAATACAATTTCAATATCACATATAAAAAACAGAAATCATGAAGTGCATGTTTGGTTTAGCTTTTGGCCAACGCAAACGGTAAAATGCTCCATTTCGAGGCATGAAAACTGAGTTTGCCCAAAGCTCCATTTTTTAGCTTTCCTCCAACGAAACCTGGAACGGAGGTTGGCGTTTGAGAAAATCTCAACCAAACGGAGTCGAAGAACAATAGATGGTTCATCATTTTTTTCAAGTTTTCTGACTTAAAGTAAATAAATTTCCGAAAGCAACCAGCAAATTTCTATTTAATTTATTTCCGTACGTGTTTACAACGTAATGCCCAGGGGGGTGTTACAGAGTGGTATCAGAGCTGGTCGAGTCTTTCGGGAACCTTGGGGAATAGGTCCGTTTGGTTTTTGTTGTGTGATCTCTGGTTGGACCTTGCTTGAATTGTTTCCGAAGTCGAAACAATGTGTGTTGACACACAAGTAGGTATGTTTTGTTGGGTTCTAATTGGGTTGAGACCTTGTGAGAATTCATGTTTAGTAAATGGTACTTATGTTCATGTTGACACGTCTGTTCATCCCTTAGGGATTGTGTCAAACATTTGAATGAGGTACCTGTCGTGGAAGATTTTCCGGGAGTATTCCCTGAGAATGTTCTAGGTTTGTCGTTTGCAAAGGATATTGAGTTTTCAATCGATATAATTTCTAGATTCGGTCTGATCTCTATCACTTTGTGTAGGATATCGCTTACAAAGTTAGTTGAGTTAGATGACTTGTCTTGATGGGAAGTTTTGCTGTCAGGATAGTTTTGGGACCAAGTGTGTTCTGTGAGGAGCATTGATGTTGTTCATAAGGATGAAGTATTACTTTTGTGGAAGTGATCGCAAACGGTGATTGAAATCCGTAGATGGTTAGGTTAACTGATTTTTTATCAAAGGTTCATTGAGGAACTATTAAAGATTTAGCGTCGTTGACTCAGCTTACGAGGAAAGACCAACTCTTTCCATGACTGAGAGACTGCCTAAATTGTCGGTCATTGTACACAGTTCAGAGAAGGATGCGGGAGACAACAACAAACTGGATTAAGTGTGTTTAGAAAGACCTTCGTGCTTGTTAGAAGTTGAAATAAGCCAATCCGAATCTTCACTCTTAGAATGAATGTCTTATGTTTAAGAAAACCTCTTTACTATACTAGTTGATTCTTTATGAACTTGTCATTTGACAATTGTTCCTGAAATTCCTATGGTTGTATTAGACAATCACAGCGGTACGTTTTGTACATGCCAAACTCACTTTTCTGACCTTGATTTAAAGTTTATGATGACTTATCAATTAGTTCTGATAGTCTGAATATTTTCATATTTTATTTGAAAATATGTTATAAGTATTTCTTGGGTTGTGTAACTCAGATGGCTTCTTGATAACAGAAGTTTCTTACTAAAAACTTACTCTATTCACTTTTACTTTGGGTGGAAGTGATCCAGTCTGAATTTTTTCGGACTATTGTTCATTTAAATCGTTGTACAATAATATTATGTTATTGTCACTAGTAGTATTTGTTAAAAAAAAAATATTTTACATAATATGATCGAAAGAAAATTATTTTCCTATTTAACTCGCTTTAATTTTAGATTTGAAAATGTGTTGGTTTAAAATTAATCAGAGATTAAATTTATGGACCGTTAATTTTCTTAGTTGATCAGTTCAACTATCAATTTAGACTCTAATTTAAATTTTGAAAGTATATAATTGTTAACCATTATTTTTAGATCCAAAAGCTAAAAACATGTTTATTTTTAGGCTTAATATTTACCACTCATTTTGTACCTACTATTACTGATCAAAATTTTCCTTCCCTATTTCTAAGTCAGACACGATACCCTTTCCCCCCACTCTTCTTTTTTCTTTTCTTTTTCTCCTCTCTTCTTCTTCCTCCTTCCACTCCCACCTCATCTCCTTCCCTCTCCTACACAGCCACCGTCGATCAGCCCAGCTCCGGCCGCCGCTCGTTGACGCGACAGGGAAGTCGTGCGCCGCTGCTTGCTCGCAACCGGCCATCGTCCTGCGCGCTTGCTCCAGTGGCTCCGCCGTTTCGTGTCGCTTTCTCCTCCGTTTCTCGTCGCCTCTCCGCCGCGGGTAAGGATTACGGCCATCATTCGTGGTGGTTCTTCACCATCTTTGTCCAATGAAATGTCCTCCCATCTTGTCCAAAATAGATTCTCACTATTGGTTTGTGGTTTTTCTCCTGAAAATAGAACACCACTGCATCCTCCGCCGTGCCGCGGCTATTACCGCTGCGCCGGATAGCCCAACTGCCACCTTCTCTTCTCCCTTCCTTGTGGGTGAGTGATTCCTCATCTTATCATGTTAAATTTCAAAAACCCCTAAAATTTTGAAACCCTAACTTCTTAATTGAAAACCCTGAGTGTTAAATTGGAATCTAGTTGTATAAGTGTTGATGTTATTTATAAATTGGATATGTCAATTTCATATTCTCAATGTTAATTTCTCAAATTTCCTTTCAATTTCGGATTCCTCAATTCCATTCAAAAACCCTAATTTTATCTTAATCCAATCATGAAATTGATTATGTTTTAATGTAATTGGAGTTGTAAATTGATGATTTCCTAAATTACTTTCATGTTTTGGTGAACAAATCTCTTTTTCCCCAAATTATGTTATGGACCCTAAAGCCCAATTTTTACTTCCTCTTAAAATTAGTTTATGATTATGAAATTAACTATGTCTCTATGCAATTGGGTTTGTTAATTTATGTCCTGACAAAACGATTTCGCGTTTCTATAATCAATTCAATTTTTCCCTTATTATGTTTTACTCAAAATCAATATCTTTGGAAAACGATTCTATTTTGTTAAACTAAATATATGGTTACTTTTGATTATATGTTTTGAAGATGAAAACTGATTTGGTGAAATTGTTTGTTTGTTATCATGCTTGGTTTGTGTCTCCTGGATGTTGAACACGGCTATGCTTGTTTGGTGGAGTAGATGTTCACGCTCTTGGAACTAATGTGAGCTTTAAGATGAGGATCATTCTCTTGTCTTCAAAGGTAAGGGGAGATTGCCTAAGGGATTTTCGGTAACTGCATGCTATCTGTGTGTCATATGTGGTTGGATTTGTTGTGATGTATGGTGTTAAATTAAGTTGTTATATGACTATTATGTGGTTTTTAATGTGTCTGTTAAAGCATGATTATATATGTGGTGTATGGATATCTGCTATGTTTAGATTATCTGTTTGGTTAATTGGTTGACTGAAAGCCTGACAGTGGTCAGTGCTCAACTAAATTAAAGGATTTGGTTATGAAAGTGGAAGAAAATTATTGAAGATACTTCAGTTACGTTTTTTTTTTTTCAAAAATAATTTTATTACAGTATTGGAAAAATTCTGAGACAAAAGTCGTGTTTTGACCTAAAACCGTTTTAAAACGGCAAACGACGGACAATTCCATCAATATTTACGAAAGTATTCTTAAAGAGGGTAATATTGAGTAATGCTGAGAATTTGTCTCAAATGAGGTTTCCAAGTTCAAATTAATGAGTTTTGAACAAAATGAGTTTTAAGGGATTTTTGACAAGTTTACAAAACGAATTTCCAATGTAAAAAGATTTTCAGTAAACAACGAGTTATTTTTGTCAACTTGGATAAGTTGAGGAAACTTTGGTTTTGTTTTGTATTTCACAAAACGAAAATGGTTTAAACGAACCTAGAAGCCGAGACGTCGGGGTTCTAGTGTTCTATGATATGGGCCCGGGGTCCGAAATGTGAAGTTATGGACTAGATGTCCTATAAATGGTGTATTGGTTTTGTGCACTAAAATCTACGTATCTAAGACTGGTGCATCGATCTAGATTTCGTGATTTGCACACATTTTGACTTGGAGTCAATTATCTTTGAATGAGGTATTAAACTTGAAATTTTAAAATGGTGATTTGGTCGTGAGACTTTTAGCTCCGACACGTAAAGATTGAACACAAAGAAAACAACGAGAACAAAACATTTTACATGCATTTCTGGGCAGAGGTGCCTTTGTATAGGACTTGAATGCTTGATGGCAAGTATTCATGCAATTTGCATCACTGTGCCTTGATGGATATATGACCACGAAAACCATGTGCTATATGTAGTCACCACTTTACCTCGTTTTGGACTGTGGAATGGTTATCTGAACTTTGCCATATCTGGCATTGATTCTGCCTTATTTGGCAATGAGAGCCTGATCAGCTCATTTATTTGTTGGTTGGAGCTCCGGAGATTAGGTCTCAAAGTTAGTTGACGAATATTGAAGTGTCATGGTTTTTAAAACGGTTACGACTGTCGGGTATGAAACCCTTTGATAAATATATTGTTTATCTTTGAATATTCATGTTAAATGGTCTTTGAGAGTCGTGCATGTGGTTATTGTGTTTAAGTCCATATATTGGTATCTCACCCTTGCATGTATCTTTTTTTTTTTTTTTTTTTTTTTGTACCTTGGTACACCCGTATAGAAGGTGTAGAAGATGAAATAGACAACTATAAACACGAGAAGGGGGGTTGAATTGTGTTTATCAGAAATTAAAATAAAGTTAAAAACTTTTTGCATGCAGAAGCTAAGCACAGATGAGTGTAAAAAGGTTATACAGACAGGTCACCTGTCTGTGGTAGTTTTCTCAGAAAACAACACACGTATAGATGAAAAACAGTCTTGATAAAAACAGTTTTAACCCCTTAGTTAGAAAGCAGATGATATATAATCAAAACAACTAAAGAGATTAAGGGAAGAGAGATTAACACAGATTTATCCTGGTTCACTCTTTAACACAAAGAGCTACGTCCAGTCCTTGGCAGCACCAAGATTTATCCACTATAACTGATCAGGTTACAGACTCCAAGTATTGTTTGCACACCTAGCCTCTTCAGGCTCCAACACAAGTATTCTTTGCACACCTAGCCTATTCAGACTCACTCAGATTTGTTTGAGAGTTTGGTTTGTAATAAATACACTTACAGACAGATCTTTCACTAACACTCAGAGAGTGGTTTAAATGTAAAGCTTAGGAAAGTCTGCGTAATAACTTCAAATGATTGAAGAATACAAAGTAAATAAATGAACAGAGTAATGGCTCTTTAATGCTTTGTAAACTCTGATGTGTTCATCTTCAATGACTTCTGTATTTATAGCCTTCAAACATTTAATATCCGTTAGAGACATTCTTTGCAACGATGGCTTCAAGCAGAGCTTCATTAAATGCAATATAGTCGTTCTGGGCAGCCATTAATGCAATGGAGACGTTGGTTGTACTCTAACATGAAGGATAATAGCTTTATGCATCGTGTAGAAATTAACTCAGTTGTGCAGAGTGCTTTTGTACTTTTGCAGAGTACATTTCCCTTTGTGTGTAATGCCTGAAAGTACCAGGGAATAAAGCATGTTGGAAACATTCTTTAACTGGAAGTTTATCTCTGACTTCCTAGGTTGCTTGAGAGAGAGCACTTCTGAGTTTCTTGATAAGCGTGAGAGAGAGTTCTCAGAGTATTTTTCATGAGGGGACAGCTTGCAAAAGCTTCCTGTACTTCGAGTTCTTTAACAAAGAATCTTGGACAAGTTGAAGAGTAGAGTAGAGACAGGTTGTAAACCAGTTTGCATATAGTCAACAATCATAGTCAGCAGACAGGTTGATTTTTTGGCTTAAACGGACAGGTTGATACTTAGGTAGACAGACAGGTGAGTTTTGTAATCTTCTGATCTGTATACTAAGTAGACATGTTAGCAACCACAAAGTAGGTTAATTAAATCATTAACCAATGTTTAGTTTTCATCAAAACTTAGGGAAATGCACACAGACATTTTAGAGACTTAACAATCTCCCCCTTTTTGATGATGACAAACATTCAGATGATTTAATGAACCTTTGAAAATATCAGAGTACAGAATAACAGACAGTAGACAAGTTGATATTTTCTATATGTGCAGACAGATGCATTTGTGTTCAATAGAGAGCATCAGAGTAATATGCAGCAGGTTTAAGTTCAAAATATCAGAGTAAATGTTTATATTCTCCAGAACACTTAGCATATATTACATAATTTTCTCCAAACATTTTACATTAATCATCTTACATTTTTCTCCCCCTTTTGTCAGCAACAAAAAGAGTAAACATATAACAGTGGAGAGAAAAAGAGACAATAAAGAGAAAATAATAAAGTAAAATTGATTTGTATTCATCATAAGCATTTCAATTACAAGGCAGTTCCTACAGCTACTCATCTAGGCTGATTAAAAAGAAGATACAGGGAATCAACTTTCTGTTCTAACAGCAGCCTAGCATGCCTTTCTGCATCCAATTGTCTTCTGACTTCTTCTAGCTCAGTCTTAAGAAGATTGAAGCTATCTGAATCCACCATCTGAGAGGAGGAGACTTCTGTAGACAAGCTGGTTGAAGCAGCAGACAGGGATGGATACCAGGGTAAGGCTAAAACTGGGGGTGCCTTAGGTACAGAGAAAGGTGAGGAGACACAGGGAAAGAAAAGTTGATGAATGGTTCTGAAATAAAATAAAGGAAGAAATGCTATTTTAAACAGAGGGGTGATTCTGACTGGGTCAAAATCAGGAGAGGGAAAGACACAAGAGAGTCTTTCACAAAGAGACAGACGAGTGACTCTTATTGGAATAGGAGGGGGAAGAGGTTGATTGGCTAAGACAGATGGAGGTAGGGGTAAAAGAGAGTCTATGTGAGAAAATAATGAATTAGATCCTGTGACTAAAAGAAAAAAGTATCTAGACCTAGAGGGTAACATTACAACAGAGGCAGGATAGTGAGATCCTTCCAATGTTCTAATGAACAACACAATAGGGGGATAAAAGAAAATCTCCCTACATGGGTTCAGAATGTGAGGTGGAGGAGAAGGGATGACAGATAAGTGAGATATACTTGTAGTCATCAGAGATTGCAAATCACTCACAAACAGTCTAGATGATATGCCAGATTGTTCTCTGGGAGTTGAGTCCCTGTGAACAACTGTGTACTGACATACATCAGACACGACATCAAAATATGTTTGAGTGGGGTGAGAGGAGACAGGTGAATGAAAAGGGGAGGCAACAGATAAAGGGTTGACACAGAGAGCAGAAGGGGAAGAAACAACAGAATCTGGAATACCTAGATGAAGGGGAGAGGATGGTGCAGAAGGGAAGGTGAAGAGCTGATCTTCAAAGTGCCTTGCTTTCTTCCTTGAAGGGGACAGAGAAGCTTCTTCATGATAACCAACTGCCTGTGTTCCAGCAGACAGGTCAGCAGAGGGTGCAGTAGCAGCAGCAGCAACAGGCTCTTCTGCAGGGACTGCTTCCCTTTCAGCAACAGCCACTACAGGCATAGGGTAGCCTGACCTTCTTTTTCTGGGTATGAATCCCAAATCAAGAGATTTGATTTTCCTAGGCTCCTCTGAGGGTGGAGATATCTGCTCCCCCTGAGCAGGTGCTTCCTCTTTACTAGGCACAGACTCCACTTGTCTGACCTTGGTAAAGGTCTTCACCAGTCTTCTTCTCTTGGTGGGTTGTGCAGAAACCACACCAGATTTTCCAGCCTCACTGGTCTTCCTCTTGGGAGAGGGCTTCTTCAGCTTGAATCTGAGAGGCTCAACTGTCTCAGCAGATCCTTCAGAAGCTGTGGGTTCCTCAGGCCTCTGATCCTGTCTGGCAACCTTTCCAGCAGCTTTCCAAATTCTTTCAGAGATTGGAAACTCTGGTTCACCAGTGGAATCAGCAGGTTCTTCTGCTTTTTCCTTCAGCTTCTGCTCAACAGCAGGCTTCTTCTTCTTCTTCTTCTTCTTCTTCTTCTTCTTCTTCTTCTTCTTCTTCTCTTCTTCTTCTTCTTCTTCTTCTTCTTCTTCTCTTCTTCTTCATCCTCCAGAGGGATTCCCTCAATCCCCATCATAGACAAGACCTTCTTGTCTATGGGCAGAGCCATGTCCACAAAGTGGACATCAGTTGGAACAAATATCTTGTTCCTAAAAACCCTTGTCAGCAGCATTCCAAAAGGGTAGGTAGGCATATTTGTCCTTCTGATCAGAGACTCAAGATACAGGTAGATGAGATCATTGATGTCTATCTTGATTTTGTGAATCAAGTGGTACAGAGCAAATCTGTCCAACTTGGTCACATTGTCTCTTGACCCTTTTCTGGGTATCACACACTCCAGAAGCAGCTTGTGCAAGAACCTGCACTTGGGCACCATGCTGACAGGCTTCCTGTTCTCAGGGTTGGGAACTCCATATATAGCAATATTGACACTTTCAGTTCCCACCTGATCTTCCCAGTCAGGTCTGAAAGCATTTCCAATCCTTGGGCATCTGGTTGCCAATTCCAGAGAGCTGATAGGAAACTGGAGAGTCACATCAGCTGACATTTGAGCCTTGAAGCTCTTGGTTCCATCAACCACGTTGGTGATGACCACAGCATTTCTCCAGAAGTCTCTGACAAGCTTGGGATGGACCAACTCCTTGATATCAAAGAAGGCTGTTCACTTAGAGCATTCCAACTCTTCAGTGACATCCATTCCCCATTTCTTCATCTGTTGAAGATCAACAGTCTTTCCAGGTAGAATCTTCTCTACATCAGCTATTCTCATTTCGTATTGCTCTGCAATCTCTTTTGGAGACAGGCGCTTTGAAGATGCCATTTTTCAGAGAAGAGAGAAAAAGAAAGTTTTGGAAGAGAGAAGGGTTTGAACGAGAGGAAGACGAAGACGAAAAGACTTAGGGCTTTAGAGAAGGATAAAGTTTGAAACTTTCTGAAGATTTGCCTTTTAAAGCAGTAAAAGCAGGAGAGAGAAAAAAAATTTTAATTAAGAATGGCACGATTTATGTGGGGAACTGTAGCGCCCACTTAGACATAATGAAAACATGGTTTCGAGGTAAAAACTGCCGTGTCCATGATTAGCTTCAGATTAACAAATGGTATTAAATAAATAGATAAATAAATAATAACCATTTTAATAAAACTGTTGGGTTTCATCATATTGACTCAGCAGAGTCAGACAGGTGATCACAGACAGTTCAAAAACTCAGACATTTTATTCAACAATACAATGCATGTTTAAATTATCTCTAATAAATAAAAATCTTTCTTCTGCTAAAGGCTTAGTGAAGATATCAGCCCATTGATTTTCAGTTTTAACAAACTTAATATCAAAGATACCTTTCTGAACATAATCTCTAATGAAGTGATGTTTGATCTCTATATGCTTAGCCTTAGAATGTTGAATTGGATTTTTAGTTAAGCAGATAGCACTAGAATTATCACACCATACAGATATATTATGCTCAAAAATAGAGTAATCCTCAAGTTGATGTTTTACCCATAAGAGTTGAGAGCAACAACTAGCAGCTGAGATATATTCTGCTTCAGCAGTAGATAGCAATAGTTGTCTGCCTTTTGCTTGACCAAGAGACCAAATTTGCTCCAATGAAGTGGCATCCTCCACTGGTGCTTTTTCTTTCTATTCTGTCTCCAGCAAAGTCAGCATCACAGAATCCCACTAATCTGTATTCTTTAGTTCTTAAATACAGCAAACTAAGATGAGTAGTACCAAGCAAATATCTAAATATTCTCTTAACAGCTTTAAGATGAGATTCTCTTGGGTCAGATTGAAATCTAGCACACATGCAGACACTAAATTGAATATCAGGTCTGCTTGAGGTTAAGTACAGTAAAGATCCAATCATACCTCTGTAGATAGTTTGGTCTACCTTTTTACCTTCATCATCTTTACTGAGTTTTGCATTGGTTTCCATGGGAGTTTTTCATAAGTTTAGCACTTTCCATTTTGTATTTCTTGAGCATTTCCTTGATATACTTTTGTTGATGGATGTAGATTCCATCACTTGATTGTTTGATTTGTAGACCAAGGAAGAACTTCAATTCTCCCATCATGCTCATCTCAAATTCTGCTTGCATCAGCTTTGAAAAATCCTTGCACAGCTTTTCATTAGTTGCTCCAAAAATAATATCATCAACATATATTTGGACTACAATGAAATTTTCTTTATAGCTTTTCTTAAACAGAGTAGTATCTACTTGACCTCTTGTAAAACCATTATGCATGAGAAAAGAGCTTAGTCTATCATACCATGCCCTAGGTGCTTGCTTTAAACCATATAATGCCTTTTTAAGTTTAAAAACATGATCTGGTTTATCAATATCTTCAAAACCAGGGGGTTGTTTAACATAAACTTCTTCTTCAATTATTCCATTGAGAAACGCACTTTTCACATCCATTTGAAAAAGAGTGATTTGGTGTTGTGCAGCATATGACATCAGTATGCGAATAACTTCTATTCTAGCTACAGGTGCAAAGGTTTCAGTATAGTCAATACCTTCTTGTTGGTTATAGCCTTGAGCTACTAACCTTGCCTTGTTTCTGACAACTTTGCCATCTTCATCTAACTTGTTTCTGAAGACCCATCTTGTTTCAATGACAGACTTGTTTTTGGGCTTGGAGACAAGTGTCCAGACATCATTTCTGGTGAACTGGTTGAGTTCTTCTTGCATAGCAAGAATCCAGCTTTCATCATCAAGAGCTTCTTCAATGTGCTTTGGCTCTATTTCTGACAAAAAGGCCACATTGCTTGATTCTCTTAAGGTAGATCTGGTTCTCACTCCTTCTGAGGGATGTCCAATGATGAGATCCTTAGGATGATGAGTTTTGAATTTCCATTCTCTTTCAAGAGGATCCTGACTTGTCTGTTGACGTGTCTGCTCCACTTGTCTGTCTGGTTCTGCTTCAGGTTCTGATTTGGTTTAAGTCAGGTTGTTGATCTTCTGACTTGTTTATATCAAGACCTGCAAGATCATCTTCTAGATCTGACAATTCCTTATCAGTCTTTAAGTTATCATTAAATTTGACATGAACAGATTCTTCAATAACAGATGTTCTAGAATTGTAAATTCTAAAAGCTTTAGACATTTCAGAGTATCCCAAAAAGATACCTTTGTCTGTCTTAGAGTCAAATTTTCTAAGTTGATCCTTAGTATTTAAGATGAAGCATTCACAACCAAATGCATGAAAGTAAGAAATGTTGGGGCTTTTTCCTTTCCACAGATCTAGCCATCTCTTGCAGAGATCTGTTCTTTCTCTCAACCACTCCATTTTGTTTTGGAGTTCTAGGTGCAGAGAAATTATGAGAGATCCCATTCTCCTCACAGAACTGACTAAACTGCTCATTTTCAAATTCTCCCCCATGGTCACTTCTAAGAGTAGAAATGCAGAAACCCTGCTCATTTTGTACTCTTTTACAGAATACTGAGAAAGCCTTAAAAGACTCATCCTTGTGAGTTAAGAATAGTACCCATGTATATCTAGAATAGTCATCAACTATGACAAATCCATATTTCCTTCCAGCTAAGCTAGCAACACTAACTGGTCCAAACAGATCCATGTGTAACAACTGAAGAGGTCTAGAGGTTGATACTTGGTTTTTAGATTTGAAACTTGATTTTATCTGTTTGCCTCTCTGACATGCATCACACAAAACATCTTTCTTAAAACTAATATCAGGCAATCCTCTCACAAGGTTATCCCTTTTTAGTTTTGAAATTAATTTCATACTAGCATGTCCTAGTTTCTTGTGCCACAACCATCTTTCATCTTCTTTAGACATCAGACAGGTTACACTTTGATCTGAGAGATCAGTCAGTTCAATCTTATACAGATTTTGTTGCCTTTTAGCTGAAAAGAGGGTTTTACCACTTAGATCTTTAACTATATAGAAATCTTTGGTAAAGGAGACATCAAATCCACTGTCACATAATTGACTTATGCTAAGCAAATTGTGTTTTAATCCTTTAACCATAAGAACATTTGATATAGAGGGAAGAGGAGGTTTACCACCAATAGTACCAATTCCTATAACCTTCCCTTTCTGATTTCCACCAAATGCCACATGTCCTCCCTTTTTAAGTTGGAGGTCTAGGAACATAGACCTTTCTCCTGTCATGTGTCGCGAGCAGCAACTGTCCAGGTACCAGCAGTGGTGTTTTCTTTGTGCTGTTGAGGACATCTGCAACAGAGATTATTTGATCTTTAGGTACCCATAGTTTTCTGGGTCCTTTTCTGTTAGTTCTAGGAGTCTGTGAAGACTTCCTTCTTTTCTTATGAAGACACTTAGACATAACATGTCCAGTCTTTCCACAGAAATTACAGACAGGTATGGAATTAATAGAAGTAGATGTAGCAGACACTTTAGAGTGCTTAGTTGATACTTTATGATGTATCTGATGGACATATCCTATACCTTCTTTGTTAAGGGAGTGCCTCTGACAGCCAAGCAGCTTGGTCAGATTTTCTCTACCATTAACAAATTTGGCAAGATCAGAAGTGAGCTCTTCCAGTTTCTGTTGAAGTTTTCCAACTTCTTCATACTGTGACGTATCACTAGAGATCTTAGCTTCATTAGACTTTTCAGTCTTCAGCTCACTGTTCTCCTTGGCAAATTTCTCACATTCTAGAGATTTCTGTTTATGCTCACTGAGGAGCTTAACATGATCTCTCTTGAGAGATTTGAAAGCCTTGGATAAACAATTGGATTCCTCCAACAATTCTTCATAGGCATCAAGTAATTCCTCATAATCAGAATTTACCTCATTATCTGAATCAGAGTCAGTGTTAGCCATTAGACAGAGATTTGCTTCTTCCTCTGTCTCCTCATCAGTAGATGTTGACTCTAGATCTTTCCAAGTAGCCATCATTCCTTTCTTCTTCTTTTTTAAGAACTTCTTAAACGGGGCTTTCTTGAGTTGAGGACATTCTGCTTTGATGTGACCTGGTTTCTTGCACTCATAGCAGACAATTGAGTTCTTGTCTGTTGAAGTGGAATCCTTGAAGTTCTTGTCCTTGTTGAATCTTCTGAATGGCTTATCCTTTCTGAACTTCTTTTTCTGTAAGAGAAGCTTTATCTTTCTGGTTAGGAGAGATAGTTCTTCATCACTTTCAGAATCCTCAAATTCAGACAGGTCATCATCACTGGATGACTCGTCTGCCTTCAAAGCTTTAGAAGCTTTGGAAGACTTTTGATCAGCCTTCAGAGCAATTGACTTGCCCTTCTTTGTTGAGACTTCATCTCCAAGTTCTTGCTCATGAACAGTAAGTGTTCCAAGGAGTTCATCCATGGTCAAGGTGGTAAGATCTTTGGCTTGAGAGATAGCAGTTACCAGAGGTCTCCACTGCTTAGGTAGACTCCTAAGTATCTTTCCAACCTTCTCAGCATTAGAGTAAATTTTGCCAAGAGACTTTAGACCATTGATGATAGTTTGGAATCTCCCAATCATTTGAGCAACAGATTCTCCTTCCTCCATGAGAAACAGTTCATACTTTCTGACAAGTATGGCAATTTTTGATTCTTTGACTTTGGCTGTTCCTTCATGTGTGACAGCTAAGGTGTCCCATATTTCTTTGGCAGAATCACAGGCACAGACCTTCTCAAATTCATCAGGACTGAGAGCACAAATAATGTTGTATCTGGCTTTGTGATTCAGCTCCCACTTTGCCTTTTCTGCAGGGGTCCACTGAGCTTTTGGCTTATCAGTGTTGTCATCGTTTTTAGGAATGAAAGGACCATCAGTGATGACATCCCAGAGATCAGAGTTTGTAGACAGAATGAACCATTGAAATCTGTCTTTCCAATAGTTGTAGTTTTCTCCATTGAAGAATGGAGGTCTGGTTAAGGAGGCTCCTTCAGTCTGGTTACTTCCACTAGCTCCAGCAGTCATGTCTATTCTTCAGGATCTTTTACCTCTACACTGTTAGATGCTCAACCCAGAGGCTGAGCTCTGATACCAACTGAAATAAACAACTATAAACACGAGAAGGGGGGTTGAATTGTGTTTATCAGAAATTAAAATAAAGTTAAAAACTTTTTGCATGCAGAAGCTAAGCACAGACGGGTGTAAAAAGGTTACACAGACAGGTCACCTGTCTGTTGTAGTTTTCTCAGAAAACAACACACGTATAGATGAAAAACAGTCTTGATAAAAACAGTTTTAACCCCTTAGTTAGAAAGCAGATGATATATAATCAAAACAACTAAAGAGCTACGTCCAGTCCTTGGCAGCACCAAGATTTATCCACTATAACTGATCAGGTTACAGACTCCAAGTATTGTTTGCACACCTAGCCTCTTCAGGCTCCAACACAAGTATTCTTTGAACACCTAGCCTCTTCAGGCTCACTCAGATTTGTTTGAGAGTTTGGTTTGTAATAAATACACTTACAGACAGATCTTTCACTAACACTCAGAGAGTGGTTTAAATGTAAAGCTTAGGAAAGTCTGTGTAATAACTTCAAATGATTGAAGAATACAAAGTAAATAAATGAACAGAGTAATGGCTCTTTAATGCTTTGTAAACTCTGATGTGTTCATCTTCAATGACTTCTGTATTTATAGCCTTCAAACATTTAATATCCGTTAGAGACATTCATTGCAACGATGGCTTCAAGCAGAGCTTCATTAAATGCAATATAGTCGTTCTGGGCAGCCATTAATGCAATGGAGACGTTGGTTGTACTCTAACATGAAGGATAATAGCTTTATGCATCGTGTAGAAATTAACTCAGTTGTGCAGAGTGCTTTTGTACTTTTGCAGAGTACATTTCCCTTTGTGTAATGACTGAAAGTACCAGGGAATAAAGCATGTTGGAAACATTCTTTAACTGGAAGTTTATCTCTGACTTCCTAGGTTGCTTGAGAGAGAACACTTCTGAGTTTCTTGATAAGCGTGAAAGAGAGTTCTCAGAGTATTTTTCATGAGGGGACAGCTTGCAAAAGCTTCCTGTACTTCGAGTTCTTTAACAAAGAATCTTGGACAAGTTGAAGAGTAGAGTAGAGACAGGTTGTAAACCAGTTTGCATATAGTCAACAATCCTAGTCAGCAGACAGGTTGATTTTTTGGCTTAAACGGACAGGTTGATACTTAGGTAGACAGACAGGTGAGTTTTGTAATCTTCTGATCTGTACACTAAGTAGACATGTTAGCAACCACAAAGTAGGTTAATTAAATCATTAACCAATGTTTAGTTTTCATCAAAACTTAGGGAAATGCACACAAACATTTTAGAGACTTAACAGAAGAGGTTTCCAGTTTCACTCGGAATATTAGTCCCAAACCTTGAAGATGTCTAATGTCAGTTATAATGGTGAGAACAATAGGGGTCTTCCCCAGGAATATGTTTTAGAACGACCAGCTTAGGTTTTTGAGATGTTATTGATTAATGATTAATAATAGTATGTATGTTTATGGCTCGGAGAGTTTTTCTTTTGGATGAAAAATGTAAGATTAAATATAAATATTTCAACAGGTGTTTATTTTGGGATGTTGGAATTACAGAGGAGACTCTGTCGAAATTTTTGTAAAAACATTTATACCCAAGTTTTCTGACTTAAAGTAAATAAATTTCCGAAAGCAACCAGCAAATGTCTATTTAATTTATTTCCGCACGTGTTTACAACGTATTGCCCAAGGGGGGTGTTACATGAAACGTGAGAGACATGAAAACTAGCTTCCTCAAAAGGAAAAGGAATAAAAAGTGAAACTGTACCGGATATGTATGCTTGAATCCTTACCTTGAAAAGAGACCAGCAGAAATTTGATACACCGTTAGAGACTGGATTGTACTGATAACGTGTTATAAAAGAAAAGAAAATAGGGAGAAGAAGGCAATAGAAATATGAACTCAAATGCTAATTCTTCAGGAACAAGTTATGATCTTTGTATTGATCTGTAATTGAGTGAGTAAAAGGAAAAACCTAATGTCCTATTTATAAAGATAATGAACCACTAGTTGTGAACCAAAGCAACAACCATAAATAAGGAGTAAATACTTAATAATTATAAAGATATTATAAGATAACAAATTAATATAGTCATATCCACAAAATCTAAATATTTATAACAATTTTCAGTCTTTTATCGCTTTTTAATATCATTTTGACTTTATTCTATAGTATTTATTTTTTTATCATCTTAGAAAAGGTGATTCAAAATGACTACAATTCTACTTTGATGTCCAATTAAGAATCTCAACTTTAAGACATTAATTAAGGATCTTAACTTTAATTAAAAATATTAATAGTACATTTATCAATTAGAAATATAATTTAAGTCATATGAAATATTTTTACCTCTTTAAATTCTTATTGATAAAAATAATTTAATTTAATAAATTTAATAACAATATAAAGTCTTAATTTAGTCAATCCAACTCTGGGTATAGAAATTATGACTTGCTTACACTTTTTTTTTTCTTTGATGTCCTCCAACTCTGGAAATATCCAATCCAACACCAAAAGGCAATAGCATATTACGTTATTTTTCAATACTATATTTCCTAGCTAATTGATGATAACCAAACATTACTTAACATGAGTCTATCTCTTTCTCCTACACCACACCATCTTTGCTAGGTACGTGTCATCACAATTCTTTCTTCAACTCGTTGTTAGATTGATATTGTCTTCCTGTGCGATTTGCGAACAGTTATTGCATTTCCAATGATATTAATAACTCAAATATTTTTCTGGATCTCATTGCCTTACGAGATCTGAATTGCATGGTATGTCTATCTCAATTGATGAGGAATGATTTTTATACACAAAATGGGGTGTCCCTTTTATTTTTTTAGTGTATTATCGAAAAACATGTATACAATGAAGATAAAAAGTACTAGTAAGTGAGAGATAGAGATAAATATATCAGGTATCACATACCGTATCCAAAACTTGTGTTCAAATAACATAACTCTAAATTAACTAAAATAGACGGACAAGATTTAACACATAAATAGATTCTCTCTTGTTTGAAAAAAAAAAATGTGTTTCTCTCACTAACAATAACATATCATTAGGGGTGGACAGCGGTCGGTTTCGGGTCCAAAAATCCCAATCTGACGAAAACAGACCAGAGGAATATATCACCCATTGTCGTCCGGTGGCGACTTCGGTTTTGGCGGATGGCGGGTCGAGACGGGTGGGTTGGCTCGGTTAGCAAAGCAAAAAAAAAAAAAACAAACAAACATTTTGCAGAAAGTTAGATCTCAGAACAGAAGGGAAGAAGAAGTGAAGAATGTGAATGCATTTCTCACACAGTGTGCCTCTCGCCGTTGTCACATGTAAGAAGACGGCGGAGACTGTGAGAAAGAAGAGGAGGGAGACCGCCGTGAGAGAGCCAGAAGAAAGAAGAAGAGGGAGACCGCCATGAGAGAACCACAAAGAAGAGAACGGCGTATCAACATTTTCTAAAACTAGGGTTTTTCAAACGCAGGTATAATAATTGAAAAGATGATTGTGGGCCTTAATGTTTTTGGGCCATTTGCATATTTTTGTTTGGGCACAAATAGTTTGGGCTGCTTGTGTTTTTTATGTTTTAAATCATTTTTTTTATTTTAAAACCTTACGTATTTTTCTTGTTTATGGGCCAACCCTAATTTCCTATGTTTCTCACCTTCTATCTATGTGCAGCCGCAACCCTCCTTCCCACTTCAGCTTTGTAGCGCCGCCGTCGCCCTCGAAGACGAAGCTTTCGCTGTGTTACATCACCACCACCTCCACTGCATCACAGCACGAGATCCACCGCAAGCAGCAAGGAGCAGCAACGCTTCAGATTTGGGGTTTATCCTTTTGTATTTTCTGCATCATTTTCTTAATTTCTTCCTAACGTCTTTGTCTCCTACTCCTTTCTGCATTCAGATCTTCTCACCTTCGGTCGGATTCGGACACCGACGGTTTCGAAATTCCGGAACCGAACGCGACCGCCATCAACCGCCTCTAACCGTGTTTTTCAAACCGAAGACCCAAAGACCCGCCGTTACCCGCCCCTCGTGCCAGTTTTAGACTCGGTTGAGTCGGTTTCGGGTCGGGCTTTAGGTGGATGTCGACCCTTACATATCATGTCCTTTCAAAGTAGTCCATACTCCATAGAAACATATCCGATCTTTAACTTATTTAATTAACATAATAAAATAATTCACTTTCACTTTATTATTCTATAGTATTTATTTTCGACCATCTTAAAAAGAGTTACAAGATGGCTTCAATTCTACTTTGATGTCCGATTAAGAATCTCAACTTTAAAACTTATCAATTAAAAATATAATTTATGTGTAAAAAAAATTTAAAAATATAATTTAAGTCATATATATCAAGTTAAATATTTTTATTTCTTTAAATTTGTATTGATAAAAAGTAATTTGATAAATTTAACAACAATATAAGCTTTTAATCCTTTAGTTATTTATGATTAAAAATTTAAATTCTCAAATAATACTTCACATTAATTTTATTAATGTACACAACGTTACAAGTAAACACACCTTGAGCGCATGTTTTGTCATAAATTAAATGGATTTAATTAAAATACTTTGTCATTATAGTATTTTTATATTATTAACTAATCATATTGTGTTACATCAATAAAAATATTTGATTATTATAATAATTAATTTTTTCAATAAGTAAAATTTTATTAATAAATATCTAGCTTAAGTATCAAAATGAACACTCTCCTTACCTTTTAAGATAAATTTAATAACAATACAAGTCTCATAATATGTAATTGATTAACTGGATAAAAAAAACCTACAATGATATGATATCAAAAATTAAATTTAAACTAAATTCCTTAACTTTATTAACAAGCAAGGAATCTTAATCCGAAAGTGCAGACTTCGTCCTAAAGTAATGATCTCACTTGTCGGGTAGTCATTGCTACAGAAACCGACATAAAAGGAAATTAAGGATAAGGAGTGCAAAAACTTTTGTCACTTTTATTTTTGCTTCCACTCCCCCACTTTCTTGCTCTACTTAATTACTCCAACTCACAAAGAAATGATCACAAATTCAAACTAAAACTAATGGAGGTGTCCTCTGCAAAAGCAATATGCTTTCTTGGTGTGATAGGTTTAGTTTTCATATGGGTGGTGAAGTTGCTGAACTGGTTGTGGCTGAGGCCAAAGAGGCTGGAGAAGCTGCTAAGGGAGCAAGGACTTCAAGGCAATGCATACAAGCTTTTAGTTGGAGACTCTATGGAAATGATTAAGATGATCAAGGAAGGTGCCAAATCTCAACCCATGAGTCTCTCCAATGACAAAGATGTAACACCCCATGTCTTCTCATTCATCCATCACACTGTCAACAAATTTGGTACCTCTCTTTTTCCCACTTACAAAAAACGGTTTAATTAAGAAGTTATTCAATAAGTTGTTTTGCAATAAGCTAAAAGGGGCTTATTTTTCTAAACTTGTTTGGCTGACTTACTGAAATAAATTAAGTGTGTGTTTGGATGAACGTTTGACAAAAATGATTTTGGATGAAATTGATATTGTAGAATTGATTTCAATAAAATTGAGTTTGAAGTAAAATGATTTATATTTGGATACATTTACTTAAAAGTGAGTTAAATAATAATTTGAGGCTAAAAATCACGTTTGGGGACAAAAACTCCAATTTCTAGCTTGAAGTTAGAATCCATTTTGCCTCTTGCAAAAGTGAATTCAAACATAAACTAAAAAGAACGTACAGGAAGGTCAAGTACTATTTCATAAACTAATTATCATAAGTTATTTACATATATTCAAATAAACTTTGTATAAAACTCTTTCAAATGTAGCAATAGTATGAAAGATCTTTTCTAATGTTTTTCTGATATCAATGTAATCAATGCTTTTTTATCTGGTTGATGTCCACAGCCTAGGGGTTTCCATATTCATTATCAATTCTTATTTTTCATATTTGCAAGTGTCCTCTAAAACTGTGATTGGAAAAGCTGGAAAAAAAGATTATGCCGATGATCGATTATTGTGGTAATCGATTATAATCATAATCTGTTTTTGTTTGAGTCTATTTGCTGAAAAGCGATTTTAAGATAATCTATTTCGTTTGGGTAGTGCAAAAAAATCACTTTTATATAGTAAATTACGAAAAATTGTATGAAGTTATTTGTATAATTTAATAATATTTGTTTAGTAGTTAGTTTTGTAAGGGTAAACAAAGAAGAGAGTTTTGAGAATGGAAAATAATCAAATCACAACAATCTTAATCTAAAACAAACTAGATTAGCATAAAACAAATTTTTTTTCCTCCAAAAAATGCTTTTTTTATAAATTTAAGTAAAGTGCCAACATATTAGATTATTTTGAAAACAGTTTTTTAGGGTAAAACAGCTGAAATGGAAAAAATTCAGTTTTCCCAAACATGCTCTAAGTGGGCTCCAATATAAATTTCTGATGTAAATGAATCATCTGCAAAGTTGCACAAGTTTTTTCAGGAAGCTACAGTATATTGATGAAAGAAATAAGTATATAGATGAGGTAGCTGATACTGATTATTAGCAGTTTCTACCATAGCTACTTTAGCAAACAATAATATGTTGTTTATTAGTACGTTTCCCCTTACTTCACCCAACACTAGACCTAGCACACATCTGAAATAACATCTCCAGTCCCCTCATAAAATATCAACAAGGCCTACAAAATCAAAATTGCAGACAAACTTTTGGTTTGTCAAAATATTTTGAAAGGAGTAATGTTAGCAATATATTTTTTAATATATTATTTTAACATACTTTTGTTAATGGGTCACATCTTACATCCTCTTTAAAGTATGACTTAAAAAGAGCACCAAAAAAATAAAGATAAAGTATGACTTACAAATAATTGAGAATATGAAATCTGACTCAATAATTATCACTGTTATATTTACTTGATTATATATTATATAGTTTACGTATTTATTCTACAAGTGTTTCCTTCATTACGAGTATGAAATTTATCTGATAACAAAAGTAATTCGTAGGCAAGAATTCTTTTTTATGGGAAGGTCTCGTACCAAAGGTGATAATCACGGATCCTGAGCAAATAAAAGAAGTCTTCAACAAGCATTGTGAATTCGAGAAACCCAAGTTAAGCCCTCTGCTCAAATTATTGGGTAGTGGCCTTCTAAATTATGAGGGCCAGAAATGGGCCAAACATCGGAAGATTCTCAATCCAGCATTTTATCCAGAAAAATTGAAGGTAAATTTTATTTTATTTTTTTACAAAAATTGGTGGTTACTTGCCTCTATCTACTTTACTACATTTGGGCTTTTAATTTCTTACCGAGGTGTTAGAGCATTTCTGATGGGAATTGCTTAAGAATTATGAACCGGTTCTTACAAGTTAACATCGTTGGAGCACCAATGACATTATATTTCAGTTGTAAGCATCGTTGCTTATAAAAGCATAGGTTCTTATAGAAATATTCTAACTTTTTAGAGTTTCGTCATTATGATGGCAAGTTACTTAAAGTAGTATAAAGCAAAAAGAGGTAAAATGACTTGATGGAGCATATAAAAAGAGGAGCCAATTTAAGAGGTCCTTTGGTTGAATTTACATTTTCATGCTTTGTTTTCCTTGAATAATTGCTTCATAAACTTTGTCTTCTTCAAATTTGATTTTTGGGGACCATTGGAGATGCTCTGGCAAACACTTTACAGTCAAATTCTAAGCTTTCTTTTTCTAACTTTTTTTTTTCTCCCTGCAATCTAATCAAATTCATTACTTCCTTTATGCCTTCACCATGGGACAGATTATGTTGCCAACTTTTTTTGAATGTTGCTATGATATGGTAAGCAAGTGGGAGGGAATGATGTCCTCAGAGGGAACATGTGAAATAGATGTATGGCCTTTCCTTCAAGATTTGACAAGTGAGGTTATTTCTAAAACTGCATTTGGAAGTAGCTATGAAGAAGGAAGAAAAATATTTGAACTTCAAAAAGAGCAAGCTGGATTGATAATGAAATTACGAAATGTTTACATACCTGGATGGTGGTGAGATTTATGTTATACATACACGCGCGCACACACATACACACACATCTAAATTGAAGCATGTTCTAGTTTTAAAATAAGCTCATCAACAAGTTTATAAAAGGAACAATCAATTATCAGAAAACCAACAGATTTAAATCTTTTTGTAGGTTGATACCAACAGCTACCCATAGAAGGATGAGGGAAATTGATAGACTTATACAAGCTTCGCTTAAGGGTATAATCAACAAACGAGAGAAAGCAATGAAGGTTGGTGAAGCCACCAAAAACGACTTATTAGGCATACTCCTTGAATCAAATCAACAAGAGATTCAAGGGCATGGAAACAATAAGGCCGTTGGAATGACCAACCAAGAAGTTATTGAGGAATGCAATGCATTCTACCTTGCAGGGCAAGAAACCACTTCAGTTTTGCTGCTTTGGACAATGGTGTTGCTGAGTAGATTTCCTGATTGGCAAGCACGAGCAAGAGAAGAAGTCTTGCAAGTTTTTGGCAACCAAAAGCCAAACCACAATGAGCTAAGTCACCTTAAAATTGTAAGTGTGTCGCATGGTTTCACATCAAGAGAAATTCTTTCTTAGACAGTGTTTGGTTTATCGTTGCAAACATACTTTTGGGTTCAAACCAACGTTTGCCCCAAAGAACTTTATAAATACCTCAACTCAAATGTATGTTTGCAGTTTCCCAACTGTAAACCAAACATACACTTAGAGTACTTAAGTTGAGCATACTAGACCAATTAAATCATTAATTAAAAGATTATAGTAAATAAATTTTAATTAATTATAATAATTATCTATTGATTAATAATGTGATTGACTTAGTGTACCTATAACTTAATTGTTCTATGTTAATGTAAGGATCTATCTTCACTTCAATGATGATTATTAATTTTAAGCCCTTTTCTTATTGACTTTTGCTATTGCTTTATTTTCCATAGGTGACCATGATTCTGTATGAGGTTCTCAGGTTATACCCTCCACTAATTTATTTCAATCGAACTCCTCAAAAAAATGTGACACTCGGAAACCTATCACTACCAGCAGGAGTGCATGTTTCCTTGCCAATACTTTTGATGCACCAAGATCCTGACATTTGGGGTGATGATGCAAGAGAGTTCAAGCCAGAAAGGTTTTCTGAAGGAGTTGCTAAGGCAACAAAAGGCAGAGTCTCATTTTTCCCATTTGGATGGGGTCCTAGAATTTGCCTTGGGCAAAATTTTGCCATGTTGGAAGCAAAGATGATATTGTCATTGCTTTTACAACATTTCTGGTTTGAGCTTTCCCCTGCTTATACACATGCTCCCACCACTGTTTTTACTATTAATCCTAAGTACGGGGCTCATATCATTTTACATAAACTGTAGTGTCATTGATGAAGTGTGGTTTATAAATTGCATTGTACTAGTATCACTTTTAAAATTTTGAACTGTCAGATTTTTATTTGAACTTCATCAACTCCTACTTATCTTCTATGATAAGAATATTAAATACATCAGAAGTATGTTTGTTAGCTCTCCCAAGGATGTTGTGTGTTCTTTCACATCTCTTTTTTTAGGCAAAAATGTTACTTATACACCCGGACACCGGATAACATGGTTAATGGGTGTACAAATCATGGTTAATGGTGTCTAGGTATATAGATGAAATGTTGGTTAATGTTCTCAGGTTTGTGTTTAATGAAATATAAACTTTGGTTAATGTTATCAAAATCTCATATGTTCAAATATCATTGCTGTTTTTTGGTGATTGCTTTGTTTTCTATATCCAAATAAAACACTTGTGTGAAACATCGAATCAGATATAAACGTAACTAAATACTATTATACGAAGATGAAATTGATATATCATGTATAAATATGAGTTCAACATCGATCAAGTGTTAGAATGCAAATAATAGATTACCATAGGAAAAAAACAAAAGAACAAAAAAACACGAGGATTCTGCTACGGGAAAGTGGGATCATAAAGGAAGGATGGATGAAAATTACTATTTGAGTTACACTCAGCTCCACAGGCCTCACTTTAACATACACAGGACCTCACTCACATTCAAACTCGCTATCACGTATCACCTAAACATAGGTTTAGATTTTGGCTAAACCCCTATTTTAGTCCCTTATCTTTATTTTAGTTTTCATTTTGGTGCCTTATCTTTTTTTTTTTTTTTTTTTCCTGTTTTTGGTCCCTTATCTTTCAACCGTTAGCCTATTTTGGTTCTTTCCGTCAGTCCGCCGCCATAAGTCGCCGAAAACCGCCGCAGTCAGTTGCCGAAACCGCCGGCTACTCACGACGGATACCTAACGACGTCAGTGCAAAACTAACGGAAGGGACCAAAATGAAAACTAAAAAAAAGATAAGGGACCAAAACGAAAAACTAAAATAAAGATAAGGGACCAAAATACTAATTTAGCCTATTTTCTTTGAGTTGGAGTCGACGCTGTCGCCAAACTTGAAAGTTGAAACAAGTCATGGACCTCAATAATTTAGCAAGTCTAATAAGCTAATTTATAACTTATTTGATTAATTTATAAGTTTGTTTCTCTAAAATAAAGATGGTTGGTAAATAAGTTTTTTTTTTTTTTAAAGTGATAAATAAGCTTATCTCATTAGTTTATAATTTTTTTTCATAAACTATTTTATTTAACTTATAGCTCATAGCTTATAGCTTATTAACTTTTATCATATTTTTACCTTGATTAATTTTATGATACCCCGCCTCTCAAAATAAAATTTATATAAAATAATCATAGAAACATGCCATTTCATTTATGTTATTCAATAAAAATATTTAAAAATATATGTTATTCAATAAAAATATTTAAAAATATAATTTATAAAATTAATATTCTAACTATAAAACTTTAATCAGAACTTAAAAGGAATTTACATATAAAAAAAATCATATAAATATAACCTTATGTTATTTAACATTATAAGCTAGTTCAACCACTAATTTTATCAAACTCTGTCTCTCAAAATAAAATTTATATAAAATAATCATAGAAACATGTCATTTCATTTATATTATTCAATAAAAATATTTAAAAATATAATTTAGAAAATTAATATTCTAACTATAAAACTTTTAATTAGAACTTAAAAGGAAGTTACATATAAAAAAAATCATATAAATATAACATTTTATGTTATTTAACATTTATAAGCTAGTTCAACCACTAATTTTATCAAACCCTACTTCTCAAAATAAAATTTATATAAAATAATCATAGAAACATGTCATTTCATTTATATTATTCAATAAAAATATTTAAAATATAATTTAAAAAATTAATATTCTAACTATAAAGCTTTAATTAGAACTTGAAAGGAATTTATATATAAAAAAATCATATAAATATATCATTTTATGTCATTTAACATTTATAACCTAGTTCAACCGTTAATTTTATCAAATGCTTCAAATTCAATCAACTAGCTTTTAATTATTATCTATAAGTTTTCCATTAAAAAATAGCTTATTAGTTATAAACTAACTTATCAACATAAGCTATTATCAGCTATTTTTTGCCAAATACAGTAAAAAAAAAAAAAAAAATTACTTGCACTTGAAGAATGTCCAATGACTTGCACTTTTGTATGAACACGTTAGATTTAGAGTTTCAACTTATTTTCACGCCCCATGTCAGATACATTACTGTAAATTAAAGGAGAAAAGTCGGTGTTAGGGGGAGGCAAATCTGATATGAGCAGTGAGCACAGAGTTTGCAAAAAAAAAAAAAAACAAAATCATTATAATATCTTTCTTCTCATTGTACATTATCCAATGCCATGCAAGAAAAAAGAATACACCTAATCCAATTAATCATTGAAAAGAATGTAACTAAGAAATTTCTAGTATGAAATTTCCATTTTTCATGTATCCAACAATTATTTCCTGAACGTTAGTATAACTGTCTACTTAAAGTTTACCCCTGAAGTCAAGACTGATAATGTCCAAAAGCAGCAACTCCAGTGCTCAAGGTGTAAGATTACAAGACACTGTATGCATATCCAATATCATCAACTCAGCCCACATAAGGAACTCAAATACAAAGTTGATTGGGAACCAAGTCTTGGCTTCATCAATCGAAAAAATACTTTTCAGACCAATTTCCTCTATTCATCTTTTGCACACAAGCGCTCTGAGGGACGAAACAATTGAAGTAATTTTAGCATGAGGAAAAATATATACACCAAGATTCAAAATGTGACAGATTTTAATAGCCAATATCATGAAACAAGTCCCAGTCAAATAACAAGTCCATGATAATAAATTAACAAAAAATAAATCAAACTATCTTCAGAAACGAGAACAAAAGAAAAAATGCATTGAATGGGACAATAATAACTCCAGTTTTGGAAATATAGTCACTGATGAACAATTTGTGACCTACTTTTGACAAGCTCATCAGAGTTGACATATTAAGTTCATGCAAAGAACCCAAAATAAAAAATCAACAACTAGAACAATGAATTAAGGTATTATTACCCTTTCTTTTGGGGAAAACTAATTATACGTTGCTTCTTGTGAACATCTGTAAGTGAGATGACTAAAATAAAGCTAAAGTAGATAATAACTGGCTTACCTAGTAACTAGTAAGATATATGCATTTTGATGCCTAACAAAGCTAATGTGAGATGACTAATAACTGGCCTGATCATATATGTATTTGATGCCCACATGTGTATGTGTATACCACATAATTCTTCAGATACTGAACTCCATAAATGTAAATAAATAAAGGCCCAAGGTTTGACTAAAAATAAAACTAATCAAGAGGAAGAATTCCATCCATCAACAAAGGTTTTGCATTTTAAAAACCCACCATCAGTTGGGAATTCAGTCATGGTTATTTTTCAGTCAAGCTAATTGCAGCCTCAAGTGGACCGATATAAAAAATAGGAGATAATCTGAATATATAATTGAAATCATTTTTATTTGAAATGCATAAAAATGTAACATGGATGATGTTGACTCTAACATATAAGTAGAATAACAAAATATTACCAGCAGAGTTACACAACATGGCCACAACTGAGAACTAGGATGATGGACATTATACACAGAGAAATAACTAATTAAATCAATTACTATTAGACCAAGATTTAAGTTTAAATAGTTATTTCAGTATTCAAATACACCAGACCAGAATAAGCAACCAAAATTATAAACACACAAACACATCGTGCACACACAAAAAGATAATATAATCAGACAGAAAGAGTTCTTACTCAGATATTCATAAGCCAATATCATTGAAAGTACCCCATGCTGACATGCTGAAAAATCTTGGACCTAACCCTCTGTATAAACCTTTCCAACCATCCTCAATGATTAAGTCTTTAACAAACTTGTTTTTACAGAGCTTCTCTTTTCATGTCCCATCACCTGGAGTGCAAGTTATTGAGTCAGAAAAATTAAGTATGCAGTGACTGGCTAATAAAATAATAATCAAGAAATGCTCATCTAATTCTTCCCCTTTTAGTCATCTTAATTTAGAGAGAGGAGAACTTCTAACACCACCAAAAATATACTGGAGCAATAAATGTATTACTGTCTTTGCATCCATAAATTCTAAGGCCAGTCCAAATTACAGCAAAGAACATGCAAAGAAAGGGAAAATATAGAAGAGAAAGGAGAATATTCATCTACAGGGCTATACAAAAGAGAGAAAAACATATAAATCATTGCAGTGGAACCAACAAATAAAGTATCACAGAAATCATTTTCCAAAACAAAACAAAAACGACAAAAGAAGCAAAAAGATAATATCCACACCACAATGATGACCCCAGAGAACAATGTACTTAAGCAAGGGAAAGAAACGATTTGAACAAGGTTATCAATACCTGTAACCGTGTCTTGATAGTATCCAACGGGGTTGTTATGCAGGATGCAGTTGCACCAGCAATAATCCCCCCAGCAGCCTGAACTGACACAATCTTCGACAGACTAGGAGTACCTTCCTTGTATTCGACACCGTCTCCTAAAAATCTGACAAAACGACCAGGAGATAATTGTCTTCGATATTAGATAGTTTGGATAACAATGCAAAAACAAAATATTAGTATGCACATGATGTACTGAAAGTCATTTCCCTATTACCGATTAATTCCACCATTCTGAAACAACTATAAAAAGCCCAAGCTCTCTGCAAAATTGGTTTATGCTTTTGATAGGTTCTCTCAGTCAAGAAGAAATTCTAACTTCTCACTTAAACACAGCTACAATGACATGCATTTCAAGCAACACAATTCAATCCTTTGAGACAAACCCATTACATTGATCTGACCAAGCTAACATTAAACTTAGAGGACATTTATCAGATATTTTTGCAGTTTAATACCATGTACATGGAATACAACAAATGTACATAACTCTAACTTAGATGGAAGATATATGAGCTACTTTTGAAATCCATGCATATATATACATATGTATATATATATATACATATATATATAAGACCTAATTAATTAAAGGACTACGAAGATATATAGGGTATTTTGCTTTTCCTACCATTTGATAATTGATATTTTGATACAATATAAAGAAAAAAAGAAATAGGTAAGACAACAATGATTCAGCATTAAGACTTGAGAGAACATGCATTACCATATCTCACCTCCATATGTAGCGTTGGCTTGAACCATAACTTGCCCACCATACAGCGCTAGAAGGCGAATAAGTCATAACTGATAGACCAAACCCTCTATATAATCCCCTGATGCCATCAGATCTTAACACCTTACGAGCAACATCCAGACCCCCACTATACTGGGCATGGCCTGAGTATCCTTGCACCATCAACTTTTGACTGACCTGAATATCATTCAATGTGAATGTAATTAGCATGTTAGAATTATCTATATTTTTATAAAAAGAAATCATTTTATCAACAAGAAAAAAAATAAGCACAAATGAATGGCATAAGGAATATCCTCATAACCACAAAAACAAAACAAAAAGTTCAAGAAAAAGGTAAACAAATTATTAAAATCATTTTCCTTATTTATTTGAGCACACGATTAAACCCTCTAAAAGAAGCATAAGTTGAGCGCTATAACACCATGAAATAAACTGAACATAAAATGCTAATTGGTTTAAACCTTGCATCATGCTCCCTAAGCTACCAGAATAATACACTGTAATCTGCAGACCATGCAAATCATTGCAAAACCTTATTTCCATCCTTCAAAATTTTCTGATTCATAAGTTTCATAACTAAACATTGCATTTTTAATTTTTTGCCCTAACTATCAAAATAGAAGGAATGAAAGATTAACCAACGAGTTTTGTCCTAAAAAATAAGAGTACTAAATACTGGTTTAACTTTAAAAGTAACAACCTAATAGAACTTTTAAAACCATCAGCAAAAACGATACCAATAAACACTTCACTGGAGCTAATAATCAAATTGAATTGCAACAGACATGTGAAAGTAACATCGAACGAATAATATTTCATGTTCCATCCAATATTTGGTCATATGTTAAAAACAACTTAAAAGATTTCCACTCCATATATCGCATATGCATGTAAGTATC